>JAPQWV010000018.1:15000000-16250000 GCA_027422505.1 Craterostigma plantagineum
TGTACTACAAACGATAGGTCTACTACCTATCGCACGTTGGTGATAGTAGTTAAGTATTCGTTTTATTTTATCACTTGTCGCACTTGCAATCTCTATTAGCACACCACGTGTCGATCATTAACGATTAGTTAATTGCATTGTTTTTGTCTTTTTTTTCGATTTTGTGTGTGCTGTGTGTGTGTTAGAGCTGCTGCACTTGGATCTTAAGTCGCCCGAGGCCGCCGTTTTCAATGAAATCGATTGCAAAGTTAGTGGAACGAGCACTGCAGGTAGCTGTAGGCGTGACATATTAGACACATTCAATTTCTAATATATACATATCGATATTATCTTTGTCATTTGTTATGGGATTTTTTTTTTTAAATGACGACGTATTACTGTTATCTGCAGTTATGATTATTACTGTTATTATCTTGATAATGATTGTGTAATGGGGTTTTATTTGTGATTGCAAAACTGTGATCATTGTATGAAGTTATGATTATTCTTGGAAGTATTGAAAATAAATTTGATGTGTCCAAACTTACGGGAAATTTTTTGTGAAAGACAAATGATAGGATTTCGAGACCGTCGAACTTAATTCAAAATTTGTTTAGACTCTCACGTCAATTTCGAATATAAATTTTACGATGAGATAAGATTAATTGTTATGGTCTTGTAAGAGGATTTATTGGGATGTCAATATTGAGGAATGAGCTTTCTGTTATAAAAATATTATTGTGATTAATATTTATATTATGATGATATAATTATAGAGAGAAATATTTAGAGAGATGAAGTATGAATAATTTCAATGCTTGGTGTGTTTTACAATAACAAAATAAAATATTACATTTTCATAAAATAATCACACCTAATTCATAATCTCATCTATTCCAAACTTATTTAACCACTCCATATACATCCACTCCAATATTCCATAATAACTCCATATTTCATAATACTTCCCCTTGGATGTATATTCAGGATTATGCCTCGTTAAAACCTTACTAGGAAAAAGCCAGTGGGATAAAAACCTAGTGAAGGAAAAAAAGTACACAATTCCTTTATTACGCTTTCATATGTTGCCTCATTAAAAACCTTTACTGAGAAAAACACATGGGAAAAATCACAACGAATGGAAAAAGAGTGCAACGTGTATTTGCTCCCCCTGATGATATTATCATTTCAAATCTCGAAGTCTTCGAACGCCAATTGAATATATCAATTTTCTAAAAATAATTGGGGGAAGTGCTTTCGTAAATAAATCTGCAAGATTTTCGCTGGATCGCACTTGTTGTACATCAATATCACCATTTTTCTCCAACTCGTGTGTAAAGAAAATTTTTGGAGAAATATGCTTCGTTCTATCGCCTTTAATATATCATTCCTTTAATTGTGCAATACATGCTGCATTATCTTCATATAATACCGTCGGAAGTAACTTTTCAGATAATAGCCCACAAGTTTGTTGTATATGCATGATTATCGATCGCCAAATACATTCTCGGCTAGCTTCATGAATTGCTAATATTTCAGCATGATTAGATGAAATAGCCGTTAAACTTTGTTTAACTGATCGCCATGAAATGGCAGTTCCTCCATACTTAAATAAATAACCAGTTTGCGATCGAGCATTATGTGGGTCGGATAAGAATCCAGCATCCGCATACCCAATTAAATCTGCTTGCATCTCATTAGGATAAAAATCCCATATCAGTTGTTCCTTGAAGGTATCGAAATATTCGTTTAACTCCGTTCCAATGTCTACGAGTTGGCGAATAACTGTATCTTGCCAATAAGTTTACAGCAAATGCTATATCAGGTCGCGTATGACTTGTAAGATATATTAGCGCTCTAATAGCACTAAGATATGGTACTTCAGGACCAAGTAGCTCTTCATTATTTTCACGTGGTCTGAACGGATATTTATTCACGTCTAACGATCGGACAATCATCGGAGTATCCAATAGATGAGCTTTGTCCATGTAAAACCTTTTCAATACCTTTTTCGTATAAGTTTCTTGATGTACAAATATTCCATTCTTTAAATATTCAATTTGCAGTCCGAGACAAAATTTTGTTTTTTCGAGATCTTTCATCTCGAACTCCTTTTTCAAACAATCAACAGCTTTTGATAACTCTCCAAGAGTTCCAATTATGTTGATATCATCAACGTAAACAACTATAATGACAAACTCATTTTTAGATCCTTTCATGAATATACAAGGGCAAGTTTGGTCATTTGTATACCCTTCTTCACTAAAAATTCCCTTAGGCGATTATATCACATATGCCCAGATTGCTTTAATACATAAAGCAATTTATTAAGTTTAATTGAGTACTCATTTCGTGGCCCTGAATTTCCAGGTAATTTGAATCCCTCGGGAAGCTTCATATATATATCACTGTCAAGTGATCCATATAAATAAGCAGTGACAACATCCATAAGACGCATACGGGTCCTTCACGTACTGCCAAACTAATTAGATAACGAAAAGTAGTTGCTTCCACCACAGGAGAATACGTCTCCTCATAATCAATACCAGGTCTTTGCGAAAAACCTTGTGCAACAAGCCGTGCTTTGTATCTCGTAGTTTGACCGTTTTCATTTCGCTTTCTAACAAAAACCCATTTATAGCCAACTGGCTTTACATTTTCTGATATGCGGACTACAGGTCCGAAAACTTTTCTTCTCAAGTGACTTTAATTTTGTCTCGATTGCATCTTTCCATTTTGGCCAATCATTTCTTTGTCTGCATTCTTGTACAGACCTTGGTTCATGATCCTCATTCTCATTAATCTCGTTCATTTCATGTAGCGCTACGTTAAATGAGAACAGATCGTCAACGTTGACTTTGTCTCGGTTCCATTTAAATTCATTCTGGGTATAGTTTATCGAGATCTCTTCATTATCGTTACTTTAAAAAATTTCAGAATTTTCAGGTACCTGAGTTTTATTCTCATCAACATTTATGCCCGTCGACTCTTCTTTTGTCGATAAATCCTCGATTGGACCATTCTTATTATTTGCTCCTTTTCGTTTCCGATGATTTTTATCTTTGGAACCCGATGGCCTACCACGCTTAAGTTGCGGCTTAGGCTCGATATCATTCTTTGTATGTTCTATAGAAACATCAATTTTTGCAGGAGCATTGACAGCTGATATATATGACTTAGTCACCCTTTTAAGGTCAGTAAAGCTATCTGGCAGTTGATTAGCTAAGTTTTGTAAATGAATTATCATTTGAACTTCTAGTTCAGATTCGTTCGTTCGAGAATCATAATGATTTAACGATAATTCATTCCAACTAATATTCTTTTCCAACTGTTTATTTTCTCCCCCTAATGTCGGAAAATTTGTTTCATCAAAATGACAATTGGCAAATCTAGCCGTAAATAAATCTCCCGTTAAAGGTTCTAAATATTTTATTATCGACGGAGATTCAAATCCGACATATATTCTCAACCTCAAGCGTTGTGGTGGCGCAATTGGAACATATACCGCACATCCAAAAATTCGTAGATGGGAATATCTGGTTCCTGACCATAAACCATTTGTAACGTGGAGATATCATGTCCCTAACAAGACGAGGGAAGCTTCGACTTCATCAATAATGGCCTTGCAATTAATTGCAGACGTTTAATCAATGATTCTGCAAGACCTTTTTGCGTATGAACATGTGACACGGGATGCTCAACATCAATACCGATAGACGTGCAATAATCATTAAATGCCTTGGAAGTAAATTCGCCAGCATTATCAAGGCGTATTTTCTTTATCGGATAATCTGGAAAACGTTCTCTTATCGAATCAACTGAGCAAGTAATCTCGCAAATGCCATGTTCCTCGTAGATAATAAAGATACATGTGAACATGTACTTGATGCATCAATTGATACTATAAAATATTTAAATGGTCCACATGATGGGTGTATCGGCCCACAAATATCACCCTCTATACGTTCCAAAAATACAATAGATTCATTCTTTACTTTCATTGGTGATGGCCGAATAATTAACTTCCCTTTAGAGCAAGCGATACAAGATAATTCATTAGATTGAAGAACCCTTTTGTTCTTTATCAAATGTCCATGTGAATTTTCAATTATCTTTCGCATCTTGAACCGGGATGGCACAGCCGGTCATGCCAAATATTAAATATACTGTTATCGGCAAACTTCTGGTTTGTAACAGCATATGATTCAACTGTTCTAAGATATGTGTAGTATAGTCCAGAATCAAAAGATGGCAATAATTCTATAATCGTTTTATCATTCGAAATTGCCTTTTTTATGTGCAAATATTTGATCTTTCCGTTTTGTGCAGTCTCAAAATGATATCCGTTATTTCGAATATCTTTAAAGTTTAATAAATTTCTTTGAGACTTAGGAGAATATAACGCATTCTCAATCATCAGCCTTGTTCCACGAGGCACTAAAATATTAGCGCTTCCGGAGCCTTCAATTATACTTGTGGTACCCGATATAGTGGTACCACTTGATTTCTTCATGTAAAGATGATCAAAATATTTCTTATTTCTCAGAATCGTATGAGTCGTTGCACTGTCTGCAAGACAGAATTCTCCATTGCACATGCTTGTATCCATCGTTTATATCCTTAATGACAAGCACAAATAATTTATCAACATATATTAACAAAGCAACCATTACAAACATGCAAATGACTTAAAACAAACGTGACATTTAACACACAATAACATAATGCACAATAGTAAAACATATGATATAACATGTAATTAATATCATATCAAAGCAATTAGAAATCGGCAGGCTCCAAATGGGTACTTTCATTATCGTCACCGGAAGTAGATGCGAGTTCACCATGAAGAAAATTTGTTTTGATTTCCTTTCCTTTGCGCTTTTGATCTTTTTGATACAATTCAACAAGATGTTTGGTCGTGCGACAAGTTCGCGACCAATGGCCCAAACCACCGCAACGTAGCATTCCTCATCATTATTCTTTTGTTCAATGTGCCTCTTCTCATCATTATTATCGTAACTTTTCCTATTCTTGGGAAGATTTTGATGACCGCCACGAGTGTTATGATAACCACCACGAAAATTCTGTGAACCACCACCATAGTATCCTCGGCCACGACCTCGGCCTTGACCACGACCGCGTCCACGGCCGCGATATCCACCGCGTCCACGTCCAGGACCATTACCTCTATTATTATTATTATTATTATATTATTATTTCCTCTAACTGCATTCGCTTCAGGGAGTGCAGTCGAATCAGTCGGTCAGGATTCGTGGTTTTCATCAACAGCTCATTATTTTGCTCAGCTGAAAGTAAACAAGAAATTAGATCTGAATACTTTTCAAATTTTCTCTGATATTGCTGTTGTAACACAACATTTGATGGATGAAATGTGGTGATGTTTTCTCCAACATATCCGCATCGGTAATTGTTTCTCCACATAATTTCAACGTGGAAGTAATTCTATAAATAGCAGAATTGTATACGCTTACCGATTTAAAATCTTGTAATAGTAAATTCATCCATTCGTACCTTGTATTTGGAAGAATAATAGTTGCCTGGTTGTTATACCTTTCTTTCAGATTTTTCCACAACTCAGCTGGGTCTTTTACTGTTAAATATTCACTTTTCAAACTTTCATGGATGTGGTGGCGAAGAAATATAAGCGCTTTTGCCTTATCTTGCGCCGTTGGGGTTTTCGTGGCGTCAACGGTGTCACCTCCGCCTCCGCTTGAGCGGTTGTGGTTTTTGGATCGATAATGGTGTCGCCTAAGCCTTTCGCATTCAAATGCACATCGGCATCTAGTGCCCAAGATAAATAATTTTTCCCCGAGCTATCAAGCGCAACAAATTCTAAGCTCGCCAAGTTCGACATTATACTCACTCGTGAAATTATCTCGACAGAGGTTGATCGTTGCCGGAGAGCGCTCGTGCTCATAACGTGTTATAAAAATATTATTGTGATTAATATTTATATTATGATTATATAATTACAGAGAGAAATATTTAGAGAGAGGAAGTATGAATAATTTCAATACTTGGTGTGTTTTACAATACAACTCAAGGTGCCTATTTATAGGCATCTCAAATACAACCACAAAATAAAATATTACATTTTCATAAAATAATCACACTTAATTCATAATCTCATCTATTCCAAACTTATTTAACCACTCCATACATCCACTCCAATATTCCATAATAACTCCATATTTCATAATACTTTCATATTTATCGAATGAGAACGTTGTGTTAGGTCCAGCTCGTGATTGAAAAGTCTATGAGGAAATCATTTTTATTTTCTCTTCCAATGACGCATGGCATGACGTCTCATTCGCCTATAAATTGAGATGCTTGGCAAAGCATTCAAACACCCAAAATTGAGAGAAAGAGAGAGCGAGTGAGGGAGAGGAAAAATGAGAGGAAAAAAAGAAAAAGAAAAAAAGGGAGAAAATCTTGTCCGGGTGGATAAGGGTGAGAGCGGGTGTAGTTTTTACTGGGTAATTGAGAGTGGGTACAAAAACATTACTCGGGTGGGTAAGGGTCTCGGGTTTTGGGTTTAAACACGAGCGTTATTTTGTACGGTGTAATATTCTCAAATATAGTAAAACTATTGTCTCTCCATGTGTAGGCGATATTCGCCGAACCACGTAAAATCTCGGTAATCTTTCGGTGTCATTTCGGCTTTAATTAATATCCTGAGAAATTGTCGCGGGGTCCAAATATAACGTCCGCTGGCCCGGAATTAAATAATATCGCTCAACTCCAACAAGTGGTATCACAGCCAAACCCTGCTGGTATTCTGAGTATGCTCTGTGGTTGTTGCTGAGTCTGAACTTCCACATCAGAAAAGATATCGGATCATCGATCGGGGGAGCCAGTGTCAGAGCAAGATTGAGGTGATGCCTTGTACTGAAGAAATGGTACAAGATGGTCATCGTTGATGGGATGCTCGGTGTCGGGCGGAGCTTGTGCGGCGGTGGAGTTTTGTAGAGTTATGGCAATAGTGCTGTGAGGCAGGACGCTAGCCTTCCCTGGAAATTATCTTATCAGTACTATTTGGGTCGGGCTGTTGAATCTCTGCAATGATAATAGCGACGGATGACAGCAAAGTGCGACAATGTGCTAGTGCAGAGGGTTTCACTCTGTGGCAGAAAAGAGTGAAGGATGTGCTCGTGTGTCAAGGCTGGGGATATAAGCTTTGATGGGAGACGAGGAAAAATCGGAGTAAATGACGGAAATTTTGGGGTCAAGATGTGTCGAAAGAGGATGAAGTAAGGCCCGTTTACTTCTTACCTCTCTTCCTGATTCGGATGATAATTAGGTCGCAACCATCTGGTACGAGCCAGTGAAGGCAGTGGATGGTTGTTTGGAGAGGAGGTGGCCAAATTATGGTGATAGTCGGCGTTGGCTATACACGGAGAGAGTCGTAGAGGAAGGTGACACGTCAGGGGATTTGGAGACAGCAGCAGGTCCAAATCCAGGTGGCGGGAATGGCATGTGATGCTACAGTGTGGTGAGTCGGGACACGTAAGGAGAAATTGGCCGACTTGGAGGAAGAAGGACAAGCGGCTAGAAAAATTTCACAACGGAGGTAGCACACGGTTTATCTTAGAGACGTTCTCACAGTCTCTAATGATGACGCTCGTTCTCAGGAAGAATGATATTAAATTCGGGTTTGCTCCAAGAGAATATTTTGATGCGTTTCGAAAAATGCGAACGATTTTTTCGATCTCCATGGGTCCATGGATATCGTTGTGTTGTTCGGTGTGTTGGAACGGGAAAGATCAAAATGGTTGGTGGAGCGGTGCGAATTTTGGATGGTGTGGCGTTGTCCCAAAGTTGCTAGAATTTAATAAACTTGAGCCGGTCAGATTCCAATGCTATGAAGTTTTCATAGCAGGGGGGTTTGGGAAATCACACATGGTGGAAATGATCCTACAAAAGGGAGAAGAGTGCAAATGTTTGTATTGTCTGGACGTGAGTATGGGATATAATACTCAGACTTCGACGGGATCACGAAAATCGCGCGCGTGGTATAAAGGCAGATGATGGTGAGAAGGAAATCCTGCTGGAGAAGGGGTTGCATCGGAGTCCCTATTCGGGAGTCGACGGGTATAGTCGGCTGACAGCTACACATAGGATTGGTCACTGAGTGAATCAAGTGGTGTAGGATCGGTAATTCTTAATTCAGATTATGTGTAGGTGCTACAAGGAAGGCCAGTGGGCGTTCGTGGTATTTACAAACGGATTACTCTCATTTTCAGGTTCGCTGGAGTGCTCTCTGGAGAAGATGCTGAATGTCGCTGGAGGGAGAGAATTGTTAGGTCCAGCTCGTGATTGAAAAGTCAAGGACGAAATCATTTTTATTTTTCTCTTCCAATGATGCATGGCATGACGTCACATTTGCCTATAAATGGAGATGCTTGTCAAAGCATTCAAACACCCCAAATTGAGAGAAAAGAGAGAGCGAGTGAGGGAGAGGAAAAATGAGAGGAAAAAAAGAAAACGAAAAGAAATGAAGAAATCTTGTCCGGGTGGATAAGGGTGAGAGCGGGTGTAGTTTTTACTGGGTAATTGAGAGTGGGTACAAAAACATTACTCGGGTGGGTAAGGGGTCTCGGGTTTTGGGTTTAAACACGAGCGTTATTTTGTACGGTGTAATATTCTCAAATATAGTAAAACTATTGTCTCTCCGTATGTAGGCGGTATTCGCCGAACCACATAAAATTTCGGTGTTCTTTCGGTGTCATTTCGGCTTTATCCTGAGAAATTGTCGCGGGGTCCAAATATAACGTCCACTGGCCCGGAATTAAATGTTACCGCTCAACCCCAACTCGTTGGTGGTCATTTCCAATTTAATTTATTTTCACAAATTTTGTAGCTACTAATTCCCAATTCAACTTTTTTCACTAATAATATAACTAATATTTATCAACTTCCTATTTAATTTTCCAACGGATAAGGGTACACTTGTTATTCTTCCCACTTAATCATGATGATCAAACACTATATCATCAAAATAAATTGCCGAGATCTCTCAATTAATGATCCAATTCAAAGCTTCACTCTATAAAATAACACATCACATTATCAATTCGATCCATCAAACAACACAAAAAAAAAAAACCATCCTACTATTTCAAAGTAGAACAAAAAAAGAAGATGGCGAAATCTTTGTGTATTATCTTCCTCGTCATAGCAGGTCAGACAACCATCCAATTTCCAGGTGCTATTTACTTATTTCGATTATTACCTAATTGCTGTAATAAAAAACGTATTGCAGTTGCATTGACTATTAGGGTCGTCGACGAAGTCAACGGTCAGAAAAGGTGTCGTGTTGTTCTGAATCCTAACGACTGTAATCTCACGGCGTGTCGAAAGCAATGCCTTCAAAGTTATAATGGCAATGGTGTTTGCACTCCAATATCATTTGGAAAGTACCAATGCTCATGTTTTTATAACTGGATTGCTATTCACCGCCCCCTTTTTCCTAGTCACCGCCCCCTAAAGGGCTGGAAAAAGACGATTTTGCCCTTATGATATTTAAATTAATTTAAAAAGAGAAAAGAGCCTATTTTCACGACTGCTAAGCCAAATTAACGTAAATATTGTTCGAATTTCAACTCGACCGAAAGAAAAAAAAAATTTCGACCGAAATCAATTTTCGGTCAGTACTGTACTGACCGAAAATTGATTTCGGTCGAAACTGTAATGACCGAAAATCGATTTCGGTCAGTACAGCGCCGACCGAAATCAATTTTCGGTCGGTACAGTACTGACCGAAATCAATTTTCGGTCAGTACAGTACTGACCGAAAATTGATTTCGGTCAGTACTGTACCGACCGAAATCAATTTTCGGTCAGTACTGTAACGACCGAAAATTGATTTCGGTCGATTTTTTTTATATATTATTTATTTTGATTATTTATTTATAATATTTATTTGGATTATTTATTTGTATATTTTATTTGGATTATTTATTTGTATTATTTATTTGAATTATTTATTTGTATATTTTATTTGGATTATTTATTTTTATTATTTATTTGAATTATTTATTTGTATTATTTATTTGGGTTATTTATTTATATTATTTATTTGGATTATTTATTGGGATTATTTACTTGGATTATTTATTTGTATATTTTATTTGTATTATTTATTGTTATTATTTATTTGAATTATTTATTTGTATATTTATATTCGAAACGGAATAAATATGCAAACAAATATTGAAAACATATATAAAATCCGTCCGATACAATAAAAGATAAAAAAACAATAGCAACAGCGTCAAGGGGCCTGGCGCCACCGGTCGTTGATGTCATTCAGCCTGTGTCGGAACTCGTCCGTACGCGTCGTTTCACCACGATGCAGACTGGCTAGCATGTCCGAACTCAAGCTGTACATCGTGCTGTACCACTGCACATAGCAATAATACGTACGATTACACATATAAATATAAAAAAAATCGACATAAGATTTATTTACGTACGTAGTCGGCGTGGCTGCGCGGGGGTATGCATGCCGATGAGGATCCCTGCTCCGTCGAAAGCAGGCGAGGATGAGAATGCATCTCATACCAGTCCATGTACCCTCCAACGGTTTCACCAAGGTACTGCGCGGTGGCACGATTGAGGTACGAGAGGTTGAGGATGGAGGCGTACGGGAACTGACGCCAAGCATGTTCTGCTGCATCGACAGAATGATGCACCTTATACCTCGTCGGGTCTGCTGGCATGACCGCCTTCCGTGGCGGATTCATCGGCGGCGGGATGACCTGCACGTACCCCAACTGGCGCAACACTCTCGAGGGCGAGTAGGGCTCAACGATGTTGCGATATATAACTCATCCCATGAAAATCGTCCTCAGCTGCTGCGACATTGGATCGGGACCGTACGGCAGCCAAGCAACCTGAAAACATTTAAAAAATTGTATATCATCCCACGAAAATATAGACTTAAATTGTTAAGATACCTCGCTTGCAGTACCAATTCTTCAGCTTCCCAAGCACTAACGCCCGCTGCTCGCACTTCAGCAGGGGTCTCTCCTCACCCGTCCAGATGCGGGGCGCGATGTGCCCCAGATAACTACGGATCACCTCGTCATCATATGGACCACCGGGCTGTGGCCCCTGCACCCTCCACGAATCGTCATCTGTGACCCTGGAGCGCTTGCTCCCTATTTCATTTTTCACGAATAACGCAAAAATAAATTTAATTTCTTTTACGTATTTTAAGACACGACATCACATGTCAGTTTATAGAGGAGAATGGAATTACCTGAGGAGGCCGGTGGCAGATCGTCGGCGGATGACTCAAACGATGCTCCATCATCCGACACAGATGGAGGGGGTCTACTGCTTCCTCCGGGTAGGGTCTTTCCACCCTTGGTCTGTAATTAAAAGATAAATAATACAAATAAATAATCCAAATAAATAATACAAATAAATAATCCAAATAAATAATAAAAATAAATAATCCAAATAAAATATACAAATAAATAATCCAAATAAATAATACAAATAAATAATCCAAATAAAATATACAAATAAATAATCAAAATAAATAATCCAAATAAATAATATAAATAAATAATCAAAATAAATAATAATAAGAAAAAAAAATTCGACCGAAATCAATTTTCGGTCGTTACAGTAGTGACCGAAATCAATTTTCGGTCAGTACTGTAACGACCGAAAATCGATTTCGGTCAGTATAGTACTGACCGAAAATTGATTTCGGCCGGTACAGTAGTGACCGAAATCAATTTTCGGTCAGTACGGTACTGACCGAAATCGATTTTCGGTCATTACAGTACTGACCGAAATCAATTTTCGGTCCGTACTGTAACGACCGAAAATTGATTTCGGTCGGTACAGTACCGACCGAAAACTGATTTCGGTCGGTACAGTAGTGACCGAAATCAATTTTCGGTCAGTACTGTACTGACCGAAATCGATTTTCGGTTGTTACAGTACCGACCAAAAATTGATTTCGGTCACTACTGTACCGACCGAAAATTGATTTCGGTCGATTTTTTTTTTCTTTCGGTCGAGTTGAAATTCGAACAATGTTTTACGTTAATTTGGCTTACCAGTCGTGAAAATAGGCCCTTTCCCTTTCCTAGTCCCTGTCGGCGATCCATTGCGATTTCAGTATTTTTTTTGTTTTTGTCTGATTTTCGATATGTGATTTGAAAAGTATTGTCTGGAGAGAGCTTTAAATAGATATTTTTATTGTTTATTATAATTTTTTCTTTTTAAATTAATTTAAAAATCATAAGGGCAAAATCGTCTTTTTCCAGCCCTTTAGGGGGCGGTAACAAGTAAAAAGGGGGCGGTAAATAGTAATTCCCTTTTTATAACTGTTAGTTTGTAATACTATTATTGAAAAATATTATGTGTAACGTAATAACGACGTGCATTCGTAATAAATGTTTTTACATTGGTCAAATGCGGGTCAAAAGTTGACGGTGATTCAACGTTGGTCAAAAAACGTAGAAACAGAATGGAGATGAGATTTATGTTTTATGCTCTCTTCGAGCACTCCCCAATTGAAACGAAAAAGCGATTTCCCGGTCATTAACTAATATTTATTAATATATATATATACACACACTATTTTATTAAGCGTCTTTCACCTTTATTAGAAAAAAAATAATAAAATTAAAGAAAACCACCCACTATCTTTAATTTTTATTTTTCATTAACATGTTTAATTACAAATCAAGTTTTTCTTTTTATATACTTATATATACCTAATTTAATTTGAATTGTAATTTTATACTATATCACACGCATTTGAGAATGTGCAAAACTAACTAATATATATAAAACTAATTTGAATTGTAATTTTTAGGATTTTTTCCCTTTTTGACCTTCATTTTTCATTTTGGGCTATTTTTTTATTTTTTTAATTATTTTTAAATACAAAACCGGATACCGGATATCCGGATTTTAGACAAACTACTATCCGTATCCGATCCGGTTTATTTTAAAATAAATCGGGTCGGATATCCGATCCGGTTTTTAAAACTGGATATCCGAATTTTCGGGTTTTGAAAAGCGGGTATCGGATCGGAATCCGGTCTTCGGATAGTTTTGCTTAGCTCTACTGGCCACTATGTTTAATTTTAGGTAATATCTTTAATTATAAATCAAGTTTCCTTTTATATACTTACATATACCTAATTTAATTTGAATTATACTTTATATTATATCACACGCATTTGAGAAAACTGTTATATATAAAACTTCGTGACATTAGGTAAAAGAAAAAAGACATTTTTAGTTATTGGGAGAGATATTCAGGCATTCAATTGTCTAATGTTGCATCCGACATTGCATTTAGCACTAGTGAGAGAACTGTGAAGGGATATCATAATAAGTTTTCATCACATACAAATGTCCTATGTTGCCATATATGTTTAGGTGTCTTTACACATAAATATCCATTTGGAAAAAAAGTTATAATTCAGTACACTGTTAGATTCTTTTTTATATGTAGGTACCTAGTAGAATAATTTTTTTGCAGATAGGTACCCGATCCGCCGCAGGTACGCCATACAACATATTAAGGTACCCTATATCAACGTATTGTGGTGCGTCATACGTCGAGAAAATGGTACGCTGTATTAGCACATTTAGGTACGCCATCTATAACACATAAGATACGCCGTATACACATTTACGTGTTACGGTACGCCATAAACACACAGGAAGGTATGACATGACTGAAGAAACTGGTAGACATTAAATCAGGTACCTATCTGTAAAAATTTCCGACAAGGGTACCTATCTGTAAAAATTTTATTCAAGTAGGCATTTATGTGTAGATGATATGTTTATCATTTTTTTGTTTTACGATTTTTATTTGTTCGCCTAAAAAAACTTGAGTGATTAAATCTATAATGTACTGGGTACTCTTGCACACTCAGCTGCATGTGCTATATTATATAAATATATAGTATGAAATTTATTTTAATATAAAGTAATTAGTTGAAGTTACAATTTATATTTAATTATGTAAATATATAAATTAAAAATTAACTAAAATTAGAGTATCTCCAATAGTACTGCAAAATGAAAATGTAAACGCAAAAATGCAGTAAAACTACTCCAACAGTACTGCAAATGCTAACACAGAATGCGCTTTTTGCTTTTTCTCTCCTGTTTCGAATACAAATTTGCGTTCGAACGCAAAAATGTGTTTGATGTTTTAAAATTGGAGACAAGCCCTTTACTTGTATTAAAATATTAAATCAAAAAATATAAAATAAATAAAATATATTAAAGAATTTGAAATTGTATACTAATCATTATGATTATAAATTGAAATAATAAATTTTTATTTTAACATTACTAGAATTTTATTTTAGTAATAATTTTTTCATATCTTGTTATTTATTATTATATTTTTATATGTAATATAATTAAATATTATATTGATCACAAATATATAATTAAATATTGTTTTGACCAATAATGATTGCTTAAATATTTTCTAAATCAAAATTAAAAGAATATTGTGGTTAATTCCTAGAGTAACTAAATATAGGGGTGATATTGAAAAGTTACAAAAGTTGATATGAATAGGAATATTCTTTTGCGTTTGCGTTTGCAGTTGACTGTTGGAGAACAGTTGCTGCAAACTATGGTTATTACTGCAAAATGCGTTTTCGTTTTCGATTGATTGTTGGTCTTAGTGATTAACTAAAAATAGTAACTAAAAGATAGTGGATGATTTTTTTAAACTTACTTATTATTTTTTTGGGAAGTTGACAGACCAATGAGCTGTTTATACCAATCCCAACGCTTAATAAAACAGAATATATAATTCGAATTTTCAATTTATCCCAATCAATTCTCAATTTAATGGGCCTACGCTTGTCAGCCGAAATATGAGCCCATATGGCCCACGAACAATTTGTATACCGAAAATATCCCTGAGTGGTCTGGAAAAGGAGGAGGTCAATTTCGGTAGAGTATATTTAGGGTTTGAGGAAATATGTATATCCTCTCATATCTCACGCAGTGCTACAAATCCACATCCTCATCTCTTATAATCCCTCTCCTCTCGCAAACCTCTAACTTCTATATAAACTGCGAAAGTTCGCGGCTACAAATCGTGTCTTGGTATAAAACTAACCGTTTTTCAAATTGATTTAGCGTTGAACGTCGATTGTTTTCCCTCTTTTTGTTCTTCTTCTTCTTCTTCCCTTTATCGATTGAGTGAAACGCGACTGGTTTGTCGAAACCCTAGATCTGTACGATTCTTGTTTCTTTTCAACATCAAAATTGTTCCTTTTTGCTTGTTTTGCCTTGCCATCCCTGTGAATTTGTTTTGATGTTCGACCTAATCTGCCTTTTCCCCTTGTTTGTTTCTGCTTGTTGACTCTCGTATGGTGAGCTGAATTGGAAAATTAACTTTTACTTGCTGCGTGGTTGAGCTGTTTGGCATTTCAAAGTTTCGAAATTGCGATAGGTGTATTTGATATTTTTGCACAACTTTGCGCTTCATTTTTTTTTGTCTCTGTGTTATTATGATTTCTGTCCTATCACTCGTTATCTTGTAACATTCTCGAAACATGATTGATTTTCAAAAGAGTGAAGTGGCTGGGCGGTGAACGTTTTCAATATGAGGGTTTGGATTTGTTAAGTTGAAGAAAAATTAATCTTTTGTCAAATTTTGATTGTGAGCAGCTGTCAATACTAAATATTGACAAGGGGAGCTCAGGCTATTTTGAACGAGAGATATTTTTATGGCCGATCCCCAAGGTTTGGAAGGGAGCCAACCGGTGGATTTGTCTAAGCATCCTTCTGGGATTGTTCCAACTCTCCAGTAAGACTTTGGTTCATATTTTATGGTTTCGAGTTCTTTAGGCTAATTTTCTTCGTTTGGGGTTGAAATCAAGTAGTAGCTGACTATGAGTATTTGCCTATTTTGTTGCTATGTTTGGCTTTAAGCAGCTGATATCCTTTGAATTGTACAGTTTTTTTAATTTGATTTGAGACGTTTTGGATTGTCTGGATGATGTTTGGGGAATTTAAGCTACTTCAGTCGTAATGATGGATCTTTCCATATAAAGTATGTTTTCCGTTCTCGCACCCTTCATTTTGGCGGCGCCCTCAGATAATGTGAATCACCTGAGTTTGACATATTGCAATTTATAAATGTCAATTTTGAATAGTCCGATGTGAATTTGGTTACCTTACCTTATGGGCATTAACTAGCTTTTCTCATGTATTTATGTCAAGCGCCAGTTTTCTTTATCATTTGGCCACGACTTTTAAGTTTGTGATACTGTAGTGTATGCTATCAGCTTTTGTAGTTTACATGCATGGTATCTTATTTGTGATTTGAGGTTTTAAAAGTCTCTGGCTGGACTATTTATGCAGGAATATTGTGTCAACAGTCAATTTGGATTGCAAATTGGTTCTTAAGGACATTGCATTGCAAGCTCGCAATGCAGAGTACAATCCCAAGGTCGACTAGTTATGCGTGATTGATAGATCCATCACTTATTGATTTGATTCCAAGTTCCAACATTCTGATTTGATTTGTGAAATACTTGGTTTGCTAATCGTTACCTTTGTGCATTGGAAGTACTTATCCTTTTCCTCGCTCTTTTGACGAGCTTCGTGTACCATTATTTTGTTTTTCGTATATGTTATTTGCTTTACCACTTTTCGATGCTGAGAATCTTAGTACCTCGAAATATACATAGTTACTGGTTATATAATATATAAGCAACTTGGTGTTTCTATATATTTTGTAAATGTTATTGTACGCTGTGGGTTTTGGACTTACCCTTGTGAGAGAGGTTTTCAGCGTTTCGCTGCTGTGATTATGAGGATTAGAGAACCAAAAACAACAGCTCTGATTTTTGCATCTGGGAAGATGGTAAGTGCCGACATCTGCCTTACCCCTGCGATATTATACTTGAATCTACGAATGGGTGTTGATCTAACTATTTATTATTTTACCTTTTCTTGCTTAACATCCTTCACATTGAATTCTGCCGAAGCCCCATTTGACTCAATTTTATGGTAACACCTTGAACTTTTTACCATCGCCACTTCAGGTTTGTACTGGAGCCAAGAGTGAGCAACAGTCGAAGTTGGCTGCTCGAAAGGTTCATATAATATAATGCGCTATGGAAAAGCATTTCTACGATCGAACTACCGTTACATGTAGATAGATCGATCGTAGATATATTATTATAATTACTTTTGTGATTTCTTTTTTCATTCACATGCTCGGTTGAACCTTGAATTTCTCCCTCTGAATATCAGTATGCCAGAATCATCCAAAAGCTTGGTTTTCCAGCCAAATTTAAGGTATATCCTTAATTACGTATCAACTCTCTTTCGCTCTAATCTCATCTGTATAGTCTCTTCCATTATTGATTGGGCGCATTGTGCCCCTCTTTGCTACGTAGGATTTCAAAATCCAAAACATAGTCGGTTCGTGCGACGTAAAATTCCCCATTAGGCTCGAGGGCCTCGCCTATGCGCACGGTGCTTTCTCAAGTGTAAGCCAAGTTTAATATAATCTGATGAAGCCAAGCCCATACTATTTCTGTGAACATAACAGAACCGCAAACCTTTTACTTATGATCAGTTTTTGTATCAAATATGACGCCTACTCATCATTGCACGATCTTTTCAGTACGAACCAGAACTCTTCCCTGGCTTGATCTATCGTATGAAACAGCCAAAAATTGTGCTTCTTATCTTTGTGTCTGGGAAGATCGTTCTTACCGGCGCTAAGGTGAAAGTTACACGTTTGCCGTGTTTGTTATCTGCTGGCGTGCAATCAACAATTTTTACTGATGTTTCAATCTTTTCTTCAGGTCCGGGAAGAGACATATACTGCGTTTGAGAATATATATCCAGTGCTTACTGAATTCAGGAAAGTTCAGCAGTGGTATGTGTGGATGGGAAATTCCATTTTCTTTTCAGTTTTTGTTTGTTTGTTTCTCTTTCTATTTTGTAATACATTTCTTTTCAGATCTCTTGGAAAGGATGTCCTAAGAGTTTGAAGGCTGCATGCAATAATGTGGAGTGCTGTTGGATGTTTGTAGGTTTTTTCAGTTAATAGCAATTTATTGTTTTAATCATGTTTGTTTGTCCAATGATGTAGCTCCTAGTTTTGTGTCATATCGTGAAATTGTGGCGATATAATTTTCAGCGCTTTCCTTTTTATGTTACTTTGAATGAAATAATAACTTTTCTGATGTTTTGCATTAGTGCTAGTTTTTTTGTTCACAAAACGTTTTAATTCCATAAATAAAACAAAAGGGTATATTATGATATGCTCTCATGTGATTAATACTGAAATTTGCCAAGCTATTTTGCGCGAAAGTCGAAATCATTTCTGTGCTATGTTAAACTTAGCTTTGTGCTCCACAATTCAAGATTATACTCCTAATTAGGGTTGTAAATGATCAGAAGCGCATAATTAAATAAATTTCGTGCTATGCTAAACTTAGCTTTATGCTCCAATCTAGCATTATACTTCTAATTAGGGTTGTAAATGATAAGAAGTGCATAATTAAATAAACTTCGAGATGTTTCTGTGCAGTTTTCAAACAATACGAGTTTTGGTGCAAATAAAATGGGCCATTTTAATTTGGGCCAAAGTCCAATAATTAATTGGGTCATATTCGATTTTTCATCGGTTTTGGTGAACCGCGAACTTCTTCTCCCTCCCATTTCACAAATTTTCAAAATTTTACTGAATTCAATTCGATTTTTCTCCGACCATAGCCGATTCATCTATCACCAGCAAAGCGCACGAGAAACAAGAAACAAAGTAAATGCAACTATGCCTTCGGAAAACGGCGATGGCAACTGTGCCAAATTGATGTGTTCGATCTGCTTCGAAGATGTCAAACCTCTGACGGAGGACCTCCAATCCATCTCTGTTTGTGGCCACGTCTTTCACGAGCTATGGTCAGTCGCGCCTTTTTTCCTTTTTCCTTTTTCTCCTACGAAATATTTAGATTTAATGGGTTCTCACTCTGAGAGTTATTTTGATGTTCATATGTCTAATCGTAATTGAGTGGCTTTAGTTGTTAGTTTAAATGTTTGTATTCTGTGAATCGCTGGGCCTTTTTTAAGCTTTAGCTTTAGTTCTTTCGATTTTAGAACCATGGAGAACAAGAATTGCTTGGATAGCTCGAAACAAATCTTAACATCGTTGTCTTTTTATTGGGGAAACATCAGCCTTCAGCAATGGTTTGAGTACTGTCCCAATCTGAAGAAGAGATGTTGTCCCATATGCAAACAAGTTTGCACGGATGCAAATGTCACCCGCCTTTATTTTCAGTCGGTCGGTGATACAAATGAAACTACCCTTTCGCAAAAGAAAAGGGATCATAATGGTGAGTGTTCTGCTGAACTGAGGGTAGAGATCAATAGGTTGGAGAGAAAGGTTTTGGCGCTCACTTCTAATATGGAGAAGCAAGAACAAACACTCAAGGACGTTCACGAGCAGGTAGACGATTGGAAATGTTGCTTTCGTCAAATGAAAATAAGAAAAAATTATTTGAGTTCTGTTTAAAGATTGTTGACTTCTAACGTTGGTATTGAAATTTTATGAAGTATTATGCATGCACGGAACAGCTGAAGGTAGAAATTAGGCTGAAAAGAGATGCTCAAGCTCAAAAACTTACCACTCAGAAGTTGCTTCAAGTTAAATCAGAGGTGGGCCTAGATGTTATGATTTTCATTTTCACGTGCTTTTGTGGTACTACATGCACAAGTATTCTTAGTTGCCGATGGTTTTGATGAGTTAAAATGTTTAACCACCTCAGTAAATGTAATGACAGGAGCTTGATCAAACGACTCTTGCATACATGAAAGAGCAAGGGAAAACCATGGCCCTGGCCAAGGAGCTTGCAGCAATTAAACTGTACACAAGTTTCACATAGGAGTTAAATGTTGAATAGTTTTCTTTAAACTTAGGAGTTCTCTGTGGGAAAATTTAACTGCTCTTTTTGTAACAGAGTCACTGATTTGAATTTGGAGGAGGAAGATGTTACGAGGCTGGCTTCGCTTGGAAATGATCCTGGAAGCAAAGACACGGTGGACGTTCTGAGGAGGTCGTTGGTGATTCGTAACAAGTAAGATACTCATGATGTTGTGCAGTATTCTATTAAAATTTGATTACAGAAATTTCTTGCAAAGTTAATGCTTTTTAAAGAAGGAAATTTAAATGAATGGATTGTGTTTATTATTAAGATTTTCATCATTATTCAAGTTGGTAACTCTTGTATTGTTTTTGCTGCATAGGAGTTACAAGGAATTGATGGCAAAGTGCAACGTCTTGGGAAGAGGAGAAGCTAAGTGCACTCAAAAACTTAACAAGGCAATCGAAAAAATCAAGAAACTAAAGGTATTTCGTTATCGGTTGGGCCTTGAAGTCGTTGCTCCATGTCTTCTGTTAAATTCATGATTTGCTTATTTTTCTCATCTTAGTTGAGAGTCAAAGAACTGGAAACTGCTTTGGAAATCAGAGATAATGGTGCTTTAAGAGCACTAAAGGATCATCAAGATTGTAAACTCAATACAAGGCTTCGTGAAAATTTAATGAAAGGAGCTGCTGATAAAAAAAGCGCTATTGATGACGCAACAATTCGAAGTTCATATGATCATTATGATCAGAAACGAGTCGAAGGAGGGAATATTGCTGGTACTACTATTTATGGACAAGGATTCTCACCAGTCGATTCCATGGCATATTCCGGGATTGATTCTATAGCTGTCCAAAATTACGATGAATGCAAGCGAGAAGCATCTTTTGATGCACAAAACAAAGCAGAAACTCTAAAATCAAGCAATGAGATGCCTCTTGATAAGGATGATGAAGTTTTTTGCTATGGCAACAAAAATCCAGTTGAAATCCCATTTCATATCAGAAAGGAGGCAATGCCATATCCGCCTTCTAGACCAGGTAACTTACCCATTTTTCGAATTTTACATGATCTATAGCAGTCCCATTTTCCTCATATGCTCGAAAACGTAGGCTCAATAAACTGTTGCTTGATTTCACTAAGCTCGATGGATTGAATTGCATCATGAAGGTGAGCATTGCTTCTCCAGAAGTTTGCTGGGCGCTGACAGCGGAACTAACTTGGGAAAATGGTGCAGTGAAGTTCAGAACAAAACAGAAGGAATCAAAGAATCGCCATCTAAAATCCTGCAAAAACGCAGCAGCAGTGATTTAATTGCAGTTGGCGCTGATGGAAGGGGCGGTCGAGTGAAAGTCATGAGGTCCTTACATCGTCAATCTGCAGTGGTTCGTCTTTCTTATCCATTCCCGCTTAATCAAACATTGCATGGCATCAATTTAAACTCATCAAATGTTCATATTTTCTTTTCAGTTGCATGATCCATTCAAGTCACAACCACTCACTAGCTTTCTTGCAAGATGTGTTTTTAACAGTGGTGTTCATTGATACTTCCATTTAAATTATTCTCTTAATATATAGTGAATTTACGGTATGACATTTGTTAACATCAATGATCACTTGAGTATCTTGGACGACCAACCCCATCTTATTAGTGAAGAAATCTGATAGAAGTTTAACTATCTTAGCTCAATCTTTGCGCAGGACACAAAAGCTGCTGCTGTATCTTCTCTGAGAAAGATCAAACATTGTCCGAAAACGAACGGTATGCAGAATCAAGGCCACCTGCAGATTGAACATTTCTTTCAAAGGGCCCATTCTTGAGAAAATGCCTCGATTTCTCTCTATTTTTGTTTCACGGAATTACGCGAATTTTTTTCTTCGAAAATGACAACTTTTATTCGGTTCATGTACAACGTCAGATGCTTCTATTCAGTTTATCCTTAGAATTGATGAGGCAGCTCAGCTTCTTCAGCCATTGTAGCCTGTAGGATAGCTCTCTGTATCTGTAATATATATATATATATATATATATATATATATAATATATATATATATATATATATATATATATATCAGAAATGTTATGGTGCTCACCTTGAGCATCATCCGTGGGCACCTGTTGTGTTGCATTTTGTGTCACGTCAACATGCCAAATCAACTTCGATGGGTTCACTAATCATATGTGTAGGTTATAGATCAATAAAAAATCTCATTGTATGCTGATTTGGCGCGTTGATGTGGTTGGTGCTCACGAATAACACTTCACATATATAATATGTATATATATATATATAATATATATATATATATATGATCCTGTCATTTTCTCTAATTTATTTAAACAATATATGATTAACAATAAAAGGATTTATGTTTTCTTCTTCAAATCAATATGTTTCCAAGATTGGTGATTGCTGGGACAGGAAGAAAAATAAATCCAACAATGTAGTTCATTTACATTATTTACTGGTCCAGTCACCAAACTGACAAGTTATTAATTTGATTAATTTCCATCATCTATGTAGATGTATAAACTCTTTCAATCTATCAATACACGACAAAAAGACAAAATATTTAGACAAATGAGAAGAAGCTGTTACTGTCAAAGCTAGCAACCAATGATGGACATGGTGAAAATTCTTCTTACTTTTGATGGATGGAAAAATATCGATTCTTTAACGAAGTTGTGGCGTGGCGTATGAACTAACTCGACAAGAAACCCTTTAACGCGAAGAACAACAACAAAGACAACAATAGTATTTCGTCGAACTACAGATATTTATACAGTGTCGTTCTGCAATAAGAGGAGGCTAATGTCATAGCAGAACGCTGGGAGAGATTATATTTTCATAGAATGAAGTAAACGTTTTCTTTCGTACAGCAATAGCAATAATCTGTACATTATAAAGCAAGCCATTCACACGGACTATTTAATAATAAGAAGAAAAGAAATTGTAACGTATGATTTCGGAATGGAGCTCTCAACTTTTTTTAAAGAATATGAAGCAGATCGAATCAAGGCATAATTACAAGCTATTTGTGTGTGTGTGTGTGTGTTTATGTTTCAAGTTCCTTGTAATCTTTTCTTATACCCCAGAGAATCTCTCCGCATTTTCTCATCGAAGGCCTGTCGTTTCTGTGTGGAGCCAAACACTGCAGCGAAAGTTCGAATATTTTTTCGAGGGCGACGACGTTAGCGGGCGACCTGGGCAGCTTCTGGTCCAACGCTGCTATCGCGTCTCCATTCATAAACTTCTTCAGCGCCTGCGGAAAAAGCTCTTAATTAGGTCGCTCCATCGCTTAAACTGCATTGCAAATCGTTCCTAAATTCTATCGAGTACCATGTACGGGACGGATAGTCAATTGTAGAATTCGAAAAGTTGAATTTATGGGTGTTAGAAATATAATAAGTAAACTTTTAGGTGAAGTGATCATTCAACGTGATACCAAAGCTTATAGACCATAGAGGTCTTGTGCACGAACCCCATGACCAACCAAGAAATTGCACGAGGCTTTATAGCAAAGAATTTAGCCTAGACGTGAACAGACACGTTGGCAAACACAATATATAAAATTAAATAATATACAATCCCTATAAACTTAAGCTTTAATTGAAGTGATCATTCAACATGATATTAGAACTCAGGGATCAAAGATGTTATGAGTACGAATCATCAAGACATCTCATTTAAGGAAATTATGCGTCCTAGGCTGGGTAATAAGAAATCAGTATAAACGCGAGGGAATGTGTTGGAATATATGTTAATTTGAAATGATAGTCTCCCAACAATCTTAAACTTTCAGGTAAAATTGTCATTCAACAGTAAAATAATACTCCCTTCGTCCCGCTAATTTTATCACACTTTTCCATTTCGAGCGTCCCAATAATTTTATCACCTTTCCTTATTTAGCAAAAAAACTATCACAAACAATCAATATAATAATATTAAATATTCTTAAAAGACGTGTCAGAATATACACTTTCTACTGTTTCATTGTACCATATTATATAATAATGCCACCTTAATTTGTGTGCCCAACAACTTATGTGATAAAGTTGCTGGGATGGATGGAGTATAAAAAAAGGAGCGTTATACGATGAGTAAATAGAAAAAGCAGGAATACATCGTACCCACTTCGCCGTGATGCGCTCTCTGATGTCCCGCCTCGGCTCGATGGGGCGCAAACCCGTCACTAGCTCCACGAGCAATATACCGAAGGAATAAACGTCGCTTTTCTCAGTGAGTTGGTACGTCTTAAGGTACTCTGGGTCTAAGTAGCCGGCGGTTCCCTTCACCTGCGTGGAAACATGCGTTGCGCCCGACTCGACGTCGGCCGCCAACCTAGCGAACCCAAAGTCGGCCACTTTGGCCCTTAGCTTTTCCGTGATGAGTATGTTGGACGACTTTATGTCCCTGTGAATGATGGGATGGTCTGCGCAAACAAAGCCGAAAACAAGAGCGCAAAAGCGTACTGATGAGTCGGGACTGTCAGATGATCGCTTCACTAAAAGCTTAAACTTGTAAGGAGTGTACCATTTTCTAATTCTATATTCAATACGTTCCCACACACCTACACTGATTTCTTTATTATATTCTCAGACGTTTATTATCTTGAATGGGCGGTCGTGAGAGTTCGTAACCAAGACTTCTTTGGTCCCTAAGCTTAGTACAATTTTGAACAACCAATTCACCTAAAAGCTTAAGCTTGTAATGACGGAATAAATTAATTTCACATGTTATATTTGCAACAGAGGTGGTTCGAAAACCTGTATACATGTGCAGGTATGTGATTGCGTGAGCCACGTCTATCGCTATGTCCAGTCGGGAAGAGAAGCCGAGAATCTCGCCGCACATACCTACGAACAGAATGGAGTCTTTCGGTAAACTGTTGCGTAGATGTTTGGGTGTAAGACCTGGGTTAACTACTTATTTCGTCCCGTAAGTTAGGGGTGATACTTTCAGGACAACCAACTTAAGGAGTTGCAATTTAAGGATATACTTTTAAAATTAAAACAATTTCAGGACACGATTAAGGTTTCCGAACGCATTACGTCCCTAAAATTGCTTCAATTTTGAAAGTTGGAGTCGTTGAATTCCAACCTCGTAACCTGGGAACTCATAGGACGAAAGTTTATGTAAGACGTTGCGAAGAAAGGTAACTCACAGTCCAAGTGCTCTCTTAGGGTTCCGTTAGAAACGTACTCGACGACGAGGACCTTTTCGTCGCCTTGCTCTAAATACCCGTAATATCTTACAAGATTAAGATGCTCGATTTTCGACAGAATCTGAACCTCGCTTCGAAACTCCGTACCCAAAAACTTATCGTACATGATCTAGCAAAGGCGAAGGTCAACCATAATTAATAAATGAAATCTTTCGCAACGATTATACGATGGAAACTTGATCGATTTTTCCTACCTTTTTGGCACGTTTAACCGCAACCACAGTACCATCTTCAAGCACGCCTTTGTAAACTGTTCCGAATCCGCCTTGTCCGATTTTAAGGCTCGGAGAGAAGTTTTTGGTCGCCCTTACGATTTCTTGCATGGAGAATTGGACATTATAATTTCCCAAACCTCGTACGTTGGTTGAATTGTTGGGACTGCTATAAATTCCAAGTCTTCTCTTGTGGTTACTTCCCGAACTTGAAGCTACCCAAATACACAAAAGAAAACAATGTTGGCGTATCTACACTTAAATACCCAAAAAATAAATTATTAGTTCAGTACCCTATCAAAAAAAATTCACGTATAGGTACCTCGTAGAATAAAGTTTTTACGCTTAGCTACCCGTTTGGTTTGTTACTACCGTTTTACCATTGTTTATTTATCTTTTTTATATGTATACTACGTATTATATCACATGTTTATGTGACATCTAATTCTAAAAATATGTTTGTGTGATATGTCCGTAAGCATGACTCTTTTTTCAATATATGGCGTACTAAAATACGTTTCCTATGTGCAAAATTTTTATTCAAGAAAATGTTCAAACCCTTCGATCCAACGAAGTAACCCTATTCAAGATCTTAGATTTAAGTATATGGTATGAAATTAAAATTCATTCAACTATTCAAGACAGATCCAAGTCTCCTTTTCTTGCACAAGGGTTGCATATTGTTATTGGACTCATAATGAAGATCGATCTTAACTTCTCAATCATTGATCTTATACTTCCAAATTTTGAAATCAAATAACATACCTGAATTATCATTCGAACCATTGCTCGATCGATTGTTCTCATGTTCAGGAGGAGTGAAGCAGGCGACTATTGCGTCAGAAAAGGTTCGGGCCGCTAATTTGATCGGATTATTGCTCTTTCTTGCCGATGATGATGATGATGAGGACGAGTTTCTTGATGCGCCGCCGTAACGGAGGTAGGGATTCTCCGGCGTGTTGGTGGCCGAGCTCCGCCGAGCACCGCCGTAAAGTGGACTTTTCATGGTTTAGTGCTGTAGCCCAGCTGTTTGTGAAATTGCCGTATAGAGGTTTAGTTTGTCCGAGTTGGCGTGTGCTTTGTTGTGTGTTCGGAAGGTAAAAGGTGGTAGTAAATGGTTGGGCCTAAGTGGTGGTTGAGTATCAACTGTCAGAAGATGGAGGAGACCTTTGGACTTTTTGTAATATATATCTTGTTTCTCGGTCTTTCTTTATTGATTTAATTTATTTTGATTTGAGCCACTGTCACGTTTCTCAAGAGCAAATGTGAAAAGAGATATACAAATTATTTGTGCGTTAATTAGAGAAGGGCCGCCATTGGGAGACAACTTTCTGTGGAAATTAATTATTAAATTAGTCACTTGCCCAAAATGGGTGGAAAGTCTTTCCGTTGGCTAAAAGTGGGCCGGAGATGGGGTGTTTTACAAATTACAATCATAGGCATCCTTTTGAGGTTTAGGCATTGTCTGTAAATTATTACAAAATTAGGCATAATTTTTTTTATTTTCTTTTCTTAATTTTTTAATTGCTTTTAATATTTCTGTATATATTTTATTGAAATTTATTGTATAAATTATTAGAGAGGTTCATAGTTTGCTTAACGGGTTGAACCGAAAACCGAAATATTTGGTTCATAAAGACCAAAGAATATCGATTCGATATTTATTATCTAAATTTTATAACCTACGGTTCATCTGGAACCAAAATCTTTTTTTAAATATATATAGTAATACATATGATATTATATGGGTAAACTATATAAATATTGTTAAATATTATTTAATTTTATGTTTTTACAATAAAAGGTCGGTTTCATCTAGTTAACTGACTGAACTGAGAAAGTTTGATAAATAGCAAAATCAAACAAAAAATTTGGTTCGGCATATGCTTTCAAAAATTTCAAGCAAAATTTTCGGTTAACCGAAAGTTCGCCTCTGTTTTGTTCACTTTTTATCTTTTGAATTGCTCACATGCAAATAGGGTCCTATCGATGTCAGTTTTGTGCCGATTCTACTGATTTCGGAGAAAAAACAAGAATCGCTTTGAAGTTATTTATTGAAAAAAAGTTTTCTAATAGGACACAATATTGAAAAAATTTAAAGGCTAACTAATTTGGATTGTATGTTCAATTTATTTTATACGGATATTGAACATTAATTTCATTTTTGTCTTTAATTTGATTACAAAATTGATTCATAATACGAAATCAGAATAATAATATGCCATTTATTGATAACTTTTTTGTATATAATAAAATTCAGAAAAGGAAAATAAAATAAGATGCCTATTTTTTAAACAAAACACACATAATGCCTATTTTTTTAATTGCTACTTGCTCAAGTGCCTACATTTGTAATTAACTCCGGAGATGGTAATATTGTCCATGGGATTCAACACCAAAAAGAAAAATTTATGACACTAAATTAAAGACATAGAGTTAACTACAAATGTAAAACACCCGAGATGGAGAAATTTCTCCCCATTTACTTAGGAGGGGCGCAATTCCTCGATAATTGTCGGGGTGGGGACAAGACTGATCTTCGATCTTACAAAATCAAGTCAACAAGCTATGCCAAGTTGTCAAATCTCTCTCTCTCTCTCTCTCTCTCTCTCTCTCTCTCTCTCTAATCTACGTTCACGAGAGAGACGAACGAGCGAGACGAAAGCCAATGCATACAACAAATGGCGTCGTTTCTTTCAGAGATTGAAAAAAAAGAAGCACGTACCTAAAAATCATGACTCAGGCTGTCGTTCTTAAGTTCCAGCGCTCGAATTTTCGCCCTCTTCCAAATACTCGAAAGTACCGTAAGAAGGCGAATATGCGGCCGAAGGAATGTCTAATAAAACGACCCTTTCTATTGCAGCTCTGTGCTCTTGCATGTGTTCCTTGACGATGGAAGCTTGTCTTTCCATCTTCTGAGCGGGCGGAATGAAAATCTTTCGCTCTTTTTCTTGCATCGACTGTGTATATCCAAAAATCGTAACATAAATCAACTCATTGAGACGATTACAAGGAAAAAAAGGACGAGCAATCGAGCGAGCGAGATTACCTCGAGCGCTCTTACGGACTCGTTGAGTATGCATATGATCGCATGGTCTGAAGTTATGTTGCATGAGAGGACGATGTGTTCGAAGCGCCCGTCGACGGGTATTGCTGTTTTTACGGTGGGGGATATTTTCTTACAACTGTCGCAAATAAAAAAAAAGAAGAAAAGTGAAGAAAATTTCAGTACGATTTGGGGAATTTTTATCGAGGTATGAGACGATTAACGTACGGTACCTGAAGGGCTTTCTTACAATGATGTGATAGAGGCGGCCGGGCGCGTAGAGGCGCCTCGAATCCCGAAGCATCTTCTCCTCGAGCGTGAATGTGTCTTTTAAGCACATTACGCACAACAAGCACGGGAAACTGGCAAAAAGAGAACGTAAGGACTCGTTTGATATCCATGTTTATGAACTACATGGGTATCAGTTATTTGTGTATTGGTTAAACAAGAATTTTGTTGATCTTGTATTTTAACATGTTTGATATGCGTGCATTATTTGCGTAATGATATAAATTGTGTTTGATAGATGTGTTTGAGGTGTGCATAGTTATGTATGGATTAGTGATACACACACCTTATAATCACTTTAGAGGTGGGTTTGCATATACAAGCCCTATAACCAAAATCCTTGTAGGCTTGTATGGTTATACACAAATAACAAACACGATATAACTTATTCATACATACCACATACCCACCCATACCCATATATCAGACGAGCCCTAAGTATTATGAATTGATTATATCGATCGTTGAGTGACCAGTTTACTTAAAAGGCAAAGCTTGTCGTATCAATATGCACCCTAATGTTTAAGCTAATTTATTAATCTAGCATTAAACGTATATTTTCTTAAATGGGTGTTCGTTAGGATTCGCACCTAAAATTTCTTTGGTCTCTCGGCTCTGATATCATGCTGATCACTTCAGTTTAAGCTATGTTTCGAATATTGATCAATTACTAAGCAATTATGATAAGATCGATAACCATTGAGATTGCCAGAATTCCCTACCATTAAAAAATAATCGCCTAATCTACAACCGAAAAAAATAACTGCAAAAAGGGAAAAAATTCTGCACACTCAAAAAAGAAGACCCAAGAAAATCTTCTTACCAGAAAAGCGACTTGAAGACGTCCTCCAACGCCACCGTCGTCCGTGGCAAGAAATCATCCTGCCCAAAACGCCAAGAAAACCACAAAATTCATACGACGCCAAGAAAACCGCAAAACAAAAAAGCGCAACCCATCGCCAAAACCAAATCAAACCACCTGCAAGACGACCGAATTAATCACGTCGGCGTATCTCACCGCCAAGTTCAGCGAAATGCACCTCACGGGCGCAATCGCAAAGCACCTAATCCTCCGCCTATCGATATTCCCCAACTTCTCCCTATTCTTCACCGCAAGCATCGCCAAGAGCGTCACCACTCCCGCTCCCAAAGAATGCCCCGCGAACGTCAAGAAGTACGTCGGATACTTCTCGACCAAATCCCTCAAAAGATCGCACTCCTCCTCGAAAACGTACTGAGCCGCCTTCAAAAGCCCGTTATGAACGTAACCGCCGTCGTACGTCGTCTGTCCGAGCTTATTATCGAGGAGGAGCAAAACGTCGCTCTCTTTGTTCATAGTGAGCCCTCGGACGGCCACGACGGCTTCAGAACGACCGTGGTCGAGGTATATCATGTAAGGCGTGACCCTCCCCTTCGTGTCTGCGTAGTCCTTTTTTAAGACGACTTGGCTTAGTACCAAACCGTAACCGCCCGGCGGGGCCCACAATGGTTGTTTGAGGTCGTCCTCGTATACCGAGAGAATGTAGCGACAGAGGCGTGGCACTGGCTCGAACTCGGTCGAGGTTGCCTGGCCCCAGTTTTCGCTCTCTCGGCCGGCGGTGTAGAGGAACTTCTTCCACACCCACCGTACGCAGGCAAGGCACGAGACGCACTCGACTAAGGGTACGCAGCAGGCGACTGACATTTATCAGTGCGCCTGCAATAACATGAGAAAAAAAAATCGACGGGCGATCTTAGGATCGAGCTATAGCTTGTGGTGAGGGTGCAGTTCTGACCCTTAAAACCGTATAGCAGCCAGCGCTACGGTTCGATCGCTCTCTCGATAGGGACAGTTATTGCTCCTCGACTGCAAAAAAAAGTGGAAAGTTGAGTTAGGACCCTTTGAGATAACACGTGGTTAGCGCGTGCTGAGGACGACCGTGACTCACGCTATTTGAGACGATTTTCAAGGCACGAGAAAGTTTCCTTATTGCACGCGTTTATGGTGAAGGAGAAACAAATGGCATCAGATAACAGATTGTATCTATGATCTATCTATCGAAAGTGTTTCGTATCATCTGAATCATCGATTTGCAGAAATAGGGGCTATGAATTTAACGAATCATTGAAGAATCTTGGCTAGTAAAGAGCTAAAGATTAGCTAGCTGAGTTCGAAACAAAAAGCTGATTAGATTGAGTTCCATAGCCAATTGATTCACAGTAAAACCATCAATTGTAATTCAGTAGCACTTTACTACAGAGAGCAAACATAAGCATATCTGGGCTACGAATTAACGAATCATTTAAGAATGTTGGCTAGTAAAGAAGCGGATGATTAGCTGAGTTCATCGCCTATTCACTAGCATTTTACTACATAGAGCACACAGTTGAATTATTACCAGTCAGATAGCATAAGCGTCAGAACATCGGAGAAGACGACATCGAAGTTCCCACGACAGCCCTTCGATTGCAAAATCCAAGAACTGCCAAAATGATTCGAATATATCGGACAACCTACGTAAAAACGAAAAAAATAAAGCTACCTTTACTTACACCCAGAAAAAAAAAAGTAAAAAAAGGGTAATTCACTGGAAAGATTTGCCCAGCGAACGCAAACGGGAACAAATCCAAAAAGAGGACGATGGCGTAAGGATAACAAGATAAAAAGAAAAAGCTTTCTTTTCTAGCAAAAGACGTAGATGACCTGCAAGTGCTGGCTAACTACTGAGATTTCTCAATCATCGGCCACTTATCATTTTGTTTTGTCAAGAACGTTCTTCACAAGTTTCTAATTTTTTAATTTTATCCATTAATTATCTTTTTTTACAAGTTAATTGTTTTACTTGGTCGTCGTTCTCTTGGCATGTTAGATGTGAGTTGTCCCACATTGAGCACGTGTTTAGGAACACATACAACACTTGAGAGTAGGGTTGCAAACGAATCGGATTGAGTCGTGCAATATTCTATTCGTATTCGGATGACTCGGATGACAATCGAATACGAATATGAATAATCGAATATTTAATCGAATCATAAAATCGATTCTTCTTCAAATTCGAATATTTTCTCGAATATTCGAATCGATATCGAATATTTGTATTCAAAGTCATCTTTCATTTTTTATTTAATAAAATATAAACAATATTATATTTAAAATATATATTGAATTATAATAAATTATATTTAAACATATATTGAATTATAACATTTTATTTTTATATGTTTTAGTGAGTTATCATATATTATATGTGAATATATATTAAATATACTATATTTTATTTTATATTATTCGAATCGAATAATTCAATTAATTTCGAATCGAATATTGTGATTTCATATTCGTATTCGTATATTTCTCGAATCAAAAATAATATTCTTATTCGGACTATTCTAAATATTCGAATTCGAATCTTAAAATTTCGAATCGAATCGCGAATCGAACAAAAAAAGTTCGATTAGTTTGCAACCTACATGAGCTTCCAATAAAACCTATTTGTTCTTTACATTTTTCTGTACGAGAGAAAAATCAAGTTGCTTAGGTATTATTCGACGAATGTTCTATTCTATATATTTGGTAACCAAATTGTTAAATAAAATTTTCAACATAACCTAACGCCAGCCGGCACGTGGGTAGGCGGAGTAGTTAGAAAGTGAAAGGCAAATGCGAACGAAATTAAGATCAGCGGCTAAATGCATCATCAATCACATCACATATTGGGCCCACCGTTGTTAGGATAGTACTTTCGATTGGGCCGATTAGGCCCAATATGTTGTTTCCAGGCACACCTTAACGCCACGTGGCACCACTCATTTATTTGGTTGTGTACTTATTCTCACTCGTATTTCTGCACGGTCAAATGCGTGTGATATACCCATATGTAAATTTATAGTAAAAATATAGGGGTAAAATAGGAATATAATAATAGATGTAGTGGGTAGTTTTTTATATAATATTATTATTTTAGTTTATATTTAAACTGACAGATCAAAATTCACCAGTTTCCTTATGCTTAGTGATTGAAATACCAAATCATTTTAGAGCAATTATCCTAAGTTGTTCTCTCTTAATAAAATAGAAAGATATGCTTTTGAATTAGACGTAATGATAAATTGATAATCTTATGTAAAACTAGAGCAGTCAAACGGGCCGGCGGGCGCGGGTAAGCCCGCCTTCTGGCCAGGCGGGCGCGGGTAAGCCCGCCTTCTGGCGGGCCTGAGAAAGGGAGGTCCGCCAAATAAAAAAAAGGAAGAGAAAAAAATCAAAAAAGAGGAAAAAAATTGAAAAAGAAGATTTTTATTTGGAAAATATTTGTACTTTAATCCTAACTATATAATAATAATTTATTTATTTTATTAAACTAAATTAAACTTAATTCCAATTAAAATTATAATTACAAAATATAAAAAATCTATATAAGTTATTTATAGATATATTAAATAATATATTTTTTCATTTGGGCGGGCCTGGCTTGTTGTTTTAAATTAGACAAATAATTTAATATTAATTTGAATACATGTGGGGTCCATAGATCAGGGTAGAGCAAATTGAGTGCAAATCAATAGGTCACCGATTCGAACCCGGTTGGGCCCTAAAACCAAACAACATTTACTTTCTTTCTACTCCCCAAATTTCCTAAAATTCTTATTCGCAAATTTCCTAAAATTCTTATTCGCCTCCTCTCAAGTTCGATTCAAAATATATGCATTTTATTGCTAATTTGTCTTCCAAACAGGTTTTAGTAAAATGCTAAAGAACCCCTCAAAACTTCAGATTTAATTTGTCATTGAAATACATCATAGATGAGAAATCTATAAAATTCATGGATAGCTGCACAACACTACCATCATATATGCTTCTTCTCCCTTTCACCCCAATACTCACTCTCCAAACCCTCGACTTCTCGGGTCGCCCTAACTTTCTCGCCCACGAAAGCCTCTAATTCCCGAGCCTCGAAACGCGGAGGAAGTTCGCAAGGATTCGAATTGCTCGGAGATTTTTCAAGCGATTCCTCCATGAATTTCCTCCAAATCCCATCTGCCGCGCAAGCCATGGACTCGGGGCAAAGCTCTATAGCGTTCTGAGGAATCCTAGGCTTGTACTTCAATAGCTTTGCGTATTCATTAAGCAGATGAAACATGTAATCATATACGTTTTCCATCTTCAAGTCCTCGTGTACGAACCTACTTCCATTTTCGCCGATGCCCTTGGCCTCGTCCGTGTGGTTGTTTCCCCACTCGACGGCGAACTTCAACGACTTGCACTTGTCGTTTTCTTTGACGGGCCAATAGTGTTTTCGAGGGACCATCCCCCTTATGAAGAAATCATGCCAGCGTAGGGTCATTAGTAGGGTCGGGGAATTGCACGCTAGTATGTACTTTTCGCTCACCGACCATGCCCACCCTTCTATGTAGATTTTGTACCTATTTATAAGACGAGCAACGAGTTAGTGTGTTTTTATTGCGCGTTAAATTGCACCTAGCTAGACGATAAGTTGATGATAACAGTACCTGTGAGTGCATTGATCTTCGAGGTTTGATTGCTTGTATCCTTGTCTCAACTGCGAGTCCCAGTCCTGACAGATGAATTATATATTAGTATGATAATGGTATGATGCGCTTTCTTCAAGTTGAAGCTTTTAGATGTTGTCATTCAGCGTGTTAACAGCGCTCAAAGTAAGTGGCGTACGTACAAATCCTCTCGACCGCTAGTAAAAAGAATAATGTGCATTTGAGGGGAGATTAAGAGAGAAGTCATCCCTATACGAGTTAACAAAATGCTCAGGTTAACAGGTCTTGGGAATAAATCCTCACGATTGCCCGTGAAAAGAAAAATCCACGTCTATAGACAGATAAAAGAGAAATCAGCCTAAGACGTGAGGTAGCATGTTGGAAATAAATTCTCTATAAAATTAATATGATGCGCTCACTCCCTTCAAGTTTAATCTTTTAGGTGAAATGATCATTCAAAACAGTATGAAATAAACAGCGCAACCGAGGCCGCAAAACGTACTTGAACGTATAGTCGAGTATTCCAATCGTTCTGAGCGGAGACGTTGCACTTCATGAGATCCGCCCGCCAAGGACAGACGTGCGGATTCCCTCTCCAGTAAGCGTAGGGTACTCTCTCTTCCCATTTCGTCCTATTATTACCTTCTTTAATGTCCTCGATCACTTGTCTCCACGGCTTTATATTCGTCTCCGCCCTGCAAAATACAATTTTGAGGAAAAAAACCCTAGAAACCCCTAAAAAATACAGAAATGAGAGGAAAAAAATAATTTCTATCATTACCATCCCCAAAAGGACCAATCGGGGAAGACGATGTCCAAGCTCTTCGAATCCGAGCAGTACCTAAACAAAGGCGGGGTGTTCTTATTATTACCCTTCCCCTTATTATCGTAATAATCCCTCGCCCGAACCACTGGCCGATCATCGCAGTCGAACATGAGCTCTAAGTCGGGTATATTCCCGGGATAAAACCTCGCCAGCTGTGCGATGCCCCACATTGTGAACAATGCCCTAGTCTGAATCGACGGTCGAAATTTTTCAACGTAAACTTTTCCATTTATGACTGTTAGCCTAAAATGCGCGGTTTTTCTCGCGCTTTCGACCATGGATTGCGTTATCCCTGCTTTTGTTTTCCATGGCTTGAGGTCCTCGTGGATCCACCGAAAATAGTCCGGGCAGGTGGTTCGGGCAGGTGGACTAAGGTGGTGGTGGGCGGTTGGGTAGTTCCTCGGGCAGGTGTTGGTGTGGTTCCACGTGGCACAGTCGAGGGAGTACGGAGGGGGGGTATTTTGGGAATTTTGCTCTAGGGCTTCTTCATGGGAAGAAGTGATTCTTGTGAGTTTGGCCTGATTTTGGGAAGGCACATATGGGGAAGTTAGTTGAAGTAATAACTACTACAAGCTGATTAATCAAACAAATGAAGCAAGGGCACTGTCTACGGATTACGATGGGGTGCTTAGTAATATAATTGCTTAATTTGATGTACCTGTCAAAGAATGAGACACGTTACCCACTAACTCTCAAATCTAAATAATTTAGATGAGCACATCAATAATAAATATTTTACTCTAGAGGGTACACACACACACATATTAAAAATATATAAATTTAAAACATGATATAATAAGTTTCATCACTTATACGATATCATACCTCGGACTATAAAATTGTGGGTATAAAACCTCACGATGGGCGTGTATAAATATGAATATATAAATTTGAAACATAATATTTCAAGACAGAGTCATATATATTATATATGGGATCACATCTCCTACTCAAATCTTTATTTACTTAAACAAAGTAATTAGTACCGATTCATCGTTGAATGCTTTAAAGAATACAGAGATATATCTTTTCTAAGAGAACATATAAGAAAAGAAGAATATTCAAAGTGGTTGGTTAACGACTTTCTTCAGCATCGAAAACTGACCTTTCAACCATATACAATACAGCGCTCAAGTTAGAAACAATACTTCAATGGCTAATTGCATTTTACTCCTTCAACTAGCGTCCAATTGGATTTAGACCCTCTAGAACTCCAATACTGATGATAAGGGTAATACACAGATGAATTAAAAAGACTTACAGGGTCAACATAGCCTGTTAAGAACAGCAGTGATATGAAGAGGAAGAAGATGACCACGATCATTACTGTCCCATGATGAGTTGAATAAGAAGAAGCTCTTTCCTTTGATCTCAACCTTAACTTCTTGGTCGGTCGTTTATCTTCGTTGGCCTTCATGCTTGGTGAATTCTATTATTGCTGCTCCGTAATAATATAAATTCAAATCTAATCAAGCATAACTTGGAAAAAAATGGAAGTCTTGACTTGAATGTAGAGTTATGATCAGAAGTCGTCTAAGATATTATTCGGACTTCAAACTGTATATGTATAGATAGAGAGCGACATCTATAGTCTATTAAACATAGGATGTTTCGTGCGTTTCTTTCCCTCAACTATACTTTATTCCCAAATGTACTTTTGACAATATCAAAATAGCCCCCCCTAACCATTTCCTTTAACCAACAAAATTTTTTCGCGATTGCAATCAGTTACATAATTATTGGTACTTGATAATCCATTTGCAATTAAATTATATGGATGATTCCTTATGTTAAAAGTCGCTTTCAAATTTAATTTATCGACTATCCCCTGTGTTGAGATATTGTTGAGAAACATGAGGTTTATTTGATCTTTCAAATTTGAATTATCCATATGTTATGATGTTTTGAGAAATTAAAATTACGGGTTAGTATTAAAAATCTGACCAACAAGTGGGCGTGCATCGGAGTTATACTTCGTGTCTTTCACGTGTGCTATGTGCCTTGGCTTTAATACACATCAAAGCCTTGTTTAACGTGAAGAATTTAGGGTAATTAGTCTTTAGCCCATTTGTTATGGTGTCGTTTAGACAAGGAAAAAGGTTCAAAACGAAAGCATGCTCCACGCAATGAAGAATCAAGAATCACGACTTAAGAAAATTATCATTACAACCTAGCTAGCATACGATAGTCTGCGTAAGAGAGTGAACAATTCCATGTTCGGAGCTTGAAAATAACACAACCACGCACACAACATTCGTCGTGTTCTTATTCTCTATTTTTATGCAACTATCAATAATAGAAATAATAATAATAAATAAATCATTTATCCTAATTCTTTTTCCCACTCTCATATTTCTATGGATCCCAAATTGAAATATTCAGTGATCCACCATATGTTGAATGTCACAATAAAGGGACGACCAATCACGTGTCGTACGTCCATGGCTTCCATGATATTAAAGCTCAGTATTTTCTTTCTGCATGTTAATTAAGGGTTTTCCTCCCTTTTATCTCAAAGTATGTTGTTTTTCTCGTGAAGAAAGACATGCAGTTTTTTCCGTTTTTCGTAGAGAGAATTTAATTATTAGAAGGATATATAGAATAATTATTTAATAGCAGGTTAAAGAGAAGAAAGAAAGAAAGCAAGGAAGATGTCGGCATTTACTGGAACTTTGGATAAATGCAAAGGCTGCGATAAAACGGTTTATTTCGTTGATCTTTTGTCTGTTGATGGCGTCACTTATCATAAGTCATGCTTCAAATGCAGCCATTGCAAAGGAACCCTCGTGGTATTTGTTTCATTTCATTTTCTATTCATACATCGCAATACACTAAATCTAACAAATTATAATTTATCCCAAATCGATAATCGATGTAATTTTTGAAAACCCGAAAATAAATTTTGTCCATGGTGCATTCTTTAAGGTAATGCCCTCTCCATATATATCCTATCCTTTGTCAAATGATCTGATAATAAAAGTTATATGCTTATATCTTGCAGATGAACAACTACTCTTCCATGGATGGCGTTCTTTACTGCAAGCCACACTTCGAACAGCTATTCAAGGAGTACGGAAACTTTAGCAAGAACTTCAATACTGGTAATAATACTGTTATTTTTTATTTTGTATATGTGCGGATCGAATGAAGAGAGGAACTGATGGAGGGAGGACGATTATTTTCTTGAACAAAGTTTTGTTTTTTTTTTCTTACTTTACACACGCTCACATGGCACGATGTGCCTTCTCTCACTCTATTAAATCATTACATGCACACACATTTATATAGTACATACAACAGAGATAAAAGACAAACTCTAAAAAATAAACTCAATAATGCACGTTGAAAACCAACTCCATGCGCGCAGATGCGCCGTTCTTTTTTTCTTCCTTTACTGCCATGCTTTTTCTTTTTTCGTCTTCTTCACATTTTCTTTTCCTTAAAAGATTTTTCTTTTGGCTGCTATATTGATTCTTCAAAAACTTCGGCTGATAGATTTGTATTTTTCTTCATTTTTCTTCTCCTTTGGTTGCTGCTTTGAGATTATAGTTAACAAATACAAGGTTTTCTTAATATTTGCCACTTACCTATGGTTATTAATACATAGTTCCCTCTAATGATGAGTGTTCTTTGACTATTGTGTGTTCCTTCTTAGCAGCAAAGCAGGACAAAGAAAATCCACTGGTAATAAAATTCTTGAACCTACAACAATCCCAAGATCAATTTTTGTTTTTTTTATATATCTTCAATTTAATTAAATTTTAGGCAAGAGCGCCAAGCAAAGTATCTGCTATGTTCTCCGGGACAGTCGACAAATGCGCCGCTTGCCAGAAAACTGTTTATCCACTGGAGAAGGTTATTACATAATCTACATGAATCCTTAAAAAAAAAGAATAATTATTGTCCTCCAATAGTTACAAAATAATAAACAAATAAAATTTGAAGGTGACGATGGAAGGCGAATCGTACCACAAATCATGCTTCAAATGCGCTCACGGAGGTTGCCCTCTCACGCATTCCTCGTACGCTGCGCTCGATGGAATTCTTTATTGCAAGCACCATTTTCAGCAGCTATTCATGGAGAAGGGAAATTACCAACATGTCCTCGAAGCTGCCACCCATAGAAAGAGCGCAGTCGAAATGGTGGAGCCTGAGAAAGGAGAAGACGGAGATGGAGATCAGAAAGATAACAAAGGCGAGAACGACGATGGTAATGAAAAAGATGGTTGTGTTTCAGGGCAAGAAAATGATGACGCCGAAGAGGAGAAGAAACAAGAGGAATGAAATATGGAGCTAAGACTCTTACTCCATTTTGTATGCTCACCATCGAATGTGTTGTTATAGTTTATTGTAACTTTTGTGTGCGTATCTCTGCATTTTTTTGTAGGGTTTATATAGGGTCATTTAATGTATTTTTTTTGTATGATGATTTATGGAACAGCGAGCGTTTTTTGATAATTTATGATTACGTCAAGGATGGAAAGGTGCATATATTTCGACGGAAAAATCACTCGGAGATTAAGAGGAGAAGAAACAAGAGGAATGAATATATGAAGCTCAGGCTCTTACTCTTTCGTACCATTGAATGTGTTGTTAAGTTTGTTGTAACTTATCTATGCGTATCTCTGCATTTTTTTTGTAGGGTATATGTAGGGTTAATTTTATGTAGTTTTTTTATGATGGTGATGATTTGTGGAACTACTAGGGTTTTTGATACTTTTTTAACGAACGGTGCGTATTTCGACGGGAAAATCAAAGGCGACTTTGGCACAAGATTTTTGGACGAAATTCTCCGCGAACCCGCCTTCAAAAAATAAAAATGTCACTAGTACAGGAAACCACATGGGCGACGGTTTCTACGCATCGCCCAGAGCCCCGTCGCCCATCTGCAGCATTTTGGGCGACGGTTGTGCAACCGTCGCCCACGTTGTGTTATAGGCGACGACTGTGAAAAAAACCGTCGCCTAAAATAGACCATAGGTTGCTGTTCTTAGTTATTGGGCGACGGTTTCTAGGCCAGAAACCGTCGCACATGATATATATTTTTTTTATGCGTGTGGGCGGCGGTTTCTGGCGTAGGAACCGTTGCCTATATTTATTTTTTTTATAATATGGTTTAGGCGACGATTCCTTGCCCAGGAACCGTCGCCTATATTTTATTTTTTAAAAAAGTATTTTAGATTTTATTATGCCCTAACAATCAAATCCAAAATCAATCAAATTATCCCAACAATCAATCCTCAACAATAACTAATAATCGTCAATAAAATCAAGTCATTGGCCAACCAAATAATGATCTCATAACATAAACACAAACGTAAATAATGCAAAAGTCTAACCTACATCAAAGAGTGCATAATAAAATGCTCCGCCCACAATTCCCGTACTTCTTTAATCTCTTCAACGCCGTAAGAGGAGGAGCACTCTAGCATCTATAAAACGTTAAACGAGAGGATAATATTAAAACATACTAATAAACATATATTAAACTTGAATCTTAAAGAAGGTGATCATTTTAAAGTTCAATACAGTTGGCAAATTGGTTGTGTCGCTGCCGATACGGTTGCAGATAATATCGTACATGTATCACTAGTAGAAAATGATAAATAGGTCACGGCACTATGGGTGACGGTTTCGCAAAAACTGTCGCCCATAATAGACGCGGGCATTATGGTAAGTTTTCTTGAGTTTCGATGCACATAGGCGACGGGTGTTAGGTCGAAACCGTCGCCTATGATATTAATAAATTTTGGGCGACGGCTTTCTGTGCGACGGGTGTTAGGTTGAAACCGTCGCCTATGATATTAATAAATTTTGGGCGACGGCTTTCTGCGAAACACCCGTCGCTCAACTCTTTAATTTTTTTAAAAAAATATTTTTTTTTAATATGGGCGACGGTTGTTAGACGAAACAAAAAACCGTCGCCAAATATTTTTGTTAAAAAAATTATTTTTTTTTACTTTGGGCGACGGTTGTTTACGTAGCAACCGTTGCCCATAATTAAAAATAAAGATTTATGTATCATGGGCGACGGTTACGGGATATTTTTTTAACGACCGTCGCCCATGAGTTCTCTAAAAAACCTATCTTCTTCCCCACTTCACAAAATCGACACAGACGAAAAAAAGAAGAACGCGAGTCCTTGGGCGATTTTCCGGCGAATTCGAATGTTTTCGACCTATCTAAGCTGGAGAACATGGTAAGAAGTCCACTATGTAATTCCCCTCTTTGTATTTCGCGATATACGGCTTGAAAGTTTCAAATTTCGTATTTTTCAAAAATTTAGGTTTCGAATTTTTGAGTTTTTGGAGCTTGATTTATGCGATTTTATAGCTTATTCTTGTGTTATATTTGAGGTTGATATTGATCTTGATCTTTGCGAAAAATTAGGTTTTGGGTACAGTTTGGACAACAAGGGATTTTTGGTCGAATTTGGCCGCGACCTCACCTTCCTCGGCGACTTTTTCCGGCGACAACGACTCTTTCCGACAATTCCGGGCTATGACAACACGGTAAGATCTGTCCTAACGATTTTCCTCGTTGTATTTCGAGAATAATGGCTTGAATTCTGTGAAAATTGAAGTTTTTCATAAATCTCTATTTCGAAATTTTGGGTATTACATGCGTCATTTTGGCTTAGTCCCTTGTTATATTCGAAGATTGATATTGAGCTTATATTTTGCAAAATGTAGGTTTTGGGTAAATTTGGTTAAATTTGGAGGATTTGGGCAATTTGGCCGATTTTTGGGCGAATTTTGGGTGATATTCGAGCTTTGGACAGCTACATAAGTTTTCAAACCCGTATTTGATTATATGCCTTTGTCATTGTGAATTTACGTTTTTATTTAAGCTTAGATACCCGTTCAAGGTTTTCTCATTAGGAGAAAACCTTGAACGGTCCCCGTTTGGGACCGTTCTTAAACGTTTACTGTCACTTTAGGATGTAATTGTGTGTTTGAGCGTCGATGTTGATGAAAAATTTGGTTTACATTGTTCTCCGGTAGACATATGGGTTGGATGTTTATCCTTATATTTTTTGGTCTACGTGGAGAACTGTGGGGAAATGCTGCCGAAATTTTGTCAACATAGAAAAGCTCAAAGACACATTTACAAGCGATAGTGAATGTTTAAGATGGGTTAGGTTGGAGCGATAAGGAACCTTTCAAAGCCCTTCGATCTATTGGACTTGCTTATGTGAATTACCTGTAAATATTTATTTGTATTGGTTAGGCGATTGGAATGGATGTGTAGTATGCGAACAACGGTTGAGTATGCGAAGGGTGTTGAGGAATTTATGAGATGTGCGGAACATAATCGTAGGAAAAAAAGACTATAAGATTTCGTACCCGCGTCGTAATTCTAATAACAAGAACTGGTGGAATAGTGACGTTGTGAAGGAACATCTGCTAATAGCCGGTTTTACATCATGAGATACATGTACGATATATCTGCAATCGTATCGGCAGAGATGATACAATCAACATGCCAACGATATTGAACTTTAATACCATCAGCTTCTTTAAGTTTCAAGTTTAATATATATTCATTAGTATGTTCTAATATTATCCCCTCGTTCATTAGATACTAGAGCGCTCCTCCTCTTACGGCGTCGAAGAGATCAACGAAGTACGGGAGTTGTGGGCGGAGCATTTTGTGCCTTTAATATATGTTTATAAGTATGTTTTAATATTATCCCCTCGTTCAATGTTCTATGGATACTAGAGCGCTCCTCCTCTTACGGCGTCAAAGTGATCAACGAAGTACGGGAGTTGTGGGCGGAGCATTTTGTGCCTTTAATATATGTTTATAAGTATGTTTTAATATTATCCCATCGTTCAATGTTTTATAGATACTAGAGCGCTCCTCTCTTTCAGCGTCGAAGAGATCAACGAAGTACGGGAGTTGTGGGCAGAGAATTTTGTGCACTCTTTGACGTAGGTTAGACTTTGCAGCTATATATATGTTTATGTTTATGTTATGAGGATAGAGTTGGCCAATGATTATTAGTTATTGTTGAGATTATTAGTTATTGTTGAGATTGATTGTTGGGATAATGTTTTGGTTTATTTTGTTGATTTGGATTTGATTGTTGGGGCATGATAAAATAAAAAAAATATTTTAAAAAAATCTATTATACGGTTCCTGCTCCAGAAACCGTCGCCCACACGATAAATAAAAAAAATCCGTACCTCACGGGCGACGATTTCTTCTTAAGCAACCGTTGCCTATCTAATATATTTAAAAAAAATAAAATGACATGGGCGACGGTTTATGACAGACACCGTCGCCCATACCTATTTAAAAAAATATGCGCAACGGGTTCTTGTGCAGAAACCGTTGCCTAAACTGTCGCCCAAAATTGTGGAGATGGGCGACGGAGCTCTGGGCGACGGAGCTCTGGGCGACGCGTGGAAACCGTCGCCCATGACCAATAACAACAGTCCCCATGTGCTTTTCTGCACTAGTGTATCTCATGATGTAATAGCCATATAACTCACTCCCGACCGGTTGTCGTGGCACTAATTTAGAAAGATTTTCATGTAATTCAATATCGAATGGTAATAATTTAGCCCAAATAACTTTGAAAATTCATGTCAACTGCAACCTTGCATCTCCTCCAATGGTCACTAAACAAACGAAACAAAATGATTATTTATAATATAAGCTATGAATTAAGAAAAATATATATCTTATTTTCTTACCCGTCACAAAAAGGAGCAAACAAGTAAGTGCCGGCTCAATGCGAATCTTTGATAATATCAGCCACAACTTCGCTATTTGCTGCCCCATCATGTTCCATAGCCGCCTGACGATCTGGGTCGCAACACTTGAAGTGCTCAGACTTGTTATTAAGATACCTGAGAAATGATTACTCAATAAAATGTATAAAAGTGAATAATAAAACTTGTAATGATTTATTATTTCAACGAAATATTAAGTAATAACTCAGAAATAGTTGAATAATTGAGGAATCCACACTCACGAGCTTGAACAGATCGACCATGTCATTGTTGTCAATGTACACCAAATATTCTTCGTTAGTTGGATTGTAGTAGACATCTCTCATACAGAATGAGAGGGCAACTGACAGCATCGATCGTCGCGTGACGCAAGGTATTCGAAGAGCCGGCGACACTGCGGGCCCAATTACTCACGACCCTCTGATCGAGGCGTGCGATGTCGTCATCTCGACGAATGGACGCATTTGGAGCTTTCGTTGGAGACTTTCCTTTCCGTGTCTACAAGTAGAAGGAGTTACTAAACATTATTATTCGAAAAACAACAAGGAGTACTTTATTACCGCATTAGTCGAACGTATTAACTCTCTTGGCCACTGAACGTAGCTGCCTTGTGCATCTCCAAGAGTTGTTAGATGCATAGTTGGTACAGACAGTTGGACCTCGTCGAGAACGACGATATCAACGGAGACAACCTCTAACCAATGTACAAGGCGCTGTCTGCCGTAACCGATGTTCCATGAATTTGGGAATGTCCCTCAGCGAAGGTGCCAAGATCGACAACTTCTAACGTCCCTTCTAGGTCTAACATCAATCGAACCCTATGATACTATATGATTTTAAAAGAATAAATTGTTAATGTACTAAGACAGTAAGTCGTTGTACATTAAACAATAATTAAGAATAAATGCATACCGACACATTCATTGACGGGGGAAATGGATCTAAGGTTTCGCCTCCTGAATGAGAACTCGGTATCGGTTTGGGAGGGTCAAATCCAACATTGCCGCGGGTCACGTCTTGCTCCCTGTTGGGCATCGGAAGGCCCATTTGAGCAAACACGGCCCTCATCTCAGACCTCATCTCCGCCCGCATCTCGTCTCTAAACTCGGCCCTCAGCTCCTCCCGCATCTCGGCCCACAACTCGCCCCTCCTCGGCCCTCATTTGTTGCACGAAAATCTGGCTCGATGAGGGCCTCGATCGTTCGGATGGGTTGCCGATGCTCCGTATCGTCTCATCCTCCGACATCCTGTAGTCCGCCCACTATGATCGAGTTTACCATGAATTTTCGACAAGGCGTCGTTGTGCCTATTAGGGACAAATTCTCCTCGCGCTTGTTTGGCGTGCGCCTCTATCTGTCAAATATGAGTTATTGTAAGTAAGATATATATTGTGTAAGAAACTTTAATAAAGTAATACACGTAACAATCTCTCGGCCAGCTCCCGATTCGCCGGGATGTCAAGGTGATAATATCCATCTTCTCCTTTGCTCATTCGGCCACGAAAGTAGTCCTTAATTCTATAATTTCCTTAGATGGTGTGGGTATAAGTGATGAGCCTGACTTTGTTTAGCCTTCTCACTAATTTCCTGCAATATTCATAACAAGAAAATAGGTTTGAATATATATATATATATATATATTATATGAAAAATTAGAGGAATATCGAAATTTCACCTGAAATTACGCGGCTTCCCTATAGTTCCTCCACGCCTCCAATGCTTCCTGATTGAGGTGCTCGTACTCGTTAGCCAACTCAAACCCTTTGATCTTCTCCTTGACAGCATATTTGTGCTTCCAATTTTTGCGAAGCTCACCGTCTTTCTTCAGGACCTTGTTCTTTATAGCAAGATTGTCAGGCAAGTTCCAGGTACGGTGATAATATATTGTGGATATAATTATATTAGTCATATACAACAGATAACGAACATAAAATAATCACTTAATTACCCGAATGTCTGCCCAAAGTACCTCCTTGAGCCCGACGTCGATCTGGTGCCAATTGGTCACGGAGTCGGTCACTTGTGATCTTGTCACATGGCCAATGTAGTTGCTAATTTCACCCTGGTATCATTGTCAGGCCGATGCATGTATCGGCGTCGTTGAACTGCAAGATGCACTCATCCTACCCAGCACTCAACTTCTTACGCAGATTCTTCATGTTCTACGGGCCTCTCTTGCGCCTATTCGTCCCGCTTGATTCGGTACCAGGCGAAGAAGATGTGGGTGGACCCGAAGACATTGTACCTGAAAAAAATGAAAAGAAAAGATTTATATAGCAAAAAGAGACATGAAGACTGTAGAAAAATGGGAAATGAGTATCAAAATTGTTAAAATTCAAATTATAATACTTACAAATTTTCGAATATAACACAAAACTAAACCTCAAATCGCATAAATTAAGCCACGAAATCGCACAAAATAACAGCAAACTAAAAAAACACGAGCTCAAAACAAGCCCAAAGAACCAAAATTTCGCCACTTTTTCGCACAAACCAAAGCTCCAAATCAACCTCAAATCCAATATAACACAGGCCCATGCCTCAAATAGCAGAAATTAAGCCATGAAATAGCACAAAACAACTAGAAAATCGAAAATTTGAGCTCAAAATAAACCCAAAATACCAAAATCTCAGCCACTTTTTTCGCATTAATCAAGCTCCAAATCGACCTCAAATCGAATATAACACAAGCACAAGCCTCAAATAGCAGAAATTAAGCCATGAAATCGCACAAAACAGCTACAAAATCGAAAAATCCGAACTCAAAATAAGCCAAAGAAAATGAAAATTTCGCCACTTTTTCGCATTAATCAAGCTCCAAATCAACCTCAAATCGAATATAACACAAGCCTAAACCTAACCTAAAATCTCATAAATTAAGCCCCAAAATCGCTAAAAATCAAAAATCATATTTTGAAAATTTCGAATTTAAGTTTGACCATTAAATCGAGAGCTTAGTAGAAGGAGATGGGTTGGGAGTGTTATACCGTGTTCTCCTAGCTCGATAACGTCGGAAATGGAGGAACTCGTCGTCGGAAAATCGCCTAGGGGTGGAATTCGCGCGCATCTGTAGTGTGTTTGGGAATAAGAAGATGAGTTTATAAACCCATGCCCGACGGTTGTATAGCACGTAACCGTCGCCCTTATGAAAATAAACATTGGCGACGGTTTCTGGCGGAGAAACCGTCGCCCAGTGAAAAAAATTACTTTTTTTTAAAAAAATAACAGAATGGGCGACAGTTTCTAGTTTTCGCGAAGGAACCGTCGACCATACGAGCATCTCCAACCCGCAGCGTAAAAATACAGTTAAGTCTGCACAATATTACAGCTGCTACAGTGCTCCAACCCATAAACTCTATTTTCTATACTAATTTTCACTCCAACCCATTAACTCTATTTTCTACTCTAAAAATCAAATTAAACTCTATATTGCAATAATTAAAAAGTCAATAAAATTATAATTTATAAACTTAGCATATATTTTAATTAAAATTTTATTAAATTAAAACAAAAATATAAATAAATAAAAGGAAATTAACATTATTTTACTTTTATTATTATTATAAGAATATCAAATATTTAAATATAATTAAAGTATTTTTATTAAATAAATTTTATAATAGAAAGAATAACACAATTTTTGTGTTGAATATTGTGTGTACTCTACATCTAGAGTATCTCTGCTAATCAACAAAATATTAGTGCTAGATATAGAGTCCTATTGGAGTAAAGACATACTTTATTTTTGTGTTTTACACAAAAATAAAGTACCCGTTGGAGATGCTCTAAAAAAGAAAATAATTCTTGAAAAAACTTTAAGGTTTGGGCGACGGTTTTTTACGAAAAAGCCGTCGCCCACTATATGTCAATAATATAGGCGATTAAAAAAATTACGGTAATGCCACCGCGTCTATTATGGGCGACGGTTTCTGGTAAATCGTTGCCCATAGTGCCGTGGCCTCTGTATCGTTTGCTACTAGTGTGTTCTGAAAATTTTGGCGGTCAAAAATGCTACAACGCTTTATACTGGAAAAATCGACTGCAATATTGACCCCAAAAGACTTCGATGGAATCGTCGACGGCGAGCCTTTTAAAGAGATGCGCCTTCAAAAATAATTACCACTGAATGTTTGAAAAAGGCGAAATCTATTGGGAATCATAATTTTTACTAGAACGTAGGAAAACAAAATTTCGATTAGGTTTTCCATCGAAATAAATAATAGATGGAAAGTTCGAGTTTCGACTTGATCTACAAAGTCGACGATGCTTATTTCCGACCACCGATTCCCCCGAGCTATAAAAAATAACAAGATTTCGTAGGCCATTAGACTGGATTTACAGTTCAAAAGATATATACACCATAGATAAAAACATACAAGTGATTCAAACATTACAATATATACATACTAACTTCGCCTAATATACAAGAATTTTCCAGCACATATTTTCTTACCACATAAACAAAGTCAACAATTAAAAATTCACTCGCTTGCTAGCCATCGAAGGTATATCCAATTCCTTGAATTTGCACAGCAACTCTTCATTCAAACATATATAGTAGATTTGTCCGAAAATAATTTCGATTCTTCGCCAGAACCCAATCAAGAAACCGTCAAACATAAAAAAAAAATTAGAAATAAGACAAATGAAATAATGAATGTAATAACAAGCGCAAACGAAAACCGCCGTCGATCAATATATACGTCGAACCTAGCAGATATCATCAAACGCTGAACTTATATGCTGAGAAGACCTAAAAGGATTGAATTCAAGAACGTTGCTCATAAATCCCTCTATTGCATTCCCTTGCAGGAAATTCAAGTACGAATTCGTATTCTCCTCTAATTGATCCATCTCTTCGATTTCCTTCTTTACTGATGATTCTATTACATCATTCCCACTTTGTTTAGGTAAGAACTGAGATTTCTGATCGCGAATAACGTTCTTCTTCGAACACGAGGATTTGCCAGTTAATCTCTGCACGAGCTCGCGAAAGTTATCCACGTCGGTTTTTATAATTTCTGGCGCGATTATGTGGATGATTCGTATCTTGGGCTTCGGCTTTGCAATCAAATGGGAATCTCTGTGCATAATGAACTTCGATGGAGTTGGTTTTGATTCAAAAGATGAATGATGTTTCATTATTTTTTTAAATCTTCTGTTGGAATATGCTTATAGGTTTGTGGGAGGGTTTTTATATCTTCATACTTGGGAAAGAAGTCTACTCTAAATATGGAAATTATATAATGGAAAGTCTAAATAGATAAAAAGTCCTTGATGAATAATTGAAGGGAGGTAATAGAAAATGGTAATCATTATTACACTAGTTTATTATATTTGATGCATCATCATCATTTCATACAAGTTGGTAAAATGTTACATAGCTATTAAAATTCTCTAAAAATAGAAAGTCAATGGGTGTTGCCCAATCACTTGTACGGATATTTTTTTTAGGAATAAAATGTCAGAAAACATTATATAACAGACATGTTGTTAAGAGTAGACTGGGTTGTCATCATCCTATTATGCATTCAATGTTATTAAGGAGATTATTTTTTAGCATTAGAGTCATTGTTTACACGTTCTTGGTTCACATCACATTTTGACATTCTATATTTTATATATACTAGAATTTAATTTAGAAGCCATGCCAAGGCGCGGAAATTAATACCCATATTCTTCTTGAAGAGTTGTGAAGCAAGAGTAGGGATGACAACAGAGCGGGTCTGAAGTGGGTTTGACAGGACCCGAGGCCCACCCGATTAACTTATATTGGACATAAACTCGGCCCACCCCACCTAAGTATGGACCAGCCCCGCTCCGCCCGATTCAATTTTGAATTTGCTTTTTTTTTTCTTGAATTCTATTCTTTTTAATGTAAAAAAGCAACACGTATTTGCAATATCTAGAGATTGAATCCATAAACAATTATCTAATACATTGGGCCACGTACATTATCTAATAACAATTATAACATTTTATATATTTATAAAAATGTAAATATTAAACATAAATAGATTCCGGGGCGGGTTTTGGGTTGGGGTTAGGGCTTGGTTGACCAGACCCGAGACCCGCCCCGTCGGCCGGGTTGAGTCATTTGGGATCCATAACCCACCCTGGTACCCAATAATTTTAAAAATACCCGCCCCATTAGGGGCGAATCCGGGGACTCGCCCAATTTCCATCCCTAGGCGAGAGAATTAAACTTTCACTATAAACCAATAAAATAAAAAATACATAAAACAAAATAAGTAAAAAAAATATTTGAACTTGGTCCTTGTTTGGACTCTTTATCTACATTTAGTAGTGTGGTGTGTTTGGTTGGGGTTATTATGAGGGATTAGAGGGGTTGGCATTAGTTAATGAAGTGTTTGGTTGGAATGTGTATTTAAAGGGGAGATTTAACTAACACCCTATTAATATCTTTCATAGGGTATTAAATAAATCACCTACACCCTACCTTTATCTAATTTTGAGCTCTTTGGACTATTTTATCCTTTATCTCAATATCTATTTCCAAGTTTATCCGGCGACATGCAATCATCGTTAATAAATACGATTAACAAAAACCAATAAACAATTGAAAGGCAAACATATGACTAATATCAGTGAAATATCGATTGAATATGCAAATTGAACACTGTTGTTCAATGGAAGCAAACATATATTCATGGTATCTTGTATGGAACGACTACAACAACTAACCAAAAGCAAACAAATGAGAATAAAAGCAAATGAAGGTGAAGAAAGATAATAAAAACACGATACATCAAACGAACAACAATGATATGAGATGATGACAAACTTGCGCAGACGGAGAATTAATTGTGCAGAAAAAATTCCTAATCATTTCAATGTTTATATTTAAATTCAGACTAAGAGTAAAATTGTAATTGAAATAAATTGAACCTAATACTATCTGAATTAATCTACCAAACACATTCGAAATTATTACTTAAACTCATCAACCAAACACCTCAAATAACTCATACCCTCAATTATTTAAACCCAACTAAAACTAATACTGTCTAAACTCAACCCCACCAAACGGCGAACTTATAATTAGTATACAAAGAAAATGTAACAACTAATTTCATCTTATATGAACTCTATATTGATATCGTTAAACGCTTTTAAACTACAAAGAAGTTGACTTATTTTAATTTGTACCGTGGATTAAAACTTCATAATAATGACTGAAACATAAAAACAATTAGCACAATAGTTAAACTTTAACAATCAGCAGTAAAGAACAAAGAGAAACATGGAATATCGAAAACAAAAATAAACTTCCGTTTTTTACTATCAAAGAAATAATGAAAATTTTCACCCATTAATCATTTAAAATGGAAAACTAATCAATTATTAACCGCATGATAAAATCTATTAGACATTCTTTCCTATTGTTTAAACAACGGTAAAAAAAGGATAAATCATTGAATAGTTTAACTTATAATAATATCTCAATCTAGAGAAGAACAATTAATAACATAATATACATATATTGATAAACTTTGCTGTTTTATGTGGGGGAGATGTTGATTTCTGGGCATTTTTCTGTGGTCGTTTGAAGTTCGATTGAGTTCGTATAATTATTATCTAGGCAGAAAATTGTTGGCGTGGCAGCGGACCCGGTCGAGTAATATTGCGGCTAGTATTTGAACAATTAAAGATAAAAGTGGACACCGAGATTTAACGTGGAAAACCCCCAAACAAATCGGGGTAAAAACCACGGGCAAAGAAGAAGAATCCACTATAGAGGAAAAATATAGGAGTTACAACCTCTCGTACTACAAAGGAGAAAACCCTCAATACCTCTCTTTATAGTCGGAGAAAATACCCGACAAACTCTCTATTTATTTTCTCTCTATCTCTCTCTTTTATTTCTCTGTGGGATTCAATTTTTATCTGAGCCTTCGTAGCCTATTTATAGGCAACATATTTCATGTGGACAAGGTATATGAAAATCAACGGCACATCAAAAAGGAAACGGCTTCTTTGATTATTCAATAACCCATTTGCGTTTCTTTTCCTTCTTTGACCATTCAATAAAGCCGTGTAGCAGCTCTGTTTGACCCTACTATGTCGACAATTTCCCACTTGAAGATTTGATTGAGGATCAATCGGATCTTCACACCATTCTTTCTACCTTGCCATTCATGTTGCTTACGTCTCCGCTAGGCCACTCGAGAAACGACACCAAACGAACTTGTCAGTGTTGACCGCTTTCGTCAAGAAATCTGCTAGGTTATCTTTCGTATGAATTTTCTGCATATCAACCGTGCCCTCTTCCACTTTCTCACGAACGAAGTGATACTGGACTCGTATGTGCTTAGACCTGGAATGAAAAGCTGGATTCCTTGCGAGATGCAAGGCACTCTGACTGTCACAGAACAGAGGAATATTCTTCTGTTCGTGCCCGAGTTCCTCCATGGTCATTTTCAACCATACCGCCTCTTTACTTGCCTGCGTAGCTGCAACATATTCTGCTTCAGTTGTTGACGTTGCGACAACGGACTGAAGCTTCGATACCCAGCTTACGGCTCCGCTAGTAAGAGTGAACACATAACCTGTGGTAGATTTGCTTTTGTCAAGATCACCTGCATAATCAGAGTCAACATACCCTCTGACAGTAAAGTCTGCTCCTCCGTAACATAATGCAACATCTGAGGTTCCTTTGATATATCGTAGGATCCTCTTCACCGCGCTCCAATGCTCTTTGCCCGGATTCGCCATGTGCCGACTCACTACTCCCACTGCATGTGCAATGTCTGGTCGTGCACAAATCATCGCGAACATAAGACTTCCCACCGCTGATGCATACGGTACTCGAGACATTTCCATCCTCCCTTCTTCACTGCTAGGACTCATACTTGAGGATAATTTGAAATTAACAAGAAGTGGGGTAGAAATTGGCTTACAATCTTGCATATTGAAGCGTCGCAAGACCTTCCTCAGATAATTCTTCTGCGAAAGCCAAATCTTCTTGTTATTTCTGTCTCGGTAAATTTGCATCCCTAGAATGTTGTTTGCTGGTTCCAAGTCCTTCATTTCAAATTCCCTAGCCAACTGTGCCTTGAGTTCTTCAACACGATCTTTGTTGGGGCCTGCTACCAACATGTCGTCAACATACAACAGTAATATGATAAAATCATTTTCACCAAACCTCTTGAAATATGCACAAGGGTCTGCGTTTAATCTGTTGTATTCAAGGCTCATGATGAAGGAATCAAATCTCTTATACCAACACCTCGGCGCCTGTTTGAGACCGTATAGAGATTTGTTCAACCTGCAAACCAAGTTCCGTTTTTCTTTGTCTTCAAAACCTTCCGGCTGGAGCATATAAATCTCTTCTTCAAGATCTCCATGAAGAAAAGCCGTCTTCACATCTAGTTGCTCTAGATGTAGGTCGAATGTAGCACACATCGCCAGGAGTACCCGAACAGTCGTCAGTCGAACCACAGGTGAAAATATCTCGTTGAAGTCGATGCCTTCTTTCTGAGCGTAGCCTTTAACCACCAGTCGTGCACGAAACCGCTCTACTTGATCATCGCTGTTCCGCTTGATCTTAAAGACCCATTTATTGCCGATTGCCTTTCTGCCATTCGGTAGTGGCACCAGCTCCCAAGTCTTATTTTTCCGTAGAGCTTCCATTTCTTCTTCCATTGCCGCCAACCACTGATCTGCATCAGAACTGTTCAGTGCTTCTTGAAGAGTTGATGGCTCTCCCTCATCAGTTAGAAGACAGTATGCAATGTTGCTGTCCATGTCGTAATCTTCATGCCAGGATGGTGCGGTTCTTTTGCGTGTGCCCCTTCTAACTTCTGGCTCTGAAGATTCGCTTGGCCCTTCCTCGTGCTCCGGTGCTACTTCAGAAGAATCTTGTTCGATAGACTTCCCTTTCGCCTGAATCGTCGTAGTCCCTGAGCGTTCCTTTATAGTGCTATCATTTTCTTCGATTAGTTTATCTTCTAAGAAGATAACTTCCCTGCTGATGACAACCTTGTGGGCAGTGGGATCCCACAGGCGATACCCCTTCACACCATCAGCATACCCCAAGAACAAACACTTCCTGGATTTCGGATCCAACTTCGTAGTTTCTTGGGCGTTGTACATCACGTACACAGGACTTCCAAATACATGGAGTTTGGAATAATCCGCTGGTTTTCCGGTCCACATCTCCATCGGCGTCTTCTGATCAATTGCCGTTGAAGGCGACCGATTGATCACGTAACAGGCGGTGTTAACTGCTTCTGCCCAGTATGATTTATCCAGACCTGCAGCTCCCAACATGGCTCTTGTTCTTTCCAACAGAGTCCTGTTCATCCGCTCCGCCACTCCATTTTGTTGTGGAGTATACGCCGTAGTGAAGTGCCTTTTGATGCCTTCCCTCTTGCAAAAGCTATCAAATTCCTTGCCAGTATATTCTCCTCCATTATCCGTCCTCAAACACTTGATCTTCTTCCCTGTATCAAGTTCGACCCGAGCCTTGAAATTCTTGAAGGTAACGAACACATCTCCCTTACCCTTGATGATATACACCCAACATCTCCTGGAGTAATCATCGATGAAGGACACGAAGTACTTCCCTCCTCCTCGGGATGAAATCGGTGATTGCCATACATCAGAGTGAACCAATTCTAGAATACCGTTGCTTCTGGAATTTGATGTGTTGAATTGTAGCCGATGCTGCTTGTTTGCTACGCAATGCTCACAGAACGGTAGTGACACCTTCGTGAGACCCGGAAGTAGATTCTGGCCCGCAAGAATTTTCATTCCTTGTTCCGACATATGCCCGAGCTTCTGATGCCATAGCATAGTAGATCTTTCGGTTGAATTTTCCGAAGCCACAGACGCTTCGCCTTCTTGCACCGTCTCTCCCAACAGCATATACAAATTTGCAGCAGCCTTTTCACCTTTCATGACTACAAGTGCTCTACGGAATATTTTCATTATTCCTCTCCGAACTTTGATTTCACAGCCAAGATCATCAAGTTGTCCCACAGACAATAAATTCTTCTTCAGACCTTCCACGTGCCGTACTCCTTGAATAGTGCGAACTGTACCGTCGTGCAACTTCAACCTCACGGTTCCAACGCCTATGATCTTTAAGGCATTGTCTTCGCAACTGTACACAGATCCTCCTAAGATAGGTTCGTAGTGGTTGAACCAGTCTCTTCGAGAGGTCATATGATAAGTTGCGCCCGAGTCAAGAAGCCATATATCATCATACGACTTCCTACTCTCCGTTGAGATAGCTGCTTCGCTACACAATACGTCTCCACCTGACGCGTTTGCCAGATTTCCCTGAGGATTGGAGTTCTTCAGGCTCCAACAATCCTTCTTCAAGTGACCCTTCTTTCCACAGTGGTAGCATTTCATATCCTTCTTCTTACTTCTTGATTTTCCCCTGCCTTGAGTGTGACTCCCACTTGAACCACGTTCCGTTGACCTCCCTCTCATCACCGTCAAAGCTTCGACCTGTTGAGCGCCGGCTTGCTGGTCCTCCTTGTTCTTTCGCCGATTTTCTTCTTCGAGAATAGCAGCCGCGAGGTTATTGAAGACCAGAACTTTCGCGTTGTTCGTCAAGTTGATGATGAGTTGATCATACGAATCAGGCAGACTTTGAAGTAGAATTTCTGCACGTTCTTTATCCTCTGTTTTATACCCCAACGACGTTAGCTGGGAAAATAGAGTATTCAAGACGTTGAGATGCTCCGTCACCGAAGTAGATTCAGACATTCTCAAGGTGAACAATTTTCTCTTCAAGAAAATTTTGTTGTGTAACGACGTCGGCTCGTACAGATTTGTTAGATGATCCCAAATTTCCTTTGCCGTTTTCTTTTCTTCTACGCTGGACAATATCTCATCTGCTAGTGCCAGATGGAGATTTGCGACAGCGCTCCCGTCCATCTCGTTCCATTTCTTGTCATCTGTCACGGTGGATGGTTTTCCATCGATAGCCTCCAGACAGCCGTCCTTTCGCAAGATCGCCTTTATCTTTAATTTCCACAGTGAAAAATTCCTCCCGTTGAATTTTTCGATATCAAACTTTGCCGCCATAATTTCTGCTCAGTCGTGAGCGATACCTCCGACGGGGTTGCAGCAGATAATTATTGAACTCGTACCGGCTTTTTCGTCACCGTAACAAGGGCAGTATAATATCTATTATTTTCTGATGTGGAGGGTCCACGTTAGTGGCAACCACAGAGCATACGATAAATAAATATATAAAACCCAAGTTAGGCTCTGATACCAATTGTTGGCGTGGCAGCGGACCCGGTCGAGTAATATTGCGGCTAGTATTTGAACAATTAAAGATAAAAGTGGACACCGAGATTTAACGTGGAAAACCCCCAAACAAATCGGGGTAAAAACCACGGGCAAGGAAGAAGAATCCATTATAGAGGAAAAATATAGGAGTTACAACCTCTCGTACTACAAAGGAGAAAACCCTCAATACCTCTCTTTATAGTCGGAGAAAATACCCGACAAACTCTCTATTTATTTTCTCTCTATCTCTCTCTTTTATTTCTCTGTGGGATTCAATTTTTATCTGAGCCTTCGTAGCCTATTTATAGGCAACATATTTCATGTGGACAAGGTATATGAAAATCAACGGCACATCAAAAAGGAAAACGGCTTCTTTGATTATTCAATAACCCATTTGCGTTTCTTTTCCTTCTTTGACCATTCAATAAAGCCGTGTAGCAGCTCTGTTTGACCCTACTATGTCGACAAAAATGACTTCAATGCCCAACGTTGTTATCTAGCGTCATCAATCTTATTAAAATAATTTAAGGTACAAATAGAGAAACAGTGCAATTCGAGTAGGCTCTTGCGATAGCGAGAAATATAGGTCATAGGCATATTATTAGAGTTTGTAGATTACGACGAAATTCTCCTGTTCATTACCCCATACACGTTTATAATATATATTATATCAACTCTTGAAACAGATGAATGGTCATAGAAAAATAAATATAGGGTCAAATTTACCATACAGAACTATAAAAAGACGATTGCCTCTCATGATCAACCCAACCATCAAAGGAGAATTGGAAAAAAAAACAAGTGAGCGTTAATAAATTGGAAGTGGAACGTCATACGTGGCTTCAATATGTTGAGATTATAATTTTTACTTTGCACCACATCAGAATAATTCAAACTTTGTAACCATTTAACAAATCAAGAGGCTCTCTCCCCATATCACCAATTTTTCACAAGTTGCATTTCATTATTATCAAAGCGTCACAACCGTCCCACGCGTCCGCCACAGTACAACTATTCATCTATTCATGATCAGTATCTTGGGTAGCATAATAATATTCAGCATCCACCGAACCAGAAATACATCGTCGTTGTTTCCGTTGTCCCAACAGCTGATATAGTCTTTCTGACCTCAAGTCCAAAGAAGTTTACTGCGCGGCGTGGCACATATATATCACACATGGCGAAAGACATGCGCCATTTCTGAAAAAAAATGGCCGCAAGGCTTCACCATGGCGCGTTGCCCATGACGCTACAACATAAGCTTATATGGGCCTTGAAAAAAATTGTGGGCTCAAACACAGGGCCATATTTGAAAAAACATTAATTTTCTGTTCATACGGCCTTTGTGTGCTTTCGCAGTAATGTGGTGCGTGCATTGTGGCCGCAACAATTAAAAAACGCATCAAAGCCGCATCGATCTATCCCAACTGTAACAAAATAAATTTTGTTAGCACAACTATTCGACTTAGTGATATAATCGGAGCCGAAATTTAGGCATGTGCGCCCTGCTGCACAAGTCCAAATTTTTTGGGACCGTTTTGGGGCTTTCATTTGGTCCAATATCCCCTGGATTTTAGGACCACTATTCTACAACACATTACCCATAATTCATTTATATCAATGTTGGGCCGTCGTATAATATACGAATGGACTCACAAAAACTGAAGAAAAAAAGGGCCCTGAATCCTATATATACAATTAAATGTAGTTTTCATCCCCTTCCACCACGTGTCCCATAATAAAAAAGTCTAATATGTCCTTGCTTAGCTTGGTTACGTTTGCTAGTATTACTTAAATATTATTTTATCTTTAAACCACCATATAACACGGTTGACTACAACTTCCCCACTAACACAACTTTCTATTTTTAAACTAATTTTTTAATTATCTCCCCTAATCATGGGAAATCATTTCACAACTAACAGTGTCCATTTTCATTATATTAAACAAATAAAAAATAAAGTAGTGAGATTATTTTTTCGTTAAACCATTTAGCTTATATTATTGTTGTTATACAAGAATGTTATATTAATTACACATATATTACTCCCATGAAATACACTGGCATAAAACTAGTATTGTTAGGAAATATTTATTGTGTTCAATTAATTATTTTATCTTGGCTTTGTAATTTATATTAAGCTAGGACCAGATTGTAAATATACCTAACATGTGGGTATATTAGTTACGTTTGGGTTTAATAGCCAATTAGGGCTTATGTATAAATACCCTAAACATTGCAATGTTCAGGGTTCCGGATTCAGAATCAGTAGCTCACGCCTCCCACTCTGTACAAACTCTGCACATCGTCTACTGGTATTACTGCTCTTTAGCATACGAAATTCATCGTCCAAGGTAATACCAATTATATGAATCTTGTCAAGGTTGGATAAATCGGACCAACAAGTGGTATCAGAGCCAAACGCGCTCAGATTTGAGAAAAATTTTCGAAATTATATTTTTTGGTGTTCTTCGTGTTCTTCAGAATTTTCGAATTTTTTTATATATTTTGGTGTTTTAATGTTGGTTGAGTGTTTAGGATTGAAGATTAAGTGTTTTTGATTCATTTCTCAAACCTAATTTGAATAATTTTGGGTTCTGAGATTGAAATTTTATGTGTTTTTAGGGCGTCAGTTATTTTTTTAAATTTTTGCAAAACCCAGTTTCGAAAATATCTCTCGAGTTTAAATTTGAAGCTCTTGAACTCTCTCAGCGAATTTTAATGTTTTCGACATCCTAGAATTGTAAAATTAATTTTGACTTCACCAGAACCTCTCGAGAAGCTGTATTTCGAAAAGTCAGAATTTATATTTTAAAGTTTAAAGATTTCGATAATTCAATTTCACAGGTTTTCGTTGTTCACTTCGAGAAATTCAATTTTGATTTTGTTAGCTCTTCAAAAACCTCATCATCACCTTTGCGAAAACCATCACATACCCTTGGACACCTCGAAATCCTAAACCACTCGAAAAAATTAATCAAAATCAATTGCAAAAAGGTTGGACATCTCGAAATCCTTCCACAAAGGCAATCCACTAACTAATGAGATCATCCACGTGGCCTTGCTCATCATCACTCATCATTGTCTTTTATTTCTCATATGTATATATATTAAAAAAAGGTGAATCTATATAAAGATATCCAATTGGATAAATTTTCACATAGGTACTCATGTCAGAAAATTTTACAGATAGGTACCCAATTTAATTTTTACCAGTTTCTTTAATCATGTCGTACCTTCCTGTGTGTATATTGCGTACATAATACGTTGATATAGCATACGTCGTACCTAAGGCATACCTGTGTGTTAAATAGAGCGTACCTAAATATAGCATACGTCGTACCATTTTCTGTTATATAGGGTACCAAATGTTAGGGTACCCAAATGTGTTGTATGGTGTATTTTTGGGGATCGGGTACCTATGTGCAAAAAATTTATTCTGTTAGGTACCTACATATAAAAAATCCTGACAGGGTACTAAATTACAAGTTTTTATCCAACTAGGTACTTATGTGTAAAGATTCCTAAACAATTATATATATATATATATATATCTATATAATAATAGTAATAAATAAATAAATTCTTCAAATCTACAAAGCGCGTCAACGATCAAATATCCAACTAGATTAAAGTAAAATAAAAAAAACCATGGACTTCAACGCAACGACGTCTACCTCAGTACAAAAGCGAAGTTTATCTATCAATCAAGAAAGTACTGTAAAGGAATTAGAAGCTCGCTAAGAGAATAACCATAACTGTCTCCTTGTCAGCTTAAGTGAAAAAGCATCTCTCAATTGCAAGCTTGAAGCAATGCAAATGAGACTCGATGATCGTGACAAAGAAATAGAAAGACAAAAAGCGAAATGAGTCAACTACCAGTTTGAAAAAGAGCGAAGACGGGATACTCACTAAGACTTGTCAATATAACTTCATGTATAGCGAGCGTAACGAGTTATACTCTAAAATTAGGAGTTTAGAGGACATTCTAACAAAAAGAGCGCAAGCAAATCAAAATTCCTCTAAGAACCTAGCGTCAAAGTGGGAAAGTAATCTACATTCTAACAAACCTGCTTCTTGTTGGGAAATTCCAGAGGTTGCTAACAAAATTTCCAATTTGAATGCAACTTTGGAATCAGAAAGAGTAGGTTTTCAAGCAGAAAAGCAAAAAACTTTTAGAGGAGATATCAAATCTCAAAAATTCCCCGCCCTTACCTGTCCCAAATAATCATTCTATAGAAATATCATTGTCTAAGCAGGATAAGGGAACTCAAATTGACGCTTTTGTTCCTAAAATTAAAACAGAGAAAACTTTTACTAATAATTCTAAGTTAATATTGACTGAAGCTGAAACATTAAGTAAAAGTCGAACTTTAAAGATAGCTAAGGAATAAATGAAATTAAGAAGGAGAAAGGAAAAGCTAAATTGTTTGCGAAAATTAAAGCCGAAAATGTTCAAGAGTTCTCCTCTCCCATTCCTATCAAAAGAGAAGTGTGCAAAGAAGAAGTTCAAAGCTCAAGCAAGCAAACTTCTTAAGCCCCAAAAACATTTCTTTCTTTAAAGAATGATAGATGTGGAACTGCTTACGCATTCAAAAATGTTAATCTCTCTAGTAAGCAAAGTTCTAAGAAAAATCATCATTTTGATGTGAATCGTGTGAACACTTCACATAGGAAGAACATTTCATGTACTAACAAAGCCGATAATTCTATATGTTCTTATGCCTTCCTGAAATATTCCGTCCAAGTTAAGTCTGAGAAACATCTTATGCGACTGGCTTCGGAGAAAATTTTTAAATCTTCTTCGAATAACACGTTCACCTGTGCTGAAATATCATACCCGTGTCAAACTAGTCCTAAATGGGTACCTGAAACTACATTAATGGATGATTTAGGACAAGATTTGACACCTTATGTGCTTAATCCGTTTTCTGCTAATAAGAGAGGACCCATCCAAAAATGGGTACCAAAGTCCCGATAATGTTTTGCAGACATCCCAGCATGGGTAGGTACTAAGAGAGCTGCTCCACACTCATGACTGGTATGCGACGAGGACAGCCAAACATCCCAGCGTGTATGATATCTTGGGTTGCTCCACATACACTGCTGGTTAGCGATGCGAGCAACCAAACGAGGGTACATCATAGCCATGCATGCTTGAAAGAACTTTAAAATTCAAATTTTAGCATGCATATGAACTGAAATGACTAAAAACCCTCCTATAGGTACATTATAGATATGCATGCTTCAAAAAGACATTAAATTCCAAATTTTCGCATGCATACATGAATTTAAATGCATTAAATACCATGTTATAGGTACATTTTTTATTATGCATGCCTCTTAACGAATTTTCGAGCTTACATTTTCTGTATGCATATGAGCTGAAGCGCAAAATACCTATTCTAACTTAGAGCGATAAAAACGTACATTCCAATGCATTTTTAAAGAACAATAATTCTTTACTTTGCATTTGCTTTGAAAACAAATAAATACGTTCACGCTTAATTAATTGGGAGAGAACTTACATGTTTAAAGGTGCATGCATTGAGGGGGAGTATCAGTCCATATTTACGAGGGGTAGCTATTTTTAAAGAAAAACAACTCGTATATTTGGCTTAAGGTGAGCAATAATTAAAATTTTGAGGGAGAGCGAACTTAATGTGTGAACTTAGGAAAAGAGACTCTAGAACGATAATTTAATCCGAATGTGCATCTTTTGAGGGGGAGTAATTCATTTTTAAGAAGCATAATTTGAAGGGAGGATTAAAATATATATATATATATATATAATATAAATAATATAATATAGAGTTACTATTACATTATTAATAAGATAATACATATAAATAATATAATATAGAGTTACTATTACATTATTAATAAGATAATACATATATATATAAGGAAAAGAAAAAGAAAGGCCTCATACTCTCGTAATCTTGCTTCAAAAGAATTCCCCCGTCTTCCAAAGATAAACTTCAAGGACGAATCTCAAGCCTACAACAGTCAACACTCTTCAAAAGGCGATGATGGCTTCTAGTGCTAACTTTGCAGTAACCTCAACAGACCTGCTCCGAACCGCTGACCAAAATCAAGCATAATGATACAACAATGTGTAATGCGTGCATAAAAGACGATTTGAATGGCAATGTAGAAATACAGAAATTATTAATGAATTTGACGTAGTAAAATGAATTATCACTTGTTCTATGTTAAGTATGCTTAGTTTAGCAGCGTGGAAAATCTGGAGGAGGAGGGTACATCGTTTCATTAGGCCGTTGTCCATTTTTAGTGATGAAGACCATCGCCATTCCCCAGCTTAAATGCCTTTCGAAATGGCAATGCATGAACCAAACACCTATCGTGCGAATTTCGGCGTCGAATTTTCAATTTTCGAATAGTCAAAACAAACACTAACAATCGTAAATAAAAAGATTTTCCGACTCTTATAGTTACCTGGATTATTCGCTGTGAACCTTATGGCCGTCCAACCACTCCTCGGCACTGCGATCGTATTCGCCAAAGGAGGATCGACGAGATTATACCTCAAAGGATCATTATTCTTATCGAAATTTCCAAATCCCGACCCAACCACGTAAAAGCTGTGCCCGTGAAGATGCATGGGATGGTCGATTCCCGCCACCACGTTCGTCCCTTGAAAAACGAGCTCCACCACGTCCCCATACTCAAGAACCCTAACCTTGGTCCCGTTCATCGGGTCCCACAAATCCCTCGGAACCATGTCCGCTGTGTAGTTGAACCTTGTTAAAAATAGAAAAACCCTAATAAATCACATGTCTACCACATCGAATAATTGAGAAGAGATAGGGTAGATTATAAGCTGATGGACTACTCCACCTATCGTCAATTGGTTATAGGATGGAGCATCATCAACTTATGTAGGCCACCTCTTCTCTTAAGTTGGCCGATATTCAAAATTTAACAAACCTAAAAGGCGGCCTTCTCGGGAAGTTATTCCCATAAACGTTCCTTATCCTATCGTAGTAAGCCTGGAGGATGGAAACCCTAGGTTTTCGGAAAGTCACGTTGTTCACGCTCGCTAGTAGCCTCTCACCGAACGGGCCCGCGCACGTGTCGTTAGGGCAAGGGCGTAGGTTGACGGAGACAGTGAAGAACAACTTTTTGTCGACTTTCAGGGGCACGCTGACTGTGTGGTTCTTGTAAGCCAGGCTCCTCAGTCGACTGGTGAAGTTCACCGACGCCGACGTGTCGTTGAAATTTGGTAGCGAGGGCACCGCCGGACGCCGTGGGGCGGCGGAGCGGTATTGGAGGACGGCGGTGGTGGTGGTGTTGTCGAAAGTTCCGGCGGAGTTGTAAACCCTAGCGGCCATGTAGTAGCGACTGGGCGGTTGGTCGGCTTCTAGAAGGAAATCTAGGGTTTGTCCCGGGGATATGACTATGAGGTCGGCCTTGAAGGGCTTTGTGTAGGCCCCGTCCGACCCCACGATGGTTACGGTGTGGTTTGCAAATCGGACGAACATTATGTTGTTCATCACTGCGTTGACCATTCGGATTAGGTACCTCTTTCCGTAGTCCACCGTCAACTTGTACGTATCTGCATGTAAGAAATTCTTTGAGAATCGTTGACCTTAATTGTTGGAAGAAGTAATGTAAAAGTAAAATAAATACAATAAATTCTTTGAGAATCGTTGACCTTAATTGCTGCCCGCGGGTTGGCGGGCAGGCCCGCAAATATCATAAAATATATTTTTTTATTAAAAATTAATATATAAATGAATTATATAGGTTTTTTTTTATATTTTTTGAGATCTAATTTTTAATTTAATCAAGTTTAATAGCATAAGTATATTTTTAGTAAAGATTTAAATTTGATGAGAGTAATTCAACTTAAATATTTATTTTCTTTTTTATTTAATTTTTTTGGCGGGCCGGGCCTTCATTTCCCTGGCCCGCCAGGTGATGAGCTTAGCCCCCCCCCCCCCCCCCCCCCCCCCCTCCCGGCTGGCTATGGGCCGGCCCGCCCCGCCGGCCCGTTTTGCATGACAGCTCTAATATTCAAATCTTTAAATTTTCTAGCAAAAAAAAAGTAGTCAATTAGCATGGTTCATAATGCATACATCCTAGTGAGTACACATTAAATCAAAGTTACACATCTAAGGATGGATAAGAAGAAAATAGCCTATACGTGACATGACGCATTGAAAGTAATATAAATTTAAAATAAGGTACCTGTCCCTTTACCCTCTTGATTTTTTTAGGTGAAATGACTATTCAACAACAACAACAACAATAATTATAATAATAATAATAATAATAATAATAATAATAATAATAAAAGAAAAGATTGTACGTAGTAAAAGAAAACCTTGTCGTACCTTTTTCTACGTGATCGATACAAGTCTCCAGGTTGACCATTGATGACAAAAGCATCAGAAACATTAGGGTCGCCTCCGTTACGGAGGAACTCAGTCAATACTTGTTGTATATCAGCCTTCCACCATTCACCTAACATAAATATATGTGAAATATTACTTATACGTATTTTACTTCAATGATATGATATGCATGGCCTTGACTATGACTACGTATGTTATATTTATACACGTTATACCTAATATGATTGGGACTTCTTCGTGTGGCTTAGGAAAGGGATAGTCGTTCTTTATCCTCGGCTTAACCACCAAAGCGCCATGCACGGTGGCCCTCGACCAATCGCTGTGTGCGTGCCACCAAAGCGTACCAATTTCGTTGGAAAGAACGATCTTTTGGTTGAACATCTGCCCGGGCCGGATCGGGCACTGGGTTATGTATTCGGGCCCGTCTGACCATGGATATCTTGGCTGTTTCACTCCATGCCTATTAATCATTACAAGAAAACCCTAGTTATAACCGACTAATTTGAAGGGAAAGAAGAAGTACTTAAGTTGTTTTAATATATACCAATGAATGGTTATGTTTTCGCTTGCTTCGTTGATGACGTCGATGACGATTGTGTCTCCCTCGGTGACGTAAACAGTTGGCCCGGGAAACTGACCGTTGACTGTTAGGATTGTCTTGTTGCTGCAGAGCCTTGTGTATGGAGTTTCAGAAACCTGAAAAAAACAAAAAATAACATGTCGTCGAAGGTTTTATTTATGAAGCTAATTAACTATGTGTAATCAGTGTTGTTAAGTAGATGTGTAATTGGTACTTACCACGAATTTATGGTAATGGGTCATGGCATGGATAGGAGCTATCAAACTAGTAGCTATGATGGAAAACAAGCAGAGTGTGATTATAGTTGTGCTCTCTTTGTGGGTCGCCATTTCACCTGCTTTTTGGAGCTAAGGAAATTGATTTCTATGCATGGATATATATATATGGATTATTATATCTATGGTCTACTTCTTTAAAATGCGATTTATTTACAAACACAGGTCACAATCAGAAAAGCGTGTCGATTCGGTCGCATTTGATCGAGTAAAAGATGATTTTTAATTTCCAATTGTGTGTGTAGGTATGTATATATATTTAATTTTGTTATTTCATGTACACGCATCATCCAGAAAGATTAGGATATATATTTCGTAGTGGTAAGCTAATTAATTGACAAATAATGTGAGACTTGAAAGTTTGGTTTTTGACTTTACGAGCATCATCACAACTGGGGATGATTTGGTCACGTTTATTTATTTATTTATTTGTTTTCCGACTGGGGTAGGGATGGATGAGCAGAGATAAGATAGCTAATCCATATAAACTATTGCAGAAGCTTGGAAACCCGTCGTTTTTCTAGAATGGTTATGCATCCACACACGTTGACCACTTATCATCATTATTTAGATTTAAACACTATATAAATTGCAGAAGGATAATCATTTCACAATCGTTTCAAGATGGTTGCTTGCTTGCACGTTTGGAGTTCTGCCGTCTTATTTTTCTTTTTTCCTTTCACGTGAAGCTTATTCAATTTTATTATGGGGCCGGTTGATGATAGTTCGTTCAACGATTGCTATAGTTGCTGCAGTATTGATCGCGTGCGTGTATATTTAAATAAAGGTTCGTGCGAGTACGTCAAGTAATAATTAAAACGAATATATTATAACTAGAATCACGCGCGATAGGCAGTGGACCTATCGTTTGTAATATAGATATAGTGAATATCCGAGTATCGAACACGAGGAATAAATTGAGTACTACTATTGACCTATCGTCTCGATATTTAGCCTAAATAAAATGGTGAGATTTGTTTATACTACAACTAATTTAATAGAGCAACCTAATGGAATAAGAGAATAAAGAAGCAAAGCTAAGGTAATACGAGTGACTTAAGATAACAAATATGTGTTCGGGATTCGAATCCCGTTAGGTGCTGTCGGCTAAAGCTATGGAATGTCGTTCCTACGTGAAAATCGACTAAATCGCAGTAACTTTCTACCCACTCACGGATTTGCTGTCGCCCTAAACGTTCGTGGGAATCTAAAATCGTTAATTGCCAAATGGCGAGGATCGAGTATTTGCTGTCGCCCTATACTCGAATCCTAACATCTATGAACGGCCTAATCGTTATTTAGCTGTCGCCCTAAACGATATACCATACATGCATATCAACACATAGACATATTGATACGAAGAAACAATATCATAGAACGATAAATAGTCGAATACACGTGTTCACGATTATCCTACGTTTTAACTACGACATAACCCAACGTTCATCTACTCCCAAATACACAAGAGGATTAGCTAGTCATATTGGACGTCACAACAACGAGATTTAAAGAAAACAAGGTAAGAGAACTCATTAAATCTTTCCTGAGAAGTGAGTATGGCGTTTCTGAGGTGGAGCTCTCGTTCCTCGATCGACTAGGCGTAACTACGTTGTTGGATCGTCTCTACGTATCTCTGAATGACAGAGCGGCTTCTAGGATTCTTCTTCCTCTTCTTTTCTCTTAGGTTTCGTCCCTCTGAAGTTCTCCTTGAGTTCTGAGTAGAGCCTGCCTTTTATGCTTCGAAAATGGCAAACCCTGTATTTTGGCACGTTCACGGCCTCTTAACGGGCCTTCACGGCCGTGAAGGCGGCTTAAAACCCTATTTCTTGACTTTCTGGCATGAGTCACGGCCTCGTGCAACACGCTTCACGGCCGTGACGTCGGCTTAAACCCTAACATTTGACTCTCTGGTGTCAGTCACGGCCACTTGCATCAGAAGTCACGGCCGTGAACTGTAATATCCAACTCTCTGCCCGTATTCACGGTTACGCGCTTGAGTCTTCACGGCCGTGACAGGGGACATTGAACTTACTGCCTTGATTCACGGCTACTCGCACAAAGGCTCACGGCCGTGACACAGGAAGGGTCCCTTCGTCTTAGCTCACTGCCACCATTCACGGCCACTGGCGAGGTGATTCACGGCCGTGACTTGTGACTGGCAGCTTCATACTTCGCCGTTTTTGTGTCGTTTTCGCCTCGTTTTCGTTCCTTTTCGCTCGATAATCATTCCAAGGTTCTACAATATGTAAATGGATGTAAATAAATCCAATAAATGCATGGAATGACCAATAATGTCTTATTATAACCCAAATAAATACAACAATAAACGTATTAAAATACGTTTATCAAGTATTGATAAAATGGGTTTCTATTTATTTCCTTTTAGTTCAATGTCGTCGCGTCAAATTTTGTAACTATATGATTTATGTGTTTCTTGTTATTACATTACAATAATACCTATAGTGACCGTTGGATATTAATCTCCAAGATTATGTAATTTCTACGAGGGTTGTTAAATAAGTGACATAACTATGGGTGGTAAACAGGTCGGGTTGGGTCACATTCGGATTCAACTCTGATGGCATGTTTACTTAAAAGAGTTGAAATATCGAGCACCAACCCAACCTGCTTTAACCCAAAAGCCCATTAATCCGCCAACTCGTTTAAAATAAAAAAAATAACTAAATAATCAGAATTATAAACCAAATTAAATAAAACAATAAAGAAACAAAGCAGTTGTTTTTTTCTAAAAATCAACAACAAATAAAATTTCAAATAAGACAAGTCATATAATTAATAAAAACAGCTTATTTTTTACCATATCTTGGCCAGTTCAAACTCCTTGGAAGCTTCTTCCTACCCTAAAATAAAACTGGGTGCCTAAGTGGTTCCAATTTTCAATAATATTAGGTGCGATTTACACACACTGAGTAGGTGCGATTTACACACACTGATTAACTGTTCCATTGTTCGGCTACTTCCTCTTACGGCGGAGACGCCGTGCTATGGCGAAGAAGAAGAGGCCGGCGCCGCCGCGAATGGCTGTTTCATCCCCCCTAATGAGGTGGTGAAAACGCCTACTGGAGAGACTGAAGGCCCAAAACCTAGCACCCCCTCCTTAGCACAAAATGGAATCAAGAAAGCAATATGGACACTGCAACAATAATAAGCACTTATCGACACGAATTTCCTTAGCACTACTAATCGAGATCCACACCTCACAGGGATTCACTCAAATCACTCAGTGTATAGGCTAAAAAATCGGTGAATCGCTCAATTCATGCAATAATCTAGTCTAAACCATATGCTTGCAAATCAATCGCATGTCTACTACTTAAAGCAGTTAGCATGAATCAGAAGGTCTTTTTCGGGTTAAATGGGTTCAGATAGTAATGAGGTGGTAATGGAATCACATATGAGTAGCAGTCGTGTCGGTCTTCATGTCATTGTCTAAAGCACGCCAACAATTAGCCTTTCTGATTACGCCGTCTTCATATTCTTATTTTTGCTGCGTTCCACTATGCCTTTCTTCTTCCAAGTCTATAAATGAGGGGATGATGTGGAAAACACGAGACCAGAAGATTATCAAAGGAAAAGGTTCTTTTTCTTTCTTTTCGCAACAGCTTATTGTCCTCATGCTTCACTTCTCCATTCTTCTTTTTTTTTCTTTTATTCTTCAACAAACTGTTCACTTCCGGCGGGCCATCATCTCTGCGCTTTTCGACTTTGACATTTGACTTTCACTTCCGCTTAACTCGGGTTCAAATGATCTCTGGAGGCTTATTTAGGTCAGAGGGTTAAGAGTCTCAACTCAACAATCAAGAATCCCAAGTACATTCTCAAGTAGAAGCTATTCTCAAAAGCCAGCTTCCTTCCATCATTCAAAGTATAAGCGTGCCCGGTCGTATTCAACCATTAACCAAATGATGTAAGTTTGCTGCTTGTTGTGTTTGTAGCCTAACATTTCTTTTATATGCTTTCAAAAAAATTAAATTTGTTAGTTAAACTCTTTAATCATCCATGTCATTGTTAGTGCTAATTGAGTAATTTTCTTCCCAGGTGTTGCAGCTTGTGGCTTGGAAATGAATTTAGGTAAGAGTAGGCATTTATGTTTTGTGTTCTATTGTCTTCTTAATTCTCCGACAAATGTTCCAGAGCCACAGCTGTAATAGCAAGGTTTTCAAGCAAGCTGGAATAGATGTAGCCCTGGTCTTCTTTTTGTTGCTTGTGGTTTTGTGTCTAACGTAGTTTTATTTGTGAACACTTATGCGTTTGTTCTACTGGTTACTGACTCCATATTAGTGAGTTTTCTTTCTTTCTTTTCTTTTTCTATTTAGTCCATTGTTACATATATATATATATATATATATATATATATATATATATATATAAATTTGAATTTGGTGATAAACGACCAGTTAATGTTATCATCACTATATTGAATTTACGAGTTATCACTATAAACGAAAATTATAGCTAGAAATCAATTTTCACAAATTACCCATAATTTATTAGTTAATTTAATTATAATAATGATTAATTTTTAAAATTTAAAATTTTAATTTTTGGTGACCACATAGTATCCGTCAGCCCAGATTAGTTATAGCGATAAGAATAATGCGTGACTAAAAGATTAGTTTACAGTGACAAATTTCATTTGAGGCTAAAAGGTCAGTTTATAGTGGCGTGAACGGTATGTCACTAAAGCATCACTTAATAGTGGCGGGAACTTCACGTGGCTAAAACACGCGCCTTTTGTGATGATATATTGTATCACTAAAGCATCGATTTATAGCGATGAGTATGCTAGTCGTCACTAAATTATTTAGTGACAATGTCTATAGTCACGACACAGTGACAACATGTAAAGTCATTACGAGGTTATTAGTGACAATTTTACTACATATAGTGACGAAATAAGTTGCGACTAAAAGTTATTATTTTTGTAGTATTCGTACGTATCATCTTCGAGCTTCGATTTTAGCGAATGGTTTCTCGATTAAATTTCTTTTTGTTGTGCGATTTCACGGCTTACGCTTGGGTTATCTTCGAGTTGAACTTGATTTCGACGTTGATTGTGCGAAAATGGGTCTCGGTCTCGTACGAGTATTTGCGAATAATTGCGCGATTTCGTAGCGTAGTAAGCCTTGGGTATCATCGATTTGAAGGTTGATATGCCACCCATTAGAATTCGTTGTACATATAACGTCGCCCTCTTAAATTACAAGACTAAATACTACACTTCTTACTTCGATTTATTAAAGATGGTCTTGCCATCTCGCAAACATGTGGTTTGATAATAATTTCTTAGAGACGAAAATTTGAAAGCTTAACCAGGTCGAAATATGGCTTTGTAATCACAGTGCTACTGCACCTGCTTTCTTTGTTATTTGATCTCTGATTAGATTTACATAGATGCTTCTAACACTGAGAAATACTACAATTGACCATCACACAATATGATTGGTCTTATTTTGACCTTTGGTCTTCTTGACAAAATACGAACAACTTAGTGGTGTTTACATGAGATGCTTTTGCCCAAGAAAATACATAGCACAAGCCATATATGGGATCTTAGGATCGACCGACTAACTAATCGGTGATCGAAGTTCTTACAACTTCTCCGGCGGAAACTTATGTTTTAAGCCAGCGGCATTAATTATTTTTTCAGTCCTGTAATTCACGGGGCGTCGTTATATTGGACAGAAAACCTAGGGGACGCACACTGATATCAGGATGATTAAATTACATCTGTAGATACATTTATTACAACTGACTCCCACATATTACGATTGGTCTTATTCGACTTTATTTGGTCTTCTTGGCTATATAAATACCAAGGTCCAAGGACTTGTTTTGATGTTCAAAATTACAACTTCCCAACATCATAGTACATACATACATAAGATGCGAAACCGTTGATCTTAGGATCGATGAGCAACTAACCGATCGTCGGAGTTCTGACAACTTTTCCGGCGGAATCGACGATGATGCGAACCCTATTAGCACGATAGTCCATACTTGCGGGGGAGCCTTCGGGGATTACTTGAATATAAGGGACAAAATAAGGCTTCAAATCTTCCTTTATCTTTTTTTTTTCTGCTTCTTCTGTTGTTTCACCAACCAACTCCGGCCAACTAGTCTTATATTCTGCATTGATCAATAGTCACTCAATCAGTCATCAACATATATATATATGAAAGGGTATTAGAAATTGAGGATTTCAGTCTGTTAGAAATGGAGGGGTCCTTCCTAAAACCAATTGGTGATAGGAGGAGAAAAACTCTTATATACATAGTGGCTTGAAGAGCTTGAATTATTAGATGTGGAGCCAGTGACAGACCGAGACCAAGAGAATTGGGGGTCAAAAGGAAAACTAAATATTTGGGGTGGTCAAAGTGTAAATAAAAAGACTAGAAAAAATAAAATCATAAATGGACTTCGAAGCATTCGAACCCTGATCATTGGTTCAATATGCCGTTAACTACACTGCTTTTGCCATTGGACTAAGCATAATTATTTGATTTCAGTTCTTAATAACAACATATAGCCAATTCGGCTGGGGTCAATGGCCCCCCAAATCCCCAACGTAGGTCAGTTGTGGAGTAAAGCCCAACTTAGAATCTTATCATGTCCCATCACGTGGGCACAACTGACCTAACACGTGGAAATACAAATCGGGTGACGGCGAGCGAAAGATTGCTCTGATACCATATTAGAAATAGATGGGTCGTTCTTAAAACCAAGTGATAGAAAAACTCTTATATATAGTGGCTTGAAGAGCTTGAATTATTCGATGTGGGACTAATCTCAACACAATTTAAAACCAATTTTTGGATGTGAAGATTATGAAAACTGAATTTATCATTTAAAATGATATTTACGTATTTGTATTATTACCTGGACGTGGTGGTGCGAAGGCGGGCATTGCTTCAGGTTGTGGCGCGGTGTCCTTATCAGCCATTAGAGAGTTTGATTGATTGAATGAATGAATTGTTTAGCTAATCTTTTTCGTGTCTGTGTGAAAATATTCGACAAACACTATCGGTATTTATAGGGGAAATTAAAAAATACATTAGGATGGACTTGTGATAACACGTTTTAGTATTATTTTCTCTTTCGTTTTTCATATATTAAATGCTACTGTGTGGACCACGTACGTACTATATGTTGTTTTTCACGTTTAACAATTTAAGGACCAATAATTCGAATTATCTCTTTGGTTAATGGTTTGTGCAAAATATTTAGGCATGTCGTGTATCGGATGAGATGAGACAGCTACAAGTTACAACGAACACCGCACACTAGGGCTCTATACAACGCACGAAAGGGTATGGAATGTTTTGTTCGATTGAATATTCGATTTGGAAATTTAAGATTCGAATTCAGAATGTTTCGAATAGAATCCGAATAAAAGTAGTTTACGATTCGAATACCAATACAAATATCAAAGTATTCGATTCGATTATTTATCAAATGTTCCACAAAATTTAAATATACTATATTATAATTTTATATAAAATATACTATTATATATGTTTTAAATGTAGGATGTTATAATTCAATATATATCATAAATATATTATTTTTATTAAAAATAGAAAATTGAAAATAAACATATTATAATTCAATATATTTTAAATATCATACTATTTATATTTTTATCAGATAAAGATAAACAAAAATAAAATATTTTTGAAAATTCAAATATCGAACATTCGAGTGGAATGTTTTCAAATACAAATTCTAATCCAATGTGTTGTTAGTTTCGTTTGAAAAAAAAGAATGTGATGTAAGTTAATTGCAACTTATCTAGATGTATCTCACCAGTACAAATATAATACAGTTCACCACGTTACTAAAAAACGACGTCTGCAACACACGCAGAGGCTTTTTTGTAATTATAAACTAACGATTGTTAGCTCGTAGTCATCGCATATATAAAGAGAGGCGCAGCCATAAAAGTAAACTGGATTACTATTCACCGCCCCCTAAAGGACTGTAAAAAGATAATTTTGCCCTTATGATATTTAAATTAATTTAGAGAGGAAAAACAAAATTCCGGTACGAAATACTGAAAAATACATACACAATAAATTCTAACGATCGATGTAACGTAAAAAAAAAAATTCGATTTAACATTTTAGGACTGATCGATCGAAATTTTCGCCCTGCAGTGCACGGCCTAACGAAATTTTCGGCCGGTCTGTGTGCGGGCCGATCGATTTTTTCGGCCCGACAAAGCCCGGCTGAAATCTTGTTCGGCCACGCAGTGTAACGGCCGAACAGTATTTTCAGCCCTGACTGGCCCGACCGAAAATACTGATCGACCGTTACACTGCAGGGCCGAAAATACTGATCGGCCCTGACAAAGCACCCGAAGTTCAATTTCGGGTACAAGTTTGGGGTCGATGCGCTCCGAATCTGGCGAAACATAACAGTTGTATATAATCAAATTGGCTTTCCGCAGGAATTTGAATCAGGGTCATCCGATTTGCAAATCGGAAGATATTGTCAAAATCGTTCAGACTGCCAGTTTCGGTCGATTCCACTGGCAGATTGCACGATTTTGAGCATAACTTCCGATTTACAAATCGGACGACTCTGATTCAAGTTCCGATGAAAAGCCAACTTAATTATATATAACTTTTGTGTTTTAATGGCGGACTGATTCGAAGTCCATTGACCTCAGAAATTCGCCCGATTCTAACTTAGGGTTGCTGTCCGAGTGGAATCGGCCGAAACTGACAGTCTGCACGATTTTGACAATAACTTTTACAAATCGGACGACCCTGATTCAAATTCCAATGGAAAGCCAATTTGATTATATACAACTAATGTTTATGCTTGGTCCGATTCGGAGCGCATCGACCCCCAACTTGTACCCGAAATCGAACTTCGGGTGCTGTGTCAGGGCCGATCAGTATTTTAGGCCCTGCAGTGTAACGGCCGATCAGTACCTTCAGCCGGGCCAGTAAGGGCCGAAATACTGTTCGGCCGTTACACTGCGCAGCCGAACAAGATTTTCGGCCGGGCTTTGTCTGGGCTGAAAAAATCGATCGGCCCGCACACAGACCAGCCGAAAATTTCGTTAGGCCGTGCACTGCAGGGCCGAAAATTTCGATCGATCGGTCCTAAAATGTTAAATCGATATTTTTTTTTACAGTTACATCGATCGTTAGAATTTATTTGTGTATGTATTTGTCAGGATTTCGTACCGGAATTTTGTTTTTCCTTTCTAAATTAATTTAAATATCATAAGGGCAAAATCGTCTTTTTACAGTTCTTTAAGGGACGGTGACTAGGAAAAAGGGGCGGTGAATAGTAATTCTCAAAAGTAAATCAGTGGGGTCCAGTCTAATTGGACTCCACCCCACTATTTTACAGTATTTTCACTGGGGTCCCCTTAGTATGATTTTCTTTAATATTAGTCCCTACTATTTAAAAATTTACCTTATATATTATTAATAAAAAAATTTCTAGTGGGGTCCAGTGACCCAACTGGACCTCACGTAGCTCTACCTATGTATATAAATAACTAAAGACGACAGCTTTTTCCACGTAACTGACGCCTCTAGTCTTACTAACAATACTGTAGGCGATGCGATGCTTACGTTTTAACAACCATCGTCCAGCTTACGTTTTAACAACCATCGTCCATAGTCTTTTTAATAAACAAAACTCTTTTCACAAAATTCATTCCGTGCGATTAGCACATACATCACTCAATTGATGAACGACGAGCTTTGTGCGATTAATTTCGTAGTTTTCTGACTGCTTTTTCAATTAACTTTATTTTTGTCGTGCGATTTCACGGCTTACGCTTGTGTAATCTTTGATTTGAGGTTGTTTTTTACGTTGTGCGCGTAAATGGGTTTCGATCTTGTGCGAGAATATGCCAAAACGTTGTGCGATTTCATGGCTTAGTAAACCTTGGTTTATGTTCAGTTTTGTTGGTCCCGATTGCACCAAACAAGGAATCAAAGAGGCTTTAATGGAATGAAAAGGGAGTATTCTCACCTTTGAGTGTGTGTATTGTGTGAAAAATTTGGATAAGCCTTTTATCTTTGATTACTTTCAAAAGTGAGTTGGTAAAACCTTATATACCACATTAACCCTAGGTATATTAAGGCCCAATCACTAAATATAAGATAATTACATTATAGTCCTAAGCCTAAGCTAAAGGATAACTACAAAATAAATCCTAAGACCTAAACTATTGACACAATCTATTAAATATCCTAACAATCTCCCCCTTTGTGTCAATTGTTGGGAGTCTTGGATCTTGAGCGTAGCGGTGGTGGATTAGCGTGTGAGTGTTTCTCGAAGCCCTAGCTTGAACTCGAAGGCGCGGAGATTCCTTCGAAGTACCATTCGATTAGCTATAGCGTCAATGAGCTTCGCGAACTTGGATCGGCAGAGAGGATCTTCTTCTGAAAGTATGCGGCAAATCTTCATGAGTTTGTCTTGGATGATGGTGAGCGTTCCATCGGAGAACTTTGCCACTTCGGAGCAGCGCAGCATCCTCATCTTTCCCTTATAGTTCGAGTAGGCGACCGCCGGATCGTCTCCGTCGATCACATCGCCTTCTCGGTAGTCGTCCGCGTTCTTGAAAGATGGACGAGTCAGATTCACCTTCTTCAGGTTGTGCTCCACCGCCATCTGCAGATCGTGGGCGGCGAAGAATCTGACCTGTCGGAGCATGTGGCGTTTGAGAGCCACATATCCCTTGGTGACCGGTTCAGCACGTACGAGATGTCCAGAGCTTCTGAGGACGAGTCTGAACTGCTTCATGGATTCCAGCATGCTGTACAGGTCGCCCAGGCGCAGAAACTTGAAGTCCGCCTCACTGACTTCACAGTAGCTCTCATCCTGCCTCATTACTGTGAATACTTGGTAATGGACAGGTCCTTTGGACTCTTGGCGGAGGTCAGTAACTTTGCAGATGGGGGCCCGATTCATTTCCCGAGCGATGTTTTCCTCATCGGATAGCGTCCTTTTTGTGCATTTGTGGCAGAGAAGGCTCCATCGATAGAGCTGCTTCTTTCTCTCGCTCCAATTTTGGATGTTCATCAGCTCATATTTGTCGAAGGTTGTGATGATCTGCTCCTTGCGTCGCCAGATCCTCTTCCTGATCTCTTCTTGAAACGGCGCGGTGATCTTTTTGTTTTCCCACGGTGCTTCCGGTATATCCACCGTGGGTACATCCGTTTGAGCAGCAGGGGCCTCAGTTTGCTGCGTTTGGAATTGTAGGATGTTCTCGAGCTCGGCAGGTTCAGCGTCGTACTCCTCTCCGTCCTCGTTGTCTGCAGTGTTGATAAGCGTTAGTGAGGCTTCCATTAACAGACGTCGAGCGTTTTCCACCAGCTTCCTGGCTGCTACTGCATCGGCGGGTGTGTATAGCCATTCATCATTGAAGATGTAGGCTTCGATCTCGTTCTGTGCGCAGTAGACGTCCTCGGGAGCTATGTTGGAATCGGTGTTGAGAGGAGTGTCGCTGTGTGGTGGCGAGGGTGTTGCGTCAGAAGAGTTTGTGGATTGTGGGGATGGTTGTGGTGGAGACTCTGGTGGTTCAGTTGTGGTGATGGTTTTGGCAAGGATGATTTGGGTGTCGGGTGGTGTAGGTGTGGTGGTGGCCTCTAACATCGATGTGATAGTTAGAGGTTCGGAGACTGTGGGTGGAGAGGTGTGGGGGTGGTCTCTAACGTCGATGTCACGATTAGAGTTTTGGAGACGGTAGTGGGTGGTGGTGAGGGTGATTTGGCTAGTGACTCAGGGTAGATAAGGTGGGTTTTTTGGCTAGTGGGGTGTGAGGTTTCTGTTACGGGCGTTGTTTCAGGCCCGGAGGAGGAGGGCGGCGTCGAGTGCATGAGTCCTTGGGATTGTTGGCCTAGCTGCCTATTCTCCCCCTCGCGGCGATCTTGATCATCGTCTTGATCATCACGCCTGATCCCGCTGGACTCGCCTTGAGCGCGGCAAGTCATGGGTTGAGTCATCATTCTCTTCATCTGCTGTTCCTCCTCGTCGAGTTCCGTCATCGACTCGAATCTTGCTCGTAGAAGGTAGAATAGCTCCTTCGCGGAAATGGCAGAGAGAATGGCTTCAGCATCCACATTCTGAGTCGGTGGTGGCGTCTCCGGGGCCACACCTTTCCCTTTGTCGACGGTGGACGCATCGAGACGCGCGTAAACTTTATCGAGAATCGACGCCTCAAGAGTCTTTGCAAACTCTTGAAGACGGGTCTCTAGCGCGGTCTTGGTGACGAAAGTGGGTAAGGTTAACAAGTTGGATTCACGGAGAATGCCAACTGACACCGAATCGGAGAAGATTGCCGATCGGCCGCCCGTTTGCACAGGACTGGAAAAGACGGGGTCACTTAGACTTCCCGTTGGCATCATCGATGAGACGGACTCAATCGAATGATGGCCTAGGCTCACGGTTGTTGTGATGTTGGCCGTGCTAGGTCTTCCGCTCTCAGTCACAGAGACATCACCGAGCGTTCTGACTGAGTCACGAAGACTCTGTGGTGCAGTAAAAGGTGTATGTGTCCTAGAAATGGATGAAACTATGGGGAGTGAGGGCACTATACTCGATGTGCATGAAGAGGATGCAGTCTGAGGCGAGGGACTGCTTGTTTCAACATCGACTATCTCCAAGTGGGATGTCGATGGTATACGTGGCTCCTCGTGGAATGAAATATCTTCCTGTAGAGAGGAAGATAAGTGGGTTGGTGGGGTCGTTTGCGTGGTTGAGCCAGATGCCACGACTTCTACTCGGGAGGTGAACACATCACCTCCTGTACCTATTGGTTTGGCTCGGCTTATCTGTGGCTGAGGAGGTCGATCGTGCTTTTGTTTCGATCGACGCTCCGTGGGGTGGCTTACGTCATCCTCTCGCGACCGTTTTTTTGGAGCGCGGGTGGAAGAGGATGCGGCGCGACTCGATGACTTTTTGGAGGTGGTGGTGGGGGTTTGGCTAGTCCCGGGGTTGGGAGCAGTGGGGTTGATCTGCGCCGTAGGGACAGTAGATAGGGGTCTGGGGCTTTCTCGGAATGAGGCGGTTGAGGCGCGATATTCCTGGACGTGTGGATTTGTCTGGTCTGCGTAGGCGAGAACTTCGTCCGGAATTATCATGGCGTGTCGGTCCTTCGCCGGGGTGTTTTTCTTCGCGAACTTCTCGACCGTGGGGATGAGGAAGTGTTCCGCTGCTGGTCGGATGCGAATGTTGGTGGAGTGCAACCGAAAATGTCTGATGAGAGCTGGGAGCCACCGCATGTAAGGGACGAAGCGGTTTGTGACTCCCTTGGCAACTTCCCGGTCGCGACGTTGGATCATTGAGACAAGATCCATCCAGATGATGTCGGCGTAGTTGTACTTGCGGTTGTGAGCGATGCCGGTGAGGATGGTGAGGATTTGAGAGTAATTGTAATATGATTAGTAGGAATTAATGTGAGATGAGAGAATTTGCTAAACAAATAGACATGGAAAATTTTCGCAAGTTAGGAAGTCTCGCCTGTTGTTTCAAAAAAATTTTCGCATGCAAAAGGATTTAGCACTTAGTAATTTTGAATTGAAGACAATTTTCGCATGTAAGTAGTGGAAAATTTTCGCAGATTATGATATGTAGGCATGCCGAGAAAATTTCGCAGATAGAGTAAGATTTCGCATGTATTGGAAGGTTGTCGCATGTCAAGAATTTTTGCAAGTTGTCCAAATGTTTCGCATGTAATGAGAAATTTTCGCAAGTTTTATCACATAGACATGTCGTGAGAAATTTCCGCAGATTGAGTAAAATTTTGCAAGTATGGGAAAATTTCGCAAGTTATATCATATAGACATGTCGTGAGAAATTTTGCGCATGACAGAGTAAAATTTCGCAAGTATGGAAAATTTCGCAAGTTATATCACATAGGCATGTCGTGAGAAATTTTCGCAGATTGAGTAAAATTTCGCAAGTATGGGAAATTTCGCAAGTTAGGAAATCTTACAAGTTGTTCAAATTTTTCGCATGTATCAAAGAACATTCACATGTAGTATATCCATGAATTTTCGCATATAAGGAAAAATTTTCGCAAGTTCTATGAAAGTTTCGCGGAGGGAAAAGGCTTTGTGGACTGAGAAAATTTTTGTTCACTGTAGTTGCGAAAAATATGTAATATGAAGTGAAGTGTATTAGAATTTCGCGGGGCTAAACTCACTGTAGCAGAGAAAGTTGTGTCGTGAGGGAAAAAGATTTTCTCAGATAAACTTTCGCGGGACTTGACATGCTGTAGCAGCGAAAAAAGATTTAACACATGTAAATTCTCGGGTGAAAGTTTCGCAGTTTCTTTGTCACTGTAGCAGCAAAATTTTTTAGCGTAAGAAGTTTCTCGGAAAAAGTTTCGCGGAACTTTTCTCACTGTAGCAGCGAAATTTAACGTTTAAAACAATTTTTCTGAGAATTTTTTTTTTCGCGGTGAAGAACACAGTCCGACATCGTGCGAAACGACGCAATGATTTTAACCTTAGACCTACTCAAATTTCATCCAAAATGCAATAATCTGGACTCAATCGACTCGAAATTGGATGGGCAATGCATATTTGGGGGTTTTAAACATCAAAAACCTAATATGTGTTCGATTCAGAGCCGAGAAAATTTATCCTAACCTAACGGATTTAATCAATGCGGGGCAAAAATAGGATAAAACGAACAGAAATTTGGGTTATTTGAGGTGTATTCATACCGAAATGCTGATTTTGAAGACGGAGAATGCAGATAAACGGATTTTGAGTGCAGATTGGACGACGACGATGAGTTGAGGAGTTGCGAAATTTTTGAAAAGAGGGGTTGCGAAATTTTTGAATTTTCTTGGGATTTTTAGAATTGTGAAAAAAACGTTAAGGGTTTTGGGGTTTTAGGGTTTTGGTGACTGTTCATGCGAATTTTGAGTTGACGGGCCGAAATTTCGTGGGCTTGGTCAAAACCTCATCTGAGTTGAATTTCGCGGGCTTGGTCAAAATTGGGTCCAATTGAAGTTCAATTGGTCCAATTTGACCCTGTTTGACCAGAAATTTTAAAATTCAACCCAAAATATTTTAATCGGTCCAATTTTGACTTAGTTTGTCCAAACTTTAAAGTTTCAACCCAAAATCAGAAACTCCCCCTTAATCGAAAAACTCCTTTTTAAATAATGGAAAAATCAGACGCTCCCCCTTAATCGAAAACTCCCCCTCAAAAGATATAATTCAGAAGACACATAGAAATTGGAGTGAAGTGGAAAAGGAAATATGTACACTTCATCAATATTCATGTAGGGTCGATTGATCACAACGGAAGATTCAACATGCCCAACATAGTCACAAGGTGTTGGAATCGTTTGACATCCAACGGTTTTGTAAAAATGTCGGCCAGTTGATCTTCGGTTGTGACGTAGTGCAATTCAATCGTCCCTTGTCGACATGTTCTTTGATGAAGTGGTGACGAATATCTATGTGTTTCGTCCTCGAGTGATGTACTGGATTACTCGTCATCGCAATTGCACTCTTTGAGTCACAATAAATGGGAATTTTATCATCATGAAAATTAAAATCTTGTAGTTGGGTTCTCATCCACAAAAGCTGTGAACAACAACTAGCGGCGGCGACATATTCTGCCTCCGTCGACGAAGTTGAGACACAATTTTGTTTTCGAGACGACCAACTCACGAGTTTACCGCCCAAGAAGTGTGCAGCTCCAGAGGTGCTTTTTCTATCCATCTTGCATCCTGCGTAATCCGAGTCAGAGAATCCAACCAGCTTGAAGTCCGATCGAGTGGGGTACCACAAACCCAGATTGGGTGTTCCTTTGAGATAGCGGAGAATCCTTTTGACAGCAGTGAGATGGGATTCCTTCGGTGTAGCCTGAAAACGAGCGCAGATTCCTGTCGAGAGAACGATATCCGGTCGACTAGCAGTGAGGTATAGAAGAGAGCCTATTATCCCACGATAGACGGTTTGGTCGACAGGAGCACCAGATGGGTCCGCATCGGGTCGGCCAGAGGGAGACATAGGTGTGCAGCAGTCTTAGCATCCTTCATTCCATATTTCTCGAGGATGTCATGGATGTATTTGGACTGGTTGATGAAGATTCCGTCGGGGAGTTGTTTTACTTGAAGACCAAGAAAGAAATTCATCTCGCCCATCATACTCATTTCGAATTTTTCTTTCATCAAATCTGCGAACTCTTCACACAGTTGTGGTTCAGTCGATCCAAAAATGATGTCATCGACATAAATCTGTACAATCATGATGTCAGGGTCACTCCGCTTGGTGAAGAGGGTTGTATCCAGAGATCCTTTCTTGAATCCTGACTGAACGAGGAAATCTAAAAGGACGTCATACCAAGCTCGGGGTGCTTGTTTTAGTCCGTAGAGAGCCTTGTAGAGTCGATAAACGTGATGAGGAAACTCTTCGCTCAAGAACCCTTCAGGTTGATCAACGTACACTTCTTCTTTGAGAAATCCATTCAGAAATGCAGTCTTCACATCCATTTGGTAGACTTTAAAGTTCTTGTGAGCAGCAAAGGCAAGAAAAATTCTTATAGCTTCGATCCTGGCAACGGGGGCAAAAGTTTCATCGTAGTCGATTCCTTCTTGTTGGTTGTACCCTTTAGCCACAAGTCTTGCTTTATTGCGGATGACCGTCTTTGTCCTTTTTGTTCTTGAAGATCCACTTCGTGCCGATAATGGATCTGTTGTGAGGTCGTGGTACGAGTTCCCAAACTTGTAGACGTTCAAACTGATTTATTTCCTCCTGCATTGCAATCAGCCAATCAGGATTGAGAGCTTCAGCTACTCGTGATGGTTCGACTTGACTGAGATAGCAAGCAAACAGACTTTCATTCATCGTGGCTGAACGCGTCGAAACACCGGATGTGGGATCCCCAATAATCTGATCGGTAGGGTGAGAGCGAGCCCAAAGTGGTACATTTGTTTGTGAGGAGCTGGCCGCATTTGTATCGATTTGAGACTCATTAGATTGGGGTCCGGTGTCCGAAGAAGAGATCTCAACCGTAGGGATTGAGAGGGTTCAGCATCAGGATCAGCAATGTTCCCAGGGTTGGGTAAAATGTCGTCTTCATTGAGATTGAGTGCATCCAAGTTTGGAGGGACGACGTCATTGCCGATAGCTGGTGGTGTAGGTGGAGTGGGTGCAGCGGTAGGTTCAGTGGTGGCGGCGGGAGTCTTGGGAACTGGATAGAAGTACTCGAAAAGTAGATCGAGGTCCAGTTCACCAGAGTTGCCCTCAGATGAGGAAGTTCCCGCCGTTGAAGGTTGTCCTTTTGTCAACGACTGTAGAAGACCTGGTTCTGGACTAATATGAGCAGAAGCCATGAGGTCGCCTTCGCTTTCGTCAAAGGTGACATTTGTCCTCTCAATGACAGATCGTTTCTCCTTAAGATAGACTCTGTATGCCTTCGAGTTTAGTGAATAACCAACAAAGATTCCTTCGAGTGCTTTTGGATCAAGCTTCCCAAGATGTTGGCGATCGTTGGCAACAAAACATCGTCATCCGAAGACCCTTAGATAAGATATATCTGGTATACGACGGTTGTTCAACATCTCGTATGGAGTGCGGTTGAATCTCTTATGGATGGAAGCCCGATTCTGTGTGTAACAGGCCGTTTGAATTGCTTCGCCCCAAAGAGTGTGAGGAAGGCCGGATTGAATGAGGAGAGTCCTGGCTGCTTCAACTAGTGTCCTGTTCTTACGCTCAACGACACCATTCTGTTCCGGTGTCTTCATAGCTGAGAACTGCTGAGTGATGCCCTGAGTGGCATAGATATCACTGAGCTTCTTGTTCTTAAACTCAGTTCCGTTGTCAGTTCTGATAATCCGAACCTTCTGTTGATGAAGAGTTTGGGAGGTAACAACAAACTCGATAATTATATCAGGAACTTCATCCTTTGTACGAATGAGTTTCGTCCATGTGTAGCGTGAAAAATCGTCGACAATCACAAGAATATACCGTCTTCCTCCGAGTGTGGCCGTAGGCATTGGGCCACATAGATCTCGAGGATGAGCTTAGAGGACGGTGTTTCCTTGGATATGTGAGACGATCGCTTCATCTTCCCCAATTCACAGGCAGAGCAGAGGTGTTCCTTATGATATGTTAGTTGGGGTAGACCGTTGACGAGTTTATTCTGACGCAGTTTGTTGATAGTCTTGAAATTGAGATGTGAAAGCCGTCGGTGCCATAGATCATTCAACTTAGGTGCAGCCCGAGAGAGAAGGCATACTGGTCGAGAGGTCGTGAGATTGAGTACGTAGAGGTGAGACGTGCGCGTTCCAGAAAGAAGTGGCAGTCCCGATGCATCTATAATGCTGCAGATGTCAGATTCGAAGAGAACCTTGTATCCTTTGTCGCAGAAACGACCTATGCTGAAGAGATTGTAGCTCAAACCCTCAACGTAAGAGATGCCCTTGATCGTCAGTTTGTCATGGACGAGATCACCAGTTCCGAGAATTGGCGCCATTTGACTGTTTCCAAAGGAGACCCTTCCGAGATAGCGCTCGGAGAAGTTGCTCAACAGCTCCTTGTTCCCCGTCATGTGTGTGGAGCAACTCGAGTCTAGATACCACACATGACAGACCTGCAATCATCAACAAACGTTGGGTCCCCGTTTTCGGACGGGACATTCTTGTGATATATGTAAAGTTTTTATGCGCTTAATGGGAAATGTGGTTACTAAATCAGATTGTGTTGATTCTAATTTAGCTTTCCCTTTATCGTTTGTTTGATGAGGCGGGATTATGGTTTTTCTAACCCAAATTTTCCTAACTTGTGCTTGCATGTATGGCGCCTTATACATGAATTGGCGTGAGTAATGTGGTTGTTGTTTTCGTGCTTCGGTTTTGGTCGCCTTTGGCTTTCGAGTAGTAGGTGAGTTTGCGTTTGACAACGGGAGGCGTTTTCGCTTGTCCTTGGGTTTAGGCGAGATGGGAGAATTCAGTGACGTCGTAGAGAAGGTTCGCTTGCGAGGTCTGAGGGTTGCGTGTTCATGTGTTTCATATTCATGAAATCGTGGGAGAACAAAATCATTGCAGCAGCACATAGACATAAATTTGGTAAAAGAAAGATAAGTTTTGACAACATAATTGTCTACGAACTTTGGACAGTGGGATTCAGTACATAGAGAGGAAGGACGAATATAGGATGGTTTTTTCTTCTTGTCATCGAAGAGTGGGTTCTCCTTTATTTGATGCGAACTGCCTTCCAGAGACGTCGAACTCACATTCCCTGTATCCATAAGAATACTAGAGTTAGTGTTAGAACATATGTCAGCTTCATGAGTCATTTTCGCCGTCCTCTTACATTTACATGTTTGAGAATCGGATACTTGACTCGATGTAGAGGGATAGTTCGTATTGGGAAATTTTTCTAGTGTGTAGATTTTGCTAAGTAGTTCATCTCGCTCATTTGCAAAGGCCTTCCTTTCTACTTCTAGTTGTCGTTCTAGTTCTGCTATGAGTAGTAGTTTCTTTGGGATGTAGGTGCGAGAGAGCACATCTTGGAACGCAACTTCCAGTTCTTTGTTTGGGAGTAAGGTTTCGACATCCTCCGAGGGTGAGGATATCTTAGTCTTATCTCTATTATTCAATTCTGTGTAGTCATACGCGATTTCAACCCAATGAATGTTCAGTTCTCTTGTTTCTTCTGAGATGACAGCGGAGGATGATCTCACAAATGGCTTAAGCTGCGGGGGAGCACCATTTCTTGTTTGCAGGAACGTAGTGTTGCACATGTTATATCTTTTAACTGTCAGCGGTGTTGGATTGCAATTGCTAGACAGTCCAATCCCCCCCGGGCGTTGTAGAATTCTGTTTCCACTGGTTGGTTCAATAGGCATAAGATGCGTGAGTTTTCGTTTCTAAGGTGAAGTTGCTCTTCAAGTTCTTTCACCTTTCGGTACAGCCTAACTCTTTCCTTGGTAAGTAGTTCATATTGGGATGCAGTTAGGAGACGAGATGTTTCGCATGAACCGATGGCCAGTGTGGTTTCCTTCACCTTATTCTCATTTTGCTTATTCTTGCTTTGCAGACGTTTGACTAACGCTTCGGAGGTCATTAGACGTTCGTTTGCACAAGCAAGCTCTTCTATTTTTAAACTAAGTAATGCATAGTTGTTTTCAAATTTTAGCCTAAGTTCATCATAAACCTTAGCGTCTATGGTGGGGTTCTTAATGGTGGGTCGGTGACTAAACACATCATCGAGTTGCGAGATTCGTACCTCAGACTCAGCGTTGGTAGGAGTCTTAGCTGTGTTTTCACCGGTGTGACCCATCTCCTCGTCCTCGTCATGTTCGACCAGCCTTGCCATGCAGCAATCTTCATCCTGAGGCTCCTCGTCTTCTGAAGTGTCGTTCACCCATTCAGCTTCTTCAGTAAGCAGAACTTTGCCACTTTCCATTTTGCGGGTCATTCTGGCCTTACGGTCGTAGTAGCCTGAGTCCTTCACGCGTGGGGCGTGGCATTCCTTGGCAAAGTGGCCTGTCTTTCCACATCGAAAGCACTTCACAGACTTTTGAGGTGCTGAGTCCTCCTCTTTCTTTATCGGCTTTGATTCTTCTGTAGGAGTGGTCTTTTTGCTGCCGCTAAAGGTCCTTTGGCGATTGGAGGAGGATGAAGATTTTTTCTCGATCTTCTTTGTGACCATCTTTGTGAGCATTGCCAGTTGTTTGCGTAGATCACGAACATCTTCATCCGATTCTGTATCAGCTTTGGATCCTGAAGAGGCATCAGATATAACAGCTGGTAGCTTCCCTTTGTTCTGTTTGGCCTTAGAGATGGAAGATCGTTCGGTAGTCTTGTTTGAGAGGAGAGCCAGCGGATCGACTCGAGTGTTGTTAGACTGAGGTTGCACGTATGGAGCATAGGCAGATAGGCTGTCGTAGAGAGCATGAATGGAGGTGTTGGAGAGGTCCTTACTCTGAATCATCATAACAGTTGCATTTCCCCAATGTGGTTTGAGGCTACCAAGGAAGCGGTTGTTGATGTCGAATTTGTCCCTCGAGATCCTGGCTTTCTTGAGTTCATTGATGACCTTCAAGTAATGGAGATATGTGTCACGCAGCTCCTCTCCTTCATAGGCTTGGAAATGTTCATACTGTGAGAGACATGCTGATTTCCTCCCCTGAGCACTCTCAGTTGTGCCTGCCATAATTTCTACGAGTTCATCCCATATTTCCTTAGCAGTTGTGCAGCACTCGATGTGAGCGTAGACTTCGTCGCCCATAGCCTGGAAGAGGTATCCTTTGGCAGTCTCGTCGGCCTGTACGCGAGCCTCTTCATCCTCATTGATGGGACCTCTTGGAGTGCGGCGTTCATCCATGGGAGGGTTTGCGTTTGGCTGTGTAGGGATGATTGTCCAGAATTGTGCTGGACCATTGAAGATGGAGTCCAGTAGGTATTGAGAGAGTGGTGCGCCTTTGTTCCTGATGAATGTGAGGAACCGGTTTGTCCATATGCTGTAGTCGCCTTGTCGCAGCATAGGTGGCCTGGTGTCGGAGCCCACTGTTGAGATGTCATTCGTGGTAGACATGGTTGGTGCAGTCGAATCGTCCGTGGTTTTGATCTTAAATAGATAAGAGAGTTAGTAACGAACGAAATGAGAAATATGAGTTTAACGAGTAGAGTTTTGAGAGAGAAAAAAAATTGTTTACAGAATTTCTTAGAGCTAAGTGAGCGTGTGTGATGGTCGATAATGTATGAAGAGAAGATATATCTTGAAATTAGGAGAAGTTCTAGAAATTTTGAAAACGATTTTTGAGGTGAGATAATATTTTATGTCAAAAGTAGTCTAGGGTGATAGGACTAAAGTTTAAGGATCAAATCTTAAACAAGTTTGAGAAAAATTTAACCCAAGAAGATTTCAACACGAGAAAAGGACTTAACACGTTAGGAGAAAAAAAATTCGCGGTTTTAAAGGACGTGTTTATACGAAGAGTTATCCGAGAAATTATGTGTTGAGAAATTTCGATGCTTGTAGTTTTAATGAGAAATTCTCGGAAGAAGAGAAAAATTCTCAGTGGAAAATTTCTCGAATTTTAAAAATTTCGCATGTGAGGAAGGTTCTCAGTTGAGAATTTTAAAGCTTCGCAAGAAAATTTCGCAAGGAAGAAAAAAAAATTCTCAGTTAGGAAATTTTCTCGGATTTGAGAGAGTCGTGGTTTTGGAAAACTTCCTTAGACGAATTTTCGCGGATTTGCAAATTTTTCTTGGTTTTGAAAAATTTCTCGGATATATAAAAATTTCTCGGCTGGGAAATTTTGCGGCTCAGGAAATTCGCGGAGTAAGCTCTCTTGGATATGGAATTTCTCGGATTATGAAGAGTAAGCAAATTTCGCAGTTGAAAGTTTCTCAGATTTTGAAAGTAGACAGTTGCGAAAAGTGCCGTGAAAGTGAAATTTTCGCGGTTTAAAAATTCTCGGAATAAAATTTCGCGGATTTGAAATTTTCGCGGACTTGAACGATTCAGCAAGAAGTTTCGCGGGCAAGAACAAGCTTTCACTGTTCCATTGCTTACACGCGTTTTGCCAGAAAATCGTCTCGTTCTTGCTCAAATCTCAGCCAAAATTGCTCAAACTTGATCCTAAGCTTCAGAAATTCTTTCCTAAACACATAATCGACCGATTTGTGAGCTAAAAACAACAAAAATAGAGTAAATCGACTAAAAACAGAGAATGGCCGAAATGACTTTTTCTGAAAAACTTTTGCTTTGATCTTGCTTAAAATTCGTTAAAACTGATCCAAAAACTGATCTAAAAGTGTTCTAAAGCATTTTAGGTAAAGAATCGATCTGGGGAAAGGTTTTAAACACGAAAACGCAGCATCAAAACCCCAAACCGAGTTCAAAATGGCCGAAAGTAATATTTTGCCCAAAAACACCTTTGATCTTTCTCGGAATCGAACGAAACTGGATTCAAATCAATGCAGATCGATCCACGTTTGCTCTGATACCACTTGTTGGTCCCGATTGTCACCAAACAAGGAATCAAAGAGGCTTTAATGGAATGAAAAGGGAGTATTCTCACCTTTGAGTGTGTGTATTGTGTGAAAAATTTGGATAAGCATTTTATCTTTGATTACTTTCAAAAGTGAGTTGGTAAAACGTTATATACCACATTAACCCTAGGTATATTAAGGCCCAATCACTAAATATAAGATAATTACATTATAGTCGTAAGCCTAAGCTAAAGGATAACTACAAAATAAATCCTAAGACCTAAACTATTGACACAATCTATTAAATATCCTAACAAGTTTGAAGGATGATATGGCACCCCTTCGGTTTACATATAACGCCACTTTCTTTAATTACAAGACCAAAATATTAATCAAACCATCTTACACTTCTTATTTCTATTTATTAGAGATGATCTTGCCATCTCGCAAACATGTAGTTCGATAATAATTTCTTAGAGACAAAATATTGAAAGCTTAATAAATCGAAATATTGCATTGTCATCGCACTGCTATTGCACCTGTAGAACAAGAATACATTATCAGACACAAATTGTTATATTCGTTTCGTCTTTAAATATGAGTATTAAACACGGATTCTGATACAGTATCTTATTTATATTTCAAATAAATTTGTGTTTTATTTAGAAACGGATGAGATGCGGTATATTATCCGTTTCCAAATTTGCTACGAGAACAAGACCCACACAATCAGACACGGGTAATTCCGTGTCTAATGACTCTATAGATACGGAATTTTTAGTTTTAGACACCGGATTTTCCGTGTCTAAAATGTTTGTATAGTAGTACTGCTTTTTTTTTATTATTTTATTTCTGATTAGATTTACACAGATGCTTCTAACATAGAGAATAACTACAATTGACCATCAGACAATATGATTTGTCTTATTTTGACCGTTGGTCTTCTTGACTAGATACGAATATTGGTGTTCAAAAGTCGGGTTAACCGAATTACCGAACCGAAAACCGAAATTTCGGTATGAACCAAACCGAATCCAAGAGGTTCGGTTCGGTTTTTGGTTCTTAAAAATAGAAAACCAAAAATTTCGGTTTTTTCGGTTCGGTAATTCGGTTAACTGAATAAAAACCGGAAAACCGAAATTTAATAAATTAATTAATATATATAATAATAAATTAAATAATATATATAACTTAATTCATTTTTTGTATTAAAATATTATTTTCCCCAAAATTTAATTTTTTATTTCGGTTTTCCGGTCGGTAACCGAATAAATCCCAAAAAATATCAGTTTTTACCGAACCAAACCGGTTAAGTTCGGTTTGATATTCGATTACAAAATAGTTGAACTGAAAATCGGTCGGTTCGGTTTTGCCGAATGCACAGCAGATACGAACAATTTTGTATGTTTACAATAGATGCTTAGTTTGCCTAATTAGAAAATACATAGCAGAAGCCATATATGGGATCTTAGGATCGACGGCCTAACAAACCGATCATGTGAGTTCTTACAATTTCTCCGGCGGAATCTTATGTTTTAAAGCAGCGGCATTATTATTCTTCAGTCCTGTAAGTTATCGAGACGTCGTTATAGGGATATAAAATCTAGGGGATGCACACTGGTAATAACCCCTTAATTCTTAGTTCCTGTAATATCATCAAGTATATATAACATAACTGAAAGAAAAATTAAAAAAAATTAATTAACCCATCTTGACTTCTTATTCCAATTTGTTAACAGACAGAAATATTTCCATTGATATCGGGATGATTAAATCAAATCTGCAGATAGATTTATTACAACTGACAATCATAGAATATGATTGATCTTATTTGGCTTTATGTGGTCTTCTTGGCTATAGAGATACCAAGGTCTTATTTTTATGTTGAAAATTACAACCTCCCAACATTATAAATACATACATACGATGCGAAAAAGTTGATCTTAGGATCGATGAGCAACTAACCAATCGTCGGAGTTCTGACAAGTTTTCTCGCGGAATCGACGATGATGCGAACCCTATCAGTACGATAATCGTGAGTCATGCCGGAGTCTTCGGGGATTACTTGAATAAAAGGGACAAAAGGCTTCAAATCTTCCTTTATCTTTTTTCCACTTCTTCTGCTGTTACACCAACCACTCAGGCCAACTAGTCCTATGTTCTGCATCGATAAATCAGTCAGTCAATCAATCAGTCATCAACATATATATACATGCAAAAGGGTATTCGAAATTGAGGGTTTCAGACTATTAGAAATGAAAAGGTCCTTCCTAAACCAAGTGGTGATAGGAGGAGAAAACCTAATTATATATAGAGTGGTTTGAAGAGCTTGAATTATTTGGTGTAGGGCAAAACCCAACTTAGAATCTCAACATGCCCCCCTCACGTGTGGCATAGCTAACAAAACACGTGAACATATGAACCGGGTTATAGCGAGCGAAAGATTGCTTTGATACCATATTAGAAATCGAGGTGTCGTTCCTAAACCTAAGTGATGATAGGAGCAGAAAGCCTCTCAATATATAGTGGCTTGAAGAGATTGAATTGTTCAATGTGAGACAAATCTCAACGCAGTTTAAAACCAATTTTTGGATGTCAAGATTATGAAAAATATAAATCTATCATTTAATATGATATTTTACGTATGTATCATTACCTGGACGCGGTGGTGCTGGTGCAAGGCGGGCTTTGCTTCAGGTTGTGGCGCGGTGTCCTTATCAGCCATTAGAATTTAGAGAGTTTGATTGATTGAATGAATGAATTGTTTGGCTAATCTTTTTCGTGTCTGTGTTAAAATATTCGACAAACACTATCGTATATGAATAATATTTATTATGTGGAATAAATCAATCGAGATACGATGCTGAGGATCCACAGATTCGTGAGAGAACAACCGCTCCTAATGGAACTATTAGAAGATATCGAGGAGCGACTGGAGCTGAGGAACACGCTCAGAACTTTGAGCATGCGCTGGGCTTGCGCAGATCTTACTACGCCCGACGAGGACAAACAGCGCAGAGGCGCAATCAAGCACAAAGAAGGAGAATGTTGAAGATCAATTCTAATTGAAATTTTTTAGGTGTCAGGAAAGGATAAATAGTCTCGAATCAGAACTTAGGAGCTCTAGTGCTAAGATAGAAGAACTTACTAAGAGCATACATTCTAGAGAGACTAGTCAACCTCAAATAGGACAGCATAGCGAAAAGATTAAAGAGTTAGAAGATAGGCTAGCAAATAACTACAATAGCTTGGTTAGAAATGTCAATGAGAAAGCCACCTTAAATTGTAGGATAAACGACGCTACCACTAAGATCACTAACTTAGAAGCTCAATTAGAAATATCAAATGCTAAGGTTAGTGAGCTTAGTAAAGAACTAGACGCCTGTCAAGCCGCCAAACTGACGATAGAAAATAATTATGCTCTCCTAGGTGAGGAACGCAAGAAACTATATGCTAAAATTAAGAAATTAGATGATATAGTTACGCATAGGGGACAATCCGAACAGACGATATTTTTGAACAAGCCCAAGGATATATAGTTCTATAATCCTATAGAAGGCATAGGTTTTACAAACCCACGACTTCTACGAAAAAAGGAAATTATGATATTAAGAACATGGGTTTACCTCTCTTAGAAAATTTACTGAATCAACATATCAAAATAATTATGATTCATCTATGAGAAAAGCCTCACATGGGCCCGAGATCCCCTTTGACTACACTGAACTAAATGAAAGAGACAGAAATATGAAACCTTCTTTAACCCATGTCTGTGATTTAGTTCAAGTCCTACCTCCTGAATCCCAAGCACACAACGAGGAAGTCAAAGACGTTCATTATAAAAATTCTCTATACATACCTCCTCTAATAAAACAGATAGAGGAATCTCAAGCTAAATTAGACAAATAAAGAGGGAATTTCGAAGCTGAAAAGAAAAAGTTCTTCAAAGAGATGAAAAACCTCAAAGCTTCCTCATCCTCCCAAACTACCTCTCAGGCTATACTTCAAAGCGTGAAAATCGAAAAATTACCTTCGAAAGATCAAAATTTTATTGATAATTCTATTAAGAGTGCTAAGACTAAAATTTCTTTACCTACGTCTACAGGGAGCGTAGAGTAAGCACTAGAATCGAAGGCAAGAGTGTCTAGTCTTAAGAAGGAGCAAGTAGATTTGAGTATGCTTAAGAATGTTACTCCTTCTGTACGAATAAAAGACACTCGTAGAAATAAAAGGCCATTTCTTCGCTTAAAGTAATTGCTTCTACGCGTACTCCTCAGCCGATCACCTTTAGAAGCACCAATTACGAAATAGGCTCTACATCTAAAGCTAAAATTAGTCATTCTGAAACAAATGCCACTAGGAAGACTCGTAGGAAACAAGATCCAGCCATAAAGAAAGCTTATGGTGCCATACATGCTTGTACTCACCTAAGGTATCATGTGAAGATTGAATCCCCCATGCACCTTAGGAGATTATCAAAAGAAAAGATATTTTCCTCAGTCAAGCCTACCAAAGCATTTGTACGTGCTGAAATTCAACTTCTCTGCCAGGTTCAACCCACTTGGGTTCCTAAAACACCTCCTAAGAAGAAAAAGTCATAAAGGCTAAGTCTCCTAAAGCCAAACCCAATGTTACTTCCTTGAAGGCAACTTGGGTTGCTAAAGTTCCTATTGAAAATAATTTAGGAATCATATCTGAACCTAGAACTAAATGTGCTAATCTGAGAGGATCCATGCTTAAGTGGGTACCTAAAGCTCTCTAACTTGTTTTTGCAGATCCATCATGTGTGGTACCTCGAATCTAGTTGCTCCACACACATGACGGGAAATCAAGAGCTGCTGAGCAACTATCAAGACCGACTGAATGGAAAAGTCAGGTTTGGAAACAACGACTCAGCCCCAATTCTAGGACTTGGGGATATCATTCTGGAGAATCTGGCTATAAAAGATGTCTCATACGTCGAAGGCCTCCGCCATAACTTGTTCAGCATATGCCAGTTCTGCGACAAAGGCTTTCAGGTGGTCTTTCGTGCTGACCGGTGCAGAATTTTGGATAGTCAGGACACAGAACTCCCACAAGGACTTCGGAAATCAAGTCTATACACGATAAACCTGACATCTGTGGCACCCTCGACAGCTGTTTGCCTCACAGGATGTAATTCAGAGGAACAGCTTATGGCATCAAGGTATGTCTCATCTCAACATCAAAGCTCTTCAACGTCTCTCAAGTTGGTTCATGGTCTTCCAACTATAACTTTACAAAAAGAGCATCATTTTTCAGCGTGCCAATTAGGAAAAATGAAGCGAGCTTCTCATCATATCAAACAAGTGGCCTCTACTTCACGTCCTCTGGAACTGCTACATATGGACCTTTGTGGACCAATGAAGAAACAGAGCATAAATGGACGCAAGTATCTGCTGGTCATAGTCAATGACTACTCTCGCTACACATGGACAAGGTTTCTCCGAACAAAAGATGAGACAGGGGACTTGATCGTCAATTTCATGAACTGTACTCAAAATTTGCTGCAGCAGACTATCCAAGTCATTCGAGAAGACAATGGCACTGAGTTCAAGAACAAATGTCTCAGTGAGTTTTATCAGAAACTTGGAATAAGTCAACAATTTTCAGCCGCCAAGACTCCTCAACAGAACGGGGTAGTCGAACGAAAGAACAGAACTCTAGTGGAACCCGCGCGTAAGATGCTCATCCACTCTGGTCTTCTACATTTTCTCTGGGCTGAAGCAGTAAATACCGCCTGCTTCACTCAAAACAGGACGGTGGTTCACAAGCACTTTGACAAGACTCCGTACGAAATTATCGACAAACGAGTACCCAACATCTCATTCTTTAAAGTCTTCGGGTGCAAGTGCTTTGTGGCGAACGACCGAGAGCAACGTGCTAAGTTCGACCCTAAAGTAGTCGAAGCAACTTTCATCGGGTATTCTTCCATCTCGAAAGCGTACCAAGTATACATCAAGTCCAACCACACAATCAAAGAAAGCTACAACGTCACTTTCCACGAAGTGGCAGAGATGGCTTCTGGTCACTTCAGTCCAGGACGCGTGCTCAACCCGATGGCTCCTGCACACCTTAGTTCAGGACCCGTACCTAACCAGATAGCTTCTGAATATAACAGTTCAGAACCTGTTTTCACATGTGTGTTGGCACAAAACCAACAGAAGATGGCAACAACTCCGAATTCAACGTCAGAAGAAGCAACGAGACTTGCATTAGACGATTTCGACTCTCTCTTCGAGCCCGTATATCGGTCACACTTTGCTACACCTATAGTGGATTCTCCGCCCGACGAGACCGACGTTCCAAGTGCTTCTCACGTCTCTACCTCACCCGATTCAGAATTGCCACAGAATAACGAAGAACCTACAGTGTTTATTGAGGAAGAATCATCAGAGACGATCGTTCCAAGTGCTTGGAACTTCCTCACACAATCGATCAATCAGAGACTACAGGAAATCTAGACCCACAGATGGCTGATGCATCGTCTTCAGCCTTGCCTCATGAGCGCAAGTGGACTAGAGGTCACCCGGTTGATCAGATAATTGGCGATCCTTTGGACGGAGTGAGGACACGTTGTCAACACAGTCTCTTCAGCTGCTTCTTAAGTAAAAATAATCCTACCAAGGTAGCAGACGCACTTCAAGACCCGGATTGAGTAATAGCGATGCATGATGAACTTCATCAATTCGAACGTCTTCAAGTGTGGACCCTAGTACCCCGCCCGCATTGGAAAACAATTGTCGGAACCAAATGGGTATTCAAAAACAAGAAGAATGAAGATGGTGAAGTGATCTGGAACAAAGCAAGGCTAGTTGCGAAGGGATACAATCAACAGGAAGGCATCGACTACGACGAGACATATGCTCATGTTGCCCGAATCAAAGCTATACGCCTTCTCCTAGCTTTTGCGGCCCACAAGGACTTCAAAGTCTATCAAATGGATGTTAAGACCGCCTTTCTCAACGGCGTGTTAAAAGAAGAAGTCTACGTCGCTCAGCCGGAAGGCTTCGTTGATCAAGAACATCCCGATAACGTCTATCAATTAGACAAAGCTCTCTATGGACTAAAACAAGCCCCACGTGCTTGGTACGATGTCCTGAGTGAATTCCTCGTGAAGTCTGGATTCATACGAGGAACGATAGACACAACTCTCTTCATCAAAAGGCAAGACAAAGATCTGATGGTCGTTCAAGTATACGTCGACGACATCATCTTCGGATAAACTAATCCACGGCTTTACACGAAGTTTGGAGATCTAATGAAAAACAAGTTCGAAATGAGTCACATGGGAGAGATGTAGTCTTCTCAGGACTACAAGTCAGGCAACTTGAAGATGGGATTTTCATCAGTCAGACAAAATACATCACGGATATTCCCAAGAAATTCCATCAAGATCAGAGCAAGCCTCTCAGCACTCCTATGTCACCAAGCTGCAAGTTGGATACCGATCCTTCTGGCAAGTCGGTCGACGTCACACTGTATCGCAACATTATTGGATCTCTTCTCTACCTCACTTCGAGCCGGCCGGATATCATGTTTGCCACCTTCTTATGTGCCCGTTTTCAAGCCGATCCCAAAGAATCCCATATGCTCGCGGTTAAAAGGATTCTGCGTTACCTTAAGGGCACTTCTACCCTTGGACTATGGTATCCAAAGGGTACAAATTTCAAACTTATAGGCTATACTGACGCTGATTATGAAGGTTGCCAAATGGACAGGAAAAGCACGTCCGGTGGCGCTCAATCTCTAGGGGAAAAGCTGGTCTGCTGGTCATCCAAAAAGCAGAACTGTGTGTCAACTTCAATGGCGGAAGCGGAATACGTGGCTGCCGCCAGTTGTTGCTCCCAGATGCTGTGGATACGGACTCAGCTTCGCGACTATGGGTACAATTTAAATATATACCCATATATAGTGATAGTCAAGGTGCCATTGCTATTACTTGCGATCCTGTTCATCACTCACGCACAAAACACATAGACATTAGATATCACTTGATCAAAGATCATGTAGAAAAAGGCACCATAGATATGTGTTTCGTGAACACGGAGTACCAACTAGCTGACATTTTCACCATGGCATTGGATGAAAAACGATTTCAATTCCTTGTCAGAAAATTAGGCATGTTGAATCTTCCGTAATATGTGGTTTCCCTGATCTTCTGTGCTACTAAATGTTCTATGCTATGTGTTTTCTTTGCTTATATGCTCTATTTTGCGTGAATTTTAAAAAAAATTATATATCAAAATACTATACATATACCTATAATATAGGGGAATGACGAAATCCTTTAGGATGCTTTGATCTAAAGTCACTTAGAATTTTACCCCGACATGCGATCGATTTAATTGCTTAATTTTGTCAGTCTAAGTCACATTCTTGTGTCCAAAGGTCATTAGGTTGCTCCACTAGAAACAAAGCCACTATACATATGTGAGGATTCAAGCCTTGTTTTTTCCTTTCTTTGGATCTACTTCTCGAGTGAGTCACACATCAATTGCTTGTTGTAGAAGATCAATTCTAATTTTGCTATGATTTCATTAGTTGTCCTTGTAATTAGGGGCTTTATTTTTATTAGTATCTAGTTTAGGACTAGATAGATATTTATACCAAGTGTGTTTGGTATAAATACTGTGTAAAAAATCGCAATCAATAGAGAAGTTTTGGGAATTGATCCAAAAGGCATGCAATTTAATTTCTAGAGAGAGAAACAACAGTAACTTTCTCACTCTACTCGAATTCTCTCTCTTGTTCTTCATTTGAGTTTTTCGATCGAATCTTAATGTCAATCATTATCATCGAATTACTTAGAATTCATGCCTAGGGTCATAGAGTTGTTAATCGTAGGACCTAACAATTGGTATCAGAGCAGATTCGTTCTGTTTTGAATAGAAAATTGTTAGAATTGGATTGATAATCTATTTCTGACTACTCTTCATCGAAGAATAGCTTGGCGCGAAATCGTTTTTCGATCCAATAGCTTAATTCTGTGCTTAATAGACTGGAATTTGGTGTTTCTGTGCTTGTTTAAGTGTTAGATCATGATTGCGACCAGTTCTGTAGCGATTTGAACTTCGTTGGATTAAATCGATTCTGTGACTTACTGTTCGCGAAGAACATGAAGAACACATTCTGATTTTGATTAAATTTGACATACTTTGCTTCGTAACGTGTTTAATCGCTTGTTCGTGCGTAGTTAGTAGATGATTGCGAGCAATTACCTGAAATTTCACTGTCTAATTCGCTGTTTTTGCTTGAATCCATATTAATTGTATTCTGTGATTTTCTCGATTGTTCTAATTTTTCTTGCTAGGTTTACGATCAGATTAACTTCTCGATCGAAAAACTTAGCGCTAGAATTTTTCTCGTTCAGAATACGAAGTCAGCGTAGAATCGTCAGCACTAGAAATGATTTTAGTTAGAAACATTTCTCGAGCGTTATTCAGCGAAAATCTTTTTCGAGAGAGACCAATTTTGACTTTGCATGCGTAAAAACTTTCTCTCGAGAAACATTTTTGGTCAGACCTTTAAAGTTTAACCAAGCTAAAAATCATTTACACGCGAGAAACATTTCTAGTCAACAGATTTATTTTGACTTGTCGAGAAACTTACTAACGTACTGTTTCTTTACGATCGAAATAAATTCACGATCCGAAATTTTTCTCGACCGAATGATTTTGGGCAATCTATTTCGCTCGAAAAATATTTTGCTGACAGACTTTCTCGCACGAGAACAGTACACATTATATTCAAATTTGACGAAATTATTTCGATCAAACTTTAAAGATTGAATCGAAAATAATTCTCGAACTATTTTACGAATCAAACGCTACTAACGAACTTTGTCAGTGTGAAACACATTACATCATCCTTCAAGACACTTAACGAAGATCCTTCAACAACTCTACTACAAATCAAGATGGATGCATACTCGCTTGGAAATGACAATCGTCCGCCGATCTTGCTACGTGGTGAATACACCGTTTGCAGAAGCCGTTTCCTCAATTTCATCGCTTTAAAAGATCAAGCCGAGAATTTGCTGAATCACTAGAAGAGGGACCCACACAGTTTTGGGTGTATGTCCCCGGTGATGAATAGGTAACTCCTAAAATTCCCGCATCTAGGCGACTGAAGGAGCCTAGGGAGTACTCAATCGAGGAAAGAGCTCGAGCTAAGGCTGATCTAGTAGCTATGAATACCCTCATGCAGGGCATCCCCAACGACATATATAGACAGATTGATAGCCTTTCATCGGCTAAAGTAATGTGGGATGAACTGCATAGGATGATGCAGAGGACGAAAGTTGGCATAAAGGCCAAAAAGACGAACATTCTCACAGCTTACGACTCCTTCAAAGCAAAGCCGGAGGAAAGTCTATATGAGATCTACCAAAGATACCTCACTCTTGTCAACGAGATGAGGAAGATAGAAATCACGAAGACCAACATGGAGACAAACATCGGATTTCTCTCTTCCCTGTCCGCGGAATGGAAAAAGATATCCACTCAAATTCGACAAAATAAAGATCTAGAGGAGCTGGATATCCATGTCGTGCTTGACAATCTCGTTCAACATGAGGATGATATAAGCGAGATTCAAAAGGAGCAGAAGGGCTAACAGATCGAAGACACGGTTACCTTAGTCTCAGAGAAGAGGAGCTCAAAGCTAAGAAAAGAAAAGATCATTAGGCCTCCTTCACCTTCAGAGTCGGAAGAAGAATTGGACTCCGACGTTGAGCCAAATATAAAAGCACTAGGGAAGCAGTTGGCCTTGATAGGAAAGGTGATGAGCAACAAGTACTTCAAAAAGAAGTCTTCAACCTCAGCAACAGACTTCGGACTACACGCTCTAAAAACAAAGAACGTGCACCAGAGAGCTCCGAAGTCAAGAACCCAAAAAGAGGCTAACAAATGCTTCAACTGTGGCAAGCCAGGTCACTTTGCCAGAGAATGCACTCTTCCGAAGAGGAGAGATGCCAACTACTACTCGAGGAAGCTCCAATTGACTAAACAGAAGGAAGCTGGAGTAGCTCTCATGGCCGAACAAGACCAATGGCTCGAGGACACGTCGAGTTCTGAAGAAGAGAATTTTGCCCTCATGGCCCGTCTCGACAATGAATCGGACGCCGAAACATCCAATCGTACAGACGACAACGCATCCACCTCGTCACAAGAGGTAGTCTCTCCTTCCACATTATTGACCATATTAGAATCATATCAAAAACAATATGCTAACATGAAACGTGAGCAGAAAAGTATTAAGGAAGTAGAGGATAAACTTTATAGGTCTCACGAAAGGATAAATAGTCTCGAATCAGAACTTAGGAGCTCTAGTGCTAAGGTAGAAGACCTTACTAAGAGCATACATTCTAGAGAGACTAGTCAACCTCAAATAGGACAGCATAGCGAAAAGATTAAGGAGTTAGAAGATAGGTTAGCAAATAACTACGCCACCTTAAATTGTAGGATAACCGAAGCTACCACTAAGTTCACCAACTTAGAAGCTCAATTAGAGATATCAAATGCTAAGGTTAGTGAGCTTAGTGAAGAACTAGACGCCTGTCAAGCCGCCAAATTGACAGTAGAAAATAACTATACTCTCCTAGGTGAGGAACGCAAGAAACTATATGCTAAAAATTAAGAAATTAGATGATATAGTTACATGTAGGTGACAATCCGAACAGACAATATTTTTGAACAAGCCCAAGGATATAGAGTTCTATAATCCTATAGAAGGCATAGGTTTTACTAACCCATGAGTTCTACGAAAAAAAGGAAATTTATGATATTAAGAACATGGGTTTAGAAGTAACATCTCTTAGAGAATTTACTGAATCAACGTATCAAAATAATTATGATTCATCTATGAGAAAAGCCTCAATGGGCCCAAGATCCCCTTTGACTACACTGAACTAAATGAAAGAGACAGAAATATGAAACCTTCTTTAACCCCTATCGGTGATTTAGTTCAAGTCCTATCTCTTGAATCTCAAGCACACAACGAGGAAGTCAAAGACGTTCATTATAAAAATTCTCTATACATACCTCCTCTAATAAAACAGAGAGAGCAATCTCAAGCTAAATTAGACAAACAAGAGAGAATTTCGAAGCTGAAAAGAAAAAGTACTTCAAAGAAATGGAAAACCTTAAAGCTTCCTCATCCTCCCAAACTACCTCTCACGCTATACCTCAAAGCGTGAAAATCGAAAATTCACCTTCAAAAGATCAAAAGTTTATTGATAATTCTATTAAGAGTGCTAAGACTAAAATTTCTTTACCTACGTCTACAGGGAGCGTAGAGTAAGCACTAGAATCGAAGGCAAGAGTGTCTAGTCTTAAGAAGGAGCAAGTAGATTTGAGTATGCTTAAGAATGCTACTCCTTCTGTACGAATAAAAGACACTCGTAGAAATAAAAGGCCATTTCTTCGCTTAAAGTAATTGCTTCTACGCGTACTCCTCAGCCGATCACCTTTAGAAGCACCAATTACGAAATAGGCTCTACATCTAAAGCTAAAATTAGTCATTCTGAAACAAATGCCACTAGGAAGACTCGTAGGAAACAAGATCCAGCCATAAAGAAAGCTTATGGTGCCATACATGCTTGTACTCACCTAAGGTATCATGTGAAGATTGAATCCCCCATGCACCTTAGGAGATTATCAAAAGAAAAGATATTTTCCACAGTCAAGCCTACCAAAGCATTTGTACGTGCTGAAATTCAACTTCCCTGCCAGGTTCAACCCACTTGGGTTCCTAAAACACCTCCTAAGAAGACAAAAGCCATAAAGGCTAAGCCTCCTAAAGCCAAACCCAAAGTTACTTCCTTGAAGGCAACTTGGGTCGCTAAAGTTCCTATCGAAAATAAAGGAATCATACCTGTGGCGCCCTCGACAGCTGTTTGCCTCATATCTCAGACTGTAATTCAAAGGAACAGTCTATGGCATCAACACATATCTCATCTCAACATCAAAGCTCTTAACGCCTCTCAACGAAAAAGTTGGTTCATGGTCTTCCAACTATAACTTTACAAAAAGAGCATCATTGTTCGGCGTGCACTTAGGAAAAATGAAGTGAGCATCTCATCATATCAAACTAGTGGCCTCTACTTCACGTCCTCTGGAACTGCTACATATGGACCTCTGTGGACCAATGAAGAAACAGAGTATAAATGGACGCAAGTATCTGCTGGTCATAGTCGATGACTTCTCTCGCTACACATTGACAAAGTTTCTCCGAACAAAATATGAGACAGGGGACTTGATCGTCAATTTCGTGAACTCTACTCAAAATTTGCTGCAGCAGACTATCCAAGTCATTCGAACAGGCAATGACACTGAGTTCAAGAACAGATGTCTCAGTGAATTTTATCAGAAACTTGGGATAAGTCAACAATTTTCAGCCGCCAAGACTCCTCAACAGAATGGGGTAGTTGAACGAAAGAACAGAACACTAGTGGAAGCCGCACGTACGATGCTCATCCACTCTGGACTTCCACATTTTTTCTGGGCGGAAGCAGTAAATACCGCCTATTTCACTCAAAACAGGACGGTGGTTCACAAGCGCTTTGACAAGGCTCCGTACAAAATTATAAACAAATGAGTACCCAATATTTCATTCTTCAAAGTCTTCGGGTGCAAGTGCTTTGTGGCGAACGACCGAGAGCAACGTGCTAAGTTCGACCCTAAAGCATTCGAAGCCACCTTCGTCAGGTATTCTTCAACCTCGAAAGCGTACCGAGTATACATCAAGTCCAATCACACAATCAAAGAAAGCTACAATGTCACTTTCCACGAAGTGGAGGAAATGGCTTCTGGTCACTTTAGTCCAGGACCCGTGTTTAACCCGATGGCTCCTGCACCCCTCAGTTCAGGACCCGTACATAACCAGATAGTTTCTGAATATAACAGTTCATAACCTGTTTTCACTGGTGTGTTGGCACAAAACCAACAGAAGATGGCAACAACTCCGAATTCAACGTCAGAAGAAGCAACGAGACTTGCATTGGACGATTTGGACTCTCTCTTCGAGCCAGTATATCGGTCACACACTGCTACACCTATAGTGGATTCTCCACCCGATGAGACCGACGTACGAAGTGCTTCTCAAGTCCCTACCTCACCCAATTCAGAATTGCCACAGAATAACGAAGAACCTACAGTGGTTATTGAGGAAGAATCATCAGAGACGATCGTTCCAAGTGCAGAATTGGAACTTCCTCACGCAAATGATCAATCAGAGACTACAGAAATCTAGATCCACAGATAGCTGATGCATCGTCTTCAGCCTTGCCTCATGAGCGCAAGTGGACTAGAGGTCACCCGGTTGATCAGATAATTGGCGATCTTTCGGATGGAGTAAGGACACATCGTCAACACAGTCTCTTCAGCTGCTTCTTAAGTAAAAATGAGCCTACCAAGGTAGCAGACGCACTTCAAGACCCGGATTGGGTAATAGCGATGCATAATGAACTTCATCAATTAGAACGTCTTCAAGTATGGACCCTAGTACCACGACCGTATGGGAAAACAATTGTCAGAACCAAATGGGTATTCAAAACAAAAAGAATGAAGATGGTGAAGTGATCCGGAACAAAGCAAGGCTAGTTGCGAAGGGATACAATCAATAGGAAGGCATCGACTACGACAAGACATATGCTCCTGTTGCCCAAATCGAAGCTATCCATCTTCTCCTGGCGTTTGCGGCCCACAAAGACTTCAAAGTCTATCAAATGGATGTTAAGACTGCCTTTTTCAACGGCGTGTTAAAAGAAGAAGTCTACATCGCTCAGCCGGAAGGCTTCGTTGATCAAGAACATCCCGATCACGTCTATCGATTGGACAAAGCTCTCTATGGACTAAAACAAGCCCCACGTGCTTGGTATGATGTCCTGAGGGAATTCCTCGTGAAGTCTGAATTCATACGAGGAACGTTAGACACAACTCTCTTCATCAAAAGGCAAGACAAAGATCTGATGGTCGTTCAAGTATATGTCGACGATATCATCTTCGGATCAACTAATCCACGGCTTTGCACGAAGTTTGGAGATCTAATGAAAAACAAGTTCGAGATGAGTCACATGGGAGAGATCCAATTCTTCTTAGGACTATAAGTCAGGCAACTCGAAGATGGGATTTTCATCAGTCAGACAAAATACATCAAGGATATTCTGAAGAAATTCCATCAAGATCAGAGCAAGCCTCTCAGCACTCCTATGTCACCAAGCTGCAAGTTGGATGTCAATCCCTCTGGCAAGACGGTCGACGTCACACTGTATCGCAGCATTATTGGATCTCTTCTCTACCTCACTTCGAGTCGGCCGGATATCATGTTTGCCACCTGCTTATGTGCCCGTTTCAAGCCGAACCCGAAGAATCTCATATGCACGCGGTCAAAAGGATTCTATGTTACCTTAAGGGCACCTCTACCCTTGGACTATGGTATCCAAAGGGTAAGAATTTCAAACTTATGGCTATACTGATGCTGATTATGCAGGTTGCCAAATGGACAGGAAAAGCACGTCCAGTGGCGCTCAATTTCTGGGCGAAAAGCTGGTCTGCTGGTCTTCCAAAAAGCAGAATTGTGTGTCGACTTAGAGGCCGAAGCGGAATACGTGGCTGCCGCCAGTTGTTGCTCCCAGATGATGTGGATGCGGACTCAGCTTCGCGACTATGGGTACAATTTAAACAATATACCCATATATAGTGATAGTCAAAGTGCCATTGCTATTACTTGCAATCCTGTTCACTTACGCACAAAACACATAGACATTAGATATCACTTTATCAAAGATCATGTAGAAAAAGGCACCATAGATATGTATTTCGTGAACACGGAGTACCAACTAGCTGACATGTTCACCAAGGCATTGGATGAAAAACGATTTCAATTCCTTGTCGGAAAATTAGGCATGTTGAATCTTCCGTAATATGTGCTTTACCTGATCTTCCGTGCTACTAAATGTTTTATGCTATGTGTTTTCTTTGCTTATATGCTTTATCTTGCGTGAATTTAATAAAAAAATATATAATAATAATAATAATAATAATAATAATAATAATAATAATAATAATAATAATATACTATACATATACATAGAACATAGGGGAATGACGAAATTCTTTAGGATGCTTTGATCTAAAGTCACTTAGAATTTTACCCCGACATGCGATCGATTTAATTGCTTAATTTTCTCAGTCTAAGTCGCATTCTTGTGTCTAAAGGTCTTTAGGTTGCTCCACTAGACACAAAGCCACTATACATGTGAGGATTCAAGCCTTATTATATTTTTCTTTCTTTGGATCTATTTCTCGAGTGAGTCATACATCAATTGCTTGTCTTAACTAGTGATACTTGGCTTCATACTCACCTTGCCTTAGATCGTTAGGAAAATGATAAGGGCGCTAGGTTATTCCTCACTCGGCCTTATAAAGTTTTTTTTCCTCACATTAGCCCTTAGTCATCCACTTTGAGCCTTCTCCGATGCCCTTTTCTTCCTTTGAATCCCATTCCTAGCCTCCAACCGTATTATATACTCTTCGGATGGTTGTTCAAACGAGAAAATGAGGGGGAGAAATAAGGAGGATGATGACAAAAGAAGGCATTGCTCAACGCGCAATCAGACCAAAGGAACCTGCCTTCCGACTATCTCTTAGAAGGTGGCATGGATCCTGCTGTGAACTTCTCCAACGATAATCTCGTACGCTCGTCAGAACGACTGGAAAGAGGACCACTACGAAGTGAACTTCTCCAACGATAATCCGGTCTTATATCGGGAAACGAGAAGAGGAGCACAGCCTTGGGTACAAATTCCATAATCGTGAACTTCTCCAAAAAGATAATCTCTGAAACCTCTCTATGGATTAAGAGAAGAGGAGCACGGTATCGGCCCGAGAACCACCAAGAAGAACTTCGCCTACGATAATCTCCTATAGCCTCGTGGAGAAGCGGAGCTTCAGCTTGAGCATAGCATAAAAAGGGATAATTCTTAAAAGAAAAAGAGGGAGAAAAGACTGAAAAGAAGAAAGACGCCGAAAAAAAAGGAGACGGACGTAGGAATGGAAGATGACGAAGAGATAAGTCCTCTAAATTCCTTCCCTTCTAAGTCCAAACCAAACTATAACCCTTACAACCATTTGATTCCAATCGACGGTCTCTCGCTTAGGTGAAATGATTAAAAAATGCCTCGATCACGGGTAAGTTGACTTAAAATTGCTTGTGTTGACTTGAGCGATATAAATATAATAATCCCAAGTTAGCAATTATTGAGTGCAAGAGAGAACCTAGTGAGAGTTGTCGAAATGGACCAGTATATGAACTTAGGACTTTAGTTTGACGACATGACTTGACGGCATTTTCTTCTTTCAAATGTCTCGTAAAATTTTAGGTGTGACGGTTGATCGAAGCAAAATAATCTGACTCCATACTACTATACTTGTAATATGAAAAAAAAATGTATCGCACATTTTGACATGAAATATTATGTTTCATTGAATTGAATAAATGCGAATTTATTTTGTTATCGCACATTCTAAATGTAATTTTAGATTGCATTGGTACTGAATTGTTTAAATGCGATAAATTTTTCATTGCTCTGACCCTCACACAATATCTTCAATACATGTTTTTCGGACCATGCATATGTGCTTACTAGGTAAATGTGTGTGTTATATGCTCGTGACTTGAATTGATTTCATATGCCTGCATGTTTAGTCAATTCTCGCACATTATTTGAGGGGGAGCAAATATAAAAATCTTGCATTAGCTCCAAATATTTTTGACGTTTTTCTCTAAGTATTTCAGATTTTTTCAAACCAAATAAAGGAGTGAGACGTCGACACAACAAGACAAGGAGCTATTGTCACAGACCAAATATTTCAAAGGAAAACATGCCAAAACTAATTGTTGATTAACTCTATTATTTCTAACGTTTTTTCTCTAAGTGGTACAGATTTTTTATTCTGCCAGGTGAGCTAGACGTTACTACACGGAAAATTCAGGGAGTTAATTGCATTTATTTTAATTCTGAGTGGGAGCATTACAATGTGATTTTATTTGAAATAGGGGTCAATCTGAAAAGTTTAGAAGTACTTACTATCGAGAAACTGGATATAAAAATTAATTCGCGATCATAAGTTTCTCGATCGTAAACAGTGTTGGGAACGATTTTGATTGGCCGCGATAATTTGCGATCGAAAAATTGAATTGAAGAGCAAATTTCGAATCAAAAATTTCTCGAGTGCAAATAGTAATGGGCCTGATCCATTTAATCGCAAAACGTCCAATCGCAAACCCAACATTGATTTACAGCGAGTTAATAAAAGTTCACTTTCTTGTCAGTCGAAAAACTTTTTCTAACGCAACCCTAAATCGAAAACAAATTCTCTCTCAAGAAACTTTCACAGACAGTTTCATCTTTGCAAAAATCTTTCGATTTTTCCACAACAAATTGTCTGTTTAAGGTAGAATGAGATTATTTTGACATCCGCGTGTGATTTACCTTAGTTAGCATCTGCATTTTGTAGTTTTTCGCATGATTAAGACTAGATTCTCGACTGTTTTATAGTGATTTAGGCTTGATTATGAGTGTTATCTGAGATCAATGCCTGCACTTACGATAGTTACGAGGTTCTTTATGAATTTGATAGTGTAAATCTTCGAAAAATCTGCATCTTCGACTGTAATTTGAGTTTTGATGAAACTGGGTATTTGAATGTTTGAAGCCATCGAAGAACTTTGTCGATCGCAAACAGTCTTAATTGAATTCCGATTTAATTAAGATACTGTTTGTGTCGAATTAGTTTTCGATGGATAAAATTCTGATTTATTTGCTAAGATAGAAGATTTTGACCGAAAAAATTATTTACCATCGAGAAATCTAATTAGGATTTTTGTGAGCGAATTACTTAAGCACTGAATAGACAATTTAGATGCAAATTTTATCGAGCGTAAAACTTATCATCGCAAAATTGAATTTTCGATTTAATCCCATTTCGGTCGCAAAACTTTAGCAGCGAAAATTAATTTTTCAACGCCTAATTTTTCGATCGCAAAATTCGCCGCTTAGGATTTAATTGATCGAAAAATTTCTCGACTATTGACCTAGTCTTAGTTGACTAATTTCTCGGCAGAAACATTTCGCAGCGAAAAATCATACTTAGGATCGAAAATCACGTACCGCTCGACAAATTTCAAATCGAAAAATTTTATTCAATCGAGAAAAATTTTTCGATAGTAAATTTACCTGAGAATAATTTCTCGATCGCAAATTTACGCGGAATTTTTCTCGATCGTAAAATTGATCGACTACAGTCTCACGATTTTAACTTCAACACTTAGATTTTTCTCTAAGTCCACTGTAGCGAACATTAGCGAATAAAATTTTCTCGATCCCAAAATCAAACGGAGTTATTACAATTGAAATCAATGCATAGGAAATCAATTTGAAAATCAAATTTATCGAGCGAAAAATTTCTCGGCATGAACAGTGACATTACCCGCGATTAAACACTTTAGAAAATTTCGAACTCTTTTTCACGCGTTACATGTTTAATTCGAAATTACAATCATGCCGTCACATTTTTTTCAAAATCAAGTATCCAATATGCATATTATACGATTTCAATTCAAAATTCATCAAACATATCATGACTTGATACAAATATTATAGTTTGATGAAATTTAATCTATTTTCGACTAAAATCAAAATTATGATGTAATGAACTTTTATATCTCTTTATTTTTCAGATGGATCGCTACCCTCGATATAATCACATATACGACCACAACTTGTATCTGAAGGTCCAGGATACAAATTTCCAGCTCGATCTGAGCACCTTTCGGTGTCCGGACGAGATCGTTGTCTCTATCCTACGAGGCCATCCCATCTGGCACGCATTGACGGTCACCACCTCTGTGCCAATGGTCTATCTCCAGCAATTCTGGGGATGCATACAAGGAGCTGAGGCAAATGGAGCATTCTCCTTCACAACTATAATCGGAACGCGGCATATTCATATAGACAAGAACCAGTTCGGAATGATTCTGGACTTGCCATACAGCGAAAACTACGACCCACTCCCGTCGGACGCAGAAATGGTGCATGACTTCATGCAGATGGGATATCAACCGCAGCTCACCAAGCTAGCTCAGGTCCAGAGCAGCGGTATCCCTCATCCCTGGAAGACACTGTTCGGGATCGTGAACAAGTGTCTATCACCCAAGCATGCTGGCTTCGACAAGGGCAACGCAACATACTGCGAATCTTTCATGGACTCGCATTCTCGAGAAATTACTATTTCACGCATCTGATCTGGAATGATCTAGCTGACCAGATTCGGCTAAAGGAGAATCGGAGATCGAAGAACGTGCACTACGCTCGATGGTTCAATGTGATCATCAGGGAGTTCATGGAGTTACACGCACAGAACATCCCTCAGCTGCCTCCTGGAGGAAACTATCAGCCGCCAAGACTCAAATTCTTCCATAATCCACGGCTCACGGACTTGGACCAACCGTCAATGCCGATTCCGCTCAACCTTCTTCGGCTCGCCGACCCCGCGGGAGCTGAATATGTCGGGAACATAATCTTATGGAACAAATGATCAAAGGGCCCCCGACAGATTTCCATGTGAGCCCTCGCCAACCGCAACAACACCACAGCCCTCATGTTGATTGATGAAGTGGCTCAGGAGCTAGAGCAGGAGCTACCAACTCAGGACGAAGAGATTCCTGATGCAGATGGCACCTTGATAGATGTTGTGGCTGGTGAGTTGGAACAAGAGGCTCCAACAGAAGAATTTCAAGTGGAAGTGCCTGTATATATTGGCGTGCTTGAAGAGCCTATCGAGGAGGCTCTCTACAAGAAGCACAGCCCGAAACTGAAATGGGACACAGCTCACTTCCACTGTGACGTACCAGGCTCGTGAGGACATGGAGCACGAACCTTCTCCTCACACGGCCATCTCATCTGATACAGAATCTGATGAGGAGCTCAGACTCATAAGACGGACTCCTAGACGATTGAGCATTCAGTTGGAGTCCCTCTTCCCCGCCGTACCACCGCACCAGACACTATGATGGCTACTTCTACAAGTGTTGTTCGCACCTAATCGCTCAATCTTGAGCCTCAATCGAATCCACAGGTGTCTGGTTCGCAGGCGCAACCCGAGCCTACCGTAACACCCATAGAGCCGAATTTCCTAGATTCGACTCAAGGATTGGGTGGAAGTCTCGTACAGTCACAACCTCAAGTGACTGTGAGCAACCTGAAGAGTCGGTGTCTACTCAAGGGTTGATAACAGGCGACATCAGTCGTCCTGATCCATCCAAGGAGGCATCCCCACCGTTTGTGACGAATGAGCAATTCCAATCCGCTCTCTCCGCTGCGGTTCAATCTCTTGAAGACAAGATAATGGAGAGAGTTCTTACTGCCATAGAGACATCTTGCCGATCATAATGAATAAAAGACTTATTATCGTGTATCATATTGATAGTTTATGTACGTGTGCTGTATTATCATTAGTGTGTATGTGTGTTGTATTATCATGAGTACGTATGTGTGCTGTATTACCATGAATTTTATGATATAGTTAATAATTAATATGTTTTATTATTTTCTTGAGGAATGAACACACGTGGAGATATATGTCTTGTGGATACGCAACGACTCATACAATACTCACGGATAATAAATATTTCATCCGGTTAATTACTCAAGAAGCAAATGTACTATTTCGGGAATTACAAAATTGATTGAAGGCTCTGGAAGAGCTAATATCTTATTATCCGGAGGACAAAATTGCATATTGAAAATGCATTATATTCTTCGAAGTCTCAGAGAAACTTATTGGATTTTAAAGACATCCGTGGATATCATTTTGAGACTAGAAAAGAAGGTGATAATGAATACCTTCAAATCACAAATGTGATTTTAAATAAAAATGCGTTATAGAAAAATTGTCTGCATTGTCTTCCTGTTTATACTATGCGTATATTAATACGATTGCGTCGAATTTTATAAACAATAATTTATTTGTAGTGTGGCATGACGATTAGACCATCCCGGTTCAACTATGATGGGAAGAATAATTGAGAACTCCTGTTGACACACTTTAAGAAGATTATTCAATCCAATGAGTTGTCATGTGGTGCTTGGTCGAAAGGAAAATTAATCGTTAGACCATCACCGGCAAAATTGAAGAATGAATCTATTATGTTTTTAGAACATAATCAAGGTGATATTTGTGAACAAATTCATCCATCATGTGGTCCATTTAGATACTTCGTGGTTCTAATTGATGCGTCAACTAAATTATCCCATGTATCATTATTATCAACACGCAATGTTGCGTTTGCTAGACTCCTTGCTCAGTTAATTTGATTACGAGCACATTTTCATGATTATCCAATTAAGAAAATACGTATTGCCATTGCTGGTGAATTTACCTCTAAAGCATTTAATGAATATTGTATGTCTATTGGGATTGATGTTGAACATCCTGTAGCACATGTGCAAATTGACTTGCGGAATCATTAATAAAAAGACTACAATTAATAGTAAGACCATTACGAATGAAGTCGAAGCTTCCTGTAAGATCCTAGCAATTCTACGAAGGTTTCCATACTCAACTTTTAGGCACTGTTAACTGATTATATGCTCATCTGTGACATTCAGTGGAATTGCAGGTAAAGGAGAAGAAAATATGAGAAGAGGAAAGAAAGAAACGAAAGAAGAAGAAGAAGAGAAGAAGAAGAAGGTTGAGACATTCATGAAAACTAACATCGCATGCATATATCGCATATATAATAGGAATTTCATTAGTAATTGACTTCTGTTTTTAACAAACTCTGCAAAAATCATTCTTTAGACGTGCTCTCGATCAATTTATCTGCTGGGGTGGCAATTGAGATGGATCCACGTGCTCGTCTGATGCATTAATGCTTGAGTCATTGGTTTCAGCAATTCTTGGATCATTTGCGGCTCTTACACCGCCTTCCCCTTCAAAGAATCCTCGTCCTCGAGGATCAAATTTTGGAAACGAAGATTTGATAAAGGCTAAATCTTCCCTAGTGGCCTCCTCCAAGGTAGAGTAAGCCCACTGAATCAAAAGTTGTCGAACTGGTAATTTTCGTCGTATGATGGTCCTCCTCTCTAACACTAGCACTGGTGCAATCTTTATCTCGCCGCCTGAATTGACGGGTGGTAAAACTGGAGTAGACTTGTGCCTGCTTTTAATGGTGTTCTTTAGCAATGATACATGGAACATTGGATGGATGAGGCTCTCTAGAGGTAATTGGAGTCTGTAAGCTTGATGCGGGTACGATCCCGATCAACAAGATTTATGGTCCGGGAAATAAAGGTGAGGGCTGGTTCGGATGAAATCGTGGTTGGAACATACGAAAAAGAACATAAAAATAAAGGGACAGAGATTTACGTGGTTCGGATTCGGGTGAATCCTACGTCCACGGGCCGCCGGAGAATATTCACTATTAAACGGGATAAGATTACACGCTCAAGCTCACTTCTCTCATGTTTACAAGTGGTTCCAAGCTCTAAACAGTAAAGAGAAGATAAAGAGAGAGAGAGAAAGGGTATGTGTGTGTGTTCTTGGTGTGTTAGTGTGTGTGGGGCGTGTGGAATCTGTTGTAGAATGGATAAGGAGCCCTATTTATACTTATGGGCGCGTCTAGGGTTTGGTACTGCTTCCCCTCGTCAGGTCTCCAGGACGCTTCCTTAGCTCTCCTGACTGCTTCCTTTATCTCCTTTCAATAGCTCCGTAGCTCTCCGGAATATCTCCTTAGCTTCTCCAAATATCATCTCCGTTCATCGCCTCTGGTCGGGTCTCGTACCTGGTCATTGCCTCCTTCAGACCTAGCCTCCTATTCTGTTCCTTGTAGGTCGTCAGGTCAGGAGGAATGCTGGATAGGTCACCCCTATCAAAGCTACTCGTCCAATCTTCTGTAGAATTTTGAAGGGTCCGTAGTACTTCTGGGCTAATTTCACCTGCTTCCTTAGGGCTACTGAGCTTTGGCGATAGGACTGCAATTTGAGGTAGACTTCATCTCCCTCGTCGAATTCTCGTTCACTTCTCCGCTGATCAGCATATAGTTTCATCCTATCTTGTGCATGTATTAAATTCTCCTTTAAAAGGCTCAAGATTCTCTGTTTTTCCTGCAGGAATTCCTTAACAGAAGAATGAGCCACCTGAGTAAGGGGACCTAATGGGAATTGAGAAGGAGTATATCGTATAAGGCTTCGAAATGAGTCATCTTGAGGCTTCTGTGGTAGTTCGTATTGTACCAGAACTCGAACATAGGTAAATATCTGAACCACCTTTTAGGCTTCAAGTGGCACATGGCTCGTAGGTAGTTTTGCGAACACTGATTAGCTCTTTCAGTTTGTCCGTCTGTCTGAGGATGGTACGCCGACGAAAGGTCTAGATTAGTTCCCACCGCCTTGAAGAGTAGCTGCCAGAATTGGCTCGTGAATATCTTGTCCTTGTCTGAAATTATACTTGTAGGCAACCCATGTAGCTTATAAACATGATCGACAAACAGTTTCACTGTAGTGTCAGTTGTGTATCGGTGAGTAAGAGCTAAAAGTGTGCATACTTAGTTAAGGAGCCCTATTTATACTTATGGGCGCGTCTAGGGTTTGGTACTGCTTCCCCTCGTCAGGTCTCCAAGACGCTTCCTTAGCTCTCCTGACTACTTCCTTTATCCCCTCTCAATAGCTCCGTAGCTCTCCGGAATATCTCCTTAGCTTCTCCAACTATCATCTCCGTACATCGCCTCTGGTCGGGTCTCGTACCTGGTCATTGCCTCCTTCAGACCTAACCTCCTATTCTGTTCCTTGTAGGTCGTCGGGTCAGGAGGAATGCTGGATAGGTCACCCCTATCATCCAGTCCCCCTACTCTGAGTTGCAATATGCTAAGTATTGCAGCTCGAAGTATTATTAAGAAAGCATTCCTCTTCTCGTGTCCTTAAATTTCTTCTGCCATTTTCTTTCGTTGCCCAAGAAGTCCCAAACAGCTCAGGACTTCGCATGTTTGCTAGCCCGTAGTTGGGCTCTTGATCAGTAGACCAGGTCTTTACTTGTTGGCGGAAAGCTGATCTTTGAAATCCTGACCAGCTAGATCAGGTCCCTTTCACTAGCAGAAAGCTGGACTTGAAAATTCTGATCGCATAGATCCGGTCTTTTATGAGTCGGACCAGATAACTCACGTCTCCGTTTCTCAGTTAGATCTGGACTCAAAATGTCCGGATGGGGTATGTCGGATCTTTGCTGGCCAGCATGGAGCCATACTTAGGAACCTCGAGTGAATGAATAGCCTCTTTACTCGCCAGCCTGGAGCTGGCTTAGGAATCCCAGGTGGATGAGTGGGGTCTTCTCAGGTCAGTATAAAGATGGACTTACAAATTAGGATCAAGCAGATCAAGCTTGTGGGTGAGGACTAACCTAGACTCCGAAAAGCTTGTCTTGGAAATCCGGAGGAGTTAGGTCAGGTTTTAGTTCATCCATTCAAAGCTGGACTCCTGATCGTATATGTCAGGCCTCCTACCAAAGGGTTGGCCTGTGAATCTTGACAAGATGGATCAGATCTGTATTTATCAGCTCGAAGATGGACTCCTGATTGCATAGATCAGGTCTCTTTGTCGACGGAGGGCTGATGTAGAACTCTTGCTCCAAAGGTCAGGTCTTCATATCCTAGCATGGAGGCTGAGTTACGATACTATGGTCCCTGGCAGTCTCCTTACACGCCAGGTCTACTATTATGCCGATGCTCCCGCCGTGGGGTACCATATGCTCATACTGTCTTCCTTGGTACGCAAGAAACACCAGACATATTAATGGTGACCTGCTCATCAGCTCGAAGCTAGACTCATAAACCTCGTGGAGAGTAGTACTCAGATATCCTGAACACGTAATTCGAACCTCCACTCGTCAGCTCGTGGTCGAGCATAGATAACCCCTGTGAAGTAGACCAGCCTCGGCGTGCCGACGGAGAGCTGAGCTCAGATACCCTGATGAAGTAGGTCGGGTCCTTAGCGCCGGAGCAGAATTGGCCTTAGATACCTGACAGACAAGTCAGGCCTTCGTGTGCCAGTACGTGGCTGGATTTAGATATCCCCGATCTAGATAGATTGGGTCTCCCAGCGCCAGCACGGAGCTGGAGTTACATAGATATCCCAACAGTTAAGTTAGGTCTTTGTGCTAACGCGGAGCTAGACTTAGATTTCCCAACAGTTAGGTTGGGCCTTCTTGCCAGCACGGAGCTGGACTTAGATATCCCAACAATTAGGTTGGGTCTTCTATGCCAGCACGAAGCTGGACTTGGATATCCCCACAGTTAGGTTGGGTCTTCTGGTGCCAGCGCGGAGCTGAACTTAGATATCCCAACAGTTAGGTTGGGTCTTCTGGTGCCAGCGCGGAGCTGGACTTAGATATCCCAACAGTTAGGTTGGGTCTTCTGGTGCCAGCGCGGAGCTGGACTTAGATATCCCAACAGTTAGGTTGGGTTTTCTGGTGCCAGTGCGGAGCTTGACTTATCCCAGCCGTCAGGTTGGGTCTTCAGGTGCCAGCGCGGAGCTGGACTTGGATATCCCAACAGTTAGGTTGGGTCTTCTGTGCCAGTGCAGAGAGTTTTGCGCCGGCTTGTGGCGACCTATCATTGGTCGTCTGGAGGTCCTTGACAGAAAGCTGATCTGGAAACCTGCAACAAAAGGCTAGTCGAAATATTAATGCTAAGAAGTTAGCATCACCTGGACAGGCTAGGGCTTACTGCCTTCTGTTTTATAGTCTTCAGACTTGTCATCGGCAGATCCATAGATATATGGTAAACGCCGAACAGTTTCCGCCTGGGCTAGGTCGGGGCTCATGATATTCGTTTCCAGCTTAGGCGACATCCTCTCCTCATGCACTTTCCTTCTGACCTCCTGATGCCATCATATCCAAACATTCACCTGAAAGGTTATTGGCATGTTCAAACGTGGACCTGGAAGATGTCCGCCAAGGCTAGACTTGGCTCTAATCGCTTTCGTTTCCGCGATTTCGGGGCTCGTCATCACCAGGTCCGTAGATCAACCGCGGAGGTCCCCATCTGGAGCTAGGCTGTGGCCTATGGGCCTCGTTTCCAGCTTGGGGTTGAGCTTGCATTCCATATGAGCCAGCTCGTGGAGGAAGGCAAGGATGATTGAACGGAAGGCTAAGGACTTGTTGGCAGATAGGGAGAAGGCAATGAAGGTTGTTCTGCTCTCATGCGGCACTACTTTTTGGGAGGTTTTGCTGCTGGACGAGAGCCAGCTTCCATCCTGGATGTAGCGGTGGCGGCTATGTGCACTTCTCCAGCCTTTAAAGGAGGTCCTGAGGCGACTCTTAATCCCACCTTCTGGCTCACTGAACGATATCCGCCTAAGTCGGGCATGATGCGTTTCATTTTCATGGATTGGATGCCTGTCATCACAAGGTCCGCAGACTGACGAGGAAGGCACCCACCTGGAGGCTGGGTCTACGGGCCTTGTTTCTAGCATGGGAGCTGAGTCAAGGCTCGAGGCTTCGTGACATGTTTTCTTTGCATTTTGCCCTTATCTCCTTTTCTTCTTAAGTACTATGAGCTAGCTTTACTGTTAATGTCCGGACCTGTACCACTACCACTCTCCACTCCCCCTACTTCGAATTGTGACGATGCTTGTTAGCACATTCGAAGTAAGTGAGGAGTATGCCTCCTTATTTGTCGACCTCAATCCTTCCCTTGCAAGCTGCACTTTGAGTACACACAATGATCCATCTCGCAGATTGCAGTGCTCTGGATGTTTACTTATGGGCGACATTTCTGCCTCTTGCGCTTTCCTCCAAACCCTACTACATGCGCATCCGACAGTTTTATCTGGAAGGTTAAGGGCATATTTAAACATGTACCTGGGAGATATTTGTATAGGTTGAACCCAACGCCCATTGCTTTCAATTTTATAGGTTGGGGGCTCGTCATCGCCAAGTCCGTAGGCTACCAGCTAAGCTTTCCACCTGGAGCCTAGCTTCATCCCAGGAACGTTTTCCCTTGAGTATTTGTGTTCTGCCACTCGTCACCGCGGGGTGTGTTCTGCCTCTCTGTCACCGTGGGGACTACTACCACTCTCCACTCCCCCTACTTCGGATTGTGCTGATGTTTATCAGCACATTCGAAGTACGTGAAGAGTGCACCCCCTAATTTACCAACCTCAGTTTTTCCCCTTGTTACTCTTGGGTAGTCTGCGCCCGACCTCCTTCGTAAACTGCAGTACACTGGATGTTTGCTTACGGGAGATGTCTGCTCCCTAAGCACTCTCTTCCCAACATCCCATTGCAATTTGCTTCGACATCTGCATTCAAGAAGTTGTTGGTAAATGAAAATGTGTACCTGGGGAGCTCCGGGTAAGCTAGGTCCGACACCCCTCATTTTCGCTTTTGACCAGGTTCGTAGAGTACCGGTGAACCTCTCGGTCTTTAGCAAGGCTAGCATTGGCTGGTTTGATCTTCTGTTTGGTGGTTGAGTCGGAGCCTAGGAGCTTTCTCTTGTACCTGGAATGATCCAGGGTCAGCAAGGTTCACCCGAGATAGCTGGGGCTGAGAGGTACTTTTTCACGAAGCCTGCAAATATTCATCCTCGGGCGATCTGGGGCTGGGGCGCGCTTTCTGTCCCAGGTGCCAACAGGTGTCCTAGTCCGGAGTAATCCGAAACCTGGGCATTTTTTGTTCCGCGCGACATCAGGTGTCCTAGTCCGGAGTAATCCGAAACCTGTGCGGCTTTTTCGCGATGAGTGCCAACAGGTGTCCTAGTCCGGAGTAATCTGAAACCTGGGCGTATCTTTCATTTCGAGTGCCAACAGGTGTCCTAGTCCGGAGTAATCCGAAACCTGGACATTTTTTGTTCCGCGCGCCATCAGGTGTCCTAGTCCGGAGTAATCCGAAACCTGGGCGGCTTTTTCGCGATGAGTGCCAACAAGTGTCCTAGTCCGGAGTAATCCGAAACCTGGGCATTTTGGTTCAGCACGCCAACAGGTGTCCTAGTCCGGAGTAATCTGAAACCTGGGCGGCTTATTCGCGATGGGTGCCAACAGGTATCCTAGTCCGGAGTAATCCGAAACCTGGGCATTTTGGTTCAGCACGCCAACAGGTGTCCTAGTCCGGAGTAATCCGAAACCTGGGCGGCTTTTTTCCAGCCAGGATCAAAGCCAGGGCTTAGAGGCTTCTTTTCCATCTGGAGCTATGTCGGGGCTCAGGGGCGTCGTGTCCAGCCTGCACCTGAGCCAGGGCGTACGGGGTTTTGCTTCCAGCCTGGATCTGAGCCAGGGCTTGCGGAGTTTTGCTTCCAGCCTGGATTTAGGCTAGAGCTTACGGTCTCTTGTTTCTAGCCTGGGTCTAAGTCAGGGCTTACAGGCTTCTTTTCCAGCTTAGGATTGAAGCTAGGGCTTATGGCCTCCTTTTCTATCTGGAACCAAGTCGAGCTTAGAGGCTTCGTGTCCGGCCTGGACCTGAGGCAGGGCTTACGGGGTTTTGCTTCCAGCCTGGATCTGAGCCAGGGCTTGCGGAGTTTTGCTTCCAGCCTGAGTTTAAACCTGGGCCTCTGGACTTCGTTTCCAGCCTGGATTGAATTCAGGGCTTACGGTCTCCTGTTTTCAGCCTGGGTCTAAGCCAGGGCTTACGGTGTTCTGTTTCCATATTCCAGAGGCTTACCATCGATGGATCCGCAGATCCTACGTCGGAAGGTTTCCGCCTGAGCTAGGTTAAGGCTTATCGTTTCCTGTATCCAGCTGAGAGCTGGATCGGCATACCTGTCAAATCTGCGAAGCCACAACCACAAGAAACTCCAACGCACGAGACACCACAAGTGTCATGAGATAAAAACAATAATAAAATAATATTAGCAATTGCATAGTGAAATAATGCATTACGGCGGCTCGGAAATAAGCCTATACAAATAAATTCTAGCGCATGGCCCAGTATTATTCTTAGTCCAATGATCTAGAAATGTTAGATTTCGGGATATGGGGTGGCCAAACTGTAGGTCGGTAGCTAAGTAGGGAATCTGAGGTTCAGTAGTAGGTCCGTAGATAAGTAGGTAAGCTGGAGGTCAAAGGTAGTGTACGGAGGAGGTACATAATCCCGGCTAATCCTGACACAGGGTGTTGAAAAGGACGGGACTGTTTATAGCCGACCATGGAACACACAGAGGGTGTTGGTTGGGGAACATTATGGTCAGACAGAGGGTATGTCAGTCTGACAACAGTACGCCTGTAACTGTCTGTCCTAGGCTGTACCTTTTGGGAGTCCTGAAGGAGACCTACTGAGCCAATGGCCCAATGGCAATAATTCCAGAAATCCAGATATTCTAGCCCAAATGACTAACTTGAGAGCCTAATAAAATAAATCGAGCCCCATTTATTTAAGTCCATCGACTCTAACAGTCCAACATTTAATCTATTTTGGTGATAAAAAATAATTAATTCCAACAATTATGATAATTAATATCAGTAATCCCAAAATGATTATTTCAAAAATTAATTAAAATAATTCCCGTGATGGAAAATAATAAATCAAGCCCAACAAAATAATATTAGTAGCCCAAATATTTAAAGTCAAGCGGGCCCTAAAGCCCAAATATCTAATTTATTTAAGCCACACACTAATTTAATTCTATAGCCCAAAATATAATTCCCACATACTTAAAGGCCCAAGCCCACTAGGAACCCTAGGTGAGATAAACACAGGACCTCGAATATTATCAATATTCCGCTTTGCCCCCCAGGTTTTAAACTTCATAGCATTTGGTCCTGAGGGAAATAACAGAATTGACCCCATTATCATTATAATTCAACTTAACACCCCAAAAATTAGAAAACTTACAACCGGGTCCTGGAGGTGCCGTTTCCGGCCGAGACGTCGCTGGCGACCGGAGCAGCGACCACGGCGGCTCTACCTCAGGGCATGACGGGCGCGGCTGTGATGGCTTGAGCGCGACGGGGTCTGAAATCCGTGCTCGACGTAAGTGTTTTCCTCTTATCTTCACAACCGTCACCACCGATTCAGCTCCGACGGCGGCGTATTTTGACCGGAGAGGAAATGAGGCGGAGGCTCAGCCCCTTGGGCATCTTCGATTTTAAGGAGTCGTCGTTGATTTTGCACTTTTCCAGAAATCGCGTGGTTAAGGTTTTTGAGTGCCGCCGCAGATTCGACGATCGATTGTGCCCGTCACGGTTGGTCTTTGGCCGCGGGAGGCATGCGTATGGATAGAGCGTTTCCCAGAGAGTACGTTGGTGGTCACAGCTTCGTCGGTGGTCGCCGTTGGACCGAGATATACGACGGCAAAAACGAGCTCGTACATCGATTAGTCGAAGCATTTTCTGTCCCCATGACAGCAGATTTGAATGGGCAGCTATCGTCGCCTCGCCGACGGTGCTCTGGTGGCGATCTGGTCGTTGACGGTGAGACCAAGGTGGCCGGTGGCCGGGCTTATGGCGAGACAAGCTTGTGCTCGGCAAGTGTTCGACGAAATGCTGCGGAAGAAATCCAAGAACGGAGCCCAGAAATCTTCCAAAGACCGTTGTTTAATCCAAGCCACGACTCCATATCTCACGTTCCAAGCCCTCATTCCCACAGACGGCGCCAGTTGATGCGGGTACGACCCCGATCAACAAGATTTATGGTCCGGGAAATGAAGGTGAGGGCCGAAACGGGTGAAATCGTGGTTGGAACATACAAAAAAGAACATAAAAAGGGACAGAGATTTACGTGGTTCGGATTCGGGTGAATCCTACGTCCACGGGCCGCCGGAGAATATTCACTATTAATGGTGGAAGATTACACACTCAAGCTCGCCCTCTCTCATATTTACAAGTGGTTCCAAGCTCTAAACAGCAGAAAGAAGGTAAAGAGAGGGAGAGAGGGTATGTGTGTGTGTTCTTGGTGTGTTAGTGTGTGTGGGGCGTGTGTAATCTGTTGTAGAATGGATAAAGAGCCCTATTTATACTTATGTGCGCGTCTAGGGTTTGCTACTGCTTCCCCTCGTCACGTCTCCAGGACGCTTCCTTAACTCTCCTGACTGCTTCCTTTATCCCCTCTCAATAGCTCCGTAGCTCTCCAGAATATCTCCTTAGCTTCTCAAATATCATCTCCGTACATCGCCTCTGGTCGGTGTCTCGTACCTGGTCATTGCCTCCTTCAGACCTAACCTCTTATTCTGTTCCTTGTAGGTCGTCAGGTCAGGAGGAATGCTGGATAGGTCACCCCTATCAAAGCTACTCGTCCAATCTTCTGTAGAATTTTGAAGGGTCCGTAGTACTTCTGGGCTAATTTCACCTGCTTCCTTAGGGCTACTGAGCTTTGGCGACAGGACTGCAATTTGAGGTAGACTTCATCTCCCTCGTCGAATTCTCTTAACTTCTCCACTGATCAGCATATAGTTTCATCCTATCTTGTGCATGTATTAAATTCTCCTTTAAAGGCTCAAGATTCTCTGTTTTTCCTGCAGGAATTCCTTAACAGAAGAATGAGCCACCTGAGTAAGGGGACCTAATGGGAATTGAGAAGGAGCATATCCGTATAAGGCTTCGAAATGAGTCATCTTGAGGCTTCTGTGGTAGTTCGTATTGTACCAGAACTCGAACAGAGGTAAATATCTGAACCACCTTTTAGGCTTCAAGTGGCACATGGCTCGTAGGTAGTTTTTCGAACACTGATTGACTCTTTCAGTTTGTCCGTCTGTCTGAGGATGGTACGCCGACGAAAGGTCTAGATTAGTTCCCACTGCCTTGAAGAGTAGCTGCCAGAATTGGCTCGTGAATATCTTGTCCCTGTCTGAGATTATACTTGTAGGCAACCCATGTAGCTTATAAACATGATCGACAAACAGCTTCACTGTAGTGTCAGTTGTGTATCGGTGAGTAAGAGCTAAAAGTGTGCATACTTAGTTAATCTATCTACAATAACAAAGATGGAATTTTTTCCTTCAGAATTAGGTAATCCATCAAAGAAATCTATAGATATATTAGACCAAGCTCGTTTAGGAATAGGAATAGGTTGGAGTAAACCTGGATAGAGTGTGTGTTCGGATTTTGTCTTTTGGCAAACATCACACTCCTTAACCCATTCACTCTGGGCCAAGTGAAAACAGATTTGAGTCGCTGGTAGGTTCCAATTACCCCTGAATGCCCTCCTAATGGAGAATTATGCATATGATCAAAAATTTTGTGCCTTAAGGGAGTTTGATTGCCTAAGCAGATTCGTCTGGAGTGCCTTAGGATTCCTGCTGGTAGTAATATTCTGGGAATGCGTTAGGATCAACTAGCTTCTGCTGTAGTATTTTGCAAAAGAACTCATCCCCTTCATAGCTTTGCAAGACTTCAGTAACCACTGTGGTATTATTGTGGTAGTAGCTCTGCATTCTGGTGCTGTGTGTTCAACTCTAGATAGTGCATCTGCAGCCCTATTTTCCTTGCCTTTTTTGTAATGAATTTCGTAATCAAGACCCATGAGTGTAGGGACCCATTGTTGGAGTATGCCTTCTACTCTCTGCTCAAGTATATAATTTAAACTTTGTTGATCCGTTCTAATAATGAAGTGGTGTCCTTGCAGGTAATGCTTCCATTTGGTTACTGCCATCAACAAAGCGAGGAGTTCCTTTTCATAAACCGAGAGGCCCTGGTTCCTTGGGGAGATTGCTTTGCTGAGAAAAGTAATGGGGCTGCCACCTTGCATCAACACTGCTCCAATACCCTTGCCCGAAGCATCCGTTTCTACTACAAAGGGCTTGGAAAAATTTGGTAAGCTAAGAACGGGTGCGGTTGTCATAATCTGCTTCAACTATTCGAATGCGTCTTCAGCCTCCTCATTCCATGCAAATGCATCCCTTTTTAGCAATGAAGTGAGTGGCTTGCTAACAAGTCCATATCCTTTTATGAATCTCCTATAGTAGCCGGTTAGCCCTAGAAATCCCCTCAAAGACTTGGCATTTTTAGGAGTTGGCCAGCTATTCATACATTCAATCTTACTCGGATCCGTGGAAACTCCTTCGGAACTGATATTGTGCCCCAAGTACTCCACTTTACTTTGTCCAAAACTGCACTTACTTCTCTTAGCGAATAGGCTATGCTGTCGTAGGATCTTTAAAACTGTCGTGAGATGAGTGATGTGATCTTCCATTGTTCTGCTATATATTAGAATATCGTCGAAGAACACCAAGACAAAATTCCTCAGACACCCCTTGAATACTTGGTTCATCAACGCCTGGAATGTAGACGGAGCATTACAAAGGCCAAATGGCATAACTAAGAGCTCGTAATGTCCTTGATGAGTCGTGAAGCTCGTTAGATGTACATGTTTTGGATCAATCCTGATCTGGAAATAACCAGAACTCAAGTCTATTTTAGAGAAGAACCTCGCTCCAAATAGCTCATCAAGTAACTCATCAGTTTCAGGAATTGGAAAGCTATGCTTGATGGCAAGGTTGTTGAGGTACCTATAATCAACGCAGAGTCTCCATCCTCCATCTTTTTTCTTAACTAAGATAACGGGTGAAGCGAATGGACTGTAACTGTTTCTGATAATGCCCGCATCTAACATTTCGTTGACTTGCTTTTCTATCTCATCCTTTTGGGAGTGACTATATATGTAGGGTGCATGTTTCTTGGGTAAGGCATGGGGTACATGCTGGATTTGGTGCTCTATTTCTCTCCGGGGTGGAAGGTTCTTGGGTTCTATGAAGACATCTAGGAATGAGGTGAGAACGTCTTCTATCTGTGGTGTTGCGATTTCTGAATTGGTCGTATGTCTTATGAGAGAGTGTATGGTACATGAGGGCTTACTAACTTCTTGTTTCAGTAGCTTTCTGAGGCTTTGGGCTAGTTCCACCTTGTCTGTTATAGCATTTATTGTAACCTTGCTCCGTCCTTTCGTAATAACCAGTTTCATCTTCCCATGATCAATAATTCCACAGTGTTGCTTTAGCCAGTCACTCCCTAACACCATTTCACACCCACCAAGCTGTATAATTCTGATAGGTTGAGAGAACTTCTGATTTTGTATCTCCTATTCTAACTTGGGACAATAGGTTTTGGCTTATCACCTTACCCCCATCGGCTACACTAATGATCATAGAGGTAGTGGTGTGAAGGTGGCATTTAAGCTTATACGTTGTGGCCTCATTCAAAAAACAGTGTGTGCTGCCACTATCGATTAATATTTGTACCTCCTCGTCTGCGACTCTTCCTTTCACTCTAAATGTGGCAGATCCAGTATGTCCAGCAATGGCATGTAAGGATATAGCTCCTCCGTCCTTGCTTTCATCTTCATCTATCTGCTCCAAGAGTTCCAAATCATGTTTGTAAGTTTCGCCTTCCTCTTTTTCAGTCATCATAAAATAGATATGTCGGTCTAGCTTGCATCTGTGCCCTTGGACATACGTTTCATCACAGTTGTAACACAAATATTTCTCTCTTCGTGCCCTCATTTCAGCAGCTGTTAAAAGCTTCCGATGGGTTATAGGGTTGTGGTTGGGAGGTTTAGTGGGTGGTCAGGAATTTGGACCCAGATTCTGGGAGGTAATTAGGGGGTTGAAGGGTGGTCTTTGGCTCTGTAGTCTTGGGCTATGCTGGTCTCTCTTCACGATGGCTTCAACAGTTATCTCTTGCCTTCTTGCTAGAGAAACTGCTTGGGCAAGCGAGTAGGGTTTAATTGCCATTACATCACCGCGAATCTCCTCTTTCAAGCCACTTATAAAACTGGTTATGAAGTAAGATTCTGAGAGATTCTTCTCAATCAAAATTATAACAGCCTTTAACTCCTCAAATTTCAACAAAGGAATTGCTCCCAGCTTAGTCGTTCGGTATGCTCTGAATATCCTTGGTACCATAACTCAGCCTTACCTTCCAAGTACAACAAAGCAATTTGCACCTTCTGATATTCATCAAGCGAGGTCACAATCTGAAAATATCTCAAGCATTTTCTTATCCAGGCTCTGGGATTATCCCCATCGAAGTATGGAAACTCCAGCTTGGGTAATGAACCATGGGGCAGAGGGTTGTCGGTATTTTCGGAGTTTTGTTGGTTCTGGTGTGGTTTTACGGTATATAGGTTGGGAATTTTGTTGTTGGGATGGTCTTGAATAGAAGTTTTGTTGTTGGGATGGTCTTGATATTCTCCTAAGACGGATTTCTAGGTGGATGGAGGTAGTGTGTTCATGTTTTGGAGCTTTTGAGGAATCATTCAGCTGATCCATATGACCCTTAAGTTGTTGTGTGACTTCAACATTCTCATTCAGTTGGACTTGAAGATGGCGTTCATTGGTTTCTCTTTTGGTCTTTTCATCGAGCATTAAGAGCTCATGTTTCTTTTTATTATCTAGTAGCTCTTTCATGCGGGTATTTTCAGCCATGTTTCCGAGAATCAACAGCTCTGATACCAATTTGTAAGATCCTAACAATTCTACGAAGGTTTCCAAACTCAACTTTTAGGCACTGTTCGTTGATCATATGCTCATCTGTGACATTCAGTGGAATTGCAGGTAAAGGAGAAGAAAATAGGAGAAGATGAGAGAAAGAAACGAAGGAAGAAGAAGGAGAAGAAGAGAAGAAGAAGGTTGAGAAATATCTTTCATTCATGAAAACTAACATCGCATGCATACATCGCATATATAATAGGAATTTTATTAGTAATTGAATTCCTTTTTTTGTCAAACTCTGCAGAATCATTCTTTAGACGTGCTCCCGATCAATTTGTCTGCTGAGATGGCAATTGAGATGGACCCACGTGCTCATCTGATGGATTAACGCTTGAGTCATTGGTTTCAGCAATTCTTGGAACATTTGCGGCTCTTACACTTCCCTGGGGATATGCTATTTTGCGTGGAGGTTATCATAATGTTTCCCCATTACAAATGGTTTTCGGTCAGGAACCAGTTCTTTTCCATCTGAGAAGTTTTGGATGTGCAGTATATGTTCCAATTGCTCCACCACAACGCACTAAAATGGGACTTCAAAGAAGATTGGGATTAGATGTTGGATTTGAATCCATGTCAATACTAAAATATTTAGAACCATTGACAGGAGATTTAATTACGGCTCGATTTGCCGACTGTCATTTTGATGAATCAAAATTTCCAACGTTAGGGGGAGATAAAGAAAATAAACAGCTGATTAAAGACATTAGTTGGAATGAATTGTCATTGACTCATTTTGATCCTCGTACAAAAGAATGTGAACTTGAAGTTCAAAAGATAATTCATTTACAAAATTTAGCAAATCAATTGCCAGCCAGTTTTACTGACCAGCAAAATGTGACTAAATCGCATATACCAGCTGTTAATGCTCCTGTTAGAAATGGTACTTCTATTGATAATACTAATAAAAAATTGAGCCGAAACCACTGTTGAAACGTGGTAGGCTCTCCGGATCCAAAGATAAGAATCCTCGTAAAAGAAAATGAGCAAATAAAATAGATGGTCAAATCGACGACACGTCAACTCTAAGAGAGTCCATGGGCATAAATAAATCTGATCTGGTACCTGAAAATTGTGAAAATATTGAAAATGAAGAGATCTCAAATGCCCATAATGGAATAAGACGGAACCGAGATGAAGTCAACGTTTGACGTTGTTTCTCATTTAACGTAGCGCTACATGAGATTGATGAAAACGAGGATCATGAACCAAAATCTATAAATGAATGTCGGCAAAGAAGTGATTGGCCAAAATGGAAAAATGCAATCGAGGCAGAATTAAAAATCACTTGAGAAACGAAAAGTATTCGGACATGTGGTCCGTATACCAGAAAATGTAAAGCCGGTTGGATATAAATGGGTTTTCATTAGAAAGAAAAATGAAAACGGTGAATTGTGAGATACAAAACACGCTTGTTGCTCAAGGCATTTCACAAAGACCTGGCATTGATTACGAAGAGACTTATTCTCTTGTGGTGGATGCAACAACTTTCGTTATCTAATTAGTCTGTCAGTACGTGAAGGGCTCGATATGCATCTTATGGATGTTGTCACTGCGTACTTATATGGATCATCGATAGTGACATATACATGAAACTCCCTGAGAGATTTCGTTTGCCTGAAAAATCAGGTCGAAATGAGTACTCAATAAAGCTGAATAAATCGTTGTACGGTTTAAAACAATCAGGGCGTATGTGGTATAATCGTTTAAGTGATTATTTACTAAAAGAGTGGTATAAAAATGATCAAACATGCCCTTGTATCTCCATGAGAAGAAGTGAAAATGAATTTGTCATCATTGCCGTTTATGTTGATGACTTAAATATTGTAGGAACTCCTCAAGAGTTAACTAAAGCTATTACATGTTTAAAACGAGAATTCGAAATGAAAGATCTCGGAAGAACGAAATTTTGTCTCGGACTACAAATTGAAAATTTAAACAATGGAATATTTGTCCATTACAGACTTATACAAAGAAGATCTTGAAAAGATTTTATATGGACAACGCACATCCACTAACCACTCCAATTATCGTATGATCTCTTGATGTGAATAAAGATCCGTTCAGACCATGCAATGATACTGAAGAAATACTTGGTGCTGAAGTTCCATATCTTAGTGCTATTGGAGCATTAATGTATCTTACAAGTCATACTAGACCCGATATAGCATTGCAGTGAATTTATTAGTAAGATATAGTTCTTCGCCAACTAAACGACATTGGAATGGGATTAAACAAATATTCCGTTACCTTCAAGGAACTACGGATGCGGGATTATTCTATTCGATGATTCACAATCACGTTTAGTTGGCTATGCAGATGCGGAGTTTCTATCTGACCGCAAACAGGTTACTTATTTACACATGGAGGTACAGCTATTTCATGGCGATCGGTTAAACAAACCTTAATTGCTACTTCTTCAAATCATGCTGAAATATTAACAATTCATGAGACTAGTCGAGAATGAGTTTGGTTAAGATCTATTATTCAACACATTCAAGACACTTGTGGATCTACTGAGAAATTACCTTCTACAACATTATTTGAAAATAATACAACATGCGTAGCTCAATTTAAAGAAGGTTACATCAAAGGTGATGGAACAAAACACATATCATCAAAAATTTTCTTTATGCATCAACTTCAGAAAAATGGTGATATTGTTGTACAACAAGTTCGATCAAGTGAAAATCTTGCCGATCTATCTACTAAGGCACTTCCTCAAAGAATTTTTGAAAATTTGGTATATTCAATTGGAGTACGAAAACTTAGAGATCTCAAAGGACATTCTCATCAGGGGAGTAAATAAGTGTTGCACTCTTTTTTCTTCACTATGGTTTTTCCCACAGGGTTATCCTAGTAAGGTTTTTAATGAGGCAACAACTAAAAGCGTATCTAAAGAATGATGTACTCTTTTTCCTTCATTAGGTTTTTATCTCACTGGTTTCCCTAATAAGGTTTTAATGATGCATATTCTTTAGTGGACATCTAGGGGATATTATGAATAATATTTATTATGTGGATGTCCACAGTATTTATTAGTTGGTTAGCTGCAATAGTACTTGTATTTTGGCTATAAATTGGTCTCGTTGATGTACACATAGATGATGAGTTGTAAAAAACCACATTATATTGTACGACTCATTTCTTTCTGTATATTGATTGTTGCGTAGTATCTTTATGCATATAAATAAATATTTTATCATATCGATATTATAGGGAAAATTAAAAAATACATTAGGATGGGCTTGTGATGAAACGTTTAGTATTATTTTCTCCCTCGTTTTTCATATGTTAAATGCTTATGCGGGGACCACGTACCTACTATATGTTATTTTCACGTTTAATAATTTAAGGACCAATAATTCGAATTATCTCTTTGGTTTATGCAAAGATATTAGGCATGTCGTGTAAGGGATGGGATGAGACCAGCTACAATTAACACCACACATGCCTCTCTACAATGCACGTAGGGTTTCAAAGTCGATTCGATATTGGATTCGGAAATTTAGGGTTCGAATATAAATATTTTGAATAAGATTCCGAATAAAAATAGTTTTTGTGATTTGAATAATTTTAGAATACGACTACAAATATCAAAGTATTCAATTCAATTATTTATCGAATAATTCAATATCTATTTAAATGGCATATTATGATTCGATATATATCATAAATATATTACTTTTATTACAATAGGAAAAACTGAAAAATAAACATTTCTAATTCAATATATATGTTAAATATTATGTTATTTATATTTTTAATAGATAAAAGATTAAAAGAAAATAAATATTTTGTTTATGATTCGATTAGTAACCAAATAAGAATACGAATAATCGAATCGTTAGTAGATTACTAATAGAATAGCGTGATATTCTACACTCGATTTGCAACCCTAAATGCACATTTATTTAAGACTAATCTTTTGCATAGGTACCATTGAATGTGTTGCTAGTTTCGTTTAAAAATAAAAAACAAAAATGTGTTGTAAGGTTATTGCAACTTATCTATGCGTAAGCTGGCAAATAGGCCGCGGCCCGCGACATGTTAATTTTCAAGCCCGCCAGGGAGCCGGCCCGCCAAAAAGTAAAATATAATAGTTATATTAAATAATAAGATTTATGAATAAAGTATATTGATTTTTATATTTTCTGAGCTATAATTAAAAAAGTTGATTAAATTAAATTTTCAAACTTGAATTCTTCACTTGTTATTTATTCCTATTTATTTTATTATATTTATCTTCTTTTCCTTCTTTTATTTTTTTTTAAACGGACCGTCTAAGCCAGTGAGGCCCGCTACCCGCCTGCCAGTAGGGGCCAGGGGCGGGGGCTTTGGCGGGCTACGGGCAGGTCAGCCCGCCCTGCCGGCCCGTTTTGACAGGTCTATTGATATGTATCACATTAGTACTAATATAATTAGGGTTGTTCAAATTTCGGATAAAACCCGAAAACCGACCGAATCGAAAAGAACCGAACCGAATTGTAAAACACGAACCGAACCAAATTAAAAGGGTTTGAATATCGGATTAAGCATATGTAAAACCGAAAAATCGAAAACCGAACAGAAATTATAATACTACATTAAAAATTGAAAAATATTAAAAATCATTTGTTTTGTTCCATAGCGTAAACAACACAGTAAATATAATCTCATTGTTATCCTTTTTCCAGTGTTAGGTGAATGTTTTCCCACGAATAAATATTGGTTTTCTCCCAAATATTTGTAGTCTCTTCATATGAATGTTTTTATATTTTGGTTATTTTTGTTCCATTTTCATGTTGTTCTTGTCGGACCTTTGAATTGTTTCTGCTACATGTCACATTTCATAAATCTTCTTTATTTTTTAATAAACATAAATTGATTTATGTATTATCAGCTCATAATGTTTCTTTGTTGATATTAAATTCCTAACCAGAAAACCGAACCGAAACAAACCGAACCGAATGGTAGAAAAGCGAATCGAACCAAATTAGAACGGTTCGAATATCGAATTATGCATACGTAAAACCGAAACTGAAAAATCGAAACGGAATTATAAAAAATCGAACCGAACCGATCGATGAATACTATGTTACTAAAAACTAAAGCCTATAACACACGCATGGGCTTTTTGTAATTATACATTATAGGTGACGGTTGCTAGCTCGTAGCCATCGCCTATATAACTATAGGCGACGGTTATTTCCACGTAACTGATGGTTTCAGTCTTACTAATAATACTATAGGCGATGCTTACATTTTAGCAGCCATCGTCCATAGTCTTTGAAAAGCAAATGCAAAATTTTCCAAAATACATTTTATCCGTGCGATTAGCTAGCACACACATCCGCAATAGAAGAACGACGAGCTTTGTGCAATTAGTTTTGCAGCATTCATCTTCGAGCTTTGATTCTTTATCGATTGATTTCTCGATTAAATTTATTCGTGTCGTGCGATTTAACGGCTTAATTAGTCTTGTGTTATCTTTGATTTGAGGTTGATTTTTGACATTGTTTGTCTGAAAATGGGTTTCGATCTTGTGCCAGAATTTGCGAAAAATTGTGCGATTTTCGTGGCATAAGTCTTGGGGTTTTCTTCGATTCGAAGGTTGACACTACAAAAGAATATAAAATATCGACGCACTGGTCCACGAAGTATTAGTTGATCTCTAATAACGACGGCGTTTTCCACGGAATTGTAGTGGAGTAAATTACCAACCATATCGCGATGGAACAGCCGTTAAAAATTATGGGAAATAATTTCCCTCCAATTATCGACGGATTACCCCTCGATATGTATTTGGGACGGATTTTCGACGGTTATGCCGTCGTAAATTATAAATTAAAGAAATTCACTGCGTTTTTGGTCTACAATTTTGAATTCTAGCTTGAATCAATTAGTCGAAAATGCAGCCCATAAACACAAAATATTTGAACCATTCTCACTTCATAAAAAAATAAATCCTTATAATGTATGTTTGTCGACAAGTCTTGAAAGGATATTTGCCTATCAATCCATACAATCGTGCGTCGTCGACATTTTAATATACCACACATGTTATACGGATCCTCGATATGAAGTTATCATTTGTAAAAGACGATGGATGTACCGGTGACAAACTCATCACGACGAATTTACGAAGGGGGTAGAACATTTTATTGATTTTGCAACTTCTCGAGGTTCGGGGCTTTATATACGGTGTCCATGCAAGAAATGCGATAATTCTAAATTTCACGATGATTTAGTTGTGGGAGTTCACTTGTTGAAGAATGGATTTATATCATATTATTACAACTGGACTTCACACGGAAAAGCCGCGTATTGGGAGCTTCATCCAGTGGAAGATGCTACGGGTTCTGGTTGTTGGGGTGGGCCTGATTAATCGACGCCGGCCCCCGAACAACGCAACATGGCAATAGCGGTGTAGGGTGACGAATTTTCCATTTTTAATATCTAAATTCGACATTACGCCCTTCGGCTTCTCCCGAGGACCTGAGATACTTACCTAAGCCTCGGGAGACCACGGTTAATTCGAATTATCAAAATTCGAATTTATTTCAAATTTATTCGAATTAATAATTGAGTCCAAACTAATCGAACAAAGCGGCAGCAAGTCGTTTTTCGATTATTTGGTGACCGATGATTTCCAATCAACACCAAATTTTCAAGAACAATTCTACACTTCTCAATGTTCGCAACTAGGGGTCTTTCGAATTATTCCGATGTTGTTTGGTATTTTTCGTAAAATCAATTCAGTGGCTCGAAACTATCAATTCGAGTAAAGCGGCAGCCTGCCGTATTTCGACTATTTGATGATCGAATGATTTCCGATCGATACCAAATTTTCCAATTCTACACTTCCCGACGGTCTTTCGAATTGTTCTGATACCGTTTGGTATTTTTCATAAATCAAATCGTTAGGGTTCGAGGTATACCTTCGGTGAACGGGATTTCTTCTGTCGTCGCCTCGGATGGACGTCGCTACTCCTCGTCTGGCTCCCGGGGCCTCCAAGCTAGATCGTCATGCCGGTATGACCTTGAACAAACCTCCGAGACTGCTCCCGATGGCTAGACGCAATTCGGTACAGGCGTCGGGACTCGTCAAACGAACCTGTGGCTTGATTTACGTGGCTTGAGAAGTTCAAACTTAAACTATAGTTTTTCTTTCTCTCTAGTTCTATATTTAGCAATACCAAGTCCTAAAATTATAGAACCCATGTTGCCTTCTAATTCTCTTTTATGCAATTTTTTTTTTCATGACACTTGTCATGGTGAGTCATATGAAAACTCACCCAACGTGTCTAATGGAATTGTGTAGATTTTTATTTTATTTTCCTATTTTTATTATTTTATGATAATTTCATTATCGACCCTTGAAGTTTCTAAATTTTCAATTTAGTCCCTCAATTTTAAATAATAAAATAATTAAATTCAATCTAGTTATTTGCCTCACTTAGTTAATTAATTAAACGCTTAAGACAATCTTAAGTCCTAATTATTTCCGCGACCGTCACTGGATTTAACTAAGTCGTCGACACCTCGTATCAACTATGCCAAAACCTTAAGGAATCTCATTCGTTAGGTTTCAGAGAAAAGCCCGCCGTTTTCGTTCGAGTTCATTATCATTTTTAAGCGCGACTCTCTAGGTCCGTCTCAAGTGGCATGGGAGGAATCCACGAGTCCCGGTATTCACCTAGCCAATCCTGCAGTACCGGAGAGATCCCAGTTGAGAACGAATTTTGATCTAATCGAAATTCAGGCGAACCGACTATAGTGTATACATTTAAATACTTCTTACGCCTTTCACTTGCATCCGGGTTAGGTTGGCCATGCAAATGTCAAACTCTCTGACCTAACACTATGGTATAATTAAGACCGAACCGATTATTTAAACTACGCTCCGTATCTAATACGAACAAGTTTTCTAAGCTTCGGTCGAAGGCTTTATAATCGTCGTTCTCCGATTACCTCGTAGGACATTAACCTATACGAATATAGGCAGTGAATCCTGATAGCAGTCAAAGCCCGACAATCACCTCCGCAAAGTCGGTTGCGTTTCGTCGCTGGCCCGTGTCCCATATCTGAACACTTGCGAGCCTAGCCAACTAGCAACAAACCGAAATCGCGAAAGCAAATCCGCCAGTGACCCTATCGGTCTGAGGTTGCTATAGTCATTCGTTCAATCATTGACAACATCCTAGCCATGTGATTGACACGAATACGAGCCGAATGTCCGAATACGCGACCTCTCCGATCACCGATATCTCCATCACGACCCACAACCTCTCAGGTAATCGGTGACACTACCGATACTATGTGGTCGTCAATGGATAAGTCATATTCTGATATCTAGTCACCCACCTAGAATCCTTAGACTTACGGACTTTTTATTTAATGTGAGAAGAGGATCGTCCGGTGTCTCCTCTCTCGTCCCCACGAGAATCAGACGACCAACTCAAACATTTGGGTGTTATTTATTTATCTCACTGCCGGATGCCAAGCAGACTTTAAATTCGATAAATAAATAAATAATAATGCATTTATTATAATGAAAATCATATTCACTAGTTTATTTGACAGTATATACAATAAAACTGTCTAGTAACCTATACATCATCGTGTGCCCTATACTATTCCTAGTCCTCGTATGGCATTCCGAATGCACACTCCCTAACAGCCTCCCACTTGCACTCGAATGCCATGCGATGCCCCTAATGCCAGTCGCAATGGTATTGTAGCCCCATCTTGTCCAGATAATGTTCCATAACTGCTTGGAACAAGGGCTTCGTGAGCAGGTCTGCCATGTTTTTAGCGATGGCGATTTTCTGCACGGCGGTCATCCCGTTTTCAACGAACTCACCTAATACGTGATATTTTCTCTCAATATGTTTGGACTTCCTGAGATCGTGGTTCCTTTGCTTGCGCGACTGCACCGCTATTATCGCACCAAAGTGTAAGCGGTCTGTCAGCAACTGGTACCATTCCTTCAAGAACTTTTTCATCCAAACAGCTTATTTAGCTACCTCTGAGGCTGCTATGTATTCTGCCTCGCACGTGGAATCGGCAGTCGTGCTTTTCTTGGAGATTCTCCAAGACACTGCCCCACCGTTGAGCACGAATACAAAATCTGAAGTAGATTTTAGGTCATCCGCATCCGACTAGAAGTCCGAATCGGTGTAACCAACTACTTCTAGTTCCGCTCCTCCATAAACCAACGTCAGGTCTTTAGTCCGTCTAAGGTATTTAAAGATATTCTTAACGGCTGTGTAATGTTCTTCGCCTGTGTTTGCCTGAAACCAACTAAATACGCTCACATCGTAAGCAATGTCCAGGCGTGTACACAACATCGCGTACATCAGACTACCCACTGCAGACGCATAGGGTATGCCACTCATCCGTCATCTGTCTTCCTCACTAAGAGGTGACATTGATTTCGACTAATGGATCTCATGTCGCATAGGTAAGAAGCCTCTCTTAGAGTCATCCATTCTGAATTTCTTCAGGATTTTCTCTAAGAAAAGGGCCTGAGATAAGCCGATCGTATGGTTCGTGCGATCCCTGAACAAGCAAATACCGAGTATATACGCCGCCCAAGTCTTTCACGAAGAATTCGGTTGAAAGCCATGCTTTCACCGACGAGAGCATCCTGATGTCGTTTCCTATCAATAGGATATCATCCACGTACAATACAAGGAACGACACCATACTCCCACTGCTCTTTCTGTAGACACATGGCATCTACGTTTTTCAAGAATCCAAAGTTCCGAACCGCTTCATCGAAACGTAGGTTCCAGCTGCGAGATGCCTGTTTCAGTCCGTAAATTGATCAATTCAGTTTGCACACTTTGTGAGCATCTGGATGCAACTCAAAACCTTTTGGCTACTCCATATAGATCTCCTTCTTGAGGAATCCATTAAGGAATGTCGTTTTAACGTCCATCTACCAAATCTCATAATTATAGTGCGCAGCTATGGCGAGAATTATCCGGATAGACTTGCTCATGGCTACAGGCGAGAAAGTCTCCTCATAGTCGACTCCCTCGTTTTTGTTATAGTCCTTAGCAACCAACATGGCCTTGTACGTCTCAACTTGTCCGTCAGATCCAACCTTTCGTTTGTAGATCCATTTACAACCGATTGGTTTAAAACCTCTCGGTAGGTCTACATAGAGTACATTGAGTCCGTCTCAGCCCGCATAGCCTCAATCCATCTCGTTGAGTCAATATCGGATATAGCTTGATCGAAAGTAGCGGGATCTTCTCTTAGAAGTCCCCTAGTCGCAACATAATCATGTTCGACGTGTGACATGTCATACCGTTGTGGTTGGCATGGCACCCTTTCTCATTGTTGCAAGACTGGTTCACTCGGACCATCTGAATCCTGTATGGGCGTTTCGGTCGACTGCTCCTCGAGAGTGACCTCACGGCCAACGCCACAATCTCGAATGAACTCTTCCTCGAGAAAATATGCGTGTAGGCCCACAACGATCCTCTTATCATCGTGAAAATAGAATAGGTACCCCATAGAGTCTTCGAGGTAACCTATGAAACGTCCTTTTATTGACCTAGACTCCAATTTGTCTGTTTTTAACTTTTTCACATTGGCGGGGCAACTCCAAATCCTAATATGTGATAAGCTGGGTAAACGATCAATCCATATCTCATACGGAATGCCGTTAACAGACTTCGGGGGACACCGGTTAATGGTATATGCCGCTGTCAAAAGTGTGGATCCCCACAATGACATCGATAAATCTGTATAGCTTAACATAGAACGAAACATATCTAATAAAGTTCGATTTCTACGTTCGGCCATGCCATTCAACTGTGGCGTGCCGGGCGGAGTCATCTGTGATAAAATACCGTTCTCCTTCAAGAACTGGTCAAACTCGACACTCATGTACTCGCTACCTCGATCCGATCGAATGGCTTTAATGAGTTTCGATGTTTGGTTTTCCACCAACGCCTTATACTCCTTGAACCTTTCAAGTGCATCAGCTTTATACCTCATCAGATAGACTAGTCCATAACGACTGTGATCATCCGTAAAGGTAATAAAATAGTGGAAGTCACCCGCTTTTACATGAATGACCTGCAAACGTCCGTGTGAATAAAACCGAGAATTTTCGTGGCTCTATCAAAAGTCTCGGTGAAGGGTGATCGGGTCATTTTACCTTGGAGGCACGACTCACAAGTCGGATAGGGATCTGACCCCAACGGTGTCAATATCCCATTTTTCTCCAACTCATGGATCTTGCGATCTCCTGCATGACCTAATCGAAGATGCCACAAGTATATCGCATTTATTCCCGACTTTCTTTTATTTGTGACAGTGTTCACAGATACGTCGTTCTGGGTATTTAAATAGTACAAACCATTAAATAGTGTCGTGCTGCCAACATTTTTATTTCTATACATAATGTGACATGTATTATTATTAAAACTAAATACATAATCATTTCTGCTCAAAACAGGAATGAAGACGATGTTCTTAAATCCCCTCGGGAATACAAGACAATGTACAAATGCAACACATGCCCAGAAGATAAAATAAGAGATCTTGATCAGACGTGGCTTGCCGAGATACTATCCCTGCTTCCCACCCTGACCTCGATCTCATGCTCCCCAAGCGCTCTACTTGATCTCAGACTCAGTGTGGACACGCAATGTGAGTACTAGCCCCTGAATCCAATATCCGGAATGTAGAGTATACAGATGAAGAACAAATTGTTTCTAAAACATTAAGTTCCAGACCTGACGCAGCCTGCTCACCCTTGAGCTTCGGAAGTCCCGCTTCCAGTGGCCAACCGCACCGCAATGCAGATACCTATCCGTCGGCTTTACACCGATCTGCTTCGATTTCCCAGAAGATATTTTCTTCTTGGAAACCTTCCCTGTCGGCTTGAGCTTGTTGCCCTTCATCTTTTTGCCTTTCTGGGGCTTCGAAGAGGTGGCGACAAGTGCAGTTTGCTTTGCCCTCTTCATCTGACTTTGCGCCGTTGCAAATTGATTCATCGGATCATGAAGCAACAGGTCATACCGTTTAGATGATAGTTCACAATGAACACAATGAAGGACGGAGGCAGACACTGCAAGATGACATCGTTTTGTAATTCCCGATCAAATTGGAAATTGAGAATCTCCAACCTCTTCATGTTGATCATGTTCATAACATGCTCACCAACATTCTCACCCTCAGACATCCTCGATCGGAAGAGCTGGTCGCATAGTGAGCTGTCCTAGACGTTTCACCATAAAGCTCTTTCAAATGTTGAACCATCACCCGAGCATCAGCCATACTTTCATGGCTACGCTGCAGTGCTTTCGATCCGAGGACATGAGCCTTTACGAGCTTCTCGCCGTGCAATCGCTTGTCATAAGCGGCACGAGCCTGCTCGGATGCCCTACCCTGGGGCCGGCGGCATTTCAGGGTCAAGTATATAAACTAGGTTCTCAATCTCGAGGAACATCCTCAAGTTTCGAAGCCAGTCTGAATAGTTTGACCCAGTCAACCTATTCTCCTTGAGCAGTACATTTAAAGCGGTCCACATAATTTCAGAAAGAGAAAATGCTGCAGAAAATAAAAGGCATATTAAGTCGATTGTATAGGTTATCAAACGCGAACGAGGACTTTTTATTCTGTTTGACTCCCACTATCTTTTCATAAACTCCATTCTCCCTACGGATGTTTTGGAAGTTTCGTTGATAACTTCGATAGTGGAGTTGATGTCCCCGTGGACGGATGCAAACCTCAACCTCTGTCGTTTATTGGTTTGCAGCGGCCTACGAAGTCGCGCTCCGCACGAATCCGACCTTGTCGAATGTCTCAACTATCTTTGTCTCAGTTAGGGACCCCCGCTGGCAATGCTGAAACAAGGCGGTATGATTGTCTAAGTGTGACCTATCAACTTTGCTCATAACCGCACACTTGAACCGTACGTTTTAATGCACAGTGTGGTCTTGGCGAGCGGCACAAACGCACCCGAGCAAGCCGAAACCAAAACAAATGCAAGGCGTCGGCATACCCAAAACTAAACCTTGCATTTAAGTTTCGTAAAAACTAAACTCGAGCTTGATAGAAGATAGGGCATCCATCCCTTTACTCACTTAGTATTCCTTCGGGAGATATTTCAGTAACTCATAGCATATTGGAAATTAAGCACGAGCACGTAAATGCGTTAAATAAATTTCTAACCCTAGGAAAGCAATTTAAATGGACAAATATGCGGGCTATTTCTAAACTGGTCCTATTACATGGGTCGTTAAACGACCGGGGTCTTCGATATTCAAACGTCGGGTCAAGCCACTATGCTCGTCAAACCCTCCAATCTCGCCTTGCGTCGAACGGCCGTCATTTTATCTAATTTATCCAATAAACGATAAAATACAACACGGGGGGAATTATTTCCCGAACATCCCATAAGCCATGTACATACCGGGGGCGACAAACGGCCCTTAAACAAATAACCCGATTGAACCTAAGCCCGCGTAAATGTCCCACATAAACATGCAATACATAAACATGCCCGCGTAAATGTCACGAGCGAGGATAGTCTCCTAACTACATCGACCGTTCGTTCGCCACATCGGCTTTCGAGGCCTTCGGTCGAACCATTCATGAGCCTTGGCTCTGATACCACTATTGGGGTGGGCCTGATTAATCGACACCGGCCCCCGAACAGCACAACGTGGCAATAGCGAAAGCGTGTTTTGAACCGAGCGGCGTAGGGTGACGAATTTTCGATTTTCAATATCTAAATTCGACCTTACGCCATTCGGATTCTCCGAGGACCTGAGATACTGTCCTAAGTCTCGGGAGACCAAATTCGAATTATCAAAATTCGAATTTTCGAATTAGTTCCAAATAATCGAACAAAGCGACAGCCAGTCGTTTTTCGATTATTTGGTTACCGAAATGATTTCCGATCAACACCAAATTTTCCAAAATAATTCTACACTTCCCAACGTTCGCAGCGAGGGGTTTTTCAAATTATTCCAATGTCGTTTGTTATTTTTTGTAAAATCAATTCAGTGACTCGAAAATATCAATTCGAGTAAAGCGGCAGCCTGCCGTCTTTGGACTATTTGATAATCGAAATAATTTCTGATCGATACCAAATTTTCCAGAATAATTCTACACTTCCCGACGTTTGCAACGAGCGGTCTTTCGAATTATACAATACCGTTTGTTATTTTTCATAAATCAAATAGTTAGGGTTCGAGGTATACCTTTGGTGACCAGGATTTCTTCTGTCGTCGCCTCGGATGGACGTCGCTACTCCTCGTCTGGTTCCTGGGGCCTCCAAGCTAGATCGTCATGCCGGTATGACCTTGAACAAACCTCCGAGACTGCTCCCGATGGCTAGACGCAGTTCGGTTCGGGCGTCGGGACTCGTCAAACGAACCTGTGGCTTGATTTACGTGGCTTGAGAAGTTCAAACTTAAACTCTAGTTTTTCTTTCTCTCTAGTTCTATATTTAGCAAGAAAATTACCAAGTCCTAAAATTATAGAACCTTACACACGTTGCCTTCTAATTCTCTTCTATGCAATTTTTTTTCATGACACTTGTCATGGTGAGTCATATGAAAACTCACCCAACGTGTCTAATGGAATTGTGTAGATTTTTATTTTATTTTCCTTTTTTATTATTTTATGATAATTACATTTCGACCCTTGAGGTTTCTAAATTCTCAATTTAGTCCCTCAATTTTAAACAGTAAAGAAAATAATTAAATCCAATCTAATTATTTTAATTATAATTGAGCCTCACTTAGTTAATTAATTAAGCACTTATCTTAAGTCCCAATTATTTCCGTGACCACTGGGATTTAACTAAGTCGTCGACACCTCATATCAACTATGTCACAACCTCAACGAATCTCATTTGTTAGGTTTCAGAGAAAAGCCCGCCGTTTTCGTTCGAGTTCAATACCATTTTTAAGCGCGACTCTCTAGGTCCGTCTCAACTGGCATGGGAGGAATCCACAAGTCCCGGTATTCACCTAGCCAATCCCGTAGTACCGGACAGATCCAGTTGAGAACAAATTTTGATCTAATCGAAATTCGTGCGAACCGACTATAGTGTATACATTTAAATACTTCTTACGCGTTTCACTTGCGTCCCGGTTAGGTGAGAGCCATGCATATATCAAACTCACTAACCTAACACGATGTTATAATCGAGACCAAACTAATTATTTAAACTCCGCTCCGTGTCTAATACGAACAAGTTTGCTAAGCTTCGGCCGAAGGCTTTATAATCATCGCTCTCCGATTACCGCATAGGACATTAACCTATACGAATATAAGCAGTGAATCCCGATAGCGGTCAAATCCCGACAATCACCTCCGTAAAGTCGGTTGCGTTTCGTCGCTGGCCCGTGTCCCATATCTGAACACTTGAGAGCCTAGCCAACTAGCGACAAACCGAAATCACGAAGCAAATCCGCCAGTGACCCTATCAGTCTGTGCTATAGTCATTCGTCCAATCATTGACAACATCCTACCCATGTGATTGATACGAATACGAGCCGAATGTCCGAATACGCGATCCCTCCGATCACCGATATCTCCATCACGACCCACAACCTCTCAGATAATCGGTGACACTACTGATACTATGTGGTCGTCAATGGATAAGTATATTCGGATATCTAGTCACTCACCTATAATCCTTAGACTTAGGGACTTTTTATTTAATGATGAGAAGAGGATCGTCCGGTGTCTCCTCTCTCCTCCCCACGAGAATCAGACGACCAACTCAAACATTTGGGTGTTATTTATTTATCGCACTGCCGGATGCCAAGCAGACTTTAAATTCGATAAATAAATAATAATGCCTTTATTATAATGAAAATCATATTCACTAATTTATTTAGCAGTATATACAACAAAACTGTCTAGCAATCTATACATCATCGTGTGCCTTATACTATTCCTAGTCCTCGTACGGCATTCCGAGGGCACACTCCCTAACACTATTGTCAGTCAATCAATGACTGGCGATCATGATTTTAATATTGAGGACACACACTTGAGATTGGAGGAACAAACTACAGTTGAAACTGCTATTCCTAATATCGCCGATGATGATCAAAATTTTACGCCGACTTTTGATGTCGGTGGCAGCAGCTCGACAATGCCAAATGAGGAGATGACATTCCATGATAGTTTACAGAATAATTGAGAACTGAAGACACTCCACTATTCGATGGATCTAGTCACTCTCGATTGGCTGTAATTGCAGAATGGGTGAGTATTAAATCTGAAATATATCTGCATCTGCGTTTGACGGGGTGTCTTATTTATTCACAGATTATTGCCGAAAAACAATACATTTTCGGAAAGTTATTACGAGACGAAGAAGGTGCTGATGGATTTTGCCCTACCAATACACCATATAGATTGTTGCATCATGGGTTGTATGCTATTTTGGAAGGAAGATGCTGAGTTAAATCGCAGCAAGGTATGTAGAAAACCAAGGTTTAAATTTGCTGATAGATCGAAGTCTTCTTATGCAGTATTACGTTATTTGCCACTTGGTCCAAGACTTCAGCGATTATACTCCGATAAGAGAACAGCAGAGATGATGACATGGCATGCTACTCACGTACCTGACGAAGGCATCATGTCTCACCCATCTGATGGAAAAGCATGGAAGCATTTCGATAGTAAACATGCTGATTTTTCTGTTGATCCACGAAATGTTCGAGTAGGATTATGCACTGATTGTTTCACTGTTCATGGCCAGTTTGGTAAGCAATACTCATGTTGGCCGGTAATTACGACTCCTTACAATCCCCCCCCCCCCCCCGGTGAGTGTTTAAGTAAAAAATATGTGTTTCTATCTCTTATGATACCTGGTCCAAAAAATCCTAAGAATAAATTGGATGTTTATCTTCAACCTCTGATTGAAGAACTAAAGATGTTGTGTCACGTAGGACTACAGACTTATGATTCAGTTCGTGAAGAAATATTTAGGCTACGGGTTGCGCTAATTTGGACGGTGAGTGACTTTCCTGCATATGGAATGTTTTCTGGTTGGGGTACGTCAGGGAGATTGGGTTGTCCAATTTGCATGGAAGACACTTCGGCATTTTATTTGAAATATGGTAAAAAAAATTATTATTTTGACTGTCACTGTCGTTTTTACCTAGACAACATGCATTTAGAGGAAATACAAGCGATTTTCTCAAGGATAAAGTCGAGAGAAGGGGTCCACCAAAGAGGTTATCAGGTTTGGAAATATGGGATTGCGTTCAACATTTTAAAACTGTAATGGAGGATCCTGAACAAAAGCCCGATGGCTATGGAATCACACACCACTGGTCGAAGAAAATTATATTTTGGGAGTTGTCGTATTGGTCATCACTCCTTATTCGGCACAATCTTGATGTAATGCATATAGAGAAGAATACATTTGAGAATGTCTTTAATACAATGATGAATGTTAACGATAAATCTAAAGACAATATCAATGTTCGTCGAGATATTGGTATTTATTGCGATCAGCTTGAACTCGCAATTTCTGAGATATGCCCAGGATCGAAGCCGATGTCAACGTACACATTGAATAAGGAGAAAAACGTAAGGTCTGCGATTGGATAAAAACTGTGCGTTTTCCAACTGGTTTTGCCTCTAATATAGGTAGGTGCGTCGACATGGCAAATTGCAAGTTACAGGAATGAAATCTCACGGTTGTCATGTTTTTATGGAGCGATTATTCCAATCGCCTTTCGAGACTTATTACCTGAATTTGTTTGGAGCGTCTTAACTGAACTTAGCTTGTTCTTCCAATCTTTATGTTGCGTTGTTTTAGACGTCTCTCAAATGGAAATTCAACTCAAAAGTCGCCTTGATTATCTGTAAGTTGGAAAGAATATTTCCACCTGCTTTTTTTTATTCCATGGAGCATGTTATTGTCCATCTTCCATATGAAGCAATAGTCGGTGGTCCAGTACATTATCGATGGATGTATCCATTTGAACGGTATAATACTTTCAACGTATTCTTTTATATAATTATTTAGTATAATTATTTAATTTAGTTAAATTTCTTCGATTTGCAGCTTTTGCATTGCCTGAAGAAAAAAAATATGAACCGGGCGCATGTAGAGGAGTCAATGTGTAACCAGTACATACTGGAAGAAATTTCAGACTTCACCAAACTTCATTTCGATCGTTCGGACCAAAGAAAGGCGTTGAGAAGCTTAGGGCAATATCACGAGGCGGGATACGAACCATTTTCGATTTTTAATTACGTAGGCCAACCAACAGTAAAGATGCGAACTAAGTTCATGACTAGAACTGATTTGGAGAATGCGCATAGAGTTATTTTGCTCAACTGTCAGAAGTTGAACCATTTCTTCAGTAAGTTCTAATAAATTTTCAATATTTTTTTTTAAAATATACATTATTGAAGTAGTTTATTTTAATGTGCAGAGAATATATTTCGGAACAACAGCTTGCAGGGTTAGCGCTACTTTAATTGACAAAAAAGTCGATAAAGAATTCGTAAACTGGTTTAGATCTCGTGTAACTAATTTTTTTCTATTTCATGCAAAAAATATATGTGATTGACTAATTCATATTTTTTGTTATAGGTTCAAGATCATTCTGATCACATAACTTACGACTTATTAAAGGGACTAGCGTGGGGTCCATCTCAAGAAGTTCGAACCTACTCAGGGTATTTCATTAACGGTTATAACTTCCAGATAGAGGCGCGAAGTAAGGATAACGTTATGACTAATAGTGGTGTTTGTGTTCCATCTTCGGATTTCGATAGTCGTTCAAGTGACTTCTATGGAACATTACAAGAAGTTATAGAGTTTGAAATATCGTTACCGGCCGTCAGAAAAAAGGTCGTACTGTTCAAATGCGAATGGGTGTGCCCAGAACAAGGGATAAAAGTGCATCCAAAATTCAAAAACTTGGTTGATATGAAATTGAGACTGACTTACAAAAAGAACGATCTGTTCGTTCTTGCTCAACAATGTGTTCAGGTCTTTTACGTACATTTTCCTAGTCTCAAAAGAGACTTAGCGGACTGGAAGAACGTTTGTAAGATCAAAGCTCCATATCAAGAAGATCGTCCCAATAGACTTTTCACTATTGGAACTGACGATATTAATGATATTCCACTGTTGAACGATCCTGAGAGAATAGTGATCCAAGAATATGACTACAGTTCTGCACAAATGCAACCGGAACATGAAAACGACGGAGAAAAAGGAGACGATGAAAATGAAGACGACGACGATATAGAAGACGATGAAGACGAATATAGAGATTAGTAGTTATTTCTTATTATACGTTGATTAATGCTTAATATTTTTTAGTGTTTCATATAAACACTTGGATTATTTGGCATTATTTTTATTTATATTTTATTTAATATATGTTTGCTTGTTTATTTTCATTTAACGTTTAACTAAATATCATTGTTTAATATAACCTGTGAAATTTTAAAATTGTTTATCATTGTTTAAAATTTAATCTTTGAACTTCTAAACTTTATTTATCATTGTTTAATATTGTTTTGAAAAGTCATTACGCTGAGTGCTTGGTAGTTTAGGATTAATTTTCAATTGTTGGTTTTATATTTTTATTATATTGATTGCTTCAAATTTAAATCGGTCGTGAAAATAAAAACAAAGTGGGCCTTAATTCCCACTTCCATATTCTGAGCGATTTTCGACCAGATTAACCATTTTCTTCAACTTACGAAAGAAAAAAACCCAATCAAAGTGGAAAGCCCAGAGAAACCGAAATTTCAGAGTGGGATTGAGCCAGCAACTTCCGATCAGGCTTCTCACTTAGCTTTCTTTGGCTGTGTCGTTCGATTAGGTTTGCTCGGACGTATGGCCGTTCCTATGTCAGATGTCGGGTTCAAGCATCTTTTGCTGGGTTTAGCAGGTTTGTTTTGGGTTCGAGGTTGATCGTTTGAGACGGTATATTCACTTTGATGGGCGGTGCCCCTTTTCTGCCCCATTTTTGCCATGTGATGTTGATTGGTTTCAGCTGTAATAGGTCGGTCGGGGTTGGGTTGGGCGTGGACTGTCCGGGGATGGGCTTGGGCATGGGGTTCTAGTTTGGCCTGTCTCGGGCAGCGTGTGGGTAGGGATGTATATGTTCGTGAGGCTGGGCTCGGGAACCGACCTCGGGATACACTCTTATATATATTATTGTTGAGAGAGAAAGGCAAAAATAATGATATTTTTTAAAATAGAACTGCAAAAATAAAGTTGCAAAACTAAGCAATTTTTTTCTTTTTAATTATTATTTTGTCATTTTGACCACAAAACTATTTCAAATTACAATTCTCTACTCTCATTATACTACTAATAAGCAATATTTTATTGATAATTATATTTAATTCCAATTAAATTTAATTACTTTCAAAACGTTTTAATTAAAACATAATCCCATTTGCCTTGCAAACGACGAGAATCAACATTATAGAGAAAATCATTCTTTTATTATTGTTATTTTATTGCTTTTAGAAAGAAGATAAGAGGAATAAGAAAACCTATTCGAATGTAGTTGAATGTCACGATAACTGGATTCGACATAATTTCTACAAATTGAAAACTGAATTTTCAGGAACAAAGGCGAATGTCACAAAAAAACATGATTCTTAAAACGAAATAAAAATAAATCAGCTATATGGAACGGAGAAACTAGTCTGATAAACGATGATATTTGTTCGAAGCTAGCGTAGATTGGTGGTGTGGTTGTCTCTATCGTCTATGACAACTTCAAAGGAACGTTCGACTATGTTTTCATATTCTTCTGATTTTTTTAAGTAATAAAATATGGATATTCTATAACAATTGATGTTCTATTAATGCAAGAGATTCTCGATGCTGCTTGTTGCGAGTCAATACAAAGGGGATTATGTTTAATTAAAATATTTTAATTGAAAGTGACTAAATTTTTTATTGGGTTTTAAAAATAGAAATAGCAATAAAATATTGCTTATTAGTAGTAATAAGAGTGGGAATTGTAATTTGAAATAGTTTTGTAGTCAAGATGAAAATGTAATAATTAAAAGTGAAAAAGTTGCTTAGTTTTGCAACATTGTTAAAAAGTTAAACATTTGCACTTCTATTTTAAAAAAAAAAAAAAAAAATCACTATTTTTGTCTCTCTCTTATTGTTGACTTGTTTCAGCAAAATGAGAAGAGCTTCTGAATCACCTTCGGGTTCTAGGGCCGTGTCGAACAATGGTGCTACATCAGGCGGTTCTCCACCTTCTACAATTTTTAGAGAAAGTCAAGAATCGCCTGTGTCAACCAAAGTTGACATCGACAAACGACAAATGGATGAGTTAGTTTTTCGTATTTTTCTTTTTAATATGAGTATTGTGAGATTAATTTTGTAACTTCCCTATTTGAGGTAGGGATGGCGGGATGGCAGGCGTAGTTCGTAAAATCATCATATGTAACTTCGATGGTCCGTACCACAACTATAAGGCCTTGCCTAAGTCGACTCTCGAATGATGGTGGGGACAGTTTTGTGTAAGTATTATTATAAGGCTTTTAGAAATTTTTTAAGTATCATAGAAATAGTCTACAACATATTTTTTTGTTTCAGGATGCATATTCATTTCCGCTCCACGAATACAATGATATTCGGGATCGCTTTGAGAAGCGTGTGGCCAAATATTTTCAATATAATTTCTACAATTTATGGAAGACGAAAGAAAAGCCAGGGTTCATCGCCGACGAACACTGGGCTCAAATGATTGAGAATTGGCAAGCTAAGGACTACAAGAAAACTTGCCAACAGAATAAGCGCAATCGAACAGAAGCGGATCAAAATCTCGTGTGCAGCCAATGGGGAGGCAGGTCCACGGGTCAGCTTGTACGACAAAAACGTTTGGTGCGTCTTAGATTAATAATTGAAATTTCTATCACACTTAATATAATTTAAACTTTTGTAGAGAGCTAAGTTAGGTCGAGAACCGAATGTGTTGGAGGCGTTCGTCGATGGTTACAACGATGATGGGATTTTTAAGGGCGAAAGAGCACAAAGAATAGTGGTGCGCAATTCCTTCCCTATAATATTATTACTTAAATTTAATGTTGTTATATTATTGTAATTTTATTGTAGGGGGAGATGACGGAAAAAATTGAAAGAGCTCAATCAGAAACCGGGAAGCAAATGAGTAACGAGCAAATTATTGATGTTTTCAAGATGGTCGCAGGAGGATCCAAAAGACGGGTTTTTGGGGTTACAGAGATAGTAAAACACCATAGTCCTTAGTTCCCGAATATCAGCCAAGCTGTCAAATCGGTAAGTAAATCGTTTACGTTGAAAATTTTGATATTTGATTTAAACTTTGCCACCCTGTGCATAACGATACTATATTATACGCGACAGGTTGGTTTATCAAGCTTGTGGTTCTTTAATCCTTTCTTGACTCTAGATTAGAAGAATTATTAGGTTTCTCTCTTCAAAGGAATAGCTATAATTCTTGTTTCGTATTATAATGCAGATTCTGTTACTCAGAGAGAGATGTCGGTTTTGAAGATTGAAATGAGAATCTTAAAGAGCAATGTTGGACGATGAAACGGGATGTCGAAGAGCTTCGAGAGCAGATGGCACGCATACAAACTGTAGTTACTGATGGAGGTAGCGAGGCTGGACATTCTCAGCCTGTCGTTCCTCAATTTTATGGTTTCACGTCCAATCGATCTTTTACGTCATTGCTTAATATGGGTTTAGGACAGCCTTCGTCAGCCGGTCAGTTGATGGGGAATTCGTCTTTTCCATTTTCAACTTCATTTTCATCGGCTCCTCCTACGTTCTCGCCAAATCTAGCGACATGGCGTTGAAATATAGCAATGGTTAATCCGTCGAAATGTGCTCGCTAAGTCTCGAGGGGAAGTCAATGACAGAGCCGTTGAGTTATCAATGGAATTCCCGTGGTTTCGTGATCGACATTTGTCAACCGATTATCGACCACTAAGCCGTCGAATGTTACTTTCGACGGACTCTCGACGGCTTCTTCGTTTTCGACGACACTAAACTCCACGTAATATCCACGGGTTTCCGTCGAGAAGGTAATTTCCCACGGTTTTTCAATGGTCTTTGCCGTCGATATATCTGAATTATTTTGTAGTGTGATATGTCACCCCAAAAATTCGTTATAATAGGGTTAATTCAAGTTCAGGCCCTATTAAGATGTTTAAATTTGTGTTCAGGCCCCACTTCAATGGGCTTTAGTATTAAGGACCAACTTTTTGAAAAATTCAGTGGTCAGGCCCTAAAATGATGCGAGAAGAAATATTTAACCCTGACATATGCCAAAATTACGTTGGATACCTAAATGGTCCGATAACAAGTTTTCAGACAATTATAAGAGTTTTGCGCTGAAAAAACACTTCCTTTTATTTGGATAACAAACAGTCTGTATTGAGTACAATACGATGCCTATTTAGTAACAAATGATGTCGCGGAAGTAATACATCATTCAAAAATAATACTTCCTGCAAAATCATTTGTAATGTGTTATTGCAGGAACCGGTATAAGTTTTGAATGATGTGTTCCTTCTGCGACATCATTTGTTACTACATAGACACCATATCGTACTCAATACAAGACTGTTTGTTATCAAAATGAAAGGAAGTGTCTTGTTTCAGCAAACTGTCATATGGTAATCATTAGTGTTTTGATTGCCCGTGATCTTTCTATTTTGAACCATAAAAAGTGTTCAATGACCCCTTCTTGAACCCTTCTTGAACCATCCACCTGACCATCCCCCCTGTTTCCGTAGACAGAAAATTTATCCTTATAGGGAGCAATACTCCTATAATAGATTACCAATTTTCAATCTCGAAACGTGTAATAAGACGAAACACTAATGATTCAATCTTTATAGGAGAACACTAATGTTCGTCGCGCCGGGTTTAGGGTTTACGGTTTAGGGTTTAGGGTGTAATACCACATGAAGAAAACAGAGTAACTTTTATTGTTTATTTAGTAACAGATACTGTACTTTTAGTACCGCTTTAGATAATCTAAGTAACGCTTTGATTTTATTTAGTAAAAAACAGTTCGATGCAAATATTTTTTTTACTCGAATAAATACTATTTTCTATCCGAATGTTATCCGAATAACTCAATACGAGCTCGAATAATTCGAATAAAAATCTGAATAAATCGTTTTCTGTTCGAAAACGTAATACCACATCAATACTTATGACAAACAAAATAAGGTGTTAACAATCGAATGTGCTCGATCAGTGTGAAAAATGGGGTTCGAAAGTCCGATGTAATAAATATGTCTGTTAATAACATTTTCCTGTCGATAAGTAACGTCTTATGACGTTAAAGTAACGCTTACGGTGTTTACGGTAACAAATCAGTATAATTGTGTAACATAAAAATGACGTCAAATGCTAATTCAGAAATCACTTTATTAAGGGTAATTTCGTCAAAACATAGTTTTGGGTCATTTTCACTTAAATTTTCAACACCAAGATCCTTAAAACTAAAAAAATCTGACAGGCCCGATTACTAATTTTAAATTCTAACAGCGGCTGACATAAAATTTCCCCTGCAATATAATGACACCCCAAGCAACTTTTTTTTTGGTAAAATGATAATTTTTCATTTACCACAAGCGCGCGCTAGAATTTACATCATAGCACATACAAATATCAACCCCTGTGGCTAGTAACAACTAAACACAAATAGCTTGATATATCTTCGAACGAACAAGTCTGCCCATGTGACTGAAACTCTGAATTCTCCCCCTTACATCTTGCTTGATCATAAGACTAAGCTGCTCCGCTGTTTTCTGACCCGATTCGTGTACACGCCGATTTCATTCACACCAAATGTGATGAAGTACAGCTGCAATGCAAGCCACAACAATGCGAACTTGAATACTCCTTTTGCTGCCCTTCAGTATCATCCACTCACAGAGATCCTCAAAAGTCTGAATATTATCCTCAATCTGCATCCAATTATTCATTCGCACTAACACTTGCTGACTGTACATGCATGCTATGAATAAATGCTCCAAATTTTCTTCCTCCTCGCCGCAGTCTACACTCCGTGTTTGATATATCCATACCCCAGCTTAGTAATCTGTCAACAGTAAGCATCTTCTTCTGTAGGATCAACCAAAGAATGAATGAATGTTTAGGCGTATTAAACCTATTCCATACAGCCTTCGCAAAAGGGAAATCTACCAAATTGCATTTGAGCCATTCATAGCCACTTAAAACTGTGTAGCAGCCATCTTTCGCAGGGACCAGTTCCTCCCTACATAGCCAATCTGAATCTTTCTTTAATCTTATGTAATTTCCTCCAGTGCCAGCTAGAGTCAACTGGATTAAAATCCCAAAGCTCGTGCCTTTTAAGTAGATGACATGAATCCATTTGATCCATACGGAATCCATGTCCCTTGTTATATCCCACAGTTGCTTCCCTGCCAGTGCAGTATTCCACGTAATACAGTCTCGCAGATTGAGTCCACCCTTACTCTTTGGGCAGCATACTTTATCCCAACTTACCAAAGGAAGGCATTTGCCATGAGATTTCTTGCCCCATAGGAATTCTCTGCATTTCCTATCCACCTCCTTCGTAACCGATTGGGGCAGTAGAAAGATGGATCCCCAGAAACAGTGCAAAGACAACAACACAGCATTTATTAAACATAGCCTCCCAGCATAAGAGAGATTTCTTGTGGCCCAACAATTGATTCTCGCTGTAATTTTTCCAACCAAAGATTATCACCCCAAGCAACTTTATTCCTTAATATACGTGCAATTTTGAGATGAGGTATATTATTTCTGATTAGATTAACATAGATGCTTCTAACATTGAGAAGTAATACAATTGACCATAACACAATAGGAGTGGTCTTATTTTGACCGTTGGTCTTCTTGACTTACTACAACAAAGGTTTTATTAATTACCAAAAAACACGTAGCAGAAGCCATTTGTGGGATCTTAGGATCGACGAACTAATTAACCGATCATCGGAGCTCTGACAACTTTTCTGGCGGAATCTACAAAGACTCGAACCCTATCCGTACGATAGTCGAATGTAATAAAGGAATCTTCGGGGAGTACTTGAATCACAAGGGGACAACCCTTCATATCTTCCTTTATCATTCTTTCTGCTTCTTGTGATGGTAGCCCAACTACCTCTGGCCAAGAACTCTTCCTCGATTCTAATCAATCAATCAATTAATCGATCCTTATATATGTATATATATACACAAAAAAAAGGGTATACTCAGACGATGATATTTATGTAATGTTTTATTTACCTTGAACTGGCGTTGCTGATAATATGGCTTTGTCGGGGATTGCTTCAGCTATTGGCTCGCTGTTCTTATCAGCCATTAGAGATTTGCTAGAATGAAAGAATCGTTTTGTTAACCTACATATATATATAGAGAGAGAGAGAGGGGCATGTAATATATAAATATATTTGGATATATGTTAAATTGCAATGATGGATACAGCTCAGCTCTTTGGTTGGCGTGATTCACGAAGTATATGTAAGGCCGGCAATCGACTGATTGGAGATTAGGGTATCTTCTTTTTTTTTTAATGGGGAAATTTCGTTTTATGAGATATAACTATTCGGTTATGTAAATTTTAGAATTATACGGACCTAACATATCAAGATCGGTAGCAAATAGTATTGTCGGCAAGTCATTCTAAAACTAATTGGTCAATTTCGTTTTACAAGTTATAATGACTCTGGTTTTGTAATTTTGGAAATATACCTACCTAAGATGTCAAGATGGGTATTGAATAAATATGGTCGGATGAGTATTTTTCTAAAACTAATTGGTGATAGAGGAAATAGTTATACTATGGTGTCCAATGCATTACACGCGACAATTTTAATTCAAAATGAATTAGGTTGCGTTTGAGGGCTTGATTGGGTCGAAACATTTTTAATTGGAGATCTCACATTTAAATCGACTTGGAATTTATACTATTGATGTGGGGTGGAAAATTGAGATGTCGCATGATCTCGAGAATTAGTCAAATTCAGGAGCATCGGTTGAGTGACAATATCTCGAGAAATAAAAATGAATTAAATTTTCTACCCATTCCCATTATGGTAAACAGGTCGAATTAGGTCACATTAGGGTTAAACTTGAAAACTTGAACACTGACCTGACGTGACATGTTTACTTAAACGGAAAGAAATATCGAAACCTAACCTTGCTTTAACCTAAATATAACCCATTAACCCGCCAAACCCGTTTAAATTAAAATAAAAAGGAAAAATAACTAAGTAATCAGAATTATAAACCCAAATAAAATAAATAATAGAGAAACCAAGAAGTTGTTTTTTTCTAAAAATTAACAATTAAAATTCCAAAAATACAAGTCATATAATTAAATAAAAGAAGTTTATTTATTTATATTAAGGATATTTGTAATAATTTATTTTATTCGTGTTAAATGGGTTGATAAACTAGTTGATTTGGGGTTGAAAACTCGAACCCTAACCTGACCCACTGGTTCCGGTTTACCCATTTACTTAAAATGTCGAAAATGGTAACTAAAACCTGTTATTTTTGGGTTCGTTCGTGTCGGATTGGCGGGTGGGGTTGATTTTTAGCAACCCTATTCCTAGCTCTGACTTTTTTCCCTCTTTTGAAGCAAATGATGATTGTCCGTTCCAGATTATATAATAATGTAAGATTAAAAAAAAAAAACCTTTGGCCGGTGAGAAAAATTTCGTATTTTATCGTAACTTTATGCCACCTTATCGTGATTGTTTCGTTAAGTTATTCATTGTCGGTCTTGATGATGCTTCTTTTTTTTTTTTCATTTCTTTATGCAACAATAGTTTTTCTTTCTTTTTTTTTTGAGTTGTTGGATCGATATGGAGAAGCTAAATTCTTTACCAAATGGATAAGAAGACGCCCATAATAATTATCACATCAATCTTAAACCTATAATTAATACAATAAAAAGATGACATTTTATTGGAAAAGCCAAAAGAACAATCAACACAAAATGCACGTCCTATCTGAGAAAGAATCGTTACAAGGTTGGAGAGGAACATAAAACCTTTTTTAGTTCATGTCCAGCCCAACATGTTGCCAATAATTACACATGCATTTACATAATACCGACATTTTATCTGAATCTTGAGTTGACATGTGCTATGTACAAATTATTTTTAGATCTAAGGCTTAGTCAGTGTCATGATAATTATCGGTCAACACATCACGAGCCTCTTAATGACGTGTGATTAAGACAACCTGGTTTCCAATTAGGGGTGAGTGAATTGAATAGGATAGATAGATAGGCAACACACCATGACATTCGAACCACTTCAATTATGTGAATTATTTGCCAAAGATATTTCCATGTTTTAATTAAATATCATAAGAAAACGACCTTGTTTTAGTTCAACATAATGGAGATTGAGTTGCTTTGTAGCAGCTTTATATATATATATATATATATATATATAGAGAGAGAGAGAGAGATATTTGCTATGGTGCCCACCTAGAGCAACCACCGTGAGCACCATAAGCAAATATCTCATTTTCTTGCGTTTTTTCGATTCTCAACGCTGCCAACACCTACGTAGACAACCTCATATCCATTGCTAACCTAAATCACCCTCTCTAACACGTTAATTTTTAAGAAATCATCACATCGGTATGTCGTCCATATGTGAAGAATAAATAATGGATTTTCTTAAAAATTAACGTGATTAAGAGGGTGATTTAGGTTAGCAATGGATATGAGATTGTCTACGTAGGTGTTGGCGGTGTTGAAAATCGAAAAAACGCAAGAAAATGAGAGATTTGCTTATGGTGCTCACGGTGGTTGCTCACGGTAGGTGGGCACCATAGCAAATTTCATATATATATATATATACATACATACATACATATTTTTTTTGTTTCAGACCTTTTCTTGTGGTTTCTTTTTTGTTTTTACTAAATCGTGGTTGGTTGTGGTTGCTCATATGTGAGCATATGTCTGTTCCGATCGCGCATTACCTGAAAGACATGTTTTGACTGTTTAGCCTACTATATTTGTTTGTAATGAAAAAAATTGTATTATGGGTGTTGCTAATATTAAGTGATCTTGGGTTAATAAATGACAATCGAAGACTATAGTAGCTTGGACAGGCACATCGACCATGAAAGGTCAGTCACGCTAGGGCAAAGGCCGCTTACGTAGTATGTCAAAAAACAAAGAAATTGGGTCCCAAAAATTATGAGTTCAAAAATACTATGACTATCGTCTTAGGTAAATGTGGGACATATTTACCTAATTCTTGGCATCTATCTAGTCTCATCCCCGTAATCTGCGGCGTAAACTCATAACCGGTTGAATAGGAATATTTCATAGATATTAAAAAAAAAAGAAATTGAGACCTTAATTCATGGACCCCATATTTGGGATTGTCCCCCTCCCTTCTCCATGTTGGCTCAGGTTCACTCATCTTTTGCCCATTACCTGTACAAACGATGCATGTGCTCACACGTGCAAAGTATACGAGAGATAAGGGTATTAATTATTAAGGCATCGACCCCCACTACACAAAAAAGATCGAATCTTTTACTTAAACCTGTCCTCTGCAGATGTCGGATTCACATAAGTGTGTAAGAATATTGTTTTCTCAATAAAAGAAAGAAAGAAAAAAAGAAAGAGTTCAAATCCCTGCTTATCAGTCACCGCTGCTGCTATGCTAGGCGACAAATGATGGATTCTTAGAGGAGATTTATTTAATTTTTTGGACCCTTGAGAAATATCCATATATTGTAAATTTGTTTGGGTTTGGTTATCGTAGAAAATGATTTGGATATGAGACGATTGGTTCCCGGCGAACAAATATCATTTCGCATCAGGAATGTTGTTTTGTAAGACCATCTCCAATCGAAAAACGCATTCTCAAACTCAAACGCAGTCTCAAACTTAAAATGCAGTAATTCTTCTCCAACCGATAAACCAATTCGCAAACTTAATAGACCATTATTGTAGTATTCTCTTCTATCCGATTTTTTAATATTACCCATGAAATCTACAACTTTACAAATCAGACCATACTATTATTTTAAGTTCGATTGAAAAAAATGATTTCACAAAATTAATAATAAACTCAATATTTTTTCATATAAAAAACGTAGAAAAAAATAATTATTAATAAAATGAGTCCTTTTATATATTTTTATTTATTTTTGATTTTTTATATGGGTATTTTAATAATTAAAAATAATAAAAGGTATGTATTGTAATTTTTAAAAAATCAAACGCATATTCTGGGATATCTCATTCCCAAAACGCATATATGCGTTTAAAACAGGAGAGAGAAGATGAAAACGCATTTTGAGTTTGCATTTGGTGTACGGTTGGAGAACTTTTAGTATATATTTGGATTTTTGGGTGTCGATTGGAGATGCTCTAAGTAGTCACGTATTCGTAGAAAAAGAGCTGTACTAGCAAGTAAATATGAATCTGTGACATTGATTACACCTCGTTAATTTTTAAAAGAGGTTCAATCAGGCCCTATTAAGGGTTTGATTTCGAATTCAGGCCATATTTGAGAATTTTTTAGGTTATAGTACCCATTTTATGTGTGTAAAAAAGTGTTATGAAAAATATATGAACTGGTATAGAATGATCGTTCTATGTTACAAACTTCATACTGGTATGTCAGAGCAATGAAGTGATACTGCAGAAAATAAACTGGTATCAGCTGATCATAAACTGGTATCGGATTATGGTTTTGTGGTATAAAATTTCAACATAGTGATATGTAAGAGCAGTGAAGTGGTACTCGCAGAAAATGGGCCTTAAAACTTAATTACCAAGAGGGTCTGAATCCAAAATAATAATTATAAGGGGGCCTGAAATAAAAATGCCCCTTTAAAAAATTGTTTGAAAGAAATGAGTACTATTTTTCCTAACTCGCCAACAAAGGAAGGAGACCAATAGTTAGTTGATCCGTCGCAGTCATCATTGATATTCTCCCCCACACAATTAATACACGTTGATGATGTCATTTCTAGTCATTTAAAAAAAAAAGAAATAAAAAAATCTTCCATACTTCACATAAAAGTTCATTCTTGATTCTCATCTCACTCCAAATGAAAAGAGAATCATGAATTTCCCGGCGTTGCTTTTCATCACGGCCGCCGCCCTCCTCCTCCACACCCCACATTACTCCGCCGCCTCGCCCCTCCAAATACCCGCCGGACCTAACCACACGGCGGCGGCGGCGGAGAATAAGCCCCTCGTCCTCCGACTCAAAGCCCAGCTTCTCTCTCCTCCCAAAAACAACAAAAACAAACAGCTTCCCTTCACTCACAACGTAACCCTAACCGTCTCCCTGGCCGTGGGAACGCCGCCGCAGAACGTCACCATGGTGCTCGACACCGGAAGCGAGCTCTCCTGGCTGCACTGCAACGACACCGCCGCCGCGGCGCGTCGGCCCACGTTCTCGCCGAAACGCTCGGCGACCTACTCGCCGGTGCCCTGCTCGTCGGCGACGTGCACGGCGCGCACCCAGGACTTCTCCATCCCAGCGTCGTGCGACGCCAACAGCCTCTGCCACGCCGTGCTCTCCTACGCCGACGCCTCCTCGTCGGAGGGAAACCTCGCCACCGACGCCTTCTCCGTCGCCGGAACCAACTTCTCCGACACCGTCTTCGGCTGCATGAGCTCGGTCTTCAGCAGCAACGCCGAGGAAGACGCGAAGACGACGGGCCTCATGGGGATGAACAGAGGCTCCCTCTCCTTCGTCTCTCAGATGGGATTCAACAAATTCTCCTACTGCATCTCCGGCGAGGACTTCTCCGGCATTCTTCTCTTCGGCGAGTCGAACGCCACGTGGCTTCTTCCCTTGAACTACACCCCTTTAGTTCAGATGTCAGTCCCACTTCCCTACTTCGACAGGGTGGCGTACACCGTCGAGCTCGAGGGCATAATGGTCAGAAATAAACTGCTCGACCTGCCCAGATCCGTTTTCCTGCCCGACCATACCGGGGCGGGTCAAACCATGGTGGATTCGGGTACCCAGTTCACCTTCCTATTAGGGGCTGCGTACGCCGCTCTGAGGAGCGAATTCGTCGACCAAACAAAGGGCAAACTCACGGCGTTGGAGGGCCCACAGTACGTCTTCCAAGGCGCGTTCGACCTCTGCTTTAGGGTTCCGCCGGGATTCGACACGTCGGATCTTCCTCCGGTGAGCTTACTTCTGAACGGCGCAGAGATTACGGTTTCCGGCGGGCAGCTGCTGGTTCCCGGCGGGTTTCCCGGGAACGATTCCGTCCGCTGCTTCACCTTCGGAAACTCCGATTTGGTGGGGATGGAAGCTTACGTCATCGGACACCATCATCAGCAGAACGTATGGATGGAATTCGATCTCGAAAAATCAAGAATTGGGGTTGCTAAAGTGAGGTGCGACCAAGCCGGGCAAAGATTTGGGATCTACCACCATTAAAATTAATGAAATCCTATTTTTTACTTTTTTATTTTATTTCATTGATTTCTTCAATTTAGAATGAGGAGGACCACATGATTAGATGACTTTGGTCCGAAGCAATACAACAAAGTAGTTGATCGATTCATTGAGTGAGCGTAGTGAAGGAGAGAGGCCCCCCTTTTTTTTCCCTGAATATGTACTGTGTTCTTGATTGAGATTTCTATTCTACCAGAAAGAAGGCCTGAAATTAGTAAAACCAATCGATAAATAGAGAGAAGAAGGTTATAAATTACTGGAAATTATTAGTTGATCAAAGATTGCAATCTAATATTAGACTTGGGATGATGATGATATGTTTAAATCCTTCAATTGTTGAGGGTCGACGGGCGAAGGGGCACGAGTGAGGGCACACTGTGCAGCGCTCGTCTTTGGAAATGCGATGACTTCTCTTATGGAGTTTGCGCCGGCCAAAAGCATGCATAGCCTATCCAATCCGTAAGCAATTCCTCCTGCGCAAAATAACGTCGCAATTAAACTCTCATTTCACGTTACATTATTTTTTGCAAGTACTCAATACATGCACGGGCCAGGGGAGTAGATAATGTTTGTCCAAGTTTAGGTAATATCAAGAAAAGTGTGGGCACAAAGATCATCCCATCGCAATCATGATATATCGAAAGAGTATATAGAAACATTTACTATACCATGTGGAGGAGCGCCCATATCTAAAGCTTCAAGAAGATATCCGAATTTTGCTTCAGCCTGCGTAACAGAGAAGGAAAATTAAATAGATATGTTGCGTCTCTTTTGTTTCAGTTATCTTTTTTAATATGATAAGAAAGTTAGGTGTTTCAGGTATGTGCAACGTATAATGCCCTGCTTTGGTATCTTACGTAGTTAAATGGTCAAATAAACCAACCTTCTATTTAAAGAGACAATCAATATAATGTGCTTACTTGTTCAGGCGAAATGCCGACTATCTTCAAAACTTCCTCCTGAACCTCTCTTTTGTACATTCTCAAGCTTCCCCCGCCGATCTAAGAAAGGGAAATAAAGAAACAGATTAAAATAAAAATAGAAGTGAAGTAATAGTGGGATCTACATGTTAATTGGAACTGATCACAACATGGGGAAAACGATTTGTGTACCTCAACTCCATTGTAAACCATGTCATAAGCCAAGGCGCGTGCAGTGGAAAGGTCGTCCATATCCTCGGGATTGGGGGCTGTGAATGGATGGTGCAAAGCCTCTAGCCTTTCCTCAGTATCATTCCACTCAAACATGGGGAAATCAGTGACCCAGAGAATCGAATGTTTTGCCTACAACCAACAAGAGATCACACGAAAGAGAGGATAGTTCAACAGACCGTGGCTCAAATTTCGTCAGAATTCAAAATTACATTTCAACTAACCAGATCAATCAAGCCCAGCTCATGTCCCACGTGCATCCGAAGACGGTCTAAGATTTTATTAACTGATGTATGAGTTCCCACTGCAAATAATACGAGATCGCCCGAACAAGCAGACAGTTCATTCAGCAGAAGATTTTGTTCAGTCTTGTCCAAACTTGACACAAGTGCGGCAATCCCTTCAAGTTCCCCTGGCATTGTTACACTAAGCAGTGTAAGAAAGGCTCAAAAGTAACATAGAATAATTTTCAGAAACCATATTAAGTTACCGTCATCTGAAACCTTCAAGAAAGGCAAACCCTTTGCTCCAGCTTTAATAGCTTCGTTGTAGATATCACCTTTTTTAAGAGAGCTGTTTGAATACTTTTTGGCTCCTGAAGGTATACATAGTGCTTTTACGATACCCCCACCCGATATGGCATCTGCAAAAACCTTGAATGAGGAATTCCTGAAAAATTCAGATACCTGCAAATTGAAATAACCATATTATTAAAAGCTTTCAACAAAAAACAATTTGTAAAACAAAATAAGATGCAGGAAAGGGATGATTCACTGCATTTGTTTTTGTAGTCAAACCAACATTACAAGTTAGCAAAGATGTCACCGTAGATTACATCTTTCAGTTCAAGACCAAAACGTGTATCAGGTTTGTCCGAACCATATCTACCCATAGCTTCTGCATATGTGAGCCTTGGGAAAGGGTTTGGTAATTCAATCCCTTTGATGTCGAGAAAAACCTGCAAAACACGATCTGATAGTTATAAGCATACCAATCGGGACTCTATTGACTTATATATGCAGCCATATATATAACATCATCAAAGTTTAATTTAAAGGCATAATAATGATCATAAAATGTCGATCGATAATTGATAGGACTTCCTGACGTAGTTGATGCATGATTGATGTAATTTCTTTTGAAGAAGAAAACAGGAAAGAGTGAGGGAGGCAGTTAATTGGTCCTATGAGCCCGTCAATGGATATAATCATCAAGTAGTTTACGGATTTGCCTTCCTAATTAGATCCTCATTGAGCTTCAACATGTCCTCGAAAGGAGTGAATGCCATTTCCATATCTAGCTGTGTGAATTCAGGCTGCCTATCAGCTCTCAGATCTTCATCTCTAAAGCATCTGCGGAGGAGAAAATAACAATGATATTTATAAAATAATCAGATTTCATGCAAGCAAAACCCCACAACTAGAACAATTTTCGAGATAAAATGACCGATTTACTTTTACTGCAAATCGTCAAATTTTGATAGAAACTGTCAAACCAACATCTTTTAATAACCCGTTTCCCTTTAATCTATCCATCAAACCAAATCAATTTCACATCTCTGGACACCACAAAATGAGTGCTGAAATCCATGCGTAAAAGACTCAATGCAGTGAAAACGAAAATATATTAAACAAAATTGGAGACTGATCCTACCATATTACCTTGCAATTTGATAGTACCTATCAAAACCAGAAACCATTAGCATCTGCTTGAAGAGCTGTGGACTTTGAGGCAATGCATAAAATGTTCCAGGCTTCATAGAGAGAGAGAGTCTGGCATCAGGTTATTGATTTCATGATATAATTGCTCAGTCAACAGATGAATTGAAAATTTCCAAAATAGTTATCTTAAGATCAGTAACTGAACTAGTCCATCAATGTACTTCAAGAGAGTACTTATGCGCACAAACATAAACATGTTATATTTTGCATATGATCACACCTGGATGACTATACCTGAACTCTTGATGGAACTATATAATCCCTTGCACCTTCAGGAGTAGATCTAGATAAAATTGGGGTCTCGATCTACCTTACAACGATTGAAGTGTCACACACAATCAACAAGACGAAATCCATGCAATGTGGACAAAGAAGTTCCCAATACGTTGTCATTGAGAATCAGTTAACTGATGTAAATACCTCAACAAAACCATGCATGTCTTCAAGGTATCGTCGGATCAGTTTCACCATGCTATGCCGTAACATTATATTGGCATGCATATGAGAACGACGCAAATCAAGGCACCGATATCTAATGTTGCAAGCAAAAGGTTAGCTACTTTGCAGCCCAAAAGTGCTCAAGCAGCACACAGAAAATCGCCATATTGGTATTAGCAACCTAATGCTACACGACTCGAGTCACCTCAATCTAATTTCCTCTTTCGTGGAATCTCTTGCATCATCTGCAGCTGTAACCAAAAACGGCAATTTAACTTTCACGGTGTTCAACAACTGGACATGCTCTGCAGCGACCTGTCGAAGAAGAGGAAAAATAAAATTCGCACATCTCATCTAATGAACAGCATCAACCTAACGTATTCCAATGCGAACAAGATGAAGAATCAAATAGATAACCTCTATGTAGCCAGTCTTCATTTTCTTATTGATGGACTCAGTTGGTCGACGCCTAACAACACCTTCCACTGCAACCACATATTCGAGCCTCAAATCATTCACAGCTGAATGCGCCTCAGGAAACTCATTAGGAAGAGTCGTAATCTGATTGCCAAGACAACAATAAAGGCAAAATTAAAACCTCCAAGCAGAAATTAAATAAATTAAGTGATACAGTGATAAGAATCAATCTACTAATATTCTCGAGGTAGTTATAGAGAGTCCATGACCGAGTTTCAAAATTTAGGTGTGGCCTCTCACAATAACTGGAATGACGACACACATAATCAAACCGAGCGAATAACTCCATGAATTCCCACTCGAGCAACTTGTTCCAAAGAACCCATATATTATCAGAATCGGACAACCATAACCAACCAGCGTCAATAGACTACTTAATCAACAGAGAACATAGAAAAGATTGCAATATAGATCATTCGAAGTCCGATCAGAAGGATGCAAGCGGAAATTTAGGTAGCTAGTAACCTGAACAATTCCAGATTGGTCCCTAAGACTGAGAAAAGTAAGGCAACCATGAACACGATGCAACGCCACCCACCCGCACAGGCGGACTCGCTTTCCTACGTCCGTTTCGGACAATTCGCCACAGTACGCTGTTCGGCTCACCCAATTGGGAGCGTTGAAATCGGAAGAAGAATTAAGGTTAGGGCTTTCAGCGGTATACTTGGGGTTCGAAATTGAGAGGGTTGTTTCCGAAGCTGAAGCGCACACCGAGGAGGACGTAAAGGTGCACTTTCGGAGCGGACGCAGCTTCGGAACTGCGAGGAAGAGGAGCGTTAGAGAAGCGTGCTTCGATCGGAGGGCGGCGGCGGCCGCCGGGAGCGAGCGGAGGAGTTGTAGTGACATTGGAGAGTGAAAGAGAGGGAGGAGCTTAGCTTATCTGCAACCTAGACTTGGTAATACTAATCTACCACCGTATTATTCATAGTGATTATAATTAAATTATATTTCATAATATATAATAAAAAATCAATAATTACACCGTGTCTGATGAAGGTTGAACCATATTATTATCATTCGAAATTTGTCACCAGCCTATGCATGTTTACCTCACATTCTAAGTTTTCTACTTCACTAATTACTGCCGTGCTATTATTATACTTTTAATGTTTTGTAGTAGAACAAAATAAATTTTACATGTGTACGCAAACATATCAAATTATATTTATATTTTGAACATTTTCAATTAAGTTATTTAAAAAAATAAGTTTTAATTTAAGGAAAAAATTGTAACAAGTGTTAATTAAGCATATCAAATTGTCAGGCTCTTTATAAGAGTAGATAATGCGGGCTCGATTCCTGTCCCACTCCCACCTCTTATAAAATGGGCCTAACGCCATTAAGCCCGAACCGAGTATCCATATCAGGCCCATAAATGAGTTGGGCCGAATATAGTATTACTAAGCTTGCCAATGGTGGAATTTTTATTATATTTCTATCTCCATTCTTTCAAAAAATTTTGGGAGTTACTATTTACCGCTCTCTTTTTACTTGTTACCGCCCCTAAAGACTGAAAAAAACATTTTTGCCCCTATGTTATTTAAATTAATTTAAAAAGGTAAAATATAATAAAAAGTAAGAATTCTTATTTAAAATCCTTTACTACGCAAAACTTTTCAAATCACACATCCAAATCAGACCAAAAAAACAGAGAATTTCGCAAATCGCAATGGATCGATGATAAGGAAAGGGGGTGCTGTCACGATTGGTAAGAAAATTGTCGTAAAATTCATTCGTACGTAGATAGATTGTCGAAAACGGGTCGAAATAGGCCGAAAAATGGTCGATCGGACGCGAAATCGGGCAAAAACGGCACGGCCGAAGCGAAATTTTGGCCGGCCAAGTCACGACCGAAACATGATTTCGGTCGGGACAAGGTCGACCGAAATCCGATTTCGGTCATGACCTGGCCGACCGAAATCGATTGTCGGTCGTGACTTGCCCGACCGAAATCGACGTTCGGTCGCCGGGGCTCTGACCGAAATCGTGTTTCGGTCGGAGCAGTCATAACCGAAATCTGACTTCGGTCGGATCCTCGGCGATCGAATCTCGATTTCGGCCGGCCGTTGTCCGACCGAAGTCGGATTCGGTCGGGTCATGGTCCGGCCGAAATTAGGTTTCGGTCGAATTTGTTTTTAATAAATATCTAATTGCAGGCCAAGGGTGGGAAGTCCCTACTCGGAGGGAGCAGCAGATCCCCCCCGTTGGAGGGATCTGGAGAGCGTCATACGAGGGCGCGCGGCGTTGATGCATCCGTTCGTAGGGAACGGGAAGAGGAGAGGCGGCAGCGAGCGGGTCATTCTCATTCCGTATATGCGGATTACGATCCGCATGCGGATGAGGAGGCGCATGCGGATGAGGAGGTGCCCTACGATGCGGCATCGTTTGAGTCATCCGACGACGATGCGATACCGGTCTCCTCAGGTAATTCCCTTCTCCATTATAAACTGACTTGCGATGTCGTGTCTTAATATACGTAAAAAAAATAAATTTAGGAGTGGTTATTCGTAAAAAATAAAATAGGGAGCAAGCGTTCCAGGGTCGTAGATGACGATTCCTGGAGGGTGCAGGGGCCACAGCCAGGTGGTCCACAAGATGGCGAGGTGATCCCTAGTTACTTGGGGCACATCGCGCCCCGCATCTGGGCGGGTGAGGAGGAGAGGTCACTGTTGAAGTGCGAGCAGCGTGCTTTGTATCTTCGGTCGCTTAAGCTGTGGTACGGCCAATTCCCGCCGGAGACGCAGAGCGAGATCGATGGCACGGGGCTTACGCACCTCACAGATGCCATGCTGGGTCACTTGGACCAGCCTCTTCTGTGCGCTTTTGTGGAGCGCTGGCACCCCGACACAAACACCTTTCACATGCCGTGGGGGGAGATGACGATCATGCTCCACGACGTCGAGCAGATCCTGCGTATTCCGATCGACGGGACGATGGTTTCGGGCACCCCGGACGCCGGCGACCAGCAGATCGCGGCGAGGGAGATTATGGGCGTCTCCGCAGAAGTGCTGAGGGGATTTTGGAGAGGCGGTGGGGTTGCGTCGAAAGACGTGATGCAAAGGATGCGGGAAGGTCGGCCGACGGGGTTCCAGGCCATCGTTTGGCTGTGGATTCTATTGGTCGACGCTGTTCGTCGACAAGAGCGGAAACCGGGTGAAGCCCGACATCATGCACGAGTTCTACCGCTCGCAGCCAGTCATTACTCGTGGGGTTCGGCCGCTCTTGCTTACCTCTATCGCCAGCTTGGCCTCGCAAGCCGAGCGGATTCCCGAAATGAAGCACATGGTTCGTCCAAGCTCTGGCGAACTTCTCCTTATGCACCAACCACGTCTGCTCAACATAACTAACGATTTCTGAGTCGGCTAGCCAACACAGACGCATGTCACTCACTGCCTTCTCGTATTCGTCAATCGTCGGAGCTTTCACGACTGCTTTTCAGGACTTGTGCGTGAAGTGAGCTGCGGTCTTTTTGCTCTTCCCCCCAACCAATAAACTTTGTTCTCCACATCTTTATAAATATGCCACGCGCACAGCAGATGGTGAGAATGTGGAAATACCGTATGTACCGGTCGAACAAGGCCCAACTCACGATCAGTGACAATCACCTGATAGACTGCAACATCCACCCGTAACTTCTCTCCGTCTCGTCCTCCATGACGGTAAACCCACACAGAAAGTTGTGATTACAGGGAGTCATCCCTATAATCTCAACTAAAGGCATCTTATATCTATTGGTCTTATACGTCGAGTCAATACCAATAAAATAAGGATACGTCCTCAGCAGTGCGAGTGACTCCGGGTGTGCGAGAAAGACACGTGTCAGTGCATTAGTCTTCTCGTCTCTCAGCGCTTCAACAAAATATCCGGACTCTATCGCCTGTTGCATCAACTGGCTCACCACGTCTCGACCCTCAGAATATTGCTTCTTCAAACGATCTCTGTAATTATATAAATGTCGGATCGTCGCGTTATTTTCTGCGTGTCGAGCCCTCATCGCTGAGAGGATATGTGCTGGTTTCGCTTGCGCAGCAGTCATTTTCTCGACGACCTTCTTTACCTGGATACTTACCCACTCGTCTGGCGGTGTCCCTCGGGATACTGTATCAGAGGGTGATTGTGTATGGAATTCTCAGGTGCACCCGTACGAATGTACCATTCCCTAGTAGCTGGATCCTGCTGGGCTATGACTACAAACGGACACCTGCACTTGTTAGACTTCGATAGCCTCTCCAATTCATCCTCCTTGCCTCTATAACGTTCTCCGCGAGAACATCTAATCAATTTTTTTTGTGCCGCATTTCTTATGCGACGAAATAATCACCTCGAAACCAAGAGCAATAGCGACGCCTTTCGCCCAGTTAATGGCTTCCACGTCGGTCGGAAATCGTCCTCCTTCGCGGAAATGCTCACTGTAATTTATCCCGTCGCCCGTGGAATCCTCCGGAACACTCTCCAAGTCTGAAAAAAAATTATTACAACCGAAATGGAATTTCGGCAACTCCAAGAGGCGATCGAAATGAGATTTCGGCCACCTCCATAGGAGCCGAAATCCCGTCTCGGCCGCGACCGTCCTAGCCGAATGAAAATTTCGGTTCGGACAGCCGCGGCCGAACAATTTTTCGGTCGCCTTATAGGGTGATTTCGGTCGCCACAAGGAGTGGCCGAAATTGTTGTTCGGTCACCCCTTGTGTGGACCGAAATGTAATTTCGGTCGGGCCGAAATTTTTCGATCGAATCCGATCGGTGTTCGAGAATTCACGTCCATACGAACGAAATTTACGAGAATTTGCTTACCATCCGTGCCAATAGACCCTTTCTTTTGACCTTTCCCTTTCCTAAAAAGACGATTCATTGCGATTTGAGTTTTTTTTGTTATGTTTGACTCTGATTTGGATGTGTGATTGCGATATGAAAAGTGTTGTATGGAAAAGGACTTTAAATAGAAATTTAAATTCAAAAGGGCAAAATCGTCTTTTTTCAGCCCTTTAGGGGGCGGTGACTAGGAAAAAGGGGACGGTGAATAGCAATTCAGAAGAATTTTTCATATCTTATTAAGACACATGACCAAGTTTATGTTGTTTGTTTCTGTCTCGTAGATTGGCTGAACATAATTGATATGATATTAAATGATCTTCAAGTGGGATATTTTGTCAAAACTAACATGGACAAGGAAATCAATTTTGGTAGGATCTGTTTGAAATAAATTATAAAAATTAAAAAGTGATGCACCTCATTCAAGGTTAACCTTCTAGGAAAAATGGTCACTCAACATGGTATCAGAGCTTAGGGGCCCGCAGGTCCTGAGTACGAATCCTCACGACCAGTCATTTATGAGAGTTACGCAGACGTGAGGGGGCGTGTTGGAAATAAATCTTATTAAATTAAAAAGTGATGTACTCCCTTCAGGATTAACCTTTTACGAAAATTGGTCAGTCAACAGGATCAGAGTCGGTCGTCGGTTGAAATGATCTGTCCCACAATCCCTGTCTCATTTCCTGTCCCACTTTATTAAAAATGATTCTATGATTACCGAAAAATATGATATGAATATCAAATTGATCATCAAACAAGGAATAAATTGAATGTGTTTATTTATTTTATCATATAAGTAGATGAAATAACAATGATTTTATGATTTGGTAGAATATAGGATTAAAAGAATTAATAAATAAAAAAGAAATTTAGTGACATAGAGGGGGACATAAGTTGTTGGACAGATGATTTCATGCGGTCGTAAGGCTAGAGAGTAGTACTGTCAAAACGGGCCGGCCGGGCGGGGCGGGGCGGGGCGGGGCGGGCGCGGGCGCGGGCGCGGGTAAGCCCGCCTCCTGGCGGGCCTGGATATTTAAGGCCCGCCCCGCCTGCGGGCGGGTAGGATTTCAAAAAAAAAATAAAATAAGAAAAAAAATAAAAAATAAGAAAAAGTAGGAGAAAAATAATAAAAAATAGGAAAAAAATTTAAAAATTGTAAAAAATAAACAAAAATAAAGAATAAGTTGGAAAAATTATCTAATTTTATGAAATTTTTTAATATTAATTTTATTTATAAATCTTATATTTTAAAAAAAATATATAATATTTATTTTTCCGGCTGGCTTGCCCGCGGCCTGCCTGAGATTAGAGCCCGCCCTGCCACTTTGGCGGGGCGGGGTGGGCGGGCCCGCGGGCCCGTTTGACAGCTCTACTAGAAAGTACATCCCTTACGAAAATGAGAAGTTTTCCCTTCATTAGCAGTGGATGCGGATCATACTCATTTTACCCAACTTATATTTTATGGCTAACTTTGCCGAATTAGTTCTGCTTTTGATATTGACAACGTTAATATATTAGAAAACCAAAAATATTAAACACACTGTTGTAAAATTCGGTCTAGGCGGCCGTCTAGGCGCTAGTCGGAGAACACCGCACCAAAAATAGCCTAAACGGCCAACTATCGGCCAAACGATTAATCGGCCCATTATTCAGGCTGATCGGCTAAGTAGGCCGATTATTCAGGCTAATCGGCTAACTATTCGGCCTAATCGGCAAAATTACTCGGGCTAATCGGCCTAATTTTAAGCCCATTACAAGCCCAAATAAAATTTACTAACTCAACCCACAAAGGTAGGCATACCAGTGGCTACTGACGTTAGTGGAAGCGAAAAACGAAGCATATATTAAGATCTGTCGGCTTTCTTCACTGTGATAAACGGTGTGGGACAACTAGACACTATCCTACAACTATTAATTTACTAATTGATTATTCCGTCTATATCCTTTGTAGACAATATATTCTTCGAAAAAAAAAGGAAAAATCTCAATATATTCATTGCAAATTCACTAAATATTTTACGGATACAATCAATTAGAATATCTAACTTATTGAAATATTGAGATATATAATAATGTACTTTGATACAGTTTTTACATATTTGATATATAAAAATAATAAAAAATAAGACTCCCCTCGGGCGCCCGACTACCGCATAGCGAATTTTACAACATTGATTATACATACAAAAAAAAAAAAAAGAAGATAAAATCGAAGATTCCCCCCCCCCCCCCCCCCCCCCCCCCCCCCCACGAAATTTTTTAGGTGCCATCACTTTTATGATCGAGCTAACTCCTTACAAGGAAATAACCTTGATTGAAAATAAGATATTATAAAGCGTCAATCGAAGCTTACACTATAAGGTGAGAGGGTCGTATGGTCGCTGTACTATTCTCCAAAGTCAACGATATTTGAACTCATATCGTCATATGTACCTACATAACTTGTATGTCTCAAGAGATGAAGGTTACGAGTTTTATAGAGTAACTGCTAACATGTAAATTAGTAACATATTAATACGCGGACAAAATCTCTGGGCAATGCGAAGCTAATAATATGCATTAATATCTGTGGGCTCGTCAGTGTCACCATGCAAAGGTAATGAATGCTCTTACTCTAAAACAGCTTGTCTTAAGACTAGAATGAAGTTGAAAATTCTCGATTTTTCACGTTTGTCCGATTATTATTACAAAATGATCAATCGTACGTAAAGTCACAGATTTTCCTCATGGCATTAAACTGATGGCGAATTAACGACAGGACCGATACGAAAGCTCTTGATGTTATTGAAGGGAAGGTGATGATTATTGATATGAACAAAAATTGAATGTTGTGTTGTGAGTATTATGTGGCTATCATGTCTTGCATGGCGAAGAGGCAAACTAAGATATATAGAGTAAATAACGATAATACTCATTCCAAATAATTAGCCACGTGTGTGATACTTTATATGATTACTTTTGTTTCATTTCACATTTGTTTATCTCTTACTCTAATCTGATTTTGAATATCTAAAAGTTTAAGTTTGCAAGGGTGTATCTTCTTTTTTCTGATTTTACATAATATATATCAAACAACACGTCACAAGCCATCACGAAACAAATTAGACAGAGAGAGCAAGCAACCAAGTGGAATCAAACATGTGATGACTACTTCCATATATTTTTATTTTCCTACGGTTAGGTATCCCACTCAGTTCAAGAAGAAAATATCGTATTCCATTTGTAAGAACACGAAACAAATCTCATCGCATTCGACCATCTAATCTATCATGAAAAGGTTCGGTTAACGTATTTTCAAGTTGGTGTAGGCACTTTCACAAAGGTCAGCTCCGTTCTTGACCGTAGGCTTAACTTATAACTAGTATTCAGTTCTCATCATGTTCACAAACGTATGGAGAAGAGATTAAAAGGTCAACTCCAACTGTAAGTAAAACTAACTACTTTGAAGGACTGCTCTAACTACATATGATTCTTACTTACGGTTAAAAACACCGATAAATTCACTATCAGTCACCTTGGAAGTTTAAACCCCTCGAATCATTTCTTACTGTTGAGTACCGATCTTTTGTTGGGCAGCAAACCCAAGTCCCAAACAGGATAATTAGATAAGTTGAGACCAATTTATAAGCTTGTGAGCTACTCTACTCCCTCTAATACCAATTGGTTTTAGAGTGGAATCTCGCGGGCTTATGAATTTGGACTTCTGGAATTGGGCTTAAAAGGGATTCTATTCCCAACACTTTTCACACGGACAGTTCGATACTTAACAGTTTAACACCAAAAAATAATTCGATAGATTTTAAGAGGAAGTTCGAACTTCAAATACGACCACCCCAAAAACAAAGCAGTAAAATCACCATTTTGAGCCTCAATAAATACCCACAATCTCCCATCAAACCATTCTCTACTTCTCCACAAAAAAGAAACTCCGAAAAACCTTTCCCACCTTCAAAAAAAATGGCTCACAGAGCAACGACGAGCACGGTCGAGGCCCGAGCTCGAGCCACGTGGACCGTGCGGCTCCACTCAGCTGTCCGAACCTCCCTAGCCTGCGCCATGGTGGCTGCAGCCACGCTCTACGGTCCCAAGCCATTCACGAACCACCTAAGGTTCCCTTCCTTCTCTTACCTAACCGTAATCCTCATATCATCATCCTTGGAAGCCACCCTAGGGAACGCACTGCACGGCTGTTGGCACGCAATCTGCGCCACGGCCCACGTCGTGCCTGTCGCCGTCCTGGCCCGTCGAGCCCTCGGGCCCGTGCCCTACAACGGGCTTTCGATCTCCTTCGCATCTCTTACTGTGGGGGCGGCAAGCTTCCTTGTAATAATACCCCAGTGGGCCCACATAACCGCCAAGAGGGTCGCCCTAGGGCAGGTAGTGTTGGTATGCACAGACGCCGTTTTTAGTACGGATGGAAGTTATTACGGTTATATTCATCCCTTGCACTTGGCGGCGAGCACTGCGCTTGGAGCTTTGGCTTGTCTGCTGGCGGCGGTGGTTCCTTTTCCCTTTCTGGCGTGTTTTCAGGTAATAAGCTCATCTACAATCCACAATACGAAAACACAGTACGTAAAAATTATAGTACATAAAAATTTTCATTTAAATCTAATTTCTACTACAGCTGTTCAAATTCGGTTAACCGACCAACTGAAACCGAAATTTCAATTCAAATACCAAATCGAAATAATTCGATTTTGTAATCGATTTTCATTTATTGATTCGGTTCGGACGAAAAAACAGAATTTTTTTTTTTTAATATTTTTATATAAATAAATATTCCTATTTATTACTATCATAATTATTTTAATAAAACTTTTATATTAAATTATTAAAAATTGAATATATAATAATTATTAATTTTAGTATTAGTAGAGTATCACTGTTCTTCACACTATAATAATGTTGATTATAGAGTTCCAAAGGGTAGAGACGTACTCTATAGTCTCTCTACTCCCTGGAAGTGCTCTAACAGCGACCAAAGAAATAGGTCAATATTCTTCCAGCGTATGCGTTCAGGTAAAGAAGATGTGTCGCCTCTACGCTGAGAACGTCGTGGAGAGGATGAATCTCTACTTCGAAGCTTTTCGGGCCAAAGATGGGAACGTTAAGGCGGACCTCATTCGACAGGCAAAGCCCATAGCTGAGGCGGGAAACAAGCTGCTGCAGAGCATCAGTGTTCTTGAGGTACGTTCTTTTTTTTTTTTTTGCATTTTCGTTTGCTTCTAATGGAATTTCAGCAATTGAACTGTTCGCCTTTTTGTTCGTAGGAAGGGATGCGTTGGGAAACGCCTTGGAGAGTATATGCCAGAAAGGCGAAGACGCCGGGCCCTACAGAGAAGCTTCAGCCCATCGAGCTAGCACTGAAAGGGATGGAATATTCTCTGGCTTCTTCGCCATTTTCTGTCTACCCATCTCAAGCAGTTGACCAAGAAAAGCTGTCTAGCTTCTTACAAGGAATCTCACGTCAGATTCAGGGAAAACTCGAGGGCAGAAGATCAGAGGTGAGACTATCATCGCCAATCGAAGCCAGCCCAATCCCAGCCCGTAATCGTTGCTGGGCTTCTTTCTTCTTCTCTTGCACCGATGAGCTGCTCGAAATCAGCCATGGCAGCAGAAGAAATCCACTCAACCATGAACACAGAGAAGAAGGGAAATTCACCACCAAGACAGCCCTCAAAAACTGGCTCCACAACCTCAAAAGCAGCAAAAAGCTGGAAACAGCCTTCAAAAGCTCAATCTCCCTAGGGCTAGCAGCGTTCTTCGGCCTGATATACGACAGAGAAAACGCATGCTGGGGCGGGCTATCCATAGCCATAAGCTTCGGGACAGGTCAGCAGCCAATCTTCACAATATCAAACAAAAGGGCCCTGGGCACAGCCATTGGATCGGTCTATGGCGTAATATGCTGCTTCATAGCCCATCAGCTGAGGCCCGTGGCCCTCCTTCCATGGGTCATCATCGCAAGCTTCTTAAGACACAGTCGAATGTATGGCCAGCCCGGCGGAATCTCGGCTGCGATAGGAGCCCTTTTGATCCTCGGGAGAAAACTCAACGGTTCTCCACATGAATTCGCTGTGGAGAGGCTCGCGGTGGTCTACATAGGGCTCGCCTGCTTCATCGCAGTCGAGTTTTGTATGCAGCCGAAGAGAGCTGCAGCGCTAGCGAGGAGCCGCATGTACCTAACTCTCTGTGCCGCCCATGACTGCATAAGACAGATGAAGTTAGAGAAACATGAATGTCCGAAGATAATCGAATTGAGAGAGAAGCTTAGGAGGCTTGAAGCCCTCGTCCGTGAACTCGAGGATTTCGTGGCGAATGCAGAAACAGAGCCCGAGTTTTGGTACTTGCCCTTTCAGACCTCTTGCTACCAAAGGCTGCTTAAATGCTTGTTCAACGTAGCGAATTTGCTCTACTTCACGGCGAACAATATGGAGAAGATGGTGGAAATAGAAGAGACCAGCGATGTGCTCGGGGAATTCCAGGAGCAAATGGAGATCTTAGATGAGACCTTAGGCAGCTTAGTGATATGTGTGGGCAAGTCTGACTTGAGCAAGTCAAAGGTTGGCGTCGAGAAGTACCAAGACATCGAAGGTGGCAATTTGGGAAGCTGCGAAATTGCGAGCAGTTCTTCGATTGGAGAAGGAAGATGGAGCTTCGGCGAAGAAGCGAGCGAAGAGATGATGATTCGATGTTTGAGAGCCATGGCGTTCTGCATTGATTCTCTGAGGAAAGAAATAGGTGAGATTGAGATGCATGTGAAGGAAATAGTTCGATGGGAGAACTACAAGACTTACCTGAACTAATGATCGTACAGCAAGAACCCTAGTTGAGAAACCCTCATGATTCAATATGAAATCCACTTCAAATTGAGATCACATAGAACGTGAAATTCATATTCAAATTGAAATCGATACACGAGCAGACATAGATCTGATGAAAACCCCTAATATTTTACAAATCCTAAATTCATCGAACAATCTCCTAACCGCCGAAGCCGTACAGAGTGCGCCCCTGCCTCTTGAGAGAGTAGACGACGTCCATGGCCGTCACAGTCTTCCGGCGAGCGTGCTCGGTGTAGGTCACGGCGTCGCGTATGACGTTTTCCAGGAAGATCTTCAAGACGCCGCGGGTCTCCTCGTAGATTAGTCCGCTGATCCTCTTCACGCCTCCTCGGCGGGCCAGGCGGCGAATCGCCGGCTTTGTGATTCCCTGGATGTTGTCGCGGAGCACCTTACGGTGTCGTTTCGCTCCGCCCTTTCCCAGACCTTTGCCTCCCTTTCCACGCCCCGACATTCTTCTGAATTACGAGAGAAGTTGATTTTACAGCTTTTATAAACGATCTTGAGCTTCGAGCTAGTGCGTAACTGTGTATAGTGAGTGAAGCGTGGAACGATGTATTATTTATAGAGTGAAGACGAAGTTGTGAAAATGAAAGCCAGCCGTCGGATTGGAAAAGTAAGTAGAGGTTGAGATGACGATCCTTGTGTTGTACAAATTTGTTTCGGATCGTTTATTAGAAGATGATCAACGGTGGAAAATATCCAAAATTTGAAATAAACAAATCGAGTCGATCATCCACTTCACCAATCATTTTAGCAAGTTCTATTATGTATAAATATTGTTTCTTGTTTTTCATTCGGCTATTTTTTCATACTCGTATTTGGTTGTCATTGCTTGTACATAAGCTCTTTCTCTATCGGATCATGATGTTACCGTATAGACCCGCTTGGTCTATTTAGCTCATGTATTTCTATATTGTGAAACTAAAACTATCGCTCCACCAAAAAAATAAAAATCAAATGCCAGATGCATAATGATGCCGTCGAAAATTGACCTACCGCGGAAATTGGCTAGCGGCCGTTTTCCCGTCTGAGTTTTCGCCGTGTGTCGTGGCCGGAGACTGTTGAAACAGGGTGAATTTTGGGGAATTATTGGCCCTCTTGCCTTAGTCAAGAGGGTAGTGCCGTTTAAGGTAGTGTAATCAAAGGAAAATGGTGCAGTGTCAAAAATGACAGAGTAACGGTATGCAATGTGAAAAACGTACCTGGCCTAGCGATATTTGTAGGATTGGAGCAGGACGGAACCGCTTCAGGGCAGTTACCACCTACGTTCAGCGTGCTTGGACGGTTCTCCCCGCGTATAGTGCATCTTGGACGATTATTTCATGTAGGAGCGGTTGAAACCATGATCTGATAGGTTTGGATATCTGCGTGGGGTACTTCCCTTCGGGCTCCTTTTACGTGTTACCTCCTTTCGGGCTTTCAAGTATTCTTCGCCTGGGCGCAATCCCCAATCCCATCCTCAGGTCGGGGTTTTAAGTATTGCCCAATCCCCCTTGGAGAGAACCCTTCTCCCAGGTCAAGATTTTCAGGGTGTAGTCCTTGTTGAGTAGAGTCTCTTCCCGGGTTGGGCCATCGAAGCGCTAATCCCCAGCTGGTGAGGACCTCCTAGGAACGTGGGTTCCGGGGCGTTGTCCCTAGCTGGATGGAGCCCCTCCTCAGGTCGGGACTCTTAGGATAGTATCTCTAGCTGGATAGAGCCCCTCCTCAGGTCGGGACCTTTAGGATAGTATCCTAGCTGGATGGAGCCCCTCCTCCGGTCGGGACCTTTAGGATAGTATCCCTAACTGGGTGGAGCCCAATCCTGAATAATACCTTCTGATAGGCGGAGTTAGGTATTAGTTTATGGCGAGAACGAACCAGGTATTTTGCCACATTAGGGTGAAAACCCAAGGGTAACAATAGTCCCCCCTTCAATTAGTCCAAAAGAGGATGTGAATTTTGGACGTAGTCGGGTGGTGGCAAAATGCTCGAGTTGGTGTTAAGCCAGTTCGGACAGGGTCGGCATGCTCGAGTTGGCGTGCTGCTTCGCTCTCGTCGCCACGTGTCGGCTTGCTATTGGTGGATACTGATGGGATGTTTGGGCGGGAGTTCTGGAGCCCTTTCCCATGGCCGACACGGGCCCTCCTGGTCCGTTGATCCCGTCCAGATCCAAGGGTTCAGATCAATGGATTGGGGCCTATATATACCCCACCTTTAACATTCATTTTCTTCTTTACACTTTCTCGCTCCCGAAATTCGCTCGAGCTCAAGATCTCTCTTAACTCTTCGCCCCAGCTCCTAGGTACTTGTAAGTTTTCGCTCTTTTACTCATTTCTCCCTTCTTTCTTTTGCTATGTCTTCGAGTGGGTCTTCGGGTAGTTCTTCTTCAAGTAGTTCCTCTTCGGGTAGTCTTTCTGGCCAGAGTTCGGGTAGGACGGTTAGTGATATTAACGTGGGGGGTGAGGGCCCTTCGAGGAATAGGCAATTAGCGATCCAGCCCGAACCCATGGCCCCCCTAGGTCGTCCTCTTCTTAACTTAGACCCCCTACCCCTAGAAAAGGATTTCCCCAACGCGAGGGCCTATCGTACAGCGGTGAGGGAGTGGGTTAGGTATGTAGAGGCAATTCGGGAAAATGCCACAAGTCGAAAAAGGGGTGAGGAGGAGGAGGAGAGGGAGTTCCTTCGTTGGCACGAGGTTAAGGTGTCTTCTTTTTCCTCCGCCCAAATTCCGCTACTTCGGGCTAAATCGGGCATGTCTGACCAATTCGAGGTCATGGTGCCTTCTTTGACGGACGTCGCTAGTGACCCCCCCGAGGGCTTCGGGACGTATTTTTTAGACTACGTAGACATGGGCCTCCGATTTCCCCTTCCTCAGTTCCTTGTAGACATTCTTAAATATTATGGTGTTTCTCCTGGCCAATTGGCCCCTAATTCTTTTAGCCATATTATCTCTCTGGCGGTTCTCCTAAGTGGCTTCGGGTATTCTCCTTCTGTGCCTTTGATCAATTATTTCTTGAGGATCAGCAAGAGAGAGGAGGGGAAGTTCATCTTTTCCCCGTCACCTCGATACCCCGATCTTATCCAAGGCCACCCCTCGTCCCACAAAGGTTGGATGAGCAAATACTTCTTTCTTCGTTCCCCCCGGGGTAGTCCTGAGAATCAGCTTCTACCTTTCACATGGGATGATGATACATCTATTGAAAATCCCCTTCCCAGTTCCTCGAGCCAAGCAGAGGCTTTCTTGGCGAAAATTGGGGAGAGGCGCTATTGGGCTCCCGAACTCATAAAAGATGATCTTCTTTTCCTTTTCGGGTTTAGTCCCAAGGTGACCGAGGTGCCTCCTAACTTAGGTATATACATATTTTGCCCGAACCCCATAGGCCCGAATTGCCTTATGCAAAATATTCTAAATATTTTTGCTTTCGCAGCTCAACGAATGGATCTCGCCACGGTCGCAACAATGCAATCTTCGGATGAGGATGGTGATGTCCACGTTCTCTCCCAGACCCTCCCTGCTCAATCCTCCCGACCCAAAGGGAAGGGTAAGGCCCCGGCCTCTTCTCAATCCAAAAAGGCGACGGGGAAGAGGCCAGCGACATCCCCTGGTGACCCATCTTCAAAGAAATCCAAGTCCTCACTTGCTCCTTCCCCCACTTCGGGGGAATTGGTGGCCCTGGGCCGGGCTAAACAGCCCCGCTTTTTCGAAGAGACGTCCCGTGGTGGCTGCTGGAATTTCTTGAAGGAGTTTCCGAGCGAGGAGAACAAGCGATGGTCTCGGCATTTCTCCGGATATTCGGGATGCTATCTCCGCTACCTTCGGGCAGGTAGGCTCCCGTATTTTTGCTATTTTCAGGGGTCTTCGTTGCTCATGACTTCATCTGCTTCTCCCTTGTGCAGGGCCTTGTTCTTGTATCCGATGCCATGAAGCGCTGGGTTCACCTCTCCGGGAGCTACGAAACCCTGGAAAAAAAGATCGAGACCATGGAGGATGAGAAGGTCGCGGGCCAGCGTCGGGAGGAGCTTCTCAGGGATCAACTGGCGGAAGTGAAGCAGCAGCTTTTCCGGGCGGAGGCTGACAAGAAACGGTCCGACATTCTCCGAGAGGAGGCGGAGGGAGTTCGGCGAGCCCTCGAGACGGAATTGGCAGAAGATCACTTCTCCAAGAAGGATTTTGCCAAGGGGATGCGTAAATTCTTCCGTACGGCTTCTATGGGTGCCTTTCCCAGCTTAGGGAGAATGGGTATAGCCATTCCGCCCATCCCTTCGACTTCCTCGATGCTAATTACGCCTTGCAGAACGCTCCCGCCGGCGGTTACCAGCCCGAAGCCCGGGTTACAATCCCTCCCCCCAGGGCGCCGACTCCTGCTCTAGAAGAAGAAGTAACTGAGGAACCCGATGCTGATAAGGCTGAGGAGGTCGAGGACCCTAAAGACGTTGAGGGGGAGGAAGACGCTGAGGTCGGGGAAACACCCGAAGAGCTTGAAAGGGAGGGGGAGTTTACGGAAACGACAAGAGGTGACGAAGTCGGAGAAGTCCTCGAGAAGGAGAGGGATGACGGGGAAGCAAGTGTTCAGGCCTAGCCGGCCGAATGAAGGAATTTATTTTGTTTTCTAAGTTCTGTAGTTGGTCGACTTAAAACTTTATTATATACGTGTACTATCATTTTGTGTTTGGAACATAGCTCTTCGAGGCATGATGTTTGTATGTCTAGCCTTCGGGCGTTTCTTCTATGTTTCCTGTTTTTTTATCCTAGCATCACGCATTCGGGGCCTCACCCCCATCAAAATTACTTTGACCCGAGTAGTTGTATTTTCCCCGGGTTGGTGAAGCCGCAGGTCAATCATAATCCGAACTTGTAGGCCTTCCATTCTCTAGTCATCCGAGAATTTAGCAACAGCCGACCTAGTCTTGGTCTCCTTTAAGTCCGAGAATCTCGCCAACTTGGTCAAATTCCAACGTTGTGTATGATAACGTCCCTCTAATTCGAATTTCCTAACTTTTCGCCTACCCCAGGGATCCCCTTCCTATATATATGGTGTCTCCTAGCCTTTCAAAGTCACCTGTTCTCGTATTTTCTCCCATATACATATGTTCTTATGGCTTCGTTTGCTAAGGGAAAAAACGTCGTTGGGGCCTCGTCAATGACCGGGGGAATTTTTTCGACCTGGACGCCACTCCTGAGACTTTCTATGGTACGAGCGTTCAGCAAGACCCCGCCGTTGGAGTGAAAACTCCGCTTCCCAGCGGAGATGATGATGATAAGAACTACCGCCGGAATTTAGCCAAGTGATCCGCCGAGGCGGAGGAAGTTCGAGCTAGGGCTAACCTTCCGTGGCATCGGGCCAAAGTGTCTACCCTCAGTCCTTCGTCTCTGGGGGAATACCTGGAAAAGGCTCGAGTTCCCTCTGATTATGAAGTTTTACTCCCCGGTCCTTTGCAAGTGGCCTCTGCTCCTCCCTTTGGTTTCCTTACCTTCTACACCGATCGAATAAATATGGGCCTTAAGTTTCCCATTCCCCCTTTCCTTTTAGATCTGTGTGAGGCTTTACATATATCTCCCGGCCAAATCTTTTCCAATTCTTGTAGTTTGCTACTAGCTTTGTCCGCGGTCACGCGATTAGTGAACTTCCCCATTTCCACTAAGTTAATCATCAGCTTCTTCCGTGTGTGTGAGAGAGAAAATTGGCCTTTGTGCCTTCCACTGAGGTCTTCTACGACAATTTCACTGCTACTAAGGGATGGATGAACAAGTTCTTTTTTGTACATCCTTCATCTCAGCATCGGGACCGTCGATTTGCGCTGCTTCACTGGAGGGAGCAATGCGAAGTTCCCAGCGAATCTCCTGACCTCTTGCGGCAATTCCTGGCCCGGATCGGGGGGCGCCGCTTTTCTGTACAAGAGTTGGTGGCAGGTGTTCCTCCTGAGGCGATTACAAGTTCGTTGATCCCTTTGCTATAGTATTGATCCTTGCCTCCCTAATTAAACCCTTTTGCCAGCAGGTGATGGACTAGGTTCCACCCCCTTTGCAACTTTTCGGGCTCCAAATACCCGAAGTCGAGCGCTAGGGAGAGTTCCTCTTCACGTCGCATGGCAGACGATGACACCCGAGGCGAGGGGTCGCCCATCCCCCGATCTGAGATGGGACGGTCCAAGCACGTGAAACCATCTCCTCCCCCTCCTCAAGCCGTGGACGACCCCGTTCCCCGGCCTTGATTTTTGTTGGAGAGGACCGGAGATTCTGCCCTGACTTATATGCTGAATTTCCTTACTCCCGAGAGGAGTTTCGCTAAAGAGTTACCCGATGGTCGTTTTTGGAAGGAATGGGCTCTGGCCCTGAGCCAGGTAGGGCGGTTTTCCTTTTAGCTTCAGGTGAGATTTTATTTCTGATGGTTTGCCTTTGGTGACAGGCGTATTCCCTGTCTTGCGAAGGAGCTCGACGGTACCGCATTCAGCAGAGAATGACGGATTCGGCTCGAAATTGCAACGTGGAGATGACTATGAAGGTCAGTGAGGAGGCTCAAGAGGTGGGTCGCCTGAGGAATTCATTGGCCAAGGCCCAGTTCGAGGTCGGCAAACTCCGCCAGGAACTCCACTCGGAGAGGGAAATTCGCCGTACTCGGGAGTTTCAGGGAACCAGGAGCTAGTCCCTGCCGAGAAGGTGTCCGAGGCCACCAATTTATACTTTAACTTCGGATTTCAAGGATGTCTGTCCCAAATCAGGGATAATGGTTTTCCGGAGAGCGCCCATCCTTTCGATTTTCTGGACCCGGAGGCGGCGTTCATGGCTTTGGCACCTCGACGTTCACCCCCGAAGTCGGTAAAAGCAAAAGATCTCTGGGACGAGTTCGAGCTAGGCGAAAGTAGCGACCCCTTAAAGAGAAGCGGTCCCGCTGGGGCGGATTAGCTGCGTCGGAGTCTTTAGCTTCTTGTTTGCTTTTTAGAGTGTCTTGTTTGAGTCTTTATTATTTTTCCATTTCCTTGCCTGCCCTGTTTGCCTTGATGATATTCAAGGCGTATTTATGAATTAAAGGGGTTTATGCCTTCCGGTCTCGATTTTGTTTGCTTCCTAATATTCGATATCGTTTTTGGTATCGTTCCTTTCAATCGCGTTCTCAAGAATTCGATTCATATCAATGGCAAAGTCCCTTGCCCAAGGTCAGGGGTGTCCCCTGAACCCATGGGACTACCTCTCGCAGAGGGATTCAGTGTGCGCAAGGTCTTCTCTTCCCTTGGGAAAGGTTTTAGCCTCTCGCAGAGGGATACAGTGTGCGCGACGTTCCCGAAGGGAACAGTGAGCTGCCTCTCGTAGAGGGATTCAGTGTGCGCAAGGTCTTCTCTTCCCTTCGGGTAATCTCCGCTTCTGGCTTTCGACGATTTAATTTCTACTTGAACTTCTTCAACATAGCACTTCCGAGCCATCACGCGGTCTCCCAACACTTCTCCTACCTTGTCTCCTACTGGGAATTTGATTTTTTGGTGTAGTGCCGAGGCGACCGCCGTGAAGGAGGTCAATGCGGGCCTTCCTAGGATAATGTTGTAAGGGCTAGATCCGTTGATGACCATGAAAGGCGCTATCCGTGTCTTGCTCAACTTCCCCTCACCAAGGATGAGCGGGAGATGTAAGATCCCCACTGCTTCGACATAGTGTCCCGTGAAAACGAAGAGGGCGGTCTCTACTTTGTCCATGGGGTAAGATCCCAAGTCCATTTGATCCAGCGCCCTTTTGTAGATTATGTTGACAGAGCTTCCATTATCGACGAAGACTCTCCCGACGTCGTGATTGGCGACCTCGGCCCTAATTACCAGGGCGTCTTCGTGAGAGTCCTCCCCTCCATGAAAATCCTCTGGTCCGAAGCTAATCACCGGTTCGGACCTTTTGCTTCCCAACTTAACTTCGTAATTCTCTAGACGTCTGACCCCCGCCTTCCTCGCTCTGTTAGAGTCTCCACCGGTAGGTCCTCCTGAGATTATGTTAACCTGCCGAGGTGGTAACCTCTGTTCGGGGGACTTTCGCTGTTCCCGGTTGTCCTGGCGTCCACGAGCGTCATCCTCTTCTCTCCTTTGACCTCTTCTTTCCTCCCTCTCTGGCGTCCTCCCTTGTCTTTCTTTGCGGTTGGGGGCTTGATTATTTGGTCGGGGATTGAAGCGATTTCCGGCTCCTGGGTATCTAGGCTTGGTCCTGAACCCGCCGGATCCGCCTTCCCCCTGTCAACTTCGCCCGTGCTTCGGGATTGGATGCAATCAATTTGTCCAGCTCGCGACCTAGTTGGAAACAGCCTTCCGTCGTGTGCCCGTACTCATGATGATAGTTAAAATAGGTGTCAGACATTGGCCTCTTGGGGTTGTCGTCGATGTAGGGTGGTCTGCGAAGGAAGTCGTACTCATCACATATTTCCAATGCTCGGATTTTGTTAACCCGCATCCTAGGGTAGTCCGCCCGCGGCATAGTTGGAATCGGAACGGGGCGATCGTCTCTTCGAGGAGGAGGCCTATGACCCTGATCCCTGGGCGGGCTCCTTCTACGATCTCGAAGCGGGCTCTTCCTTTTTTGTACTCAGGCTCCCTGGCTTGAGATTCTTCAACTCGGACGTATTTTTCCACTCGGGTCACCAGTTCTTCCACTGTCGTCGGGTACTTCTTGACTAAGGATCTGAACAGCTCTCCATCTCGAAGGCCGTGATGGAAGGCCCCAATGAGCAGTTCGGGTGCGGCGTTGGGTACCTCCATCTTTATCTGGTTGAACCGCCGAAGATAATCTCGTAGGCTTTCTCCCTCGACTTGCCTGATATTTAACAGCTTTACGGCTGAGGATGGACGCCTTCGGCTACTCGAGAAATGCTTCAAGAAAAGGCTAGTCAGGTCTTGGAAACTTTTAATCCCTCCTGGAGGTAATAGCGCAAACCATTGCTGGGCTCCTTTAGTTAACGTCGTGACAAAAAGGCGGCATTTGACAGCGTCGCTTAGTTGGTATAAGGCTGCGTTCCCTTCGAAAGCGGCGAGGTGGTCCTCGGGGGGCCCAGTTCCGTCGTATTTCCCCATTTTGAAGGTGCGGAAGTGCCCTGGCAGGGGGGCTGTTAAGACGTCGGGTGAAAATGGAGAGGCTCGGGGAACTAGCGGGGCTTCTGGCGGCTTTACTAAGTCCTTGAGCTTACGGATCTTCTCCTTCAGATCTTCCAGTTCGGCTTCTCGTTGCCTAGCTCGCCTCTTCTTATTCTCGCGTACCTCCCTGAACTCTGAAGCAAATGTTCGATTTTCGTCCTCTTGCTCAACTGTGTTAGATGATGCTTCATGCTCTCCGTTGGGTCCTGGCTGGTGATTCTCTCCCTCGTTTTGCCCAGGCGGGCGGTTTTCTCCTCCGTTTTGTCCGGGTGGGCGGTTTTCTCTTCCAGTCTGTCCAGGTGGGCGGTTGTCTCTTCCATTCTGTCCAGGTGGGCGGTTATCTCTTGCATTCTGTCTGGGTGGGCGATTTTCCCGATTCCTCTCCGCCATGAGTATCCCCACGTCAGTTGCTATCCTCCTCATTTCTTGCATCGTTTCAGCCATCACCATATTAAATTTCTACTAGAGAGAAACTATAGTTCCCACAGACGGCGCCAAATTGATGCCGTCGAAAATTGACCTACCGCGGAAATTGGCTAGCGGCCGTTTTCCCGTCTGAGTTTTCGCCGTGTGTCGTGGCCGGAGACTGTTGAAACAGGGTGAATTTTGGGGAATTATTGGCCCTCTTGCCTTAGCCAAGAGGGTAGTGCCGTTTAAGGTAGTGTAATCAAAGGAAAATGGTGCAGTGTCAAAAATGGCAGAGTAACGGTATGCAATGTGAAAAACGTACCTGGTTAGAATGAGGCCTGGCGATATTTGTAGGATTGGAGCAGGACGGAACCACTTCAGGGAAGTTACCACCTACATTCAGCGTGCTTGGACGGATCTCCCCGTGTATAGTGCATCTTGGACGATTATTTCATGTAGGAGCGGTTGAAACCACGATCTGATAGGTTTGGATATCTGCGTGGGGTACTTCCCTTCGGGCTCCTTTTACGTGTTACCTCCTTTCGGGCTTTCAAGTATTCTTCGCCTGGGCGCAATCCCCAATCCCATCCTCAGGTCGGGGTTTTAAGTATTGCCCCCCCCCCCCCTTTGGAGAGAACCCTTCTCCCAGGTCAAGATTTTCAGGGTGCAGTCCTTGTTGAGTAGAGTCTCTTCCCGGGTTGGGCCATCGAAGCGCTAATACCCAGCTGGTGAGGACCTCCTAGGAACGTTGTCCCTAGCTGGATGGAGCCCCTCCTCAGGTCGGGACTCTTAGGATAGTATCTCTAACTGGATAGAGCCCCTCCTCAGGTCGGGACCTTTAGGATAGTATCCCTAGCTGGATGGAGTCCCTCCTCCGGTCGGGACCTTTAGGATAGTATCCCTAACTGGGTGGAGCCCAATCCTAAATAATACCTTCTGATAGGCGGAGTTAGGTATTAGTTTATGGCGAGAACGAACCGGGTATTTTGCCACATTAGGGTGAAAACCCAAGGGTAACACATAATGTCCTAAATTCCACCAAAAATGACAATCAATATTCCAAACGAAATTACAAATTGTCGTTATTAGGGAACCATGTAGTAACAACCACGTCTCGGTTTCGTTTTGAATCATAACTGTCGTCAACAGTCTCCGATTACAGCATGTATGCGTAGAAATTTTCCAATCCCAATCCTAACCCAAGCCCATATAAACTTAAGCAATTTCTCTCTAAAACCAATTGACAATTGAGGAAGCCAGTCCACAAACTTAAAAGGAGCTCTCAATTATTCTAACTATGTGAAAATTGGGCTTAACACCCAACAATTCCAACTGTCGCCCATGTAAAGGAAATTCAAATACAGAAGAAAAGGAAATTCAAATACAGAAGAATTAGCTACGCATAACATTACTAGGATAGACCAAGCAATGTAAGGAAAAAATCCATACTTCAACTCCGAAAACCGACCGAACTCATCATCATCATCATCGTCATCACTAATAACCTCTCCTCCGCCGTCGCCCGTTCAAAATCCGGCCAAAACTACCCAACCCCTCCGAAAACTTCCTTATCCTAAAAAATCCGACGACCATCTCCACCTCATTCTCCGAAAAACCCGCTTCCTCCATAACCTTCTCCACGAGCCTTCTAAGGGTCTCCTCCATGCTCAGAGCTAAAAGCCCCTCGGCAAGCATCGAAAAGGACGAAAACTCGGGCAAAAACCCCTTCTCAGCCATCTCAAACGCGAACTCCACAGCTTCCCCGATCGGCCCACCGCCCGAGCAAAGCCCGCGAAAGACGATCCTATGCGAAACCTCGTCGGGCGCCTCGCTCTTCGCCTCCATTTCCCTGAAGAACCTCAGCGCTTCCCTCGTCTTCTTCCTCCTAAAAAGCGCCTGCAAAATGGGATTATAAGCCCTCGGCGTCAAAACCATTCCTTTCATCTGCACACTCCTCAGAAGCCTAGAAGCCACCTCAACCCTTCCAGCCTTGCAAAGCCCCTGAACCAACGTCCCATACGTTACAATGTCGGGCTCACACCCATTCGAAGTCATCGTCTGAACGATATCAGCAGCTTTTCTTACATCCCCTTCTTTGCAGAAGTAAGAGAGGAGCGAGTTGTAAGTGAACTTGTCGGGCTTCAGCCCTTCCATGATCATCTGATCCATGAGCTGGGCAGCGTCTTCGACCCGCCCGACCTTGGTCAGCCCGTCGACGAGCGTGTTGTAGGTTACGAGGTTTCTCGAAACCCCTTGAATCTCCATCTGATCGAAGATCTCCTCAGCTTCCTCGATCTTCTTCCCCTTGCAGAACCCGTCGATGAGCGTGTTGTAGGTTACCACGCTCCTCGGGCAGCTGCCCGACTCCATGTCCTTCAGGAGCCTCAGCGCCTCGTCGAGCTTCCCCTTTGTGCAGAGGTAGTCCATGAGTATGTTGTAGGTGAATTCGTCGGGCAGGCATCCCTTCGCCTTCATCTCGAAGAAGAGCTCCATGGCTATGGAGAAGTTGCTCGTCAGGCAAAGGCCTTGGATTATGGAGTTGAACGTAGCCACGTCGGGCAAGACGCCCTTGCTGGCCAGCGCTCGGGCGAGCTCCGTGGCTTCCTCGACTCGGTTGTTCTTACACAAGGTGCTGATTATGGTGTTGTAGGTGACCGAGTTGGGCGAACAGTTTCTTGAGATCATCTGCCCTACGATCTCCATGGCTTCCTTTATGTCTCCCTTCTTACAAAGACCTGAGATTACGGTGTTGTAAGTGAAGATATCGGGATCGAACCCTTCTTGGAGCATCAAGTCTAAGATCTCGAATGCATGATTTACGTGTCCCATTTTGCAGAGCCCGCTAATGAGCGTATTGAAGGTGAAATTGTCGGGGCAGAAGCCTTCGTTCGACATTTCCTGGACGAAAATCAGAGCTTCCTCGACCCTACTTTCTCTGCAGAAACCGTTTATTACAACGTTGATCGTTACGTTGCTCCAAGGGCACTGAGCTGCCTTCATCTGCTTCATGACCCTCAACGCTCCTTCCAACTCTCCTTCCTCGATGTACCCCTGCATTATCGTCGTGTAAGTCTTCTCGTCGGGGGTAAGACCGCAATTAGGCATCTCCTCCATGAGAAGAATCGCGGGCCTAATCTGATGAGCTTTGCACAGTGCTTTGATCAGAATGTTGAAGGTGGAAACGTCGGGCTTTACGCCGCTGGCCAGCATCTTCGAATGGACAGTTTCGACGAGTATCAGCTTATTACCATCGACGAGGATGTTCAGCAGAGAGTTGAAGGTATGAGTCGCTGGCTTGAATCCGAAGTCTATCTCCATCGTATCGATTACTCTAACAGCTTCGTCGTAGAGGTTATGCTTTGCGTAGGCATCGATTAGGGCGGAGAAAGAACCTTCTTTAAACTCTACATCTGAGTTCTTCTTCTTCTTCTTCTTCTTCTTCATCTCATCCAAAGCTTGTCTAACTAAGTCGAAACGGCCCACATTTCCTAGCTTTTGAAGGATCTCTTCGTAGACCGACGGCGATGGAGAGAAGTTGGGCTGCTTCAGTGCCCATTGGAAGAGCCTAAGGGCGGAGGCTTCGTCGTCTTCGCGGCGGAGGGTTTCTAAGAGCTGCTTTGAAGTGAACTCTGAGGATAATGAGGTGTTTGATTGTCCTGAGGAGACTGCGAAGGAGACCGAGGAAGGATGCTTTGAGCAAATTTGATGGCTGAAGCTCAGGGATTTAGAGTTAGAATGAGTCCAAGGATGAAAGCTGAGACAAGACGAAAAAGCCATTCAAGCATTTACACAAACATCTCAGAGGCGTATCAGATATCCCAACAGAGAGACATCACAATTAAGGTAGCTGCCTTGAAGATAGGGTTGGAAATCCTTTTCTTGAACTAGGTAGAAGATTTCAGTATGTAAGAGGAAGCAAGGAAGAAATTGGTTATGGGGTTCACATGTAGTATTTGGATAAGAGGTTCTCCTACTCTGCTCTACAATCAATCCGTTTCATCAAAGTGCTTAGGAAAAGATAATACTGTTTAAAGTTCATTACCAATTTTCGGACGGAGCGGGTCGTGACCGGGTCAAACCGCGCAAACCCATGGGTCGCAAACCCTATTATTATTAACTAGGGTTCTTCCTAAAACCCGTTAACAAAATTTGCCTTAGAAATCCCAATTGATTCCCAACCGAAATCGAAATGGCCTTCCTTTCTGCTCTTCGTCGCGCTCTGAGCGGATCTTCATCGTCGTCGTCGTCGCCGGGAATTCGCCACCACTTCGCATCGATTCGGCTAATCTCTACTCTCCCTACTCTAACCAGTCCGAAGCTCTTCATCAGCGGTATTATATGATTTTGTGTTTCTGTATTCTGTGCGCCGGTTTAGTTCGTTGATAGCATGTTATTCATCGACGCAGTGGAAAACGGAGCTAGTTCTAGCCTATTGTTTTAAGTTATATCTTTTTTCTTCAGCTGATCATTGTTTGTGCTCTTGTGCGACGTGTTTCCTCGAGGAGATAACAATTGTGTAATAATGAAATAGTGTGAGGAAAAGAAGAAGAGTGAAATCTGCTTCCATTGTTGAAGCTTCAAGTTTTGCTCTATATGCAGTTTTCACCAGAGTGTTCCTTCGTTGCTGATCAATCACGGTTTTCCATCAAAGTCGATCGAATTTACCTCCCTTTAACCAGTTTTGATATGAGACTTTTACGATGTTTGCAGGCCTTTCAAGAAACACGACGGACGAAAATCTTTACAAGGCGTTCGCTCCATTCGGCAACCTCTACGAAGGTTTAGGCTCTTTTCTCATCTCTCTCTGTTTGCATTCGTATATTGTACCATGTTATTACAATGAACTGTTCTTCGTTCCATCGAATCGTACGACAGCGAAAGTGATTGTCGACAGAGCGAGTGGAAGATCGAAGGGGTTCGGTTTCGTGACTTATGAGACCGTTGAAGAAGCCGAAAAGGCGAGGGAAGGAATGAATGCTAAGTTTCTCGACGGTTGGGTGATCTTCGTGGACCCCGCGAAACCTAGGGAAGCTCAGCCACGTCAGCAGCCTCCTACTAATAGTCCGGGAAATGGCGGCGGATTCACCGTGAACAAAACCGTTGGGTGGTCGGGATGATAATACTTTTCGACGAGAATTATATATATATATATATATATATATCATGACTTCGTTTTTTGATTGGAAAAACAATTGTTGCTGCACCAGAACAATTTTCCTTAATTGGTTTGTCACTTTTTTTGGTTTTGACTACTTTTTTCGTCGCGTAAAGATTTGTACTTTCAGAACAATCAACTTAAGTGGTTGCAATTTAAGAATACCTCGAAGGTTGCCATTTCAGGATGGTTCTAATTTTTAAAATTTAAGCAATTTAGTAACACAGTCAGAAAACTCAATTATATTTCGTAAAATGACCTTAAGTTATAAATCCAAAAGTCGGGCAATTAAATGACCTTCGTTTGGTTGATAGGTTTATATTGACGAGGGTTTAATTAAGTAAGGGTTTATATAAAACATATTAATGGGTATAAGTAAAATGGGTGTTTGGTTAGTGGGTTTAAATAAACACATGTGAGGAGGTGTGTTTATTTAAACCCGTCTGTATGAGTTTAGTATGGTTTTGTATAAACCCGTGGTTTAGATAAACCCACGAACCAAACAGTATGACATGTCTTAAACCCAGCTTTAAAATTACTAAACCCCCGATCCAAACAAGCACTAATGGTAGGGTTGCTGGTAACTTTCGAGGTGCCCGAGGGCTTCGACAGGGGATCCTTTGTCGCCTTTATTATTTGTGCTTTTGATGGAATATCTCAACAGAAAATTGGCGATGGCAGCCAACCATCCTGCCTTTGGTTTTCATCCTTTGTGTAAGCACCTAAGACTTGTTAGTCTATGCTACGCAGACGACCTCGTGATCTTTTGTAAAGCGAATGAGTTTCAATTCGATCTCGCTCATTTTCAATCAGCTTCCGGACAGATGGCAAATCCCACTAAATCTAACATCTATATTGCAGGTGTTTCAGCTGGGAAAAAAAATTGAATTGGTTAGTTTAACAGGTTTCCAATTAGGCACCTATCCATTCAAATATCTCGGGGTTCCGTTATCTCCCACAAAGTGGAACAAAACAGTGTGCCAAGACCTTGTAAATAGGATTACGCGACGCGTCGCTTGTTGGTCGTCAAGGAATCTATATTATGCAGGAAACTGTTGTTTAATTAATTCAGTGTTGGGATCGATCCACGGCTATTGGGGGTCCATCTTTCTCTTGCCCAAGAGTGTGCTTAGGGAGGTTGATGCGAAATGAAGGGAGTTTCTGTGGGTAAGGCAAGCACAGGAAAAGCAGGGGCTTAATAAATTGGGATGCAGTCTGCCGGGGGAAAGAACGTGGAGGCTGGATATAAAGATGGCTGAAAAATGGAACTTGGCAGCTGTGGGGAAACAAGTATGGTCTGTCGCGCGTAAAGAAGACATTCTATGGGTGGATCAGTGAAGTTTATTTCAAGGATCAGATTGGTGGACGTACGAACCACGACTGGATTGCAACTGGCACTTGAAGCAACTGAACAAGGTTAAGCACATCATCAAAGTCGGTGTTCAGGTCGAGACAGGTGTGTGGTTGCCCCGGCCGAACTGCTATACAGTAAGCTTCAGGTACAATTGGCTAATGAACTCTCAAAATCACTTTCTACCTTGTCGAGCGGTGTGGAACAGAATCAACATACCAAAGCACTCACTTATCTTGTGGATGATTATGCATCAACGTCTATATACTTTAGATACACTACGAAACTGGGGGATACCGGTTCAGAACATATGCAGTATATGCCAAGACTCGGAAGAGACACTCCCTCACTTATTCTTTTCTTGTTCATATAGTGCAGGACTCCTTACCATGGTTGCTCAATAGCTAAATGATACGGTTATCCCAATGGCATTCCGGAGCTGGTTTAGGTGGGTGGTTCGACTGGGCAAAGAAAGGGGCGGAATAATAAGACCATACTGCTGATCATGGCGGCTGTTGCGTACCATAGGGCGAGAGAGGAATGCAAGGGTCCATAGTGGGATGCTCGACCAAAGAACAATTGTTAAAACAAATACACCATGATGCTAAATACCAACTACAGCGCTGTACCCCGAAGGAATCCAAAAATGTAAAACTGTTCATTGTTTAGGATAGTAGTGTCTGGTATATACTCAGTGACGGAACCCGGGGGGGGGGGGGGGGGGGGGGGGGGGGGGGGCTCAATTCACGGTATATATAAACGTGTTCGTCGATCCGCCACATAGATAACTCGTCGTTCACCCGACCTCACAACAAATTTTTTCTAAGTATTAGCCTTAACCGTTCATGTTATACTATTTTTTTTAACAAATATAGTTGATACTTCTGTAAACCCATATATATTTGATTTGAATATCAGACCTAAAACTAAAGAGTCTAAATAAAACAAATAGGCCCAAAAAAACCAACAATAAAAATGCCGAAAATACCCAAATGAAAGAAATAATAAGCCGAAATTATAAAACTGAACTAGAAAAAGAAAAATATAAAGGCCCGTAGCTTCTTGGGCCTTTTTACATAGCCCAGACTTTGCCCCTAACCTAGCCCAACCCCTTTTGCCTTTCTTCTTCCTTCAGCAGCAGCAGCCAGCAGGGGCTCTGCAGCAAAAAGCTGCTGCGACGAGGCTGCTGCCGGTATAACCTTAAGGGGTACCTCGGCCGGACGGAGGGTCAACTGACCCCCCGAGCCCCGGCGCAGGCCCGTCCCTGTATATACTAGAGTTAACACGCTGTAAACATCTTGGTTTTTTTTTTGTTGCAATATATCTTACTACCTTTCCCAAAAAAAAGGTCGGGTATTCTAAAAATAGCACGTACGATTTATCCCTACAACACTACGTAGGATTTATCCTCAAATTGTTAGGTATATTATGGTGGTGTTGAAGTTGCAAAAAAAAATATTAATTTACAACGCATTAATCTTTAAATTGCTTCAATTTTCAGACGCCTACCACAACATAGCTTCTAGTGTAATCGAAACAATCACATATACTCACTGTCCTATATTTTCATCTATACTATTTTATAAAGAGCATTGATGAATAAAAAATTAAAAACTGTAAATTGGTCTCTCAACTGACTAATCTTACTAAACCTGTCTCCTGAAACTCTTCATAACTATCTGATTCTATTTTTAGTATATCACTTATTAAAACTATGATAATTTTATGTTATTACAACACATAGAGCGTGCTAAAAGACTAGTTGTAATGATTAAAGGCGATGAGTTGTCTTATTTAACGTTAGCTACTTTCTAACGAGGATTAGATTCAAGTGGTGCAGAGACTGGAAAGCATATCTTTCAGTGATTTGTATGATAGCCCAAAGGCAAATATAGTCTAACCTTTTGTTCAAAGAAGATCCACAGCATAACCTTACAAGCAAATATTCAACAAGTTTGACACTAATTATTGAGCCAAAGGTAAGAGGTGTGTTGCATTTGAAGAGCAAAGCAGATATTTTCGACTACGATCTTCTAAGTAGAGTCTTTATCTCGCATCGTTTCTGCTGTAGAGATGTCTTCTTTATCCGACGAACTTTTGACGGGCAAACTGCAAAAACAACCCGAGTTTTGTTTAACTTTCAAAGAACGAAAGCAAGCATACAACGTTTTCGACCCAATTGTATGGTTTATCTTCAATATGGATAGGAGAACATAAAAATCAAATCTCAATTTAGAGGTCATTGCATGAACACCATGGATATGAAGAAGAAGAATCAAGATATCATGAGACAAAACCACAGACGGATCGACAGTTCAAGAAGAGTTCAAACTTGAACAGTGATGTAGGCACGAATTCAAACCAAAGTACCAAGTCAAAAGCTCAATCAACCAAGAAAGTTCGTTCAAGGGAGAGCAACAACAAACCAGCAAACAGTGAGAACGAGCAAAGAAAAAGGGTCAATCTCGATATTTCAGCACAGCAAAGTTGGCGCTATATTTCAATTTCGATTCGTACTCGCAATACATAATATCAGTTCAAATTGGGTGCAGAGAAACTAACCTTGACGACGACCCAGAATTAGCATTGACTTGGCGATGAACGATCCTCCCACCTTTCGAATCCTCCTTCCCAAAAAGCTCCTTCAAGCCCACATTCTCATCGCCGCCGCCGACGCTCTTCTTCAAATTCTTCTTCATCTTCTTCCTCTCATCCCTTGCAGCATCGATCCTCTCGAAGTAATTTCCATAGATGTACTCAGGCGAGTACCCATTCTCCTCATCGAACAACATTACATGCCCGTGCCACTCCCAAACCCTATAATTCGAGCCCGATTCCTCCTGAAACCCTACGCAGATGTGATGCTCGCCGATGCTCACCGCCTGCCCCGAATTAGGCTTCAGCTTCTCAGTCTCGCCGGAAAGAACCGTACGGATTATCTGCTTCTCGAGCTTCGATTCTTCCCTCGATAGAAGGGATTTAAAGGAGGGGTTATCGGAAGAATCGGAAACGCCGTCCTCCTCCTCCCCTTCATCGTCGTCGGAATCACCGCCGAGGAGGTTTAGGTTTTCGAGCAAGAGGTCTTCGAGCGAAGGGAGGTTCGTCGCCGGAGATTGATTGAGGCGCGATAGCACGGATTGAAGGAAGAGATTGTCGAAGTTGCTGCTCATCGTCTTCTTCCTCGTGCCGAGGAGGGTTTTCTGAGGGTTTTTATCCATTTCGAAGGAAACAAAGCTTTATTATTATTTTATTTATTTACAATATTAGCTAATAAAAATCAAAATATTTCTGAAATTAGCCAATGCCAGGACTATTGCTGTATCTAAATCATTGGGCCAAAACCCAATTTAATCAACTTTCTGGGCTAGTGATTATCAAGGCCGAATATTACGCCATATAAAAAAAACTACATGGAATGAATCTACTAAGCTTGGTTAGTTAACCACGATTAACTTTCCCATCATCCCAATTGTTCAAATCTATCATCTATTATATAATTGGGAGCACCTCGTACTAACTATTTTTAATTTTTTGGTGTGTCAATAATAATTATCTTTTTGGGAGCACCTCGTACTAACTATTTTTAATTTTTTGGTGTGTCAATAATAATTATCTTTTTACCCTTACTTTTGATATTATTCCAATAATATCAAACAAAGTCAAATTTTTCATATATTTAAAAATAATGTAAAGTTAATATTATAATTATAACGAAAATATTAATTACAAATATATATATATATATATATATATGTATTATCAGACCGCATCGAGTGTACTTGAAGTAGTAATGTTCTCTAATTATGTGATCACACCTAATGTTTGTTTTTGTACCTTTTTCATCCACAAAAAGGTAAACCTACTCTAAATATTTCAACTAAGTTCAATCTAAAGCGAATCAAAAAGTCATTGTGTAACGGTCTCTGACTGCTTACAGGACTAACCGTCCTATTTTTTTCGGTTACTAAAGTTTTTTCGGTGGACTATTTGAGTTTTTAGATTTTGGCGAGGGTTGCGGTTGAAAAAATGAACCTTTATATTTGAAAGCTTGGAAAATTTAAAATATGGTTACATTCATATCTTTTTCGATTTTTATTCCAAGAATACATTTCCCAAAGAATTAGACATAATGAATCAACAAACTAAAACCTACACGTACCAACCCATTTTATTACATGCATGCATGCATATCACTTTCTTACTACTACCGTGTAGAAGTAACATAAATAGTATACAACATAACGCTATTTGAAGTCGTAACATTCGTTAATGTTGAGGAATGACCACCTTCTAACTTGGGATTCAATGTATTTTCTATGTTTGCAAGTGTTAAGAATCGAATTGAGCTATTTGGAGCTCAATCGAATCGAAATTGCACCCAAAACTAGACGTGTTCAAACGGTTTGAAAAACCGTAACCGAACCTAACCGAACCGACGGTCAACGGTTCGGTTAACCATGGTCAACGGTTAAGGGTTAAACCGTAGCCGAACTGTTATTTAATACGGTTCGGTTACGGTTATCGAAATTTCTAACCGTAAACCGCCGGTTATAACCGGGTTAGAACCGCCGGTTTTCTAATACATAAAATTATAAAATATACTGTTCCTTTGAGTTGGGCTTGAGTTTTTATAGTTATTTTTTATTTGGGTATTATATTACGAAACGTTTATTTTTTTTACCGTTGCTTCTATGCTTCTTTTTTATTCTATGTTTCAACGACACGGAAAAATGAGAAGGCTATAATGAGTGCTCCTTGAACACCTGGAAGCAAAACTTGAGCCATCATATTTTTTTATGGTGTAATTGTGTTTTTCTAAGATGAATGAAATTTTTTATCTTATTAAATAAAATTAATTCTTTTTTGCTTATTTAGGTCATTTTTTTGTAAAAAGAAAATCCAAAATGAAAAAATAAATTGAAACCGTAAACCGGCGGTTCAAACCGTAACCGTAACCGGCTCCTCCGGTTACAAACTGTAACCGTAACCGTGGTTACCGCGTTTCGGTTACGGTTAGAGATTTTCACTAACCGTGAACCGGCGGTTATAACCGTGAACCGTTTGAACACGTCTACCCAAAACTCACACACACTTGCAAACAGATTTACGTGGTTCGGCCCTAACTTTGGCCTACGTCCACGGATCAACCGAGCCCATTTAGTATTAATCACAACACAAGAATTGTACATTGCCGTGCCTTCTACAACTCTCGTGTTTAACACTTACCGTGATTCTCACTCTACAGTCGCGCAAAGATCGCTACTCGTGAGAAATCTGCTATTTATAACACTGAAGTCACTCAATAAGCATGTTCTGCGAATTATCTCGTCGTCCATTGTTTCAGATCCGACGTTCAAGATTGCGCCACTCGCCTATGCCATTTCACGTGAACATGCATAAATTGCATGACACCTTTATAAGTGAAATGGCATTTTAATCAGAGCCGTTCGATCTTTATCTGACGGTCGATACTAATTATCCGCCTCATTGCTTACTGGGCCATTCATCAATCTTCGCGCGTCATCCAACGGGTCCTATTCAATCTCAGGCCTTTGAATGCCATCCATCCGATCGCGCGCCAAGGATCGGCCGGTAGCTGTGCGACGCGATCTCAAGTTCAGCAGAAAATCATTCTGCAGCTCAACTTCGACCGGCGTCTTCTCCGGCCATTTCTCGGCGGCTCCGGCGAGTTTCTGGCTCGCCACTCTCGACAAACTCCACCTCGAGACAGCACACTCGCAATCCCAACTCCTAGAATCCTCATTGCAGCCCAAACTTGCCCGCTACAGCCGCCCAAAGTTCACCCAGAAACAGCTCACCTCTGTTTTTTAGTTCTGAGAACCACCTTCATGAGCTTCGAAACCCTATCAAAGCTCCACCTCGATCAATACGCTCTTGCTCGGTTAATCAACCAGCTCCCCTAGGAGCTGCGAGCCTCAAGAGGAACTTGCCGACCCCAAGTAGGATTAAAATTTCCCACTTGGAATCGACTCGAACACTTGAGCTCACTTCCTTCGTTCGGCTCGAAGATCCTTCCATCCTAGCCATTTGAGCCACCCTACAGACTCTTCCTTGGCTGGAAATTACTTACTTCTTGCCCTTCCTTGCATCCAAAACATTATCTGCATCACAATCTGCAAAACAGTTTACATCTGTTTCAGAACAAACTGTTTTACCAGCCCAACTCGTGGTCGAATTGCTTCCATCTTCCTTGCCATTGCTTGAGCTGTTCTCCACCTCAGAGTCATCCCTGCCCTGTGGTCTTTAGGTCCATTCATCTCGTGGCTCGAACAACTCCATCTCGGGCTCGGAAAGATCATCGCAAGTTGCCACCTCAGCCAGCTCAGTTTCGGCAGTAGCAGGTTTCAGCAAAACTGGTTCGAGCTTGCCTTTTGCTCGGCCTGTTTCTACCTCTTCCCGAGTCTTCTGTGGCACCTCTCGCACACCATTCGAACCACCACATTTCCTAGTTTCATGATGTGCTTTCTCCACCACAGAACAACCCTCGAGCACGTAGATACACTGCCTTCTACACCCTTGCAGAATCAGCCTCCTCTGTCTTTTTACCAGAATTTTTCCAATTTCTATATGAGTATTGAATCCTCTCCTATCCAAAGCTCCTATGGATATAAGGTTCCTCCTTAGCTCAAGAGCATACCTAACATCTTTTAGGACACTCAACACCCCATTAGCAAGCTTCATTCTAACAGAACCACAACCACTTACCTCGAAGCATTTTCCATCTCCCACCTTCACCGTTTTTCCTTCTAGCTCCATGAAGTCATGCAACTACTCCCTTTTGAAGGTTATATGGAAGCTAGACCCTGAGTCTAGATTCTTCACACCTCACAAGCTCCGAGACAGCCGAAACCTCAGCATACTCAAAACCATCATCATAATGGTTAGTTGAGCTTGCATTACCTTGTTTTTGCAGCTTTGGGCAGTTCCTCTTGAAATACCCCACGTCATTGCAATGAAAGCACCTTCTAGGCTCAGCAACTTGCTTCCCCTTGCCCTTCTTCCACCTTGGATTGGTTCTATTATGCACATTAAGCATTTCTGCAGCAGAATTAGGTTCAGCTACTAACCTTGGTGGACGTCAGGTATTAAGTTGCTTCGGCCATTTCCCGGCAGCTCCGGCGAGTTTCTGGCTCGCCACTCTCGATAGTTGAGTACGTGCTCCTAACCGCATACCCTCGGGCACACCGGAACTTTCCCGTCACCACCCCAACAACGGAAGACTCTCTGTCCTGCTCTGCAAACACTGCGTTCCTTCCCGAGACACTGACCGAACTCCCATTATAACCGCCCGAAGTGAACACGAAATTCATATTCAGGTCGATCGCAAGCACCTGGAGGTCCGAGTTGACCACGAAACCCTGGGCTCGGCCCACCTCTCGAGAGTCATAGTCTGGGCCCGCAGTCAGCTTGCAGTCAGAGGCCCGAATGATGCCAAACAGAGAGGGCGAAGATTCGGTGATCGAAGACTGGGCAACTTGGTAGACTGATTGGTGGGGCCCGCTCAGTAGGTCGTGGACGTAGAATTGAATTCTGTATGATCTCGGCCGTCCTCGACAGACTGGGGCGTACTGTGTTATGAACGAAGAATTAGCCGAGATTAGGAGATTGAATGCTATGATGAGAGAGAGGATGGTTGATAAAGAAGATGGAGTTTCCATTGATATGGTTTGTATTTTTTTTTAAAGTTAGTTGTAAGAGAATTGAATGCATTAGGGTTTTGAGGGAAGGGGGATTATATAGGGTTTCTGGGACGCGGAGGCTAGATATATAGTTTGACGTGAAAAATTCAGCGATTGAATTGAATTGTAACATATTTAAGTTGACGAGAATAAAGAATGATTCAATATAAGAAAACTATTTGAATAGACAAAGTAGCAAGACACGCTTGTAAATAGATTTCCGACCAATTTCCCGAAGCCATGTAAAGTCAAAAGTCAGGTTCCGTGATATAAGCAAGTTAAGTTTATGTAATTAGTTTCATTCTAAGATAAAACTATTGCAGTCCAAAAATACGATAAAACTATTGCAGGACATATTTAAGAGAAAACACTTCCGTTGTTTATGTGAAATAGTACGAAAATAATGCGAAGACATCATGGAAACATGAAAATAATATTTTACTAGTTTTTTTTTACCCGGGCAGTGCACGGTATTACCTATTTGTAAATACTATATGTTGCTAAAATTATTAAATTTATATTTAATAGTGTGCAGTTATTGTGTAATTAACATGTCTTACTGAGGTTTTTTTTGTATTTTTTATTATTTAATTTATTTTAAGTAAAGGGACAAATGTCAGGACACCTATATTTATTTAATTGTGTAATATATATATATATATATATATATATATATATATATATATCTTTTAGCACACGCATCGATTGTGCGTGACGTATTAGTGTTCTCTAATTATGTGACCACACCTTTGTTTTTGTACCTTTTTTTTCATCCACAAAACGGTAACGCTAGTCTAAACATTTCAACTAAGTTCAATTTAAAGCGAATCAGAAAGTCATTGTGTTGTCTGACTACTTACAGGACTGATGAGAATAATCAGACTTGATATTTGAGATTCGCAGCTTGCTGAAGTGTGTAAACGATTGTTCTGAGAATTCCACGCTATCTAAGTGTTTATCGAAATGAAAAGAACAGGAACAGGAACAATTTTTACGTGGTTCGATCGTTAAAGATCTACGTCCACGGGCCAAGAACCAATTCCTTCGATTATTCTTTGAGTACAGATTTTCTATCACAGTTACAAAGCATCAACAAAACAGAGCTTTTCCTATTACGAAAGAGAGTTGAAGAAGATGAACTCTGTTGAGCTGCTTTCCCCTCCCACTTTAAACTGTTTTCGTTAAGAGTCGCGTCCACCCTTTTCACCCTTAAGTCGAGCCGCTGATATTTCAACTTTAGTAGAAATCGTCACTACCAACTGCAATTTTATAAGTCCTTGGTATTCCTGCGATTTCTCTTTATCTGTCTCAACATTCTTCAGACTTTGGGCAGCGTTTGTGTCATCTCATTTTCACAGCAGATTACATTGATGGAAGCTTCTTCGATTTGAGTTTGCTCTCCACAAGGACTAAACGTCCTATATTTGTTTTTTTGGTTACTAAAGTTTTTTTCGGTGGACTATTTGAATTTTTACATTTTGGCGAGGGTTGCAGTTGAAAAAATGAACCTTTATATTTGAAAGAAGCGATGGTAACATTCATATCTTTTTCAATTTTTATTCCAAGAATACATTTTCCAAAGAATTAGACATAATGAATCAACAAACTAAAACCTACACGTACCAACCCATCTTATTATATGCATGCATGCATATCACTTTCTTACTGCTACCGTGTAGAAGTAACATAAATAGTATAGAACATAACGCTATTCGAAGTCGTAGCATTCGTTGAGTACGTGCTCCCAACTGCATACCCTCGGGCACACCGGAACTTTCCCGTCCCCCCAACAACGGCAGACTCTCTGTCCTGCTCTGCAAACACTGCGTTCCTTCCCGAGACACTGACCGAACTCCCATTATAACCGCCCGAAGTGAACACGAAATTCATATTCAGGTCGATCGCAAGCACCTTGAGGTCCGAGTTGACCACGAAACCCTGGGCTCGGCCCACCTCTCGAGAGTCATAGTCTGGGCCCGCAGTCAGCTTGCAGTCAGAGGCCCGAATGATGCCAAACAGAGAGGGCGAAGATTCGGTGATCGAAGACTGGGCAACTTGGTAGACTGATTGGTGGGGCCCGCTTAGTAGGTCGTGGACGTAGAATTGAATCTCGTACGATCTCGGCCGTCCTCGACAGACTGGGGCGTACTGTGTTATGAACGAAGAATTAGCCGAGATTAGGAGATTGAATGCTACGATGAGAGAGAGGATGGTTGATAAAGAAGATGGAGTTTCCATTGACGATTGGTTTGTATTTTTGTTTTAAGTTAATTGTAAGAGAATTGAATGGATTTTTTTTTTTGTGATTTAGGGTTTTAAGGGAAGGTGGGATTATATAGGGCTTTGGGGACGTGTAAAATGGAGGCTAAATATATGTTTTGACGTGAAAAATTCAGCGTTTGAATTGAATTGTAACATTTTCCCATATCAAGATGACGTAAAAAAAGAACGGTTCAAATATAAGAAAACTATTTGAATAGACAAAGTCGCAAGACACACACGACACACACTATGATTTCTGACCAATTTCCAGAAGCCGTGTAAAGTCAAAGTCAACTTCCTGAGATAAAACCAAGTGTTGTTTATGTAATTAGTTTCATTCTAAGATAAAACTATTGCAGGATATATTTAGGAGAAAACACTTCCGTTGTTTATGTGTTAATACGAAAATAATGCGAAGACATCATGAAAACATGAAAATAATATTTTCTGCACAGGTGGTCTGTTTACTTGAGTTATTTGTAACATAAATATATCACATATAAATATATCACAACAGTTTTAGTTGTGTATTATTTTTAAATATGCAAATGGAAATTTGATAGAGATAGTTACTATACAACCGTCACCCTTAATATATGCTAGTACTTTTGGTATATTAATTTTTCCGCACATTCTATGCGTGTGCTTAAATATTATTATAATCTTAAGAATTACAACTGATATAATTTTGAAAAGTATACAAAAATAATATGTAGGGCATAAATTCAATAAATAAACAATAGAATTTATTTGAAATTATTCAATTAACTAAATTACAAGTAGAGGAGCTAAATAGTAAATAACTTGTCAGACCAATTTGGCAGTTGATAGCAACACCTTCAACCAATTATATAAGAGTATAGACCAATACTTTTTTGCACACTTTATGTGTGTGCTTAGAATACAATTATATTTAGGTTATTCTTAATTATGAGATTTATTATTTTTAATGTCTAATAGATGAATAAAATTTTAACTATATAAAAGAAAATATGGATGTAAGTATAATAAATAAAAAATGTAAAATGATATGACAATTATTAAAGTAAATAAATGAAAAATAAAGGAACCAAATGCAAAATAAAGGACTAACCAAATCCAAATGTGGCAGTTTATAACTACTCCACACCCTTTATAATAGAATAGAAGAATAATTATATATGTACGTACGATACGCTGGGGAAAAAATCATTTGTGTTGGAATCATTTCTCGTTGTCATTGAATTTCTCAGCCCGGAATTCTTTCTATCTTTTGGTAAGAATAAGAGACTATAAAGTGTGCATCTGTTGGGTTTTAAGCCCAAGGCATTGGGCCCAAGTGTGGGTAATTAGCCCACTAAGAGAAGAGATGAAATAATTTTATTAAATCGAGAAGACGTCGGTCACCGAAACGAGAAATCGTTGAAAGATTACGAATCTACGTTTCGAGACGAATCTAACGGATATTAATTTGCTCAAAACCGATATTGGGTGAATGAGAAATTAATTGATAAAGCCAGCCCAAATAAAACTAAAAAAATAAAAAATAAAAATAAAAAAATTAATGATGACGTGGCAGGCTGATGACTTGTCACTGACGCGGACTGATGTGGACTGACATGGCGCTGATCTAGCGCTGACTGGGCGTGCTGCTGTGGCTGATTGAAGGGGTATTGGGTATCAGTCCAAGAGTTGTGACTATTCTCAGATTGACCTCTGGCCAAAGGTTGTGTCTATTTGCAAATTCAGCCCAGTCAAAGGAGGTCAACTGAAAAGTTATGACTTTTCGCGAATTGACCCCTACAGCTTTTCAGACAGTATAAATAGGTCCCCTGGCAGAATACAAATTTATTCAATTCAGTCCAGCTAAGTTTACAGCATATCCCTAAGGCATAATAAAGCATAAAAAAGAGCAAGAACGACTCGAGTCTTCAGTAGATTCGGCCGATAATTTCGTTACGGTGTGCGACGTTTCGAAATTACTAATATCTTTGTATCTTCTGGACGTATTTCGACTACCCGAGGCACTGAAATACGGGGCAATAACGTTTAACGAAAGCGTACGACGTACGTGCCTCGACTTCGCCTAATAGCCGAAACTCCGTCCGAGTTTTACGAGTGCCACCGACTAGACGCCCAACACCGGAACCAACAATCGTAAGACATAATTCTGTCTGATCGATGGCGACAATAAGGAATATTCCCACCGTCGTACCGCTGAAGGGTAGCAACCACGCTGTAATGCCGACAAAATTCAACGAAGCCGACTTCAAGAGATTGCAACAGAAGGTGCTATTTTATCTCATGACCCTGAACCTGGTGCGCAATCTGAAAGAGCTCCTGCCCCAGATGAACGCCAACGACGCCGCAGACGACGCCGCACCCGAAGTTGACGAACAACAACAGGCGGCGTTGGACGCTTGGAATCATAATGATTTCATGTGTCGAAATTACATTATGAACGCCCTAGACGACTCCCTATACGACGTCTACGCAGACACTAAAACTACTAAAGAGTTGTGGGACTCGTTGGACAGGTACAAAACCGATGACGCCGGACTGAAGAAATTCATTGTCGGCAGGTTTTTGGAATATAAGATGACCGACTCTAAATCAGTGTTGGACCAGGTCCGCGATCTGCAATTGATAATCCATGATATACACGCTGAGATGCAGATCAGCGAATCGTTCCAGGTAGCTGCTTTAATAGAGAAGCTGCCGCCCCTGTGGAAGGACTTCAAGAACTACCTCAAGCACAAGCGTAAAGAAATAGAGCTTGAGGGCCTGATCGTGAGGCTTTGAATCGAAGAAGATAATCAAAGAATCCAGGCCAAGAATAAAAGGGGCAGTGTCGAGGTAGGTGCGAACCTGGCCGAGTCTAGCACCGACAAAAAGCGCAAGAGGCCTAATACGACGCATCAAAAGTCGAACAAAATAAGGGGCAATTGCTACAACTGCGACAAGCCTGGGCATATGGCCAAGGACTGTTGACTGAAGAGAAAGATCAAAAAGAACCAAGCTCACTTGACCGAGACAAAACTGGGGACAGATCTGACAGAGATGGACCTAACCGCCGTCGTGTACGAGGCCAACATGGTGGACAACCCTAGGTCGTGGTACATCGACTCTGGAGCAACTCGCCACATCTGCTCTGATAAGGAGATGTTTTCGACGTACATCCCTATTTTCGGCAGGAAGCTATTTATGGGTAACTCAGCCACCTCTGACATCGTCGGATTAGGGAGGGTAGTGCTGAGGATGACCTCAGACAAGGAACTCACTCTTGTGAACGTGCTGCATGTGCCAGACATCCGCAAGAACTTGGTGCCTGGCTCCCTGTTGAGTAAAACCGGATTTAGGCAGGTGTTTGAAAGCGATAAATATGTACTGACCAAAAACGGTCATTTCGTAGGAAAGACTACATTGAGAAGGGGCTCTTTAAGATGGATGTAATGCCTGTAAAACGCGAGATTGGGCTCGCTAATAATAATAAAGAAAGTTCATCTTACTTGGTTTAGTGTTCCAATTTATGGCATCATAGATTAGGACACACGGGTTTAAATAAAATAAAAAAGTTAATAAGTTTAAACATGCTTCCATAAATGGAAGTCGATTCAAAACAAAAATGTGAAGTCTGTGTCGAGGCAAAAATGGTCAAGGCACCGTTCTTCTCTGTTGAGAGAAGTAGTGCGCCTCTAGTACCCTGAAGTTCATGCAGACTAGAGGTGGAAAGAAGTATTTTATTACTTTCATCGACGACTGCACGAGATTTTGCTACGTATATTTGTTAAGTGGCAAGGACGAGGCTCTTGACGCATTCACAAGATATAAGAGTGAAGTTGAGAATCAACTAAACTCAAGAATTAAAATAATTCGAAGTGATAAAGGAGGAGAATACATGGCGTCGTTCGAAGAATTCTGCCAAGAGCACGACATTATTCATCAAACAACTGCGCCTTATTCACCTCAGTCAAATGGCGTTGCTGAAAGCAAAACATAAGTCTCTTAAGGGGATGATGAATGTGTTGATCAGTTCTGGGCAACCTCAGAACTTGTGGGGGGAAGCAATCCTCTCGGCAGACCGCATTCTAAATATGGTGCCACGCAAAAAGAGAGAAAAGACTCCACACGAACTATGGAAAGGTAGGGCGCCGTCCTACAATTACCTGAAAGTGTGTGGGTCCATAACAAAGGTCGAAGTACCTAAACCTAAACAGATTAAGATAGGACCCAAGACTATTGATTGCATTTTCATCGGATATGCTAATAATAGTAGTGCATATATATTTCTTGTGCACAAATCAGAAAACCCTGAAATGAACACAGCGATGATATTTGACTCGAGGAATGTGGTATTCTTCGAGAATATTTTTCCAAATAAGGTAAAGAAAGAAATAAGCTATAATAAGCGAACATACAATGCCGTGGAGAGTCCACCTCAAGAAAATGAGGAACCACGACAAAGTAAACGAAAAGAGGTGGCCAAATCATTTGGGCCTGACTTCCTAACGTATATGTTAGATGATGAACCACGGACATTGCAAGAGGCATTGTCTAGTCTAGAAGCTCCGTTCTGGAAAGAAGCTATGAACAGCGAGATTGAGTCCATTATGCAAAACCATACGTGGGAGATGGTAGATCTACCAAAGGGATGCAAGCTTTTAGGATGCAAATGGATCCTTAAAAGGAAGCTTAAGACCGATGGATCAATCGAAAAATATAAAGCTCGTTTAGTAGCTAAAGGGTTTAACTAAAAGGAGGTGTACGATTTCTTCGATACCTACTCGCCTGTGACAAGCATCTACGGTTCTTGATCGCTATAGCATCGTTGTATGACCTCGAGATACACCAGATGGACGTGAAAACGGCCTTCCTAAATGGGGAAACCCGAGGAAGAAATATATATGAAGAAGCCCGAAGGATTTATCGCACCCGGGCAGGAAAATGAAGTGTGCCGACTAGTGAAGTCACTTTACGGGCTTAAGCAAGCGCCAAAACAGTGGTACGAGAAGTTCGACGTGATGATGTTGTCGAATGGGTTTAAGATTAATGAGTGTGATAAATGCGTTTATATAAAAGGCACACCTGATGAGTTTGTGATTGTCTGTCTTTACGTAGACGACATGTTAATCATGTGAAGCAGTCACAGAATAATCGTGAATACAAAGAATATGCTGAATTATTTCAGTATGAAGGATATGGGCTTGGCCGACGTCATTTTGGGAATAAATGTCTCTAAGACGTCCGAAGGAATTGTGATTACACAATCTCACTATATTGAGAGCGTGTTAAAGAAATTTAACGCTTTCGAAGATCCTCCGGCTAAGACACCTGTGGATAATAATGTACACTTAGCCAAAAATAGAGGAGAGCCTGTATCGCAACTCGAATACGGTCGGGTAATTGGCAGTCTGATGTGTTTACCTAACTGTACTCGACTTGACATAGCGTACTCAATTAGTAAACTTAGTAGGTTTACGAGTAACCCGGGTAATAGCCACTGGGTAGCACTAAGAAGAGTGCTAAGATATCTGACGCACACTATTAATCACAGCATACTTAGAATCTTTTTGTTCGATTCGAAATTCGATTCGAAATTTAAGATTCAGATTCAAAATATTAGAATATCAAATCCGAATAAGAATATTTTTATCGATTCGAATAATTTCAGAATACGAATACAATATGACAATTCGTATCTTTTTAGAATATTCGATTCGAATAATATATATTAAATAATATATATATTTATAAATACTTGTAGTTAAACTAACATAATAATATGAAGCAAGCTAAAGAAAACAATTATTGTTGGAATTTATCGATGGAAGATTTTTTTGTGCTTCCGTATGATGTGTTGGATAAACTAATGATACATTTTTCTTTTTATGTCGTATCCGCATATTTCATCCACTACGGTTTTTTTTTTGCTTTGTATGTTTTGTAAAAATAGGTTTCCTGAAAAAAAATTATTTGTATTCGAATATTCGCAATTATATTTCGAATATATTATCAAATAGAATATGAAACAATTATAGTATTCGAATAATAAAAGAATACGAATATGAATATTCAAAAAATAAAAGAATACAAATAGAATATGGTGGTATTCGACTCGATTCGATTCGTTTGCAACCCTACATACTATACACGAGATATCCCGCGGTACTAGAAGGGTACTGTGATGCGAATTGGATATCTGATAGTAAAGACTCCAAATCCACGAGTGGTTATATATTTACTGTCGGTGGAGGAGCAGTTTCTTGGAAGTCCTCCAAACAACAAACGTGCATAGCTCGATCCACGATAGAATCAGAGTATATTAGATAAAGCCGGCGAAGAAGCAGAATGGCTTCGAAATTTCTTGTAGGATATTCCGTGTTGGAACAAACCTGTGCCACCAGTTATGATTCACTGAGATAGCATGGCAGCTATCGGCAAGGCACAGAACTGTATGTATAATGGTAAGTCTTGGCACATTGGTCGGAAACATAACACTGTAAGACAGCTTATCTCTAGCGGAATAATTTCCACTGACTATATAAAGTCAAAGGAAAATATTGCGGATCCGCTGACAAAAGGCATAGCTAGAGATCTGTTAGAAAATGCAGTAAGGGGAATGTGATAAAATCCACACCAAAGAACAAAAACAGTGGTAACTCAACCTCGATGAGTGGAGATCCCACGAACTTTGTTCAATGAGACAACTAACCTGTGATTAGTTCAGTAGTATACTTGGAAACTAATAAAGTCCATTCTCGACAGCTGCCCAAGTAATTTCCCGATGACGTATGGTTAGGGTAAGCACTTATGCTTTTAATGATGACTACACCAAATTGGTGGAGTATTCAGGCTACTTTAGGATTAAGTCCTAATAGTCGATCACCTATATAAGTGTGAAGTGGGGCCGTTTCAATGGAAAACACTTATGAATCGGAGATATAGTCCACGGCCGAAAAGGACACAACGTGAGATTCATCACTATGTGTATACTTGTAGAATACCATTAGTAATTGTGCTTGATTTTATTAGTTGTCCTTGTAATTAGGGGCGTTTTGTATAGTAGTCCTTAGATTAGGACTAGTTTGATATTTATACCAAGTTTGTTTGGTATAAATACATGTAAATCAATTGAGCTTAATAGAAAAGGTTTAGAGAATTGATCCGAAGGGCTTGCAATTCGATTTCTAGAGAGAGAAACAATAGTAACTTTCTCACTCTAATTGAATTCTCTCTCGTGTTCTTAACTTGAGTTTTTCGATCAAATTCAATTGATTATCTAAACGATCGAATTACTATGGATTCTAGCCTAGGATCGTAGAGTTGTTAATCGTAGGACCTAACAATTGGTATCAGAGCAGATTCGTTCTGTTTTGAATCGTAAATTGTTAGAATTGGATCGAAAATCATTTTCTAGATACTGTTCATCGAAGAAAAGATTTGGCGCGAAAATTTTTCCGATCCAATAGCTTAATTATGTGCTTAATTGACTTGAATCTGATGTTTCAGTGCCAGATTAAGTGATAAATGATCATTGCGACTAGATCTGTAGCAGTTTGAACTTCGATTTTTAGGATTGAATTGCTTCTGCGTGTTACTGTTTGCGAAGAACATGAAAACACGTTCTGATTTTGCTCAAATTCGATATATTTTGCTTCATAACGTGTTTAATTGCTTGTTCGTGCGTAGTTAGCTATTGATTGCGAGCGATTACCTGAAATTTCACTGTCTAATTCCTTGTTTTTTTCTCGAATCTGTGTTAATTGTATTCTGTGAATTTTTCTCGATTGCTCTAATTTTTCTCGCTAGGTTTTGCGATCGGATTAGTTTCTCGATCGAAAAACTTGGCGCGAGAATTTTTCTCGGTCAGAATACGATGTCAGCGCTAGAATCGTCATCAGCAGAAACGATTTTAGTTAGAAATATTTCTCGAGCATTATACAGCGAAAAACTTTTTCGAGAGAGACTTATTGTGACTTTGCATGCGTAAACCTTTCACTCGAAAAACTTTTCAGTCAAACCTTTTAACGTTTGACCAGGCGAAAATCGTGTACACGCGAGAAATTTTTCTAGTCAACAGATTTATTTTGACTTGTCGAGAAACTTACTAACGTACTGTTTCTTTACGATCAAAATAAATTCACGATCAAGAAATTTTCTCGACCGAATGATTTTGAGCAATTTATCTCGCTCGTAAAATATCACGCTGACAAAATTTCTCGCACGAGAACAGTACTCAGTAAATTCTATCTCGACGGAATTAATTTCGATCAAACTTTAAAGATTGAATCGAAAATAATTGTCGATCTAATTTTCGAATCAAATGCTACTAACAAATTTTGTCACTTGTGAAGCACATTACATCATCTTCAACCTTCAAAACAATTAACGAAGATCCTTCAACAACTCGACTACAATACAAAATGGATGCAACTCGGAAATGACAACCGTTCGCCGATCTTGCAAAGAGGCGAATACACAGTGTGGAGAAGCCGCTTTCTGAATTTCATCGTTCTAAAGGATCAAGCCGAAAATCTACTAAGTCCCTTGAAGAGGGACCGGCACAGTCCTGGGTTCATGTACCCGGGGACGGAACAGCTACTCCAGCAATTCCAGCTTCTAGGCGACTAAAGGAGCCTAGAGAATACTCTCTGGAGGAAAGAGCTCGAGCTAAGGCTGATCTAGTAGCCATGAATACCCTTATGCAGGGCATCCCCAACGATATATACAGACAAATCGACAGCATTACATCGGCCAAATGGATGTGGGATGAGCTGCATAGGATGATGCAAAGGACGGAAGTTGGCATAAAGGCCAAGAAGGCGAACATTCTCACTGCTTACGACTCATTCAAAGCAAAGCCGGAGGAGAGTCTATACGAAATCTACCAACGAAATGGAAGAAAATATCCACTCAAATATGACAAAATAAAGATCTAGAGGAGTTGGATGTCCATGCCGTGTTCGATAATCTCGCTCAGCATGAGGAGGATATCCGCGAGATTACCAAAGAGCAGAAAGGCAAACAAACCGATGACACGGTTGCCTTAGTCTCGGAGAAGAGGAGCACAAGATCAAGAAAGGAAACAATCGTTAGGCCACCCTCATCATCAGAGTCGGAAGATGAATCAGACTCCGACATCGAGCCGAACATGAAAGTCCTTGGAAAACAGTTAGCTCTCATTGGACAAATGATGAGCAAGAAGTACTTCAAGAAGAAGTCTTCAACCTCAGCCAATAGACTTCGGACTACAAGCTCCAAGAACAAAGAACGTGCTCCGGAGAGTTCCGAGGTCAAGAATCCCAAAGAGACTAACAAATGCTTTAACTGTGGCAAAGCAGGTCACTTCTCCAGAGAGTGCACTCTCCCGAAGAAAAGAGATGCAAACTACTACTCCATGAAGCTTCAATTGACAAAATAGAAAGAAGCTGGAGTAGCTCTCATGGCCGAACAGGACCAATGGCTTGAGGACACGTCGAGCTCCGAAGAAGAGAACTTAGCCCTCATGGCCCGTCTCGACCACGAATTGGACGCCGAAACATCCACTCGTACGGACGACAACAATGCATCCACGTCTTCAAATGAGGTAGTCACTCCTTCCACATTATTGACCATGTTAGAATCATATCAAAAGCAATATGCTAACATAAAACGTGAGCAGAAAAGTATTAAGGAAGTAGAGGATAAACTTGCGAGATCACAGGAGAAGATAAATAGTCTCGAATCAGAACTTAGGAGCTCTAGTGCAAAAATAGATGAACTTACTAAGAGCCTCCATTCTAGAGAGACTAGTCAACCTCAACTAGGACAACAGAGCGAAAGATTAAGAAATTAGAAGATAGGCTAGCAAATAACTACAATTGCTTGGTTAGAAATCTCAACGAGAAAGCCATTTTAAATTGTAGGATAACCGAAACTACCTCTAAGATCACTAACTTAGAAGCTCAATTAGAAACATCGAATGCTAAGATTAGTGAGCTTAGTAAGGATTTCGATGCCTGTCAAGCCGCGAAACTAACCGTGGAAAATAATTATGCTCTCCTAGGTGAGGAACGCAAGAAACTATATGCCAAAGTAAAGAAATTAGACGATATAGTTACGCGTAGGGGACAATCCGAACAGACGATATTTTTGAACAAGCCCAAGGATATAGAGTTCTATAATCCTATAAAAGGCATAGGTTTCACTAACCCGTGTGTGTTACAGAAGAAAGAAATATACGATGTTAAACACATGGGCTTAGGAATAACCTCTCTTAGAAATTTTACTGAATCGTATTATGAAAATACTTTCGATTCATCCATTAGACAAGGTCCACATGGTCCAGAAATCCCTTTTGACTACAAAGAACTAAATGAAAGGGACAAAAATAGGAAAGAAACTCTAACACCTGTCTGCAATTTAGTTCAAATTCTACCTCGTGACTCTCAAACACACCACGAGGAAGTTAAAATCGTTAATTATAAAAATTCTCTCTACAAACCCCCTATCATAAAACAGATAGAGGAGTCACAGGCAAAGTTAGAAAAAGAACGAGAGAATTTCGAAGCTGAAAAGAAAAAATTCTTTAAAGAGATGGAAAATCTAAAGGCTTCTTCGTCCTCCCAAACTACCTCTCACGCTATTACAAAAGCGTGAAAAATGAAAAAACGCCTTTGAAAGAAAAAAATTGTGAAAATAATTCTGTTAAAAGTGATATGACTAATTTACTTTACCTACGTCTACAGGGAGCGTAGCGTCAGCACAAAAAACAAAGGCGAAAGTGTCTAGCACTAAGATATAGAAGGAGCCATTAGATTTGAATGTTTCTGACATGCTACTCCTACTATTACAATAAAAGACAATCTTAGAAATAAAAGAGCTATTTCCACTTTTAAGATAGTTGCTTCTACTTATTCACTTCAGCCGATTACCTTTAGAAGCACCAACTTCGAAATAGGCTCTACGTCAAAAATTAATCATTCTGAAACAAATTCCACAAGAAAGACACGTAGGAAACAAGATCCAGCCATAAAGAAAGCTTATGGCACCATACATAACTGTACTCACCTAAGGTATCCCATAGAAATTAAATCCCCCAAGCACCTTAGGAGACTATCACAAGAAAAGATCTTTTCCCCAGTCAAACCCTCCAAAGCATTTGTACGTGCTGAATTTAACCTTCCCTGCAAGGTTCAACCCAAATGGGTTCCTAAATCTCCGCCTAGGACGACAAAAGCCAAAAGGGCCAAGTCTCCTATAGAGGCAAAACCCAAACCCACTTTTTCAAAAGTGCAATGGGTTATTAAGACTCTTCCAAAAATATATTTAGGAGTCATATCTGAACCCAAAACTAAATCTGCTAATCCGAGAGGACCCATGCTTAAGTGGGTACCTAAAGCTATCTAAATTGTTTTTGCAGATCCATCATGTGTGGTACCTCGACTCTGGTTGCTCCACACACATGACTGGTAATCAAGAGCTGCTGAGCAACTACAAAGACCGACCAAACGGAAAAGTCAGATTTGGGAACAACGATTCAGCCCCGATTCTAGGACTTGGAGATATCATTCTGAAGAATCTGACCATCAAAGATGTCTCATACGTCGAAGGCCTCCGCCATAACTTGTTCAGCATAGGCCAATTATGTGACAAAGTCTTCCAGGTGGTCTTCCATGCTAACCGGTGCAGAATTTTGGATAGTCAGGACACAGAACTCCTTCAAGGACTTCGGAGATCCAATCTTTACACGATCAACCTGACGTCTGTGTGGCCCTCGACAGCTGTATGCCTCATTTCTCAGATTGATTTACAGAGGAACAACTTATGGCATCAACGACTGTCTCATCTGAATATGAAAGCTCTACGAAAAAGTTGGTTCACGGTCTTCCAACCATACTACTACAACAGGAGCATCAATGTTCGGCTTGTCAATTAGGAAAAATGAAGCTAGCATCTCATCACGCAAGCAAATTGCATCTACTTCTCGACCATTGGAACTAATTCACATGGATCTCTGTGGTCCGATGCAGGCTCAGAGTATTAATGGAAGAAAGTATGTCCTAGTGATTGTGGATGACTATTCTCGCTACACGTGGACAAAGTTCCTCCGAACGAAAGATGAGACTGGTGACTTGATTATCAATTTTGTGAACACAACTCAAAATCTGCGGCAACAGACTATTCAAGTTGTTCGAACAGACAATGGCATTGAGTTCAAGAACAATCACCTCAGTGAGTTTTATTAGAAACTTGGAATAAGTCAACAATTTTCAGCCGCCAAAACATCTCAACAAAATGGGGTGGTTGAAAGGAAAAATCGAACACTAGTGGAAGCCGCTCGTACAATGCTGATCCAATCGGGACTTCCACACTTTCTATCGGTTGAAGCAGTCAATACCGCTTGTTTTACTCATAACGGGACGGTGGTTCACAAACGGTTCAACAAGACTCCTTACGAGATTGTGAATAATAGAGTGCCCAACATATCTTTCCTTAAAGTCTTCGGGTGCAAGTGCTTTGTGGTGAACGACCGAGAGCAACGTGCAAAGTTCGACCCTAAAGCATTCGAAGCTACATTTGTCGGGTATTCTTCAACATCAAACGCGTACCGAGTATACATCAAGTCTAACCGAACTATTAAGGAAAGCTATAATGCCACTTTCCACGAAGTGGCAGAAATGGCTTCTGGTCAATTCAGTCCAGGACCCGTGCCTCACCCGTTGGTTCCTGGTCAATTCAGTTCAGGACCCGTTCTCAACCCGTTGGCTTCTGACGACAACATTTCAGAACCCGTAATCACTGGTGTGTTGGCACAAAACCAACAGAAGATGGCAACAACTTCAGGATCAGTGTCAGACGAAGCAACGAGACTTGCAATAGACGACTTGGATTCTCTCTTCGAACCGGTATATCGTGTCATACACGCCTACACCAACAATGGATTATCTACCGAACGAGACCGACGTACCAAGTTCATCTCACACCTCTACCCCACCCGATTCAGAATTGCCACAGAACACCGAAGAACCTACAGTGGTCATCGAGGAAGTATCATCAGAGACGATCAATCCAAGTGCAGTATTGGAACTTCCTCAGAAAAATGATCAATCGGAGACTATAGGCAATCTAGATCCACAGATGGCTGACGCATCGACTTCAGGCTTGCCTCATGAGCGCAAGTGGACGAGAGGCCACTCGGTTGATCAGATAATTGGCGATCCTTCGGTTGGTGTGAGGACACGTCGTCAACACAGTCTTTTCAGTTGCTTCCTGAGCCAAAACGAGCCTACCAAAGTATCAGACGCACTTCGAGACCCGGATTGGACAATTGCAATGCAATAGGAAATCAATCAATTCGAATGTCTTCAAGTGTGGACCTTGGTACCCCGTCCACATGGGAAAACAGTGGTCGGAACTAAATGGGTTTTCAAGAATAAGAAGAATGAAGATGGTGAAGTGATCCGGGACAAAGCAAGGCTAGTTGCTAAGGGATACAATCAACAGGAAGTCATCGACTACGACGAGACTTATGCTCATGTTGCCCGTATCGAAGCTATCTGCCTCCTGCTGGCTTATGCGGCTTACAAAGACGTCAAAGTCTATCAGATGGATGTTAAAACCGCCTTTCTCAATGGCGGGTTAAAGAAGAAGTCTAGGTCGCTCAGCCGGAAGGTTTCGTTGATCAAGAACATCCCGATCATGTCTATCGCTTGGACAAAGCTCTCTATGGACTAAAACAAGCCCCATGTGCTTGGTACGATGTGCTGAGTGATTTCCTCGTGAAGTCTGGATTCATACGAGGAACGATAGACACAACCCTCTTCATTAAATGGCATGACAAAGATCTGATGGTCGTCCAAGTATACGTCGACGACATCATCTTCGGATCAACAAATCCTCGGCTCTGCAAGAAGTTTGGAGATCTCATGAAGAGAAAATTCGAGATGAGTCACATGGGAGAGATGCAGTTTTTCCTAGGACTCCAAGTCAGGCAGCTCGATGATGGAATTTTCATCAGTCAGACAAAATACATCAAGAATATTCTGAAGAAATTTCATCAAGACCAGAGCAAGCCTCTCAACACTCCTATGTCACCAAGCTGCAAGTTGGATGCCGATCCCTCTAGCAAGTCGGTCAACATTACACTGTATCGCAGTATCATTGGATCTCTTCTCTACCTTACTTCGAGCCGGCCGGACATCATGTTTCCACGTGCTTGTGTGCTCGTTTTCAAGCCGATCCCAAAGAATCCCATATGCTCGCGGTCAAAAGAATTTTACGCTACCTTAAGGGCACCTCTACCCTTGGCCTATGGTATCCAAAGGGTACGAATTTTAAACTTATCAGCTACACTGACGCTGACTATGCAGGTTGCCGAATGGACAGGAAAAGCACGTCCGGTGACGCTCAATTTTTAGGCGAAAAGTTGGTTTGCTGGTCATCCAAAAAGCAGAACTGTGTGTCCACTTCGACCTCCGAAAGCAGAATACGTAGCTGCCGCCAGCTGTTGCTCACAGATGCTGTGGATGCGGACTCAGCTTCGCGACTATGGGTACAATCTCAACAATATACCCATATATAGTGATAGTCAGAGTGCAATCGCTATAACCTGCAATCCTGTTCATCATTCACGCACAAAACACATAGACATTAGATATCATTTTATCAAAGATCACGTAGAAAAAGGCACGATAGAGATGTACTTTGTGAACACGGAGTTTCAACTAGCCGATATTTTCACCAAGGCCTTGGATGAGAAACGATTTCAATTCCTTGTCGGAAAATTAGGCATGTTAAATCTTCCGTAATATGTGCATTACCTGATCTTCTGTGCTATCACATGCTCTATTCTATGTGTTTTCTATGCTTATTTGTCCTTATATTGCGTGATAAAAATAATATAAAAATAAAATATAATAATAATAAAAAATATATAATATATATTTCTATATATAATATAAAGGGGTATGACGAAATCCTTTAGGATGCTTTGATCTAAAGTCACTTAGAATTTTACCCTGACATGCGATCGATTTAATTGCTTAAAATTTGTCAGTCTAAGTCGCATTCTTGTGTCTAAAAGGTCATTTGATTGTTCCACTAGACACAAAGTCACTTTACATGCGTGAGGATTCAAGCCTTGTTCTTTTTTTTCCTTTCTTTGGATCTACTTTTCGAGTAACTCATACATAAATTACTTGTCTTACCTAGTGATTCTTGGTGTCATACTCATCTTGCGTTAGATCGTTAGGAAAATGATAAGGGAGTTTAGGATATTCCTCATTCGGCCTTATATAAATTTACCCACGTTAGCCCTTAGTCATCCACTTTGAGCCTTCTCCGACGTCCTTTTCTTCATTTGAAACCCATTCCCAGCCTTCAACCGAACTCTATACTCTTCGAATGGTTGTTCAAACGAGAAAAGGAAGGGGAGATAACGAAAGAAAAAGTAAGATGATGACAAAAGAAGGCATTGCTCAATGCGCAACAAACAGACGAAAGTGGCATGGTTTCTGCTGTGAACTTCTCCAACGATAATCTCGTACGCTCGTCGGAACGGCTGGAAGAGGAACACCACGAAGTGAACTTCTCCGACGATAATCCGGTCTTATATCGGGAAACGAGAAGAGGAGTGCAGCCTCGGGTACGAATTCCATAACTGAGAACTTCTCCAAATTGATAATCTCTGAAACCTCAATAGGGATTAAGAGAAGGGGAGCTCAGTATCGGCCCGAGAACCAACAAAAGGAACTTCGCCTACGATAATCTCCTAGAGCCTCATGGAGAAGTAGAGCCTCAGCTTGAGCATAACATAAAAAAGGGATAGTTCTTAAAAGAAAAGGAGGGAGAAAAGATTGAAAAGAAGAAAGAAGGAGACGGGCGTAGAATTGGAAGACGATGAAGAGATAAGCTCACTTTCCTTTAGTTCCTTCCGTTCTAAGTTCTAGCCAAATTATAACCCTTACAACCCTTTGATTCCACATAGACGGTCTCTCGCTTAGGTGAAATGATTAAAAATGCCTCGATCACAGGTAAATTGACTTAAATTGCGTGTGTTGACTTGAGTGATAAAAATATAAAACTCCCAAGATAGCTATAATTGAGAGCAAGAGCGAACCTAGTGAGAGTTGTCGAAATGGATCAGTCTATGAACGTAGGACTTTAGTTTGACGACATGACTTGACGGCATTTTCTTCTTTCAAATGTCTCATAAAATTTTAGGCGTGACGATTGATCGAAGCAAAATAATCTGACCCCATACTATAAAAAAAATTCGCACATTTTGACATGAAATGTTATGTTTCATATGCGTTGAATTGAATAAGCACGAATTTCTTTAGTGTATCGCACATTCTAAATGCAATTTTAGATTGCATTGGCACTGAATTGTTTAAATGCGATAAATTTTTTCATTGCTTCTACCCTCACACAATATTTTAAAGTACATGTTTTCGGGGACCATGTATACATGCTTACTTGGTAAATTTGTGTGCTCGTGACTTGAATTGATTTCATATGCTAGCATAATTAGTCAATTTTTGTGCATCATTTGAGGGGGAGCAAGTATAAGACTCGTAGATTAGCTCCAAATATTTTTGACGTTATTTTTCTGAGTATTTCAGATCTTTCAAAGTTAAGGAGCGAGACGTCGACACTACAAAGAGGGGAGCTAGACACAAGACCAAATCTTTCAAAGATAAAATTGCCAAAAATAAGTGTTGATTAACTCCATTATTAGTAACGCTTATCTCTAAGTGGTACATATTTTTAAATTTCTGCCAGGGGAGCTAGACGTTACTACACAGAAAATACAGGGAGTTAATTGCATTTATTTTAATTACTAAGGGAGAACCTTACAAAGGGTTTTATTTTGAAATAGGGGTCAATCTGAAAATTTTAGAATTACTTACTATCGAGAAACTAGATAGAAGACTTAATTCACGATCATAAGTTTCTCGATCGTAAACAGTGTTGGAATTGATTGGCCGCGATAATTTGCGATCGAAAAAATTGAATTGAGAGGAAATTTTCAAATCAAAAAATTTCTCGAGCGCAAATAGTAATGGCTGATCCATTTAATCGCAAAACGTCCAATCACAAACCCAACATTGACTTAATGCTAGTTAATAAAAGTTTAACTTTTGTCAGTCGAAAAACTTTTTGTCACGCAACCCTAATCGCAAAAATCTCTCTAGCGAAAAACTTTCACAGACAGCTAAAAATTCTCAAAAATCTTTCAATTTTCAACACCAAACTGTCTGTTTAAGGTAGAAATGAGATTCTTTTAACATTTGTGTGTTATTTACCTTCATTAGCATCTGCATTTTGAAGTTTTTCGCATGTTTAGACTTAGATTTTCGACTGTTCTTCAAAACTGAGAAATCGTATACTGTTTTATAGTGTTTGCGGCTTGATTTTGAACTTTATCTGAGTTTAATGCCTGCACTTAAGATAGTTTCGATATTCTCTATGAATCTGGTAGAATGAATCATCGGAAAATCTGCATCTTCGACTGTAATTTGAGTTATGATGAAACTGGGTATTTGAATGTTTAAAGCCATCGAAGAACTTTGTCGATCGCAAACAGTCTTAATCGAATTCCGATTTAATTGAGATACTGCTTGTGTCGAATTAGTTTTTCGATCGGTAAAATTCGGATTTAGTCGCTAAGATAGAAGATTTTGACCGAAAAAAAAATTACTTACCATCGAGAAATCCAATTAGGATTTTTGTGAGCGAAAAACTTACGCACTTAGACAATTTAGATGCAAATTTTATCGAGCGTAAAACTTATTATCGCAAAATAGAATTTTCGATTTAATTTCAATTTGGTCCAAAAAATTTAGCAGCGAAGAATTAATTTTTCAACACTTAATTTTTCGATCGTAAAATTCTCCGCTTAGGACCTAATTGATCGGAAAATTTCTCGAAGTTTGACTTAGTCTTTCGTTGACTAATTTCTCGATAAAATTATATCGCAGCGAAAAAAAATCTACTTTCAATCGAAAATCACATACCGCTCGACAAATTTCAAATCGAGAATCATTCAATCGAAGAAAATTTCTCGATAGTAAATTTACCCGAGACGTAATTTCTCGATCGTAAATTTACACGGAATTTTTCTCGATCGAAAAATTGATCGACTATAGTCACGATTTCAACTTCAACACTTAGGAAATTTTTCTAAGTCTTTTACACTGTAGCTAACAATAGCGGATAAAATTCTTCGATCGCAAAATTTAGACAGAATTCTTTCAATTGAAACCAATATATAGGAAGTCAAATTGCAATTCAATTTTCTCGACCGAAAATTTTCTCGGCATGAACAGTGACTTACTGATTTAATACTTAGTGAAATTTCGAACTATTTTTCACGCGATTTATACTTCATTCGAAATTACATTCATGCCACTATGATTTTTCAAAATTGAGCATACACTATGCATTTGATACGATTTCAATTCGAAATTTATCGAACATGCTATTATTTCCAATGTTACTATAGTTTGATGAAATTTATTCATTTTTCGACTAAAAATAAAACTTATCTAATAAACTTTTATATTTCTTATTTTCAGATGGATCGCTACCCAAGATACAACCATATATACGATCACAATCTATATTTGAAGGTCCAGGATACGAACTTCCAGCTCGATCTAAGCACATTTCAGTGTCCGGACGAGATCATCGTATCTATCCTGCGAGGCCACCCATCTGGCACGCATTGACGGTCACCGCCTCAGTGCCAATGGTCTATCTCCAGCAATTCTGGGGATGTATACAAGGAGTTGTAGCGAATGGGGCATTATCCTTCACAACATGAATAGGGACGCGGCATATTCATATGAGCAAGAGCTAGTTCGGGATGATACTGGACTTGCCACAAAGCGACAACTACGACCCGCTCCCGTCGGACGCAGAAATGGTCCATGACTTCATGCAAATGGGATATCTACCGCAGCTCACCAAATTAGCTCAGGTCCAGAGCAGCGGTATCCCTCACCCCTGGAAGACACTATTCGGGATCGTGAACAAGTGTCTATCACCAAATCATGCCGGCTTCGACAGGGCAACGGCAATATACTGCGAATCTTTCACGGTCTCGCCTTCGCCAGAAACTACGAATTCGCACAGTTAATCTGGAATGATCTAGCTAAACAGAACCGGCTGAAGGAAAACCGAAGGTCAAAGAACGTGCCCTATGCTCGATGGTTCAACGTGATCATCAGGGAGGTCATGGAGTTACATGCGGAGAACATCCCACAGCTGCCTCCCGAAGGAAACTATCAGCCGCCAAGGCTAAAGTTCTTCCATAACCCACGGCTCACGGACTTGGACCAACCGTCGATGCCAATTCTGCTCCAACTACTCAGGCTTCCGACCCCGCGGGAGCTGATATCAAAGATTCTGGCGGGAACACCATTTAACGGAGCAAATTATCAGAGGGCCCCGGCAGATTACCATGTGAGCTCTCCCCAACCGGAACACCAACCAAGCCCTGACGACGCGATGATAAATGTTGTCGCTCAGGAGCTTCAACAGGAGTCTCCCTTGATCGAAGAGCCGATGCCCGACGTAGATGAGACCTTGATAGACGTCAAGGCTACCGAGATGGCGCTCGAGGCTCCTGAACATGAATACGAAGTGGAAATGCCCGTTCATGTTGGCGTGCTCGAAGAAACCATTGAGGAGGTTCTTCTACCAGTAGCACAGCCCGAAGTCGAAATGGGGCAAACTTCACTTCCACAGGTGACGGGAGACACTGGAGGACGTCCATCGAGACCTCACTCCTCACACGGCCACCTCGTCTTACACGGAGTCTGATGAGGAAATAAGTCTGATAAGGAGGACTCCCAGGAGACTTAGCATTCAACTGGGGTCCCTCTTCCCAGCCGTCACCAACGCACCAAATACTACGCTGACCACAACGACAAGTGTTGCCGGCACTTCTTCGCTCAATCTTGAGCCGCAACCAACCCACGTGGTGTCTTGTTCGCAGGCGCAACCTGAGCATGCCTTAACACCCATAGAGACGAATCCTCAAGATTCGACTCGAGGATTGGGTGGAAGTCTCATACAGTCACAACCTCAAGTGACTGTGAGCCAACCAACAGAGTCGGTGTCTACTCAAGGGTTGATAACAGGGGACATCAGTCATCCTGGTCCATCTCAGGAGGCGTCCGCACCCTTCGTGACGAACGAGCAGTTCCAGGCCGCTCTATCTGCCACTGTACAGTCTATGGAAGACAAAATCACGGAGAGAGTACTCCAAGCACTCGAGGCATCCCGAAGAGATACCGGGAAAGCACCTGCCTCTGAAGGCCCTTCATCACAAATCAACCCCACACCTCTACAACCCACACCCACCGACCCTCTAGCCACTTCCTCCATCCTCATCAATCCATACACAATCCCCATCACCGAGCTCCACGACATTTTCCTCGCCCATCTGATAGGCCTTTCCATCCGATCGCCGCAAGAAGAATCCCTCTATAGGCGATTGGTGGACAATCCTGAGCCACCGACTGACACTTGCCGAGGTCAAAGCTCCCACTCACGGCGAAGACATGACGATCCTGACAATCAGGACCCTTATGAGGGGGAGAAGAGGCCAAGGACATCAACAAGTGGCGAAGGACAAGGCTCGGGCGCTACGCAGACAAGCGCTGGAGCTGATGAAACCCAAACACAAACCCACCAAACCCAAACACAAACCACCCACTAAACACAAACCACCCAAACTACCTCCGCCCACACCACCGATCTACTCAAGCCCCTTGCTTCCGGAAGAAGAAGCAAGTGCTGCGATGCTTGTAGCTCTAGCAGCTACCCAAGCCACTCCCTCTGTCGCTCCAGACCAATCGGGACCCTCTGGGCATGGCGTCAATCCACACGAGGTCCTAGACAAGTATATCTTCGAAGGATAGTGTATGACCCATTCCATGCCCGAGGAGCATCAAAGACGACGGCTTCACGACGTTCGGCGCTTTCACAACAAGCGTCTATAGACCTTGTAATCATAGAAGACGAAGAGCTTCAGGAAGGTGAAGACTACGAGCGAGATATCCCAAGGCTACCAGAGTTAATCGCTCAACAGGCGGTTCCCTCTCCAAGGCTAACGCCAGGGACCGTTCGGATCGACACGCCATGGGAGAACATCCGAATAGAAATTCCCTTCCTAGAAGAAGTTCGCGAGAATATGTGGAGGTATCCGGACAGAGTGAAGAAGCCGAACGAGTTCGAGCTTAGAGGGATCTCTCATTGGGATCAGCAGAAGTGGATGACCTACCTCTGGATGCTGACCAGCCTAGGACCTGATGTTAGGCTGGGGATGACTAAGGCACAAGCCAAGAGCCATTATAAGAGTCTCTCTCCAATAAGCCAACTACTCAGCGTCTACTGTGACAAAGGAGGACTTCCAACACCTCACTACATAACTGAGCGCGTGGACAGAACCCGAGAGGAACTGAGCGAGAGCGACCTGCTGTACCTCCCCGCCGATGAAGTGTATCATCTTTATCAGCGATACGTGGAGAAGTACAAAGGTCCTCAGGGCTTCATCAAGAAAGAAGGCCTCGAAGGGCTCTCTACCGGTTCATGATGCGACAAGTCAAGTACTTCGCCGCTCAACACCTTCAAATGGCGCTTGAGAGCAATATGAAGAAGGTCAACATGACCGCTCCGCTCAACAAAGGACCTGAGATCGAAGGGCTTCCCAACAATCACGTGCATATCAGCTCAGTCCTAGGCATCACCTACAACAATCCAATAGCAAAGAAGAATATGTTGATGCTGAAGACAGAAATCAACAAGTTTTGTGATGGGACGCTCAAGGTCATCAGGAGGAATATCGAGCAGAGGTTGAAGAAATAAATAGAGACACTATGCTGAGGATCCACAGGTTCGTGAGAGAGCAGCCGCTCCTAATGGAATTGCTTGAAGATATCGAGGAGCGACTGGAGCTGATGATCATGATGAGGAACTACGAGCATACGCTGGACTTGCGCAGATCGTATTACGCCCGACGAGGACAAACGGCACGGAGACGCAATCAAGCACAAAGGGGGAGATTGTAGAATACCATTAGTAATTGTGCTTGATTTCATTAGTTGTCCTTGTAATTAGGGGCGTTTTGTATAGCAGTCCTTAGATTAGGACTAGTTTGATATTTATACCAAGTTTGTTTGGTATAAATACATGTAAATCAATTGAGCTTAATAGAAAAGGTTTAGAGAATTGATCGAAGGTCTTGCAATTCGATTTTTAGAGAGAGAAACAACAGTAACTTTCTCACTCTAATTGAATTCTCTCTCGTGTTCTTAACTTGAGTTTTTCGATCAAGTTCAATTGATTATCTAAACGATCGAATTACTATGAATTCTAGCCTAGGATCGTAGAGTTGTTAATCGTAGGACCTAACAATACTGTTGTCTTGATTTACACTAAAAGCCGCCAGTTCAAGACATAGCGTTCACTGAGCAGCGAGTAAATCCGAAAGTATTTCTCTAGGAAAGGTTCAAAGCCACAAGCTACCTATCCTGATGCAGTGATGGGTTGTCGGGACTTTCTTGCAAGAGTCAGCATGCATTGCATTTACATTAATTTCCATTCACGTGGGAGATTGTTGGGTTTTAAGCCCAAATAGGCATTGGGCCCAAGTGTGGATAATTAGTCCACTAAGAGAATAGATGAAACGATTTTATTAAATCGAGAAGACGTCAGTCGCCGAAACGAGAAATCGTTGAAAGATTACGAATCTACGTTTCGAGACGAATCTAACGAATATTAATTTGCTCAAAACTAATATCGGGTGAATGAGAAATTAATTGATAAAGCCAGCCCAAATAAAATGACGTGGAGTGACATGGCACTGATCTGGCGCTGACTGGGCGTGCTGATGTGGCTGATTGAATGGGTATTGGGTATCAGTCCAAGAGTTGTGACTATTCTCAGATTGACCCCTGGCAAAAGGTTGTGTCTATTTGCAAATTCGGCACAGTCAAAGGAGGTCAACTGAAAGTTATGACTTTTCGCGAATTGACCCCTGCAGCTTTTCGGACAGTATAAATAGGTCCCTTGGCAGAATACAAATTCATTCAATTCAGTCCAACACTTCAGGAAAAGTTGACAGCATATCCCTTAGGCATAATAAAGCATAAAAAGCAAGAAAGGCTCGAGTCTTTAGTAGATTCACCCAATAATTTCGTTACGGTGTGCGACGTTTCGAAATTCCTGAAGTCGTTGTTTTTTCAGGACGTATTGCGACGACCGGAGGCACTGAAATACGGGGCAATAACGTCTTACGGAAAGCGTACGACGTACGTGCCTCGACTTCGCCTAATAGTCAAAACTCTGTCCGAGTTTTACGAGCGCCGCCGACTAGACGCCCAACACCGGAACCAACGGCATCTATGTGTTTTCTTTGTCATCCACGTATGACTAAGCTATATAGGGGTTAAAAAAAGGGGAATTTTGAGAAAAGGGTCTCACATCATACGCTATTAAATAACACGGATTGAGTTTATGACAAAAATATCCTTAAAAAATAATTAAAGATAGCTATTAGTTACTTATATGATTGTTTATTCGACTCTTATTCGAACATTATTCGAATTCTATAATTCGAATGTTATATCCGAACATCATCGAATTTTTTATTCGAATTCTTTTATCCGAATTATTATTGAAATTTCTTATTAAATTACTTATTTAAATTACGTATCCAAAAATATCCATTATTCGATTTTTTTATTCGAATTCTTTTACTCGAATTTCTTATCCGAACGTTTCGAAAATCTTATTCGAATTCTTTTATTCGAATAATTTTATTCGAATTATTGTTGGAATTTCTTTTAAATTTCTTATTTAAATTACATATTCAAAACTATCCATTATTCAATTTTTTAACGAATTCTTTTATTCGAATTCTTTTATTCGAATAATTTTATTAGAATTATTGTTGGAATTTCTTATTCAAATTATTCAAATTATGTATCCAAAACAATCCATTTTCATTCGAATTTTTTATTGGAATATGTTCAAATATTATTCCAATATTTTTTTTAGTGTTTTGAATTTTTTTATTCAATTTTTTTTATGCTTTTTTTTTCTAAATTATTCGAATAATTCGAATTATTCGAATTTATTCGATTTTCTTTAATTCGAATGATTTTATTGGAATTATTTGAAATTTCTTATCAAATTACTTATTTAAATTAAGTATTCAAATAAATCCATTTTTGACGCGATGGACTTCGAATTTAAAAGGTATAAAACATAAAAGTCTTAAATAATTAAGTTAGCTGTCCAAAAAACTCGAATCAGGGTAATTGATGTCTTGGATCAAAAGTTATGATCGAAAATGTGTTAACTGCCATTTGACCACAAATTCGAAAAAAATTCGACAACCGGAACACTCATTTTCCAAGCCAATACACTCCGAATTCATAGAAGTGTAAAACATAAAAGTTTTGTATAATCAAGTTAGCTATCCAAAACTGTTTGAGTCGGGGTAATTGATGCTCTGAAACGAAAGTTTTGATCGAAAATGTGTTAACTATTATTTCGGACAGCAAATTCTAAAAGCATTCGAAACATTAGCCAAAACACTCATTTTCCGAGCTGATAAACTTCGAATTAGAAAAAGTGTAAAACACAAAAACTTTTTATAGTCAAGTTATCTGTACATAGTAGTTTACGCCGAAATAATTGATTTGTATCGAAAGTTATCATCGAATATATTTCAACTGCCAATTATTCGAATTTTGAACTATGTTACAAAACGACCAATTTTTTACGTCGATGGACTTCGAATTTTAAAATATGTAAAACACGACGTTTTGTATAATTAAGTTAGCTGTCCAACAGAGTCTGAATCAGGTTAATTGACGTCTTGGATCGAAATTTATGATCGAAAATGTTTTAGCTGCCTTTTCTGGACAACAAATTCGAAAAACATTCGAAATGTTAGACAAAACCTCATTTTCCAATCCGATAGACTTCAAGTTAGAAAACGTGTAAAACATAAACGTTTTTGATAATCAAGTTAGGTGTCCATTGAAGTTTGAATCAGGACAATTGATGGTCTGAATAGAAATTTATGATCGAAAATGTCTTAACTGTCATTTCCGGAAAGCACATTCGAAAAATTATCAAAAAATTATTTTTATGTCGATAGACTTCAAATGCGAGAAAATGTAAAGAATAGAAGTTTTTGATAGTTAAGTTTGTTGTAAAAAATTCATTTTTCGGGATGACGTACGTAAATGGATATCACGTCGAACGTGTTGAAATTACATTGTGCGGCTTATGATTCATATATGTGCCAAATACGTGCATTGTGTTTAAATTATTATTCAAACATGTGTAATGTGATTATAAATATTATAGTTTTTATTATTATATGTCTTCATTAATTTTGCAACTAAATTAATATCGCATTGTAGTAGAACTCATTACCATCTTCATTAGACATTGATACCACATATTAAACCTCTTCATTGAACATTGATACCTTGTTAAATTATGTCTCCGCAAAACACGTTTTTGAAGTCGATAAAGTTTGAATTAGAAAAAGTGTAAAACACAAAAGTTTTGTATAATCAAGTTAGATGTCCAACAAAGTTTGAATCAGAGCAATTGATTCTCTGAATCAAAAGTTATGGTCGAAAATATCTTAACTGCCATTTCCTGACAGCTAATCCGAATTTAATTGGAATCTAATTCGAATTATTCGATATTATTTGAATTATTATATTACAATACATTCGATAAGGTATGCGAATATATTCGAATTAATTTTATTCGAATAATTTATTCTAATTACTTATCTATCCGAAAAAGCACATTTTGAAGTCGATAAAATTCGAATTAGAAAAATTGTAAAAATAAAAGTTTTGGATAATCAAGTTTTCTGTCCAACAAAGCTCGAATCAGGGTAATTGGTTCTCTGAATCGAAAGTAATGGTCGAAAATGTTTTAAACAGATTATTCAAATAAAATAATTCGAAAGATGAAATCGTCGATCGAATAACGAAACGATGAAAAATGTATTAATGGGTGTTGAATTTTCATTGCGATTTTTTTGGAACCATTTGCACAAGAAAAAACGACGATGGAGAAGATGGACAATACATTGTTTTTTATGAAAATAGATAATTAAAATATTTATAATTAAGTGAAGATTAACTAACTAGTTACTAATATATTCAACTTCACTCCCTTTTTTCTAATTGAAAAAGTTAGCATCCCTTTTTTTTTTAATTCTTTTAAAACTAATCCCTTCTGTTAAATTACCCCAATCCGAATTTAAATGTGTTAGGATCGTGAACCAGGTGTTAGAGGGGGTGAATAACACCGGTCACCATTTTTCGCTCTTTAATGGGTTTCACGCCCGGTTAGGGAGTAAAACCGGTTTTCAATCTTCAATCTAGGCTAAGTGCGGAATACCATAATCTTTGATTGTGAACTATGTGTGAGGGTTTGTGTACGTGATGAATTGGTCCGGTCTTGGTGTGTGAAGGTGGTTGAGTCATTTTGTCGAACACCTTGGATGCTGGCATTTTGGAGTGTGTATGGTTTCGGTTTGTAAGAGTAGAAAGACGAGGACTTGCTATGGAAGTTCGGAGTCTAAATATCCTATGTCTCCCCTTCCCCACAAGGAAGGCTCTCACTAGAAGATTCGGTTTCTAACAAACCCCATTGTACAACCACCTTAGGTAGACTCACACAGTACAACCCCCGGCTATACTTGGCTAACTAAACTTTAGACACCACTAGACAGCTTTTTACAATCCGTCTCTTTCAAGAGATTTTTACAGTCCCTTGAGAACATATGGCACCCCGCAACATCAACCGTAATGGTTGTAGGCCGCAACCTCACAACTGGTTTGATCTTTTACGTCTCTAAGCTAATACGACATCATTCTTTCTTGTCTCGGTGCGAAGACCACATATACTTGTTTAAAGTCTATGTGCTAGGACTCTCACTCAGCTAATCTACTTAAACTCATCTCTCTAACGTGTGATGTGTGGGTTTGAACGTTGTAGCTCTCTCTCTTTTGTAACCCACACACTTGGGAAGAACTCTCTTGATTTTGTGCTTAGCTCTTGTTCTTTTCTTTTGGATATCTCGAATGTGTACTTGTTTGCTCTAAGATCCTTAACTTGTTTTTGCCCTTCACTGTTGTTTTTATAGGCTTTTCCACCTTGATATAGCCGTTAGACTCAATAATATAGCCGTTGGGAGACTTTGTTGACTTTGGTCAAAGCTGTCTGCTTTATGTGCCTGTACCTTCTGCTGCAGTAGAAGGCTTGTATATCGATCAACAGTTGACATGTCAATCCAGTCATTGACCTGACCACAGGACCAGTCTAGACCGAGAACGGTCAGTCCAGTCCGAGACAGACCATTCAGTTTGAGACCGGATCCGTCCAGATAGAAATCGGACCAGTCAGTCTGAGACCGGGCCAGTCCAGTCAGTCTGACCAAACCGAGACTGGGTTGACCGATGGTTGACAGCGTTGACCAGCATTGACCTGCAGTTGACTCCAGTTTTTCCCCTGAGCTCAGATTTCATATCTTTTTTCGAACCGAGCTCTTCTGCACACTCAGATGTTAGTAATACAATTACTAAGTGTTAGGATCGGTTTATGCGTTTAGAGGGGGTGAATAAACGCTTGACGCTTTTTGGTAGTTAACCGGTTATGGCTAATACCTGTACTTACTATTTTTCTAAGTGTGATTTGTGCGGAAGCAAATCAGTCGGTTTTAAACCAAGATCGATGATAAGTGTGATGTGTTAGCGTGTGTGTGTGTGAAGAAGACACCGGTTTGTTTCTGGAAGTTCGGAGTTAACTCTCCTACGTCTCCCTTTTTTCCCCGCAAGGAAGGTTCACTGGACTTCAGTTATACACTCACTGTACAACCTACCCAGCTGCCCTCAGCTTAATCTAGTGAATCACCTAGGCAGTCGTATAATACAATCCACCTACTTCAACAGCTTTTTACAGTCCGTCGGAAAACAACTCACTTACTTAACAAACCTGGTTTTCGTACAGTGAGGACAACACTTTCTATTTTCTTTCTTTACTTTGAGAGATTTGATTTGAATCTTGTCTTTGATTTCTCGTGGTTGAGTGTCATATCTCTTCAGTGCCTTGGTCGACACGCGGTGTATTGATATTAAGTGCGGGTGTGACAAGTGATAATTAAAACGCATACGTATTTACTATCACCGACGTGCGAAAGGCAGTGAACCTATCGTTTGTAGCGTAGTAAAGTGAGTAAACGAGTATCGAACACGAGGAATGAACTTGATTACTAGTAATAACCTATCGACTCGATATTTAGCCTAAATAAAATGACGGGATTTTGTTTTTGCTACGGACTAATTTAATAAAGCAGCCTAATCGAATAGAAGACTAAGGAAACACAACTAGAAATAATACGATTGACTTAAATTGACAAATATGTGTTCGAGATTCGAATCCCGAAGGGTGTTGTCGGTTAAGGCTACAAAATATCGCTCCTATATGAATATCGACTAAATCGCAGTAATTTTCCTACCCACTCACGGATTTGCTGTCGCAAACGTTCGTGGGAATCTAATATCAGCGATTACCAAATGGCGAGGATCGAGTATTTACTTTCGCCCTATACTCGAATCCTAACGTCTACGAACGGTCTAATCGTTATTTAGCTGTCGCCCTAAACGATGTACCACACATTCACATCAACACATAGACATATTGAAGCAAAGAAGCAATGTCATAGAACGATAAATAGTCGAATACACGTGTTCACGAATATCCTTACGCCTTAACTACGACATAACCCAACGTTCATCTACTCCCAAACACATAAAATGATTAGCTCCACATATTAGACAAAACAACAACGAGATTCAAGGAAAATGAGGATAGAGAACTCATAAATCTCCCCCTAAGAAGTGCGCAGGGCGTTTTTGAGGCGGAGCTCTCGTTCCTCGATCAATGGGCATGACTGCGTTGTTGGATCGTCTCCCAAGCGTCTCGAATGAAGGAGCGGCTTCTAGGGTTCTTCTTCCTCTTCTTTTCTCATAGGTTTCGGCTCTCCAAGGTTAGGGTTGAGTTCTAAGAAGAACTCCCCTATTATGCTTCGAATGTGGGCCTTAACCCTGAATTTTGGAAGGTTCACGGCCACTTAATGTGCCTTCACGGACGTGAAAGACACAATTACGCTGATTTTCCGTCTTTCTTAAACCCTTCATGGCCTCTTGCATAAGGGCTCACGGCCGTGACGGCGGCTTAAATCCTATTTATTGACTTTCTGTCACAGGTCACGGCCTCTTACATGAAGTGTCACGACCGTGACAGTGTGTAATTCCATCATTTTCGCTTCAGTGATGCGCCACGGCCTCATGCAAGGTATTCGCGGTCGTGACTCCTGAACTCTATTCCATCTTAGGCCACTGTCCTAGTTCACGGCCTCGTGCATGAGATTCACGGTCGTGATACTCGAGGTTTATGTCCAAGCCCACTGCACGCGTTCACGGCCTCTTGCGAGGTGATTCACGACCGTTAATGTTGCCTGACAGCGTCATACTTAGCCATTTCGCGTCGTTTTCGCCTCGTTTTCATTCCTTTTCGCTCGTTAACCGTTCGAAAGTCCTACAATATTTAAATAGATGTAAATAGAGCCAAGAAATGCATGGAATGACCAAAAATATCCTATTATAACCCAAATAAATACAATAATAAACGTATTAAAATACTTTTAACATGCCTCTTCTTTGATATATATATAGCTGATATTTGTTGAAGAAGGCCATTGAGAGATAGCTCCATGTACCGGACAATGCATTAAATGCATCTTAGCCAAAACGGGTACTGTCCGGTCTCATAGCAGTTCGCGCTGTGCCAATTGCTTTTTCCTTATTAAGCTTAGCTTGACTTCAACTTGGCTCCTCCTGGTAGCCTTGCATTAAATACTTTAGCAGAAGTTTTCAAACATCCCGCATTGAATAATTTTGAATCTTTGTCCGCGTGGCAGGTCCGGTATCTGTACTCCGGTCTTGGCACTTGTCAGGTCCGGTAGCTGTATGTAGAGTATACATTTTAGATTGCGCTTGATTTCATTAGTTGTCCTTGTAATTAGGGGCTTTATTTGTATTCGTTCATAGATTAGGACTAGTTAGATATTTATACCAAGTTTGTTTGGTATAAATACTTGTACAAACATTATGCTTAATACAGAAAAATTAGAGAATTGATCCGAAAGGCTGCAGAATTCATTTCTAGAGAGAGAAACACACAAAACTTTCTCACACTAAAGGTTTTCTCTCTCGTGTTCTTCATAAAAGGTTTTCGATCGAATTTCAATTTAAATCATTCTAATCGATCTCCTTAGAATTCATGCCTAGGATTGATTGAGTTGATAACTGAGGACCTAACAATTGGTATCAGAGCAGATTTGTTCTGTTTTGAGTTGAAATTGTTAGAATTCAGATCGAATTTCATTTTCTAGAACTGTTCACGCGAAGAACAGTTTTGCGCGAAAAAGTTTTTCGATCTGATAATTCTGTGCTTATTTGATCTGATTTTGATGTTTATGTGCTCGCATAAGTAGTATTAATCAATCAGGATTAGATCGGTAGCAATCAGAATCATGATTTGAGTCGAATTTTTGATTCTGTGATATTACTGTTTGTCCGAAAACAGTATGAACATGTTTTGAATTTCGTCAAATTGAACATTATTTGCTTCAAAACATGTTTAATCTTCTGTTCGTGAATACTCAGTAGCTGATTCCGAGCATATACCTGTAATTTCATCGATTAATTTCCATATTTGCTTGAATCTGTGTTAAAATTGTATTCTACGTTTAAACTGTGAATTTTAATTTTTCTCGCTAAGTCTTTGATCAAAATTAATTTCTCGATCGAAAACCCCTGTGCGAGAAATTTTGCTCAACTAGAATACGGATTAGCTACTGAAGTCGCTGTTGTCAAGAACGTGTTCAAAAAAAATTTACGAACGATAAAATTTCGACTAGAATTGACTATTTTGACCCCCGCGCAAATCTTTTTCTCTCGAAAAATTAGTCGTTCGCACATATTTGATTCTCGCCCGTAAAATTTTTTTCGGTCAACCATTTAGATTTGACTCAGTGAGAAACTCCTATGGGCACTGTACTTTAACGACCAAAATCAATTAAAAGAAATTTTACGCACGAAAATTCTGGTCAATCTTTCGAGTCTCTACATTGTGGATTCTGGTCAACAAAATTTTTCGACGCTTAAAATTTTCGATCGCAAAACTTCACTCAATAATCTTACGATTGATCTCACTGTTTACACAATTTCTCAGCGAAAATTACATTCAGGTCGAAATATTTTTCGCTCGAAAATTTTTGAACAGTGTCTGACGCGCGAAAACAGTACCATCTTTTCAAATCGAAGAAATTATTTTCGATCAAACTTTAAAGATTGAATCGAAATTAATTCTCGATCATTTTGAATCAAACACAACTAACAAATTTGCTACTTGTGAAGCTTACTACATCAAAGTTCATTCATCAAAACTAACGAAGATCCTACATCAACTCTACAAAAATTAAAAATAAAATTCGAGAAGAATGATGGATGCTTACTCGCTAGGAACTGACAACCGTCCACCAATCTTGCAACGGGCCGAATATACAGTTTCGAGAAGCCGCTTCCTAAATTTTATAGCCTTGAAAGATCGAGCTGCAAATCTGCTAAAGTCACTCGAAGAGGGACCCGCACAGTTCTGGGTTAACGTAGCAGGTGATGACACGGTTACTCTTCAAATTCCCGCTACTAGGCGACTAAAGGAACCTAGGGAATACACCATCGAGGAAAGGGCCCGTGCAAAGGCAGATCTAATGGCTATGAACACACTTATGCAGGGCATTCCCAACGACATCTATAGATAGATAGACAGCCTCCCAACGGCTAAGGGGATGTGCGATGAACTGCATAGGATGATGCAAAGGACTGAAGTAGGCATCAAGGCCAAAAGGCGAATAGTCTCACTGCTTAAGACTCCTTCAAAGCAAAGCCAGAGGAGAGTCTTTACAATACATACCAAAGATACCTCACTCTTCTCAATGAGATGAGGAAGATAGAAATCTCGAAGACAAACATGGAAACAAATATCAGATTTCTATCCTCCCTGCCGTCGGACTGGAAAAAGATATCCACTCAACTTAGACAAAACAAAGATCCGGAGGAGTTGGATATCCATGCAGTGTTTGATAATCTCGCCCAACACGAGGAAGATGTTTGCGAGACTCAGAGAGAGCAGAAGGGCAAGCAGGTTGACAACACCGTTGCTCTAGTCTCAGAGAAGCGTGGAACAAAGCCTCGCAAAGAGAAGATCGTGAAGCCTCCCTCATCATCTGAGTAGAAGAAGATTCATAATCAGATGCCGAGCCAAACATGAAAGCATTGGGGAAGCAGTTGGCTTTAATCGAAAAGATGATGAGCAAGAAATACTTCAAGAAAAAGACCTCATCCTCGGCCAACCGACTTCGGACCTCAAGCTCTAAGAACAAGGAACATGCTCCAGAGAGCTCCGATGTCAAGAACACTAAAGAGCCCAACATGTGCTTCAACTGTGGCAAGCCTGGTCATTTTGCCCGAGAATGCACTCTTCCCAAGAAAAGAGATGCGAATTACTACTCCAAGAAGCTTCAACTCACGAAGCAGCAGGAAGCAGGAGTAGCTCTCATGGCGGAGCAGGACCACTGGCTCGAAGACACATCCGATTCTGGAGAAGAGAATCTTGCCCTAATGGCACGCCTTGATAAAGACATCAACGCCGAAACATCCAACATGACGGATGAAGACGATGCATCCACCTCATCACAAGAGGTAGACACTTCTTCCACACTATTGACCATGTTAGATTCATATCGAAAATAATATGCTAACCTGAAACATGAGCAGAAAAGTATTAAGGAAGTAGAGGATAAACTTACTAGGTCTCAGGAAAGGATAAATAGTCTCGTATAAAAACTTAGGAGCTCTAGTGCCAAAATAGAAGAACTTATTAAGAGCCTACATTCTAGAGAGACTAGTCAACCTCAATTAGGACAACATGGCGAAAAGATTAAGGAGTTAGAAGATAGGCTAGGAAATAAGTACAATAGCTTGGTTAGGAATCTCAATATGAAAGCCACCTAGAATTGTAGGATAACCGAAGCTACCACTAAGATCACCAACTTAGAAGCTCAATTAGAAATATCCAATGCTAAAGTTAGTGAGCTTAGTAAAGAACTAGATGCCTGTCAAGCCGCCAAACTGATGGAAGAAAATAATTATGCTCTACTAGGTGAGGAACGCGGGAAACTATATGCTAATTAAAAAATTAGATGATATAGTTACGCGTAGGGGACAATCCGAACAAACGATATTTTTGAACAAGCACAAGGATATAGAGTTCTATAATCCTATAGAAGCCATATGTTTCACTAACCCACGAGTTCTACGGAAAAAGTAAATATATGATATTAAGCACATGGGTTTAGGAGTAACCTCTCTTAGAGAATTTACTGAATCGATGTACCAAAATAATTTTGATTGTATGAGAAAAGCCTCACATGGGCCTGAGATTCCCTTTGACTACACTGAGCTAAATGAAAGAGACAGAAATATGAAACCGTCATTAACACCTCTCTCTGACCTATTTCAACTTCCTGACCCTCAAACAGTCCTCGAGGAAGCCAAAGACGTTCATTATAAGAATTCTCTCTACATACCTCCTATAATAAAACAAATAGAGGAATCTCAAGCTAAATTAGACAAAGAAATAGAGAACTTCGAAGCTGAAAATAAGAAGTTCTTAAAAGAGATGAAAAATCTCAAAGCTTCCTCATCCTCCCAAACTACCTCTCACGCTATACTGCAAAGCGTGAAAATCGAAAAATCACCTTCGAAAGATCAAAAATGTATTAATAATTCTGTTAAGTGCTAAGACTTTACCTACGTCTACAGGGAGCGTAGGGCAAGCACTATAATAGACGGCGAGAGTGTCTAGTCTTAAGAAGGAGCAAGTACATTTGAGTATGCTTAAGAATGTTACTCCTTCTGTACGAATAAGTGACACTCGTAGAAATAAAGGAGTCATTTCTTTGCTTAGAATAATTGCTTCTACATGTACTCTTCAGCCAATCACCTTTAGAAGCACCAACTACGAAATAGGCTCTACCTCACAAGTCACAAGTTAAAGATAATCATTCTGAAACAAGTGCCACTAGGAAGACTCGTAGGAAACAAGATCCAGCCATAAAGAAAGCTTATGGCGCCGTACATGCTTGTACTCACCTAAGGTATCCTGTAAAGATTGAGTCCCCCAAGCACCTTAGGAGATTGATAAACGTATCATAGTATATCGTAGTATTTAATTGGCTCGTAATAGAGTTTTCGTAGTCATTTAATGCACTTATTAACCCTACTTCTACTTATTTTGGTATTATAAGGCTTTAGGACGAGTTTTGGGTGAAAAGGAGCCGAGGCAAAACGGCGCGAAAATGATGAAAAATGGGGAAGGTCACGGCCGTGACACTTAGTGGACCTGTCCGTGACGCATGGCAGAGAGTTAGACTGAAGATGGTCATGGCCGTGACACCTTGTGTTCGTGGCCGTGACAACCACCCGAGGCCGAAAGCTGAAGCCAGTCACGGCCGTGACACTTCTTGCACCAGGCCGTGACCCATAGCAGCAGTAGCATTATAAAAGCCCAAGATTGGCGAGTCTTCTATCTATGGTTAAAATTTCAGGTCAATCGGACATCGTTTACCCCTCCATCTAAAAGAATACAAAACTGTCGCAAGGCTGGAAAGCGTCACGGCCGTGACGAGCGGCAGTGAGCTCCATTTTGCGAAAATCAGTATTAAAAGCCCAAATTCGACTTCGAAAGAGGGATACTTACCAGATATCAACCCTAATCATTCAAGAGACGAAAAGGAGCCCTGAAGAACACAGAATTGCGTCCCGGAGCGCAAGAGACGGAGCAACGACGCAATTATGCCAAATTGAACGCAGACGAAGATAATCCCGCACCACCATCGCAGATCATCCGTATATCAAGATTATGAGTTCTTCGCCTTTATTTCTTATCTCTTTCGTTGTTTTCCCGTCTATTATGATTTATGCGTAGCTAGATCCCTTTTGTGTTTGGGATTAGATGAACGCTAGGATCTTTCGTAGTTAGACATATAATTATCGTGACTTTGTGTTTTGACTATTTATCGTTCTATGAATCTGTTTCGTTGCTTTAACATGTCTATGTGTTAAAGTGATCGTGTGGCAAAACGTTTAGGGCGACAGCTAAACAACGTTTAGACCGTTCGTAGAATATAGGATTCGAGTATAGAGCGAAAGCAAATACTCGATCATCGCAATTAGTAATTACTGAATTTAGATCCCCGCGAGCGTTTAGGGCGACAGCAAACTCGCGAGCGGGTAGGAAATTACTGCGATCTAGTCAGAATCACGTAGGAGCGATAATTCATTGTCTTAGCCGATAGTACCTAGCGGGATTCGAATCCCGAGCACATCTCTATTATTTGAAAGCTTCGTACCAGTTTTAAGCGTGTTCTTTGAATCTCTGGTTGATTTAGGGGGTAATTATTAGGTTAAGACATAAAACAATCTGCGTATTTTATTTATGCTAAATGTGGAGTCGATAGGCCACTACTTGTACTTGATTTATTCCTTGTGTTCGATACTCGTTTACTCACTTTACTGCACTACAACCGATAGGTCCACTGCCTATCGCACATCGGTGATAGTAATTAAGTATTCGTTTTAATTATTACTTGTCGCACTTTTCATTCACACACCACGTGTCGATTAAGTTTTTGGAGCCGTTGCCGGGGAATAAATTGATATTAGGAACACCGTAGTTCGGTACTTTAGCCACTTTTATTTGACGTTTTCTTTTGCTTTTCACTTATTGCATTATTTGTGCTATTTGCGTTATTTATTTTCCTACGTCACTATTAGTTTCGTATTCTTTTCGACGTATTTAGTTATTTCGTTGCTAATTTTTATTTTTCCCTTATTGAAGGTACGACTCAGCGGTGAATGACCCGAAGCCATCCATCGGGTCCCATCGTTGACGCAGACCCTGATTTTGAGAGAAAGTTGCGAAGGAAGCTTTACGATACATAAGGAGCTTCCACTAGCTCTCAGGACCATTTAGTTAGCTATTCAGAGGATAGTTCGCAAGAATCGACCCAACACTCACATGTAGAGGCAGCCGTAGATAGTCCCTACACAGAAGTAGACATGGAGGACCATAGAGTGCCCGTCCACGAGGAGGAGCCATCACTTCAGGACCTCCTTAAGAATGCCGCGCTGTGAGCCCCCCCGTCTACTACTATTTTCTTACGCTAACTTACGTGACTAAATCGAATATAAAATATATTACATATGAAACACCGATAGAATTTTTCGATTTTACAAAGCACACCACACACAACTATTTTACAATACAAACATTGTTCAGATTTTACATACAATACAAACGCATTTTACAAAAACACACATAATTAAACATGACGCCCGCCTCACAGGTCGCATCCATGTACACACCACCCTCAAAAGTCACTGGAAGTTCCAGAAGGACCAGCCTCATCATCTAAACATTTACGTACCGGATTCGCTACGTCTACAACACATAAAAACATGGGATGAGCTATAAAGCTCAGTAAGTAGAAATATGCATGTATGCACGTGTCAAAATAGCAAAGGCATCCGCGCCAATGCTTTCTAATACTATCCTCACATCATACTCATTCTTTTCTCATTTTCATCAGTGCCCATAGCTACTTACTAACCGCACCATCATATCATGAGCTCAAATCCTATACGGATAAAAATACGATAGTGGTCCAATCTTATCATTCACCAGGTCGCCCCTCTATCACGTCACTTTCCTGGCACTATAGTTCATACTATGTGCCTTCCCATTACATAAATAATTAATGTAAATATATTTGACGGTCTTACCCCCGTCATGGTGCCTTTGTAGAAGAAGCTTTATTCACATTTATCTACATTACATATAACTCACTTTGAATTCGAGTAACACAATGCACGCTCATTTCTCAAAATACTTAATATGATTCGTGCGTGCACATGATCATGCTACATAAATAATGCGATAATAAATATTCCAAACAGTCGCATATATCAGATAATTCACATACCACGTATTCATCGAAGCAATTAGTCACGTATCAATACACATATCAATCAATTTATGTGTTGTAGGTGAAATTCCCACTTACCTGGTATCCTTAGCTTATTGCGCGGTTAAATCGCTAACCTTCGAATCCTATTTATAAGAACATATAAAATTATTATTCATTAATTTAGTTAAAATTTCATGAAATTAGTTAAATTTGAAAACTCTATTTTCGACTTATAATTTCGAAACCTTAAAATTCCAAATTTAACTTAAATTAGAGAGTTCGACAAACCCCACATGACCCCTCAAAATAATATTAAAATAATCCAAGACCTTTTAATTATAATATGAAAAGTTACGTGTGATTAGGGTTTTGAAATTCTTGATGATCCTTAAAGTAATTAAAAAAAAACTAATACATGCTTAAGGTGAATGTCTTTGTCATCTAGAAACCCTTACATCTTTTAACTTAACGTAGCATATGCATTGAAGAGAAATTATTAGGTAAATGTCCCCATCTTCTAGATGTTTTATACATTAACTAAGGAATAAGTACAAAGTTCTAAAACTTAAAACTCTCAAATAGAATAGATCTCGACATTTTTAAAAACTCGAAACAATATATTTCGAAACCCCACAAAACAAAATGTCGATATCCCATGTAGCACTTTTATAAATGTCGAAACAACCTCACACAACATATCGACATTTTGTTTCCAAATTTCATCAAGACCAATCCCGATATCTTATGTCGACATTCTCATAAATTTCGAAACAACACCTCACAACCATCTCGACATCTTACATCCCTATTCATGCTTCTCATTCGACTTTTTCAACTCCAAAATAAACCATGTCGACATCTTAATTTAATTCGATATTATGCATCCGACTTTTTCAACTCCACAATAATTCATGTCGACATCTTACTCAAGATCCCACTTCACATAACATCTCGACATTTAATAAAAATTTCGACACAATCAAACAACTTAAGATCTCGAAACCAACCAAACCCTAATCTTTCGAAGATTATAACACTATTCATTTCTAAACTCTTAAAAATTTTCGATCAAAATCTTATCTTCTCAAGAACACAATTAACATCATGAAAATCTAAAAAAAATACTTAAACCTTAAAACTCCAAATCCATGTAAAACGTGATTTTATGCAACCTTCAAACTAACAAAACCTAAAACATACTTAATCATAATTAAAAACATAAAGATTAAAGTAAGAAGTTTATACCTACTCCAAGCTAAATTTCGACTTGTTCAAGCTTTCCTTTCTCCCTCAATTCCTAGTTCACGTTAATTACAAAATGAAGTGCTTATTTTATTCTTCCATTTTCTCTATCTCATCCACTTAAGATTAGTGATAGGTAAATAACAAAATACTTAACCTACTCCTCAACTTTAATCACATATTGGGTTCTGTTACATTTCTAAAGTGTTCGACACCTCACTTATAAAAATATAAGGCTTAAATATTCAACCATTTTATTACCATATTATATGATTTTTCTCATTCTCAATCGTGTACTAAGTTCAATGATTAGGATACTTACCAAATGTTAATATTTTATTCTTTATATATTAGTTATTCTTAATAATAAAGTCTCGAGATTTATCCTAAAATGTCAAAATCAATTGCAAACCATATTCCTCCTAAATCTCTAGACCTAAATATCGAAATTATCCAAAAAGAAACCCTAAGTTTCCAAAATTATACTATTTCGAAATTCTCTTTTCAAAATTTCTAAAACTCCATACCTAATTTCCAAATAATGTTAAATATCATATAGTCACGAAATTAAATAAATACTAACTATAAAATCATATAGACACATAATATGCATGCAAATTTATTGGCCATCTTACTCACGGGACCCGGGTATTACATTCTTCCCCCCTTAAAAAGGATTTCGTCCCCGAAATCAGGTTAGTTGGAACAATTCTGGGTAGCGACTTCTCATATCATCTTCACGTCCCCATGTAGCTTCCTCAGTTGACTGATTCTGCCACAGTACTTTCACCAACGGAATCTCTTTATTTCGAAGTCTCTTCAATTCATACATTAAAATCTCCACTGGCTTCTCTTCATAACTTAAATCTGGCTTGAGCTGTTGGTATAGAAATTCATTTCTCAAAACATGATACGGGTCAGCGACATATTTTCGCAATGTCGACACATGAAAAATATCATGAACTTGTGCCAATGAGCTGGTAGTTCCAGTTGGTAAGCTACTTCACCGACTCTTTTAATTATTCTAAAAGGTCCAATGTATCTTGGGCTCAATTTACCCTTTCGTCCAAAACGTTTCACACCTTTCATCGGAGATACTTTGATAAACACCCAGTCATTTATTTCAAATTCCAGCGGTCTGCGTCTTTGGTCTGCATAACTCTTTTGTCGACTTTGAGCTGTTTGCATTCTTTCTCGTATCTTTGCTATTGCCTCAGTCATCTCTTGAACCATGTCAGGTCCTAACATCGCACGTTCACCGACTTCATCCCAATGTATGAGAGATCGGCATTTGCGTCCATACAAAGCTTCATACGGTGCCATCCCAATAGTTGCATGATAACTATTATTATAAGAGAATTCGATCAACGGCAAATATTTGCTCCAGTTTCCTTTGAAATCCAAAACACATGCTCGTAACATATCTTCCAAAGTTTGGATAGTTCGTTCTGACTGCCCATCAGTCTGAGGATGATAAGCCGTACTGAAAGATAACTTAGTCCCCATTGCTTTCTGCAAACTCTTCCAAAAATTAGATAAGAACCGTGAGTCTCGATCCGAAATAATTGATAATGGAATCCCGTGGAGTCGAACAATTTCTTGTATATATATTTCTGCGTATCGCTCCAGGGAAACATCGAGCTTATGGGTAGAAAATGAGCAGACTTAGTCAATCGGTCGACTATAACCCAAATAGCATCATAACCTTTTACAGTCTTTGGTAGGCCAACAACGAAATCCATCGTAATATGATCCCACTTCCACTCAGGTATTGGCAAGGGCTGTAATGTCCCTGCCGGTCTTTGATGTTCCGCCTTTATTTGTTGACATGTTAGACATTGACCTACAAATGCCGCAATGTCTCTTTTCATTCCCGGCCACCAATAATTTATTCGAAGGTCTCGATACATTTTTGTAGCTCCTGGATGTACTGAATATGCCGTCGCATGTGCTTCTGCCATTACTATTCTTCGAATCTCCGCATCATCAGGTACGTATAAACGGTCATTGTAATATAGACTTTCATCTTCTTGTATTTTGAAATCAGTTGAAGTTTGCTCCGTCTGTGCGTCTTTGATTTTCAGATATAACTCATCATTTTCTTGCACCCGTTTGATTTGTTCCATTATTGTAGGTTGCAAAGTCAAAGCTGCTAACTTTGCTTCAACTTCTCCCAATTGCACTACCTCCACTTCCAACAATTGTAACTCCGCGCTTACCGCTTTTCGACTTAATGCATCAGCCACCACATTTGCTTTACCTGGGTGGTAACTAATTACACAATCCTAATCTTTAACAAGTTCTAACCATCGTCTTTGCCTCATATTTAATTCCTTCTGAGTGAAGAAATACTTCAGACTCTTGTGGTCCGTGAAAATTTCGCATCGTTCCCCATATAAGTAATGCCTCCAAATTTTTAGAGCAAAAACCACAGCAGCAAGCTCCAAGTCATGAGTCGGATAATTCTTTTCATACTCTTTCAATTGCCGAGAGGCATATGCAATTACTTTTCCATGTTGCATCACTACACATCCCAGACCATTTCTTGACGCATCGCTATAAACTGAAAATCCTCCAGTCCCTGATGGTATTGTAAGAACTGGAGCTGAAGTGAGTCTCTTCTTTAATTCTTGAAAACTTTGCTTGCATTCCTCACTCCAATGGAATGAAATATTCTTCCTTGTTAGCTTCGTCAGTGTTGACGCAATCTTTGAGAAGTCCTTAATAAACTTCCTGTAGTATCCAGCTAAGCCAAGAAAACTCCGTACTTCTATAACATTGGTTGGTTTAGGCCAATTGTTGATAGCTTCAATTTTGCTAGGATCCACAGAAATTCCTTCTCCAGAAATAATGTGGCCCAAAAATGCGACTTGACTCAACCAGAACTCACATTTCTTGAACTTAGCGTATAATTTATTTTCTCGTAATATCTCGAGAACTATCTTCAAATGTTGCTCATGTTCCTCCTTCGTTTTCGAGTAGATAAGAATGTCATCAATGAACACAATGACAAACTTGTCCAAAAATTGTTTGAACACTCGATTCATTAGATCCATAAATGCCGCTGGCGCATTGGTCACCCCGAAAGGCATAACTAAAAATTCGTAGTGTCCATATCTGGTCCTGAACGCCGTCTTCAGAATGTCTTCTTTTCGAACCTTCAATTGATGATATCCCGATCGTAAATCTATTTTTGAAAACACCGTTGCGCCCTGAAGTTGATCAAATAAATCATCTATTCTTGGTAATGGATATTTGTTCTTGATTGTGATCTTGTTCAGCTCCCTGTAGTCGATACATAGTCGCATCGACCCATCTTTTTTTCGCACGAACAAAACTGGCGCTCCCCAAGGAGAAAAACTGGGTTGAATGAATCCTTTCTGTAATAAATCGTCCAACTGATCCTTTGACTCCTTCAATTCAGTCGGCGCTAATCGATAGGGCGTCTTAGATATTGGAGCAGATCCCGGTATTAAGTCAATTGTAAATTCAATTTCTCGATCTGGTGGTAATCCTGGTAAATCTTCAGGAAACACGTCAAGAAAATCACGCACCACTGGCACATCCTCTAATTTCGGAGATGAACGTTCCTCTGATTTCACTGCGAAGACTAGATAAACTTCGCATCCCGCCTTAATTAAACGTTGTGCTTTTGTCGCTGAAATTCTAGAAACATTTCTTTCCTTGTTTGTTCCCACAAAATGAAAGGCTTCTTCTCTTCAATATTAAAAGTAACTGTCTTGCGATTACAGTCAATGACAGCTCCGTATTTTGAGAGCCAGTCCATTCCAAGAATCACCTCGTAGTCGTTCATCGGAATAACTATTAAATCAACGGACAGTTCTCTTTCGTTAACTAATACAGGACAATTCCGTAAAACCAAATTGGTTCGCATCGCAACTCCGTGTGGAACAGTCACATTATATTCACAATCAGACGGGGTAAGTGTAATTCCGAGTCCCGTTACATATTTAGTGGATGCAAATGAATGCGTGGCTCCTGAATCTACTAAAATGCATGTCGGAAGTTTGTGAATAAGTAGAATACCTGCCACCACGGATGGACTAGCTTTTGCTTCCTCTGCAGTCAAAGTATACACGCGTGCTGGTACAGTTGGTGGTTTCGCTTGAGCTATAGCTTGATTTCCTGGTGTCTTCTCTGTACATGATCTTGCATAATGCCCTGTCTTTCCGCATTTGAAACAATAGCATTCTGTGAGAAACAGATACCCGAATGATGTCGTCCACATCTTGGGCAAGCTGGCATTAGGACTGGGGGTCTCCATTGATTATGAAGAGGCGAATGAACAAACATGGCTAATCGATAGTGGTTGCACAAGTCACATGTGTAAAGACGAGAAGTTATTTTCACGGTTGAATAAATCAATCAAGACGAAAATTCGACTTGGAGATGGATTGTATGCAACCTAATGCACAAAAACATTAAACTAAAACAACTCCAACATTAATATTTAGAAAAACATTAACATTTCCAACACTCCTCCTTAATATTTTTCTTAACTCACTTAAATCGATAGACGATATTATCCGAGTTTTGTCTTGTCATGATCCTTGATGCCAACATGTTCCATTACTCCGCTAGTAAAGGTATTTTGAAATTTTCTCGCTTTAGACCTTCAAGGAATCGTTCAACCTTCAGAGCATCAGTACTCACCATATGTGTCGCAAACCTTGACAGTTGTTCAAATTTTCTGATGTATTCCGCCACAGTCATCGCCCCTTATTTGAGATTTATAAACTCATTCAGGCGTTGGGCTCGCACAGGTGCGGTGAAGTATTTATTTCGGAACAGTTCCTTGAAACGTTCCCAACTCATGTTGATCGGATCCTCAATCGCCAAAATAGTGTCCCACCAATGCCCTGCACTTCCTCTCAGTAGGAATGCAGCACACAGAACTTTCTCATTATCAGGAATTCTGCTATATTGGAACATACTCTCTAATGTTCTGAGCCAATCCTCAGCAGATGTTGGATCAATAGCATCCTCAAAAGTCGGTGGGTTCAGTTTGCGAAATCTTTCACCCACTGCTTCAACTCTATCAGCCTGAGAGATTCCATTGTTCCTTGTCCCCTCAGAGTTTTCGCCTTCATAATTGTTTCCTTCACTGCCTTCTCCTCTACTTCTAACCATGTTGTCTCTCTTACCCTATCAGTCCCTAAGGCCAATAAATTATGCAATGCAAGAAATTCTTAATACCACATAACTTACAATAAAAGCTGTCTTCCGCGCTTTTGAGAGTGTGTACATGAACAGTCTACAGAAACTGCAACCGAAGCTCTGATACCAACCCGTGACGCCCCGCCGTCTACTACTATTTTCTTACGCTAACTTACGTGACTAAATCGAATATAAAATATATTACATATGAAACACCGATAGAATTTTTCGATTTTACAAAGCACACCACACACAACTATTTTACAATACAAACATTGTTCAGATTTTACATACAATACAAACGCATTTTACAAAAACACACATAATTAAACATGACGCCGCCTCACAGGTCGCATCCATGTACACACCACCCTCAAAAGTCACCGGAAGTTCCAGAAGGACCAGCCTCATCATCTAAACATTTACGTACCGGATTCGCTACGTCTACAACACATAAAAACATGGGATGAGCTATAAAGCTCAGTAAGTAGAAATATGCATGTATGCACGTGTCAAAATAGCAAAGGCATCCGCGCCAATGCTTTCTAATACTATCCTCACATCATACTCATTCTTTTCTCATTTTCATCAGGGCCCGTAGCTACTTACTAACCGCACCATCATATCATGAGCTCAAATCCTATACGGATAAAAATACGATAGTGGTCCACACTGGCTAGGATAAGATTAGGGTTTATCTCCAATCTTATCATTCACCAGGTCTCCCCTCTATCACGTCACTTTCCTGGCACTATAGTTCATACTATGTGCCTTCCCATTACCTAAATAATTTAGGTAAATATATTCGACGGTCTTACCCCCGTCATGGTGCCTTTGTAGAAGTAGCTATATTCTCATTTATCTACATTACATATAACTCACTTTCAATTCGAGTTACACCATGCACGCTCATTTCTCAAAATACTTAATATGATTCGTGCGTGCACATGATCATGCTACATAAATAATGCGATAATAAATATTCCAAACAATCGCATATATCAGATAATTCACATACCACGTATTCATCGAAGCAATTAGTCACGTATCAATACACATATCAATCAATTTATGTGTTGTAGGTGAAATTTCCACTTACCTGGTATCCTTAGCTTATTGCACGGTTAAATCGCTAACCTTCGAATCCTATTTATAAAAACATATAAAGTTATTATTCATTAATTTTGTTAAAATTTCATTAAAGTAGTTAAATTTGAAAACTCTATTTTCGACTTATAATTTCAAAACCTTAAAATTCCAAATTTAACTTAAATTAGAGAGTTCGACAAACCCCACATGACCCCTCAAAATAATATTAAAATAATCTAAGACCTTTTAATTATAATATGAAATGTTACGTGTGATTAGGGTTTTGAAATTCTTGATGATCCTTAAAGTAATTAGAAAAAACTAATACATGCTTAAGGTGAATGTCTTTGTCATCTAGAAACCCTTACATCTTTTAACTTAACGTAGCATATGCATTGAAGAGAAATTATTAGGTAAATGTCCCCATCTTCTAGATGTTTTATACATTAACTAAGGAATAAGTACAAAGTTCTAAAACTTAAAACTCTCAAATAGAATAGATCTCGACATTTTTAAAAACTCGAAACAATATATTTCGAAACCCCACAAAACAAAATGTCGATATCCCATGTAGCACTTTTATAAATGTCGAAACAACCTCACACAACATATCGACATTTTGTTTCCAAATTTCATCAAGACCAATCTCGATATCTTATGTCGAGATTCTCATAAATTTCGAAACAACACCTCACAACCATCTCGACATCTTACATCCCTATTCATGCTTCTCATTCGACTTTTTCAACTCCAAAATAAACCATGTCGACATCTTAATTTAATTCGACATTATGCATCCGACTTTTTCAACTCCACAATAATTCATGTCGACATCTTACTCAAGATCCCACTTCACATAACATCTCGACATTTAATAAAAATTTCGACACAATCAAACAACTTAAGATCTCGAAACCAACCAAACCCTAATCTTTCGAAGATTATAACACTATTCATTTCTAAACTCTTAAAAATTTTCGATCAAAATCTTATCTTCTCAAGAACACAATTAACATCATGAAAATCTAAAAAAAATACTTAAACCTTAAAACTCTAAATCCATGTAAAACGTGATTTTATGCAACCTTCAAACTAACAAAACCTAAAACATACTTAATCATAATTAAAAACATAAAGATTAAAGTAAGAAGTTTATACCTACTCCAAGCTAAATTTCGACTTGTTCAAGCTTTCCTTTCTCCCTCAATTCCTAATTCACGTTAATTACAAAATGAAGTGCTTATTTTATTCTTCCCTTTCTCTATCTCATCCACTTAAGATTAGTGATAGGTAAATAACAAAATACTTAACCTACTCCTCAACTTTAATCACATATTGGGTTCTATTACATTTCTAAAGTGTTCGACACCTCACTTATAAAAATATAAGGCTTAAATATTCAACCATTTTATTAACATATTATATGATTTTTCTCATTCTCAATCGTGTACTAAGTTCAATGATTAGGTACTTACCAAATGTTAATATTTTATTCTTTATATATTAGTTATTCTTAATAATAAAGTCTCGAGATTTATCCTAAAATGTCAAAATCAATTGCAAACCGTATTCCTCCTAAATCTCTAGACCTAAATATCGAAATTATCCAAAAAGAAACCCTAAGTTTCCAAAATTTATACTATTTCGAAATTCTCTTTTCAAAATTTCTAAAACTCCATACCTAATTTCCAAATAATGTTAAATATCATATAGTCACGAAATTAAATAAATACTAACTATAAAATCATATAGACACATAATATGCATGCAAATTTATTGGCCATCTTACTCACGGGACCCCGGTATTACACGCGCTAGGCGGTACGGAGTCGGCGATTGTCATCCCGCCGATCGAGAACAACAACTTTGAGCTGAAGCACTCTTGGCTTCAGATGTTATTCCAGACGGCCCAGTTTGAGGTAACCCCGACGACGACCCTTACTCCCATTTGAAGGCGTTTCTGACGGTGACCGACACCATCAAAATCAAACGGGGTCTCCGACGATGCGATCAAGCTGATGCTATTCCCGTTCTCGCTCAAGTTCAGGGCGAAGGATTGGTTAGATATGTTGCCACCCAAGTCGATCACTACCTAGGAGGAGATGCGAGCCGCCTACATCAACCACTACTTCCCACTATCGAAGGCGCTCAGACTAAAAATGGAGATCTCCCTGTTTCATCAGAAGGATTCAGAGAACCTCTACGAGGTTTGGGAGCGATACAATGAGCTATTGAAGAGATGCCCACAGCACGGGATGTCGAAGGCAGCTCAGATCAATCGATTTCACGAGGGGCTCAACGACCAGACCGTTCACATGTTAGACGGAGCTGCAGGAGGATGGCTCGTGAAACTCTCTGCTACAGATGCTTGGAATTTAATCGAGGGCTACTCGAGGAACAGCTTCATGCGAGGTAACACGAGGATTAAGACGCCAGGCGTGTTTTGCGTGAGCGAGGAGACGGCTACGAATACTAAATTTGAGGCGCTCCAGCAACAGATCGCGGCGACGAACTCTCAGCTGCAGACGGTGATTGGAGCCCTACTTGCCAAGGCCGGGCATACGCAGCCCATGAATGCCGTGAGGACCACTGCACCAACGCAGCATACGCCTTATGTACCACTATGCGGGATCTGTGGCGCAGCCCACGAGACATGAATGCCAACTTGGACAACCGCTGCAGCACGTAGACTACATGGGAAATTATCAAGATGGCCAGCGAAGCTACCAGCCTCGAGCGCACCCCAATCTGGCGTACGAGAATCAGAATCATCAGGGGCAAGGACCGCCGGGATTTCGGCCCAGACCGTTCGGTTTCTAGAATGTGGCGCCGCGCCAATATCAGAATGCACCCGCCGGAGGATCCAATGATATGAATGAGATGAAGGATATGATGAAGACGCTCCTCACGAACTTCAGCACCACCACAGCAGCCCACGAGAGTCGGATGACAAAGATGGAGGAGTACATGGAGGCGAATGGCATCCGTGCTCAGAATACAGAAGCCTCGAGAGGTTGGAGCAGCAAGTGGGGCAATTAGCAAAGCAAATGGCGGGCGAAATCAAGGATCACTCCCGATCTACACCGAGACAAACCCCAAGGAGTCTTGCAATGCGGTAACCCTGAGGAGCGGGAGAGGATTACAAGAAGCTCCCGCCAAGCAGAATTTAAAGGAGAAAGCCGATTTCGAGGGCCACAACGAGCCAGAAGTGGAGGAAAGCAAGGGCGACGGAGTCAAGAAGGTCAAGGATGACGAGAGAAAGACGCGACGATTCGTGAAGTCGCAAAGATCCCGTACCTAGCTCAGTTAAAGGGAGCTGCACCTGAAAAAGAGAAGGCCCAACCTAAAAAGGAGGAGGCTGTACCCGAAATAGAAAAAACGAGGGAGAAAGAGCGGCCACCAGTGATGCTGTACCAGCCGAAGATTCCCTATCCAGCACGGTTGAAGAAGGAAAAAGACGAGGCGCTAATTGGTAGATTCATGCGTATGTGCAAGGAATTACATATTAACTTACCGTTTGTTGAAGCTATTGCGCAGATGCCCAGTTTCGTTAAGTTCCTGAAGGACTTGCTGACGAACCGACGGAAGCTCGAACACGTCTCCACGGTATACCTACGAGGAGAGTGCTCGGCGATACTCCAGAGCAAGATACCGAAAAAGCTCAAGGACCCAGGGAGTTTTACTATTCCTTGTTTGATAGGTGATTTAGTTGTTGAGCATGCTCTAGCTGATCTAGGCGCTAGTATAAATTTAATGCCGTACTCCATGTTTAAGCGTTTAGAACTAGGTGAACCATGACCCACTAGGATAAGTCTACAATTAGCTGATAGATCATTAAAGTATCCTCGAGGCGTTATCGAGGACGTCCTAGTTAAGGTCAATAAATTTGTTATCCCAGCCGATTTTGTTATTCTAGACATGGAGGAAGATGAAAATGTTCCCTTAATCTTAGGTAGACCGTTCTTAGCGATGGGGGAGACCATGATAGACGAGGAATGGGACGTTAACTTTGACGGTAGATGGGGAAAATGGTACTTTTAATATGGCCGACTCAATGAAAAATAGTAACGAGCAGGATGATAAGTGCTATTTTTATACGTATTTGAGCACGACTTCCTTTTTTCCGTGCAAGGTCTGTCACAGGACGGTGAGCATGACATGCACACTATTATGGCGATCGACGAGTGTGGGGAGGAGGTCGACGAGCCTATCACAGCCATCGACGAGAGCAACGAAGATGACAAGGAAAAGAGCTCAGTCGAGGAGCCACCAGCCCTGGAATTGAAACCGCTGCCCGGCGAAAGGCGACACCTCCAAGGTATGGATGTAGGCAAGGGAGACTTAAGCAGAAAAGAGATGTTGTACCTCGACTTCCAGTCACCCTAAGCGAACGAAAGCACGTCCTGCTAAAGACGGTAAAGGAAGCGCTTCTTGGGAGGCAACCCAGGTTTTATCTATCTAGTATTTTTTTATTATGTCTATTATTATCATCCATGTTTTTTCTGTTACGTTTAAATTTCCTTTTAGTCATGTCAGGCATCACGAGTCACGATACGACAACCATCATGCGTGTAGTCACGACCACGTCAACATTTTCCGTCAGGGAATTTTCGTTCTCCTACACCTACTTTTCCCTTTCGTTTATTCAATTTTTACGTTGAGGATAACGTACGTCTTAAGTGTGGGGAGGGGAATTTAGGTTGAGAACTTACGTGAAAATTTTTAAATTTTTTTATGACGTGTGTGTGAGCTATAAATTTCGTTAGAAAGGCATGAATTGTTGAACTCAAGTACGATTTTTTGCGCTTATCTCGAGTTAGTCTGCATTATTATGAATTCTTGTGAGCAATTAGGATATGCATGACTGATTGAATCATGTCTGCCTGAATAGATATACCGCTGCTTTGAGAGAATCATACACATAACCGTGTTTCGTTGTGAGAGTTTGAGCCTGACGAGCTTAGGCTCATTTTCTTGGTTGTGTGACGTGCCTAGTCTATGTCTCTCTAGAACTTGCTTGCGTGATGCGTGTTGAAACTATTTTTGGTGCTTGAGTGTGGAAATGATGAGGGCATTAGGAATTAAGTCCATGGCCAAATTTCCCTACCATGACTAATCCCCTTAGTTAGCCACTTTGAGCCTGAGCCTATTTGTTTAATTTCCTCGTAAATTATAGAAGCCACTAACCCAAATAAGCCTCCAGAGATTATATGAACCTGAGTTGATTAGAATAGAGCAGAAGTCGAACTTAAGAGTTATTGTTTTAGTGTATGATTTGATGTTCTCATCTGCTATTCGTGAAATGACTCGTCCCTTATTTGACCGTTTTCTGAAATGACCCACTCCTTTCATAAGCCTGTCCATAACCCTTTGGCAATATATAGGTTTTGGTAATAAGTATCCCTAGGTACACGGCATTCGTTGTGACGATGTATTCTTTGCGACAAAAGCCAAACCTTGATGTTTTTAGGGAATAAGGGCAGTGCACAAAAGCAGAGTGTAATTAAGGTGAAAGGACAGAAAATGAAAGGGGACTGAGTTGAGAGGGTCGGGCAGAAAAGTCTAGGATTTCAGAGCGAGAATGTTGAGTCTTATGTTGGAGCATGTGACTTGCAATTTGATCATGCTATGTTCTTTGAATTTTCGCTTATGTGTCCTAGCTTTAAGATTACGAGTGCAGTATCTATGATTGTCAAGTCAGTATTATTTGACCTGTTTGACCCGAAAAGACCCTCAGATTTATGCTTGCCACTCTAAGTAGTAGATATGCGATTAGCTTGCAAGCTTATGGCAGGGGTTGGACTAGTGCATGATTTGAGTGATTCACTATACTAGCCTATACACTGAGTGACTTGAGCGAATTGTGAGGTATGATTCTTGATTTAGCAGTGCGAAGGAAGTTTAGGTCGACAAGTGCAAGTCATTAGTGTAATGTCCATGATTGTTTGCTTGATTCCTTTTGTGCTTTCTAGCTTTGATGATAAATTGCGAACAATCGTGCCGTTATCCTGATTTGATGCCTCATCTGACTCTAATTTACTTGAGGACAAGCAAATGCTTAAGTGTGGGGAGGTTTGATAAACGTATTATAGTACGTTTATCGTAGTATTTAATTGGCTCGTAATAGAGTTTTCGTAGTCATTTTATGCACTTATTAACCCTATTTCTATTTATTTTGGTATTATAAGGCTTTAGGACGAGTTTCAGGTGAAAAGGAGCGAAAACGAGGCAAAATGGCACGAAAACGATGAAAACTGGTGACGGTCACGGCTGTGACACTTAGTGCACCTGGCCGTGACGCAGGGCAGAGAGTTAGACTGAAGATGGTCACGGCCGTGACACCTTGTGCACGTGGCCGTGACAACCACAGAGGCCGAAAGCTGAAGCCAGTCACGGCCGTGACACTTCTTGCACCAGGCCGTGACCCATAGCAGCAGCAGCCTTAGAAAATTCATATCTCTCATTTCAGACCTCGGATTGAGAATACCTTTGGTCAGAATCAAGATTGGCGAGTCTTCTATCTATGGTTAAAATTTCAGGTCAATCGGACATCGTTTACCCCTCCATCTGAAAGAAATACAAAACTGTCGCAAGGCTGGAAAGCTTCACAGCCGTGACGCTTCTGCACGAGGCCGTGACGAGCGGCAGTGAGCTCCATTTTGTGCCCGATAGTGTCACGGCCGTGACTGATCATGTCCCAGGCCGTGACACTTACGAAAATCAGTATAAAAGCCCAAATTCGACTTCGAAAGAGGGATACTTACTAGATATCAACCCTAATCATTCAAGAGACGAAAAGGAGCCCCGAAGAACACAGAATTGCGTCGCGGAGCGCAAGAGACGGAGCAACGTCGCAATTATGCCAAATTGAACGCAGACGAAGATAATCCCGCACCACCATCGCAGATCATCCGTATATCAAGATTATGAGTTCTTCGCCTTTATTTCTTATCTCTTTCGTTGTTTTCCCGTCTATTATGCGTAGCTAGATCCCTTTTGTGTTTAGCATTAGATGAATGCTAGGATCTTTCGTAGTTAAACATATAATTATCGTGACTTTGTGTTTTGACTATTTATTGTTCTATGAATCTGTTTCGTTGCTTTAATATGTCTATGTGTTAAAGTGATTGTGTGGGAAAACGTTTAGGGCGACGGCTAAACAACGTCTAGACCGTTCGTAGAAGATAGGATTCGAGTATAGGGCGAAAGCAAATACTCGATCCTCGCAATTAGTAATTACTGAATTTAGATCCCCGCGAGCATTTAGGGCGACAGCAAACTCGCGAGCGGGTAGGAAATTACTGTGATCTAGTCAGAATCACGTAGAAGCGATAATTCATTGTCTTAGCCGATAGTACCTAGCGGGATTCGAATCCCGAGCACATCTCTATTATTTGAAAGCTTCGTACCAGTTTTAAGTGTGTTCTTTGAATCTCTGGTTGATTTAGGGGGTAATTATTAGGTTAAGTCATAAAACAATCTGCGTATTTTATTTATGCTAAATATCGAGTCGATAGGCCACTACTAGTACTTGATTTATTCCTTGTGTTCGGTACTCGGTTACTCACTTTACTGCACTACAACCGATAGGTCCACTGCCTATTGCACGTCGGTGATTTAATTATTACTTGTCGCACTTTTCATTCACACACCACGTGTCGATCAGAGATTATCCAAAGAAAAGATTTTTTCCTCAGTCAAGCCTACCAAAGCATTTGTACGTGCTGAAATTAACCTTCCCTGCAAGGTTCAACCCAAATGGGTTCCTAAATCTCTGCCTAGGACGACAAAAGCCAAAAAGACCAGTCACCTAAAGAGGCAACGTCCAAAACCACTTCTACGAAAGTGATATGGGTTATTAGAACTCCCTCAAGTAATAATTTAGGAATCATATCTGAACCTAAAATTAAATCTGCTAATCTGAGAGGACCCATGCTTAAATGGGTACCAAAAGTTCTCTAACTTGTTTTTGCAGATCCATCATGTGTGGTATCTCGACTCTGGTTGCTCCACACACATGATTAGAAAACAAGAGCTACTGAGCAACTACAAAGACCGACCAAACGGCAAAGTCAGATTCGGAAACAATAACTCCGCTCCAATTCTTGGATATGGAGATATCTTTCTGGACAATCTGACAATAAAGGATGTCTCTTATGTCAAAGGCCTCCGCCATAACTTGTTCAGCATAGGCCAATTCTATGATAAAGGATTTCAAGTGGTCTTTCACGCTGATCGGTGCAGAATTTTGGACAGTCAGGACACAGAACTCCTCTATGGACTTCGGAAATCCAACCTTTGACGATCAACCTGACGTCCGTGCGGCCCTCGACAGTTGTATGCCTCATCTCTCAGATTGATTTACAGAAGAACAGCTTATGGCATCAACGACTGTCTCATCTGAATATGAAAGCTCTCCAATGCCTTTCTACGAAAAAGTTAGTTCACGGTCTTCCAACTATACTACTACAAAAGGAGCATCAATGTTCGGCATGTCAATTAGGAAAGATGAAGCGAGCGTCTCATCATGTCAAGATAATTGCGTCTACTTCTCGACCATTGAAACTAATCCACATGGACCTCTGTGGGCCTATGCAAACACAGAGTATCAATGGACGCAAGTACGTGGTAGTGATCGTCGATGATTTCTCTCGCTACACTTTGACAACGTTCCTCCGAACCAAAGATGAGACATGGGACTTGATTATCAACTTTGTGAACACTACCCAAAATTTGCTACAACAGACTATTCAAGTTATTCGAACAGACAACGACACTGAGTTCAAGAATAAACATCTCAGTGAGTTTTATCAGAAGCTTGGAATTAGTCAACAACTTTCCGCCGCAAAAACGCCTCAACAAAATGGGGTCGTTGAAAGGAAAAATAGAACCCTAGTGGAAGCCGCTCGTACAATGCTGATCCATTCCGAACTTCCACACTTTCTTTGGACTGAAGCAGTTAATACCGCCTGTTTTACCTAAAACAGGACGGTGGTTCACAAACGGTTCAACAAGACTCCGTACGAGATTGTGAATAACAGAGTGCCCAACATCTCATTCCTTAAAGTCTTCGGGTGCAAGTGCGGCCCTAAAGCATTCGAAGCAACTTTCGTCGGGTATTCTTCAACATCAAAAGCGTACGAGTATACATCAAGTCCAACCGAACAATTAGGGAAAGCTATAATGTCACTTTCCACGAAGTGGCAGAGATGGCTCTTGTACACCTCAGTCAGGACCCGTGTTCAACCCGTTGGCTTCTGAAGATAACACCTCAGAACCCGTATTCACTGGTGTGTTGTCACAAAACCAACAGAATATGGCAACAAATCAGCAATCACCGCCAGACGAAGCTCTGAGACTTGTGTTAGAAGACTTTATTCCCTCTTTGAGCCATTACATCCGCCAGTTAACGTCAACCATACACCCGACGAGGCCGATGTAGCAAGTTCTTCAACTGTCCCTACCTCACTCGATTCAAATTTGCGACAGAATAATGAAGAACCTATCATGAGTGTTGAGGAAGAATCATTAGAGTCGCTCCCTCCAAATACTGATTTGGAACTTCCTCACACAAATGAACAATCGAAGATCATTGGAAATCTAGATCCACAAATGGCTGATGCATCTTCTTCAGCCATGCCACATGAGCGCAAGTGGACTAAAGCCCACCCGGTTGATTAGATAATTGGCGATATTTCGAGCGGAGTAAGGACACGACATCAGCACAGTCTTTTTAGCTGCTTTTTAAGCCACAACGAGCCTACAATGGTAGCAGACACACTACAAGACCCGGATTGGATAATTGCAATGCAAGAGGAAATTAACCAATTCGAACGTCTTCAAGTGTGGAAATTAGTACCCCGCCCGCATGGAAAAACTATCATCGTAACAAAATGGATATTCAAGAACAAAAAGAATGAAGATGGCGAAGTGATTAGGAACAAGGCATGATTAGTTGCAAAGGGATACAACCAACAGGAAGGTATTGACTACCACGAAACATATTCTCCTGTTGCCCGGATTGAGGCCATTCGTCTCTTATTGGCTTATGCGGCTCACAAGGACTTCAAGGTGACGTTAAAACCGCTTTCCTCAATGGCGTACGTAAAGAAGAAGTCTATGTCGGTCAGCCAGACGGCTTCGTTATCCTGATCACGTCTATCGATTGGATAAAGCTCTTTACGGACTAAAATAAGTCCCATGTGCTTGGTACGATGTCTTGAGTGACTTCCTCGTAAAATCTAGATTTATTCGAGGAACAATCGATACGACGCTCTTCATCAAATGAAAAGACAAGGATTTGATGGTCGTTCAAGTCTACATCGATGACAGCATTTTCGGTTCAACAAATCCACGGCTTTGAAAGAAGTTTGGAGATCTCATGAAGAGTAAGTTTAAAATGAGCCACATGGGAGAGATGCAATTCTTCCTAGGACTTCAAGTCAGGCAGCTCGATGATGGGATATTTATCAGTCAAGAAATACATTAAGGATATCCTGAAAAAGTTCCATCAAGATCAGAGCAAGCCTCTGGACACTCCCATGTCAACAAGCTGCAAGTTGGATGCCGGTCCCACAGGAAAATCGGTCGACATCATACTCTATCGCAGTATTATTGGATCTCTTCTCTACCTCACTTCTAGTCGGCCGGATATCGTGTTTGCCACTTGTCTTTGTGCCCGCTTCCAAGCCGATCCCAAAGAATCCCACATGCTTGCCGTAAAGCGTATTCTACGCTACCTTAAGGGCACAACTACCTTAGGGCTATGGTATCCTAAAAGTACGAATTTCAAACTTATTGGCTATAATGACGCTGATTATGCAGGTTGCCGAATGGACAGGAAAAGCACCTCCTGTGGCGCTCAATTTCTATGTGAAAAACTAGTCTGCTGGTCATCCAAAAAGCAAAACTGCGTCTCAACTTCGACGGCTGAGGTCGAATACGTCGCAGCCGCCAGCTGTTGCTCTCAGATGCTATGGATGCGAACTCATCTTCGTGATTATGGGTACAATTTAAATAATATACCCATATATAGTGATAGTCAAAGTGCCACTGCGATTACGTGCAATCCCGTTCACCATTCACGCACGAAACACATAGGAATTAGATATCACTTTATTAAAGATCACGTAGAAAAAGGCACAATTGAAATGTACTTTGTGAACACGGAATATCAACTAGCCGACATTTTCACCAAGGCATTGGATGAAAAACGATTCCAATTCCTTGTCGGAAAATTAGGCATGTTAAATCTTCCGTGATATGTGCATTACCTGATCTTTTGTGCTATTAGATTCTCTATTCTATGTGTTTTCTAGGCTTACATGTTTTATCTTGCGTGACTATAACTAAAAAATAATAAAAAAATAAATATATAAAAATACTATACATATACCTATAATATAGGGGAATGACGAAATCTTTAGGATGCTCGATCTATGTCACAATTAGATTTCCCTGGCATGCGACTGATTGCTTAATTAATTTTGTCAGTCTAAGTCGCATTCTTGTGTCCAAAGCTCAGATAGTTTGCTCCACTAGACACAAAGTCACTATACATAAGTGAGGATTCTGGCCTATTATTTTTCCTTTCTATTGATTTATTCTTGAGCGAGTCACACATCAATTGCTTGTCTTAACTAGTGATTCTAGGCTTCATACTCGTCTTTCGTTAGATCCTTAGGAAAATGATTAGCGCACTTAGGAAATTCCCCACTTGGCCTTAAATATGGAAAATCTCAATCCTTTAATACAGTCTTTAGTCATCCATTTTGAGCCTTCTCCAATATCCTTTTCTTCACTTGAAAATCTTTTGAGCCTTCAACCGACATCTAAGTCTTCGATGGGATATTCAATCGAGAAAAGGAGGGGGAGAAAAAGATACGACAAAGAAAAATATGACAAAAGAATGTGGAAAACGCAGACGAGGAATGCTCAACGCACAGAAAGCAGTCCAAAAGAACCTATCCCTCGACTATCACAATCTCATATCATTAGAAGGGGATATGGATCTTGCTGTGAACTTCTCCATCGGTAATCTCGTACACTCGTCAAAACGGCTGGAAAGAGGAGCACCACGAAGTGAACTTCTCCAACGATGGTCTTATATCGAGACAACGAGAAGAGGAGCGCGGCCTTGGGTTCGAATTCCATGACTGCGAACTTATTAAAATTAATAATCTCTGAAACCTCGCTAGGAACTAAGAGAAAAGGAGCGCGGTATCGGCCCGAGAACAAACAAGAAGAACTTCGCCTTAGATAATCTCTCAGCCTCATAGAGAGGCGGAGCTTCAGCTTGAGTAAGTGCAGAATGAGACAAAGAAAGGATGAGAACAACGAACAATAAAAGAAAAAACGCCTAAAAGAAGGAGAACAACGAAGAAGAGGAAGAAGATCCTTAGTCCATAATCCCAAAACTATCCTTCCCTTCTTAGCCAGAGCCAAAAATAAAACCTTCACAGTCTCTATGATTCCTCATCGACGATCTCGCAAAGGTGAAATGATTAAAAACGCCTCGATCACAGGTAAATTGACTTATGATTGCTTGTGTTGACTTGAGTGATATATACAATCATCCCAAGGCATAAATAATCGAGTGCTAGAGTGAACTCAGTTAGAGTTGTCGAAATGGATCATTCTATGAACTTAGGACTCTTTAAGTTTGACGACATGACTCGACGGTATGTGATCCTTTCAAATGTCTTGTGAAATTTTTGGCGTGACGATGATCGTGGCGAAATGACCACATACTAATGATACTATTAATATATACAATTTAAAAAAAAATCGATCGCACATTTTGGATGCATGTTTAACTTGCATTGGTACGGAATTGATTAAAATGCGACTTTACTTGTTTATACTCATACCCACTACAAAAAAAAGACCAGATAGCGACGGAGAGCCCGACGGAAAACGCGTTTGCGACGTTTTGCGACGGTCTTTTGCGACGGCTACTCCGTCGCCGATGTTACCGATGGTAAATCGGTCGCAAAAACCGTCGGTTTTTATTCAACGGTCGTCGAATACACGTAGCGACGGCTTTCCCACCGGTTTTTCCGTCTGGAAAATTTCCGACGGAATTTCCGTCGCCAACTTGCGACGAAATAATCCGTTGAATATTTTAGCGACGGTCTTTGCGACGGAAAAGCCGTCGCAAACTGTCTCTACATTAAAAAATTATTTTTCCCCCTTTTTCTTTCCCATCTCCCGCTCATTAATTTTCACCATCTCTTTTCCCCATACATCTCCCGCTCACAGCATCTCCTCATCTTCCTCTCTCTCTCTCTCTCTCTCTCTCTGTCATTTCATACATCTATTTCTTCTTCTTCCTTTCTGGCAGCGACGACGAGCGGCGAAGGCGGCGACGAGCTGGAAGCGGCGACGACGAGCGGCGACGACGAGCGGCGACGACGACGAGCTGGCAGCGACGTCGACGAGCTGGCAGCTACGAAGAGGCGGCAGGTGACGACGAGCTGGAAACAACGACGACGAGCGGCGGTGACGACGAGCAGGCAGCGACGACGAGGCGGCGGTGCTAACGAGCTGGACGACGACGAGGCAGCAGCAGAGACGACGAGCTGGCAGCGGCGATGGGCGGCGGCGGTGACGAGCTGGACGACGACGAGGCAGCAGCAGAGACTACGAGGCGGCGGCGGCTTGCCGGTTCTCTGGCAGGCCAATCTTTTTTTATTTTTTTTACCCTGATTTTGCGACGGTATTACCTTCGTCGCAAAAAAGGAGCGACAGTGTTCTTCTCGTCGCAAAAAATGTTGCGACGGCCGTTAGCGACCGAATTTATTTCCAACGGGCGTTTTAGCGACGGAGAGGTTCCGTCGCAATTCCGTCGCAAAGGAGGTGTTAGCGACGGAAATCCAACGGTTTTAGCAATGTTTTTTGTAGTAACCCTCACGCAACATTTTGTAAACATGATTTGGGGACCACGTATCTAAGTGAAATTGCCTAAATTGCGTATAATAATGATTGTTATTTGTATTGATTTCCTTGATTACGTGATAAATCTATACATGTGCACTATTTGAGGGGGAGCATTTAAAAGGATTCCATGTTTTGAGCTCCAAATATTTTTGATGTTCTTTTCTTTAAGTGTTGCAGAAATTTTAATTCTAAGAATTGCTTTGGTCAATGCTTAAATAAGGAGGACCTCACAGAATTTCACGATCGTCAGCTCAAGACATTGATAAAACAATACAGGGGGGAGCCTTAGTAGATCAACTCTAATATTCTCGACATTTTGCTCTAAGTAATGCAGATTATCGAAGATTAATTTTGGAGCCGGATGTCACTTCTTCGAAAATAAAGGGAGTTAATTGCATTTTCTTTTATAATTAGAAGGAGTAATTCTGCGGTTTATTCTTAAAATTTAGGATTAATCTGAAATATTAAGGTAAACTTACTATCGAGAAATACGGGTGAATGTGCAATTTTCAATCGCAGTTTCTCGAGCGCAAAATAATTTGGGACCAAATTGTAATTTTTGCCTTCATATTGTCGAGCGAAAATTAAACAGGAACCAAAAAGATTTTCGATCGGAATTGTTGAGCGAAAATTGAACAATAACCAAATCAAAATTCTCGATCGTAAGTTTCTCAATCATAAACAGTAACGGGCTTAATTCTCTAAGTATCGTAAACGTCTAATCAGCCCAAATTAAATGAAATCATTAGTTTGCAGTTGAAAATCCCTAAATACACGCAAAACTCTCGATCGCAAAATTCAACAGTTAAAGTTTCTCGCGAAAAACTTCTCTCAAAAGACGAAAGCAAAATCCTCAAAATCCTTCGATTTTTCAACTAATTTTCGTCTTTTGAAGGTAGATTTGACTTTCTTTAGGGTTTTTCGTGCATTTAAACTTGATTTGCGTCTGTATTCTGGAATATTTCGCATGATTCTTTGATTATTTCTCGACAGTTCATACTCTGAGAACTTGAAACCCTCGTTAGCAGTATATTAGACCTTATTCTGAGTATAATCTGGGTTAAAAACTGCATAATAGACTAATTTCGATTTTTCTTGATCATTTTGAGTGAATACATCTTTGATTTTCTGTGTTATTTGTGTTCGATTGAAAGTTAGGACTGAACTGGAGTTTGAAGGTTTAAATGCATCGAAGAACTTTCTCGCTCGCAAACAGTGAAAATTGAATTCGATTTGATTAAGTCACTGTTTGAATCGTAAAAGAATTGAATTCGAAGAACTTTCTCGCTCGCAAACAACGCTGATTGAAAAATAATTAAACTCGAGAAATCGAATTTGGATTTTATGCGAGCGAAATATTACTAAGAGGAATAGATAAAATAGATGCAATTCATTTCCAAAATTTCGAGCGCAAAACTTACAGTCGAAAATTTCGATTTCAATCTTGTTCCTGATCGAAAATTTTAAGCGGCGAAAAATTATTTTTCCTTTTCAATAAAATTTCTATCGTAAAAAAACGCCGCGAAATTTTGATCGATTGAAAATCTTCTCGATGTTTGACTTAGTCTCTAATTGAAAATTTTCTCGATCGTAAAACTTCCCAGCAAAAAACCTCTTTAAATCGAAATATTTTCTCGCTCGTTAAATTTCATAGCGAAAATTTTATTCACGCGCGGAAAAATTTCTCGATCGTAAATTTACACGGAAATTCTTCTCGATCGTAAAATTTCTCGGCTACAGTACCACGTTTTAAGTTCAAACACTTAGAAATGTTCTAAGTCCTTTTCTCGACTGTAGCTATCAGTAGCGAAATAAAATTTTTGATCGCAAATATTCAGTTCAAAATCACATTTAGGCAATTCAATTGAGAATTTCAATTCTCGCGCATTAAAAAACACGGAGTGAATAGTGCTTTTCACACTTAGTAAAATTTCGAACAAATCTTCTTTAAACTAACACACATATGTCGAAATAAAAAATTACAACTTCAAAACTTCACTCTATATGGCCTATATGTGCATTCATATTTTTACTACAATGTTATCAAACATGTTATTACTAACTTCATCATTATGATTTGATAAAATAAATTTCGACTACATTTTTAATCTAGCTAATGACTTAACTTTGTATTTCAGATGGATCACTACCCTACCTACAACCACATCTACGAGAAGGCCATGTACCTTAATGTACACGACACAAATTTCCAACTAGACCTGACCACCTTCCGGTGTCCAGACGACATCATCGTGTCCATACTGCAAGGCCATCCACTGTGGCATGCTCTTACAGTGACGGCCTCCGTGTCGATGGTCTACCTCCAGCAGTTTTGGGGGATGATCAAGAGCCTCATCGTGGACGGGGCATATCATTTTACTACAGTTGTAGGGACGAGGCACGTCTGTATGAGTAAGAACGACTTCAGACTTCTCCTCGACCTCCCTCGCAGCCAAAATTACGACCCCCTCCCATTGGATGCAGAGCTAGTGCATGATTTCCTCCAGATGGGGTACAGTCCGCCGCTCACCAAGCTAGCTCAGATGCAGAGCAACGGGATCCCCATCCATGGAAGACACTATTTGGGATTATCAACAAGTGTCTATCCTCGAAGCACACCGGCTTCGATAAAGGCAACGGCCACATCCTCCGGATATTTCACGGAGTCGTGTTCTCGCGGAATTACGATTTTGCTCAACTGATCTGGAACGACCTCGCAGAACAGATCAGACATAAAGAGAACAAAAGGACCAAGAACGTGCCGTATGCGAGATGGTTCTCTGTCATCATCCGCCAACAAATGGAGATGCACGCGCAGAACATTCCTCGCTTGCCTCCAGGAGGAAAATATCATCCCCCCAGGCTCAAGTTCTTCCACAACCCGAAGCTTGTGGACCTAGATCAGCCTTCGATGGCCATTCCCCTCAACCTACTACGCCTCGCCGACCCCACGGAAGACGAGTACCAGAGATACTGTCGGGAACATCATCTGACTAAGTAGATGATTCGAGGGCCCCCGACAGACTTCAACATTAGCCCTCCACATCAGCAACAACAGCCTAGTCCTCAGGACATGATGATTGATGAAGTCGTTCAGGAACTAGAGCTGGAGCCTCCACCTCACGAGGAGCCAATGCCAGACTTAGATGCCACGCTGATCGATGATGTGGCTGCAGAGTTGGAACAAGAGGCTCCAGCAGAAACATTTCAAGTGGATGTGCCCGTCCATGTTGGCATGCTCGAAGAAACGGTTGAGGAGGTTCTTCAACAAGCAGCACAGCCCGAGGCATAAATGGGGCAAAGCTCGCTTCCACTGGTGACGGATCATGCCCTTGAGGACGTTGAACGTGACCCTTCTCCTCACACGGCCACCTCATCTGATACAGAGTCCGATGAGGAGCTCAGAATCATAAGACGGACTCCTAGACGATTGAGTATACAGTTGGAGTCCCTCTTCCCAGCCGTCACCACCGCACCAGATACCGCACTAACCATCTCTTCAAGTGTTGTGGCACTACTTCGCTCAATCTTGAGCCGCAACCAAATCTACCGGTGTCTGATTCGCAGGCCCAATCCGAGCCTGCCGAAACACCCATAGAGGAGAATCTTCAAGATTCGACTCCAGGATTGGGTGGAAGTCTCACACAGTCACAACCTCAAGTGACTGCGTGTCAACTTGAGGAGCCGATATCTGCTCAAGGGTTGATAACAGGCGACATCAGTCGTCCTGGTCCATCCTCGGAGGCGTCCGCGCCGTTTGTGACTGAAGACCAACTCCAGGCCGCTCTCTCCTCAGCACTTAAATCTTTCGAAGACAAGATCATGGAGAGCGTGCGTACGACTATCGAGACGTCCCGACAAGATCGAGGGAAAGCACCCGTCTCAGAGTCAACTTCAGCACAACCAGATCTCATAACCACACAATCCACACCCACCGACCCTCTACAAACTCTTCCATCCTAATCAACCCATACACCATCCCGATCACCGAGCACCATGACATCCTTCTAGCCCGCCTCATTGGTCTCACCATTCGGTCGCCTCAGGAGGAATCACTCTATAGGTGATTGGTGGACCATCCTGAGCCACCAACCCAAACATGCCGAGGCCAAAGCTCCCACTCCAGACACCGACATGAAGATCCTGACAATCAGGATCCTCCTGAAAGGGAGAAGATGCCAAGGACAACAACGAGTGGCCAAGGACAAGGCTCGGGCGCAACGCAATCAGGCGCTGGAGCAAGTGAAACCCAAACCACCCAAACACAAACCCACACCACACACCGCACCACCACTCTAACCCATATCGACCTACCAACCTTTCACCTAAGGACGCCTCCGCCCACACCACTGATTCTGACAAGCCCCTTGCTTCCGGAAGAAGAAGCAAGTGACGAGATGCTTGTAGCCCTAGCAGCTACTCAAGCTACTCCCTCGGTCGGTCCAGACCAACCGGGCCCCTCCGGACATGGCATCAATCCACACAAGGTTCTAGACAAATATATCTTCGAAGGACAGTGGATGACCCATTCCATGCCCGAGGAGCATCAAAGACAACGGCTTCAGGACGTTCGGAATTTCCTACAACAAGCCTCCATAGACCTCGTGATTATAGAAGACGACGAGCTTCAGGAAGGTGAAGACTACCAACAAGATATCCCAAGGCTACCAGAGTTGATCGCGCAACGAGCGGCTTCCCCCACAAGACTAACGCTAGGGACCATTCGGATCGACACGCCGTGGGAGAACATCCGAATAGAAATCCCCTTCCTTGAAGAAGTTCGTGAAAACATTTGAAGGTCACCGGAGAAAGTTAAGAAGTAGAACGAGTTCGAGTTGAGAGGGATCTCTCACTGGGATCAGCAGAAGAGGATGACGTACCTCTGGATGCTGACCAAACTTGGACCTGATATAAGGCTGGGGATGACTAAAGAACAAGTCAAGAGCCACTATAAGAGTCTCTCCCCAATATGCCAACTACTCAGTGTATAATGTGCAAAAGGAGAACTTCCAACACCTCACTACACCATCGAGCGCGTAGATAGAACTCAAGAAGATCTAAGCGAGAGCGACCTACCGTACATCCCTGCTGATGAGGTATACCATCTCTATCAGCTGTACGTGGAGAAGTACAAAGGTCCTCAAGGCTTCATCAAGAAAGAAGGACTCGAGGGACTCTACCGGTTCATGATGCGCCAAGTCAAGTACTTCGCCGCACACGACCTTCAGATGACTCTGGAGAGCAACATGAAGAAGGTCAACATGACCGCTTCGTTCAACAAAGGACCCGAGATCGAAGGGCTTCCCAACAATCACGTGCACATCAGCTCAGTCCTAGGCATCACCTACCACAATCCAATAGCCAAGAAGAATAGGTTGATGCTGAAGACAGAGATTCATAAGTTTTGCGATGGGACGCTCAAGGTCGTCAGGAAAAACATCGAGCAGAGGTTGGAAGAAATCAATCGAGATACGATGCTGAGGATCCACAGGTTCGTGAGAGAACAGTAGCTCCTAATGGAACTACTTGAAGATATCGAGGAGCGACTGGAGCTGAGGAACACGCTCAGGAACTTTGAGCATGCGCTGGGCTTGCACAGATCATACTATGCCCGACGAGGACAAACAACGCGGAGACGCAATCAAGCACAAAGAGGGAGATTGTAGAGTGTACATTTTAGATCGTGCTTGAGTTCATTAGTTGTCCTTGTAATTAGGGGCTTTATTTGTATTAGTCCATAGATTAGGACTAGTTAGATATTTATACCAAGTTTGGGTATAAATACTTGTACAAACATTATGCTTAATACAGAAAATTAGAGAATTGATCCGAAAGGCTGCAGAACTTATTTCTAGAGAGAGAAACGCACAAAACTTTCTCACACTAAAGGTTTTCTCTCTCGTGTTCTTCATAGAAGGTTTTCGATCGAATTTCAATTTCAATCATTCTAATCGATTTCCTTAGAATTCATGCCTAGGATTGATTGAGTTGATAATTGAGGACCTAACACTGTATTCCGGTCTTGGCACTTGTCAGGTCCGGTATCTGTACTCCGGTCTTGGCAGTTTGTTAGGTTTCTAGCGCGCTTGTGAACTGCTGACTGGTATCCGGTCTTAAGTCTTCGTTTAACCGGTACACCCAGTCAAGTTTGGACAATCACCAAAACTATTTAATCTGAATTCTTCGATTCATGATTTCTAACAATTTTCCCCCTTTGGTGATTATCAAAACTCAACGAAGCAGAAAGGTATTTATTATATTAAAGGAGATTTGATACATAAACTACCGATCTATTACAACCGTTGTTAGCCTATCTATTCCTTAGATATGCCACAGTTCTTCAATCTTCCGGTTGATGGCAACTTCCGATTAGGGCTGTCCAAACGGGCCGAGCCCGTCGGGTTCGCCCACCCCGCCATGAAAAATAGGCGGGTTGGGCAACAAAATCCCGGCCGGTTTAAAAGCGGGCCGAAACGGGCCAGCCCTTTTGGGTTGCGGGTTGAGGCAGGCCGGGGCGGGTCGGGGCGAGCTGGCCCGCCAGTAATTTATTTATTTTTTAAATTATTATGTATATATATTATACCATTTTAATTAATAAATAATATTTGTTAGTAATTAATTATAATTGATTTAGTTATGAAATTATATAATTATAAATGATTTATGAATTTTCGTTAATTATTCCAAAATAATTTATTAATAAAAGTATTATTTGCTAAAAATAATACAGAAGTTAAAAATTTTAAAAAAACGGGCTGGCCCGCCAGCCCGCCGCGGGGCGGGGCAGGCTACAAGTTTAGTAGCCCGTTATGTTGGCGGGCTGGCCCGCCCCGCCTCGTTTAATGGCGGGTTGACGCAGGACGGGGCAGGTCGGGGCGGGCTGGCCCGTTTTGACAGCTCTACTTCCGGTCCTTTGATATACCGGTCTGCCTTCTGCTTCGTCTAAGTACTGTCATCTGCCCTTTCTCCTGCATTGGCAGTACTCTTCTTCCTCTTTTTTGACAATCACATGTCCGGTATGAGGGAAGGTAGTCATTGTGCAAGAGAGCCGTCATTACAGTTGTTCTCTCCTCGTAAAGCACAATGAGTCCGGTAGCTCTACTGCTGTACTGGCGATTCTTAACAGAAGATTGTGCAGCCTCGACGAGACTCTAGAAGGTCTGAAGAAGTCTTCTTATGACCCGCTCCGTCTTAGCAGCTCTTAGAGCTACGGTAACCCCTGAACCCACGCCTTGTCGAGGCTTTCTTTGGGGAATCAGATGTTGCGGCGAGGAGATCCTTCACTTGTTCCCTCCTTGGAAAGCGCAACTAATCTGATATGAGCTGAGGGATACCGTCTGGCATGGCATTCAATCCCCGGTATCCGTTCACCAGCTCCAGTTCCGTTTCTTGGTGGGTTCTCAGCCTTTTCTCCACCAAGAAACTGGGACGGGCGCCATCTTATTCTTTGGGTCCTTGTAGTGCCAGGATGGCTTGCCCGGTCTGCGACATCTTCTTTTCAGCTTCTACTCCGAGTGGGAACCCGGGGACTGGGTACATCACTTCCATCTCGTCCAATCCACAGAGGAATTTCCCAGAGCTAGCCTTCTATGCCGTCGGACTTGTTTTAGTATCTTGCTGGTCCGAAACAGCATTTTTACGTCTTTGTTGGACCGCCAAGAGGTCTTTGTATACCCTAATGGGTCGGTTTGTATCCAAGGTGGTGTCAATAGCGCTTTGAGGTGGTTGGATGAGAAAACCGGATTCGGACTAGTTAGGCTTTTTCTGCTTGTGAGGCTTATCCTGACTAAGGGTGGTGGATGTTTCGGAAGTTTAGACATTGTGAACTTAGTTGGTTGTGAGATGATGGATTTTGAAAGAGGATGAGAGATCCTTAAATACTGGATATAGTTTTGTAGTGTTGTGTCACGGGTGTACAGTAATCCAGACCATCTTTATTGTTTCCGATCAGAGCGTAGGAACTTTAAGTCTTATCCGTTGGCAGAGATTCTTTGTTGACAAGACTACTCACGCACTTAGATAACCTCAAAGCTCGAAACCAGTTGTACCAAGACATATAATATGTGCATCGATGAAGTGCAATAATCAATAGAGTTCGGTCTAAACCCGGCAAGTGAGGGTTATGTGTATATCCACTGGTTAAATGACAATTTCGGTTTCAAAAGGAACACGGTATCAGACTTGTAAAGCTCTGTTTTAAACAAAATGGAACTCATATGTTTAAGTCTCTCAGTGTATACTAACTAGTGTCGATTTTAGATGAAAGCGACTGGGATAAGTGTAAGGGCCGAGATAATGAAGAAGTGACCATTTTAAATAGAATGGCTTTGCACTGAAATCATCTATATGTACCAATTTTTGTAATGTCTAGGCAACTTATTTTATCAATTAATTTGATATAACTTCGTTCCCCCTGACTTCATGCTAGGACCTTTTTTAGGTATGTCTATTAGTCCTACAAGCACTTAGAAAGATGATAGACTTAGCTTCGAGGAGCGGTTTTGTGTGGATGTCAGTCGCTTGCCGGTTTGTCGAAGTGTCACCAAGCTCCTCATTCTTGAACGAATGACTTCTGTCATTTTTTAGTGGAATACAGGTCTTGTGATTTTGATTCTTCCACACCGTGTTCCCCCTAATCAGTGTTGGATGTACATCATGTCGTCATTTGTCGTCCAATGTATCGAGTTCTCGAGAGACAGAGTAGCTTTTGCTGAGATGTCCAAGACCCGATCTTAGAATCTGCTAGATCTTAGGCTTGTAGATGATCTCCACGAAATAGGAAATGCTATCCGATCACCATATCCAAATTCTGATCTTCTAATCATCTGCTTGTTGATCCATGCTTGCTGGTTCTCCTGCTGGATTGGCTCCCTTAAAGCTCTAGTCCTTTGGCTGACACGTTTCCTCGTTATGAGGACAGCAACTTCCCGCCAGACTGGGTTCGGTTTTTGTTGTTGTAGCCACTTAAGCCTCAGAAACCGAGACTGCATATAGTATCCAGTCTGCTGACTGTTAGGTATAACAGGCCTATATCCTGTTGTGCTTGACTGCGTTTGTTACGCCTTCTACGTTTTCAAATCTTGGTGAACTCATCGGTGCTGATGCCTCTGATCAGCCATTCATACATCTCTTCTCTAAATTGTTCCTTGCCTGCATCCATCGTGTGCTATGTATGAATTGGATGACCTTAATTCTTGCGACTGGTGCGAAGGTTTCTCAATCGATTCCTTCCAACTGCTGGCATCATTGAATGGTCAGTTTCACTTCGGTTTTTAAGCACTTGTTCTTTGTCAGTCACAGTTTGACCCGGTATTGGAATAGACTTCCAAACTTGACTGTGCTCAAATTGGTTCAGTTTTTGCTTATATTTCATCCAGTTATCCTATAATGCCTTGATCTTTGAAGGTCGTGGTTGAGGCACCGACATGAACAGGTATGTCGGCTAGCACCTGATCCTTATTTCGTACTGAAGTCTCTGATGAATTTCCTAAGGTGGTTCGGCTCAGTTCAGTTTCCTCTGATAAATTCCACTTCAGACTGTACCTCCATCTAGAGCTTCCAATTAGTTGCTAAGCCGGTTGCCTTTTTCATACATGAATTCCTTGACCTTGAAGAATCTTCTACTAGGTTCCTTGCATTGCGCCTCCTGAAGGTAGTTCTGCCTTCTGAGGATACATCTGCCTTGCATAATTCCATTTTGGGGTGTTCCCCCTTAGTTGACTACAGCGTGTCGGTTTCCTCTGGGATAGGTATTTCAACGTGCTTTAGAGACCGGTTGATCCATTCATTGCTCGAACTTCTCAGAATAAAGCTTCTTCAGCTGGTTTTTTGACTGACTGATGTTGCTTAGAGTTTGACCATCGGTTTTGCTCTTTCATTCGTCCGATTCCCTTCCTTTGTTGCACCATTTCCTGAACTGGTCTGCCAGTAGGTGACTCACGGCGTGGCCATGGTCCTCAAAAATATGATATTAGTGCTAAATTGGGAGGTTCAGTTTTTACCTAGTTTCCCCTGCTTACTATTGAGAATAGTTGATGAAGGTAAATCAAGAACTAGATTACTCCTAATCAAGTATGGGAAAACTTAGGATTTTAGGTGTTCCATTCTCTTTGTATCATAGTTATCTCTTGGACTCACCGGTAACCAAACACATTGGAATATAAGCTTTTGCTTATACCAGTTTAAAGTGTCGATATTGTCAGTTCCTCGTCCTGTTAGTGTAGTCATGCCTCAGCTTTTAGTGAGACAGTCTAAATATCTCATATCTTTACCTTGGTAGCTATCCCAAAAGGTAAAGGTTGGCTTGGCACATGGTTTAACGCCAGTGAGAGTTCTTCTCTCCCCGGTCATGTGCCGACAGCATCTGCTGTCTAGAAATCAGCAGGACTGGTTGGGTTCCTGCAAGTATTCCTGCAAGAACAGACAACGTTTTTGGTACCCATGTTGTTTTGGGTCCGGTTAGGGATTAGATCCTTAGGTATCCAGACTTGGATTACCCTAATATGTCTATCAGTTACAGGATCAATAAGATATCTATATTTAATTGTTCCTGTTTTGAGATCGGTATCTGGGTCTTCTGTGACCTTGAGTTTTCGGTTTTGGGTTGTGAGCATTCCCCCTTGGTTGTTGAGGTCTTCCTCTTCATGGGTCGTTGTCCGCACTCGTATTCCCCCTTGGTTGTTGAGGTCTTCCCCTTCGTGGGTCATTGTTCGCACTGGTATTCCCCCTCACCGTCTGAGGTACTGTAATTATGTGGGAAATCGAGGGATTGAAGCTATATTTCACTCCGGTTCTCTTAGAACTGTCCATAGGAGAAGCGGGAACTGGATTATATTCTGTAGGACGAACAAAATTGATTACCCGTGAGGTAGTCGGTTGATAGGACGTCGTCGCCTGATCGATGTTTGCTTGTTCATTGTACCCAAGCTCGGTCCGATCGTCAGCATCCCTTAATGATCCTTGAAGACACTGGAATGTCTCGGTTGACTTAGTCCATGCCTGGACCAAGGCAGACAATCTCTGGTTTTCTGAGGCATTCTTTTCAGCTGCCTCCCTCAGTCTGAGGTTTTCTTCCTCTAGTTGATGATTTTCTTAACCAGAGGTCCGCATTCTTTATGTGCTGGTGCCTTTCCCTTTTCTGCAGCCTTCAACTTCTCGTTCAATTTCCAGTATTCATCAACCATGTTCTGAAGAGCATCCATGACTTCTTCATAGGTGAACTTATCTTCTGGATCTGTTTGATCTCCCACCAGGCAGACAAGTTCTTTCTCACTTTCATAGTTGATCAATTCATCTTTAGAGCTGGACTCTTCGGAATCTGTATTATCCCATCTGTGGGAGTTCTTTTAGCCGCATAGGCTTGTGACCTCTTTCTGCTTTGAGCCGTTTGCTTCCTCTTTGGAGCCATCATTGGTGTTGTGTCCGATCCTGTCACAATTAAAGCAAGTGTTAGTATTTTCATTTTGTTCACCTTGCTTATCCTGTGTCATTATGGAGGGTTCTGCTCCTCCCAGTGTTTTTACTGGATGATCCTCGAGCTTAAAGACTTCTTGGTTTTCGCCGAGTTGGCATAACTTTGTCCACATTTCTTTCGCAGTCTTGCTCGTCATGACCTGTCTGAATACATCTATATCCAAGGTCTTGAACATGATGTTTGGCAATATTAGCGAGGTTTGCCTTTCGTCTTTCTTGCATTGACAGCTCATGTCTTTCCTTGGGAAGTTCTCGCGGTTCATTTGGATGCACGGCGTGTCGTTCGTTTACTTTGTTGAACACGAACGGTCCAGTCTCTAACACATCACCATCTCGTCATCTTGCGCGTAGAGATGGGTCATTAGCCTTATCTTCCATTCAAGGAAGTTTTCCCTGCTAAACATAATAAGCTGGTCTGATAAAGTCATGGTTAGTACAAAAAATCAAGGAACCAGCTCTGATACCACTTGTTAGGATCGGTTTACGCGTTTAGAGGGGTTGAATAACGCTTGACGCTTTTTGGTAGTTAACCGGTTATGGCAAATACCGGTACTTAATATTTTTCTAAGTGTGATTTGTGCGGAAGCAAATCGGTAGGTTTTGAACCAAGACCGATGATAGTGTGATGTGTTAGCGTGTGTGTGAAGAAGACATCGGTTTGTTTTTGGAAGTTTGGAGTTAACTCTCCTACGTCTCCCCTTCTTCCCCGCAAGGAAGGTTCACCAGATTTCAGTTATACACTCACTGTACAACCTACCCAGTTGTCCTCTGCTTATTCTAGTAAATCACCTAGGCAGTCGTATAATACAATCCACCTACTTCAACAGCTTTTTACAGTCCGTCGGAACAACTCACTTACTTAACCAAACTGGTTTTCGTACAATGAGGACAACACTTTCTATTTTCTTTCTTTACTTTGAGAGATTTGATTTGAATCTTGTCTTTGATTTCTCGTGGTTGAGTGTCGTATCTCTTCAGTGCCTCGATCGACACGCGGTGTATTGATATTAAGTGCGGGTGTGACAAGTGATATTAAAACGAATACGTATTTACTATCACCGACGTGCGAAAGGCAGTGAACCTATCGTTTGTAGCGTAGTAAAATGAGTAAACGAGTATCGAACACGAGTGATAATCCAACAAAATGCATTAATTATTTCCATTTTTATCCAAAGTTGAAGAGACTTTCTCAAAGCAGCATGTCTTCGAATATAGTAAAAGACAAATCGGCCAAAGCCATTTGATTTTTTTTTTTTCGAGAGATTCCGTTAAATATTGCATCAGATATTTAATCGTCAAAAAAAGATGCCATGATGATCACGACGAATTCTTGCTACATTTTTTTTTTTTGAGGCGTTGGTGTTCATTTTGAGATGGTCCAATGAAAACTAAAATTATTTTTAGCCCTTTAGAAACTAAAAATAGTACAATTGAACTTATAAACGATTAAAATGCTATTATATATACGATACATATAAGCAAATCATCAACGAGACAAATGTGATTGATTACTGTGGTCCATTAGGAGAAACTATCTATTCGTTCGACTTTTTTTACATCTTATCTTTTTTTTTTTGTATTGATCTTACATATTTTGTGGATAAAAGTAAAATTGCTTGGATTAAAAGACGCCACGTGTTTAGATATTGACGATTATTTTCTTCGATTATTTTGGATAATGTCATTTTTTTAAACTCATCAATTAATTAAGCACGTACAAAACATAGATAACGGACCACATGGAAAATGGCTGGAGCAGAATGACAAAAACAATGTTTCTCTCATTTTGCCTTAAAAGGGAATTTTTCTAATCTCAAGCGAATTATATAAAGTGGTACTTAAATTATGAACTTACATTAATGGCCTTGGATAATCAATTAACTGATCTTTTTAATCTCATATTTCGTCATATTCAATTCTCAAGCAGCAACTTAGTGGAGTTTTTTGCTCTGATTCCATAACTTCTCATTCTAATTAGTTATGAAACTTACTTTTGTATTAAGACATAGTTGTCTATAAAAAAATTAGATATACTTGTTTATGAGAAATATATTTAGGGGGTGTTTGTTTCTGGTGATCCATCATAACGATGATACTCACATCACCGTAATGTGAATATCGCCATGATGTGGATCAAGGTGATATATCATTGTCCTGTTTGTTTTGGGTGATATTTCATTTTGCATATCAAGGTGATATTAGAATATGGTATTTGTCAAATCAGTGTTGTGTGGGGTGGTATTGCGTAGATGTCAAATTTGACCCTACGAGTATTATATAGATTATTTTATATATATAGAAATGTTATGGTGCTCACCTTGCGTGAGCACCATCCGTGGGCACCTGTTGTGTGTCTTTTTTTGTGTCACGTCAACATGCCAAATCAACCCCTGACGGGTTCAGTAATTCCATGTGTAGGTTATAGACAACAAAAAATCTCATCTTATGTTGATTTGGCGCGTTGATGTGGTTGAGCACCATAACATTGCTCATATATATATAATATATAATATATATATATAGATGATACTTACATAATAATTATTACTATTTTAATATGGAGTTTAAAATTTTTAAGAATTAATAATACGTTTTTTGTATAGTAATTCGCTATAAATATTTATTACTAAATATATTATTTAAAGATTTAAATACTTTAATTATACAATTTAAATATGAATAAGTATATATTAGGTATAAATGTTAAACTAAGGGGTAATATTGTCCAAATAAAAATTTGAAAGATCACCCCATCACCGTAATGTAAGATCACCTAGCTTTTTTGGGGTGATCCAAAAGGTAGAATATCACTCCATTTTCATCACCTATGTGATCCGTTATTACGATGATGACTCATCACATAAGGTAAACAAATGTGGTGATGATACGACGATGAAAGGATTACGGTGATGTTTTAGAAGATCACCCCAAAACAAACACCCCTTAAGATTCTACCAAATGAAAATTGTATTCAAAAGTTTTTTTCGGATGAAAGAAATACTATCTTTAATTTATTCAAATTTATTCTATTACTTTGCTGAAAATTTCAACTGAGATATCTTTGTGAGATATGAATAATATATATATTATCTTATATATTCCACGTTTGTAGATATTTACTTATTTTTGACATATGTTAATATTATATGTAGATATTCTTAATAATTAAAATTTTTAAATAAATTCTTCAACTTTATTTAAATTCTAAATAGTATATAAATTTTGATTTTTATTTCTTTTGAATAGTGTAAGTTTTATTTATTGAATTTTACTATTAATAGCATTCACGGCAACATAGTAATTATATACTAAAAATCAACGTACAAAATCTGCATACCAAATTTAAATGGTTCTCACCATTTTATATTATTTCAAAATAAAATAAACAAATTTTTGTTGTACAACTGTACATGGAGATAAATAGAATATGACTCGGGAATCCGGTAACTAATGTTGTTGCCAAGGAAATACAACAAGATGGGTCTAATACCCCCGACAAGTGTTAAAACACACGTAAACATCATCACACCTATGAATTTCATTACAACAAGTGTTTAAATCAAAAAAACTAATTATTACGTATTTTCTAATATGGAGTAGAAAAAATCAGTATTATATATTAAAATAGAAAAATACGTAGTGAGGTTTTTTTTATTATTTAGCCACTTGTTGTAATGAAATTCATAGGTGTAATGATGTTTACGTGTGTTTTAACACTTGTCGGGGGGAGGTGTAACGATTTTCGTTCGTTGGAATACGGAGTGGAATACGAAAAGTGGAATAGGTGATCTCAACCGGTATGCAAAGTACATTCAGAAACCTAATTGAAATAAAAATTTGAATATCTACTCTTCGTTGCTTTCAATATATTACCTTACTTTGTTTGCATTTGTAATTTAAATAAATTACACTAGAAAACATAATTACACGTTTTTTTTACAATTTGTCTCTTCTCACTCTAAACTATTTCGAAACTTCTATATAAAGGGATTCGACTCACTCAAAACAATTGCAACACAATTCCACCACTTATCCTCCTCTTACAAGAAGATTAGAAGGAAAGTATTCGATATATAAAATAAAAAAGTCATGTTCAAACATAACTCTCACACATTCAACATAGCATTATCCCCCCACCCAACCCTAATAGGAAAACCATTGTTCTCCAATGGAACCAATTTTACCATACCATTCTCAGGCAAACCTCCTCTTAGGGTTTCTTCAAGAATCTCAACCTACAAAAAAAGCACTAAAAAGTACGAAAAATTGTTTCGTCGTAATACCATGAGGGCTATTTTGGACACTTCGGTCGAAAAGTCGACCACGGTTAGAGCGGTTGTGACCGTGCTTCAAACCATGGGTGGGGCCCTCACGCACCTTGGCTTGAACCGTGGGCTCGACGACATAGCCGACTTGCTCGGTCAAACCCTACAGCTCGAGCTCGTGGCTACTGAGCTTGATGATGGTGAGTTAATAAGTTAACTGTGGCAAAAAGTTATTAATATTAGTTGCATGTTAATTATAAATTAATGACTATTTATATTCAGTCATCATCCTAGTTTTGCATGAGTGTAATACATCTATACTCTTTTAGAATAAGTTTAAAAAATAATATTAAATTATAAGAACACCACCCACTACATGACATTTTTATATTATCAATTTTACCCATCAATTTTTAATTTATTATTATTTTATAATTCATATAATACATGTACATATTATGTAGCACATAGAGCCAATATAATACATTAATATAGTACATTTACTAATTTTTTACCCCTGCAATGCACAATATTATCTGTATTATGATTTATTAAATTTATGTTGATAGTGGGTAGTTATCGTCGAATTAATATTTGATAGTGTGATTTTTTGTAATTTTTATTATTTAATTTACTTTTTAAGTTAAGAACACGTGGCATCATATGACAACAACTACATTTCGATATTCTATAAGATATATATTATATGCATAATGAATGGTGATTAGTTATAAATATGAGGTAATGTGATCAGAGACCCGATAAACATGGATTTTTATTATTTAAAGGTATACTTATTCATCTTTCTTGTCCTTGATTTTATGCCGAAAGGTGGGTTTTTTTAATCCTTCAAACTAATCGATTGTAAAAATAATTAACTTCAGATAACATTTAGTTACATGTTGGATTCTGGCCCTATGTTGAGGTATACTTATCTTACTATGAATGATGCAGAACCATATATGGTTTTTTACGCAAGATATTTTAATAGCATTTCTATTTATTTTGTTTGATTGTATTTTATTTGCTTAATACTTAATTACTACAAAAGGTAACTTTCGATAAAAATTAAAGACTGTTTTACATTTTTGTACCAAATAAATACTAAATAAGGCTTAATAATTATTTGCCCTGTAATTAAGGGAATGTGAGATTTATATGACTCAACATCAAAATTAAATAATGTAGGACATTATAAGCCAAAACCCTAATTGCCCCAAATTCTAGGTCTCGGGCATCTAATCTAGGGTTCGGGCAAATTTAAGAGGTGACATTATACGAATAACAACTTTCAAAACTAAACAATTTTGAAACAAAATCTAGGATTTTCGACATATAATATCCTGTTTAATTTTGAATGTTATTGTCCGTATATTAACACCTATAAATTCTTTGTCCCTTTATGCCACACCCCTTAAGTTACAATACTCAAAAAATAACTAAATGCCCTGTTCCAGATTTCGATTTGAAATCCGGATTTCGCTAGAATCTCCATTTGGCAATCACACCGATTTGGATTTCGATTCGCCCAAATCGAGGGGAAATCCAAACTCTTATAATTCGTCGGATTTGAAATTCCGTGTCAAATGACCCATTTCCAAAATCCAAAGCTGAGCACGTAACGAGTTTTTCGACTGATAATAATAATAGTAATAGTATAACAATAATACTATAATAATATAAATAATAAATACTAATAATGAAAAATATAATAATAACAATAATAGTAATAATAATTAGGGGTGGACGTTGAGTCGAGCTTATTCGCAAGCTCGATGAACCGACTCGAGCTCGTCATGGATTCGCGAATGAGCCGGCTCGAGCTCGACGAGGTCTTGTCGAGGTCGAGCTCGTCACGGGTTTGCGAATGAGCCGGCTCGAGCTCGAGCTCACTCGTGGGCACTCGAAAGCTCGCAAGCCGTCTCACGAGCTTTTTTATTTATTTATTATTTTTATTTTATTTTGTACGTTTTAAATTATTATTTATTTATTATTTTATTTATTTTAGAAAAATTTAGAAATCGAGTTCGACGACGAGCTCGAGTCGAGTTCTATTTTGAAATCCGAATTCCGAAATCCTACCGTTTGCCAAACAGTGAATTTGGATTTGAAATTACGATTTTGAAATTCATAATTTAAAATCAAGCGATTTCGTTCAAATACGCGAATCCAAACGCACTCTAAACCAATAGGATAAAAAAAAATATCATTGCTAATTTTTTTTTTGTGTGTGTTCTCTGTTATTGTGAATTAGATACGGGAAAAGAGAAGGAAACAATAAAAGCTTACGCAAGGCACAAGGGGAAAAAAGACAACGAAACATACTACGAATCGACCTTCGACGTCCCAAATGACTTCGGAGAGATTGGGGCAATCCTAATAGAAAACGAACACCACCAAGAAACTTATGTCAAGAATATCGTCCTAGAATTCTCAAGTGGTCCTATTGAAGTTACGTGTCTATCATGGATTCATCCCAAGTTCGACGACAAAGAAAAGAGAGTCTTTTTCACTAACAAGGTAATATATTTAAGGGTCAGTTATTTTTTCAGTCCTGTTCTATAGGGGGATATTGCAATTTCGGGATATGGACTTTAGGTGTTGAAATTATACTAGATGATAACTTTAAAATTAAGCACTTGGGGCATATTATACATATGAAACCTTAGATTTTGTTCTAAAATTGCTTAACTCTGAAAGTTGTGGTCTGTGTAATGGCACCATGGACAAGAACATGCCGTAACCTTAGAATTTGGGAATTCTACGATTCTGACGTAGATTGTCCCTAAATTGCTTAATTTTGAAATATACTGCCCGATTAATATCACTCTATAAATTCGTTAGTCCGTATAATGTCACTCCACTAAATTATATCTTTTATGTGTGTGCTTATTAATATATGATTAAGTGATGATTATCGATATCATTGTATTTTTTTTTTTCGACATTGATATACCATCATCAAAATAATTTAAACCATACGTAGTAAATGAAAAATTATGTATTTGTGGTTAATTCGGAGCGTATTCTGTTTTGTTTTGTTTTATATTATTTTCTATAGTATATAGGGATAATTTATATACGTACGAGTGGAATTGTGGGATGTAAAATGGTCACGGTGGTCCATAAATGATTGGCACACTAGGTCAAGTCACTTTATGGTCCAGTCCTTGAACTAGTGATAGAACTAAATTTTACATCTAGTTTTTTACTTTTGTTTTTATAGTTACAATAATGAGAAGTCGCCAAAATATATCCTTAAAACAAATATATATTAGGATCCCCTAAATAATTTCAATTTTTTGAATTTCTATATGAGTGCAGTCGTATTTGCCCTCCCAAACTCCCAATGGACTTACAAAGTACAGAGAAAGAGAGCTAACAAAACTACGAGGAGATGGCACGGGCGAGCGAAAGAAATCAGACAAGAGTATACGATTATGACGTGTACAACGACCTCGGAGATCGAACCGAAAACGCCACGACCCGTATTAGGTGGTAAGGACTATCCATACCCGCGTCGGTGCAGAACGGGTCGATCCATGACGCAGAACGGTATGGTATAACTAATTGATTCTGATTATGTTAAAATTCTGATCGATCTAAAAGACTGCTTAGTTTCGTACTAGTATTTTAAGCACGTTTTAAATGTCTATGTTTATATATATATATATATATATATATATATATATATATATATATATATATAAAGATTTGATTTGTGGCGATAATTGGAATAACTTAACCAAAATTAAATTGTGAAATTATAAGTACATATGACGACTGTTAATAGCTCTAGGATGATTGTTGTTTTATAACAGTATAAATAGTATGATGCCAGCATAGCTAGCCTTTCGGTTAAGTATAAGTTTAACTTAAACATCCATTCAATTTTTAGTCATATAATTTAGGCGGTGCGACAGTATAGTTTCATCGATGAGGATGGGGCATTATACGAAGAATAATTTTTAATATTAAACAATTTATGTAAATTATATCCGAAAACTTTAGGTTATCCTAAATTCAGCGAATTAAAAGAGTGATGATACGAATGATAACCTTTTCTTTTAGAAAAACAAAAGCAACTTTGGGGACAAAATATAAGTTTTCGGCATGTATTGTTCCTAAATTTGGTTAGTTTAAAAATTATTGTTGTCTGAATGTCAAATCCTTGCGTAACTTAGAAAAACGTAATCAACCCATAATATTACCCCCTTTAAAATAAATATTCAAATAAAATGCAGATCCTCTTTCCGAGACGAGAAGCGCCAGCGTCTACGTCCCAAGAGATGAATCGTTCGCCGAAGTGAAGCAGCTCACGTTCTCAGCAAACACCGTCTACTCCGTTCTCCACGCTTTGGTTCCGTCGCTCGAATCGGCGGCCGTAGACAGAGACCTTGGCTTTCCGCACTTCACGGCCATCGACACTTTGTTCAATGAAGGATTTGAGATCCCAGCGCAGCCCAGAACCTCGGGGCTTTTGCAGATTATTCCTAGGGTTATCAAAGCCGTCACCGACATGGGAAGTTCCGTTATGCGCTTCGAGACTCCAGAATTTATCGAGAGTAATGATGATATTCGATCGTACATTTCTAGCTCAATTGAAATTGGTTGTGATTGTAGGTCTATCAATTAAATGCAGGGGACAAGTTTGCGTGGTTTAGCGATTGTGAATTTGCAAGGCAAACACTGGCTGGTGTGAATCCCATGGCTATCAAACTTGTCACGGTATGTATGGGTGTTGGATTGAATGTATCAATTGGGGAAAACGAAAAACGAAAGAAATCGCTACTATTGAGTCACTGAAGATATAAACCCTAATCAATCGCAGGAATGGCCGATCAAGAGTGCGCTCGATCCCGAGGTATATGGCCCCGTCGAATCTGCAATCACTACCGAGATGATAGAAGAAGAAATCAGAGGCTTCATGACTGTTGATGAGGTAATACGAATTTCAAGTTGTTGGAATTGGAGTTTCATCAGTAAAGAAAGCGACACTGTATTTATATTTTGGGACCATTTTTGTGTTTTCTTGTTTTTCTCTCGGTTTATTATGCAGGCGCTGAATCAGAAGAAGATTTTCATCTTGGACTACCACGACGTGTTCTTACCTTATGTGAACAAGGTCAGGGAGCTCAAGGGCACAACTTTATACGGTTCGAGGACTCTATTTTTCTTGACACCCGGAGGAACGTTGAGGCCTCTAGCTATCGAACTAACCCGACCCCCCAAAGGCGACAAGCCACAGTGGAAGCAAGTATTCAGACCAACCTGGGAACCAACTAGGACTTGGTTGTGGAGGTTAGCCAAGAGTCATGTCCTAGCTCATGATTCAGGTTTTCATCAGCTAGTCAGCCATTGGTAAGTAACCACCATCTTCTTGGCTTTCTTTATGGTTTTCTTTTTTCATTCTAATTGTGGAAAATTTTTAATGGTCTTTATGATTTTGTTTGTAGGCTGAGAACCCACTGCTGTGTGGAGCCTTACATAATTGCCACGCATAGGCAGCTCAGCGCTCTGCATCCAATCCACAGATTATTACATCCTCATCTTCGTTACACGATGGAGATAAACGCTTTGGCCCGCGAGGCTCTTATCAACGCAAATGGGGTCATTGAAAGTTCGTTTTCTCCGGGAAAATATTCCATGGAACTGTGTTCCTATGCTTACGATCAGCTGTGGCGGTTCGATCTCGAAGCTCTTCCAGCAGATTTAATAAGCAGGTAGTGATTAACTTAAATCCATCGTTAATTTTTCTTTTTTTTAAACAAAAATTCAATCTGAAAAATGGGTCGAATTTCTAAGAGGAATAGCAGTGGAAGACCCAAGTGCACCGCACGGTCTAAAGCTAACGATCGAAGACTACCCTTACGCAAACGACGGCCTACTCATATGGGATGCTATCAAAGAATGGGTCACAGACTACGTCGGTCATTACTACCCAAATGACCAAAACGACCTCGTGCAGTCAGACAAAGAGCTCCAAGCATGGTGGGCCGAGATCATCAACGTTGGTCATGGAGACAAGAAAGACGAGCCATGGTGGCCAAGCCTAAAAACGCCCCAAGACCTAATTTCGATTCTAACTACGATCATATGGGTCGCCTCGGGCCACCACGCAGCTGTAAACTTCGGGCAGTTCGACTTTGCGGGCTATTTCCCTAACCGACCCACCATAGCCAGGAAGAACATGCCCACAGAGGATCCCAAGGAGGAAGAGAGGCAACAGTTTCTCCATAGGCCCGAAGAGTTCTTGCTCCAGTGCTTCCCATCTCAGGTTCAGGCAACCTCTGTTATGGCGGTGTTGGACGTTCTGTCTAGCCATGCGCCTGACGAGGAGTACATAGGGGAAACCATCCAAGCTTATTGGGCCGACAATGGTGTGATAAAAGCTGCGTTCGAAAGATTTAGTGGGAGATTGAAGCAGATCGAGGGGATCATTGATGGTAGGAATGCTGACGTGGCGAACAAGAACAGGGCCGGTGCTGGGGTGGTGCCTTACGAGCTGTTGAAGCCCTTCTCCGAGTCGGGCGTTACAGGGAAAGGTATTCCCAATAGTATTTCGATATAGTGTTCATTTTTAGTAACTCAAGTACGATGATATAACTTGAAAGTGTGCATTTTGGTGCAAGGAGTACAGCTCCTGTGCTTTGTCGTTGACGTTGAATAAGCTGGTTTGGAATGGATATTTGTATTATGTTAACTTTTGAAAATGAGCATATTTCAAAGGCTTAATTATAGTTTTAGTTGGCGTTTAAAGACACGAGTGGTGGTAATTTTACTCGTGTGCAAGTATCCAAATTGAAGTCATTTAAGGACAGTTAAAGTAGCTATTTTAGTCCGTTAAGAATATCAAAGTTGAAGCAATTTTATAACATTTAAACCCAGAAATTTAATTTCAGTCCGAAATTTATACAAGTGACCCCAACGACGTTGACTCGGACTAAATTACATGACAAAACAACTAACCGACTTGGTCGTACCATTACCCTCTTTTTTTTCATTCCATCAATCAGTCGAGAGCGAAAACCCTAGTCTCCAACTGGTAGGCCTTGGTGAAGAACGAAGGCCAAGAGAGATACGTCGACATAATGCTGCTCACCGTCGAAGCCCCGACGAGCATGTTCATCACAACTATCTGAAGCTGTATGGCCTCGAGCGGCGAGGCCCCGCCCATGATGAGCCCCGTCATCGCGCCGGGCAAGGAAATAAGCCCCACCGTCTTTGCGTTATCGAGGACGGGCGAGAGTGCGATGACGAGCGCCCTCTTCACCTGCTGGACCGTCGCCTGGCGAGGGGTCGCCCCGAGCGCCAGTACAGTCTCCACCAAGTTCAACTGCACCTTTATGTCTTCCCTGAGCTTCTTCATGTTGACCCCGACGACGGTCATGGCATTCCCAACCACCATCCCGGAGACAGGGATGATGTACCGAGGGGTGAAGGGGAAGACGCGGAGGAGGATGAGGAGGAGCATGGTGACTGCCGTCCCCGCGAGGATGGATGCCCCGGCGACGTACTTTCCTCTCGGGACGTGCTTCGCCCGTTGCCCCGCGGTGTAGCCCGCCACTGAGACCTGCTCGGACGGGAAACAAATGATGATAGTATGTGATAGAGAAATGCAGACAAACAGACAAACAAACATACGAAAAATGACAATCGGACCCACTAAAGACTCATTCAAACGGATCTGAGTCTAGGCCCACTTAGACACCCCATGGTGTTGGAGGAGTGTGTGTCGGCCATGGAATATAGTCGTCAATCGGCTATGAGTTTGCGCTTGAGAGTGGGAGTATTCTCCACCAAATCACGTGAGTATTCCAAATTCACATAATATGATAGTCATAGGTTTGGACCCATGACCTAAGGACGTCTTTTGGCTACGGGTGTCAAATCCAAGTCCCACATCGGATAAGTCGAGGAATTTCGTCAAGTATATAAGCTTGTGGGCTAACTCTCTCTATTACCAATTGGTTTTAAAGAGGAACCCCGCAAGCTCATATGAGTTTGGGGTTGAGCTGGAATTGGGCCTGAAAAATCCCTAAAACGCCATGGGCTGCTGTTATCAAGGGATCATGTAAATATGTCATGAATTCACATAAATACGATTGTCACGAGGTTTGAACCCACGAGTCAAGAAGCCATTTAGATGCAAAAGAAAAATGGCCCAATAAAACCGAAAAACATTGTTTTTTTTATTTGTGTACCATGAAAAGGTACGCCGCGACGATCCACACTGGGTTCTTCTGAGTGAAGATGAACTGTAGGACGAAGCCTATGATGGACAGCTGAAGGAAGGATCTGAATATGGAATAAACCATCTCAAACTCTAACCCGAGTTTTTGCAAGTAAGACAGGAGAATGGCCATTGCAACGACGGCCAAGGCAGCCAAGGGCTTTAGCATGCCCTTGGCAAAGCCGAGTGCCCAATGCCAATCCATGTCTGAAAAGAATATCAGAAAATAGAGCAAGTCTTTGTGTTTTAATGGTGGAAGGTATCAAGGTAGGTAAGTACAGTGAGGGTACGTACGGTGTACTATATTTATAAAGCATATTTGGGGGAAATGCCTCTTGGGGTTAGAAGAGCCCTTCCCCTAATGAGATCTGAGGTTTATTGGGGTTTATTTATTACATAGGAAGTAATTTGTTCTTTTCTTTTTTCTTTTTGTTGATTGAGTGGAGTCCACAACTTCATTACATGGGTAAAGAGGAAGGAATTGAGATAGTTTTATTTATTTATTTTATTTATATATAGGTACGAATTTGATGAAAGTGGCGTTGGTGTTACACGTAGATAGATATAGCCCACATTTTACCAAGAAAAAACCTTCACGGGATGAACCGGCGAGGGTTTGAGGTTCGATTTGATTTCTTGAATATTTGTTTATTTATGGGTGGGTGTTAGTTTAATTAAGATTCTATCGGACCAAGTGGCTATTCACTAGAAAAGCAACCCATTACCTATATTTTATGTACAGAAATGTATGTGCACTAAATTATAATAAATACTATATCGATCTGGTGAAAGATATTTATTTTCTGAAAAAGAAGATTTTTGTGTATGAAATGCTCCAATCTCGTCCAAAAGTTGGAGTATATTTTCACCATACATATATATCATACATGTCCTTCACATATAATTTGATTATAGAACGAGCTCATCGAGGTTTTTGTTGGATTTTGTAAGGTTGGGCCAATGGGCCCAAATGGTAACCCGATAAATCCAAGTTGCTCCGTTTATTTATTAAATCGAAAATCCATCGTTAGTCGAAACTCAAAGTTGATGAAAGATTCATAATCTACGTTTCGAGAGGAATTTATCGAATATTAATTTGCTCAAAATCGATATTGGGTGAACGAGAAATTAATTATTAAAGTCCGGCCCTTTAAGGATAAAATAAATAGAAAAAGAAAATAAAGAGGGAACTTGGTGTCCCACATTGGTTAGACACATCAAGTTTCTCCCCTCTATAGTATATGTTTTCCCAACATTGCTTGTTAACCAAGTGATGAGTCCAAGGAGATGGGCTCTATGGCCCACGGCCGAGCCCGGCCCGAGTCCACTCGCGGCCCGCTAGCCCAAGCCCAAACCCGGAATTAAAGTTATGCTCCGGTGACGTGGCATTGATGATGACGTGGCATTGATGGTGACATGGCGGCTAGGTGGCAAGGCGAGACTCCGACGTGTAGCCCACTGGCGCACGATGTGGTGATGATGCGGCAGAAACGCTGACGTAGTTGGCTGATGACGTATCACTGACACGTGGGCTGACGAGGACGACGTGGCACTAACTAGAGCTGACAAAATGATGATGAGGTGGCGAGACCCATTAGGGTTGACGGGGCGCACCGGTTCCACCAAAGGACCCGCTGGTTCACACAAGCGAACCGACCCGGGTCGGGTCGGGCGGGTCGGCCGAACCGGTGGGTCGCTTCAAAAGGGGTGCGATCTAGATCGTTGGATCCAGATCTGACAGATCAGATTAAATTTGATGAAACAGCCAGCAGTTGTGACTATTCGCAAATCAGTCCCTGCCCAGAAGTTGCATCGCTTCACAGATTCGCCTTAGAAAGTTTCGCCAGCTATAAATAGGCCCTGCATAAGTGGAAAAATTCATTTAATCACACCAAGCATTCTAGAGTTAGTGCATACTATTCACTAGACCATGTTAATAATGAAGCAATAAAGGCTCGAGTCTTTAGTAGATTCGCCCGATAATTTCGTTACGGTGTGCGACGTTTTGAAATTCCTGACGTTGTATCTTCGCGACGTGTTACGACAACCCGAGGCACTGAAATACGGGGCAATAACATCTTACGGAAAGCGTACGACGTACGTGCCTCGACTTCGACATATAGCTGAAACTCTGTACGAGTTTTACGAGCGCCACCGACCAGACACCAAACACAGGGAACAACAATCGTAAGACGTTATTCTATCAGATCGATGGCGATAATAGCGAATATTCCCACTGCCGTACCGCTGACGGATGGCAACCACGCCGAAAGGCTGACGAAATTCAACGGAGCCGATTTCAAACGATGGCAGCAAAAGATGCTATCTTACCTGACGACTCTGAACCTGGTGCGCTTTCTGAAAGAGCTCCATCCAAGTGAACGCCAACGATGCTGCTGACGATGCCATACCCGAAGAGGACGCACAACAACAGGCGGCGGTGGACGCGTGGAAGCATAACAATTTCATCTGTCGTAACTATATTTTGAACACCCTAGACGACTCCCTATACAACGTCTACACGGTCGCTAAAACTGCTAAAGGGTTGTGGGACTCGTTGGACACAAAGTACAAAACCGATGACGCCGGACTGAAGAAATTCATTGTCGGCAGGTTTTCGGACTATAAGATGACTCACTCCAAACCAATGTTGGACTAGGTCCGTGATCTGCAGCTGATAATCCAAGATATACACGTTGGGGTGGCCCGATTAATCAACGCCGGCCTACGAACAGTGCAACATGGCGATAGCGGAAGCGTGTTTTGATCCGAACGGCGTAGGGTGGCGAATTTTCGATTTTTAATATCTAAATTCGACCTAACGCCCTTCAACTATCTTTCTCTCAGTTAGGGACCGCCGCCGGCAATCCCGAGACAAGGCGGAGTGACTGTCTAAGTGTGACCTATCAACTTTGATCAAAACCGCACACTTGAACCGTACGTTTACCGCACAGTGTGGTCTTGACGAGCCGCGTAAATGCGCCCGAGCAAGCCGAAACAAAAGCATATGCAAGGCGCCGGCATACTCGAAACCAAACCTTGCATTTTGGTTTCGTAACAACCAAACTCGAGCTTGATAGAAGGCAGGGTCCCTTTACTCACTTAGTATTCCTTTGGGATATTCTTCTGTGACTCATAGCAAATTAGAAATTAAGCACGAGCACGTAAATGCGTTAAATAAATTTCTAACACTAGGAAAACAATATTTAAATGTACAAATATGCGGGCTATTTCTAAACTGGTCCTATTACATGGGTCGTCAAAGGACAGGAGTCTTCGATCTTCAAACGTCGACTCAAGCCACTATGGTCCTCGAACCTTCGAATCTCGCCTTGCGTTGAACGACCATCATTTTATCTAGTTTATCTAGTAAAGCAATAAAATACAACACGGAGGAATTATTTCTCAAACATCCCGTAATCCATGTACATACCGGGGGCGGCAAACAGTCCTTAAACAAATAACCCTGTTAGAACCTAAGCCCGCGTAAATATCCCACATAAACATGCAACACATAATTTTGACGCCCGGTGCCCGACCGACGTCACAAGCGATGATAGTCTCCAAACTACATTGACCGTTCGTAGCCACATCGGCTTTCGAGGCCTTCAGTCGAACTATTTGTAGACCTTTTTGGTCCAATGCTTATGAGAGTTTTGATTGTTCCAAGTAATTAAATTGGGGGGTGTAGTGCAACTTAGAAAACTCGATATGTATGATATATGATGTTTAAGTATGTATAAATATTCTATTTAGTGCTTAAATGTGATAAAGTTGTTAAGTTAATCGAATTTATGTGATCTTGTGCTTAACTAGAACATTGCTGTGATCACCTGGTTATGAAAATTTTCGTATGACTGGAATATCACTATGTGCTATATATGGAGATTATATTCTGTCTGAGTCATACATGAGCTATGCACAAGATTGATCTATCTTAAGAAAGAATAATGTTGTGATCACTTGGATATGAACGTTTGCGTTTGAATGGAATCTCACTGTGTGCTATATATGGAAAATATATTATGTTGAGTGATATGTGAACTTTCTGCGAGAATAAATTATTGTAGGAAAGAATATCGTTGTGATCGCCTATGAACGATTGTATGCTATATGGAAAAGATATTCTGATTGAGCTGTACATGTGATTAAGTTATTTTAGGAAAGAATATCATTGTGATACCGGATATGAATGACTATGCTATATATAGAACATATATTCTGATAAGTGCTTACATGTGATTGATTTATTTCGGGAAAGAATATCATGATATATCGGTTTGACTGCTATCTTATTTGACTCTTAAAGCAGTGAATCGATGATCTACCTTTCTTTATGCTCTTAGGATTTATATTTTGGAAGTGATTAATTGATTGGGCTTATATGTGGTAATATGCTGATTGAGTCTACATATGGAATGTGCTGACAAGCGGATGAGATTACCATGGAAGGAAAGTAAGACTCTGGTATTTATGATAAAAATTCATGCATGACCGTTGAGCTTAATTGGTTTATTCTTGGCATGATTTCTTGAGTTAATGCATGCGATTATTGAGTCTTCTCTTGCATATTATGTGCTTAACATTCCTTATGAAGTGTAGAAGCTATTCGTGGGTGTATATATAATATAAACACTTCACGTTGAACGGTACAAAACGAACACACAAGCAAATGAATTCCTTAGAGTGATTGAGCGTTAATTTGCGATTTATTCGTAGTTTGTGCTTAGCCTACATTTGCTAAATGCTTCTGATGCAACAAACCGGGTCACTATGCACATGAATGACCAACAACCAACCATGAGAAACCAAGGAAGCAGAAGGCCATGGTGACAGACTAACGAATCTGAATGGAACAAAGCAAGGACGAGGATCACGCTTATATGGCTGACGAGGATCATGTATCTCGTTCTTCCTCCGTTGAGAAAATTCATATCCTAAACAGTTCTTATAACAATGATTATGAAAGGTGACTCATCTGTTTCTGATATAGAAGAAAGTAAGGAAGAATTGTGTGAATTAATTCAAAAAGCAGAGAGAAAGATTAAGTCACTAAATTCCTTGAATAAGGAACTGAGAAAGCAGCGAGACGACCTAGCTAAGGAAAAACATGAGGCTGATCTAGAGATTTCACGTTTGAAAGGAGAGTTAGTTACTGCTAAGAAAGAGGAAGTTCCATGTGACTGTGAGAAATTAGAAAAGAAAAACAGTGACGTATCTGGAGATATCATAGACCTCAGGAACTCCTTAGAGAAAAATAGAAAGTTGATAGACTCCTTGAGGGTAAAGAACCTAGATATGCTGTTAAGTACTCCTAGGAACATTGGTAGGTCAGTGATGAGTTATTCCGCTGAAGAAGGCATGCTAAACATTCTGTGCCTAAGCTTAAATGTTTCTGTTGTGGTAGAAATGGTCATACATTATCGTGCGCCCTATACTATTCCTAGTCCTCGTATGGCATTCCGAGGGCACACTCCCTAACAGCCTCCCATTTGTACTCGAATGCCATGTACTGCACCTAATTCTAGTCACAGTGGTATCGTAGCCACATTTTGTCCAGATGTTGTTCCATAACTACCTGGGACAAGGGCTTCGCGAACGGGTCCGCCACGTTTTCTGCGGTGGCTATTTTCTGCGCGGCGACCATCCCCTCTTCAACGAACTCATGTAATACGTGATATTTTCTCTCAATATGTTTGGACTTTCTATGAGATCGTGGTTCATTTGCTTGCGTGACTGCACCGCTTTTATCGCACCAAAGTGTAAGCAGTCTGTTAGCAACTGGTACCACAATAAGTTCCTCCAAAAACTTTTTTCATCCGAACTGCTTCTTTAGCTGCCTCTGAGGCTGCTAGGTATTCTGCCTCACAAGTGGAATCAGCAGTCGTGCTTTGTTTGGAGCTTCTCCAAGACACTGCCCCACCGTTGAGCACGAATACAAAACCTGAAGTAGATTCTCGGTACACGTCCGACTGGAAGTAGATTTTACTTCTAGTCCTGCTCCTCCATAGACCAGAGTTAAGTCGTTAGTCCATCTAAGGTACTTAAAGATATTCTTAACGACTGTCCAATGTTCTACCCCTGGGTTTGCCTGAAATCGACTGACCACGCACAGAGTAAGCAATGTCCGGATGTGTACACAACATTGCGTACATCAGACTACCCACCGCAGGCGCATAGGGTATTCCACTCATCCGTCGTCTGTCTTCCTCACTTTGAGGTGACATTAATTTCGACAAATGGATCCCATGTCGCATGGGTAAGAACCCTCTTTTAGAGTCATCCATTCTGAATTTCTTCAGGATTTTCTTTAATTAAAGGGCCTGATAAGCCGATCATTCTGTTCGCTCGATCCTTGAACTAGCGAATACCGTGTTTATATGACGCTTCTCCCATATCTTTCATGGAGAATTCAGTTGAAAGCCACGCTTTCACCGATGAGAGCATCCCGATGTCGTTTCCTATTAAAAGGATATCATCCACGTACAATACAAGGAACGACACCATACTCCCACTACTCTTTCTATAGACATATGACTCATCTATGTTTTTCTCGAATCTGAAGTTCCGAACTGCTTGATCGAAACGTAGGTTTCAGCTCCGAGAGGCCTGTTTTAGTCCGTAAAAGGACCAATTCAGTTTGCACACTTTGTGAGCATCTGCATGTGACTCGAAACCTTTTGGCTGCTCCATATAGATTTCCTCCTGGTGGAATCCATTAAGGAATGCCGTTTTGACTGTCAAATCTCATAATCATAGTGCGCAGCTATTGCGAGCATTATGCGGATAGACTTGATCATGGCCACAGGTGAGAAAGTCTCCTCATAATCAACTCCCCCCTTTTGGTTATAGCCCGACCAACCTAGCCTTGTACGTCTCAACTTGTCCGTCAGATCCAATCTTTCTCTTATAGATCCATTTACAACCGATTGGTCAAAAACCGCTCGGTGGGTCTACAGGAGTCCAGACTTTGTTGGGAGTACATTGAGTTCTCAGTCCGCATAGCCTCAATCCATCTCGTTGAGTCAACATCGGATATAGCTTGATCGAAAGTAGTGGGATCTTCTCTTAGAAGTTCCCTAGTCGCAACATAATCATGTTCGACGTGTGACATGCCATACCGCTGTGGTTGGCGTGGCACCCTTTCAGATCGTCGCAATACTGGTTCATTCGGACCATTCGATTGCAAATCCTGTGTGGGCGTTTCAGTCGACTGCTCCTCGAGAGTGACCTCACGACCAACATCACAATCTCGAATGAACTCGTCCTCTAGAAATGCGTGTGTAGCCCACAACAATCCTCTTATCATCGTGAAAATAAAATAGGTACCCCATAGAGTCTTCGAGGTAACCTATGAAACATCATTTTACTGACCTAGACTACAATTTGTCTGCTTTCAACTTTTTCACATAGGCGGGGGAACCCCAAATTCTAATATGTGATAAGCTGGGTAAACTACAAGTGCATATCTCAACGGAATGCCATCAGACTTCAGGGGACACATATTTATGGTATACGGTGCTGTCAAACGCTCATATCCCCACAATGACATCGGTAAATCTATATAGCTTAACATAGAACGATCCAAGTTCGATTTTATGTTAGGCCACGCCATTTAACTGTGGCGTGCCGGGCGGAGTCATCTGTGATAATATACAATTTTCCTTCAGGAATTGGTCAAACTCGACACTCATGTACTCGCCGCCTCGATCCGATCGAATGACTTTAATGAGTTTTGATGTTTGGTTTTCCACCAATGTCTTATATTCTTTGAACCTTTCAAGTGCATTAGCATTATACCTCATCAGATACACGAGTCCGTAACGACTGTGATCATCCGTGAAGGTAATAATATAGTGAAAGTCATCTCGAGCCTTCACAATAAATGGCCCGCAAACGTCCGTGCCAATCAAACCAAGAATTTCCGTGGCTCTATTAAATATCCCGGTGAAGGATGATCGGGTCATTTTACCTTGGAGGCACGACTCACAAGTCGGATAGGGATCTGATCCCAACGGTGTCAATATTCCGTTTTTCTCCAACTCGTGGATCTTGCGTTCTCCGGCATGACCTAATCGAAGATGCCCACAAGTATCTCGCATTTATTCCCGACTTTCGTTTATTTGTGACAGTATTCACAGATACATCGATCTGGGTATTTAAATAGTACAAACCATTAAAGTGTCATGCTACAAACATTTTTATTTCGATACATATGCGGCATGTATTATTATTAAAACTAAATACATAACCATTCCTGCTCAAAACGGGAATGGAGACGATGTTCTTAAATCCCCTCGGGAGTACAAGATAATCGTACAAACGCAACACATGCCCAGATGATAAAATAAGACATCTTGATCCGACGTGGCTTGTCGAGATACTATCCCTGCTTCCCACTCTAACCTCGATCACCCGCTCTCCAAGCGCTCTACTTGGTCCCAAACCCTGCGTGGACAGACAAATGTGAGTACTAGCTCTCGAATTCAATATCCAGCACGTAGAGTATACAGATACAGAACAAACTGTTTCTAAAACATTAAGTTCCATACCTGACGCAGCCTGCTCACCCTTGAACTTGGGACAGTCCCGCTTCCAGAGCCCAGCGCACGGCAATGCAGACACCTTCCGTCGGTGTACACCGATCTGCTTTAATTTCCCAGAAGAATTTTCTTCATGGAAACCTTCCCTGTCGGCTTGAGCTTGTTGCCCTTCTTCGTTTTGCCTTTCTAGGGCTTCAACGAGTGGCGACAAGTGCAGTCTGCTTTCCCTTCTTCAACTGACCTTGAGCCGTTGATAACTGACTCATCAGATCAGGAAGTAATAGCGCCATGCCGTTCAGATGGTAGTTCACTATGAATGCATTAAAGGAAGACGGGAGAGACTGCAACAAGAGATCGTTTCGTAATTCTCGATCAAATTGAAAATTAAGAGTCTCCAACCTCTCGATCATGGTGATCAGGTTCATAACATGTTCGCCGACATTATCAGCCTCAGACATCCTCGATCGGAAAAGCTGCGACGAAGTCGCATAGCGAGCTGTCATAGGCGTCTCACCGTAAAGCTCTTTCAAATGTTGAACCATCACCCGAGCATCACCCATACTTTCATGGCTACGCTGCAGTGCATTACTCATCGATCCGAGGACATGAGCCTTTACGAGATTTTCGTCGCGAAATCGCTACCCGTAAACGGAACGAGCCTGCTCGGATGCCCGCGCCCCTGGGGCCGGTGGCAATTCAGAGTCACGGATATAAACTAGGTTCTCAATCTCGAGGAAAATCCTCAAGTTACGAAGCCAGTCAGAATAGTTTGACCCGGTCAACCTATTCTCCAGAGCAGTATGTTTAAAGCGGTAGACATAATTTCATAAAGAGAGAATGCTGCAGAAAATAAAAGGCATATGAAGTCGATTATATAGATTATCAAACGTGAACAAGGACTTTTATTTCATTTGACTCCCACTATCTTTTCATAAACTCCATTCTCCCTTCGGATGTTTTGGAAGTTTCGTTGATAACTTTGATAGTGGAGTTAATGTCCCCGTGAGCGGATGCAAACCTCAACCTCTGTCGTTTTATTGGTTTGTAGCGGCCCACAAAGTCGCGCTCCGCACGAATTCGACCTTGTCGAATATCTCAACTATCTTAGTCTCAGTCAGGGACCCCCGCCGACAATCCCGAGTGTAGAGTATACATTTTAATTGTGCTTGATTTCATTAGTTGTCCTTGTAATTAGGGGCTTTATTTGTATTAATCCATAGATTAGGACTAGTTAGATATTTATACCAAGTTTGTTTGGTATAAATACTTGTACACACATTATGCTTAATAGAAAAATTTTGGAAATTGATCCGAAAGGCTTGCAATTCAATTTCTAGAGAGAGAAACAATAGTAACTTTCTCACTCTACTCGAATTCTCTCTGTTGTTCTTCATCTGAGTTTTTCGATCGAATCTTAATGTCAATCATTATCATCTAATTACTTAGAATTCATGCCTAGGATCATAGAGTTGTTAATCGTAGGACCTAACAATTGATATCAGAGCCGATTCGTTCTGTTTTGAATCGAAAATTGTTAGAATTGGATTGAAAATCTTTTTCTGATTACTGTTCATCGAAGAACAGTTTGGCGCGAAAAATTATTTTCGATCCAATAGCTTAATTCTGTGCTTAACTGACTTGAATTTGATGTTTCTGTGGTCACTTAAGTGCTAAATGTTAATTGCGATCAGATTGTAGCTGTTTGAACTTCGTTTTAAGGATTAAATTGATTCTGTGATTTACTGTTTGCGAAGAACATGAAGAACACGTTCTGATTTTGATCAATTTCGACATATTTTGCTTCATAACATGTTTAATTGCTTGTTCGTGCGTGTTAGTAAATGATTGCGAGCAATTACCTGAAATTTCACTGTCTAATTCGTTGTTTTTGCTTGAATCTGTGTTAATCGTATTCTGTGATTTTTCTCGATCGTTCTAATTTTTCTCGCTAGGTTTACGATCAGATTAATTTCTCGATCGAAAAACTTGGCGCGAGAATTTTTCTCGGTCAGAATACGAAGTCAGCGAAAATCTTTTTCGAGAGAGACCAATTTTGACTTTGCATGCGTAAAAACGTTCTCTCGAGAAACATTTTCGGTCAGACCTTTAACGTTTGACCAGGCGAAAATCATTTACACGCGAGAAACTTTTCCAGTCAACAGATTTATTTTGACTTGTCGAGAAACTTACTAACGTACTGTTTCTTTACGATCGAAATAAATTCACGATCTGGAAATATTTCTCGACCGAACAATTTTGGACACTTTATTTCGCTCGAAAAATATTTCGCTGACACTTTCTCGCACGAGAACAGTACACATTATATTCTATTTCGACGAAATTATTTTCGATCAAACTTTAATGATTGAATCGAAAATAATTCTCGAACTATTTTTCGAATCAAACGCTACTAACGAACTTTGTCACTTGTGATACACATTACATCATCTTCAAACGTTCAAAACACTTAAAGAAGATCCTTCATCAACTCAACTACAACACAAAGTGGATGCATACTCGCTCGGAAATGACAATCGTCCGCCGATTTTGCAACGAGGCGAATATACCGTCTGGATAAGCCGTTTCCTCAATTTCATCGCTTTAAAAGATCAAGTCGAGAATTTGCTGAAATCACTAGAAGAGAGACCCGCACAGTTTTGGGTAAATGTCCCCGGTGATGAATCGGTAACCCCTCAAATTCCCGTATCTAGGCGACTGAAGGAGCCTCGGGAGTACTCAATCGAGGAGAGGGCTCGAGCTAAGGCTGATCTAGTAGCCATGAATACCCTCATGCAGGGCATCCCCAACGACATATATAGACAGATTGATAGCCTTTCATCGGCTAAAGGAATGTGGGATGAACTGCACAGGATGATGCAGATGACGGAAGTTGGCATAAAGGCCAAAAAGGCGAACATTCTCACTGCTTACAACTCCTTCAAAGCAAAGCCGGAGGAGAGTCTATATGAGATCTACCAAAGATACCTCACTCTTCTCAACGAGATGAGGAAGATCCACTCAATTTCGACAGAATAAAGATCTAGATGAGTTGGATATCCATGCCGTGTTTGACAATCTCGCACAACATGAGGATGATATAAGCGAGATTCAAAAGGAGCAGAAGGGCAAACAGATCGAAGACACTGTTGCCTTAGTCTCGGAGAAGAGGATCTCAAAATCAAGAAAGGAAAAGATCGTTAGGCCTCCTTCTCCTTCAGAGTCGGAAGAAGAGTCGGACTCCGACGTTGAGCCAGACATGAAAGCTCTAGGAAAGCAGTTGGCTCTAATAGGAAAAATGATGAGCAAGAAGTACTTCAAGAAGAAGTCTTCAACCTCAGCCAACAGACTTCGGACTACAATCTCTAAAAACAAAGAACGTACAACAAAGGACTGTCAATCATACAGACGACGAAAACGAATCCACCTCTTCACGAGAGGTAGACCTATATTCCACATTATTGACCATGTCAGATTCATATCAAAACAATATGCTAACATGAAACGTGAGCAGAAAAGTATTAAGGAAGTAGATGATAAACTTTCTAGGTCTCAGGAGAGGATAAATAGTGTCGAATCAGAACTTAGGAGCCCTAGTGCTAAAATAGAAGAACTTACTAAGAGCCCACATTCTAGAAAAACTAGTCAACCTCAATTAGGACAGCATAGCGAAAAGATTAAGGAATTAGAAGATAGGCTAGCAAATAACTACAATTGCTTGGTTAGAAATCTCAACGAGAAAGCCACCTTAAATTGTAGGATAACCGAAGCTGCCACTAAGATCACTATCTTAGAAGCTCAAGTAGAAATATCAAATGCTAAGGTTAGTGAGCTTAGTAAAGAACTAGACGCCTGTCAAGCTGCCAAACTGACTGTAGAAAATAATTATGCTCTCCTAGGTGAGGAACGCAAGAAACTATATGCTAAAATTAAGAAATTAGATGATATAGTTACGCGTAGGGGACAATCCGAACAGACGATATTTTTAAACAAGCCCAAGGATATAGAGTTCTACTTTCCTATAGAAGGCATAGGTTTCACTAACCCACGAGTTTTACGGAAAAAGGAAATATATGATATTAAGCACATGTGTTTAGGAGTAACCTCTCTTAGAGAATTTACCGACTCGACGTACCAAAATAATTTTGATTCATCTATGAGAAAAGCCTCACATGGGTCTGAGATCCTCTTTGACTACAGTGCGCTAAATGAAAGAGACAGAAATATGAAACCGTCATCAACACCTGTCTCTAACCTATTTCAACTTCCTGGCCCTCAAACAGTCCTCGAGGAAGCCAAAGTCGCTCATTATAAAAATTCTCTCTACAAACCTCCTATAATCAAACAGATAGAGGAATTTCAAGCAAAATTAGAGAAAGAAAGAGAGAATTTCGAAGCTGAAAAGAAAACGTTCTTAAAAGAGATGGAAAATCTCAAAGCTTCCTCATCCTCCCAAACTACCTCTCATGCTGTTATGAAAAGCGTAAAAATCAAAAAATCACCTTCGAAAGATCACAAGTGTATTAATAATTCTGTTAAGAGTGCTAAGACTAAAGTTACTTTACCTATGTCTACAGGGATCGTAAGGCAAGCACTAGAATCGAAGGCGAGAGTGTCTAGTCTTAAGACGGAGCAAGTAGATTTGAGTATACTTAAGAATGTTACTCCCTCTGTACGAATAAATGACACTCGTAGAAATAAAAGAGACATTTCTTCGCTCAGAGTAATTGCTTCTACGTGTACTCTTCAGCCCATCACCTTCAGAAGCACCAACAACGAAATAGGCTCTACCTCACAAATTAAAAATAATCATTCTGAAACAAATGCCACTAGGAAGACTCGTAGGAAACAAGATCCAGCCATAAAGAAAGCTTATGGCGCCGTACATGCCTGTACTCACCTAAGGTATCCCGTAAAAATTGAGTCCCCCAAGCACCTTAGGATATTATCAAAGAAAAGATCTTTTCCTTAGTCAAGCAAACCAAAGCATTTGTGCGTGCTGAAATTAACCTTCCCTGCAAGGTTCAACCCAAATGGGTTCCTAAATCTCCGCCTAGGACGACAAAAGCCAAAAAAGGCCAAGTCACCTAAAGAGGCATCACCCAAAACCACTCCTACGAAAGTGATATGGGTTATTAGAACTCCCTCAAGTAATAATTAGGAATCATATCTGAACCTAAAATTAAATCTGCTAATCTCAGAGGAGCCATGCTTAAATGGGTACGTAAAGCTCTCTAACTTGTTTTTGCAGATCCATCATGTGTGGTACCTCGATTCTGGTTGCTCCACACACATGACAGGAAATCAAGAGCAGCTGAGCAACTATCAAGAACGACTGAATGGAAAAGTCAGGTTTGGAAACAACGATTCAGCCCCGATTCTAGGACTTGGGGATATCATTCTCGAGAATCTGACTATAAAAGATGTCTCCTACGTCGAAGGTCTCCGCCATAACTTGTTCAGCATAGGCCAGTTCTGTGACAAAGGGTTCCAGGTGGTCTTTCACGCTGACCGATGTAGAATTTTGGACAGTCAGGACATAGAACTCCTCTATGGACTTCGGAAATCCAACCTTTACACGATCAACCTGACGTCCGTGCGGCCCTCGACAGCTGTTTGCCTCATCTCTCAGACTGTAATTCAGAGGAACAGCTTATGGCATCAACGCATGTCTCATCTCAACATCAAAGCTCTTCAACATCTCTCAACGAAAAAGTTGGTTCATGGTCTTCCAATTATAACTTTACAAAAAGAGCATCAATGTTCGGCGTGCCAAGTAGGAAAAATGAAGCAAGCATCTCATCATATCAAACAAGTGGCCTCTACTTCACGTCCTCTGCAACTGCTACATATGGACCTCTGTGGCCCGATGAGGAAACAGAGTATAAATGGACGCAAGTATCTGCTGGTCATAGTCGATGACTACTCTCTCTACAAATGGACAAGGTTCCCCCGAACTAAAGATGAGACAGGGGACTTGATCGTCAATTTCGTGAACACTACTCAAAATTTGCTGCAGCAGACTATCCAAGTCATTCGAACAGACAATGGCGCTGAGTTCAAGAACAAATGTCTCGGTGAATTTTATCAGAAACTTGGAACAAGTCAACAATTTTCAGCCGCCAAGACTCCTCAACAGAATGGGGTCGTTGAATGAAAGAACAAAACTCTAGTGGAAGCCGCGCGTACGATGCTCATCCACTCTGGTCTTGTAATACCCGTAAAATCTAAGTACGGGATTTACAATATAATTAATGTCATAACATCTTAATTAGTGATGTTGCTAAGTAAATTAAATAAAGAGGTTATAACTATAAGAAGGTCGGTTATAATACGTAAGTTATTTCATGGACTTACTTGCTAATAATATTTCGGGTATCATAGCTAAATTCGGTTAAGCCATGTAAAATCAACTTTCGACTAATAAATTCGCATGTATTATATGTCTAAGTGACTGCATATTACACGTTTATTTAATTTTTTTTTTCGGAGGAAAAGAAGCCACGTTTATTTAATTATGTGCTAATAAGATGACTATTTTGATAGGAAATTAAAGAATTCCATGTAAGATAGGAAAATTTTGATAGAGACTGGTTACTAGAGTTAAATAATTTCGATAGAATTACTTGGAAGGATTTTCAAAGTTTGAAGTTCCCATTAGCTTTGAATTTGAGTACTAGTTAAAAGATTTAATAATAAAATAAGAAAGGTTAATTAGAATGGAGAAGTTTCCGAAAACCTAGTAGCGAAGGAAAGTTATTTTAATAATAATATAATAATATGTATAAGATAAGTATTAGGTGATGTCATTTGTTAATAGTAACACTCAATCTATAGGATAAGGAAAGAATATGTTTATACCATGGTAGAGAAACTAACGAAAGTCTGAAAGGAGAGAAGAAAGAAGATTGTGGCACGCTTAAAGTTACTTAACGAATTCAAAGATTTTGAAGTAAGGAAGGTGAAAATTCTACCTATAATACGTAATTCCTTTATGCTTAATATAGGTTTGTGTGTTTCTAATACTTTACGTAATTGGATGTTAATCATATGAAGTCTAATACGTGTTAGGTGTAGTTAAAAGCTTAGAATTTCAAGTTTTCATATGCGATTTACTTGGCTGAAATGATATTCAGTTGATGCTTCATGATCTCTGTGATTTTGTGCTTGTTCGAAGTAATATAGTTAATATGTCTGTAAACTTACGTATTAGAATCAGGGTTCCAGATTTAATAGGAATATTAGATGCATATAGGTAATAAGGGGAATGGTTTCCGTATTAGAACAAAGGGTGGACATTTAAAGGTTAGATGACGAACAATAAGATCCCAGTTGATCGGACTCTGTTAGTTATGAAGAAATGACTTTGAGGTCTTTATAAATGATTAAAAATGTCGAGAGTGTTATAAAATTATTATGATTTATTAAGATTATTTTATATATATATTATAATTATAATATAAGGAGAGATTTTAAAGGGAGATAATATATTTTCTATATTGATGATCTTACAATGCAACTTAAAACACCTATTTATACTAAAATCATACACTAAAATACAATTTAATCATCTATACAACTCATACAAAAATACAATATATTTTTATACACCTCATCTTATCATAATTCATGAGTCATTAATATTCCAAAAACATCCACATTTAATCATACAATTTTGATGATTCATTGTGATGAATCATGATTTAATTTTGATGATTCATTATTGATGAATCATAATTTGTTCATAATACTCCCCCTTGGATGTTTTTCAAAGAATATGTTTTAGCTCGTTGCCTCATTAAAAACCTTACTGGGAAAACCACATGGGAAAAACCACAGTTAAGGGAAAAAGAGTGCAACACATATTTACTCCCCCTGATGATGACATCATTTTAAATCTCCAAGTCTTCGAAGGCCAATTTCATATACTAATCTTCTGAAAATTATTGGGGGAAGTGCTTTTGTGAACAAATCTGCAAGAGTTTTATTTGATCGCACTTGTTGTACTATAATATCACCACTTTTCTCCAACTCATGTGTAAAGAAAAATTTTGGCGATATATGTTTTGTTCTATCACCTTTGATATATCCATCCTTTAATTGGGCAATGCATGCTGCATTATCTTCATATAATGTCGTTGGAAGTAACTTTTCCGATAATAATCCACAAGTTTGTTGCATATGCTGAATAATCGGTCGCAACCAGACACATTTTCTGCTAGCTTCATGAATTGCTAGTATTTCATCGTGATTAGATGAAGTGGCAATTAAACTCTGTTTAACTGATCGCCATGAAATAACAGTTCCACCATACGTAAATAAGTAACCCGTTTGCGATCGTGCATTATGTGGGTCGGATAAGAAACCAGCATCCGCATACCCAATTAAATCTGTTTTCAACTCATTAGAGAAGAACAGTCCCATATCAGTTGTTCCTTGAAGGTATCGAAATATTCTTTTAACTCCGTTCCAACTACAAGTCGGCGAAGAACTGTATATTGCCAATAAATTTACTGCAAACGCTATATCAGGTCGTGTATGACTTGTAAGATACATTAGCGTTCCGATAGCACTAAGATATGGTACTTCAGGACCGAGTATCTCTTCATCATTTTCACGCGGTCTGAACGGATCTTTATTCACGTCTAATGAACGGACGATCATGGGAGTATCCAGTGGATGAGCTTTGTCCATGTAAAACCTTTTCAACACCTTTTTCGTATAAGTTTCTTGATGTATCTTCAAATATTCCATTTGCAGTCCGAGACAATATTTTGCTTTACCGAGATCTTTCATTTCGAACTCCTTTTTCAAACAATTAACCGCTTTCGACAACTCTTCAGGAGTTCCAACTATATTGATGTCGTCGACATATACTGCTATAATGACGAATTCGTTTTCACGTCTCCACATAAATATACAAGGGCAAATTTGATCATTTGTATAGCCCTCTTTCAATAAATATTCACTTAGGCGATTATACCACATACGCCCGGATTGCTTCAATCCATAAAGCGACTTATTTAGCTTTGAGTACTCATCTCGCGGCCCTGAATTTTCAGGCAGCTGAAATCCTTCCGGAAGCTTCATATAAATGTCACTGTCAAGTGAGCCATTTAGATAAGCAGTGACGACATCCATTAGACGCATATCGAGTCCTTCACGTACTGCCAGACTAATTATATAACAAAAAGTAGTTGCGTCCACCATAGGAGAATACGTCTCCTCATAATCAATACCAGGTCTCTGCGAGAAACCTTGTGCAACAAGCCGTGCTTTATATCTTACAATTTCTCCATTTTCATTTCTCTTTCTAATAAAAACGCATTTAAATCCAACCGGCTTTACATTTTCTGGTATGCGGACTACAGGTCCAAAAACTTTTCGTTTCTCAAGTGATTTTAATTCTTCCTCGATTGCATCTTTCCATTTTGGCCAATCTTTCCGTAGTCTGCATTCGTTTACAGACCTTGGTTCATGATCCTCATTTTCATTCATCTCATTCATTTCAAGTAGCGCTACGTTAAATGAGAATTTATCGTCAACATTGACTTTATCTCGGTTCCATCTAATTCTGTTCTGGGCATAATTGATGGAGATCTCTTCATTATTTTCAATATCTTCAGGTACCTGAGTTTCATTTGTATCGTCATTTATGCCCACAGACTCTTCTTTAGTAGATAAATCCTCGATTGGACCATTCTTATTATTTGCTCCTTTTCTCTTCCGAGGATTTTTATCTTTGGAACCGAATGGCCTACCACGCTTCAGTTGTGGTTTAGGCCCAATATCTCGTGTTTGTTCTGTAGAAACATCAATTCTTGCAGGAGCATTAACAGCCGGAATATGTGACTTAGTCACTCTCTTTGGGTCAGTAAAGCTGTCTGGCAATTGATTCGCTAAGTTTTGTAAATGAATTATCTTCTGAACTTCCAGTTCACATTCTTTCGTTCGAGGATCATAATAATTTAGCGATAATTCATTCCAACTAATATTTCTTTCCAGCTGTTTCTTTTCTCCCCCTAATGTCGGAAAATTTGTTTCATCGAAGTGACAGTCGGCAAATCTAGCCGTGAATAAATCTCCAGTTAGCGGTTCCAAATATCTTATAATAGATGGAGATTCAAATCCGAAATATATTCCCAACCTCCTTTGATGTCCCATCTTTGTGCGTTGTGGTGGCGCAATCGGAACATATACCGCACATCCAAAAATTCTTAGATGGAAAATATCTGGTTCCTGACCATAAGCCATTTGTAACGGGGAGATATCATGATAACTTGTTGGCCTGATGCGAATTAGTGCCGCTGCATGTAATATAGGATGTCCCCAACAAGACGAGGGAAGCTTCGACTTCATCAATAATGGTCTTGCAATTAATTGCAGACGTTTAATCAACGATTCTGCAAGACCGTTTTGCGTATGAACATTTGGCACAGGATGCTCAACATCAATACCGATAGACATACAATAATCATTAAATGCCTTGGAAGTAAATTCGCCAGCATTGTCAAGGCGTATTTTCTTTATCGGATAATCTGGAAAATGTGTTCTTAATCGAACCAACTGAGCAAGCAAGCTCGCAAATGCCACATTCCTTGTAGATAATAAACATACGTGGGACCATCTACTCGATGCATCAATTAATACCATAAAATATTTAAATGGTCCACATGATGGGTGTATCGGCCCACAAATATCACCATGTATACGTTCCAAAAATACAATAGATTCATTCTTTACTTTCATTGGTGATGGCCGAACAATTAACTTCCCTTTAGAGCAAGCAGCACAAGATAATTCATTAGGTTGAAGAATCCTTTGGTTCTTTATCGAATGTCCACGTGAATTTTCAATTATTTTTCGCATCATAATTGAACCGGGATGGCCCAACCGGTCATGCCAAACATTAAATGCACTGGCTTCAGTAAACTTCTGGTTTACGACAACATACGACTCAATTGTTCTTAGATATGTATAATATAACCCAGAGTCAAAAGAAGGTAATATTTCCACGATTCTTTTATCATTTGAAATCACTTTTGTCATGTGCAAATATTCGACGTCTCCCTTTTCTGCAGTCTCAACATGATATCCATTATTTCGAATAGCTTTAAAGCTTAGTAAATTTCTTTGAGACTTAGGAGAATATAAGGCATTTTCGATTATTAGCCTTGTCCCTTTTGGTAGTAAAATGTTAGCTCTTCCGGAGCCTTCAATTATATTTGTACTGTCCGAGATAGTAATGACACTTTCTCCTTTCATTTCAAGATGATCAAAATATTTCTTATTTCTCAGAATCGTATGAGACGTTGCGCAGTCTGCGAGACATAATTCTCCATTGCACATGCTCGTATCCATTGTATGAATGTCCTTAATAATAAGCACTTAATAACCATTATTGTTGATAACAAAGCATGTAAACACACAAATAACTTAACACATCGATGCATATAATACAAGCATATATACACACACATAATTAAACATATGATAATAACACATAAGGGAATCACATCAAGCTTATTAAAAATCCGCGGCCTCGAAATGAGTACTTTCATCATTGACACCAGAAGTAGAGGCGAGATCACCCTGAACACGATTTGTTTCAATTTTCTTTCCTTTGTCCTTCTGATATAATTCAACGAGATGTTTGGGCGTGCGACAAGTTTTCGACCAATGGCCCAAACCACCGCAACGATAGCATCGCTCATCATTATCCTTTTGTTCGGTGTGCCTCTTCTCATCCTTATTATCATAGCTTTTCCTCTTCTGGGGAAGACTTTGATAACCACCACGATTGTTGTGATAACCACCACGGAAGTACTGATAATCACCACCATAATATCCTTGGCCACGACCTCGGCCTTGACCACGGCCTTGACCACGGCCTCGTCCGCGGCCGCGATATCCGCCACATCCACGTCCACGACCATTTCCTCGATTATTATCATTATTATTCCGCCTGACCGCATTCGGTTCAGGGAGAGCAGCCGCACCGGTTGGTCGGAATTCGTGGTTTTTCATCAACAATTCGTTGTTTTGCTCAGCCAACAATAAAACAGATATTAGTTCTGCATACCTTTTGAATTGCCGTTCACGATATTGTTGCTGTAATACTACATTCGACGGATGGAAAGTGGTGAATGTTTTTTCGAGCTTATCATCATCGGTGATTGCTTCTCCACATAATTTCAATGTAGAAGTAATTCTATGAACTGCAGAGTTATATTCATTCACCGATTTAAAATCCTGCAGTCGTAAATTTATCCACTCGTACCTTGCTCTCGGCAGGATAACAGTTGTCAGGTGGTCGTATCGTTCTTTCAAACTTTTCCACAACTCAGCCGGATCCTTCTCATTTAAGTATTCAGTTTTCAGACTTTCATGAATGTGGTGGCGAAGGAATATCAAGGCTTTTTGCCTTATCCTGAGGAGTGGTGGATATGGTTGTGTCACTGGCGTCGGTTGCGCCTGCATCCTGATTTGTTGTGGTTTTCGCAGCGATAATGGTGTCACCTAAACCTTTGGCTTTCAGGTGAATTTCGGCATCTAGTGCCCAAGATAAATAGTTCTTGCCGTTGATATCCAGTGCAACAAATTCGAGGCTTGCCAAGTTCGTCATATTACTATAAAATATAAACAATAAAAAAACACAACAAAATATTAAAAGATATTCATAACTACTCTTCTTTGATATCCCTGATAGTTTCTTCTTCAGTATCTTCTTTTGAAAAAAATCGTATGAAAAACTCTATCAACATCCAAATAAACATTACCAGCATCCTAATAAGTGCCCACGTAATAATAATACATAATAAACAAATGTTCTTCAAGCATCAGATAGAGCAACGACATGATTCTATAAAATTTTAAAATCAAATAAGTTAATAAATAAAATTATAATATAATGAAATCTATTCAAGAATATAAGTAAAAATTATTTATTTATTTATTTTTAACTATTCTGGATCTCATCACCTTAATAAAAATAGAAAGTCGTATACCACAATTAAACCAACGATTAGTATAAAATTACGGTACCTCGACCAAATTGAAGAACTTCGAAAGACGTTGATTCGACGGTTGAAGTTGATTTCTACGGCGGAGGTTGATCTTGACGGTGGAGCGTGATCGTGCTGATAACGTGTTATAAAATTATTATGATTTATTAAGATTATTTTATATATATATATATTATAATTATAATATAAGGAGAGATTTTAAAGGGAGATAATATATTTTCTATATTGATGATCTTACAATGCAACTTAAAACACCTATTTATACTAAAATCATACACTAAAATACAATTTAATCATCTATACAACTCATACAAAAATACAATATATTTTTATACACCTCATCTTATCATAATTCATGAGTCATTAATATTCCAAAAACATCCACATTTAATCATACAATTTTGATGATTCATTGTGATGAATCATGATTTAATTTTGATGATTCATTATTGATGAATCATAATTTGTTCATAATAGAGAGCTATTTTTAAATTGATCTCGAGATTCTCAAGTATTATTTGATATCGAAATTCTTGTAGAACATGTCGAGTAACCCAACTCGAGATCTTTACGTATAAGGGGTATGCATGTCGAGAGCTATTTTTAAATTGATCTCGAGATTCTCAAGTATTATTTGATATCGAAATTCTTGTAGAACATGTCGAGTAACCCAACTCGAGATCTTTATGTATAAGGGGTATGCATCTCGACACCTTAAGTGCAATATCAATATATATATATATATATATATATATATAGATATCGACATTGATATAAGAGCTCGAAATCCCACAACCTGTATGTCGAGATTTAAAAACAATGCAAATCGAGATCCTATCTGATAACTCATATCGAGATCCATGTCATATGTCGAGAGATCTATTCATGAAATGAACATCGAGCTCTTTAGTGTAATGTCGAGATGTTATGTCGAGATTTTATGTAACAAACTTCGAAACATCTTACAAAGTATATCTCGAGATCTTTATTTAGAATGTTGACATGCTTCTCATAATTATGTCAAAATCTTGATGTATCATTTAAATATCGAATTCTCATATGTATGATGTCGAGATCCTTATGAATCTCTGAATGGTAATTTTCAAATTAGGTCAAACTTCGAAATTTGGGTTTCGAAATTATAGAAGTCGAAAATAGGGTTTTCAAATTAAGTCAATTTCATGAAATTATGATTAGACTAACAAACCCTAATTTATTATGATTTTATACTTAGGGTTGAAGGTTAGCGACTTACCGTACGATAAGCTAAGTAGCTAAGGTCACCAGGTAAGTGGAGATCCCAACTACAACACATAAATTATATGTGCATGAATTACATGGTTACGTGTTTGAATGACATGATTATATGCTTCTATGACTTTACATGAATCTTCACGTGATTTATTTATTTGCGTACATGAATTAATTATTACATGAAGTGTCATGACAAGCACTTCGGCATTTTCACGAATGCATTATTACATGCATACACGAGTACCACGAAAGTTACAAGATACGAGCATAAGTCATGTATGATTACTTAAATACGATAAACGTTTTCATTTAATGGCTCTTCTATGTTACCATGGTGATTTTATGCCACCGATTTCAAGACATGACATGACATGTCTCAAGGCAAGGGCATGCATGTGGCGGAAAATTGCGACTTGGGAGATACAACCTGAGGAAATAAACGGTACCAAGGGTATAATTGGTGTCAGCAACCTCAAAGTGAGTCTACCAGTGTGAGAGTCCGTGGGATCGATAAACTACATTGGATTGAAAAGGCGCCTTAGGGTTAGCCTCTCGGTGGAAGCATCGTCCATATTTATATATATTTACCCCTAGTGGGTTTGAGCTCCATGATGGTGCATAGTAAGATAAGCTAAGGGCCCTACAAGACAAGACACGAACTAAAGATAAGACAAGGCATGAACTACAAGACAAGACACGAACTAAAGATAAGACAAGACACGAATTTCATGACATGAGTACAAGACATGAATTTCAAGACACGAATTACATGACAAGATTAGGAAGCATTGGCGCGGATGCCTGTGCGTTTTAAGACACGTGCATTGCATGGTTTCCACTTACTGAGCTTTATAAGCTCATTCCACGTTTTATGTGTTGTAGGTACGATAGAGTCGGACGTTGAGGAACGTCACGACTAAGGCGGGCTGACGGCGGTACTCCAGGGTCTTTTGAGGGCAAGGCTGTACATGGATGACGACCTGTGGAGCGATGTTAGAACGTTTTGATATGATAGATATTTTGGGGCTGCGGCCTTTGTATGATTACGCCGATGTAGGTTACGTTTTGTCGTAATATATCATATCGTAGGAAAAAGTTTTTGTTAGACGGATCTCCCGCGACTTACGTTGCGAAAATCCGCCACTAAAAATGATTAGAAAGTCAGGGTCGCCTCAGGTCTTCCACATTTTCTCTGGGCGGAAGCAGTAAATACCGCCTATTTCACTCAAAACAGGAGGGTGGTTCACAAGCGCTTTGACAAGACTCCGTACAAAATTATCAACAAACGAGTACCCAACATCTCATTCGTTAAAGTCTTCGGGTGCAAGTGCTTTGTGGCGAACGACCGAGAGCAACGTGCTAAATTCGACCCTAAAGCATTCGAAGCCACTTTCATCGGGTATTCTTCAACCTCGAAAGCGTATCGAGTATACATCAAGTCCAACCACAGAATCAAAGAAAGCTACAATGTCACTTTCCACGAAGTGGCGGATATGGCTTCTGGTCACTTCAGTCCAGGACCCGTGCTTAACCCAATGGCTCCTGCACACCTCAGTACAGGACCCGTACCTAACCAGATAGCTTCTGAATATATCAGTTCAGAACCTGTTTTCACTGGTGTGTTGGCACAAAACCAACAGAAGATGGCAACAGCCCCGAATTCAATGTCAGAAGAAGCAATGAGACTTGCATTAGACGATTTGGACTCTCTCTTCGAGCCAGTATATCGGTCACACATTGCTACACCTATAGTGGATTCTCCACCCGACGAGACCGATGTACCAAGTGCTTCTCACGTCCCTACCTCACCCGATTCAGAATTGCCACAGAATAACGAAGAACCTACAGTGGTTATTGAGGAAGACTCATCAGAGACGATCGTTCCAAGTGCAAAATTGGAACTTCCTCAAGCAATTGATCAATCGGAGACTACAGGAAATCTAGACCCACAGATGGCTGATGCATCATCTTCAGCCTTGTCTAATGAGCGCAAGTGGACTAGAGGTCACCCGGTTGATCAGATAATTGCCGATCCTTCGGATGGAGTAAGGACACGTCGTCAACACAGTCTCTTCAGCTACTTCTTAAGTAAAAATGAGCCTACCAAGGTAGCAAACGCACTTCAAGACCCGGATTGGGTAATATCGATGCATGAAGAAATTCATCAATTCGAACGTCTTCAAGTGTGGACCTTAGTACCCCATCCGCATGGAAAACAATTGTCGGAACTAAATGGGTATTCAAAAACAGGAAGAATGAAGATGGTGAAGTGATCCGGAACAAAGACAGGCTATTTCCGAAGGGATACAATCAAAAGGAAGGCATCTACTACGACGAGACATATGCTCCTGCTGCCCGAATCGAAGCTATCCGCCTTCTTTTAGCTTATGCGGCTCACAAAGACTTCAAAGTCTATCAAATGGGTGTCAAGACCGCCTTTGTCAACGGCGTTTTAAAAGAAGAAGTCTATGTCGCTCAGCCGGAAGGTTTTGTCGATCAAGAGCATCCCGATCACGTCTATCGTTTGGACAAAGCTCTCTACGGACTAAAACAAGCCCAACGTGCTTGGTACGATGTCCCGAGTGAATTTCTCGTGAAGTCTGGATTCATACGAGGAACTATAGACACAACCCTCTTCATCAAATGGTAAGACAAAGATCTGATGGTCGTTCAAGTATACGTCGAGGACATCATCTTCGGATCAACTAATCCACGGCTCTGCATGAAGTTTGGCGATCTAATGAAAAGCAAGTTCGAGATGAGTCACATGGGAGAGATGCAGTTCTTCTTAGGATTCCAAGTCAGGCAACTCGAAGATGAGATTTTCATCAGTCAGACAAAATACATCAAGGATATTCTGAAGAAATTCCATCAATATCAGAGCAAGCCTCTAGCACTCCTATGTCACCAAGCTGCAAGTTGGATGTCGATCCCTCTGGAAAGTCGGTCGACGTCAGACTGTATCGCAGCATCATTGGATCTCTTCTCTACCTCACTTCGAGCCGGCTGGATATCATGTTTGCCACCTGCTTATGTGCCCGTTTTCAAGCCGATCCCAAAGAATCCCATATGCTCGCGGTTAAAGGATTTTGCGTTACCTTAAGGGCACTTTTACCCTTGGACTGGTATCCAAAGGGTACGAATTTCAAACTTATCGGATATATTGACGCTGATTATGTAGGTTGCCGAATGGACAGGAAAAGCACGTCCGGTGGCGCTCAATTTCTAGGCAAAAAGCTGGTCTGCTGGTCATCCAAAAAGCAGAACCGTGTGTCAACTTCGAGGGCCGAAGCGGAATACGTGGCTGCCGCCAGTTGTTGCTCCCAGATGCTGTGGATGCGGACTCAGCTTCGCGACTATGGGTACAATTTAAATAATATATATATGGTGTTAGTCAAAGTGCCATCGCTATTACTTGCAATCCAGTTCATCACTCACGCACAAAAAACATAGACATTGGATATCACTTTATCAAAGATCATGTAGAAAAAGGCACCATAGATATGTATTTCGTGAACACGGAGAACCAACTAGCTGACATTTTCACCAAGGCATTGCATGAAAAACGATTTCAATTCCTTGTCGGAAAATTAGGCATGTTGAATCTTCGGTAATATGTGTTTTACCTGATGTTCTGTGCTACTAAATGTTCTATGCTATGTGTTTTCTTTGCTTACATGTTTGATCTTGCGTGAATATAATAAATAAAAAAAATAAAAAAAATAATAATATAATTCAAAAACATTATAAATATATATAATATTAGGGGGGTGACGAAATCCTTTAGGACGCTTTGATCTAAAGTCACTTAGAATTTTACCCCGACATGCGATCGATTTAATTGCTTAATTTTGTCAGTCTAAGTCGCATTCTAAGGTCATTAGGTTGCTCCACTAGACACAAAGCCACTATACATATGTAAGGATTCTAGCCTTGTTATTTTCCTTTCTTTGGATCTATTTCTCGAGTGAGTCACACATCAATTAGTTGTCTTAACTAGTGATACTTTGCTTCATACTCACCTTGCCTTAGATCGTTAGGAAAATGATAAGGGCGCTTAGGTTATTCCTCACTCGGCATTTTAAAATTTTTCCCTCATATTAGCCCTTAGTCATCCACTTTGAGCCTTCCGCGATGACCTTTTATTCATTTGAATCCAATTCCTACCATTCAACCGTATTCTATACTCTTCGGATGATTGTTCAAACGAGAAAAGGAGGGGGAGAAAACAAAAGAAAAGGGGGATGATGACAAAATAAGGCATTGCTCAACGCGCAAAAATCAGACCAACGGAACCTGCCTTCCGACTATCTCTTAGAAGGTGGCATGGATCCTGCAGTGAATTTCTCCAACGATAATCTCGTACGCTTGTCAGAACGGCTGGAAAGAGGAGCACCACGAAGTGAACTTCTCCAACGATAATCGGGTCTTATATCGGGAAACGAGAAGAGGAGCGCAGCCTTGGGTACGAATTCCATAACCGTGAACTTTTCCAAAAAGATAATCTCTGAAACCTCTCTAGGGATTAAGAGAAGAGGAGCACGGTATCGGCCTGAGAACCAACAAGAAGAACTTCGCCTACGATAATCTCCTATAGCCTCGTGGAGAAGCGGAGCTTCAGCTTGAGCGTAGCATAAAAAGGGATAGTTCTTAAAAGAAAAAGAGGGAGAAGAGATTGAAAAGAAGAAAGACGCCGAAAAACAAAGGAGACGGACGTAGAAATGAAAGATGACGAAGAGATAAGCTCACTTTCACTAAATCCCTTCCCTTCTAAGTCCTAGCCAAACTAAAAACCCTTACAACCCTTTGGTTCCAATCGACGGTCTCTCGCTTGGGTGAAATGATTAACAATTCCTCGATCACAGGTAAATTGACTATTGCTTGTGTTGACTTGAGTGATATAAATATAAAAATCCCAAGTTAGAAATAATTGAGTGCAAGAGCGAACCTAGTGAGAGTTGTCGAAATGGGTCAGTCTATGAACTTAGGACTTTAGTTTGACGACATGACTTGACGGCATTTTCTTCTTTCAAATGTCTCGTAAAATTTTAGGTATGGCGATTGATCGAAGCAAAATAATCTGACCCCATACTATAATAATAGTAATATACATAAAAAAAAATTTTATATATATATATATATATATATATATATATATATAGAAAACTAATATTTTTTTAATTTCTGGAAAAAAAAACAAACAAATCGTGAAAGGAAATTTCGCACATTCTGACATGAAATATTATGTTTCATATGCGATGAATTGAATAAATGCGAATTTATTTTGTTATCGCACATTCTAAATGCAATTTTAGATTGCATTGATACTAAATTGTTTATAAATGCGATAAATTTTTCATTGCTCTTACCCTCACGCAATATCTTCAATACATGTTTTTGGGGACCATATATATGTGCTTACTAGGTATATTGCGTATTTTATGCTCGTTACTTGAATTGATTTCATATATTTGCATGTTAAGTCAATCCTCGCGCATTATTTGAGGGGGAGTAAATATAAAAATCGTGCATTAGCTCCAAATATTTTTGATGTTTTTCTCTAAGTATTTCAAATCTCTTCAAACAAATACAGGAGTGAGACGTCGACACTATAAGACCAGGAGCTATTGTCACAGACCAAATATTTCAAAGGAAAACATGCCAAAAATAATTGTTGATTAACTCTATTATTTCTAACATTTTTTTCTCTAAGTGGTACAGATTTGTTTATTCTGCCAGGGGAGCTAGACGTTACTACACAGAAAATCCAGGGAGTTAATTGCATTTATTTTAATTCTGAGGGGGAGCATTACAATGTGATTTTCTTTGAAATAGGGATCAATCTGAAAATTTTTAGTACTTACAATCGAGAAATGGATATAAGAATTAATTCGCTATCATATGTTTCTCGATCGTAAACAGCGTTGGGAACGATTTTGATTGGCCGCGATAATTTGCGATTGAAAAATTGAATTGAAGAGCAATTTTCGAATCAATATTTCTCGAGCGCAAATAGTAATGAGCCTGATCCATTTAATCGCAAAACGTCCAATCGCAAACCCAACATTGACTTACAGCGAGTTAATAAAAGTTCACTTTTTGTCAGTCGAAAAATTTTATCTCTCGCAAACCTAAATCGCAAACATTTCTCTCTCGCAAAACTTTCACAGACAGTTCAAATCTCTCACAAATCTTTCGATTTTCAACACCAAGTTGTCTGTTTAAGGTAGAAATGAGATTCATTTGACATTTGCATGTTATTTAACTTCATTAGCATCTGCACTTAGATTAGATTATCGACTGTTCTTCAAACTGAGAAAACCGTATACTATTTTATAGTGATTTAGGCATGTTTATGAGTTTTATCTGGGTTAATGCCTGCACTTAAGATAGTTTCGATGTTTTTTTATGAATCTGGTAGTTTAAACTTTCCAAAAATCTGCATCTTAGACCACTAAGTTGAGTTTCCAAAGAAACTGGGTATTTGAATGTTTTAAGCCATCGAAGAACTTTATCGATCGCAAAGAGTATTAATTGCATTGCGATTCAATTGAGATACTGTTTGTATCGAATTAGTTTTCGATCGCTAAATTGACTTAGTCGCTAAGAAAGAAGATTTTGACCGACGAATCACTTACCGTCGAGAAATATAATTAGGATTTTCTGCGAGCGAAAAATTTAAGCGCTGAATAGACAATTTAGATGCAAATTAGATCGAGCGTAAAACTTACTATCGCAAAATTCTTTTCGATTGAATTTTATTTTGGTCGCAAAAATTTAGCAGCGAAAAATTAATTTTTCAACGCTTAATTTTTCGATCGTAAAATTCGCCGCTTAGGATTTAATTGATCGGAAATATTTCTCGACGATTGACGTAGTTTTCTTTCGTTGACTAATTTCTCGATAGAAAAATATCGCAGCGAAAATTTTACTTAGGATCAGAAATCACGTATCGCTCGACAAATTTCAAATCGAAAAATTTTATTCAATCGAGGAAATTTTTCGACAGTAAATTTACCTGAGAAATAATTTCTCGATCGTAAATTTATACAGAATTTTTCTGGATTGTAAAATTGATCGGCTACGGTCGCACGATTCCAACTTCAACACTTAGAAAGTTTTTTTCTAAGTCTTTTACAATGTAGCGAACATTAAGCGAATAAAAATTTTCTCGATCGCAAAATTAAACGGAGTTATTTCAATTGAAATAAATGCATAGGAAATCAATTTGAAAACCAAACTTTTCGAGCGTAAAATATCTCGGCCTGAATAGTGACATTTTCCACGATCAAACACTTCGAAAATTTCGAAGTTTCTTCCACGCGTTATATGTTTCATTCGAAATTACGAACATGCCATTACATTTTTCAAAATCAATTATACTATATGCATACTACACTATTTCAATTCAAAATTCATCAAACATGTCATGACTTGTTACAATATTATAGTTTGATGAAACTAAATCAATTTTCAACTAAAATTAAATTTTGAACTAATGAACTTTTTATATCTTTTATGCTTCAGATGGATCGCTACCCACGATACAATCACATCTACGACCATAATTTGTACCTGAAGGTCCAAGATACAAATTTCCAGCTCGATCTGAGCACCTTTCGGTGTACAGACGAGATCATTGTCTCTATCCTGCAAGGCCACCCCATCTGGCATGCATTGACGGTCACCGCATCGGTGCCAATGGTCTATCTCCAGCAATTCTGGGGATGTATACAAGGAGCAGTGGATAATGGAACATTCTCCTTCTCAACCATACTTGGGACGCGACACGTACATATGGACAAGAACCAGTACGGGATGATTTTGGACTTACCATACAGCGCAAACTACGACCCGCTCCCATCTGACGCAGAAATGGTGCATGATTTCATGCAGATGGGATATCAACCGCAACTCACCAAGTTAGCTCAGGTCCAGAGCAGAGGTATCCCGCATCCGTGGAAGACACTGTTCAGGATTGTGAACAAGTGTCTATTGCCCAAGCATGCTGGCTTTGACAAGGACAATGGCAACATAGTGAGTATCTTCCACAGAATAGCATTCTCCAGGAACTATGATTTCACGCAGCTGATCTGGAATGATCTTGCAGAGCAGATCAGGCAAAAGGAGAATAAGAGATCCAAGAACGTGCCCTACGCTCGGTGGTTTAATGTGATCATCAGGGAATTCATGGAGTTGCACGAGTCCATCCCTCGTCTACCTCCTGGAGGAAATTATCAACCACCAAGGCTCAAATTCTTTCTCAATCCACGGCTCACAGACTTGGACCAACTGTCGATGCCGATTTCTTTTGAGCTGCTACGTCTCGCCGACCCCCAATGAGATGTGTATCGAACTTACTGCCGGGAGAATCACCTCACCGAGGAGCTGATTCTAGGGCCCCCGACAGATTTTGGAGTTAGCCCTCCCCAATCGCAACACCAACCAAGCCCTGAGGACACGATGATAGATGTTGTCGCTCAGGAGCTTCAACAGGAGTCTCCTTTGGTCGAAGAGCAAATGCCCGACATAGATGATACGCTAATAGACGTCGTGGCTACTGAGATGGCGCTCGAGGCTCCTGAACATGAATATCAGGTGGAGGTGCCCGTACATGTAGGTGTGCTCCAAGAGCCTATTGAGGAGGTTCTACTTCAGGAGGCATAGCCCGAGGCAGAAATGGGGCGCAGCTCACCACCTAAGATGACGGAACACGCCGGTGAGGAAGAAGCACGAGAACCGACACCTCACACGGCTTCCTCGACAGACACTGAGTCTGATGAGGAGATCCAACTTATAAGACGGACTCCACGTCGACTGAGCTTTCAGATCGAGTCCCTCTTCACCGTCGTCTCCACCACGTTAGACACACCGCTTGTCATACCTTCTAGGGCTGAGGATCAGACTACTACCGGCCTCGAGTCGTAATGTCTGACGTACAGGTTCAATCTGAGCCTGTCACAACATCCATAGACGTGAATTTTCTAGATTAAAGTCGAGGATTAGATGGAAGTCTCGAACAGTCACAACCTCAAGTGACTGCGAGCCAACCTACGGAGCCGATGCCTGCTCAAGGGTTGACAACAGGCGACATCAGTCGACCTGGAACATCTACGACGGAGGCTTCCACCCCTTTTGTGACGAACGAGCAATTACAGGCCGCTCTCTCTGCCGCTGTACAATCCATTGAAGACAAGATCATGGAGAGAGTACTCCACTCCATCGAGACATCCCGAAGAGATACCGGGAAAGCACCGTCTCTGAAGGCCCTTCGTCACAAACCAACCTCACACCTCCACAACCCACACCCACCGACCCTTTAGCCACTTCATCCATCCTCATCAACCCATACACCATACCCATAACCGAGCTCCACGACATCCTACTCGCCCGCCTGATCGGTCTCTCCATCCGGTCGCCTCAAGAAGAGTCTCTTTACAGGCGATTGGTGGATCATCCAGAGCCACCTACTGAGACTTGCCGAAGCCAAAGCTCCCACTCAAGACACAGACATGACGATCCTGACAATCAGGACCCTCATGAGGGGGAGAAGAGGCCACGGACATCTACGAGTGGTCAAGAACAAGGCCAAGGCTCGGGCTCTGCGCAGACAAGAACTGGAGCCGGAGAAACCTCACAACCCACTACACAAACCACCACCACGCAATGCACACAACCTCTAAGCCCATTCTACCAACCCACCATCAGAACGCCTCCGCCGAACCCATCCACCCCACTGATTCTGACAAGCCCCTTGCTTCCGGAAGAAGAAGCAAATGACGCGATGCTCATAGCCCTAGCAGCTACTCAAGCTACTCCCTCGGTCACTCCAGACCAACCGGGCCCCTCAGGACATGGCGTCAATCCACACGAGGTTCTAGACAAATACATCTTCGAAGGACAGTGGATGACCCATTCCATGCCGAGGAGCATCAAAGACAACGGCTTCGGGACGTTTAGAATTTCCTACAACAAGCCTCCATAGACCTCATGATCATAGAAGACGACGAGCTTCAGGAAGGTGAAAACTACCAACAAGATATCCCAAGGCAACCAGAGTTGATCGCGCAACGAACGACTTCCCTCACAAGATAACGTCATGGACCGTTCAGATCGACACGCCGTGGGAGAACATCCAAATAGAAATCCCCTAACTTGAAGAAGTTCGTGAAAACATTTGGAGGTCACCGGAGAGAGTTAAGAAGCCGAACGAGTTCGAGCTGAGAGGGATCTCTCACTGGAATCAGCAGAAGAGGATGACTTACCTCTGGATGGTGACTAAACTTGGACCTGATGTAAGGCTGGGGATGACTAAAGAACAAGTCAAGAGCCACTATAAGAGTCTCTCCTCAATATGCCAACTACTCAGCGTATACTGTGCAAAAGGAGACTTCCAACACCTCACTACACCATCAGCGAGTGGATAGAACTCGAGAAGATCTAAGCGAGAGCGACCTACCGTACATCCCTACTGATAAGGTATACCATCTCTATCAGCTGTACGTGGAAAAGTACAAAGGTCCTCAAGGCTTCATCAAGAAAGAAGGACTCGAGGGACTCTACCGGTTCATGATGCGCAAAGTCAAGTACTTCGCCGCACACGACCTTCAGATGGCTCTGGAGAGCAACATGAAGAAGGTTAACATGACCGCTCCGCTCAACAAAGGACCTGAGATTGAAGGGCTTCCCAACAATCACGTGCACATCAGCACAGTCCTAGGCATCACCTACCACAATCCAATAGCCAAGAAGAATAGGTTGATGCTGAAGACTTAGATTCATAAGTTTTGTGATGGGACGCTCAAGGTCGTTAGGAAAAACATCGAGCAGAGGTTTGAAGAAATCAATCGAGATACGATGCTGAGGATCCACAGGTTCGTAAGAGAACAGTCGCTCCTAATGGAACTACTTGAAGATATCGAGGAGCGATTGGAGCTGAGGAACACGCTCAGGAACTTTGAGCATGCGCTGGGCTTGCGCAGATCATACTATGCCCGACGAGGACAAACAGCGCAGAGACGCAATCAAGCACAAAGGGGGAGATTGTAGAGTATACATTTTAATTGTGCTTGATTTCATTAGTTGTCCTTGTAATTAGGGGCTTTGTTTGTATTAGTCCATAGATTAGGACTAGTTAGATATTATACCAAGTTTGTTTGGTATAAATACTTGTACACACATTATCCTTAATAGAAAAAGTTTTGAAAATTGATCCGAAAGGCTTGCAATTCAATTTCTAGAGAGCGAAACAATAGGTAACTTTCTCACTCTACTCGAATTCTTTCTCTTGTTCTTCATTTGAGTTTTTTGATTGAATCTTAATGTCAATCATTATCATCGAATTACGTAGAATTCATGCCTAGGATCATAGAGTTGTTAATCGTAGGACCTAACACCGAGACAAGGAGGTGTGACTGTCTAAGTGTGACCTATCAACTTTGCTCAAAACCGCACACTTGAACCGTACATTTACTGCAAAGTGTGGTCTTGGCGAGCAGCGTAAATGCACCCGAGCAAGCCGAAACGAAAGCAAATGCAAGGCGCCGGCATACTCGAAACCAAACCTTGCATTTTGGTTCGCAACAACCAAACCCGAGCTTGATATAAGACAGGGCATCCAATCCCTTTACTAACTTAGTATTCCTTTGGAATATTCTTCCGTGACTCATAGCAAATTAGAAATTAAGCACGAGCACGTAAATCCGTTAAATAAATTTCTAACCCTAAGAAAGCAACTTAAATGGACAAACAGGCTATTTCTAAACTGGTCCTATTACATGGGTCGTCAAAGGACAGGGGTCTTCGATCTTCAAACGTCGACTCAAGCCACTATGGTCGTCGAATCTTCCAATCTCGGCTTGCGTCGAGCGGCCATCATTTTTATCTAGTTTATCTAGTAAAGCGATAAAATACACACGGGGGGAATTATTTCCCAAACATCCCGTAATCCATGTACATACCGGGGGCAATAAACGGCCCTTAAACAAATAACCCGCTTAGAACCTAAGCCCGCGTAAATGCCCCACATAAACATGCAACACAGAATTTTGACGCTTGGTGTTAGACCGACGTCACAAGCGATGATAGTCTCCAAACTACATTGATCGTTCGTTCGCCACATCGGCTTTCGAGGCCTTCGGTCGAACCATTCATGAGCCTTAGCTCCGATACCACTGTTGGGGTGGGCCCGATTAATCAACGCCGGCCCCCGAACAGCGCGGCATCGCGATAGCGGAGGCGTGTTTTGATCCGAACGGCATAGGGTGGCGAATTTTTTATTTTTAATATCTAATCGACCTAACGCCCTTCGGCTTCTCCCTAGGGCCCGAGATACTACCCTAAGCCTCGCGAGACCACGATTAATTCGAATTAAATTCGAATTTATTCGAATCGATAATTTAATCCAAACTAATCGAATAAAGCGACAGTCAGCTGTTTCTCGACTATTTGGTGACCGAAACGATTTTGATCAATACCAAATTTTCCACAATAATTTTACACTTCTCGATGTTCGCAACGATGGGTCTTTCGATTTATTCCAATGTCGTTTGATATTTTTTGATTTGATATTTTGATAATTTTTTGAATTATTCTCGTATTTTTCGAAATTATTCTCGTATTTTTTGAATTATCAAGTACCTTACTTATTACCCCCAAGCATCCCACGTTTTATGCTCTAGTATTTATTCAATTTTTTTTAATCAAGTAAAAACAAGTGTCAAGTGAGACACTTGTTAATGACTCAAAGAATGAGTCATGTGTTCTACACATCCTAACGTGAATGTAGATTTTTCTATTTTTTTATTTATGATAATTTCATTTTGGCTCTTGAGGTTTTTAGCTTCTCAATTTAGTCCCTCAATTTTGAATAGTAAAATAATTAAATCCAATCAAATTTTTTAAATATAATTGAGCCTCACTTAGTTAATTAATTAAGCACTTAAGACAATCTTAAGTCCTAATTATCACGGTGACCGTCACTGGGATTTAACTAAGTCGTCGACACTTCGTATCAACTATGCCACTACCTCAACGAATCTCATTCTTTAGGTTTCAGAGAAAAGCCCGCCATTTTCGTTCGAGTTCATTACCATTTTTAAGCGCGACTCTCTAGGTCCGTCTCAACTGGCATGGGAGGAATCCACGAGTCTCGGCATTCGCCTAGCCAATCCTGCAGTATCGGACAGATTTCAGTTGAGAACGAATTTTGATCTAATCGAAATTCAGGCGAACCGACTATAATGTATACATTTAAATACCTCTTACGCCTTTCACTTGTGTCCCTTTAGGTGAGAGCCATGCAAATGTCAAATTCACTAACCTAACACTATGTTATAATCGAGACCCGATTATTTAAACTCCGATTCGTATCTAATACGAGCAAGTTTTCCAAGCTTCGGCCGAAGGCTTTATAATCCTCATTCTCCGATTACCTCACAGGACGTTAACCTATACGAATATAGGCAGTGAATCCTGACAGCAGTCAGAGCTCGGCAATCACCTCCGTAAAGTAGATTGCGTTTCGCCGCTGGCCCGTGTCCCATTTCTGAATACTTGCGGGCCTCGCCAACTAGCGGCAGTCCAAAATTGCGAAAGCAAATCCGTCAGTAACCCTATCGGTCTGAGGTTGCTATAGTCATCCTTTCAATCATTGACAACATCCTAGCCATGTGGTTGAGACGAATACGAGCCGAATGTCCGAATACGCGATCTCTCTGATCACTAATATCTCCATCACGACCCCCAACCTCTCAGTTAATCGGTGAATACCGATACTATGTGGTCATCAATGGATAAGTCGTATTTCGAATATTTAGTCACCCTCCTAGAATCCTTAGACTTACGAACTTTTTATTTAATGTTGAGATTAAGGACCGTCCGGTGTCTCATCTCTCTTCCCCACGAGAATCAGACGTCCAACTCAAACATTTGGGTGTTATTTATTTATCGCACTGCCGGATGCCAAACAAACTTTAAATTTGATAAATAAATAATAATGCCTTTATTATAATGAAAATGTTATCACTACTTTATTTGACAGTACATACAATGAAACTGTCTAGCAACCTATACATTTGCCGCTATACTATAGCTAGTCCTCGTATGGCATTCTGAGGGTACACTCCCTAACAATACATGCGGGGAATATGCAGATCAGTGAATCCTTCCAGGTAGCTGCTATAATGGAGAAGCGGCTGCCCCTGTGGAAGGACTTCAAGAACTACCTCAAGAACAAGCTTAAGGAAATGGGGCTTGAGGACCTGATTGTGACGCTTCGAATCGAAGAAGATAATCGAACGATCGAGGTCAAGAACAAAAGGGGCAATGTGGAGGTACATGCGAACCTGGCCGAATCTGGCACCGGCAAAAAGCGCAAGAGGCCTAATACGGCGCATCAGAAGCCGAACAAAATAAGGGACAACTGCTACAATTGCGGAAAACCTGGGCATATGGTCAAGGACTGTTGGCTGAAGAAAAAAAGCAAAAAGAACCAAGCTCACTTGACCGAGGAGAAGAAGGGACATAGCTGACAGAGGTGGACCTAGCCGCAGTAGTATACGAGGCAAACGTGGTGGATAATCCTAGGTCGTGGTATATTGACTCTGGAGCTACTCGCCACATCTGTTCTGATAAGGAGATGTTTTCAACTTACATCCCTATCTCAGGCAGGAAACTATTTATGGGTAACTCAACCACCTCTTACATCGTTGGATTAGGGAGGGTAGTGCTGAGGATGACATCGGGCAAGGAACTCACTCTTGTGGACGTGCTACATGTGCCAGACATCCGCAAGAATTTGGTGTCCGGTTCTCAGTTGAGCAAAGCCGAATTTGACAGGTGTTTGAGAGTGATAAATATGTACTGACCACAAACGATCATTTCGTAGGAAAGGCTACCTCGAGAAGGGGCTCTTTAGAATGAATGTAATGCCTGTAATACGCGAGATTGAGCTCGCTAATAATAATAAAGAAAGTTTATCTTACTTGGTTGAGTGTTCCAATTTATGGCATCATAGATTAGGACACGTGGGTTTAAATAAAACAAAGAAGTTAACAAGTTTAAACGTGCTTCCACAAATGGAAGTCGACACACAACAAAAATGTGATGTGTCGAGGCAAAAATGGTCATGGCACCGCTCTTATCTGTTGAAAGACGTAGTGTGCTCTAGAATTGATCCATACTGATATATATGATCTGACGTTCGCGCAAACTAGAGGTGGAAAGAAGTATTTTATTACTTTCATCGACGATTGCACGAGATTTTGCTACGTATATTTGTTAAGTGGCATGTACGAGGCTCTTGATGCCTTCACAAGATACAAGAGCGAAGTTGAGAATCAACTTAACTCAAGGATCAAAAGAATTCGAAGTGATAGATGAGGAGAATACGTGGCGACGTTCGAAGAATTTTGCCAAGAGCACGACATTATTCATCAAACAGTTGCGCCTTATTCAGTCAATCAAACTGCGTTGCTGAACGCTAAATTAGGTCTCTTAAAGAGATGATGAATGCTATGTTGATCAGTTCTGGGCAACCTCAGAACTTGAGGGGGAAGCAATCCTCTCGACAAATCGCATTCTTAATATGGTGCCACACGAAAAGAAAGAAAAGACTCCATACGAACTATGGAAAGGTGGGACTCCGTCCTACAATTACCTGAAAGTGTGGGGGTGCCTAGCAAAGGTCGAAGTACCTAAACCTAAATAGGTTAAGATAGGACCCAAGACTATTGATTGCATTTTCATCGGATATGCTATAACAGTAGTGCATATAGATTTCTAGTGCACAAATCAGAAAACCCTGAGATGAACACATGGATGATATTTGAATCGAGGAATGTAGTGTTCATTGAGAATATTTTTCCAAATAAGGAAAAAAAGAGATAAGCTATAATAAGCGAACTTACGATGCCGTGGAGAGATCAACTCAAGAAAACAAGAAACCACGGCAAAGTAAACGAAAAAAGATGGCCAAATCGTTTGGGCCTGATTTCCTAACATATATGTTAGATGATGAACCACGGACTTTGCAAGAGGCATTGTCCAGTCCAGAAGCTCCGTTCTGGAAAGAAGCTGTTAACAGTGAGATTTAGTCCATTATGCAAAACCATACATGGGAGCTGGTAGATCTCCCAAAGGGTGCAAACCTTTAGGATGCAAATGGGTCCTTAAAAGAAAGCTTAAGAGCAACGGATCAATCGAAAAATATAAAGCTCGTTTCGTAGCTAAAGGGTTTAACCAAAAGGAGGGGTATGATTTCTTCGATACCTACTCACCCGTGACAAGGATTACATCCATACGGGTCTTGATCACTATATCACCGTTGTATGACCTCGAGATACACTAGATGGACGTGAAAAAACCCAAGGAAGAAATATATATGAGGCAGTCTGAAGGGTTTATTGTACCCGGGCAGGAAAATAAAGTGTGCCGACTCGTGAAGTTACTTTACGGGCTCAAGCAAACGCCGAAACAGTGGCACGAAAAGTTCGACATGACGATGTTGTCGAATGGGTTTAAGGTGAATGATTGTGATAAGTGCGTTATATAAAAGGCACAGCGGATGAGTTTGTGATTGTCTGTCTTTACGTAGACGACATGTTAATCATGGGAAACAATCATAGAATAAATGTGAATACAATGAATATGCTGAAAATTACTTCATATGAAGGATATGGCCTTCTGACGTCATTTTGGGAATAAATGTCTCTAAGATTGTGATTACACAATCTCACTATGTTGAGAGCGTGTTAAAGAAATTTAATGCCTTCGATGATCCTCCGACGAAGACACCTCTGGACACTAACCTACACTAAGCCAAAAATATAGGTGAGCCTGTGTCACAACTCGAATAAGCTCGGGTGATTGGCAGACTGATGTATTTATCTAACTGCACTCGACCTGACATAGCGTACTCAATTAGTAAACTAAGTAGGTTTACGAATAACCCGGGTAGTAGCCACTGGGTAATGCTAAGATATCTGAAGCACACTACAAATCACGGCATAATACACACGAGATATCCCGCGGTACTAGAAGGATACTGCGATGCGAATTGGATATTTGATCGTAAAGACTCCAAATCCACGAGTGGTTATATATTTACCATCGGTGGAGGAGCAGTTTCATGGAAGTCTGATAAACGTATTTTAATACGTTTATTGTTATGTTTATTTGTGTTATAATAGGAAAGTTTTGATCATTCTATGCATTTATTGGCTCTATTTACACCCATTTAAATATTGTAGGACCTTCGAATGATTATCGAGCGAATAGGAACCAAAACGAGGCGAAAACGACGCGAAAATGGCGAAGTTAGAAGCTGCCAGAAACAAGTCATGGCCGTGAATCATATAGCACGAAGCCGTGACAGTGGGTCGACTAATGAAAGTCACGGCCTCACGGCCGTGAACAATCTTGGAAGAGGCCGTGAATGTTGGCAGTAAGCTTAAGGAGCAAAAGTCCCAAGGGTCACGGCCGTGAATCATATAGCACGAAGCCGTGACAGTGGGTAGTGGGTCGACTAATGAAAGTCACGGCCGTGAATAACCTCACAATACGCCGTGAAACCGGGCAGAACCTCAAGATCTATAAGTCACGGCCGTGAACTCCTATGTATGAAGCCGTGAACCTGGACAGAGAGCGCTGGTGGGAAGCCCTTTGTGTCACGGCCGTGAATGTAGATGTACGTGGCCGTGACCTGTGCCAGAGAAGTCAATATTTAGGGTTTTAGCCGCCTTCACGGCCGTGAAGCCTATTGTCAGAGGCCGTGACTCATGGCAGAAAGTCAAGAAATAGGGTTTAAGCCGCCGTCACGGCCGTGAAGGCCCGTTAAGTGGCCGTGAACGTGCCTAATTTCAGGGTTTTGGCCCAAATTCAATGCATAAAAAGGGAGCTCTTCTCAGAACTCAAGAACAACTTTATAGGGACGAAATCTAAGAGAAAAGAGGAGTAAGAAGAACCCTAGAAGCCGCTCTTTCATTCAGAGATACGTAAGAGACGATCCAACAACGTAGTTACGCCTAGCCGATCGAGGAACGAGAGCTCCACCTCAGAAACGCCATACTCACTTCTCATGGAAGATTTAATGAGTTCTCTTACATTGTTTTCTTTAAATCTCGTTGTCGTGACGTCCAATATGAGTAGCTAATCCTCTTGTGTGTTTGGGAGTAGATGAACGTTGGGTTATGTCGTAGTTAAAGCGTAGGATAATCGTGAACACGTGTATTCGACTATTTATCGTTCTATGATATTGCTTCTTTGTCTCAATATGTCTATGTGTTGATATGAATGTGTGGTACGTCGTTTAGGGCGCAGCTAAATAACGATTAGGCCGTTCATAGACGTTAGGACTAGAGTATAGGGCGACAGCAAATATTCGATCCTCGCCATTTGGTGATTAACGATTTTAGATTCCCACGAATGTTTAGGGCGACAGCAAATCCGTGAGTGGGTAGAAAGTTACCGCGATTTAGTTGATTTTCACGTATGAACGACATTCCATAGCTTTAGCCGACAGCACCTAACGGGATTCGAATCCCGAACACATATTTGTTATCTTAAGTCACTCGTATTACCTTAGCTTTGCTTCTTTATTCTCTTATTTCATTAGGTTGCTCTATTAAATTAGTTGTAGTATAAACAAATCTCACCATTTTATTTAGGCTAAATATCGAGACGATAGGTCAATACTAGTACTCAATTTATTCCTCGTATTCGATACTCGGATATTCACTATAGCTATATTACAAACGATAGGTACACTACCTATCGCGTGTGACTTTAGTTATAATATATTCGTTTTAATTATTACTTGCCGTATTCGCACGAACATTTATTTAAACATACACGCACGCGATCAAGTTTTTGGCGCCGTTGCCGGTGAATAGATTGATATTAGGAACACCCTAATTCGGTAATTTAGCTATTTTATTTACATTTTCTCAGTTTTTCGTTAATTGCGTTAGTTGTTTCCTACATCATTATTAGTATCATTACCTTTTCGACATATTTGTCTAGTTCTTCGCTAAATTTCGCTTTCACTAATTGAAGGTACTGTTTGACAGTGGATGACCCGAAGCCACCCATCAGGCCCCATTGTTGAAGGAGATCCAGATTTCGAGCGGAAGTTACGAAGACAGCTCAGATACAATACGGAAGGCACGGCTAGTAATTATCAGGAAGCGCTGGTTAGTTATTCAGAGGACAACTCTCAGGAGTCAGCAGACAATTCTCAAACAGAGACGTCCAAAGACAATCGAGAAATAGAAGTCGAGATGGCAGACCGAAGGGTACCGACCCACCAAGACCAAGAAGAGGAACAATCTTTACAAGATTTACTTAAGAACGCCTCCCTCGGCGGTACAGAATCGGCGATTGTTATTCCTCCGATCGCGAACAACGATTTTGAGCTGAAGCATGCTTGGCTTCAGATGATCTTTTAGACTGCGCAGTTTGAGGGGAATCCTGATGATGATCCGTACTCCCACCTAAAGGCCTTTCTGACAGTAACAGACACCATCAAGATCAATGGGGTCCCGAGTGACGCGATTAAGCTAATGTTGTTTCCATTTTCACTCAAGTACAGGGCGAAGGACTGGTTGGAGATGCTACCGCCCAGATCAATCACTACTTGGGAAGAGCTACGAGCAGCATTCATCGGCCATTATTTCCCATTGTCGAAAGTATTGCGACTGAAAACGGAAATATCTCTTTTTCACCAGAAGGATTCGGAGAATCTTTACGAGGTGTGGGAGAGGTATAAGTCATTACTGAAGAAATGCCCACAACACGGGATGTCGAAGGCCGCCATGATCAACCGCTTTTCACGAGGGCCTCAATGATCAAACCGTTCATATGTTAGACGGAGCCGCGGGAGGAGGGCTCATGAAGCTCAATGCCACAGACGCTTGGAATCTAATCGAAGATTACTCGAGAAACAGCTTCATGAGAGGCAACACGAGGATAAAGACTCCAGGAGTATTTGGGTGAGCGAGGAGACTGCTTCAAATGCCAAGTTCGAGGCGTTGCAACAACAAATTGCGACTACCAATTCCCAGCTTCAGACGATGATCAACACACTACTTCCAAAGGCCGGGCAAACACAGCTAGTACATGCCGTGATGACCACCACACCACCTCAGAAGCCGTACACACCACAGTGCGAGATTTGTGGCGCAGCTCACGAAACCGTAGAATGCCAAGTCGGACAATCACTGGAGCATGTCGACTACATGGGCAATTATCAAGGACAGAGGAGCTTCCAACCTCGTGCACATCCGAATCTTTCCTACGGAAATCAAGGCCATCAAGTGCAAAGGCAATCCGGTTTCCAACAAGGGCCACCTCCGGGATTTCAAGCCGGAGGATCAAGCAATCACTATCAGAATACGGCCCAAGGTTCAGGATCAAATGACATGAGGGATATGAAGGGTATGATGGAGAGACTCCTCTCGAACTTCGACAAGACTACTCAAGCCCATGAGAGTAGATTAACGAAGATGGAAGAACAATTCCAGTCCATCGATCTTCGAACTCAAAATACAGATGCGTCTGTACGCAAATTGGAGTTGCAAGTTGGCCAAATAGCAAAGCAATTGGCTGAGCGACCCCAAGGTTCAGTTCCCAGCTATACCGAGACGAATCCGAGGGAACATTGCAAGGCCGTAAGGAACGGAAAGGAGCTACAAGACCGGGAGCAGACTGTAAGAAAACAACCTTTGGAGAAGACTAATGTCGAGGGCCATGAAGAACAGATTTTAAAGAAAAATGAAGAAGAGAAGCCCGAAAGAGTGGAAGTTGAAAAAGAGAATGAGTAGGTCATTAGCCAACCAAAGCCATATCAACCCAAGATTCCATATCCAACTAGACTAAGGAAGGACCGCGATGAGGAACAGTTCGGTAAATTCATGGGTATGTGTAAACAAATGCATGTTAACTTACCGCTTGTTGAAGCCATTACGCAGATGCCTCGTTTCGCGAAGTTTCTAAAGGATTTGCTCACCAACCGAAGGAAGCTTGAGGATGTGTCCACTTTATGCCTAAGAGGAGAATGTTCAGCTATCCTACAAAGCAAGATACCGAAGAAGCTTAAGGGATCCAGGGAGTTTTACTATTCCCTGTCTTATTGGCGATGTCGTTATTGAACGTGCTTTAGCCGATTTAGGAGCCAGTATAAATCTAATGCCATACGCCATGTTTAAGAAACTCGACTGTCCACGAAAGTAAAGAGGAGGATAAGGAGAAAAGCTCGATCGAAGAGCCACCAATCCTTGAACTCAAGCAATTGCCCGAGCATCTCGTGCATTTTTAGACGGTGATTCAAACTTACCGGTGATTATATCCTCAAACCTCGATGATGGGCCGAAAGACCAACTATTAGAAGTGTTGCGAGAGCACAAGAAGGCCTTGGCATGGAATATATCAGACATTCGGGGATTAGCCCGAGTTTTTGTACGCACAAAATTCTCATGGAGGACGACTTCAAACCTGTAGCCCAACGACAAAGGAGGTTAAACCCGAACATGAAGGACGTTGTCAAAAAGGAAGTTATTAAGCTACTAGACGCCGGAGTGATCTATCCGATCTCAGATAGTGCGTGGGTTAGTCCAGTTCAGGTGGTTCCGAAGAAGGCAGGCATGACAGTCGTCCCCAATGAAAAGAACGAGTTGATTCCGACAAGGACTGTAACCGGATGGCGTGTATGCATTGACTACAGGAAGTTGAATGACGCCATAAGAAAAGATCATTTTCCTTTACCCTTTATTGATCAAATTCTTGAAAAGTTATCTGGGCATGCATTTTACTGTTTTCTTGATGGCCTGTCAGGTTACTTACAGATTCCTATAGCACCGGATGACCAAGAAAAGACCACGTTTACTTGTCCGTTTGGAACATTTTCTTATCGGCGAATGCCATTTGGATTGTGCAACGCCCCTGCCACATTTCAATGATGCATGATGGCGATATTTGATGAATTGGTTGGCGGTATTATGGAAGTGTTCATGGATGATTTCTCAGTGGTACCTCTTTTAATAATTGTTTAACTAATCTTAAGAGTGTGTTAGAATGTTGTGAAGAAACAAATTTAGCACTTAATTGGGAAAAATGTCATTTTATGGTTCGGGAGGGAATAGTTTTGGGACACAAGATATCCTCGAAGGGGATTGAAGTGGACCGAGCTAGACCGAGACAATAGAAAAATTACAAATCCCCTCGAACGTAAAGGCTGTTAGGAGTTTTCTAGGTCATGCGGGATTTTATCGTAGATTCATAAAGGATATTTCGAAAATCGCACAACCGATGTCTAAGTTATTAGAAAAAGATGCTCCGTTCGATTTTAATGATGAATGTGTTAATGCCTTCATGTTGCTTAAAGAGAGACTTGTATCCGCACCCATTATGACTGCTCCCGATTGGGGTTACCTTTTGAACTAATGTGCGGTGCTAGTGACTACGCAGTGGGGGCTGTATTAGGGCAGCGGAAGGATAAGCATTTTTGACCAATCTATTATGCGAGTAAGACGTTGGATGCAGCTCAAGCCAACTACACCACCCCCGAGAAGGAACTCCTGGCTGTCGTGTTTGCCTTCGACAAATTCAGGTCATATCTTATTTTAACGAAAGTTATTGTTTTTACTGACCATTCTGCACTTAAGTATTTACTAGCGAAGCCAGATGCAAAGCCTCGACTCATTAGATGGATTCTACTCCTTCAAGAGTTCGACATCGAGATTCGGGACAAGAAAGGTGCAGAGAACGTTGTTGCGGACCATCTCTCTCGACTAGAGGGGCATGAAATACAAGATACCGACAGAAGGGCAATCGTTGATACGTTCCCGGACGAGCATTTATACGCCACACGAACAGTAAGCGAAGGAACCCCTTGGTTTGCAGATTTAGCTAACTATCTTGTTGCGAGGATTTTACCTAAAGAGTACACGAGTCAGCAAAAGAAGAAATTCTTCTGACTTGAAGTACTACTTTTGGGAAGATCCTTATCTTTTCATGAGATGTGCAGACCAAGTAATCCGAAGGTGCGTTGCATTCCCCGAAACAATGAAAATTATTGAGCATTGCCATGGCGGACCAACCGGAGGGCATTATGCAGCTAATCGAACCGCCCAAAAGGTACTTGAATGTGGCTTCTATTGGCCAACAATTTTTAAGGATGCTAATATGTACGTTAACACATGTGACCAATGTCAACGAGCAGGTAACATTTCTAAACGCGATGAAATGCCTCAGAACTTTATTTTAGTTTTCGAAGTGTTCGATGTTTGGGGCATAGACTTTATGGGTCCATTTCCAAGTTCGTACAACAAACAAATATATAATTGTGGCTGTTGACTATGTATCCAAGTGGGCGGAAGCGCAAGCTTTACCCACGAACGATGCTAGAGTTGTTGTTAGATTTCTACGAGCATTGTTTTCACGGTTCGGTTCACCTAAATGCATTATTAGTGATAGGGGTACTCATTTTTGCAACACCCAATTCGCACGTACATTAGAGAGATATGGTGTTAGGCATAGCATTTCTACTCCTTATCACCCACAATCAAGTGGTCAAGTAGAACTAGTGAACCGTGAGTTGAAGCGCATTCTAGAGAAAACCATAGATAGGAATCGTCGGGGATGGGCGAATAAGCTTAACGATGCACTTTGGGCCTATAGGACTGCATATAAGACACCAATAGGCACCACCCCATATCGACTAGTTTACGGAAACTCATGTCACCTTCCTGTTGAACTAGAACATAAAGCCTACTGGGCGATGAAGTCTTTAAACCTCGATTTGGTGCAAGCCGGTGAAAAACGTAAGCTCCAGATCAATGAGGTTGATGAATGGCGTTTGTCGGCATACGACAATGCAAAAATGTATAAGGAACGCTCAAAAGCGTATCACGATAAGAAGATCAAGCAACATAGAGAATTTCAAGAGGGGGATCAAGTCCTCCTTTTCAATTCTCGTCTTAGATTTTTTCCCGGAAAGCTAAGATCTCGTTGGTCTGGACCTTTTACAGTTACTCGTGTTTTTCCCTATAGTACTGTCGAAATTTCAAATGTTGAGCAGGGAAATTTCAAGGTTAATGGTCATCGATTGAAGCATTATTACGGTGGAGGAGAAGACACGGGCACAAAGGAGGTCATGTACCTCGATTTCAAGCTACCGTAGAACGAAAAAAAGTACGTTAGGCTGAGACGTTAAAAGAAGCGCTTCTTGTGAGGCAACCCAGATATTTTTAATTATGTTTTAGTCATTATATAATATATATATATATATATTAATAATCTCAAACTATATATTAAATTAAACAATAATAATAATTACAACATTAAAATTTTAAATAATAGTAAATTTAGTGCGAATATGGAGGATGGTCAAAACGCAGAGTCTAGAGACGAGATAGGAACGATAGTTTTATTTCATAAAAGATGGTTACAACACCATTACAACGTGTGAAGGTCCAACACAAAAGCAAATTAAAAATGCGAATAACAGACAGAACAATAGTTTATTTTGCTTCATAAAGGCGGTTACACACAAGTGCACCTTGTGATAACCCAACACACGAAAGCAAGTAAAACTCCAAACAAACCCAAAAGAAGAGCAAGGTAGAGTACAGCATATCTAAATTATGACGAATCCTTGCATATTCTTCACTCTCATTCTCACGAGCTTGCTGTTGTCCCCAATTCATAGTGGCTAGCTAACTCAGAATTATCGAAAATAAAACTGCTGAAGACGTGTGAATTATGATAGATGATGTTATTTTGTTATTCTACCAATGTCTATTTAAAGGCATGAAGGGCACAAAAGCATCATTATCAAAACCAGCAAATCAAATAAATGATACAGACGAATTTTTGACTTGGAGATCTGACGCCGCGCGAGAAAGTGATATTTCCTTTGTCGAATATTAGATTTTTCCTCGCGCCAATCGTTCTCGAAAAATTCGTCAATTGCGTGTCAATCATAGTTAAAATATATATTATTTAATAATAATCATAATATATATATATATTAAAAAATAATAATAAATAAAATAAAATAAAAATAATAATAACAATAATATAAAAAAATAAAATAATAAAATAAAAAAATAAAAAAAAATAAAAATAAAAAAAAATTTGAAGTCACGGCCAATGACTCTAGTATTCACGGCCGTGAACAACAAAACAAAGGCCACTGCCAAGATTCACGGCCATTTGCTTAACAACTCACGGCCGTGAAGTGTTGAACAACAATCATGTTGCTCACTGTCTCAAGTCACGGCCAGAGGCGTATATCTCACGGCCGTGACTCGAGCGGGAAATTAAAAAAAAATAAATAAATAATAATAATAATAAAAATATAAAAAATAAATAAAAAAAAATTAATTAAGTTTGTCACGGCCCGTGTCTCTGTAGTCACGACCGTGACGTATGCTTGCTTAAACTCACTCCCGAAGTCACGGCCTATGACCCATGAGTCACGGCCGTGAACCTTACGATTACAACCCTTTAAAACCTCATTTTATTATTCTATTCATCTTCTTCGCACAGAATCACCCACAATAGAAATATTACTCGTCTCGTTCACCACATCTCCGACCACATCCGCTGCTCAAACTTCAGGCAACACCATCTATCCGTCTTTCCTCCGTTTCAACATTATTAAAGCGACGAGGTATGATTTTTATCTCCAAAAGTTACATTTTGGCGACTGCGGGTATTTTTGAAGGTTTGGATCGATTTTCGTGTTTATATAGCTCTTTCATTACTAGATTTGTGCTATAAACATGTTGGGGTTGACGGATTTGCAGTTTTCGTGTGTTAATTTCAATTTGGGACGATGAACCCTAAAATTCGAAATTGGGGTTTTTCTTATTTGGGTTTAATTTGGTGTCCGTCTTGTGCTTTTATGGTTGCATACATGATAATCATACCGTGGGAATGTTTAATTCATTGATTTCATGTGTTAATTTTCGATTTGGAATGATAAACCCTAATGACGAGATTTTGGGAATTTGGAAAATTTTGCCCAAATTGGTTGCTTTTCATGGATCATTTTGCGTTGGTCAATCGTCTAGCGTCGTGAAATGTGTTTGGTTGATTGATTTTTGCAATTAGGAGTATTTTAGATTGTTTTGTATATGTTCGACAAAATGCCGCTTTGAATTTATATATGTTCTTGCTTTGGAATTCTCATTTTTGTCGCAACGTTGGTCGAGTCGAGCTGTGTTGATTATCATTTTCTCGCCAACTCACATTTGGACTTCTAGGTACCATGGGTAAGAGCCGAACCGCTGCAGGACGTGCTAATGATTCGCGATCAACGAGTCGTCCTCGTCGAGGCCAAAACACGCCGTCACTACTAGAGGCTATGGGGCAGTTTGACGATGAGACACACCAGGCCCGTTACAACATGCTAAAGAACACGGAATTCATTCTGACTGATCAGATTGATCACGACACGCTGGCGAAGTATCACATCGACCAGCAAGTGGCGGGTTACATGTCCCTAAGCGGCTGGCTCGAATTTTTCCAAATCGACGAGCCAGCGTATAAAGAGCTGACCCTGGAGTTCCTGTCCACTTTTGCCCACGAGGATTTTGGCGTCAACAAGACCACATTTCGGGCATTTAACAAAGACCACATCGTGGCCATAGGCGATATCTGCCGGGCAATTGGCGTACCGGTGCCATCTTTTGGGAACCGAGGGCCTTACAAGATTTGTATTACAAATACTATCTTCAAGGATCAGAGTATCGACAGGCCTGCTGGGCTGAGATTACGCGACCTGGTTAGCCACCATACAATGTCAAGACATCGAAGGCCTCGTCGCTCAGAAGCCCAGGCCTGCGATATATCCACCATCTTCTGACTACCTCGCTCACACCAAGGGGTGACTCGCACGGCGCGATTGGCCTTCGCGACCTGTTTTACCTAATGAGGATGCAGCGCGGTCAAGAGGTACACTTGGGGATGGCACTGAAATGTGCCTTTGCGGCTCAAGCTGATGTTAGGAGTCACGGGAAGCTCGTGGTGGGGCCATTTGTTACGAAGCTTATCAAGGGGTTGAACTTGTGGCCAGCAAATCCACCAGAGATGACGATTGTGGGTGGGCGCAACCTGTTGAACGAGGATATGATGCTCAAGATGAAGATGCTGATCAAAGCGCCGAATTGGTCCCGTTCGAACAAGGTCTACGCTTGGCACGAGGTTTATCGTGGGCAGACGGACCTGGGCGCCGAATACCCCGAGCCACTTGCTATCGAGGGTGTGGGACCAGTCCCAGTTCACCCAGACACTGCCGGCACTTCCCATTCCTCCGGCTACCACGAAGGGGAATCATCAGGGGTCCTAGTTCACCCGGACACTGCGCGAGGACATGCTCCGCTACCATCAGGAGGCCATACGGCGTGACGAGGAGACACGACGCCGTCAGGACGAGTACGAGCGTCGAAACGAGGAAGCCCACAGACGCTATCGCGAGGAGCAAGAGCGCTATGAGTAGGCCCTTAAAGCCATGGAAGACGCGGTCAGGCGATCACAGGAGTCACTGGCGTTCCTTCGCCCGCGGCCACCATCGCCCCCACCACCACCTTAGTGTCGTTTATTTTGTTATGTTTTTCTATTAGTACTCTTTTGTGAAGGTCTAGTACTCATGTTACTTATGATGACTATGACTCATTTTGTTATCTTTTATTATTTCCTCTGTGCGTTTAATTTTCTTTTGAGTGTTTTCAGGAAACGTGACATGAATTCAGAATACGACACAAAATATTTCAAACTCAGGTGCCACAACCATGCTCAACTACATCAACTGCTCCAGGCCGGACCACGCCATATTTTTTTCAGGGGAGTCACGTTCTTTTACCTTCCTTTTATTTATTTTACACGTTGAGGACAACGTGCATCTTAAGTGTGGGGAGGGGGAATTCTGTTGGAATTTTGTGAAAAATTTACGTGACAATTTTTATGATGCGCTGTGGTTTTCGAATTTAAAGAAGTCTGGCATGATTGTTTGCGTTCATCACAAAGTGGATTGCATATTAGGGAGTCTAGTGAGCGTGTTGGTCCCTATTACACCAAACAATCTAACCTAGGATGGACTAACCACACAAATAATCTTGAAATCAAAGCAAATGGTGTGGGGTGCTTGAGAGGATAAGATGGAGGCTCAAAAATTTTCTCTCTAGAATAGAAACACTCACAAGCACGCCTAACTATGTGTTAGGGTTTTCCTATTTATACCACAAGTTGGTATATAATAGGTGGGCTTCTTGTGAAGGCCCATTACATGAATAACTAAGAACTAACCCAACTAAGAGCTAGCCCAAAGTTTAATAAAGCTAACCAACAAAGATAATATAATGAAATTGAACACTACAAAATATTTCCTAACAATCTCCCCCTTAGTGTTCAATCTTCAGTTCAGCGCGGGATATCTTTGTTGGGCATATTGGAGATCTCGATTCCTAGCAAACTCCCCCTACATGGGATATCTCCTCTTCTTGCGGAGGCATTGATGGCTCGGCTAGGACTCACTTGTTAAGATTCTCCAATCTTCTTCTTCTTGGCGCCGGATTTGTCGTCTTCGAATGGAAGTTGTCTGGTTCAGCCTCGAAAATGACTCGTCTGGCTCCAGAAGAAGGTAGGCGTGGGGCGTAAAGAATGTGCCAAGGCTCCATTGAAATGTGACTTTCAAGAGCAGGGAGCCCGGTCTTCAGAGTGGTCAGCGCAGTAGTGGCGGAATGTGGTGGATGAGATGTGCCGTGGCTCCTTCGAGTGTTCCATTATGAACATAATAGCCTGACACATAAGAATGTGCGCGGAGGTAGTGGAAGCCTCCGGCGGGGCGTAGTTGGTGGAGGTGGTGGAGTAGGTGTTGTGAGAGGTGGCATAGGTGGTGTGAGTGGAGGTGGATGATGGTTGCTGCTGATGCTGCTGTACGATCTTCAACTCATTTCTTCTCCTTTGCTCCCCCTTGAGATGATCTCCGTCTTCGGGATCGTCACGTCGTCCGTGGGACGAGTCTGCCTCTGGCGTTGATGGTGGTGATGGTGATGTGGTGTGGTGTTGAGTGAGGCAATCAAGTGGGATTCTCAGGAGTAGCAGCAATTGATGTTCCTCCGGGTTCAGTTTTGAAACACTGGAGAGACGGAGCAGCATGTGGTGGCGTAGGCGTAGGCGTGGTGGAGTGGTGTCGGTGATGGGACCTTTTCCTTCATAGATCCTTGTTGAGCGCGGCATGGAATGTGTAAGTTCCTCGCTGATTGCTATGAGTCGGGGCTCCATCACGAACGGTGTAACTAACCAGACGGGGGTCACAAAGACGCTCCGTCGTCACAACATCGAAACATGTGTCCGATGTGCCGCCTGTTTGCACAGGACAAAAAGAACCGGAGAGCCACAAAGGCTTTCCGTTCGCACGGACGATGAGACAAGCTCGTATCCGTGGCCCATCGACAGTTGTGCTGAGGGTGGCTGTCGTGGGTCTTCCGCTCTCGGTCACAAGGACGTCATCAAGCGTTCGGGCAAGTTCACAAAGAACCTGCGGTGCGTAAAGAGTGTTTGTGTCCTAGAAAGTTGAAAATTTCGGTGGGTGAGGACACTAGACTCTATGTGGGTGGAAGAGGTGCAGTGAGAGGCGGGGCACTGCATGTTCAACATCAACCGTCTCCAAGTGGGGCGGTGATGGCTAACGTGGTTCCTCTTGTGCGAATGAAACAGCTATCTGTGAAAGGATAGCTGAGTGGTTGGGAGGGGTTAATTGCGCGGTTGGACCAGATGCCGCGACTTCTACTCGGGAAACGAACGAGTCGTCTCCTGTACCTAAGGGCGAGGTCCGGGTTATGGTGAGATATGACAGAGGAGTGCGATCATGTCGTCGTTGGTTCGCAACTCCTGCAAGCGACTTACTTCATCCTCTCGAGATCGTTGATTGGATCTTTGCGTGGAGGAGGATGTCGCGCGACCTAGACCTAGACTAGAGAGGCTAGGGTAGGCTCGTTCCTGGGTTAGGATCAGGGGGTTTCACTGATCCATGGGAACTATGGTGGCGTGGCGTGATCGCGTTGAAAGGCGACCACGAGTGATGTCGACGAGGGTGGCCCAAAACTGTTGATCAGACACTTCTGAGACTCGTCTGGTGGAAGTGGTGGTGAGGGCGTAAGGAGGATCACGGTGGCTTAGGACGTCTCCATGTAGCGCACCATGGTGGAATGGATGGCAGTGGGTGGACGGTGGAGTCTGGTACATGAGATCCACATCGCCTAAGCATCGAGATTGGATGGCGCGCCCACTGATTGTACAGAAGTCATGATGATTGCTCGCTTCTCTGACATCCCTTCATGCACGTGGAGCAATCCGTGTAACGTGCATGATGGGGTTGGTTGCTCGCAGTGCATACCGGTCATGAATGTGGAGCAACCCTTGTACCATTCATGCCGGGGGGTGGTTGCTCACGTCGTGTACCAGTCATGTATGTGGAGCAACCCGGGTACCATACATGCTGGGATAAAATTAGCTGCCCTCGTCGCATACCAGTCATGAGTGTGGAGCAGCTTTCTTAGTACCTACTCATGCTGGGATAAAATTAGCTGCCCTCGTCGCATACCAGTCATGAGTGTGGAGCAGCTTTCTTAGTACCTACTCATGCTGGGAATCTGCAAAAACTTTATTGGGACTTTGGTACCCATTTTTGGATGGGTCCTCCCTTGTTAGCAGAAAACAAGTTAAGCACATTTGGTTCAGCTATTGATCCTAAATCATCCTTTAAAGTCCTATCCAATTTGATTTGTGATTTAGGAATCCAAGTTTGGTGAACCTTAGAGGGAAATGACAATTCAGCGCAGGTGAATGTGTGCCTAGGTGTAGAAGACCTAAAGATTTTCTCCCTAGCCAGTCGCATAAGATGCTTTCTAGAATAAATCTGGACTGGGTATTTCAAGTAGGAATATGAGCTTATGGCGCTATATGCGTCATTGGATGATGAGTTGTATTGCCTACAAGAGTTCACATCATTCACTCTATAATGATGAAGGGGTGTAGTTTGAGAAGTTCGCTTGCTTGAGCTTTGAACTTCTTCGCATGCTCTCCTTTTAATAGGAGTCGAAGAGGGGCAATCATTAAAATTTTTGTTCAAGTTTTTCAAAAAGAAAGTCGATTTTCCTCTCTTTATTTTTTCTTTTAATTGTTCCTTTGAAAATTTAAGCGCTTTGCTTTTACTAAACTTATCAGTATCAGTCAAAGGTGACTCAGAATTTGTAGAAAAAGCAGTTTTAATTTTTGGAACAAAGATGCTTGACTTTCTTTTCTTTACCTGTTTCGAGGAAGATGTATCTTTTAAAAGATCATTGGAGACAGGTAAAGACGGGGAATTTTTAAGATTTGAAATCTCATTTAAAAATATTTCCTTTTCAGACTCAAACGAATTTTCGAGATTAGAAATCTTCTCTAAAAGCTTTTTCTTTTCCGCGCCAAAACTTATTCTTTCGAATTCCAGAGTTTCTTGCAAATCTTTCAATTTACGAAGAGTCTTCGGGATATCACATGGAATAGGTTTTTCAGAATGTAAATTATTTTCCCCGTTCGAATCTAAGTTTGAAGATGTATTGCGTTCCTCTAAGAGCATTTGATATTGCAAAGAGAGGCAATCTCGCTCACCTTTGCAAATATCTAAGCTTTTAGTTAGATCGCAGACTCTCTTTTCACTCATTGCTACCTTAGATTCCAAGCTAGTCAAAATTGACTTGAAGGATACTAATGTTCCTTTAGCGGAAGCCAAAGCGTCATTAGCTACAGCTAGCTCCGTCAATTTTGTCTCTAACAATGCGTAATTATTAGCATATTGTGCTTCTAATTTCGCGATTGTCCTTGCTTGAGCATCCATTTTTGTTTTCAAAAATATTTTAAATAAAAAAGAAAAAATGGCTTTGGAAAATTTTTACTCCGAAAAGTTTGGTTCGTCGAGAAATATCGTGAAGTTTCGAAAAAACGTGAGTGTCGAAATTTTTGGTGGATACCGAAAAATTTTATAAAATGATTTCGAAAACTTCGTGAGTATTACCAAAACTTTTTCTATAATATGCCTAAACCGTCCTAGGTCGATCGTTGGGTACGGTGATCGTTGCCGCGTTTTGGATTTGCCTTCAAAAATTTTACAAAAACATCGTCTATACCGAAAATTTTGGCCCAGAAAAAAAATTTTTTCGGAAAATTTTTAAAAGTGTGAAATAGACAAAGTCCAATAGGCTTAGAAAATTTTTCTCTATCCAATGATATAAATTTTCCGTAGGCTTATTGAAACCTTATTTAATCCGAGGGGGGGCCAGAATTTTTTTTTGCTTGAGCATCCATTTTTTTTTTTTGCTCCTTAAAACCTTATTTAATCCGAGGGGGGGCCAGAATTTTTTTGGTGGTCAAAAACGTTTCAGTGTATTTTTAAAGAGTGATTTTTGCAAGATTTGAAGCTATAAGGTGTGTTTGGATCAAGTTTAAAGGTTGGGTGCAAATTTCTCGGGGGGTGCGAAAAATGGTGTGTGAAATGTGCGAAAAATGTTGTCCCGAGAAATTTCGTTGTGAGAGTGAGTTGCGAAAATAAGGAAATTTTGCATTCAGAGGAAAATTTCGCATGTACAGTAAAAGTTTCGCATATCAAGAAGATTGCGCATTCAAAGTAAAATTTCGCATGTATAAAAATTTTCGCAAGTTATAGCACATCGACACGTCGTGAGAAATTTTCGCAGATTGAGTAATATTTCGCAAGTATGGAAAATTTTCGCAAGTGAGAAATCTCGCAAGTTGTCCAAATTTTCGCATGTATTCCAAAAATTTCGCAGAGAAAATTTGTTCTAAAAACGGTATTAAATTTTCGCAGTTAGAAAGAGTTTTCAAGCTGGAAAAAAATTTCGCAAGTTTGAATTTTCTCAAGTGATATGGAAGTGAAGTGATGATGCGAAGTAGTGAAGATGCGAAAAAGTGAAGTTGAAATTTTTGGATCACTGTAGATGCGAATAGTGAAGATGCGAAAATATGTATGATGAAGTGAAGTGTATGAAAATTTCGCGGGCTTCACATGCTGTAGCAGCGAAATTTCTCGGAAAAATTTCTCGGCCTGCGAAATTTCTCGGCCTGTAGATGCGAAAATTTCTCGGGCAGCGAAAGTTTCTCGGCCTGCGAAATTTCTCGGCTAAGAATTTCTCGGGTAAGAAAATTTCTCGGCCAAGAACACATGTTACTGTTCCATAGCTGCGCGACTTTTACCAGAAAAATGGCTCGTTTTCGCTCAAATCTCACTCAAAATCGACGAAACTTGTTCCAAAACTTCAGAAAAACATTCCTAAACACATAATCAACCTTTGGGATGTCTAAAAACAACAAATCGAGGTCGAAATCGCCCAAAAACAGAAAGTGACGAAAATGGTTTTTCAAGCAATTTTTCACTCAAATCTTGCTCAAAACTCGCAAATCCGGTCGCGTTGGGCTCTGATACCACTTGTTGGTCCTAGATTACACCAACAATGCGACTTTGGACGGATTAAACACGCCTAATGATCTAGATTTTTGGGTTAGGGCGTGGGGCTTGGTGGAAGAAAAAGAGGCTCTCTTGATTCTAAAATGTTTCTTTGATTTTCACACACAAGCACGCCTAACTATGTGTTAGGGTTTTCCTATTTATACCACAAGTTGGTATATAATAGGTGGGCTTCTTGTGAAGGCCCATTACATGAATAACTAAGAACTAACCCAACTAAGAGCTAGCCCAAAGTTTAATAAAGCTAACCAACAAAGATAATATAATGAAATTGAACACTACAAAATATTTCCTAACAATCTCCCCCTTTGTGTCAATTGTTGGGAGTCTTGAAACTTGGGCGTTGGGATGGTGGATTAGCGTGTGAGTGTTTCGCGAAGCCCTAGCTTGAACTCGAAGGCGCGGAGATTCCTTCGAAGAACCATTCTGTCAGCAATAGCGTCAATGAGCTTCGCGAACTTGGATCGGCAGAGGGGATCTTCTTCCGAAAGGATGCGGCAAATTCTCATGAGTTTGTCTTGGATGATTGTGAGCGTCCCATCTGAGAATTTTGCCACCTCGGAGCAGCGCAGGAGCCTCATCTTTCCTTTGTAGTTCGAGTAGGCGACCGCCGGATCATCTCCGTCGATCACATCGCCCTCTCGATAGTCGTCTGCATTCTTGAAAGATGGGCGCGTCAAGTTCACCTTCTTGAGATTATGTTCCACCGCCATCTGCAGATCGTGGGTGGCGTAGAATCTGACCTGTCGGAGCATGTGGCGCTTGATGGCCACATATCCCATGGTGACCGGTTCAGCACGTACGAGATGTCCAGAGCTTCTGGGGACGAGTCTGAACTGCTTCAGGGATTCCAGCATGCTGTATAGGTCACCCAGGCGCAGAAATTTGAAGTCCGCCTCACTGACTTCACTGTAGCTCTCATCCTGCCTCATTACTGTGAAGCAGTCCCGTGATTCGGAAAAGCTCAAGGGACGATCCGACGACGAAGCTACGCTCATACGATCGAGGAACGAGAGCTCCACCTCGGAAACGTCATATTCACTTCTAGGGAAGTTTTTATGAGTTCTCTATCCTCGTTACCCTTAAATCTCGTTGTTGTGACGTTCAATATGAGTAGCTAATCCTCTTATGTGTTTGGGAATAGATGAACGTTGGGTTATGTCGTAGTTAAGGCGTAGGATAATCGTGAACACGTGTATTCGACAATTTATCGTTCTATGATATTGTTTCTTTGTATCAATATGTCTATGTGTTGATATGAATGCGTGGTATATCGTTTAGGGCGACAGCTAAATAACGATCAGGCCGTTCGTAGACGTTAGGATTCGAGTATAGGGCGACAGCAAATACTCGATCCTCGCCATCTAGTAATCGCTAAACTTAGATTCCCACGAACGTTTAGGGCGACAGCAAATCCGTGAGTGGGTAGGAAATTACTGCGATTTAGTCGATTTTCACGTAGGAACGATATTCCGTAGCTTTAGCCGACAGTACCTAGCGGGATTCGAGTCCCGAACACATATTTGTCATCTTAAGTCACTTTTATTACTTCTAGTTGTTTTCCTTAGTTTTCCGATCCTTTAAGTTGTTCTGTTAAGTTAGTTCGTAATATAAAGAAATCTTGTTATTTCATTTAGGCTAAATATCGAGTTGATAGGTTAATACTAGTACTCAATTTATTCCTCGTGTTCGATACTCGGATATTCACTATAGCTATATTATAAACGATAGGTACACTGCCTATCGCGCGTGATTCTAGTTATAATATATTCGTTTTAATTATTACTTGACGTACTCGCACGACCTTTTATTTAAACACACACGCAAGCGATCAAGTTTTTGGCGCCGTTGCCGGGGAATAGATTGATATTAGGAACACCGTAGTTCGGTAATTTAGCCATTTTATTTTACATTTTCTCAGTTTGTCGTTAATTGCGTTATTTGTTTCCTACATCATTATTAGTCTTGTTACCTTTTCGACGTATTTATCTAGTTCTTCACTAAAATTTCGCTTTCACTCATTGAAGGTACTGTTTGACAGTGGATGACCCGAAGCCACCCATCAGGTCCCATTGTTGAAGGAGATCCAGATTTCGAGCGAAAGTTACGAAGGCAGCTCAGATATACTTTAGAAGGTACGGCTAGTAATTATCAGGAAGCGCTGGTTAGCTACTCGGAGGACAACTCTCAGGAGTCGGCAGACAATTCTCGAACAGAGACGTCCAAAGACAATCGAGAGACAGAAGTCGATATGGCTGAACGCAGAGTACCGGTCCACCAGGACCAAGAAGAGGAACAATCCCTACAGGACCTACTCAAGAGCTCCTCCCTCGGCGGAACTGAATCGGCAATCGTTATTCCACCCATCGAGAACAATAATTTCGAGCTGAAGCATGCTTGGCTTCAGATGATCTTTCAGACGGCCCAATTTGAGGGAAACCCTGATGATGATCCATACTCCCACCTGAAGGCTTTCCTGACAGTAACAGACACCATCAAGATTAATGGGGTCCCGAGCGATGCTATCAAGCTGATGTTGTTCCCATTCTCACTCAAATACAGGGCGAAGGATTGGTTGGAGATGCTACCGCCCAGATCAATCACTACGTGGGAAGAGCTGCGAGCAGCATTCATCGGCCATTACTTCCCATTGTCAAAGGTATTACGATTGAAGACGGAGATCTCCCTGTTTCACCAGAAGGATTCAGAGAATCTTTACGAGGTGTGGGAGAGGTACAAGTCACTGTTGAAGAAATGCCCACAACACGGGATGTCGAAGGCCGCCATGATAAATCGATTTCACGAGGGCCTCAATGACCAAACCGTTCATATGCTAGACGGAGCCGCGGGAGGAGGTCTCGTGAAGCTCAATGCCACAGACGCCTAGAATCTAATCGAAGACTACTCAAGGAATAGCTTCATGAGAGGAAATACGAGGATAAAGACTCCAGGAGTATTTGGGGTGAGCGAGGAGACCGCTACAAATGCTAGGTTCGAGGCGCTGCAACAACAAATTGCAACTACCAATTCTCAGCTCCAGACGGTAATCAACACGCTACTTCCAAAGGCCGGGCAAACACAGCCCGTACATGCCGTGATGACAAGTCCACCACCTCAGAAGCCGTACACACCACAGTGCGAGATTTGTGGCGCAGCCCACGAGACATCGGAATGCCAACTTGGGCAATCCTTGGAGCACGTAGACTATATGGGCAATTACCAAAGTGGCCAGCGAAGCTTCCAACCCCGAGCGCACCCCAATCTGGCGTACGGGAATCAAAATCACCAGGGGCAAGGGCCGCCTGGATTTCAGCCTAGACCGTCCGATTTCCAAAACGGACCGCCACGACAGTACCAGAACGCACCCGCAGGAGGATCCGATGACATGAGGGAGATGAAGGACATGATGAAGACGCTCCTCACGAATTTCAGCAGCACCACGGCAGCCCACGAAAGCCGAATGACGAAGATGGAGGAGTACATGGAGGCGAACGATTTGCGTGCACAGAACACAGACGCCTCGCTCAAGAAGCTGGAGCAACTGATGGGCCAGATGGCGAAGCAGTTGGCGGGGCGTACTCAGGGATCGCTCCCAAGCTACACAGAGCCGAACCCAAAGGAGTATTGTAAGGCGGTGACGCTGAGGAACGGGCGAGAACTGCAAGAAGTGCCCGCCAAGAAGAAGGCCAATGAGAACGCTAACTTCGAGAGCCACGATGAGCCTGAAGTGGAGGAGATCAGAGGCGATGATATCGAAAAGGCCGAAGCTGAGAAGGAGAAGGTCGAGCCTGAGAAAGAAAAGGTGAAGGAGATCGAGCGGCCACCGGTGAGGCCATACCAGCCGAAGATTCCGTACCCGGCTCGACTGAAGAAGGACAAGAACGAGGCACAGTTTGGTAAATTTATGGGTATGTGTAAGGAATTACATATTAACTTACCATTTGTTGAAGGTATCACGCAGATGCCCAGCTTCGCCAAGTTCTTGAAGGACCTACTGACGAACAGAAGGAAGCTTGAACACGTCTCCACTGTTTGCCTACGAGGAGAGTGCTCGGCGATTCTCCAAAGCAAGATCCCTAAGAAGCTCAAGGACCCAGGGAGTTTTACTATTCCCTGTCTTATAGGAGATTTAGTGATTGAACGTGCGTTAGCTGATCTAGGCGCTAGTATTAATCTCATGCCATATTCTATGTTCAAACGTTTAGGCTTAGGTGAACCGCGACCCACTAGGATGAGCCTCCAATTAGCTGATAGGTCGTTAAAGTACCCTCGAGGTGTTATCGAGGATGTCCTAGTCAAGGTCGATAAATTTGTGATCCCTGCTGATTTCGTTATTTTAGATATGGAGGAAGACGAAAATGTTCCCTTGATTCTAGGTAGACCATTCTTAGCCACGGGGGAGACCATGATAGACGTTAGGAATGGGACATTAACTTTGACGGTAGATGGGGAAAAGGTCACTTTTAATATGTCCGACTCGATGAAAAAGAGCAGCGAGCAAGATGATAAATGCTATTTTTTAGACGTATTTGAGCACGACTTCCTTCATTCCGTGCAAGGTCTGTCACAGGTCGGCGAACAGGGCATGCATACGATTATGGCGATCGATGAGTGTGGGAAGGAGGTCGACGAGCCTATCATAGCCATTGATGAGAGCAGCAACGAGGACAAGGAAAAGAGTTCAGTCGAGGAGCCACCAGTCCTGGAATTGAAGCCGCTGCCCGAACATCTCGAGTACGCATTTCTCGGCAGCAACGGAGGGCTGCCAGTCATCATCTCGTCGAGCCTCGACGACGGACAGAAGGACCAACTCATAGAAGTGTTGAAGGCGCACAAGAAGGCCTTGGCGTGGAAGATATCCGACATAAGGGGTATTAGCCCGAGCTATTGCACGCACAAGATCCTCATGGAGGACGATTTCAAGCCAGTCGCTCAACGTCAAAGGCGCCTCAATCCCAACATGAAGGACGTGGTGAAGAAGGAGGTGATCAAACTGCTAGACGCGGGGATGATCTATCCCATTTCAGACAGCGCATGGGTCAGCCCGGTCCAAGTAGTTCCAAAGAAGGGAGGCATGACGGTCGTCACCAACGACAAGAACGAGCTGATTCCGACGAGGACGGTGACTAGGTGGCGCGTCTGCATAGACTACAGGAAGTTGAATGATGCGACGAGAAAGGATCACTTCCCCTTACCATTTATTGATCAGATGCTAGAAAAGTTAGCCGGTCACTCATTTTACTGTTTCCTTGATGGTTTGTCAGGTTATCTACAGATCCCCATAGCACCCGAGGACCAGGAAAAGACCACGTTCACTTGCCCGTTCGGGACGTTCGCGTACCGAAGGATGCCGTTTGGCCTCTGCAATGCCCCAGCCACCTTCCAGCGATGCATGATGGCCATATTCGACGAATTGGTAGGTGAGGTAATGGAGGTATTTATGGACGATTTTTCTGTTTTCGGGTCGTCATTTGATGCATGTTTATCGAATCTGAAGCTCGTACTCGCACGATGCGAGGAAACGAACTTGGCACTTAATTGGGAAAAGTGCCACTTCATGGTTCGAGAGGGTATAGTTCTCGGTCACAAGATCTCCTCTAAAGGAATCGAAGTTGACCGGGCTAAGTTAGAAACTATAGAAAGGTTGCCTGTCCCTTCGAACGTGAAGTCAATCAGAAGTTTTCTAGGACATGCGGGGTTTTATCGTAGGTTTATCAAAGATTTTTCTAAGATCGCACGTCCCATGTCTAGATTGTTAGAAAAAGATGCTCCGTTTGACTTTAATGACGAGTGCTTGCATGCTTTCAATTTACTTAAGGAGCGACTTATCGCAGCACCTATTATGGTCTCCCCCGACTGGGGGCTGCCCTTTGAACTAATGTGCGATGCTAGTGACTATGCAGTTGGGGCCGTGCTAGGGCAGCGTAAGGACAACCATTTCAGGCCGATCTACTATGCGAGTAAGACGTTAGACGCGGCCCAGGCCAATTACACGACCACCGAAAAGGAGCTGTTGGCCGTCGTGTTTGCTTTCGACAAGTTCAGGTCATATCTTATCCTATCCAAAGTTATTGTTTTTACTGACCATTCTGCACTTAAGTACTTGTTAGCAAAGCCCGACGCCAAGCCACGGCTAATCAGATGGATCCTACTACTGCAAGAGTTCGATATAGAGATCCGGGACAAGAAGGGTGCGGAGAACCTAGCAGCGGATCACCTCTCTCGACTGGAGGAGTCCGAGATACGCCACAAGGACGGAAGGCCGATACAAGATAGGTTTCCAGACGAGCATCTTTACTCGATACAGGTGGTAAGTGACGACACTCCCTGGTTTGCAGATTTCGCTAATTATCTTGTTGCAAGGGTTTTAACAAAGGGATACACAAGTCAGCAAAAGAAGAAATTCTTTTCTGACTTGAAGTATTACTTTTGGGAAGATCCATATCTGTTCAGGCAATGTGCAGACCAGGTGATACGACGATGTGTTGCTTCCCCTGAGACGACGAAGATTCTAGGGCATTGCCATAGCGGACCAACTGGAGGGCATTATGCAGCCAATCGAACAGCTCAGAAGGTACTGGAAAGCGGGTTTTATTGGCCAACGATTTTCAAAGACGCCCAACGGTATGTTGATATTTGTGATCAATGTCAGCGCACAGGTAATATCTCAAAACGTGATGAAATGCCTCAAAATTTTATTCTAGTTTCTGAGATTTTCGATGTTTGGGGTATAGATTTCATGGGCCCGTTTCCTAGTTCGTATAATAATAAGTACATTCTGGTTGCTGTAGACTATGTGTCTAAGTGGGCTGAGGCGCAAGCTTTACCCACGAACGATGCTAGGGTTGTTCTGCGATTTTTACGAGCATTATTTTCACGATTTGGGGCACCTAGATGCATCATTAGCGATAGAGGCACCCATTTCTGTAACACCCAATTTGCACGTACCTTAGATCGATATGGTGTTAAACACAGCATGTCCACCCCTTATCACCCTCAGGCTAGCGGTCAGGTAGAAGTCGTGAACCGCGAGTTAAAACGTATTCTTGAGAAAACTATAGCTGGGAACCGTAAGGAGTGGGCTAATAAGCTTAATGACGCACTTTGGGCGTATAGAACCGCGTATAAAACACCAATAGGTACTACACCGTATAGATTGGTTTACGGGAAGGCATGCCACCTCCCCGTAGAAATCGAACATAAAGCCTATTGGGCAATTAAGTCATTGGATATGGATTTGGGGAAAGCCGGTGAAAAGCGGCAGCTCCAAATTAATGAGCTTGACGAGTGGCGTTTATCAGCTTATGATAACGCCAGAATGTATAAGGAGCGTTCAAAAGCCTACCATGATAACAAAATTAGGCACAGACGAGAATTTCAGGAAGGGGACCAAGTCCTCCTCTTTAATTCTCGACTTAGGCTTTTTCCTGGTATGGGACAGGGTACTTTCAAGGTGAACGGGCATCGATTGAAGCATTATCATGGAGGCGAGGAAGATTTAAGCGATAAGGAGGTATTATACCTCGATTTCAAGCTAGCATAAGAGCCTAGAAAGGACGTCAGGCTGAGACGTTAAAAGAAGCGCTCCTTGGGAGGCAACCCAGGTATTTCTATTTATTGTTTTAGGTATATATATATAAAAAAAAATCTAAAACTATATAATTATATATTAAATTAAATAAACAATAATAACAACAATAATAATAATAACAGTAATATTTTAATTAATAATAAGTTTATTACAAACATTGAAGATGGGTACAACGCAGAGTCTAGAGACGAGATAGGACAGATAGTTTTTACTTCATACACGATGGTTACAATACCATTACAACGTGTGAAAAACCAACATAAAAAGCAAATTAAAACAGCGAATAACACAAAAGATAGAACAATAGTTTATTTTGCTTCATAAGGGCGGGTTACACACAAGTGCACCTTGTGATAACCCAACACACGAAAGCAAGTAAAATTCCAAACAAGCCCAAAAGAAGAGCAAGGTAGAGTGATACCATATCTAAATTACGACGAATCCTTGCATACTCCTCACTCTCATCCTCACGACCTTGCTGCTGTCCCCAATTCATAGTGGCTAGATAACTCTTTCTAAAATAAGATTGTTAAAGACGTGGGTGTATGGTAGATGATGCTATTGTGTTGTTCTACCACTGTCTATTTATAGGCATGAACGGCACAAAAATATCATTGTCATATCAGCAAATCCCATAAATGATACAGACGAATTTTTGACTTGAATGGTCTGACGCCGCGTGAGAAAGTGATATTTCCCTTGTCGATTATCAGATTTCTCCTCGTGCCAATCGTTCTCGAAAAAATTGTCGATTGCGTGTCAGTCATAGTTAAAATATATATTAATAACTAATGAGTATCAGATTAAAAAAAAAAAATTAAATATTTTTAAAAAAAAAAAAAAAAAAAAAAAAACAAAAAACAAAAAAAAAAAAACAAGTCACGGCCAATGACCACAAGTCACGGCCGCGACTTGGCGCGCCAACACGCACTGCCCTTCCTCACGGCCTTTTGCTCAAGCAATCACGGCCGTGAATGTTGGTATCACAACACATTTCGCGCACTGTCTCAAGTCACGGCCAGAGGGTTAATCGTCACGGCCGTGACCAACAAAATAACAAAAAAAAAATAATAATAAAAAAAAAATAAAAAAAATAATAAAAATAAATAAAATAAAAAAAATAATAATAAAAATAAAAAATAAAAAAAATAAAAAATAAAAAAATAAAAAATAAAAAAAATATAAAAAATAAAAAAAAAATAATAATAATAATAATAATAAATAATAAATAAATAAGAGTCACGGCCCGTGTCTTGAAAGTCACGACCGTGACATACACGGGCTCAACTCTCTGCCCGAAGTCACGGCCAGTGACTCCATCGATCACGGCCGTGACTCTGCTGATAGTAGTGCACTGCTCGTCTTCACGGCCTGGGTACTGTCGTTCACGGCCGTGAATGTGACGGATTTTACCTTATTATACCTTCATTTCAACACTCTTCATCTTCTCCACTTCAAAATCAACCAAAGATCAACGATTCTTCATCTCTTCCACTCCAAATTCATCACATCTCCGCCGCCCAACTCATTTCGCACCTAATTCAACGCGATTACATCAACAAGGTACTATGGGTCGAAGCCGCTCATCTGCATCAACGAGTCGTCAACGTCGAGGCCCAAGCACGAGCCTCACACCGTCACTGCTAGAGTCTATGGGGCAGTTTGACGACGAGACGCACCAGGCCCGTTACAACAGGTTAAAGAACACGGAATTCATCCTGACTGATCAGATTGATCATGAGACGATGGAGAAGTACAACATGACCAGCAGGTGGCCGGATACCTGTCACTGAGTGGGTGGCTCGAGTTCTTTCATATCGACGAGCCGGGATATAAGGAGCTGACACTGGAGTTCCTGTCCACCTTCGCCCACGAAGAATTTGGCCGGAACAAGATCACATTCCGGGCGTTTAACACGGAGGAGGTGGTTACTATTAAAGACTTCTGCCGTGCAATTGGAACACCGGAGCTACCTTACGGGCATCAAGGACTCCAAGACTTATACTACAAGAATTATCTGGAAAACCCGGATGTCCGACAGGCCGGTTGGGCAGAGATTACGAGACCCGGCGAGCCCCCCTTCAGCGTCAAAACATCGAAGGCCTCGTCGCTCAGGAGCCCCGGCCTGCGATATATCCACCGGCTCCTGACGACTTCGCTCACACCTAGGGGCGATTCACACGGCGCGATAGGCCTTCGCGACCTCTTCTATTTACTCAAGATGCAGCGCGGGGAACACGTACACCTAGGAATGGCCCTGAAGCACGCCTTCGCGGCACAGGCCGACGTTCGTAGCCACGGGAAGATCGCAGTAGCGCCATTTGTTACTAGGATCATCAAAGGCCTTAACCTATGGCCAGAAAACCCACCGGAGATGGAGATTGTGGGCGGGCGTAATCCGGTCAACGAGGATATGATGGTGAAGATGAAAATGTTGATCAAGGCTCCCACCTGGTCTCGCTCGAACAAGGTTTACGTCTGGCATGAGGTCTACCATAGGCAGACAGACCTGGGCGACTACCCAGAGCCACTACAAATTGAGGGCGTGGGGCCATTCCCAGTTCACTCCGACACTGCCGGCCCTTCCCATTCCTCTGGTTATCACGAGGGCGAATCATCAGGGGTTGCTCGTTTTGCCTCAGTCGCCGACCTTCACACACTGCGCGAGGACATGCTACGCTACAACGAGGAGGCCATTCGACGCGATGAGGAGACACGACGGCGCCAGGAAGAGTATGAGCGTCGAAACGAGGAAGCCCACCGACGCTACCGCGAGGAGCAACAGCGATATGAGCAGGCCCTTCAAGCCATGAACGACGCGGTCAGGCGATCACAGGAGTCGCTGGCGTTCCTTCGCCCTCGGCAGCCCTCACCACCACCACCTTAGTTCCGACTTCAGTTGGAATTTTTCTTTTCTAAAACACTTTGTGTGTTTGGTTTAGTCATCACGACAGTTTTGATGATTATGACTCGTTTTTCTATTACTTTTTATTTCCATCGTACGTTTAATTTTCTTATTAAGTGCTTACAGGAAACGTGACACGAATTCAGACTACGAACCAAAATATTCACAATCAGTGAAGCAACCATGTTCAAACTACATCAAATGGTAGAGGCAGGGCCACGCCAATTTTTCAGGGGAGTCACGTTCTTTTCAACTTCTTTTACCTACCTGTTATTTCTTTTACACGTTGAGGACAACGTGAATCTTAAGTGTGGGGAGGGGGAATTTTGTTAAGAAATTTTGTTGAAAAGTTACGTGAAAATTTTTTATGACGTGTTTTGGGCTTTTTAATTTATAAAAGTTTGGCATGATTATTTACATTCATCTCAATGAGGACTGCATATTAGGGAGTCTAGTGAGCGATAAAGACATGCATCAGTGATCTAATCTTTTCAGCATGAATAGATATAGTGTTACTTTGAGAGATTCACACACATAACCCATGTTCCGTTGTGAGAGTTTGAGCTGACGAGCTTTTGCTCATTTTTCTTGGTTGTGTGAGTAGTGCATAATTTACGTCTCTCTAGAACTTGCTTGTTTGATACGCATTGAAATTGCTTATAGTATGTTTTGTATGAATATGACGAAGGCATTAGGAAATAAGTCCAGGGCCAAAGTTTCCGACCACGACTGATCACCGTAGTTAGCCACTTTGAGCCTAAGCCTATTTATTTCTTACACTTCGTATATCATAAGCCACTAACCTAAATCAGCCTCCAAAGATCATCTGAACCCGAGTTAAGTAGAAGTGAAAGTCGAATGGCAAAGTCGAAAAGCGTAGTCGGATGACGCCTCAAGACAACGCCGAAAGCAGTCAAGACCCCCCTCTTCAACAAGTTTTAACTCACAAGGATTTGGCGTAAGGGCAGCGCACCGCAATGCGAAAGGGTATTCGAAAAAAAAGAGCGAAAAAAAAAAGAAAAGAAAAAAAAAGAAAAAAAAAGAGAGAAATGGTGTGGCTGCTGGGAAACTGAAGCAAGAAGAGGATGAACTGTTGCGAAAAGAAAGAAAGAACCTTTCCTTCGATAATCTTCCAGTCTCGTGAATTCCACATCATTTCTTATTTTGAGACTTGGGAGAAGAAAGGCTTGGTGGAACGCAGGAGAAATAAGAGAAATACGAAGACGGCGTAATCAAAAGGGTTGATCCTGGCGTGCTTTAGACAATGACATGAAGACCGACACGACTGTTACTCATATGTGATTCCATTATCACCTCATTACTGTCTGAACCCATTTAACCCGAAAAAGACCTTCTGATTCATGCTAACTGCTTTAAGTAGTAGACGTGCGATTGACTTGCAAGCATATGGTTTAGACTAGATTATTGCATGAATTGAGTGATTCACCGATTTATTAGCCTATACACTTGAGTGATTTGAGTGAATCCCTGCGAGGTGTGGATCTCGATTAGTAGTGCTAAGGAAATTCATGCTAACTGCTTTAAGTAGTAGACGTGCGATTGACTTGCAAGCATATGGTTTAGACTAGATTATTGCATGAATTGAGTGATTCACCGATTTATTAGCCTATACACTTGAGTGATTTGAGTGAATCCCTGCGAGGTGTGGATCTCGATTAGTAGTGCTAAGGAAATTCGTGTCGATTAGTGCTGATTATTTTTTTGCAGTGTCCATAATTGCTTGCTTGATTCCATTTTGTGTTTTCCATCTGCGTTGGTGAATTTTGAATGGTCGTGCTGTTATCTTGATAACCTTTTCTTGTTTTTAATTTGCTTGAGGACAAGCAAAAGCTTAAGTGTGGGGAGGTTTGATAAACGTATTTTAATACGTTTATTGTTATGTTTATTTGGGTTATAATAGGAAGGTTTTGATCATTCTATGCATTTATTGGCTCTATTTACACCATTTAAATATTGTAGGACCTTCGAATGATTATCGAGCGAATAGGAACGAAAACGAGGCGAAAACGACGCGAAAATGACGAAGTTAGAAGCTACCGGAAACAAGTCACGGCCGTGAATCATATAGCACGAAGCCGTGACAGTGGGCAGTGGGTCGACTAATGAAAGTCGCAGCCTCACGGCCGTGAACAATCTTGCAAGAGGCCGTGAATGTTGGCAGTAAGCTTAAGGAGCAAAAGTCCCAAGGGTCACGGCCGGAATCATATAGCACGAAGCCGTGACAGTGGGCAGTGGGTCGACTAATGAAAGTCACGGCCGTGAATAACCTCACAATACGCCGTGAAACCGGGCAGAACCTCAAGATCTACAAGTCACGGCCGTGAACTCCTATGTATGAAGCCGTGAACCTGGACAGAGAGCGCTGATGGGAAGCCCTTTGTGTCACGGTCGTGAATGTAGATGTACGTGGCCGTGACCTGTGCCAGAGAAGTCAATATTTAGGGTTTTAGCCGCCTTCACGGCCGTGAAGCCTATTGTCAGAGGCCGTGACTCATGGCAGAAAGTCAAGAAATAGGGTTTAAGCCGCCGTCACGGCCGTGAAGGCTCGTTAAGTGGCCGTGAACGTGCCTAATTTCAGGGTTTTGGCCCAAATTCAATGCATAAAAAGGGAGCTCTTCTCAGAACTCAAGAAAAACTTTATAGGGACGAAACCTAAGAGAAAAGAGGAGTAAGAAGAACCCTAGAAGCCGCTCTTTCATTCAGAGATACGTAAGAGACGATCCAACAACGTAGTTACGCCTAGTCGATCGAGGAACGAGAGCTCCACCTCAGAAACGCCATACTCACTTCTCAGGGAAGATTTAATGAGTTCTCTTACCTTGTTTTCTTTAAATCTCGTTGTCATGACGTCCAATATGAGTAGCTAATCCCCTTGTGTGTTTGGGAGTAGATGAACGTTGGGTTATGTCGTAGTTAAAGCGTAGGATAATCGTGAACACGTGTATTCGACTATTTATCGTTCTATGATATTGCTTCTTTGTCTCAATATGTCTATGTGTTGATATGAATGTGTGGTACGTCGTTTAGGGCGCAGTTAAATAACGATTAGGCCGTTCATAGACGTTAGGACTCGAGTATAGGGCGACATCAAATATTCGATCCTCGCCATTTGGTGATTAACGATTTTAGATTCCCACGAACGTTTAGGGCGACAGCAAATCCGTGAGTGGGTAGAAAGTTACCGCGATTTAGTTGATTTTCACGTATGAACGACATTCTATAGCTTTAGCCGACAGCACCTAACGGGATTCGAATCCCGAACACATATTTGTTATCTTAAGTCACTCGTATTACCTTAGCTTTGCTTCTTTATTCTCTTATTTCATTAGGTTGCTCTATTAAATTAGTTGTAGTATAAACAAATCTCACCATTTTATTTAGGCTAAATATTGAGACGATAGGTCAATACTAGTTCTCAATTTATTCCTCGTGTTCGATACTCGGATATTCATTATAGCTATATTACAAACGATAGGTACACTGCCTATCACGCATGACTTTAGTTATAATATATTCGTTTTAATTATTACTTGACGTATTCGCACGATTATTTAAACATACACGCACGCCATCAAAGTCCTCCAAACAAACGTGCATAGCTCGATCCATTATGGAGTCAGAGTTTATTGCGTTCGATAAAGCCGGCGAAGAAGCAGAATGGCTTCGAAATTACCTGGAGGATATTCTGTGTTGGAATAAACATGTGCCACCAATTATGATTCACTGCGATAACATGGCGGCTATCGGCAGGGCACAGAACTGTATGTATAACGGCAAGTCTTGGCACATTCGTCCAAAACATAACACCGTAAGACAGTTTATCTCTAGAGGGATAATTTCCACCGACTATGTAAAGTCAAAGGAAAATATTGCGGATCCGCTGGCAAAAGGCATAGCTAGAGATCAGTTAGAAAATGCAGTAACGGGAATGGGACTAAAAATCCACATACCAATAAACGAAAACAGTGATGGAGTATACCAAAGTGTGGTTATGGTAATTACTTATGCTTTCATTCTATACCAAAGTGGTGGAGTATTTCGGGCTACTCTAGGATTAAGTCATAATAGTCGGCCACCTATATAATTGTGAAGTGGGGCCGCTTCAATGGAAACACTTATGAATCAGAGATATAATCCGTGGCCGAAACGGACACAACGTGAGAATCGAAAAGAGATTAGATTCATCATTGTGTATATACTGTTGTCTCGGTTTACACAAAAAGCCGCCAAATCAAGACATCACGTTCACTGAGCAGCGAGTAAATCCGATAGTATTTCACTAGGAAAGGTTCAAAGCCACAAGCTACATATCCCTATCCAGCGATGGGCGTCGGGACTTTCTTGCTAGAGTCAGCATGCATTGCATTTACATTAATGTTCATTCATGTGGAGGATTGTTGGATTTTTTATAAGTTTGGGCCAATGGGCCCAAATGGTAACCCAATAAATCCAAGTTGCTCGGTTTTTTTATTAAATCGAGAATCTATCGTTAGTCGAAACTCGAAAATGATGAAAAATTCATAGTCTACGTTTCAAGAGGAATTTATCAAATACTAATTTGCTCAAAACCAATGACGGGTGAATGAAAAATTAATTATTAAAGTCCGACCCTTTAAGGATAAAATAAATGAGAAAAGAAATTAAAGAGGGAACTTGGTGTCCCACATTGGTTAGACACATCAAGTTTCTCCCCTTTATATATGTTTTCCCAACATTACTTGTTAACCAAGTGATGAGCCCAAGGAGGTGGGATCAATGGCCCTCGACCGAGCCCACGCGCGCGGCCCGCTAGCCCAAACCCAAACCCGTTATTAAAGTTATGCTCCGGTGACGTGGCATCGATTATGACGTGGTACCGATGATGACGTGGCGGCTACGTGGCAAGGCGAGACGCTGATGTGTAGCCCACGTGGCGCACAATGTGTCGATGACGCGGCAAAAACACTGACGTAGTGGGCTGACGATGTGTCATTGACATGTGGGATGACGAGGACGACGTGGCGCTAATTAGCACTGACAGGACGATAATGAGGTGGCGAGACCCATTAGGGTTGATGGGACGCACCGGTTCGACCAAAGGACCCGCTGGTTCCCACAAGCGAACCGACCCGGGTCGGGTCGGGCGGGTCGGCCGAACCGCTGGGTCGCTTCAGAAGGGGTACGATCTGGATCGTTGGATCCAGATCTGACGGATAAGATTAAATCTGATGAAACAGCCAGCACCTGTGACTATTCACAAATCAGTCCCTGCCCAGAAGTTGCATCCCTTCACAAATTTGCCCCAGAAAGTTTCGCCAGCAAGTTGCATTCTACGACGATACTGCCACTGCGTGCCGTCCGGACTGCTGATCGACCGAATCGAACTATCGTCATAGCACACCTTGGAGACGAGTACCAACACTATATTAGACTGAATTTATGTCCAGACTTTCCTATGCCCGCCTTGCATCCGTATTGGTTCACGTATCGTGATCGTCGACTTGCTGGTTGGGAACTTAGATATCAGAACAGATTCGAACACTGCGTGCAACTCATGCGCGAGAATTTTTTATTGTAATTATTAATAATATTTTATAATATTATTATTTATTTTGATGTTATTAAATTGTATTATTAGATGTTATTTGTAAATGTTATTATTTTTTATTACTAATAATATTTTATAATATTATTATTTATTTTGATGTTATTAAATTATATTATTAATATTATTTTAATATGTTATTATTTTTTATGTTATTATGTCATATTATTAATATTATTTTAATATTTTATTATTATTTTATGTTATTATTTTATATTATTAATGTTATTATTTTGTAATATTAATATTTTTTTATGTTATTATTTCCTATATTAATATTATTTCTTATTATTAATATTTTTTTATGTTATCATTTTCTAATATTAATATTATTTCTTATGTTATTATTTCCTATATTAATATTATTTCTTATTATTAATATTTTTTATGTTATTTTTTCGTATATTATTAATATTTATTAAACGTAATCAATAAAAAAATACGCGTCCGATACATAGAAATAATATAAATAAAAAAGTACGTGTCCGATACATAGAAATAATATAAATAAAAAAAATGTGTCCGATACATAGGAATAATATAAATAAAAAAAACCGGGTCCGATACACAAACGATGGACAAAGAAGATAGTACGCAATCTCACGGGGCATTGCGCCAGCGTTCGTTCATGTCGTCCAGCCTGCCTCTGTAGCGCTCCGTCTCCTCGTGGTCGTGGAGCTGCAACGTACCTAGCATCTCGGTGCTAATCGCATACATCGAGCTGTACCACTGTACACGGGATTGATACATATAAAAATTGATTAAACATACAAATTTCAAAAGGTCAAATCGCATTAAATTACGTACGTAGTCGGAGTGGCTGCGCGGGGGTATGGTGCTCGAAGAGGATCCCGACACTGACGACAACAGACGCGGGTGCGAATGTCGCTCATACCAGTCCATGTACCCGGCAACGGACTCACCAAGGTACTCTGCGGCCGACCGGGTGATGTACGACAGGTTGAGGATGTACGCGTACGGGAACTGACGCCAAGCATGCTCTGCCGCATCCGCAGAATAGTGCACCCTATAGTACGATGGGTCTGCTGGCATGACCGCCTTATGTGGCATACTCATCGGCGGCAGTATGAGCTGCACGTACCCCAACTGGCGCAACACCCTCGAGGGTGCGTAGGGCTCCACGATGTCCCGATATCTAACCCAGCCCACGAAAATAGTCCTCTGGTGCATCGTCGCTGGATCGGGACCGTACGGCAACCAAGCAACCTGATAACAGTTCGCAATTTTTATATAATCGTCGTGAATATAGAATATAATTTGTTATTATACCTGGCTCGCAGTCATCATGTCTAGCTGACGGCGGATGTCAATCAAACGGTAGCCCGTCCGCTCGTACTGAGATACGGACCACATGCGTGATCGTGCCTCGCCAGGCTCCACATACTGGGGTAGACGGTGTGGGCGGAAGCATGGGAAGTACTCGTAGATCCACGCGTGTAGTAACGACAGGCACCCAGCTAAACCCCTAGAATCCGCTCGGCTTGCGAGGCCGGATAAGCAAGAGCGGCCGAACCCCACGAGTAATGACTAGCATCTGGCAGCGAGCGGTAGAACTTGTGCATGATGTCGGGCTTCACCCGGTTCCCGCTCTTGTCGACGAACAGCGTCGACCCCAATACAATCCAAAGCCAAGCGATTGCCTGGAACCCCGCCGGCCTATTTCCCTCCCGCATCCTCTGCGTCACGTCTTTCCACGCAACCGCACCACCTCTCCATAATCCCCTCAGCGCGTCTGCGTTGATGCCCATAATTTCCCTCGCTGCGATCTGCTGGTCGCCGGCTTCTGGTGAGCCCGATACCGTGCTGCCCTCGATAGGGATACGCATGATCTGCTCGACGTCGTGGAGCATAATCGTCATCTCGCCCCACGGCATGTGAAAGGTGTTCGTGTTGGGGTGCCAACGCTCCACAAAAGCGCTCAGAAGAGGCTGGTCCAAGTGTCCCAGCATGGCATCTGGGAGGTGGCTAAGCCCCGTGCCATCTATCTCGCTCTGCGTCTCCGGCGGGAATTGGCAGTACCACTGCTTAAGGGACCGAAGCACTGACGCACGCTGCTCGCACTTCAGCAGGGGTCTCTCCTCCTCACCCATCCAGATGCGGGGCGCAATGTGCCCCAAGTAACTAGGGATCACCTCGCCATCTTCTGGACCACCTGGCTGTGGCCCCTGCACCCTCCAGGAATCGTCATCTACGACCCTGGAGCGCTTGCTCCCTATTTTATTTTTTACGAATACCCCAAAAATAAATTTAATTTGTTGTACGTATATTAAGACACGACATCGAAAGCCAGTTTATAATGAATGCATAAGGGACTTACGTGAGGAGACTGGTATCGCATCGTCGTCGGATGACTCAAACAATGCCGCATTGTAGGGCACCTCCTCATCCGCATGCGGATCGTGATCCGCATATACGGAATGAGAATCAACCGCTCGCTGCCGCCTCTCCTGCTCCCGTTCCCTACGAACGGATGCGTCAACGCCGCGCGCCCTCGTATGACGCTCTCCAGATTCGTCCAACGGGGGGGGGGGGTCTGCTGCTCCCTCCGATTAGGGACTTTCCACCCTTGGCCTGCAATTAGATAATTATTTAAAAAAAAATATTCAACCGAAATTGAGTTCGGTGGGACACTGACACAACCGAAATCCGATTTCGGTCGGTGTCAGGCACGGCCGAAATCGACTTTCGGTCGCCGATGATCTGACCGAAGTCGGGTTTCGATTGTGACAGATCCGACCAAAACACGATTTCGGTCGGATCCATGGCAACGAAACATAATTTCGGTCGTGACTTGGCCGCCCGAAATGTGATTTTGGCCGTGCCTTTTTCGTCCGATTTCGCGTCCGATCGACCGCTTTTCGGCCTATTTCGACCCGCTTTCGACAATATATCTACGTACGAATGAATTTACGACAATTTTCTTACCAATAGTGACAACACCCCTTTCCCTTTCCCTTTTCCGCCTCGTCGATCCATTTCGATTTGCAAATTCTCTGATAGTTTGATTTGGATGTGTGATTTGAAAAGTGTTGCGTAGTAAAGGATTTTAAATAAAATTCACTTTTTATTATATTTTACCTTTTTAAATTAATTTAAATAACATAGGGGCATAAACGCCTTTTTTCAACCCTTTAGGGGGCGGTAACAAGTAAAAGGGGCGGTAAATAGTAACACTGCTTGATGGTTGAAAATTATTTTTTTTTTTTTTCAATCGACCGTTTCTTTTTTCCTCTCAATGAGGTAAAACAGGTAATAACAAAACTTGTTTTGATATTCTCTACCTTGGGTATGCAATGCTGAAACACAGTTTATGGGTAATGACCATGTATAATTATACAAGGATGGTATAGCAACACATGAATAACAAACATGGGTAACTTTAACTATACACACTTCATACCTATCTTTACAGAGATATCAAACGAGCCGTTAGATATATAGACCCAAAAAAAAAAACAAAATAGCATTTTACGAACACTTGAAACCCTAGCTAGCAACACTATTGTACTCGCCACCGCAAATGGCCGCCGCCGCCGCCGCTCGTCCCCTCGTCTCCGTTCAGTCGCTCGACGGCGATATGGCGACCGATTCCAACTCCGTTCCCATCCCAGACGTCATGAAGGCGCCGATCCGACCCGATATAGTCACCTTCGTCCACTCGCAGATCTCAAACAACGCCCGCCAGCCCTACGCCGTGTCGAAGAAGGCCGGTCACCAGACCTCCGCCGAGTCCTGGGGTACCGGTCGCGCCGTGTCGCGTATCCCCCGCGTGCCGGGCGGCGGTACCCACCGCGCCGGGCAGGGTGCCTTCGGAAACATGTGCCGCGGCGGAAGAATGTTTGCTCCGACGAAGATTTGGAGGAGGTGGCACAGAGCGGTTAACGTGATGCAGAAGAGGCACGCCGTCGTGTCGGCGATCGCCGCTTCGGCCGTTCCGGCGCTAGTAATGGCGCGCGGGCATAGAATTGAGGAAGTTCCCGAATTGCCCCTCGTTGTATCTGATTCTGCTGAGGCCGTGGAGAAGACTAATGCTGCTATCAAGGTAATGAATTTCATAGATTTTATCTCTCTCCTTCATCCTTTCCCTTTGATTCATGAAAAGCATGGTATTTACTTTAGTTGATCATAACCAGTTGCTGAAACAAATCGGAGCTTTCCCTGATGTTGAGAAGGCAAAGGACAGCCATGCTATTCGTCCTGGGAAAGGAAAAATGCGCAATCGTCGCTATATCTCTCGCAAGGGACCTCTGATTGTGTACGGATCTGAAGGATCTAAGCTTGTGAAGGCCTTTAGGAACATCCCTGGCGTAGAAATTGTCCACGTGTCACGTCTCAACCTCTTAAAGCTTGCCCCTGGTGGTCATCTTGGTAGGTTTGTGATATGGACTAAGACTGCTTTCGAAAAGCTCGATGAGATTTACGGTACCTTCGATAAACCATCCGAGAAGAAGAAGGGCTATGTCTTGCCTAGGGGCAAGATGCTAAATGCAGATCTAGCTAGGATCATCAATTCTGATGAGGTGCAGTCTGTTGTTAAGCCAATCAAGAAGGAGGTGATAAGGGCTCCCCTTAAGAAGAACCCATTGAAGAATCTGAATGTGATGTTGAAGCTCAACCCTTATGCTAAGACTGCTAAGAGGATGGCTCTGTTGGCTGAAGCTGAGAGGGTGAAGGCGAAGAAGGAGAAGCTCGATAAGAAGAGGAAGCCCATCACTAAGGTAATGTCTTATCAAGTTTATGTGCTTAGTAATTTTAATTAATTTCACGGTTTATTCCATGGTTTGTTCGATTGATGTAGGAGGAGGCTGCTGCGATCAAGTCTGCTGGTAAGAATTGGTACAAGACTATGATCTCGGACAGCGATTACACAGAATTCGAGAACTTCACAAAGTGGCTGGGCGTATCTCAGTGATATACTCTCTTTTCTATTTACTATCTTATGGTGTCACAATACTTGTGTCTGTGTTTACTTCGGTTGTTGAGTTATGTGATTTTCTGGTATGGAGATTCTGCGTTGTCTTACTTTTTTTTATATATGGGCTGGTTATATCATATTACCCTTTTTTCTTGGATGTTTTTGTTATAGAGAGACTAATTCTTGAAAGTATTTTACATGTTTTCGAAACTTGCCATTTTTGAGGCCTCGCTTGAAGGGTTCAATTGTTATGACATACAACTATCATGAAAATTTGAGAGATGCCGAAATGTTAGGCGACACTTCAAACTTTTGAGTTCAATTTGGACATACAACCACTTTTCTAATCACTTGGGAAATAAAAAGAAAATAAGATGAAAAGGCTTTCATGCCTGGTGGTGGTGGGTTTAACCGAGCAAAAATACATTTTCACCCAATATTGAAAGTGAGTCCCTCATGGGGCAACAGATGCATTTCTATTTGAATAGCACGAAATCAAGAAAATGATCACTTATTAATGAAAGCCCAAGTCCATTTCACATTTACTTCATCGCTTCCCTCCACCGAATACAAGGTACATTTTCAAATTGCTATCTGCTAGTAATAATAATACTTCAACATCAATCTCTCTCTCTCTCTCTCGATCGAGCTTCCATTACTACAGGGGAAATGCTTACCTAACAACTCAAACCTTAAGTTTTTGAGATCTCTCAACACTACAAAATGTGGCAATTTCTAGCAGCAGCTGCTGCGGCGGCTGGGTCAGCCATTTTAGCTAAGAAGCTCAACAACGGAAAACCCTTTCCTGGGCTCAGCCCTAGCGACCAAGAACATGCACAAGACGTACCTCCTCAGTCTAAAAAATCGATCTTTCGCTCAAGCGACGAATTCGAAGAGACGATCGGCGGCAATGAGGGCGAAATCTTCAGGTTTTCCAGTCTAGAAAAAGGGTATGAAGAGTTCGAAAATAGTAGCGATGAGATTGTCTTGAAAGGGCCCAAGAAAAATAGGAAGGGAAGGAAAAAGGGGAAGGTGAAGAAGGTGGTCGATCGGCGAGCATGCGCAAGTGGAAAGAGGGTTTGTGTTTGCTTGAAGAAGAGGAGAACTTCAAAGGGTTAGTTTCGTTGTCCGAGATCCTTGAGTTGCTTCATTGAATCTCTTGCAATTTCAAGTTCTTACACCATCCCATAAACCAATCTTAGATCTTATTGTGCTATGTTGTAGCCTCATTGCTAGTTGTCGTCTAAAATTGCCAGATCTATTCGATCTTTTCCGTATTTTTACCTTGAAAGTTTGGACCAATCTTTCTTATAACAAGGGTCTGTTTCGAATTCATCTACTGATTGATTTCATTGTTCTATTCAGATAATGCCTTCAATTGGGGAGTTGGAATTGGGATAATGTACATGTTGTCAGCTGGGGAAACTGTCCAAGAACTCAAATCAGACGAAATGGGCCGCAAGAAAATCTGCGACGGTCAAGGATTTGGTAAGATTAAGACAGATATCGAGGAGAGAAACGAATCAACAAGTCTTGAACAACCTTTAAACCGAGAATATGGAGATCCTCAGCAGCAGTTGCCCGACGTGTTAGAAATGGATCAGTTGCAGGCAGAGCTTGAATTCGAACTTCAGAAGCTTCCATGGATTGCAACTGAAGAAAGTTCAGCTTCTGAAGGAAGAAATGTTCCTCTTCATGGATGCTCTGAGAAATCTTACCATCCGATGAATGGAGTATCGCCTTTCGAACTAAATCAAAAGCTGTCTACTTTGCTCCTCGAAAGGCAGGAAAATCAAATCGTCGAGCTAGAGAGTGAATTGCAGGCGGCGAATCGTTTGCTCCGTGAGAAAGAAGCTGAGCTCAGAGCTCTTAGAGATTGTGTCCAAAGCCTCACTCAGCTTTCGCTTTCAGGCGATGAAGACACTGAGGATGAACGCAAGAAATCGTCGGAGGAATTAACGGTTGGGATGAAAAGATCTCTAGACTCTGAATCGTATTCGTGTTTCACCGTATAACAGATATACTCGGATGCTTTGAAGTTACCGACTTTATTTCTTGGAATATACTCTGTAATGAGACACAGTAAGCCAATCTCTATTCTCTGTTTCCCTCCTTGCAGATCCAAGAAATGTGCCCTAATATGATTTTGTAATGTGTCTCGGACAAAAACTACAGCCCGAAATAAAATTGTCTGATAAGAGCACAAACACACATAACTACGAAGGAAATGTTCAAATAAAATCTCAATAGTCTTAACAAAACAAGGGGATTATATTAGTAGAAATTCTAATCATAAAGCCAAGATTTGACAAAGAAGAAGTTCTAGCAAAACATAAGAGTACAAAAAGAGCACAGAAACAGCAACATCAAAAAGCTACTTAACTACTCCCCAGGTGGAGCAACGCCTTGCTTAAGCCTTTCTCGCTTCATCTTCTTCTTTGAGACGGGCTTCTTTTTCTTCGAAGGAAGGGTTTTCTGAGCGTATGAGTACAGCACGTAATTTCCCACGAGGAATGCCAAGAGAAGCCCGCCGACGATAAGCAAGACGACCAATCCCGGGTTTAGCCCTTTAGCCTGAAAAAAGTAAGACAGCAAGGAAATACGATTGTCATAATTAAGGATGGAAGCAGGCAATAAGTGATCTTAGCTTTTCGTTGACCCAATAGTTTATGAAAATCGTATGGGCAGGTCTACAGTAAGTAAGCTAGGCATGAAAAATCTCAGATGAGAGGATAGTGACTAAGTGACTGAAGTAATTTCGTCCGTTCTTACTGAGTCTATAGGTGACAAATTTCGCCTTTCAACAAGGGTGAAGCATTAGTATGATTATTCGTACATGAGAAACATAGAAAACGCAAAATTGATCTCAAGTCGTTTGCGATATCAGCTCTGTCACGGATACTTCTAAAATCAATATAAGAATACACAGCATCTGACATAAGCTAATGACTTAGGGGAATGAATATAAATGACAGCCATAGAGAATCGAGATAGCCACTCATGACTCAACTAACAGTGAAGTGGAGATCTAAGATTCAAGAAAACACATTTTCAAGCTGCAAGTGTTTCAACAAACTAAGCATGCGTTGCAAAGCGTAGGCTTTCCGATCAAACCTCATAAAATCAAGTCTAGAAGAAGTAAAGTCTTATCAAGTTTTACAGAATGAGTGAAGCGATACCAACAACAACATCATCATCAACGAATTAAGCTCCAGCAAATCGCGCACAAGCACGGAATCATCCATCGAAAATGAAATTCATTACAAAAAACGGAAAAATCACAACCATATCGTCCCTGAAAGATCTAACAAAAACAAAAAACGGGGAAGATCTGCCACGATTAAAGCTAGAATCACAAGTAGATCTAAAACTGAATCACCGCACCGTTGGATCTTGGCCTTTGAAATTCTCTCCCTGATCCATCGCCAAATTTCCTTCCCTCGAGAATGAAAACAAAGTAAACGCAGAAACGATAAGATCGATCGAAGAGGATTTGGATTAATCAGTGCAAAGGATTGACCCGAGGGTCTTCAATGTCAAAGGACAGGACAAGAGTGTTGAACAAAAGGGAACGTTTCCTATTTTTATTAAACAAAAGGGAACGGATCGAAAGTTACCGAAATACCCCAACTTAAGTAGCATTTATTCGAGTAATAAAAAAATTCGAATTAATTCGAATATTTTTTTTAATTCGAATTTATTCGAATTAATCAATTCGAGTAACAAAAAACTCGAATTGAAAAATATTAATTCGAATTTTTAATTCGAATTTTTTTTACTCGAATAAGTGCTATTTTTCTATTCGAATGTACTCGAATAGTTCGAATAAAATATTCGAATAAATCGTTTTTTACTCGAAAACGTCGATTTCAAGCTCAAAAACACGAAAATTCACCCAGATTTGGGGTAAATACATGTAAGAATCACGAACCCATCGATTAAAATCTCATTTCGACATGAAATTTTAGTCGAGCGGATCAAAATGATAATCAAACACTTCGATTTTTTTTCAAACACCCAATCCCTTTTTTTTAATTAGAAAACCTAGAATCCCTTCTTGTTAATTTCACACAAAAGTAATCCTATTTAACAAAAAAAGCCACAAGAGTGTTCGTTCAAACTCCGTAACAGATATTACGACACTTGCATTCAAGTCCTCTGCTTTTCACAATCTATAATTTCAGCCCAAAAACCATCCTACAACCCAAATTACGGCCCACTAACTACACATATATATATGACTTTCTATTTAATTAATTTTTTAAAACGTATCTCCACTCTTTTTTCAAATTTTAGAAAAAAGACTAATATATTCCTTGAATTGAGCAAAGGTAAGAAACTACATTAGAAAAATGAAGTACAAAATGCAAGCAAAATATGGGCCAACTCAATAACTAGGAAGACAATGCATTGTAGTTTTTCTGCTCTTTCAACATATTATCCAAGAAATCTTGTGGATCAAGGTCAAACGACGGGCCAAATTGACATGTGTCGTTGTCAAACAAAGACGTGAAGATACAAGACTCGAACGACGATTCTTGTTTTCTGTAAGATGTCCCGACGTCCTTCTCGCATTGAAATGGATCTCGAATGCCCGAGATGTTGCAATGGAGAGAAGCGCCGTCGTCAAATCTTACCACATTTTTTGGGTGTGCGCTCGCGTGTATCACTAATTCGCGCATAAACGCCTAAAGGAACAAGAAGAAGCAAAAAATCTTTAGGAATTCTGAATAATAAGATATTCGTAAATCCGCATGAAATTTATACCTTCTCCCCATTCGTAAGCTGATCGATAGCGACGAACCCTAATGCTTCTAAATAGAGCCCGAGAATTTCTTTCACAATGTTGAACACCACTCCGATTCTCGGCTTCGAATTAGGACATTTGTACAAGTACTTTTCGGGGCACAATGCACAAGTCTTTGCGTGCTGAACGGTAGCATCCCATGCTTTCGTGGACTTCATGAGCACAATCTCACCACCGCCGAATTACATTGCATGTATAGTGTTGGGAATGGTGGTGGGCCCCGCGGTGGTCAGTGGGCCCCGCAGCGAAACAGGTCCCGGTTTGGCTCGGTACGACAATCGGGAGAAGTGGGATCCACGGGGTAAATTTGGTGGGACCCGCACAGTAACTACCACGGTAAAAATAAAATTTACCGTAAGGTAAGAAAGAACACCAGAACTTTAACGTGGAAAACCCTCTGTTAACGAAGAGGGAAAAAACCACGGCCGAGTCGGCAAAATCTTCACTATAGTAAAAATTACAACCCTCGAATTTTTACTATCTCACTTTTACCACTCGTGTTTACCTCACACCTCTCTGTGGATGTGAAACCCTATCAGTTTCTACTTGAACTGATATCCTCACAATTCACTCGAACTACTTCTCTCTATTTAGTAAAACTCGAATGAGCTTGTGATGATAATAACTGAAGAATCCTCAGCCTATTTAGAGATGTCTTCAGCTCTTCTGGACCACTCGAAATGGGTGGACAGAAATCCGCCGCGTCGCCCTTCAATATAAACCATTCATTAAAATAATATTATAATATAATATTATTTCTTTTAATTTTTTTCTTTGGTTGGTGTGCGGTAGGTGGCTGGAAGTCAACAATTATCCCCCTCCAGCCTCACTCATTATTTGCGGGGAGATCCCTACCGCCTCAGCGATAGCTCATGCCGGCTTCCGGCGTAGAACTCTGTCTTCTCCTTGGGAATAACTTTCGTCAGAATGTCCGCAACATTCTTGTCTGTGCGGATCTTCTGCAGTTTGAACGCTTTCTCCTCAATAGCCAATCTGAGTCAGTGATAACGAACGTCGATGTGTTTCGTCCTCGAATGATACATAGTATTCTTGCTCAAGTCCAAAGCACTTTGACTATCGCAAAATATTATGTACTCCTCCTGTTGAATTCCCAACTCCTGAAGAAATCTCTTCAACCAGAGCATCTCCTTGCCAGCTTCTGTTGCTGCAACATACTCCGCTTCAGTAGTTGATAAAGAAACACATTTCTGTAACCTCGACTGCCATGAGATAGCTCCCCCTGAGAATGTAAATATGTATCCCGACGTTGACTTTCTGCTGTCGAGATCACCGGTCATATCAGCATCCGTATAGCCTGTAAGAAAACATTTACCACTTCCAAACGTTAGGCATAATTTGGAAGTTCCTCTCAGGTACCTCAAGATCCATTTTACTGCTTCCCAATGTGACTTCCCGGGATTTGATAGAAATCGACTCACAACGCCAACTGCATGAGCGATATCTGGCCTTGTACACACCATGGCGTACATCAAACTTCCGACCGCCGATGAATATGGAACATCTGGGACATCTTCTTCGTCTTTTGTTGTTGATGGACCGGATTTCTTTCGCAACTGAAAGTGCACGGCAAGTGGCGTGCTAACTGGCTTAGCATCCTTCATATTGAACCTCTCTAAAACTCGTTCAATATAGCGCTCCTGGGATAGCCACAATTTCCCAGCTTTCCGGTCTCGGGTAATCTCCATTCCGAGAATCCGCTTTGCCGAACCCAAATCCTTCATGTCAAACGTCTTTGACAAATCTTTCTTCAACCCGCTAATCATCTCTGCATCTTGTCCGACAATTAGCATATCATCAACATACAGGAGAAGAACGATAAATTTACCGTTAGAGTATCTCCGGACGTAAACACATGGATCTGCATCTGTTCTCTTGAACCCCTGATGCACCATGAAATAATCAAATTTCTTGTACCATTGCCGTGGAGCTTGCTTCAGACCGTACAAGCTTTTCCTCAGCCGGCAGACCATGTCCTCTTTACCTCTAACCTCGAACCCTTCGGGTTGTTCCATATATATCTCCTCATCAAGATCACCATGCAAGAATGCGGTCTTCACGCCGAGTTGCTCCAAGTGAAGATCCATGGTAGCAGCTAATCCCAGTATGACTCTGATTGAACTCATCTTCACAACCGGTGAAAATATCTCGTCAAAGTCGATCTCCTTCCTCTGAGTGAAACCTTTGGCCACTAATCGAGCCTTGTACCTGACCAGCTTGCCATCATCCTTCTTCAATTTGTACACCCATTTGTTCTTGAGTGTCTTCTTTCCTTTCGGCAATCGAACTAACTCGTACGTATCATTCTTCTTCAGAGAATCCATCTCCTCTTGCATGGCCTTTATCCAACAATCTTTGTCCCTACAAGATTGTACTTCCTGGAAGCTCTCTGGCTCCCCCTCGTCAGTAATCAAAATATAATCAGAACTCGGATACCTCGTAGATGGTTGACGTTCCCTAGTTGACCTTCTTAGCTGAGGTTCAACTGCTTCTTGCACATCTGAAGGCTCCCCCTGCTCAGTACCTTCAGTGTGTTCATCTACGACAGGTTCATCATCATCATCATCATCATCATCATCAATGACTGGCTCTTCTGGTTCAGGTTCTGATTGCTGCATTCCTTCCTCTGTGGCACCTTTATATGGAATGCTGACTGGTGTATCGTCTACACCGCCACCTGTGGATTTCGTCATATCCACATTTGAGTCGCCCATAATCTCGTGCTCATGGAATACTACATCGCGACTTCGAACTGTCTTCTTCTTCTTTGGATCCCAAAGCCTGTAGCTGAACTCCTCGTCTCCGTACCCAACAAAGATGCAAGGATTCGATTTATCATCGAGCTTCGATCTTTGTTCCTTCGGCACATGCATGAATGCCTTGCAGCCAAACACTCTCAAATGTGAATACGAGATGTCTCTACCAGTCCACACCTTCTCTGGAATGTCGAAATCCAACGCCGATGAAGGTAGTCGGTTGATAAGATAGACTGCAGTGTTGACAGCTTCCCCCCAAGATAGATTAGCCATCTTGAGCATCGCTCGGACTCTCTCCATAATCGTTCGGTTCATTCTCTCCACGACACCGTTCTGCTGAGGAGTGCCAGGAACTGTCTTCTCATGCCTAATGCCCTGCTTTGTGGAATAATCTCTGAACTCCCGAGAGATGTATTCACCACCATTATCTGTGCGTAGACACTTTAGCGGCATTCCCGTTTCTCTTTCCACCATCGCATGGAACTTCTTAAAATAGTAGAACACCTGGTCCTTCGTCCGCAACAGATATACCCAGGTCTTGCGAGACGCATCATCAATGAAGGTCAGAAAATATTTACTGCCTCCCAGAGATTCGACTTCCATGGGTCCGCATACGTCAGAGTGTACCAACTCCAACTTCTTCATTCGCCTGGTTAAATTCTTCGCGAATGAAACTCTATGTTGCTTCCCAAATAAACAATAATCGCAGGGGTTTAGCGCTTTCTCCTTGGCTACTGGTATGAGGGACTTTCTAGCCAAGACATTCAACCCCTTCTCTCCTACGTGTGCCAGCCGTCTGTGCCACAAATTTGGAGAAGCATCATCTGCAACTGCGTTCAGTTGGTTAGCACATATCGTCGCGTGCATCTTGTACAGCGAGCAGCATAGCTTTCCTCTCGCTACCACCAATGATCCCTTGGTGAGTTTCCAGTTGCCATTCGTCATCTCCTTATAGTATCCTTCGTTGTCCAGCACCTTCACAGAAACTAGGTTGAGACGCAGGTCTGGAATGTGTCGCACATCTTTCAGCCGCAATGTGCACCCTACGCTCGTCTGGATACAGATATCACCGATCCCCACTATTTGAGAAATACTTTGGTTACCCATCTTGGTAGTGCCAAAGTTTCCTGCCTTATACGTGGAGAAGTATTCACGCCTTGGAACACAATGGTAGGAAGCACCAGAGTCCACTACCCATTCGGTGCTTGCATCCGCAACATGACAACAGTCTGCTTCATTCACCAGAGTAACCTCTCCTCCATCGTTTGAGGCGATTGCAGACGTGTTCTTATCATCGTCTTGTTTCTGTTTTCCGTTGAGAAGTCTACAGTTTCTTTGTAAGCGGCCAACTTTTCCACAATTGTAGCACTTCCTCATCTCCGTGGACTTGGATCTATTTTTGGACTTGTCATATCCTTTTGGTCCTCTACTCTTGCTCCGACCCCTATTCTCCATGACAAGGGCCTGATTTCCCGTACTGGTACTGGCAGCATCCTTCCGTCGCAACTCTTCATTGTATAGTCTATTTTTCACCATCTCCATCGTAACTTTACCACTTGGTGCGGAGTTAGTGAGCGATACCACCAACGTATCCCAGCTATCAGGTAGAGATCCCAAAAGTAGACATGCTTGTAGCTCATCATCAAGGACTAGACCGGCACTTGTGAGTCCTTCGAAGTCGTTCAGATGTTCAGCAACTGATCGTCCCTCGTTCATCTTCACATTCATGAGTTTTCGCATCATGAATACCTTGCTCAGCGCATTCGTTACCTCATACATACCCTCCAATTTCGTCCGGAGTTTGTAGGGGTCTGTCTCATTTCGGACGTGGTTGTAGAGGCTAATGTCCACCCATTGGCGGATCATAGCTAGCGTCTTTCGTTGCAATTTCTTCCATTGGTCAGCCTTCCCTTCTTCAGGCATCTTGCCTTCATTTTCGATTGGTTCATGGAGGTCTTTGCAATAAAGATAATCCTCCATCCTTGATTTCCATATGGAGTAATTCGTTACTGTCAGCTTGATCATTCCTCTGTCATTCTCCATGGCCGTCAAAATTACCAGCAACCTACTAGTACCTTTTCTGATGTGGAAGATCAGTCAAAGCTGCAACCACAGAGCATACTCAGAATACTATCAGGCTCTGATACCACTTGTTGGGAATGGTGGTGGGCCCCGCGGTGGTCAGTGGGCCCCGCAGCGGAACAGGTCCCAGTTTGGCTCGGTACGACAATCGGGAGAAGTGGGACCCACGGGGTAAATTTGGTGGGACCCGCACAGTAACTACCACGGTAAAAATAAAATTTATCGTTAGGTAAGAAAGAACACCAGAACTTTAACGTGGAAAACCCTCTGTTAATGAAGAGGGAAAAAACCACGGCCGAGTCGGCAAAATCTTCACTATAGTAAAAATTACAACCCTCGAATTTTTACTATCTCACTTTTACCACTCGTGTTTACCTCACACCTCTCTGTGGATGTGGAACCCTATCAGTTTCTACTTGAACTGATATCCTCACAATTCACTCGAACTACTTCTCTCTCTTTAGTAAAACTCGAATGAGCTTGTGATGATAATAACTGAAGAATCCTCAGCCTATTTATAGATGTCTTCAGCTCTTCTGGACCACTCGAAATGGGTGGACAGGAATCCGCCGCGTCGCCCTTCAATATAAACCATTCATTAAAATAATATTATAATATAATATTATTTCTTTTAATTTTTTTTCTTTGGTTGGTGTGCGGTAGGTGGCTGGAAGTCAACATATAGAGATGCGACAAAAAAAAAAACTCAACGAATGATTCGAACAGAAATGGTTGTATGCAAATGATGTATTCTTACATCGCGAAGATTGACGGGGTCCATGTTGTGTTCCGAAAGAAAATCCTTCACCGTGTTGACGTTTACGCCGCTTAACCTCTTGTGGTAAGGACCGTCCTTGCGTATGTTCTCCAGTCTCCATACGTCGTGATTCAGAGAAGCGGGATAGATCTTTTTGCTCACTGAAAAACATCCGTGTTGGAATATCAAAACCAATCATATATCAGCTTTAGTATGACATCTGTAGAAGCTTAGGGGGTATGTATTGTCAATTGATTTTAGAATGAAACCCTGCATGTGCTTATGTATTAGACTTTTGAATTTGGGCTAGATGGGATATATTCTCCAACAATTCAAAACTAGTACATTTTCGCACTTTCGTGTGCTTACAATATAATTTTGTTTTAATATTATTTAAAGTTTTAAGATTACTAATTTTTAGTGTTTAAGATAAAACAAAAGTTCTAATTTTTAAATATAAAAGAATAATGCATAAGGGTGTAAGTGCAACAAATAAAAAATTTAGAAGTTATATGAAAAGTCAATTAATTAATTACAAATAGAAGGACTAAACCGTAAATAAATTGACAGACCAAATTTGACACTTTATAGCCACCCTAAACCAATTATATAAGAGTATAGATATGCAAAGTCCCATTACTTACATAGAACGAGAGAAATTTCAAGAAGCACTTACTGTTCCGTTTATCATTGAGGGTGAATGTATTAGTCTTCGCCTCCTTTACTCTAACGCCATATTGATCGTGATCCACGATTCTCGCGCCGAGTCTGTACTCGCATTTATTCACGGGCATATTGGTGTATCTGAACGAGATTTCATGAGCATTAGCATGCCCCTCTCTCAAAAACAGGCATGGTTTATCGCACAATAACGATCTTGTCCTCTTTTTTCCATCCTTGCTAGCTTCAATTACGAAGCTGTTAAACTCTTCCGATGTCCAATTTTCTTGGCTGAAGTCTTTGTCGAGGACAAGAATTTCCACCGGTAACGAGGATTCTGGTTCGGTATGGACGATATTACCTGTGGCTTCGTCGAGTAGGGATACTTGTGGAGGGATTCCAAGTTCTTGGAACGTTTTTCCAGTGTAAACCGTCTTGTTGATATCGTAGCATTAGCTTCAAAGGTCTTGGAGCACGGTAATAAGCTTCCCTATCAATATGCACGGTAGTAAAAGTCCGATTCAACTAACGGTTAATGAAATTGAAAGTGAAAGAAACGCCCGGCATGAAAACCTTAACGGTGCGGTTGGATCAAGGAAAGTTGTGAGGAAAAGTATAATCATATGACACTCGAATAGTGCAGTGCCACTACACGTTTCATTTTCTTTTCCACATAAAACTATGCAGACCATACACACTCTAAATATTTCCACATGCTTATGTTACCATAAACATAAGTATCGTTTTATGGGCATCGATCAAAAGACGAGTTACAAACTAAACACAAAACCTTATAATCTGCAGCATTAAACATATACTAATTTGAATTAACACTCAAAAGATATGTCCACGATAACCTTTAGAAAACATGCCTAACCAGGAAACGAAGGGCAAGACTCCATTAAAGAAATATGAAGTGATGAATATGAGAGCTTAATGCTACTCACCTTACAAATGCGTTGACGTCTTCGTCAATGTTAGGGAAATAGTCATGAACATAGGATATTCCTGACATTTTTCTCCGTTTGCTAAAGAATCGCTGTGATTGTCCTATTTATAAAGGTCGTGGAACTTGGACCATCGATGTATAGCAACAATAGTAAACAGTAAGTTTCATTTAAAACAGAAAGGAAAAAAGAATGGGGAAATGTAAGTAAATTCATTGCGGGGCAATTTCTCCACTGAATACGGCTAACAAGATGACGCATGCATGTTTCGGCTAAGAAATATCTTTCTATAAGATATTATACATTAAAATTTGGACGTGATGATCGATGTGCTTTTGGCAATCTAGCTTGCAATGTGATATATATATATATATATATATATAATATATGAAGTACATGGGCAAATCATGTTGCTAAGTGACATTATTTTATTAGCCTATGCAGAGTGTGTGGTTATCAGGTTCAGTAAGAAGTTGCAGCGAAATTTCGTGGAAATCATGTTTCAAGTCCCACACGGTTTCCAGAAATATAATATATGATGTCTTTTGTCCTCGCTATAATGATATATGTATATATGGTCTATTCTTCTTTCCTATGATCCTATCCAAGTTGACCAAAATCCATGAAGAATTGAAGATGGAGTCTGTGTGAGTGTGACACGACACATAAGAGAAAAGAAATAGTTTATCATGTGTCGAACATTAAATACTTGGGTCGATTATTGATAGTGATGATTTATATATATAATATTAGCATTTTCTAAAAAGTTAATGCGTTTGCAGTGTTTTAAAACGCGCTTTTGAGATAGCGCGTAGCGTAAATAGCGTAGCGTATTGCGTGAGTATTTCGGACGTGTCACTTATTACGTTAAGAAACATAGTTTATAACAAAGCATTAATCATAAGCACATTATTCAGTAAGCTTTATATAAAATTTGGGCTCAATAATATATGTAATATCTAAAAGCATACATAAAAATATATTAACAATTCACGTACATAAGATTTAATAAAATTTTTAAATCTAATTTCACTCTCATCGGATTCCACAAGTATTAAAAATATTGAAAAAGATAACAAATAAATTTTAGGAACCTAAACTTAAAAATGTAATATTAGAAAATGATTCTTGTGGATACCAAAAATATAAGATATGCATGTCATTTTGATCGTTATTAAATAAAGAATAAATTAGATAAATTTCTTTATTTCACATAGATTACATTAAATAATCGCTTTTTATGTTTTGGTGAAAGTATTTTAAAAGTTTTAAAAAACTGAAAAAGTAAAATAAAAATGTTAGTCAAATGGACATTGCCACGTCGCAATAACATATCTGCCTCTCTCTCTCTTATTCCAATATTATTGTGTATACGCTTTTTTTTCTTACGGTTCGTTGCGTTTTGGGGAGAAATTACGCGAAAGTGCGCTATGGAACACTTTTTTAAACATTGTGCTGTGCTATAATAATAAATATCATATTAAATTTATTGTAATTAAAATGTTTAGTAGAAATTATAATTTAAATTTAATTATATATGTATAAGTATATCAAAATTAACTTTGCATTAACTAAAAATAAAATAACCAAAATAGTGATTAAAGATAGTGGATGATTTTCTTTAATTTTAATTAATATTTTAATAAAGCTTAGACGACCATTTTAGAGAATGTGAGTTAATTTTTTATATTTGAATAATTATTATTTTGTAAAAAAATATGAGTACATTGATAGATCAATCAAATTTATGACAGGTTTTAAGACTCATAGAGCCTTTATATAAGAGAATATATATACATATATATAACATATATATATATATATGTATATCTAAATGTCAGTACATTTTGACGTAATCTGTATTTTGGGGAGATTTTGGTTTAATTTGGGGTGAATCTATAGAAAAATACTCAATTGGAAATTTTTTTACACATAACTACCCATGTCAGAAAATTTACAGATAGGTACCCGATTTAATTTTACCAGTTTCTTTAGTCATATCGTACCTTCCTGTGTGTATATTGCGTACTATAACACGTTTATATAGGGTACCTAAATATAGGATACGTTTTACCTACGGACATGCCTGTGTTACATAGGGCGTACCTAAATATAACATACGTCGTACTATTTTCTGCTATATAGGGTACCCAAATGTGTTGAGATAGGGTACCCAAATGTGTTGTTTGGTATACTTTCGAGGATCGGGTACCTATGTGTAAAAACTTTATTCTGTTAGGTACCTACATATAAAAAAATCCTGACTGGGTACTAAATTACAAATTTTTTTCCAAATAGATACTTATGTGTAAAAACCCCTTAATTTGGATCATCAAATAGCACGAGGGCTTTGGTTTACATCAGAGTTTGATAAATTCATTTACGTCCCTAAGATTTTAAACGTTTCATTGAAGCCCCAATGGATACAAATATTTGACTTTTGGTTTTGCTGTACTCGAGTCGAGACCATGGTTTTGAAGACCGGACCAGACCGGCTGATTCCGACTGGACCGGTCAAAAATTCGATTCGATCCAGGTCCGATCTTGGCTTTAATTAAAAAAGAAAAATATATAATTTGTACTAATACTCACAAAACTGAATAATATCAAAATGTTGGGCTGGTCTAGCGGTGACGCACTCGTTTGGTTAACAAATTGGGTCTCGGTTCGAGTTCTCTTTGCGACACTTTTTCCAATTTTATAATTAATTATCAACCCAATATTTTTCTTCTATTTAATTTTGACCCCCAAAGTGATAGATTTAATACTTTACATCCCATAGTACAATTAAATTTTAATCCCCAATACAATTTATATTATTAATTTTGCCCTTCAATTTTATAAATTAGACTTTCGAAAATGTCCATAAAAACATGTATATTTTCTATTTTTGATTGATTTATTCATAAATTATATATTTTTAAAATCTAAATATACCGGTTTAACTCCGGCTTGATTCCGGTACTGTAGTCTAGTGTTGGCAACGGGGACGGGGACCCCGTCCCCGCCCCGCGAGGCTTTCGGGACAATATTGTCCCCGTCCCCGCCGGATCCGCGGGGATTCAATTTTAAAGAAATTTAATATTTAAATATAATATCTAAATTTAATTATATTTTCGTTATAAATGTTATATAAACTATTATGTTCGTTATAATATATTTTCGTTTTCTATATTATTTGTATTAATTTAATATTATTTAATCTATATTTAATATTATTTAAATTATAATTTAATATTATATATATTATAATATATAATATAGAAGGTGGGGCGGGGCGGGGAACGAGGCGGGGATCCCCGCGGGGAAAAATCTTTCCCCGTCCCCGCCCAGCGGGGATAAAAACTCGTGGATTCCCCGCCCGGTTCGGGCCGGATCCCGCGGGGATGGGGAATCCCCGCCCCACTGCCATCCCTATACTGCAGTTAAATCAATAAATCTTATACTAAAATTTTCGGTAGGGTTCGAAAACCCTGTTTGAGAACCTCGACTCGAGCCTCGAGAGTCGAGTGAAGGGTATTTTTGGAATACTCGGAACAACATCATCGGCACAGCAAACTTCTAGTTGGACATGAGTCAATTCTGTTCATCGTTTTAATCCTCTGATATTCCCTATCGATTGATTTCTGTTAAAGAGCTGCAAAAAGGGCAAAAAACAAACAAGATCGTTACCCTTTGGTGCTGAACAGATGAGTGTGATCGATTTACTCACTCGAGTTGACGCGATCTGCCAAAAGTACGACAAGTACGACGTCGCACAGAAGAATTCCAATGTCGCCGGAGATGACGCGTTTGCTCGGCTGTACGCGTCTGTCGACGCTGAAATTGAGTCTGCTCTTCAGGTTTCAAATTTTTGTTTTCTCAAATCGTCCTTTTGGTTTTCGCCGTCCTTTTCTATTCTGAGGTGTTAAAAAAAGGTATTCTTTTCTCTCGCAGAAAGCCGAGGCAGCTTCGAAGGAGAATAATCGGGCCTCTGTGGTAGCGATCAATGCTGAGGTTCGCAGGACTAAGGCTAAATTACTTGAGGAGATTCCTAAATTGCAGAGACTAGCCGTTAAAAAGGTTCGTTCTTTCATACTTCTTCCACTGTAGTTTTTTTTTATATGTAATTGATGTAGATCTATCTCTCTGGGTGATGATTTTTAGTTACCTTATTTGACTCCATCGGATGAATAAGCAACGTACCAATATTTTTTTGACTACGTTATACTTAGGCAGTCGATACACTGAGACGTAGACATTCATAATATGGATTCAGTTTACGAAAGGGGACCTAACAGTTTTCGACAAATACTTGTTGCTATCTAACTTCATGTGTGGCTTGTCATTTTATGATTACTTTGTTTAGAGAGACAATCCAACCTTCTAGTTGGCGTGGGTTTTCAGAACGTTGGTGTCTTGTTGCAAAGTCGAAAAACCTAAGTTCTTTTTACCCAACTCACCTTCAGCTCGTTGGTCCTTCTACATTCTATCATCAAATTGTACTATTTCAGTCGCGCCAAGCCATCTTATTGGCTTATGAAGATTGTTTGTTTTTTGTTGTTGTTAGTTAGAGGCTGTTAGTAGGGATTCACTTATTATGTTTGGAGTGAAGACAAGTTTTTCAAAAGTGACACTGTGCATTGACTCTCTCTTGCCTTTCTTGTCAGGCTCCTCTATTATGTTATTGTGTGTGTATTGCCTGGCTCGATACTTGTATTATTTTTTATTACAGGTTAAAGGACTTTCAACAGAAGAACTTACTACTCGCAATGATTTGGTCCTTGCCTTGCCTGATAGGATTCAAGCCATACCCGATGGCTCTGCAGCACCACCTAAATCGTCTGGGGGTTGGGGAACCTCTGGAGCTCCTCGCACTGAAATCAAATTTGACTCAGGTTTTATCTCCGCCACTGCCCCGATGATGGATTTTTTATATGCGATTTGTTAATCTGTGATTCAATTTTTTAGATGGAAGATTTGATGATGAATATTTCCAACAAACTGAAGAGACTAGTCGATTCAGACAAGAGTATGAGATGCGGAAAATGAAGCAGGCATGTCAGTTACGCTCACTCACTCACACACACACACACAATATAAGATTTATCCGTCGTCTGATTTGCGTACTATCTCTTGCCATAGGATGAAGGATTAGATGTTATAGCAGAAGGTTTGGATACTTTGAAGAACATGGCCCTTGACATGAATGAGGTTATCTTTCTTCTCCTCCTGATCTGCTTGCACATTTTTTTGTATCGGTTTTTCTTTTATTAAATATCTGTTTAAATTAGTTGCTTATAGTCGTTTCTTTCTCTCCAATTCTATGGAACTAACCCTATGTTATGAGCATTTCATGCAGGAATTAGATAGGCAGGTTCCTCTTATGGATGAGATTGACACAAAGGTCAGACTTTTGTAATAACCTTATCTGTGCATTCCTTTTCTTTTTTATCTAATTCAGTTTCTTTTTAGGACTGCTACGCGTCGTTTTTCATCTTTTTTGAAGTTTTCGCCCATTTTCATTGATATTTACTCACACACACACACACACACACGAGCACATCAATATTCTTGCCTAGTTTTACTGAAGCTACTGTTGGAGCTAATTGTGAGGTTTAACATGTTTCTCTTACAGGTGGACAAGGCTACATCGGACCTTAAAAGTACAAATGTCAGACTGAAGGACACCGTTACTCAGGTGAAATAAATCTCTCGTCTCATCTCTTAAAACTCAATATGATCCAAGTCTCACCTAATCACTTCCAATCCCGGTAAGAAAGACTGAGGAAAAGATAGTGATCAAATGTTAATATGGGCAAAATTTGATTCTGTTGCAGCTGAGATCTAGTAGAAATTTTTGCATCGACATCATTTTGCTGTGTATAGTTCTCGGGATTGCTGCCTATCTATACAAGTAAGTGAAATGCCTGTGTTAATAAACTAATATATGCAGAATCAAGAAAAGCAAATTAATGGCTCGTTATCGAAATATTGCAGCGTGTTGAAGAAATGATACAGCAGCAGTTTCGAACTGCATGTGTTTCTTCATATACATGTGCACTGTTGCTTGCTGATTCAGACAGTGTTTTGCTTCTTTGTAATTTATCACTCATTACTGCCCTTTACTTTGGATTGGAGATTACCTACTGTGAAAGACGCTGTTATGTTCAGCAAAACTTGGTAAAATGGGAACCTTGTTATTTATATCAAATTAGTTTTTTCATGGCATACCAATTTAATTGGAGACTACTAGGTGACCTTTGTTTATACTACTTCTTCCGTCCCACTTATTTCTTCCCATATTTCGATTCCGGGCGTCCCACATAATTCTTCCTATTTCTACTTTTGGTAAAAATTATTCCAATAATTAAACTAATTACACCATTTATATTTAAAAAGGCTTCTTAATTTGCGTGGCCACTAAATAGTTCTCTCTCAATTCCTTAAAAGTGTACTATAATATTAAAAAATTGTGGTTCTTAATCTACGTGCCCACTAAGTTTTGGGATATATTAAGTGGGACAGAGGTAGTAGTATTTTCTGTATAGTGCCCGCTAAACAGGGCTGTATTTGGCCCGTTCATCACGGCATGTAGCACATGGTCATATAATTTTTAGGACACGTTTTAAGTGTTTGAGGATGTCACTAGTATGATCAACGTTTATGTTTTGGGTCTCAATCTATTAAAACATGGGGCCGCCGGAAATGTAAAAAACGACCCTGTCCATCTCAATCACGATGTATATCAAACCTGCTCGTCAACAAGTCAAAGAGAAAATCCACCCAACCGCCCACAATATTATCTCAACTTATATGTACCTTTACTGTGAAGGTTCACTTTCTTTAACCTAAATGGTTGATATTTTGTCAATTGTTGGCATTCGATTCAATTAATATTATTAAAATAATCTGTCTGTGTAGGGTTCTAAATTTGTTTTTAACTTTATTAATTCTTCTATTATGGAATTGACATTTTTATTTTAAAAGTTAATTTTGTCTATTTACATTTATAACGTAAGTTAATAAAAAAATTTAGGTAATATAAGAAAAGAAGCGAAGCATTATGTTATTAAAATCCACATAATTAAAAATAATTAAACAAGCCAAATACCTAACTTTGGACCAATGAATAAAACAGAAGTTTCTGGAAAATAAAAATAAAAATGAATTACAAAATAATTGTACTGAGGCCCAAAATCTGGAAAAATAAGAGCCCGTAAACGAAAATGACTAATTAATAGAATAAAAAGACCCACACCAGTTTTTTTTAACCTGCTCAGCCCATCACTGCCCTATTCATCTTCTTCAAGGGGTGGCTCTGCAGCTGAGTCGATGGAAAATCAGGGCTCGTCGGAGTTGCTACCACATTACGCCTAAAAGGTAAACCGGCCGGCCGGAGGGTCAACAAACTCCCTGAGCCCCTCTGTAGATCCGTCCCTGTGTGTAGGGGCATAAGTACAATAATAAACATGGAGGGAATAAGTATGTTAATTATTTAATAAATGAAATTATAAATGGAGAGGTTGTAAATATTTTGAAAGAATAATGTGACAGTTTATAGTCACTCTTAATATAATAGAATATACGCTGGTAGGGGTGTTCATTCGGTAAAAACCGAACCGAACCGAACCGAAAATTCGGTTACCGAAAATTTCGGTTTTTTATTTTCAGAACCGAAAACCGAACCGAATTTAATCGGTTCGGTTTCGGTTAAAACCGAATTTTTTCGGTTCGGTTTCGGTTACCGACCGAAAAACCGAAATTAAAAAAAAATTAATTTTTGGGGGAAAAATAATATTTTAATACCAAACCGATTTAATTTAAATATATATATTAATTAATTTATTAAATATATATAGAAAAATAATATATATCATAACCGAATTTATTTATATATATTAATTAATATATTAAATATATATTTTAGTTAATTTATTAAATTTCGGTTTTTTCGGTTTTTTTCGGTTAACCGAATTACCGAACCGAAAAAACCGAAAATTTCGGTTTTCTATTTTTAAGAACCGAAAACCGAACCGAAACTCTTCGGTTCGGTTCGGTTCGTACCGAATTTTCGGTTTTCGGTTCGGTAATTCGGTTAAACCGACTTTTGAACACCCCTATACGCTGGTATTTTAAGCAGTTGTGAGGGTATTGGTTGAAATAAATTAAAAATGAGGGGCGTGTGCGGTTTATGGAATTTGGTGTTAAAAGGAATAATTTCCGTGTATAAGAAATAAATGAGGAAATGAAAAGAAAACAAATGGACAACTACGGCCCATAAAGTATTCCAAATACACAACGCAGAAATCCACGTGGCATATGGCAATTTGTTTCGGGCCGCCTACATCAAGTCACGCAGACGCGTGGCAATCGATTATTGGTTGGAGTAACGTGTTGTAGAAAAAAATGAATTCATCCGAGGATCATCATCTTCCCTCGGCTGAGTTAACTTAAAATCGTAGAAGTTCACGCCACAGAACATAGAGTCAGCAGGCGTCGCGACACTTATCGGCGTTTTCGATTTGTATTTTTTTGTTAGTTTGATGAGATATAGGAGTACTCGTTAGTGGAATCCGAAGAAGCGTTGAAAGGGGAGGAGACGGAGATGGAAACCTTGAGACATTGTCACCTCGATTTTGTGGCGTGGAGAGGATTAATGCATATGGCGTTTATCCTTAATTTCGTGTTTTGTTGCCAGATCATCCTCCTCCAACCGCTCGTTGCTGATTCAGGTGAGTTGGTTCCTTCAGAATTGCGTTTCGATTTGCCTAATTAGAGTAAAGAAGCTGATTTGGTCCCTTTTCGCGTCATTTTAGTTAAGGTAAGTATCTTTAGTTAGTCACTGGCCAGCTAGATTAGAATATCTTCACTGGCAATGTCTGTTTGTGGGCGAATGACAAATGTAGTGTGCTTTGGTATTTCTTGGTAAAAATGGCGTAAACGCATTGAAAAGCTATGTGGATTCGTTAATATGAACATATGATGTTCGTTATGTTTTGCTATGATAATTTGTTAGAAATAAATTTACTCTGAAGTTTGAGACCTTGTGTGCTATCTGCAGATGGTAATCCTGGTGATACTGCTGCTCTTTTCGAGAGGGTCACACATAGTGTAAAAGTGAAGAAATATAGTGAAGCACTAGCTGAGCTTGATGCTGCTATAGAGGCAGATCCTGCTCTATCAGATGCTCATTGGCACCGAGCCTCCGTTCTTCGTCAATTGTGCAGGTTTTGACTTTTGACTCGTTCGTTTTGAGTGTAAATTTTAAGCTCTTTCATTTGCGTGCGTATTTGGGAACATAAAATACAGATGTTGCCTCTATTGAGCAAACAATCAGAGGTCTAGTGTATGCAGTTGATTCTATCAAAGTTGTTTTTAAGTTGATTACTCTGTCTTTGTTCTGTATTCCTGTATTAATTAATGTTTAGATGCCTTTTAGCAATTTAATACCTTATACGAAAATTATACAATTCTGAAAGTTTTCACTAAGGTAGATATGAAGAGTCAGAGAAAAGCTACAAGAAGTTCCTGGAGATGAAACCTGGGAACTCAGCAGCCGAGAAGGAGCTTTCTCAGTTGCATCAAGCTCAGAGCTCGCTGGATTCTGCTAAAAGTCTTTTTGATTCGGGCGATTTCACAAAATCATTGGAGTTTATCGATAAAGTTGTTCTTGTTTTCTCTCCAGCGTGCTCAGAGGTCCGTCTCGCCCTTGTATATTTGACTTGCCATTTAAAACCTTTCGCACTTACTTACTGTAAGATGCTTTTTCTGCAGGCTAAACTCTTCAAAGTGAGACTATTAATTGCTGCAAAAGACTATTCAAAAGCCATATCTGAGACTGGATATATTCTTAAAGAAGACGAAAACAATTTAGATGCTCTGTTACTACGTGGGCGTGCCTATTACTACTTAGCTGATCACGACGTTGCTACTAGGTGTGTTTTAACATTGTTAATCTTCATCCGTGGATCTGTTGCAGAATTTCTGTATATTTTGTTTAATAGTTTTGCCTCCCCAGGCACTACCAGAAAGGTCTTCGTCTTGACCCCGAACACGGCGAACTGAAAAAAGCATACTTTGGATTGAAAAATCTCCTGAAAAAGACAAAAAGCGTAAGGGCTCATGGGATGTAAACTCCATCGCATGACTTAACAGTAATTAGATCATCGCTTGATTAGACTCGACAAAACCTCATTAAATGCAGGCTGAAGATAATGCAAGCAAGGGTAAGCTTCGTTTGGCCGTAGAGGACTACAAAGCAGCTCTATCTTTGGACCCAGACCACACTGCTCATAATGTACACCTCCACCTCGGCCTCTGTAAGGTTCTTGTGAAGCTTGGAAGGGGAAAAGATGCCTTGACAAGCTGCTCAAAAGTACTTGAGATTGATGAAGATTCCATCGATGCTCTAGTGCAGGTATAATATTTGCTCAAAAGCTGCTTAAAATGCTGATCGTATCCATTTCTCATCCTCTGTAACTTCAACTTCAGAGGGGTGAAGCCAAGCTATTGGTGGAAGATTGGGAGGGAGCTGTCGCCGATCTAAAATCAGCTGCCGAGAAATCGCCCCAGGTTTTTTACACCTTCCATGTGAAAATTATAATCGTCATCAAACGACAAAGATGATTGCATAGCTGATCTTCATCGTCAGGATATGAATATTCGCGAAGCTCTAATGAGGGCCGAGAAATCGCTGAAGATGAGCCAGCGAAAAGATTGGTACAAGATATTGGGAGTCTCGAAAACTGCTTCCATATCGGAGATCAAAAAGGCTTATAAAAAACTCGCCTTGCAGTGGCACCCTGACAAGAACGTCGACAACAGGGAAGAAGCTGAAGCTAAGTTCCGCGAAATAGCAGCTGCGTACGAGGTATCGATCAGTTGTTTCCATTTGCTCGTGTAATGTAATGATCGTTTCCGTATCTTATGTACAGATTCTTGGAGATGATGAAAAGCGAGCTCGATACGATAGTGGCGATGACATGGACGATATGGGAGGAATGGGGGGCGGGGGAGGATTTAATCCTTTTGGAGGGGGCGGGCAGCAATTTACGTTCCATTTCGAGGGCGGATTCCCGCGAGAAGGTGGCGGTGGTTTTCCCGGTGGTTTCGGTGGATTTCACTTTTGAACTTTTTCTATTTTTCATCTTCGCCGCCGTTCATTTTTTCGTTTTTCCCGGCTGGGGGTAGTAGGTATTCGTAGTTGCTGTTGTTTTCAATGAAGAAAATGGTTTTTGCAGGGAAACAATGTATGTATAGTACAGTGATTTATTCCAATAGAATCAGAAAAGACTTAAATTTGGATTTTGTTACAAAAATGTTATAACGAATAAGGATTTTACTAATTACGATTATAATAATATCAGGGAGATGGAGAGATAAATAACATTTATTCAATACTTCTTAATAAATTTTACACAACCTAAATCATCTATTTATAAACAAATCTCTCAAATTACATCCACAAAGTAAAATATTACATCAAAATAAAAATAACATACCCACCATTCTAATCAATAAGATAATCATCTAACTTTCTCAACCCACATTCTTAACTTAACATAACCGTCATTCTAAATAATACATATCCACACATTTACTTTAATATCTCATCATAGATTTATTACTGTTATTTCCACCGAAAAACTTTTTTTAGGGTGATTGCGATCCAGTGTTGCATATGGGGTTTGATTTAGTGGTTGATGAGAGTTGTCCAGTTTTTCTTGATCAAATGTTCTAATTTTATAACTGTCATAGTTTGTGTGGCCTGGGGATGGACTGATTGTTGAAGGTCCGAGTCATTCGGTAGCAGATTTTAATGTATAATTTCGTTTAAGATTGAACTTTTGTAAAATGACATTTTTTTCCAATAAATGGAGACCAAATGTTTCCCACCAACAATTAGGGGGCTAACATTTTTTTCCAACGAATGGAGAGGATTCTAGGCGGAAATTTCGGAAATGAGGTTAAACTTTCGAACAACAATAGATATCGTGCCAATGTTTTACCGCAATCGATATCTTAATGGCATGTTCACAAGCTCTTGATTCATTCCCTTAGGAGCTGTGCAGTGGTACGACACGCGAATGATTCGATGCGTACCATTACATTTCCTTTCCTTTTTGGCACGGGATTTCACATACCAAACGCACTGGAAGAGAAATTAATTATTAATTAATCTTTGTGTTCGTAACATGATTATGTCTTAGCATGATATACCCTTGCGATGAAATCTGTATTTCCTTTTCAACCGTCTCATTGGGTAATAAAAAGGCCCTTCGGCTTTGTACAACTCGAAAAGTCCAATATAATATGATCACCCTTTTTTCGTTATCTATAAATAAATTACGAAAATATAACAAAAAAATATCAAAGCCAAAACCGTCCCCACCACATCAAGCACGCTTCTTGAACCAAACTTACCCTTAAAATCTTTCAACCCCTACAAACACAACAAGCAACTGCACAGTTCCAGCAAGCAACCTTGACTTTGATCCACAGCTCAGCACTCCGATGAAATAATACTACGTACCTTCTCCTCCTCGCTACTATGATCTCCGATTAATTTGTATTTTACTGACTCGCGAGATTCGATTTAGAGGGACGAACGATGGACGCGGCGACTGGGAGTAACGGTACGATGCCGTCGTCGGCATCGGCGACTGGGAACAACGCGCCGGGACCTGGTCTGAAGACTTATTTCAAAACCCCAGAGGGTAGGTATAAGCTGCAGTATGAGAAGACTAATCCGCCGGGGGTGTTGCACTATGCCCAAGGCAAAACTGTTACTCAGGTGGGTTATGCTTGATTTCATGCTTTAGGGGTTTTTGCAATATCTGTGAGTCGTTTGAATTGGTCTAAATTGTGGTGTTGAGGGAAATTGGGATTGTGGGTTTTTGTGCTTGGCCTTTTTCTTATTGTGGAGGATTTATAATTTTGTGATAGGATGCTAGTTGAATATCGTTAATGTTGATTTTTTCTTGGAGTGGATTCTTATTACCTATTTATGATCTGTTTAATTGTGATATTTGCTTACTTGCTTCAATTGTTTGATATGGTGCTGCATGGTAGATTTTTTTTGCAATGGATGAAGTTTTCTTTTTTTTTTTCATGTTAAATTCCAGAATGTCAGATGATTTGTGGTATCATTTTATACTTGGCTTATGCCTTTAAACAATAAAGCAAATGGAATAAGATGTTAAGTGGGTTCTATCCATTTTTCTTGGCCAGGTGACACTAGCTCATCTCAAAGATAAGCCAATGCAAGCTCCCTCAACGCCATCATCGTCATCTTCGTCAAGCTTTGGAGTAAGATCAGCAGCAGCAAAACTGTTGAGCGGTGGAAATGGGAGTCGAACACTTAGTTTTGTTGGAGGGAATGGTACGAGTAAGTCTACGAATAGTGCCGCTAGCAGAATAGGATCTATAGGTGCTTCAAGTTCGAATAATGGTGTTGGTCATACGAATTTCGATGGTAAAGGAACTTTCCTGGTGTTTAATGTTGGCGATTCGATCTCTGTTTGCGATTTGAACTCTCAGGATAAGGTATTTTGGTGGCTATTGTGTGCACTTCAATTTGCTGTCTGAGGCTCGTAATTGAATTGATGTTTTGGAGGCTTTTCTTTTCTTCGTAGGATCCGATTAAGTCAATAAGTTTTAGCAGTTCTAATCCCGTTTGCCATGCGTTTCATGCTGATGCGAAAGATGGGCATGATTTGCTCATAGGTTTGGGCTCGGGAGATGGTACGGTTTTCCCTTTATGGATTAGAATGTATAGTTAATCTTCTTTGTTAATGGATATGTAATCTATGCTTTTATTTTGTAGTTTATTCGGTGTCCCTAAGACAACAGCTGCAAGAGAATGGAAAGAAGCTAGTGGGAGCTCAGCACTATAATAAAGATGGCTGTGTCAATAATAGGCAAGAAAAATGATATTTTGTTTTGCCAATAGTCGACTTGCTATTTAGAATTGTATGATTGAATAGTTAATTAGCGTATTTCACATTGCAAAAAGATTAGTGCTGTTATCATTTGCTATTTGTGTCCATGGTAAAGAACTCTTCAATTTTCCATTTCATATTTGTTGATTTTTTTTGGACAGCCGTTGTACTTGCATTTCATGGGTTCCGAATGGTGATGGCTCCTTCGTAGTTGCACACGCTGATGGAAACATTTATGTATATGAAAAGGCAAGGTTTTTAATCTTTATTTGGGATGATGAGACAATTCCTTGTCCCATCAAAATTGTCGTAGTTCCGTGCAAAATTAACAAAAACGCACGTCATTCTTTATTACAGAATAAAGATGGTTCTGGTGACTCTTCATTTCCCGCTGTGAAGGATCCAACTCAATTTTCTGTATCACATGCTCGATACAGCAAGGTAACTAGCTAATAATAAACCCTTTTCACAGCTTTCTACAGTTTCAATGAATTGCTAAACAAATATCTTTGTGTGGCATTTTTGGCCTACTGTGTTGATTAAAGTGTTTTTTCCGATGAGGTATATTTTCCTTGCTCGAAAAAAAAGAATTTCTAATGTTGGTGCAGAATCCAGTTGCTAGATGGCACATATGCCAAGGTCCAATAAATAGCCTATCTTTTTCACCAGACGGAGCTTATTTAGCAACCGTTGGGAGGGATGGTACTTTCACTGCAATACATCCTACGTTCTCTATTTTATTCGTCTTTAGAATCCGACCCTATTTTTCTAACTTCTGCGTAAAGGTTACCTACGAGTCTTCGACTACAAAAACGAACAGCTCGTATTCGGCGGAAAAAGCTATTATGGGGCGCTACTTTGCAGTGCTTGGAGGTGTTGTACTTTGTCATTAATTAGTAAATTGGAGTCAATTTAGTAATCGTTTGGGATTTAATAACTGATAGATGGTTTGTTCCAATCCAACTCAGCATGGACGGGAAATACATTTTGACCGGAGGCGAGGATGATTTGGTCCAAGTGTGGAGCGTGGAAGATCGAAAGGTAGTAGCTTGGGGCGAGGGGCACAATTCATGGGTGAGTTTTCACTTTATTATTGTTTGCTTGACCATTTTTTTGGTCCCTTAAGTTGGGGACTGGCAATTTAAGGATCCCCCAACTTAACGGGTTGCAATTTAAGGGCAACCCAACTTACTGGGTTGCAGTTTAAAGGACACTAACTTTCAAAATTTTAATGACGCAGTGCTTCGGAAACCTGATTGTGTCCTTAAATTGTTATGATTTTGAAAGTTTGCGTCCTTAAATTGTCGCGTAGGATTTATAACCCAAATAACCTACTCACAATCCAGTATCTCCTGATCAAGTGTCGGAGCCGACCAAAATTTAGATTCCTGACGTATTGTGTCCTTAAGTTACTATAGTTTTTTAACAGTGTCCTTAAATTGCAACCTTGCAAGCTGGATGTCCTAAAAACGTCACCCTTACAGGACGAAAAAGTAGTCGATTTTTTTTAAAAAAGTAAGAAATTTGTTTGGCGTGCATCGAAATCTCAGGTCAGCGGAGTAGCTTTCGACCCATACTGGCAACCGCCGACTTCAGAAGGATCAACGAACGAAAACGTCGTCTATCGCTTCGGCTCGGTCGGCCAAGACACGCAACTCTTATTATGGGACTTGGAAATGGACGAGCTCGTCGTCCCCGTTCGGCGGGCCCCGGGCGGGTCCCCGACCTTCAGTACAGGTAGCCAATCGTCCCACTGGGACGGGGCTTCTTCTTCTTCCCATTTAGGAACGCTTCAGCCTTCGCCGAGCATCAAAAAGGTCCCTAAACTATCGCCCGTCGTCGCACATAGGGTCCACGCTGATCCTCTCTCGGGATTAGTTTTTGCTCGAGAATCTGTCGTCATGGTTTGTAGGGAAGGTCATTTAAAGATTTGGAAAAGGCCGGGATTCGTTGGGGAGGATGAGGAGGGAACGAATAATCTTGGGGATTCTTTGTTGAGTTCGACGAGCGTTGCTGTTAAGGAGAAAGTTGCTTTGTCTTCTTCTTCTTCTTCTTGGAAAGGAGGTGTTGGGATTGGATCTAGCTATAGAAGATGATGATGCCTTTTTTTTTTTTCCTTTTCGGTTCTTTTCTTTTCTTTTCGGTATTTTGATCTAATGGAGAAGTTTGTGCAGTTCGAACTATGGTGTCTGCCACCGGCCGAACAGAGCACATGAATAACGTGCGTTTTGTAAGTAATGTATCGATGTTATAATTGAGACAGATTTCTATGCATGTTATGAGTAACGACTAACTTGATACTATAATCGATCGATTGATTTATGTCATTACTATTATCGGTTTTTCGATGTTGGTCCGCGGCTATGGTCATGGTTCGTCGATATCGAAAGGCTTATTATGTACACTAGTAATTTGCCAAAATATAAAATTAAGTATTAGTGGATGAATCACTGGCGGAGTCAGCATAGAGCCAGTGCCCCATTGGAAAAAAAATTATTAATAATTTAGGGGAAAAAATTAATATTAGGGTAAATTTGAAAAAAATTATACTATAAGGACCCCACTGAAAATTTTAAAAATAGTGGGTATGTGGTTCAATTAAAATGGACCCCACTGATTCCACCGGATGGCTCCGCTATTGGGATGAATTTAATAAATTATATACTAAATATAGAATGGGATGATTATAATGATTTTCACAATAGTCATGAACCCGTGTGATGTGGACCGCATAAAACGACCTTTTTCAAACGACAGTTGGTGCAGTTGTTCTTGCTCCTCCGTTCCTCCTCCGGCGCGAATTCTTCGGTTCCTCGATCACCGTCGTCTAGCCTAACACTCACAAACTCAAAAACACGTCAGAAGGGGGCCGGGTTGGTGCCGGCGTAGCCCCTCCGATGCTTAAGTCAGAAACATGTGAAGATAGGTGTCGTAAATCAGTTTTAGTTCTTTTGAAAACGTATCTGGGAAATGAACTAACCGTTACTATTTATACAAATCTCAACTCATCTTCCCTTGACCTAGTCTTTCACCCTAGCCCGCTTCGCGCGCTCCGTGGAAGGACGTGGTCTTCCCAACGATCCCACGTTCTCATCTCCTCTTCTTCCTTTCAATTTTCTTTATGACTCCGTTTCCCCACTACGAAACTGTCCTGCCCGGGCACCTATTCTTTCCTCGGCATTATCCCCTGGCTCGGGCTCTTGCCTTGCTTATGGAGTTTTCAGCGCTGCTTGGTCTTACCTTCTCGTTTCTTATGCTCTCGGGCGACCTATCTTCGGGCAATTCACTTCTTCACGGTCTCCTCGGGCACTTCGTCCTGATCTGTCCCTTGTTTCCTCTCCCGCGAGGCTCGATCGGGTATTTTTAGCCCTCCTTCGGGTTCAATCGCCTCGATCAGGCTGTTCTTTTTCTAGCCTCCCTTCTCCTTGCCACGGGACCTTCCTCGTCGAACTGTCCCCCTTCTACTCGGCGTCTTCCTTCGCGCCTCTATCGTTTCTTTCGTGCCCTACTACTCGCTGGTCCTTTGGTAGTTAACGTTATTTTACCGTTAGCTATAAAACCCGAGCTTTTTCAGTACCGGCGGCCCCTTCAAGTATTCTTTCAACTCCTGAAAAGCCTTCTCGCACTCGGGCGTCCACTCGAAGTCCTTCACCTTCCTTAGCACCTTAAAGAAGGGCATGCTCCGGTCATCAGATCTCGAGATAAACCTGGACACGGCCGTGATCTTCCCGTCAGCCTCTAGACTTAGTTAAGATTTTCGGGGAGGCCATGAGAGATGGCCTTCACCTTGTCGGGATTGGCCTCGATGCTCGACCGGGTAACCATATATCCTAGGAACTTTCCCGAGCGCACTCCGAACGTACACTTGGCGGGTTTAGCTTTAAGCCATACCTCTTCGCTGTGGTAAATGTTTCCCGAAGGTCTCCCAAAAAACTGCTCTCTGTCTTGGATTTGATCAGAATGTCGTCCACATAGACCTCCACATTCCTCCCGATCTGGGCCTCAAACACCTGGTCCATCGGCCTTTGATATATGGCTCCGGCATTCTTCAGCCCGAATGGAATGACCACATAACAAAAAGTCCCTTCCGATGTGATGAAACTAACCTTAGGTTGATCCTACTCGACCAGCCTGATCTGGTGATAACCTTGAAAGGCATCCAAGAAGCACAAGAGCTCATGCCCGGTCGTGGAGTCTACCAGCTGATATATACGTGGCAAGGGGTAACAATCCTTCGGGCACGCTTTGTTCAGATCCCGAAAGTGGACGCACATGCGCCATTTTCCCGCTGATTTGGGGACCAACCACCACATTCGAAAGCCAGGTCGGGAACTGGACTTCACGAATATATCCTGCTTTCAAAAGCTCCCCGACCTGCTCTTTGACTATCGTGTCCTTCTGCGCTCTAAGGTGTCTCTTCTTCTGGAAGACCGACCTTACAGTAGGAGAAATGTTTAGTCGATGCTCCATTATGTCCCGAGGTATCACCGTCAGTTCGTTCGCCAACCAAGCGAACACGTCTTCGTTCTTTTTCAGCTTCTTGATGAGGTCTGCTGTTAGCTCGAGAGATAGATCTCGGGCAATCTTGACTGTCCCTGCGGGGGGTCTTATCACGACTTTCTCTATTTCGCCCCGACCCCACCCTACTTCCTGAATGTATGTATGGCGTAGAAGGCCCCGCGGCTCCGGGGATTGCCATCTCGTCGGTTCTTCAGCGACTTTAACTCGATCCTCACCTCCTCCACGTAACACTTCCGCGCCATCTTCCGATCTCCGAGTACTTATCTTACCCGATATCCCACTGGGAACTTCATCTTCATGTGCAAGGCCGAGGCGATCACTGTGAAATAGCTTAACACTGGTCGTCCCCAAGGTCAGTAGGAGTTGAATCAGCCCCACTGCTTCGATGGCGTGTCCCGTGAACCCAAACAACGCCGTTTCCACCGGGTCCATCCCATGCCCCCTTCCATTTGGTACAAGGGCTCCTTAAAAATGATGTTCACCGAGCTCACATTGTCAACGAACACTCTTCCTACGTCATGGTCGGCTATCTCGGCTCGGACCACCAAGGCGTCCTCATGTGAATCGTCTCCTCCATGTAAATCTTCGGTCCCAAATGTGATGACGGGTCCCGAGCGTCTCTGTACCGACGTCACTCCCAGACTCTTCAATTTCCTCACTTCTGCCTTTATAGCTCTATTCGAGTCCCCGATTGTCGGTCCCCCCGATATCATATTGATCCTGCGTGGTGGGACGTGTGCCTCTGTCGGGGCCCGGGTACGTTCTTGCCGATCGTTTGCTCGTTCTGGGTCGGGCCTGGCCTCCGTTCGGCGTTCAGCTCGCCTTCGCTCGGGGGATCTTGGTTATCTGCCTGGTGGTTTCTCATCCACGTATGTTTGATTCCTTCCCGATCTTTGCTCATACTACCTTCTATAATACTTTCGTGAAGCATTTTCTCCATCCTCGATTAGTAATTCTGCTCGAGCCTTTGGGTTGGCCTCTATAAGCCCCTCGAGCTCATCATTTAGATGAAAGCAAGCCACGATCATATGACCGTATTCTCAATGAAACTCGCAATATGATTTCGACACCAGGTTTTTTGGCCCGTTTCTGCTCCCCATCGGTTTTCGAACTGGATATCGTCCTTCACATATCTCCAGTGCTCTGACCTTGTTGACCCTCCATCGGGTGTTGCTAGGCTTGAAGCTTCGTTGGGCTTCCATTCGCGGATTTTCTTCCTTCAGGTTCAGGGGATGAATAGGCTCCCGAGCCACATCCACCGTCCCTATGGCTAGTTTCTTATCTCTCTTCTTGAAGTTATGTGCCTCCTCCACTCTTATGTACGTCTCCACTCTGATTATCAGCTCCTCCACGGTGGTCGGGTATTTCTTCACCAACGATCGGTATAAGTCCCCTTCCTTCAACCCATTATGGCGCTGCTTGGTCTTACCTTCCCATTTCTTACGTTCTCGGGCGACCTATCTTTGGGAAATTCACTTCTTCACGGTCTCCTCGGGAACTTCGTCCAAATCTGTCCCTTGCTTCCTCTTTCGCGAGGCTCATTCGAGTATTTTTAGCCCTCCTTCGGGTTCAACCGCCTCGATCAGGCTGTTCTTTTTCTAGCGTCCCTTCTCATTGCCACGAGACCTTCCTCCTCGAACTGTCCCCATCTACTCGGGGTCTCCCTTCACGCCTCTATCGTTTCTTTCTGTTGGGCTTGGGCCCAATTTGTGCCTTTGTCAATGTCCCACATCAGAAACGACATGAAGGCATGAGGGTTTCCACTCCTATAGAAGGAGGGCTATACCCTGAATTATAGGTACACCAACACATTAGGAAGTATTTGTGTTAACAATTAACTTTAGGAAAATTACCTTTGAGTTTGGGTTAGCCGGTAGTATTACTTTCGTGTTGTTGTCGGATTTTGGGTGTAGGTGAACGTAGAAGCATTGTGTGGTTGTACGTTTCACATAGTGGATTTTTTGCGGCCTTGTTGCGCGGGTGGTTTCGTTAATAGAGGATGTTCCACATTAAATCTTTGTGTTGGTATTTTCTCGTGTTTATATTTCCGCGATGGATCTTGGGCGGAATTTTGGTACGGTTGAAATTTCTCAACAAGTGGTATCAGAGCGAGGTTAAACCTAACTGGCGTTCTGAGTATGCTCTGTGGTTGTAGCGTTGTCTGATCTTACACATCAGAAAAGATACCCAAGAGGTTTGTTCGTGCGCTGGAGCTAGCGACGGGTGGAGGTTGAGCGCAGAAGAGTTTTCGGCAGACGAGTTGCTGTTTCGTTTTCTGCGAAGTTCTTGTTCGCTGATCCAGAAGGATGTTCGGAATCTGGAAAGTGCAAGTCAAGGATGTATTGATTCAGTCGGGGTTACACAAGGCTTTGAAGGGCAAGGAAATTCCCAAAGGCGGTGCGACCAGAAGCACTGAGGAAACAGCTGGTGCGATTTGCTGGACGTGTGGACAATCTTGGCACGTGAAAAGAAATTGTCAAAAAGGTGGAGCAGGTTCGACAAGCAGCTCCAGGTCGGTAAGTGGAGATATCGAGAAAGACGCTAATTTTGTCTCTCTCTCCACGGATGAGTTTTGCTAAGAGAGACAAGGATGTCCTTATGGCATGTCGCTAAGTGTCATGAGAGAGGGCGTGTTACTATTAGCGGGTCCTCAGTTTACACACGGGCAATGGTTTGGTGTTGATGCAAGGTGTGTGGTGGAAATTTCGTGTCGAGGGCTGATGAACTTCCTGGCAAGCCAAGCGTGGATAACAAGTGGATATGCTTTTATGGTGGAGCATGATGGCATAAGCCATGCGGATCTTCGCAAAGTGAAGATGTCAAGACGGACAAAGTCACAAGGTGGAGGTTGTTGGGCTTGGGCCCAAGTTGTGCCTTTGTAAATGTCCCACATCGGAAACAACAGGAAGACATGAGGGTTCCCTCTCCTATATAAGGAGGGCTATACCTGAATTATAGGTACACCAACACATTAGAAAGTTACTTGTGTTAACAATTAACTCTAGGAAAATTCCCTTTGGGTGAGAGTTTGGGTTAGCCGGTAGAATTACTTTCGGGTTGTTGTCGGGTTTTGGGTGTAGCGACGGAAGCCGGAGCAGGAGTCCTCATTATTACACCAGAAGGGGACGAATTACAGTTCGCCATAACATTCGACTTTCCGACGTCCAATAACGAAGCCGAATACGAGGCCCTGATGAAAGGAATGGAGATCCTCAGCAGCTTAGGAGCTACAGGGGTGGTCATATACTCGGACTCCGAGTTGGTGGCTCAACAAGTCCAAGGGAATTATGAAGCTAAGAACGAAAAGATGATGAGGTATACCGAACGAGTGGGGAAACTAAAAGCCTCCTTTGACAATTTCGAGATACGACAAATTCCCCGAGAGGGGAACAGTCGGGCGGATTCTTTGGCGAAGCTGGCTAGCGCTGCAGTTTCGGAGGGAACCAGGAAGGTTACAATGCTGACAGCCATCCGAGAGGATCGGAAAGAGCAGGTGGGGTGCATGGGAGAGGAAGAAGACTGGAGAGCTCCTATCGTGGAGGCCTTGCGCGATCCTGAACATAAGTCTGCAGGGAGAGTTCGCGGGTAGTTCTGCCTCATCGGAGGGGAGTTATACAAAAGAGCTTTTGTCCACCCTTACGCACGTTGTCTGTCCAAAAAGGAGGGGATGTTGGTATTGGAAGAGGTGCATGAGGGGTGCGCCGGAGATCACGCCGAATACAAGGCGGTCGCTCGGAGAGTAGTCAGGGCAGGATATTTCTGGCCAACGTTGTTAAGAGATGCCAAGGAGCTGGTCACGAGAGCTGTCAGAAGCACGGTCCGAAGATTCACGTACCAGCAGAGGAGCTGGGAGTAATGCATTCCCCGTGCCCCTTTGATAAGTGGGGGATAGACATAGTCGGAGCCTGTGGCCAAGGCCCAGAAGAAGTTCATCATAGTGGCCGTCGATTATTTCAGCAAATGGGTTGAGGCGAAAGCAGTATCGAAAATCGATCAAACTAACATAATAGATTTCTTGTGGCATCACATCTGTTGCAGGTTCGGAGCCCCCAGGATCCTCATCTCTGACAATGGCACGCAGTTCTGTGGAGCCCGGGTTCGTGAGTTTTGCGCAGGGATGAAAATACAACAGAGATTCGTCTCTGTGGGGCACCCTCAGGCTAATGGGCAGGTGAAAGTCACCAATCGTACCATCTTACGAGGTATAAAGGCCAGATTGGAGCAAGAGGGTGGCAGATGGTTGGAGTCCCTGGACCCTGTGCTATGGGCATACCATGTCACCCCGCGGGAAGCCACGGACAAAACGCCTTTCCAGCTAGTCTATGGATCCACCGCCCTGATACCTGTTGAGGTAGGGATGGAAACGCATAGGGCCATCCATTACGAGGAAGAGCAGAATGCGCAACTCAGAAGAGAGGACCTGGACCTAATAGGAGAAATCAGGGAGCTAGCCTTGATAAGAATGGAGAAGTACAAACATCGAATGAAAGCAGCCTATGACCGCAGGATAAGGCCTCGGCAATTCCAAGTGGGAGATCTGATCCTAAGAAGGGCAGATGTACTCAAACCGCTGAGGAAAATGGACTCGACGTGGGAGGGCCCTTACAAGGTGGCCCGTATTCTAGGGGGAGGAGCTTACCAGCTAAGGGACGAAGATGGGCGCGAAGTACCACGGCCCTGGAACATCTCGAAGCTGAAGAAGTACTATGCTTAGTATGGTTGGAAAGTTGTACATAAATCAAATGAGGAGATGTACTCTTTTTCCTTCGCCGAGATTTTATCCCAAGGGAGTTTTACTTATCAAGGTTTTAACGAGGCACGCCCTCTGAATGAAAAAAGAAGTTTTCTTCGAAATTCATGTCTAGCTCCCCCCGCAGAGTGGGGAATTGCGATTCCAGGAGGGATGTGCCACGCACGCCCCGCGCACATTGCTATTAAAATTCCAGACTCCAGGTCATCCTGGATTAAAGTCTGATGAACCTAGATTGGGTTATATCCAGGAGGGTTGTGCCACGCACGCCCCGCGCAGATTGCGCTTAAAATTCCAGACTCCAGGTCATCCTGGATTAAAGTCTGATGAACCTAGATTGGGTTATATCCAGGAGGGCTGTGCCACGCACGCCTCGCGCAGATTGCGCTTAAAATTCCAGACTCCAGGTCATCCTGGATTAAAGTCTGAGAACCTAGATTGGGTTATCTCCAGGAGGGCTGTGCCACGCACGCCCCGCGCAGATTGCGCTTAAAATTCCAGACTCCAGGTCATCCTTGATTAAAGTCTGATGAACCTAGATTGGGTTATGTTCATGAGGGTTGTGCCACGCACGTCCCGAGCAGAATGCGCTTAAAATTCCAGACTCCAGGTCATCCTGGATTAAAGTCTGATGAACCTAGATTGGGTTATATCCAGGAGGGCTGTGCCACGCACGCCCCGCGTAGATTGCGCTTAAATTTCCAAACTCCAGGTCGTCCTGGATTAAAGTCTGACGAACATAGATTGGGTTATATTCAGGAGGGCTGTGCAACGCACGCCCCGCAGATTGCGCTTAAAATTCCAGACTCCAAGTCATCCTGGATTAAGGTCTGATGAACCTAGATGGGGTTGTATTCCAGAGGGCTGTGCCACGCACGCCCCCGGCAGAATGGTGTAAACATGTTCAGGTCTAGGGGTACTCCAGACAAGGGGGCCTGGAGCTGTTCAAAATGAAAAACATGACCCAGCTGTAAGACGTTTCCAAAGCGAAAGAGGACAGATTCTAAAGTAGAGGACTGGACCTAAAAATACCCGCCCTACGAGAGGTAGGGAGGTCCCCAGAGTCTGGTGGACCTGACGAAAAGTGAAAGTGAAAAGTGTTAAAGTTAGTACACCTACGGGGCATTCAAGTACACGCTTTTGCTTATTGATAGCTTGTCGAGATAAAAATTCCGAATGCGAGCATGGGAGCGCACCAGGTGGGGCTGGGGCGGAATAACGAGGCAAGATAGGAAATATTGAAGTTTGTAGGTTCAGGAAGACACTCCACCTGTACTTCGAATGTGCTGAAGAACGTCAGCACAATTCGAAGTAGGGGGAATAGGGAGAGTGGTGGTGATGCAGGTTGGAATCTCGCCAAACAGGAAAAGGAAAACAAACTTCAACATCCCAATGAAAATTTCACAAAAGGCCCTCAAGAAAAACAACACGCAGGACCCAAAAGAGAAAAACAACAGCAAAGGTCCAAAACGGGAAAATAACAAAAGAGGTCCTGAATAGAAAAACATCATAAATTGTTCGAAATGAAAAGCAGATTGACATGCCTAGGAGGGAGGTGAGCCAAAGCCGGCGGCGGAGTCGGAAACCTCTGAAACAGCGGACAACCTTTGCTGCTCCAGCTCGGAGAGTTGACCCATGAGGATCCCAGGAGGAACCTCCAGCAAAGTAGGGGAGCAGAAGGGCACTCCAGCGGACCAGAAGTTCGAGTTAGGGGCCGCCTCTAGATTCCTTTTGAAAGCGGGAGGGGCAGTCTTAGCCTCCATAGCTGTGTCCAAGGTAGAGACAGGCTCACGCAGGTAGCCCTCACGCCAACGTTGGCTCAGCTGAGCCAGGAACTTCCTACCAAGAGGGGAGTCGATGAGATACTTCTGACAAAGCTGGACTCCTTCCAGCTTCCCTGCGGAGTGGCTACCCTCGATCTTGGCGGTAAAGGCTCGCTCCAGCTCAGCCGACAGGGTTTTCTCCTTTTCAGCCAATAGCTCCTTGGCCTTCAGTTCGACCTTGGCCTGCTGCTCATCTATAAGCTGGTTCAGATGGCTTGTGAGCTCAGTCTCTTTAGCAGCAAGAACAGCTGCATTCTCCATCTCTAGCTGACGCGATCTCTCCGAAGCTAAGTCCCTTACACGAGCCTCGCGCTCACTCTTTTCTGCCCAAGTTCTTTCTCCAACTCCGCAATCTCTAAGTCCCGCTTCTTTAGCATTTCGAGCATGTCACTTCCAGGGGGTGCAGGACCATGGGAGGTCGCAGATAAGAGAGTAGGTAGTAGGAAGGACAACTGATATAACCAAGCTCGAATCAGTAAAGGACGAAAGGGTAATCAATGTAAGGAAGCCAAGAGAGAGAATTACCTTAGCCCAATGATGGGCAGCGAGCTCGGCAGTAGAGATGTCAGATTGATGACGAAGTGCTTTTTGCTGTTCAAGTGGCACGATGGCCTGGATGAGCTTCATCTTCTCCTCAGGGCTCAGCAGGTCATAGCTATCAGGCAGGTCCAACACCATCTTCCCGTCAGCCCGCCGATCAATACCTGATAAAAGTATTGTAGGACGTTTATCGTAGTAGTTAATTGGCTCATAATAGAGTTTTCGAAGTCATTTTATGCACTTATTAACCCCATTTCTACTTATTTTGGTATTATAAGGCTTTAGGACAAGTTTCGGGCGAAAAGGAGCGAAAACGAGGCAAAACGGCGCGAAAACGATGAAAACTGGTGAAGGTCACGGCCGTGACACATAGTGCACCTGGCCGTGACACTTGGCAGAGAGTTAGACTGAAGATGGTCACGGCCGTGACACTTCTTGCACCAGGCCGTGACCCATAGCAGCAGCAGCATTAGAAAATTCATATCTCTCAATCCAGACCTTGAATTGAGAATTCCTTTGGTTAGAATCAAGATTGGCGAGTCTTCTATCTATGGTTAAAATTTTAGGTCAATCGGACATCGTTTATCCCTCCATCCGAGAGAAATACGAAACTGCCGCAAAGCTGTTGAGGGGGTCACGGCCGTGACACTACTGCACCAGGCCGTGACGAACGGCAGTGAGCTCATTTTTTGCCCCGAGAGTGTCACTGCCGTGACCTATCTTGTCCCAGGCCGTGACCGTGTCGAATTTCACTATAAAAGCCCGATTTCGATCCAGAAAAGGGGGATTCTCACCAGATATCAACCCTAACTCATAAGAGACGAATTACAGACGCCAGAAACGCAGAATTCCATTGGAGAAGCGCGAGAGATGGATCAACGACGCAATCACGCCAAATTGAACGCAGAACGAAGATTCATCCGTGCCACCATCCCTGATCATCAGTATTCGAGATCATGAATTCTTCTTCTTCGTTTCTTATTTCTTTCGTTGTTTTCCCGTCAATTATGCGTAGCTAAATCCCCTATGTGTTTGGGATTAGATGAATGCTAGGATATTTCGTAATTAAGACATATGTTTTATCGTGGCTCGTGTTTATGACTTTTTATCTGTCTATGAAATTGTTTCGTCGCTTTAATATGTCTATGAGTTGAAGTGATCGTGTGGAAAATCGTTTAGGGCGACAGCTAAACAACGATTAGGCCATTCGTAGAAGATAGGATTCGAGTATAGGGCGAAAGCAAATACTCGATCCTCGCCTTTAGTAATTACTGAACCTTAGATCCCCGCGAGCGTTTAGGGCGACAGCAAACTCGTGAGCGGGTTGGAAATTACTGCGATCTAGTCAGAATCACGTAGGAGCGAGAATTCATTGTCTTAATCGATAGTACCTAGCCGGATTCGAATCCCGAGCACATCTCTATTATCTGAAAGTTTTCACCAGTTTAGGCGTATTCTTTTAGTCTCTCATTGATTTAGGAGTAATATGTTAGGATAGTCCGTAACACCACCGGCGTATTTTATTTAGGCTAAATATCGAGTCGATAGGTCACTACTAGTACTTGATTTATTCCTTGTGTTCGATACTCGTCTACTCACTTTACTGCACTACACACGATAGGTCCACTGCCTATCGCACGTCGGTGATAGTAATTAGGTATTCGTTTTAATTATTACTTGTCGCACTTTTCAATCACACACCACGTGTCGATCAATACCCCACTCAGGACCTTGGTAGACAAAAGGAGAAAACTCGGAAATATCAGGCGAGGGAGAGGTTGTCTCCACACGCGGCCTTTTCCCCTTAGCCATGGCCGTCTTCTTCTTCTTTTTCTTCCCGGGAGGCGCAGGCGAGGTACCCTTTTTACCAACATCGCCTTCAGAGTCAGAGATCACCACATCTGGATCTCGTGTGTCCGCTCCAGAACGAGCAGGGGGAGATGAGGACCTAACAGTAGGTTTCTCATCTACCTCCGAAGCTGACAGGTCAGGGGCACTTTGACCTTCTGAAGGGTGAGGCTTGACGGGGATGGCAGAATCTTCTTGTTTGACAGGAAGGGTCCGAAACGCATCTCTCCAGGAGAACGGCATACCTACACAAAATATACTAAGTCGGAAGGGAAACCTGGAAAAAGAGGTCAGGAGGCAGGACTGAAACCTGCTTACCCTCAGGATTAAAAGGTACAGGTTGCGAGGAGAGGCTGAAGTGATGAAGTAGGCCGGGATACATTACCAGTTCGACCATGTTAAACTTTTTGTCAGAGGCCCGGAAATTCAGAAGTTTGATAGCCGCTTCGTTCTCCTCGGAGCATTCGGGCTGGACCCCTGGAAATCGCTGGGGTATCTGATGCACCCAGTGGCGATGGGGGAAATCCCATTTGCCTTCAGAAGGGGCCACAAAGAAGTAAAACAGGTGCCGTCGCAGAAATGTATAAGGCCGCGTGGATTTGCGCATAGATAGAAAAATGGTGGGGCAGACTTAAGCTGAAACTGAGAAAGAACAAGCTCTACAGAGGGTCTCCCACCTGCAGCAGTGACCAAGATGTAGAAAGCTGCCAGCTGACGAATAGAGGAAGGGCTGAATTGATTCAAAGGTACACGATAAGCCTGCGACACTGCAGCTAAAAAGGGGTGGACTGGACAACGCAGGCCAGCCTTACTTGGCTTTCCCAGAAAGCAAGGGCTGGGGGAGGCGGAAAATTGGCACGCTGATTAGGGTTCGGGACGGAAACATGAAAGCCAGAACTGTAGAAACCTTTTGGGACTAACTTCTCCAAGCGCCGATAGGTCGACTTCGACGCGACAAACATCTTCCAATCATCCACCCCTACAGTGGTCCCACCGGCCCCTTGCGAACAGGTCCGACGAGACGACGATGAGCCAGAAACTGGCCGTGCTGGTGGCGGCACGGCTGAAGATGTGTCCGCAGGGGGATGAGAGGAAGAGGATTAGGGAAAATCAGGGGGTGCCGCGTTCGGAGATGAGGTCTTGCGCTTCGATCCCCTTTGGGCGGCGACACCCGGCACGGCGGAGGACGCAGAAAGGCCGGGAGACGACGAGCGTGCGTTCTCGGAGTCGGTACTATCAGGCATGTCTTCGGCGCACAAAAGGGGGAAATAGGGAAAACTAAGGGCTAATCGACAAAGATGCAAGAAATAAGGGAAAAGGGGAACGAGACAATACCTGAGGAAGTTGTAGACGGAGAGGAAGTTGGGGCGCCGCGCGATTTCTGGACACTGTGCGATTGGGAATGAAAATGATGGTGAAAACCCTAGAACGACGATTGGGATTCTTTTTTGATAAGTGTGGGAAATGCTTTCGAGAAGGGGGAAAAACGGGAGGAAATTGCCTCGAAAAATTCAAAAAAGCAGAAGAGACAGGACTAGACACGTGTCACTCTGAGAACGCTCCTTTCGTCTGCGACGAGCACAGGGCCTGTCCAATCGACATAAATACAGTGCGGGCCAGCTAAGGAAGTCCAGAGGCACCAGAAAGAAGGGGAATGCTCTTTTAAATGTACTCCGAACTGTAATACTTAGTGTATTACAATTCAGAGTAGGGGGACTGGATGATAGGGGTGACCTTCGGTTCAGCATTCCTCCTAACCTGACTACCTGAAGACAGTGACTTTTAGGACATATGGCCAGGTGGGTAGGATATATGGGGACCTGGGACCTCGTACGGAAGAAGTAGGATGGATTCTGACAGCAAAATAGTTTGAGCGGCAAATCCTGTGTAAAGCCGACCAAAGGACACGTGGAGCGCTGTGAGTGGTCGACATTGTGAACAGAGAGGAGGCGCGCCAGTCTGACAATAGTACACTCCGCAGGTGCTGCCTCTCCTAGGTTGTACCGGACGTCGCTATCAAGTGGTCCCAAAGAAGTGCCAGCTAGGAAAACAGAGAGAAAACGAGTATATGGGAACAGACCAAGACGAGATTCAGGGCAGACTCAACACAACACACAAAACACTTAGAAAATATCCAGTATTCATCTTCTTCACTCGGGTTTTCGCCATTAACGCACTGTAACGAGCGAGGTGAGCTTGAGTGTGTATATCCCGACTGTGACTAGTGAATACTGTTTCCGGCGGCCCGTGGACGTAGGACATCTATCCGAACCACGTAAAATCTGTGTCTCTTTCACCTTTTTTATTTCTCAACACTAAAATACGTACTTTAAAACGCATCGCGAACACAAGGCCCAGTCCGTTTCACCCATCACCATTTTTCCCGAACCAAATATTGTTGATCGGGGTCAAACCCGCATCAGAAAGAAAATGGCAAAGGAAAATAACCCATGTCCAACGAACCTCAAACTTACTAAGTGAAGAGTTTCTTATTTATATCTGCTGTAAATTTGAATCTCGAAATTGCTTTTTCAGGACGATATGAACTGCGCAGAGGCGTACGTGAAGTTTTTGTGTCAATGGTTGCTAGACAACTGCTACGAGGACATGGATTTTATGACCAAGTCTTACGACGAGACCGCACTTTCGCGGCTCGAAACGGTGGCGAAATCTCAGTTCCACCGAATAACTTACACAGAGGCCATAGACATCCTCGAGGAAGTTTCTGAAGTGAAGGAATTCAAGAATAAGGTCGAATGGGGGATTGATTTGTGCTCCGAGCATGAAAGGTAACACAGCAGTTGTTCTTTCATAGCATAACTATAGTTCTTAGAGAGGTTCCAATCGCCCGTAATCGTCTACAACTACCCCAAAGCGATCAAAGCCTTCTACATGAAGGTCAACGAAGACGGAGAAACTGTTGCAGCCATGGACGTGCTCGTTCCAAAGGTTTGATCTTTACATGCAAAATGGGATTTTATATTTCGTAGTCATTTCTCAAGTAATGTGTTTTGTCATTCGTTAGGTAGGATAACTTATTGGTGGGAGCCAAACAGAAGAGAACTATGAGGCTCTAAAAGCTAGAATTGAAGAGCTAGGGCTGCCATTGGAGTCGTACAATGGTACCTCGATCTGAGGCGATACGGAACGGTGAAGCACAGCGGTTTCGGGCTCGGTTTCGAGCGTATGATCCAATTTGCGACAAGCTTGGAAAACATTAGGGACGTCATTCCCTTTCCCAGGTACCCTGGGAGAGCAGATCTTTAGGGGGAATTAATTCAAGTTGCTTTATAGATAATTTCTTTTTAGATTCATTTAGTATGGTCCTATTATTTTTTGCTGAGATTTTTGGGTCTTGAAGTACAATAATTTCCTATATTACCTTTAAATATTTAGAGATATTCCCAATCGAAATATTTTTTTTTTCAGATATAAAAAGAGTTACCTTATCGCCCCAATATATAAGGCTTTCCTTTAGTGGGCTTATATGGATCTGCATCAAATATAAAACATCTCCAAAGGACTGTAAGAGGTAGCAATTTACATCGATTTGTGCACAGTAACAACTAGCAAGCATTGAGTTTGAGCAATAAAACTTTTAACGCCACAGAACATCTCTATTGAGATTTCAGAGTTGATTATTGGAAGCAATAATAATTAGTACTGCTCTTTTCTCAGGTACAAGATATCTGTAAGATGAAACCAAAATCTTGCATTTGAATGTTTTTGAAAAGATTTGTTTTCAGGGGTAATAACCAGTGAAAGTAAAGCCCCTTCCAACGATTTCGCCAGCACAATACCATGCGAAGCATTCGAGGCCAAACAAAGCTGCAATGCCAGCGTCCTCGACCTTCAGCTCATGCCTGTTCTTCCACATATTCTTGACATAATCGAGCTCCTTCCAAAAAGATTCAGTACGACTTGGAATACTGTACATAGAAGTAACAACAAAATCAAGATGCTGAATTACCAGTAAGGCAAACAAAGAAGTTCGAAATCCATATTATACCCATTATTTGCGGTGCAACACTCCCAGAAAACAAACGAAATGATGCGAACGAACAGATGCAAAAAGGCATCAGAAAGATGATAAATAATTGCATGCTTAAAGAAAGAAAATAACAGATATATTCTTAAGATTACCACATTAAGTTGCATAATGGGTAAAAGCACCCAAGAAGAAAAGAATTAAGTTCGGAATAACCTGGCAAGACGGGTGTACAGCAGTTGTTTGGACAATTCGTTGCATGTTTCCACCGTTGGAGGATCTTTCACATACTGTTTATTCTGCTCCATCATCTGCTTGTAATATGCAGATCCATGCTTATTGACAAATTGTGATGCTTGTGACGCCTTCGATTTTAGTTGATGTAGCCTCGACGCCATTACCTAAGGGGAGAATGTAAATCAATGATAAAATCAACGGCGAATATAGTAAGCAATTGTTCTAATATAAATACAAGCTTCGCCAGAATTACATACATTTATTCCTTATCCCTCGTATAAGATACATTATCATAAAAAGTTTCAGTCTTTATCAAGAAATTCAACACTACATCTTTTAGGCTTATACTTACTTCGAGCTAATAAGGTATTATTCTTCAAAGAATCATGTTTGTCATAGTACATTTAAGATAAGAATTAGAAAACAGGGAAAGAAAACCGGCGGGCAAAACAACAGAAGGGCGAAAGAAAAATTCACACCACTGTTAATCAGAAACAGATCAGCAGAAAACAAAAGAAGACAAACAATTACAAGCATAATTGGTCCTACACAAGGCATAGCTTACAGATCATAAGCATCATACAATTCTCAATACCCAAAATGAACCAATTCAACGATAGATCGGAGAAATACAGCGCTCATACGAAAAAAATAGCGATAATTAGAATAAGAACCGCCAATAATGAATCACTTAGATGGAACTAAGCCTATTGGTTATCTAAATTACCTTCAGTTCGAGCACTGAGCAGAATCTTCGTCGATTAGATGATTTCACGGTAGGGTTCTCACGCTTCTGTCGCCGCTGAGCTGTTGAAGTTTCTTGCTTGGCGATAAATCTTTTTTTAGATATAATAAAAAAATTTACAAGATTTTATTATTCATTTGCCGGATGCACCTTATTGACAAGTTACTTAGCAGTTTTGCCCCTGAAAATAAATCATTAGTAGTTTTGTCCTGCACGACAAAACTTGCAAATAGAACTTTAGCCATGTTTCAATTCAAGGGTGCAATTGAAAAAAAAAATTAATTTAACATAGTAAGGATTTTTCCATAACAAAACTCAATCGAAGTGTGAAAACTACGATGACATTGCGAAAAAAAGAGTTAAGTGCCTTTGGATTCGCGTATTTGAACGAAATCGCTTGATTTTAAATTATGAAATTCAAAATCGTAATTTCGAATCCAAATTCGATGTTTGGCAAACGTAAGAATTTCGAAATTTGGATTTCAAACAGAGCTCGACTCGAGCTCGTGAAGCTCGTCGAACTCGATTCTGACTTTTTCTAAAATAATTTTAAAAATACAAATAAAATAAAATTAAAATCGTGAATAAAAAAAATGCTCGTGAGCCGGAGCTCGACTTCGACAAGAGCTCGTCGAGCTCGAGCCAGCTCATTCGCGAATCCATGACGAGCTCGAGACGGCTCATCGAGCTTGCGAATAGGCTCGACTCATCGTCCACCCTTAATTATTATTATTACTATTTTATTATTATATTTTTCATTATTATTATTTATTATTTTTATTATTATAGTATTATTGTTATACTATTACTATTATTATTATCAGTCGAAAAACCCGTTACGTGCTCAGCTTTGGATTTCGAAAACGGATCATTTGACAAATCCGACGAATTATAAGAGTTTGGATTTCCCTTCGGCTTTGAGCGAAATCAAAATCCAAATCTGTGCGATTGACAAACGGAATATTTGAGCGAAATCCAGATTTCAAATCGAAATCTAAATCCGGAATCCAAACGGGGCATTAATACATTGCATAACCACTATGCTTTTGTTCTTTTTTTTTTGGTTGGGGGGGGGGGGGGGGGTGGGGGGGGGAGAATCGAACATGTAAAGAGAATCACTTCGAAAGCCAATAGATAATGAGAAAAAGCGAGCAAGCGGCTATGACCGCTGAGAGTATGAGGGTGTCTCTTGATTTTTTTCTTCTGATCGAGCCTGTATGTAAGATTACGATTATACTTCGTAAATTTTTTTTAAAAAAAATGTAATATTAATATTTTTATCTCGGAAAAAAGAAAATAGAGTTACCGAGTAGACCGCGGATGACGGGAAATTTGTCGCCTAGCGACTTGACTTTTCCTTGGACGTCGCCGAACAAGGCTCGTTGAGATCCCAGAACACCTCTCGTTGCTTGAGCTTGGCTAATCACTTCATCAATCTGTAAGTGAAGTCGACTGAGACACTTCGAATTTGTATCGGATGTGTAATGGCATTCGTGTTAAAGCTATATGACACGGTGTGAATCTCACGCATGAATTCACAAATTCAATAGAACATCTAAAAGACTACAACGAATAAGAGAAATATTGCACTAAGAACTTCTGAGCAGCAGAATTAGCTTCACATTTCAAAGAAAACGACGTACGAACATTCAATTATCGATTCTAAAAGGGCCCACGAGCATAGCCCACCTTATATTAAAGAAAGATGGGTTAATAAAAACATATAAGGATCTTACATGAGATATGCTTCCATGTATTGTAGCTCTCTCCCGTAACAATTGCATTCTTGGGGAGACACTCCCAGATGCCTGAACTGGTACAAATTTGAGATCGAGGACTACTATAGAGGCTACAGAAACAAAGTGTTTTGCAATAATGAAGGGGTTATTTTGTCTCACCTTGTACTCGGTGATGTCATCTCGTACAGAGCTGAGAAGTTCTGCGTGTTCTCTCATAGAGTTAATGTTCCCCTTGATGCGTCGAAATTCCTATCGAAACATATAAAAGTCAATTCTATCTCTTCGAGGAGTATTTCTCTTTGAGGAACCAAGATGAAATAGTTCTGCTCCCCTACCAATCATCCACTACGCATAGAAATGGGGCCATGAGCACATTTTAAGAATAAAATCACTCAATCAGCATTTCAAATCCCTTGTCAGTAAGGGAAGTAAAAAACTAAAAAGTAAAATCCTAAAGAAAGTGCTCAATGATATCACGCAATGCTTAACTGACATAGAAACAAATCGACTAACCAACCTGGGTAAACTCATGGAGTATGTCCCTGTGTCTAGCAAGCTTTTGAGTAACTGAAGTAGTAGGAGCAGCTGATGCAGCACAGCGGCTCATCGAATCGTTTATATCCAATAGCTTCTCGAGCAACGACTGAATCTCCATTTCCATAGATTTCCATGACCTGCTTGAACCAAGTGTTGGAGAACCAGCATCACCATAACCTGGAAAACTCATAAGCATGTCAGAAATCATCAAATAGCACAATCAAGCATAGCCAGTGAGCAGAAAAAAGTGAAGGATCTTAGATGATTAGGCTCCACCCATCAGAGATAAAACTGATTAACCTTCAGCTCGGCAATTCGAAATCAGCAACCGTCAAGTTAGTATTCCTTTCCTTCAGAGGCAAAACTGATGATTTGTTTCTGAACCACACTTCTATTGAACAAAATTACACCCCCTCATGTTTACATCACAAACTAGATCCCGTTAAAATTTCCGAGCTTATTTTAATCGGCCAAATTCCATGTCGGACTACATTTAAATTTTCATCAGACTGAGCCTCTAGGAGATCAAATCGATAGAGAAACACGGCGAAAAATGAAAAAAACGGTGATTACTTCTACTACCTTGAGTGAATCGAGCACCGAGCTTAGCGTAGGAGGAGAGCTTGACATCGAGGTCACCTTCGATCTTCCTAGCCTCCTTCCGAAGCTCCTCCCAACCAGATTCCTGAAGCAAGTCCATGCTTGGATCTACTGACATTCGGACCTAAATCAGGATCCGTGCACCTGTTACGATCTCACGTCTTCGCCGCTGTGGTGCCTAATCCGAAAGTTCTTAACCAAGATTTTGGGTCGGTCGGGTCGGGTCGGGTCGCATGGGTTTATTTATCTGTCAAAACTCCGCTTGAGATAGCACAAAAAAAGTCCGCGCAGTTCTAACCGCCGGTTCACGGTTAGTAAAAATCTCTAACCACGATTACGGTTACGGTTTGTAACCGGAGGAGCCGGTTACAGTTACGGTTTGAGCCGCCGGTTTACGGTTTCAATTTATTTTTTCTTTTTATTTTCTTTTTTGCAAAAAAAAAATGACTTAAATAAACAAAAAAATATATATTTTTATTTATTAAGATAAAAAATTTCATTCCATCTTAGAATAAGCACAATTACACCATAAAAAATATGATCGCTCAATTTTCGTTTCCGGGAGTTTTGACGAGCACTCATTATAGCCTTCTCCTTCTTCCATGTCGTTGAAACATAGAAAAAAAGAAGCATAGCAACGGTAAAAAAAATGACCGTTTCGTAATATAATACACAAATAAAAACTAACTATAAATAACTCAAGCCCAACTCAAATGAACAATATAATTTATAATTTTATTTATTAGAAAACCGGAGGTTCTAACCCGGTTATAACCGGCGGTTTACGGTTAGAAATTTCGATAACCGTAACCGAACCGTATTAAATAACGGTTCGGTTACGGTGTAAACCACGGAACCGAACCGGTGACCGACGGTTCGCTTACGGTTTTTCAAACCGTTTGAACACGTCTACTTCTCATTTCTTGAATAATATTTACTTTATTTTAATTTTGAGCAATCTACACATAAATCCCCCTACTCCAAACTATACATCAACTTACTTTCCCTTCCAATTCAATTATCACCAAACTCCCCCTTTCAAACTTCTATATCACATAGCTACCTAATGGACAAATATACCCATGTAAAACATAAATCTGAGAGAACGACGATGAACAAAATGCAGACAACGAAAAGCAGAAAAACGAAAACGAGTACAAAGAAGTCAGCCGATTCTCAGCTTCACCTCCACAACGAGCAGCGAATGAGAAATTTGGACTTCACACCTTTATTCGACTTGGCATCATCTCAACGTTATACTAGCCGCTTGACACCTTCATTTTTCGACTTTAATCTTTCGTTTTTGTGGAAATGTTGAGATTAGGGCTTTCATAGTTGCATTTCTTGAAGGATTTCATGTCGGGCTATGTTTAATTTTGTGATTAGGCTCGAATTTGAGGTTTATGGCAAAAGTAGGGTTTAATTATTTTATTTTTCGAATTGGGAACTTGGTATCATTCAAATTAGGGTTTGTTAGCTTCTAAATTCCCCGCTCGATGTAAATGTACTACATTTTTAACTGTCTTGGTACGAATCTTGGTTGTTTTTGGGTACGATAATTGAATTGGTGCTTGTATATGTCTTTTTGGTACCGTATTACATAGTTAATTGGTACCATAAAGACGATTTCTATGAGATTCGCTGAAGCACAATCACATGAAATGGCGACAAGATCATTCGTAAGTTTGAATTTTATTAAATTAAATGTTTTATCATGTTCTTAACTTGTTATATTGTTACAGGCTCGTTTTCTGTCGACCTATTGGACTTGAAGGTGGGACTATAAGCCCAAGTCAATCATGTCAGAGTCTGAGTCACGAGGGAGCAGAGTCCAGATGGCGTAGATTGCGGCGTACATTCTGCAATGTCCATGTATCGATACATCGTTGGACCGGTGGCTCGGGAAGGTATCTTGACGAAGTTGACGTCGAATTGTATCGTGGCTTCATGACTGTCACGATACCTACGGACAATCGTAGTTGCATGCTCCACTTGTTTAAGTGATATTTATCTGTGTTTGGAGACTGATATGCTGTTGATCCTCATAGTTTTGTGACTTGATTATGTTTCTGTTCCAGGTATTTTTGTAGTACCTGAACAAACAGATATGTAGTACCAATATTGCTACCTTGCAGTACCAACGGTTTTTTTTTTATAGTAGTATCATACGTAGGTCATTTGTAGTATCTTTTACGTACCATGCGAGCGGCTTCGAAATACGCCGACTCTAATTTGTGGTACCAATATAAAGACTTTTGTAGTACCTACATGTGGACAGTTGCGGTATCATATTATATGCTTTGTAGTACCATAATAAGGTTATTTGCAGTATTCTTTACGTACTGTGTGCATGGAGTCGAAATACGCCGATTCTAATTTGTGATACCAATATAAAGACATTTGTAGTACTTACATGTGGACAGTTGCAGTACCATGTTATATGTTTCTGTAGTACCATAATTAGGTCGTTTGTAGCACCTTTTACGTACCGTGCGAGCGGCCTGGAAATATGCCGACTCTAATGTGTGGTACCAACATAAAGACATTTGTAGTACCTCCATGTGGACAGGTCACCGTAGTATATGCTTTTGCAGTACCAAAATTGGGTTGTTTGTAGTATCTTTTACGTGCCGTGCTACGGCTTCGTAATACGCACTCTAATTTGTGGTACCGATATAAAGTCGTTTGTAGTATCTATATGTGGATAGTTGCAGTACCAAACTACATGCTTTTGTGGCACCATAGTTGGGTTGTTTGTATTATCTTTTACGTACCGTGCTAGCGGCTTCGAAATATGAAGATGTTTGTGGTACCACAACATAAGCTAGTGCGGTACCATGAGTAGGTTACTTGCAGTATCTTTTTCCATACCACGTTTTTAATTAGCGAAAACGCGTAGATTATTGTCCAAACAAGGCATGAGAACTTCCAAAATACGGCATACGATAAAATTAAACACACGATAGCATAAAATATGAACACTAACTTTCAATCGATCAAAAATCTTGACTATGTAGTAAGATGTTTTTACTAGTATCATAATAAGTAGAAAGAAAGTTGGGGTTTCAACGTAATAATCCCTAATTCTAAATATTCACCCACCAATATTCATACCAAATCATCAGTAAAGTATTTATAACTATGGTAACATAGTCAAGGACCAAATAACTCGGACGACGTCAACAAATTACTACCCAAATTTGTAGTACTATTATACATATATTTGTAGTTCCAATATCTAGATGTTTGTAGTACCATACCCTACCATAGTGTAGTACCATATGTATGTTTCTTGTAGTATTCTTTTTCGTACCACGTTTCTAGCAATCGGAATTCCTAGCCAAATTTGTAGTACCAATATACATATGTTCGTAGTTCCAATATATAGATGTTCGTAATACCATACCCCACCATAGCGTAGTACCATACGTATGTTACTTGTAATATCTTTTTCGTACCACGTTTTCAACAATCGAAATCCTACCCCAAATTTGTAGTACGAATATATATATATTTGTAGTTCCAATACATAGATGTTTGCGGTACCATAACATACGCTAGTGTAGTAACACGAGTAGGTTACTTGTGGTATCTTTTCCGTACCACGTTTTTAATTATCGAAAATGCATAGATTATTGTGCAAATAAGGCATGTGAACTTCCAAATTACGATACATAAACGGTAACACGAAATATAGACATTAACTTTCAATCGATGAAAAATCTTGACTATGCAGTAAGATGTTCTTACTAGTATTATAATAAGTAGAACCAAAGTTGGGGTTTCAACGTAATAATACCTAATTCTAAATATTAACCACCAATAATGATACCAGATCATCAGTAAAGTATTAATTACTATGGTAACATAATCAAGGACCAAAAATAACTCGGACGGCGTCAAAATTCCTATCCAAATTTGTAGTACCAATATACACATGTTCGTAGTACCATACCCTACCATAGCGTAATACCATACGTATGTTACTTGTAATATCTTTTTCGTACCACGTTTCTAACAATCAAAATTTCTACCCCAAATTTGTAGTACCAATATACATATATTTGTAGTTCCAATTTATAGATGTTTGATGTACCACAACATAAGATAGTGTAGTACCACGAGTAGGTTACTTGTAGTATCTTTTTTCGTACCACGTTTCTAGCAATCGAAAACCCTACCCAAATTTGAAGTACCAATGTACATATGTTTGTAGTTCCAATATATAGATGTTCGTAGTACCATACCCTACCATAGTGTAGTACCATACGTATGTTACTTGTAGTATCTTTTATCGTACCACGTTTCTAATAATTGAAATTTCTATCCCAAATTTGTAGTACTAATATACATATATTTGTAGTTCCAGCATATAGATTTTTGCGGTACCATAACATAAGCTAGTGTAGTACCACGAGTAGGTTACTTGTATCTTTTCCGTACCACGTTTCTAGCAATCGAAATTTCTAGCCAAAATTTGTAGTACCAATATACATAAGTTTGTAATTCCAATATATAAATGTTCGAAGTAGCATACCCTACGATAGTGTAGTACCACACGTATGTTACTTGTAGTATCTTTTTCGTACCACATTTCTAGCAATCGAAATTCCTACCCAAATTTGTAGTACCAATATACATATGTGTCGTTTCAATATATAGATGTTCGTGGTACCGTACCCTACCATAGTGTAGTACCGTACGTATGTTACTTGTAGTATCTTTTTTCGTACCACGTTTCTAGCAATCGAAATTCCTACCCAAATTTGTAGTACCAATATAAATATGTTTGTAGTTCCAATATATAGATGTTCGTAGTATCAACCTACCATAGTGTAGTACCATACGTATGTTACTTGTGGTATCTTTTTCGTACCACGTTTCTAGCAATCGTAATTCCTACCCAAATTTATAGTACCAATATACATATGTTTGTAGTTCTAATATATAGATGTTCGTAGTAACATACCCTATCATAGTGTAGTACCATACATACGTTACTTATAGTTTTCGTACCACGTTTCTAGCAATCGAAATTCCTGTCCAAATTTTTAGTACCAATATACATATGTTTGTAGTTCCAATATATAGATGTCAATAGTATCATACCCTACGATAGTGTAGTAACATATGTATGTTACTTGTACTATCTTTTTCGTACCACGTTTCTAACAATCGAAATTCCTGCCCAATTTGTAGTATCAATATACAGATGTTTGTAGTGTCATATATAGATGTTTATAGTACCATAGCTTATGATAATGTAGTACCGTGAGGAGGTTACTTGTAGTATCTTTTGCGTACTATGTTTTTAATTATCGAAAACACGTAGATTATTGTGCAAATAAGGCATTAGAACTTCCAGCAAACAATTTTATTGGAACACCATCAATAGTACGACATCAGTATTAATATTATCCAACAATATTATTGATATCAATATATCTACAATTTTAATATGATTCATCCACCAACAATATTAATATCTAACATATCGACAATATATCGCTTATCCACCAACATCATATCAAAAACATATCATTGTAAGAATGTGTGATATCGGCAACATACCAACAAAAAGAATGCTCCATAACCTATCGTTTCATTGGTCAAACAATAAATATGTGCTCTTCTTATATTCCACACATGCAAACAACGTGAGCCCACCAAAAACATTCGTAGACAACATATCTTCGTATTATGTTACCTGTTAAAAGTAAAATAACAAACGATTACCATATGATACTGCTAGAAACCTTCAAAAGGTACTTCATAAAAGAAATGCGGGTACTGTAATTCAATATACTTTGGTATTGCAAATCATAAATTGCTTTAACAGATAAATTAGCCAAATCTTAAGCAAATACTAACCTCTCTTGACACCCACGGTATGCTAACAGTAGAAAACAGGAGAAGAACTAAGTTTTTTACACCTCGACGCCCAAATCGCAACAGACACGGCTCGACACCCAAATTGCGACACCCACAACCCGATATCCAATTTATGGCCATGCTAATGCCACAAACATTCATTGTACACCTCATCAGAGTGTTCTCTAACTCAATTTCGTTCGCTCGAGGTCAAGAAGCTCGAAGGATAACCCACAGTGAGAAAAAACAACAAAAACCTACCTCAACTTACCTAGATCGAGAAACCCACGATGAATTAGGCAAGCTCGGAGCTTTACGGTGCGGGCAGAGGCTTTTACGTCGCCGACGGGAGCTTTTATAGTTGGGAGATGAGGCCTGAATTAAAAGCTACGTGGATGTTGATTTGGGGAAGAAATGATTTAAAAAATAATAACTGAGGGTTAAAATCGTCATTCGGATAAATAGGTAGTGATGTGTAAGAATATTTTGATTTAGGGAGGTCGATAATAAGTAAATTAAAAGGGGGAGTTAGTTGATAAAAAGTTTGGAAATTGGGATTTAATTGAGGTTGCCCCTTTAATTTTCATCACATATATTAGTACCTAAGTATCCTATCAACTGTCAAATTAGTCCCTTCTTATTAAAACAATTAATTAGTAAATTTGAAAGAAAAACATCATCCATTATATTTAATTACTATTTTTAGTTAATTACTTTCAATAGATTTAATTTTATAATAGGATACATTTATTTATTATAGCACAAGTACCTCAAAACAAACTCCAATTATGTGCCTCCTAGATACTTTGAAAATGAACCAAAGAAACTCATTACATATATAAAAGAAAAATACAACGTACAAACAACACTAATGAATATAAAAGTTAAAATAAACCAACTCAAAGGCCAGCGGTGTAGGGCACATTAGTGCCCGGCAACCAAGAATTGGCTGCTATAAAGCTCCCCGGCGCGAACTGTGACGCCACCGAGGCGCTCGTAATCACGTGGTAGCCCTTCCACCCGACCCGTCGACTCGTGCCTGACCCTGGACCCGTATTCGCATACTCCCCGTAGTACAACGTATTCAGAGCAAAATTCCCGCTCCAGGGCATCCAACCCGCCGGGTTGATGAGCCCGTCCAAGAACGTCTTCATGACCACCGTCCTCGAGTACTGCTTCCACGGACGGCCGAGGTAGGTCCTGACCGAGCCCTGCCTCGGCCTCAAGTCCGGGGCGGCCGTGATTCTGCAGTTGTGGATCGAGATTCCCGTGTTCTGGTTCGGGTCGGTTCGGCCCTGGGCCGTGACCGTGTTGGTGTGGTTGGGCGGGTCACGGGGGTAGATGTTGCAGTTCTGGAGGACAACTGCGGCGTTCCCGAAGATGAAGTCGACGGTGCCGTAGACGTCGCACTCCCTGTAGAATTGCCTGTCAGAGTAGACGTAGAGCGTGTCCTGGTACCCCTCGAAGCTGCACCGGTAGAACACCGAGAGGTCCGAGCCCGACCGGAGGGCGACTGCCTGGTGGTTGCCGGGACCCGCCGTGTTTCGGAAGGTGATTCCCCGGGCAATGAACCCGTCGCCGACGACGCCTGTGTAGTAGCAATTGAGAACTTTTTTAGGATTGTTCGGGGTGGATAAAAACTGTCAAGTTAGTATGTATATAATATATATATATATATATATATATATATATATCTTCAATTAACAGATTTTATTTACTTTAGATTACTTAAATATCATTTTTATGTATTTTTAAAATAATGCATAATTAATTAAATTATAGCGCCCATATATTACATTACCTAATATTATATATCCATACTATTTATAACGGCTAACACTAGCAAGCAATCAATTTGACTTTGCCAATTACAGTTGTAATTTTACCCTTTTTCAATTCGTTTCAGCAATTATATCCCTAATCGATATTTCTTTTGAATATATTACAAATAACACACATTTTATCATAAAATTAAATTTTCATTCAAGAAATAAAATATACTAGAGGCACCCATCATCAAATGATACTACTTATTATACCTACGGCATGGTCCAAGCCGGACTAAGATATGCAATTAAGCAAATTCCAATTACAGCTAAGGTTTTAAAGAATTGGGACAATATATGCATATTAACTATCCCATAATGCTATTTAATTACCTACGTGTATAGCACGACGAATATTGGCTTCATAATTTAAACCTCTACAAACTCTCCATAATAGCATCATTAAATTCAGAAACCAAGTTGCACCATATTAAAACCAACATTTTTATTCAACTTCATTATTACTCACCAAAGGTGGCCGAGTTAAACGTCGTGGACCCGCCGTCAACGCTCCTACTCCCCATAATAACTGTCCTCCCAATCCCGTCCCCGTACATCATGATATTGTTCGCACCCTTCCCGACGACAACGTTCTCCCTGTACACGCCTTGCTTCACGTAAATGACGTACTTCCCCCCGCCCGACCTCTTCCCCGCGGCTGCAACCGCCGCGCCCACGGTCCTAAAATTTCCCGACCCGTCCTGAGCCACCACCGCATTGGGCCGCGGGTTTCCGCCTGACTGCAGAAGCCTGCGGTAAGAGTTGCAAACAGATGGAATCGAGTCAAATACCACAAAATTGATATTCTATTAATGATTCGAATATTCAGATATGAACATATATATTCTATTTTTTATCATTTTATTTAATAAAAGCATATATATCAAGTCACAATATATAATATTTAAACATATATTGATTAGATTGTTCGAATCGAATATTCGATAAATAACCAAGTTACATACTTTGATATTGTTTGTATACGTATTCGAATCAGGAAAATTGTTTCTATTAAAATTCGAATTCGAATATTAGAATTTCGAAAAGTTTGCAGCCCTACCTGCGGTCCCCTGGCCTGACCCAGTTCGGGAACCCGCCGCTCAACCCGCCCGCAGGCACCTCGGTTGACCCGTTGTTCAAGTAGAGCACGTTGCTCACGAGCTTCGTGAGGTTTAGATCGGCCGCCACGGGGCCCACGACGGGGGAACTCTGTCCTATGTTGAAGTCGGCGAAGCCCTCGAGGCATGTGTGCAGGTTGGTCATGGCGGTGCTGAGCCACGTTTGTGCGTCTTCGGGCGAGCAGTCGGGCTCGAACGTCTTGTTTATCTTGTGGATCGAAAGGTCGTAAAGCTCGAGGCAGTCGGCCCACGCGGCTCGTTCCTTGGGCCCGCGGCACTTGGAGCCGAGCGGGTACATTTGGCTCTTGGCGCGGACCAGTTTGTCTAGGGCTAGCTTTTTCGAGAGCTTTAAAAAGTCATTCTTCGTTCGTACTGGGAAGTAATGGTTAGGGTTTTGGGATATAATGTGGTGCTCGCATGTCTTGGGGTGCGGGGTTTGTGCGCACCATGTCTTGAAGTCGATTGACGATGACGTGGCGCGTGGGATCGTGATGGAAAAGATGGTGATGAGAAGTATATTAAGGATTGTTAATAGCTTCATTTTGTTGTGTTTTGTTTGCTCGGAGTTTTAGTCTTGGTTTTGATGCGTTATATAGGGGGAGTTGGATAGGACATGGTCTTCTCTATAACATTTTCATTTGTTGAGTTATTGTGGCAGCATGTATTATTATATTATAGAAGAGAATGTTTTGTATTGAAATAATGGGTAATTATTGTGCATGTTCTCTAATGTCCAACCTTTACCTGGCTGGGGAGGATACAATCTGATAACTAATATGTCATTGTCATCCTCTATCCTATGCACATTCACATCTTATTATTTTTATATTTAATTTTAGGGAATTCCACTTGGTACCCATATGTCTAAGGCTTTTCCAGTTGGTGTCCCAAGTTATTTTAAATAATCGAGTCTTACATCCGGAAAATCTCGTTTTTGATAATTTAAAATCACGACTTTATACGTTACGGATGTCCAACTTGATAAAACTTCAGGCACCAACTGGAAAATGACTTAAAGATATGGGTACCAACTAAATTTGAAAAATACTTTGGGTATGGATTGGAAATATCTTAAACACATTGTACCTTCCAAAATTAAAAAATGACTTTTGACAGCGGGAAATACTTTAAACACAGATACTATACCAAGTGGAATTTACATAAATTTTTCAGTTTGACAATTTCAAAGGGATTAAAATATTGTTACTATTGCGCGAGAAGAAGCGCGTATGTGAAATATTCCCATCTGACTTTTAAGAAGTCGAAAGTCCACCAATCAAAAAAAATAGGCAGTTTGCAATTAGCATAATGCATGAGCCAGCTTAGCTTTGCCTTCAGGTGCTGACTCCATCGTTAGATGTTGTAATAATAATAATAATAATAATAATAATAATAATAATAATAATAATAATAATAATAATAATAATAATAATAAAAATAATAATAATATAATAATATAATAATAATAATAATGTGGTCTACTATATTTAGGGTAAATTCCCTATCAATCCCCTTTCAAGTTTAAACTTCCTCTTAAATACTTTCGAATTTTTTCTTCCTGATCAGTACCCATCTGCGAAAAGTTTCCTGTTTAATACCCCAAATATTGAAATGACGGAAATAACCTTTCTTTACGATTGCAGTATAATTTTCAGAATATTTTATACCATGAGACGCGAGTATTCTACCAACAAAAGATGTTATTATACCGCAAAAGAAATATACTATTATACTAATAGACATAGTTATTATACCAACAGCGGACATTATCATATCCTGTTAAATTTAAGAGTATTATACCAATAGATGCCAAAATTATACTAAGAAAAAAATTTATCATACGAATTGATCTTTCCACATTACACCCACAACGACGAAAGTGATACCATCAAAATCCGAAATTTCACCAACATAATATTCAAAATATTATACCTAAAGAATAGTTAATTATACCACATGTTACCAACATTATACCAGTAAATAATTTAATTTAAAGTTATCGTTAAATCTGAAATACTCAAATTATACCACAAAGACCGACAATTATACCAACAAACTCGTAAATTTCACCATAAAAATATTATGGAAATTATACCAGTCGAGCGTAATATTATACCAAAAAACCAATTTATTACATTATGATTTTTCAGTCCAATTTCTGAAAATTATACTAGCAGAAGCTTATATTTTACCAACAGCTTCCGCTATTATACTTAAAAACATTATATGTGGAATTATACTAATAGAGATCAGCATTACACAACAAATCAACTAATTATACCGAAAAAAGAAATAGAGAATTTCACCATTATAGGTAGAAATCATACCGAAATCTCATTATACCACGAAAACCTCAATAAAATCATACCACATGTTATCAACATTACACCAGTAAATAATATAATTTTAATATATCGTTAAATCTGAAGCGCGCAAATACACCACAAAGACCGACAATTATACCAACAAACTCGAAAATTTCACCATGAAAATATTCTGAAAAATTATACCAGTAGAGCGTAATATTATACCAACAAACCAATCTATTGCATTATGATTTTCAATCCCATTTCTGACAATTAAACTAGAAGCTTGCATTATACCAACAGCTTCCGCTATTATACTTAAAAAACATTATATGTGGAATTATACTAACAGAGATCAGCATTACACCAACATATCAATACCGAAAAAGAAATACAGAATTTTACCATTATAGGTAGAATCGTACCGAAATACCAACTCATTATACCACGAAAACCTCATAAAATTATACCACATGTTATCAACATTATACCAGTAAATAATATAATTTTAATTTATCGTTAAATCTGAAACGCACAAATTACACCACAAAGACCGACAATTATACCTAACTCGAAAATTTCACCATAAAAATATTTTGAAAAATTATACCAGTAGAGCGTAATATTATACCAAGAAACCAATTTATTACATTACGATTTTTCAATCCCATTTCTGACAATTATACTAATAGAAGCTTACATTATACCAACAACTTCCGCTATTATACTTAAAAACATTATATGTGGAATTATACTAATAGAGATCAACATTGTACCATTAAAACCGATTATCGTACCAACAAAAGCGATTATTACCAAACAAATATTCTATTAAATACCTACTGATTTCACTATATTGGATGCACAATAACATAATGTTCTTAAAAAAAGAATTATGATGGGCTAATGTTTAATATTTCTAATATCATGAACCACGATTAGCCAATACTTAAGAACGAGAATATCGTCAAATTGAGACAAATATGTAAATAAACAGTTCTAATGGATGGGATTCATGTTAATTAGTTTCGTTTTCCGGGCATTATGTTTTTTCACACATTCCTCCGAATATGATATAAAATTGAAGAACATCTTATAACTCCTATCATCAAAGGATTGATATATAGGTATGTAATCTTCACTGAAAAAGGATTCGATGAAATTGGTTGAAATAAGATCATCACCAGACATCACCGATAAGTAACCAACAGCATAAAGAACATGAACATTATTAACCGTTAGAGTCGACCTAAAGCATATGATATCATATATCAACTTTTTATCTAGTCTAATTCCTTTATCATCAAATAAAGGGATCGCATGACCTAAAGTGTATGATATATCATAGGATGACGGAAATGGCATTTTAAGTATTATGCTAATTCTGGTTTATAATAATAGAAATATTACACATTAGTTCGTCATAATATTAAGAAAATGAACATTATGTTATAATACTATGATACATTGTGTATCCAATATAGTGAAATCAGTAGGTATATAATCGAATATTTGTTTGGTGATAATCGCCTTTGTTGGTTTAATTATCGGCTTTATTTGTACAATGTTGATGTCTGTTAATATAATTCCACATATAATGTTTTTAAGTATAATAGTGGAAGTTGTTGGTCTGTTAGTATAATTGTCAGAAATGTGATTGAAAAATCATAATGTAATAAATTGGTTTCTTGGTATAATATTACGCTCTACTGGTATAATTTTTCAAAATATTTTTATGGTGAAATTTTCGAGTTTGTTGGTATAATTGTCGGTCTTTGTGGTGTAATTTGTGCGTTTCAGATTTAACGATAAATTAAAATTATATTATGGTATAATGTTGATAACATGTGGTATAATTTTATTGAGGTTTTCGTGGTATAATGAGTTGGTATTTTGTATGATTTCTACTTATAATAGTAAAATTCTGTATTTCTTTTTCGGTATAATTAGTTGATATGTTGGTGTAATGCTGATCTCTGCTAGTATAATTCCACATATTATGTTTTTAAGTATAATAGCGGAAGCTGATGGTATAATGTAAGCTTCTGTTAGTATAATTGTCAGAAATGTGATTAAAAATCATAATGTAATAGATTGATTTGTTGGTATAATATTACGCTCTACTGGTATAACTTTTCAGAATATTTTTATGGTGAAATTTTCGAATTTGTTGGTATAATTGTCCGTCTTTGTGGTGTAATTTGCGCGTTTCAGATTGAACTTATATTATTTACTGGTATAATATTGATAACATGCCGTATAATTTTATTGAGGTTTTCGTGGTATAATGAGTTGGTATTTCGGTATGATTTCTACGTATAATGGTAAAATTCTGTATTTCTTTTTTCGGTATAATTAGTTGATTTGTTGGTGTAATGCTGCTCTCTGTTAGTATAATTCCACATATAATTTTTTAAAGTATAATAGCCGAAGCTGTTGGTATAATATAAGCTTCTGTTAGTATAATTTTCAGAAATTGGATTGAAAAATCATAATATAATAAATTGGTTTGTTGGTATAATATTATGCTCTACTGGTATAATTTCCAGAATATTTTTATGGTGAAATTTATGAGTTTGTTGGTATAATTGTCGGTCTTTGTGGTATAATTTGAGTATTTCACATTTAACAATAAATTTAAATTAAATTATTTAATGGTATAATGTTGATAACATGTGGTATAATTAACTATTTTTTAGGTATAATATTTTGAATATTATGTTGGTGAAATTTTGGATTTTGATGATATAATTTCCGTCTTTGTGGGTGTAATGTGGAAAGATCAATTCGTATGATAAATTTTTTTCTTAGTATAATTTTGGCATCTATTGGTATAATACTCTTAAATTTAACTGGATATGATGACGTCCGCTGTTGGTATAATAACGACAAAATTATAAAATTAGGTCACTAAGTATACAAGTTTTCGTTTTTGGGTCTCTATGTTTGATAATTGCAAAAGTAGGTCACTAACTTTTCATGTGGAAACAATTTTGGGTCATTTTTAATTTTAGGTCACTAAGAATATATTTTTTCGATAATGGGTCACTAAGTTTAGATTTTTTCAATTTTGGGTCACTATGTTTACAATATTAGTACCAAATGAGTGACCCAAAATTGAAACAAATGTAAACTTAGTGAGCCAAAATCAAAAAATATATTCTTAGTGACCTAAAATTGAAAATGACCCAAAATTGTTTTCACATGAAAAGTTAGTGACCTACTTTTGCAATTATCAAACATAGTGACCCAAAAACGAAAACATGTATACTTTAGTGACCTAATTTTATAATTTCCCCGTATAATAACTATGTTGATTAGTATAATAATATATTTCTATTGTGGTATAAAAACATCTTTTGTTGGAAGAATACTCGCGTCTCATGGTATAATATTCTGAAAATTATTCTGCAATTGAAAGGTTATTTCCGTCATTTCAATATTTGGAGTATTAAACAGGAAACTTTTCGCTGATGCGTACTGATCAAGAAGAAAAATTCGAAAGGTATTTAAGAGGAAGTTTAAACTTGAAAGGGGACCGATGGGGAATTTACCCAATTATATTACAGTCATGCCGTTTGATAATTAAAAACATTTTGTCGAAGGCTGTCATATAAGAGATATCAGACGTCAAATGTCTTGCATGGTATAATGATAAAGATATTATTATCGTATCAATATATTTGGTAAATACTTGCGTTTATAAAATAACTAATAGCATTGCTGATCAATGATATTCAGACCACCAATCAGCTACATGCTTTACGCACTTTTGTTTTTGTTAGGTGGGTTGCTATTAATGCCGCACCTTTATTCAGCAAAGAATTTACTAGTTATATGATTCATAAATATAGATACAAATAATGTGGAAAAAGTACTCATGCAAACATGAAGCACTCAAAATGAAAGAAGACTAGAATACTAGCTAGAATTAGACAGATAAACACATGAATTTTGATTTTCGATAGAAAATATTTGCGAACAGTTCAAGAATAATTACGAATTTAATTCGGTCAAATATTTCCAGAGTATAAAATATAGAACGTTACAAAGTTCAATATTAATTCTATTGTTTCCCGCCGCGTGGATAAGAACAATTAATACAAAGCAATTTCGTTGACATCAAATAATTCCCAATGGATATATTATAAAACCATTTGAGCTGTTTTGTAAGTTACTTGGCAAGTAATGCCATTGACGTTCGTTCCTATAACTAATATAAAAATGCATGTGTGTGAGATGTGAGATATCTTCGTATGTCCTAATAATTTGAGTCTTCGATTATATTTTGTGATAAATTAATTAGGAAATTCTTATTGACTATCAACTTGGAATCTCTCGTATTGGTTGCTAACCTGGAATGCAATGACGCGGGATTGCGACTTTATTTATCGGGGAAAGAATGTTATTCTCTAGTTGATTTATTGATAATTATAAAAAAATATAGCAATTCAACAAAATCAATAAATGTAGATCCAATTACCAAATATATTTGAAAACAACTCTATCCCCAAAAAAATTCTATCTTTACAATCTTAAAAAAAAACTCTATCCCCACCCAAAACATTAAGGGGGTGTTTTTCTCGGGGTGATCCTCCAAACATCACCATAATCCTCTCGTCGTTTTATCATCACCATGTTTGTTTAGCCTAGGTGATGAGTCATCACAGTAATGACAGATTACATAGGTGATGGGGTGATATTCTACCTTTTGGATCACCCAATAAAAGCTAGGTGATCTTACATCATCGTGATGGTGATCTTTCAAATTTGTGTTTGGACAACATTACCCCTTTAGCATTTATACCTAATATATCCTTATCCATATTTTAAATTATACAATTTGATTATTTAAATCTTAAAATAATATATTTAAGAATAAATAACTATATTGAATAACTATACGAAGAACTTATTATTAATTCATAAAAATTTAAACTCGATATTAAAATAGTAATCATTATTATGTAAATATCATATATATATATATCATCTACATAATTTATGTAATATTCGTAGGGTTAAATATGACAATTATGCAATATCACCCCACACATCACCATGATTAGACAAACACAATATTCTAATATCACATTGATATGTGTTAAGATTATTTTATTGTATTTAATTAAATTAGGTTATCTTAATCTTGTAATTAATTTAAGACTGGGCTTTAATGGGCCCAGTGATCTTATTCTTGTAACGGGCTTATAGCCCAAGTATTATATACCAACTTGTGGTATAAATACTAAAAACCTAACACACAGTTATGTGTGTCTTGTGTGTGAAATAATAGAGAGAGAGAATTTTTGTGAAGCACTGACCTTCAAACACATACACGCACCCCACGTTGAATCGCCTCTTACCATTCACAAATCGTGGTAAAATCGTTCTTTGATATATTAGTTGGATAGATAGGGACCAACAATATGAATATCACCCCAAAACAAACACAGTAATGATATCACCTTGATCAACATCACGGTGATATTCACAATACGGGGATGTGAGTATCACGTGATGTTGGATCACTGGAAGAAACACCCCCTAACGGTCCAAACTTCATACCATAAGATAGATCATTATAAGTTCCAAACACTATTAGGCCCATCATTGCCGAATTTATATACTATTTAAATATTTATCGTGAGCCACAACTAGACCTGTCAAAATGGGACGGAGGAACGGGCTGGCCCGTAGCCCGCCAAAGTCCCCCACTGACGGGGCGGGCGCGGACACGGCAAGCTCGCCTACTGGCGGGGCCTGGGAAATGAGGCCCGCGCTTTCTTAAAATAATAAAAAATAGGAAAAAAATAATAAAAAATCGGAAAAAAGAATAAAAATAGATAAAATATAATAAAAAATAGGAAAAAAGTAACAAAAATGAAGAATTTTAGTTGGAAAATATATATAGTTTAATCAACTTTTTTTTATTATAACTCAAAAAATATAAATCAATATACTATATTTATAAATCTTGTTGTTTAATATAATTATATAATATTTTTTTGGCGGCCTGCCCCACCAAAGCCTTCAGCCGCTCCCTGATGGGCCTGAAAACTAACAGCCGCCCGCGGGTGGCAAGCCTGTTTGCCAGCTCCACAACACAAATTATTCGGAAAATGTATAAAACAAGTAAAAAATAATGCAATAATATAGATTATATCGAGTGACATTCTTCGGCTCAGTCAGTGTTTTAAATAGCGTAGTGTAGCACGTTTCGTAGCGCGAAATAGCGTAATTTTGCAGAAAAACGCGTTAAAGCGTAAAAAATATAGCGTTTTGTCCTGAATAGCGCGAATATTTTGAGAAATAGTGTATATAGCATGTCAAATTGCGCATATAGCGTGCCAAATTGCGCATATAGCGTGCTACAATATTTTATGTTATTTTTTTTATTTTGTTGGGGCTTATATAAACTTTAAAATATATTATTCATATATATATTGAATTTTTTATTTTTATCAATTAATTGTACCGTATGTTTTATTTCATTAAATTTTTTGAGAAAATATTGATTATTTAATCTCATAACTACAATAATGACATAAAAAATAACCGAACGTAGCATATTTATATTTATATATTATATATAATTTATTAAATTATATATAGATTACTCGAAATACTCACGCAATGCGCTACGCTATTTACGCTACGCGTACTGGCACTAGAACGCGACACACTACGCTATACGCTTTTTAAAACATTGGGCTCAGTACAGTACAGTACCCAAGCTCAACAGTCTCAATAGAAGCCCTCTTCAATCTCCGGCTTTTTTTGTTAAATAGGATTATTTTGTATGAATTTTTAGAAAAAGGGATTCTTAGTTTTTTTATTTGAAAAAAGGGATTGGGTATAAAAAAAAAAAAACCAAGTGTTTTATCAAATTTTGATCCGCTCGACTCAAATTAATGTCGAAATGAGATGTTAATCGATGGGTTCGTAATTATTCAACATATAAATGCTAAATCTGAGTGAATTTTTGTATTTCTGAGCCTGCAATCGACGTTTTCGAACTGAAAACGATTTATTCGAATTATTCGAACTCGAATTGTGTAATTCGAATAACATTCGAATATAAAAACAACCTTTATTCGAATAAAAAAATTCGAATTAAATTTGAATTAAAACATTAATTTTTTTTAATTCGAATTTATTCGAATTGGAATAGATTAATTAGAATAAATTTGAATTAAAAAATTAAGGGGATTTTACATAAAAATACCCATCAATATGAAAATTAGCAAATCAGTACCCTGTCAGTACTTTTTTATATATAGGTATCTGTTAGAATAAAGTTTTTACCTGCCAGCCGCAAGGTACATCGTATCACACATTTAGATACCATAGAGAAACGTATTGTGTACGTAATACAGCTAGAAAATGGTACCACCATATAGCTTGCCGCAATGTACCATATATAGAGCTGTCAATCCACCCCGCGGCCCGCGGGCCGCCCCGCCTCGCCCCGCCCCGCCACTGAGATTTTCTAGGCCCGCTGAAGGGCGGGCCGACTGATTCTTTTTTTAATTCAGATGATGGCTTGAGCTATATACAGACACTGTATAAACACAAGATGGAACACCTTATGCCATCAATAATAAGAACTGTATAAAATGAATTTGTGATCATAACAAACATTTCTTTTCCAGTTCTCAGGACTGTTTCAAGGAGTCTTGGAGCTCACATAAATCTGTTCATGCAAAAGCAAAGTCGTCTTCTTATGCACCTGAAAATCCTCGTGAGAGGACTTCGTCGTCAACAGATGGTTGGCTTTATTGCTTGAAAAAAGGGCAGGAAAGGACACCTAAGCTACCATATTTTGACTGGACTGGGTAATAAGATTTTCCACTTCAGTGCCTTGAGGCTAAATTGAATTGACTGCTTCTTCCTATCGTATATATGCGAATCAACTATCTCTGATGCTTTTTTTTTTTTATGTATTAGATCATTAAGACCCCATCCAATATCATCAAACCGTCTGATACCTGATCACATTGAAAAACCTGACTGGGCAATTTCTGTAAGTCGGTTCATTGATGTGTTTTTTTAGGCGGTCAATATATTGAGATAATGATTATTAATATATATAACTGTACTCTGTCGATTGATTTACATAAATTTTTGGGCACTTTTTTTGTGGATTAGAGATGCGTTGATATTTGATATTTTATGTATCCAAACTTTTTCTTCAGGGGATCCCTGTAATTGAACCGAACAGTAATTTACAACATCACGTTGAGGTATTGATCTTCGTTTCAATCTTACATTACTTGGATAGAGTTATAGCATTGACTTTGCAATTTCTTGTAAATATTGCACAATTTGAAGATCAAAACTACGGAGCAGATTGAGAGAATGCGAGAAGCATGCCGGGTAAGCTTCTTCGGTGGAAGAATTAAATAATGTGTTTTCAGGTTAAGTCTATGCAACTCTTACTAAAATAGTCAACTTAGAAATATATGATATGATAGACAAAAAATCAATCTTGTTAAACTCCACCTATGGTTTAGATTGCTAGGGACGTTTTGGATGTTGCTGCTCGGTTTGTTAAACCTGGAATCACTACTGATGAAATCGATGCAGTGGTTCATGAAGCTACGATTGCTGCTGGTGTGATTGAATATTCCTCACTTCAATCTTCCTTCAAACATATTTCCAGTGCCATGAATATTGACCGCACCGTCCATGATTATTTTTATGTGATTTCATATAAGTAACGACAATTGCTTTGCTTCATTTTGCAGGAGGGTATCCATCCCCGCTAAATTATTATTTTTTCCCCAAGTCTTGCTGCACGTATGTGTATTTCTTAATGTTAAATTTCCTTCATTAATCTCTATTCTTTCCCTAATAATTGTTATAATGGACCCCTCTCTCTCTCCCTCTCTCTCTCTCTCTCTCTCTCTCTCTCTCTATATATATATATATATATATATATATATATATATATCAGGTCAGTGAATGAAGTGATATGCCATGGAATTCCAGATGCGAGGTAATCTTCTGCTGACCATTCTTCTTCTTCTTCTTCTTCTTCTTCTTCTTCTTCTTCTTCTTCTTCTTCTTCTTCTTCTTCTTCTTCTTCTTCTCCGTTATTGACATTCTCGGCATCATATGTTTCATTAATCCAAAAATAATAAGCAAAACCAGTGCATTTTTCGTGGATTTATCACCTTTCAAGTTGCGTGTGTTAAAATTTTAACCCGAGTTCTCATCAACATCCTACTCATTCTTTTACGAATTTGTCAGGAAACTAGAGGACGGGGATATTGTAAATGTCGACGTCACAGTGCAGATTTCATTTAACTGTAAGATTCTTCAATTTGCTTGATTTCTTGGCGTATGAATTTATGATCGTTTTATTTGCAGGTGACATAAATGAAACGTTCTTCATCGGTAATGTTGATGAAGCATCTCAGCGACTGGTGCAATGCACTTATGAATGCTTAGAGAAAGCAATAGCCATTGGTAATCTATTGCATCTATTATCTATACTGCACACTACATTTCTTGAGATTCTCTTCGTTATTGTCACTACTATTTCTTAACCCATCATTTTAAAAACCTGGTTCGCTTAAATACGTATGATTGTTGATATTTGATTTATATTTCGACGTCATTTTCTTGCATTAGTTAAACCGGGCATTCGATTTCGGGAAATCGGAGAAGTAGTGAGCCGACACGCTTCTATGTCTGGATTTTCTGTGGTAAGAATCTAGATTCAATTTTCTCGTATTAACTCTACATTTGGGTTCATTAATTTGCTAATATATTTTCCAAATCTTACCTCACTTTATTAGGTGAAAACAATTTGTGGCCATGGTATTGGTGAACTATTTCACTGTGCACCTGATATACCACATTACGCAAGTAAGTATCCTCCTCTGTTTATTTTTATCGATCCCTTTTCATCTAAAGTTGAAAACCAAGAATCAACGTAATGTTTCTACTATAAATGAATCGAAAAAATGTAAATATTTTACTTCCATCTTCTCTACTTCGTCTCGTTTGTCGGGAATTGTGGGCTTTAACCGAAGCAGGAAATAAAGCTGTCGGAGTTATGAAGGCACCAAACATTTACAATCGAGCCAATGTTAAATGCAGGTTCTAAATAATCTTCCTTTGCCTCTTATTTTTAATTATCCAAACTCACATTAAATTGTAACATAATCAAACATAAAAATTAAATAAAAATTTCGTCCTGACGTAGGTGTTTGGCGAGATCGAATGTGGCCCGATGGGTGGACTGTAGTAACCGCGGATGGAAAACGCAGCGCTCAATTCGAACACACACTCTTGGTAAAACGTTCACGCCTTTTTTTTTTTTGGTTATTTGCTATATATACGTAAATAATCATATAGACCGAATGTGAAATGCTCGTACGTACAAAAGCATATATTATTCTGTTGTTTGAAGGTGACGGATACAGGCGTTGAAGTACTCACTGCACGGTTATCGTCTTCCCCAAAGGTGTTTCCTTGGCTAAGTTAAGTTCGTAAAAACTACGTCCTTTCATTGAAGCTCATCTTGGAGTGATCCATAGCTTATAAGCACCTTATTCTATGTTCTATTGGGAATATAGCAAATGGGAGTTTTTGTTGATTCTTCGGTTGTGTCTGGTCGGTGGCAGATAGCTTTGGCAATAGATAAACTTCGACGTTAGATAGTCAGAAGATGGAGTGTCTTCAACCGCAGGTGCAGTTCGTGAGTACCCAGATGATGATGAGGGCATATGTGATAACTATAATACATAGCATGAAGAATAAATACGTCTGGAGTTGATGAAGACTATCCATAACAGTAGACGTAGTCGAGGCGTGTGTTGGACACACTGTCCGTAAGACGAAATCGCCCCGATATTAAGTGCTTTCGGTTAGCAGCGATCGTCCCCAAGATACAACGACATTTTCTTAACTCATAATCGCAGCACAACGACTAGAGTTTTACGACGAATCGTACTCGAAATTGAATTTTTCTTGCTTCGGGAAACTAGGGAGTATTAGAGTGAAATATGCAATGTCGTGGGTTGAAGTGAATAATCATTTCCATCTCAATGGGGGCCTATTTATAGATTTTATGTCGCAGGGACCTCTCCGCAAATTCAAGAACTTGCTAGGCTGCTTCTGTAATTTTCCAGGGACTATATTGCAACATTTTGCATCTATTGGACTGTCGGTTTATTTACCGGCCCGCGACAGGCCCGATTCTCGGGCCGACAGCCCGAATCTTAGGCGTGTCCCACCGACGGCGGCCCGATTCTCTGACCTGACCCACCGGCGGCTCGACTGACACCTCTTGTTGGGCTGACCGACAGCTCTAGTTGGGCCGACCGACACCTCTAGTTGGGCCGGATCAGCTCAACAGCCCACTGCGGCCCAGACGATCTATTGGATCACGCCACCTCATCTGGACTGTCCAATCAGTGCTGACGCAGCGCCACCTCATCTTCACCTCAACTGCCACGTCACCGGCACCGTCGCCGTTGCCGCCCACCGGAGGAAAACTTTAAGTAGCTCCTCAATGCTCCTCGCTCCGATGCGTCGTGCGAAGTGCAAAGTGTGCGCCTCAAAGCGCCCATTGCGCACTTTGGCACGGCTCGGCCTCGGCCTCGGCCACGGCCACGGGCACGGGCACGGGCTCGGGCTCGGTGCTCGGTGCTCGGTGCTCGTCGGTGCGAGGCACCGACTCGCACCCGGGCTATTATTTGGGCCAAAACTCATACAAGTTTCTCAAGCCCACTTAAATCCACCTTAAACCCACAAGCCCATTTAAGCCCATACACATGGCAAGCCCTTTTGATTAAACCCACATGGGTTTCTATATATATAGTGAAGATTTTCTTAGTGTCTAACCAATGTGGGACACTTGATTTCCCACTTAAACACTACTAACCATTTTAATGGTTATTGGGCCAACTTCGAAAATTAATTTCTCATTCACCCGATATCGGTTTTGAGCGTATTAATATTCGTTAGAATCCCCGTGAAACATAGATTCGTAATCTTTCAACGATTTCTCATTTCGACATTCGATGGCTTTCCGATTTAATTAAAACCGAAACCGATTTTATTAATGGGTTAATACCCATTTGGGCCCAAAGCCCATTTGGTTTAATAAAATCCAACAATCCCCCACATGAATGGAAATTAATGCAAATGCTATGCATGCTGACTCTTGCAAGAAAAACTCGACAACTCGTCACTGCATCGGGATAGGTAGCTTGTGGCTTTGAACCTTCCCTAGTGAAAACGCAATCGAATTTACTCGCTGTTTAGTGAACATGATGTCTTGAACTGACAGCTTTTGTGTAAATTAAGACAACAGCGTACACACGGTGACGAATCTTATTTCTTTCGATTCTCACGTTGTGTCCATTTCGGCCTTGGACCATATCTTGGATTCATAAGTGTTACTTTTGAAGCGGCCCCACTTCTCACTTATATAGGTGATTGACTATTAGGATTTTTTAATCCTAGAGTATCCCGAAATACTCCACCATCAGTTATAGCCATCATTAAAAGCAAAATTGCTTACCCTTTACCACACGTCTTCGGTTAATTACTTGGGCAGCTTATGAGAATGAGCTTCTTTTTAAAAAAAAATTCCAAGTAAGCTACTGAACTACACTCAGCTTAGTTGTCTCATTGAACCAAGTTTGTGGGATCTCCACTCAACATGGTTGAGTTACCACCGAGCTCGTTCTTGGGTGTGTGGTTTTTAAGCCACATTCCCTTTACTGCGTTATAATGCTGATCTCTAGCAATACCTTTCGTCAAAGGATCTGCTATATTCTCTTTAGACTTCACATATTCAATAGCAATTATTCCACTAGAAATCAGTTGTCGTACGGTATTATGTCTTCGACGTATATGTCGAGACTTACCGTTATACATACTATTCTGTGCCCTACCAATTGCGGCCATACTGTCGCAATGTATCATAATAGGCGGTACAGGCTTATTCCAAATAGGAATGTCCTCCAAAAAATTTCGAAGCCATTCTGCTTCTTCACCAGCTTTGTCTAATGCAATAAACTCCGATTCCATCGCAGATCGAGCTATGCACGTTTGTTTTGAGGATTTCCAGGAGATTGCTCCACCACCGATGGTAAATACATAACCACTCGTGGATTTGGAGTCTTTGCTGTCAGATATCCAGTTAGCATCGCAGTATCCTTCAAGAACTGCTGGATACCTCGTATAGAGTATGCCATGATTAATAGTGTGCTTCAGATATCTCAGCACCCTTCTCAAGGCTATCCAATGATTACTCCCAGGATTACTCGTAAACCTGCTGAGTTTACTTATTGAATATGCTATATCAGGTCGAGTGCAGTTCGATAAATACATTAGACTGCCAATCACTCGAGCATATTCATGTTGTGATATGGGTTCTCCTCTGTTTTTAGCCAAATGTAGATTTATATCTACAGGAGTCTTAGCCGGAGGATCATCGAAGGCATTAAATTTCTTTAACACGCTCTCAACATAATGAGATTGTGTCAACACAATTCCTTCGGACGCCTTAAAGACGTTTATCCCTAGTATTACTTTCGCCAAACCCATATCCTTCATATCGAAATGATTTTTCAACATAGTTTTCGTGTTTACAATCATTTTCTGATTGCTTCCCGTGATTAACATGTCGTCTACATAAAGACAGACAATCACGAATTCATCTGGTGTACCCTTAATGTAAACACATTTGTCACACTCATTGATTTTGAATCCATTCGATAACATAGTCATATCGAATTTTTGGTGCCATTGTTTCGGTGCTTGTTTAAGCCCGTAAAGCGACTTCACGAGTCGGCACACTTTGTTTTCCTGTCCAGGTATTACAAACCCTTCAGGCTGATCCATGTAGATTTCTTCTTCAAGGTCTCCATTTAGAAATGTCGTTTTTACATCCATTTGATGTACCTCGAGATCATGCAATGCTGCAATAGCAAATAGAACCCGTATTGACGTAATTCTCGTCACGGGCGAATAGGTATCGAAGAAATCATATCCTTCCTTTTGGGAATATCCCTTGGCTACTAAACGAGCCTTATATTTTTCAATTGATTCATCGGTTTTATATTTCCTTTTAAGGACCCACTTGCATCCTAAAGGTTTACACCCCTTAGGGAGATCTACTAACTCCCAAGTGTGATTCTGCATGATGGATTCAATTTCACTGTTTACAGCTTCTTTCCAGAACGGAGCTTCTGGAGTCGACAGAGCTTCTTGCACTGTTCTAGGTTCGTCGTCTAACATAAATGTTAGGAAATCAGGCCCAAATGATTTGGCCACTTTTTTACGCTTACTTTGCCGTGGTTTCTCAACTTCTGGAGGCGAAACTTCAACGGCTTCAAAATTTCTTTTACAACTTATTTCATTTCTTTCCTTCATTGGAAAGATGTTCTCAAAGAAAACAGCATTTCTTGATTCAATAATCATCCCAGAATTCATGTCGGGAATTTCGGACTTATGCACCAGAAATCTGTATGCATTACTATTTTCTGCATATCCGATGAAAATGCAGTCAACCATTTTCGGTCCTATCTTGACCTGTTTTGGTTTAGGTACTTCGACCTTTGCTAAACACCCCCACACTTTAAGATATCCGTAGGAAGGTTGTCTATCTTTCCACAATTCGTACGGTGTTTTATCCCGTTTCTTGTGTGGCAACATATTTAGAATGTGATTTGATGACAGTATGGCTTCCCCCCACAAATTCTGAGGTAGCCCTGAACTGATTAACATCGCATTCATCATCTCCTTAAGAGTTCTATTTTTTCGTTCAGCAACGCCATTTGATTGAGGTGAATATGGCGCCGTCGTCTGATGAATAATACCATGTTCTTGGCAAAATTCCACAAACGGTGCCACGTATTCTCCTCCTCTATCACTTCTTATTATTTTGATCTTAGAGTTAAGTTGATTCTCAACTTCATTCTTATATCTTTTGAAGGTATCAAGAGCTTCGTCTTTACCACTTAAAAGATACACGTGACAGTACTTCGTGCAATCGTCGATAAATGTTATGAAGTATTTCTTTCCACCTCTTGTTTGCACGAATTTCAGATCGCATATATCAGTATGGATCAATTCTAGAGGTGAACTATTTCTTTCGACAGAGAAAAATGGTGCCTTCGCCATTTTTGCTTCTACGCAGATTTCACACTTATGTTGTGAATCAATTTCCATTTGTGGAAGTAAGTTTAAACTTATTAACTTTTTCAGTTTGTTCAAACTCACGTGTCCTAATCTACCATGCCATAAATTAGACAACTCAACCAAGTAAGAAGAACTGGCTTTATTATTATCAGCGATCTTAATATCGCGTTTTACAGGCATTACAGATAACTTGAAAAGGCCCTTCTCGAGGTAACCTTTACCAATAAAATGACCATTCTTGGTCAGTACATATTTTCCAGCTTCAAACACTTGTCTAAATCCAGCGTTACTTAGCAGAGCGCCGGACACCAGATTCTTGCGGATGTCTGGGACATGCAGCACGTCCACAAGCGTCACTTCCTTGCCTGAGGTCATCTTCAGCACCACTCGTCCCAATCCTACGATGTTGGACGTTGCCGCGTTCCCCATATAAAGTGTCCTACCCGAAATAGGCGTGTAAGTGGAGAACATATCTTTGTCGGAGCAGATGTGGCGCGTTGCTCCACTGTCGATGTACCAGTACCTCGGGTTTTCCACGACGTTCGCCTCGTACACGACTGCAGTCAGATCTAGCTCCGACGTATCCGTCACCAGCTGCTTCTCTTCAGCGAGATGCGCCCGAGTATTATTAACTCTCTTCTTTTTACGACAATCCTTGGCCATATGCCCTGGTTTATCACAATTATAACAGTTGCCCTTAATTCTTTTGGAATTCGGGTCATGCTTCTTTTGCGGCGGACCTGGCCTTTTACGCTTGTTTCCATAGCTTGGCTCGGTCAAGTTGGCTCCCGCCTCCATACCGCCCCTCTTGTTCTTGGCTTCGATCTTTCGGTTATCTTCCTCGATCCGAAGCCGCACAATCAGGTCCTCAAGCCCCATTTCTTTTCGTTTGTGCTTGAGGTAATTCTTGAAATCCTTCCACAGAGGCGGCAGTTTCTCGATAATCGCAGCTACCTGGAAGTTTTCGCTGATCTGAATATTTTCGGCGTGAATATCGTGGATAATCAGCTGCAGATCACGAACTTGGTCCAGCACCGGCTTAGAGTCGGCCATCTTATAATCCAGAAATTTGCCAACGATGAACTTTTTCAGTCCGACATCGTCGGTCTTATATTTCTTCTCCAACGAATCCCACAACTCTTTCGCAGTCGTAGCCACTGCATAGACGTTGTATAGGGAGTCGTCGAGGGCATTCAGAATATAATTGCGGCACATGAAATCATTATGATTCCATGCGTCTAACGCAGCCCTTTCTTGCTCAGATTGAGCGACACGAGCAGCGTAACCTGCGTCGTTAGGGTTTTCACCCTCAGCTGGTGGAGCGACTTCAGTCATCGAAGGGGCAGTTTCTTTCAGAAATCGGACGAGGTGGAGAGTAGTGAGATAGAACATCATCTTTTGCTGCCAGCGTTTGAACTCCGTCCCATTGAACTTGGCAGGACGTTCGGCGTGACTGCTGGCAGGGATAGTTGGTGCGTTGGTTGCCATCGATCAGATCACGAACAAAGATTTCGTCTTACGATTGTTGATTCTTCGGTTGCGTCTGGTCGGTGGCAGATAGCTTTGGCAATAGATAAACTTCGACGTTAGATAGTCGGAAGATGGAGTGTCTTCAACCGCAGGTGCAGTTCGTGAGTACCCAGATGATGATGAGGGCATATGTGATAACTATAATACATAGCATGAAGAATAAATACGCCTGGAGTTGATGAAGACTATCCATAACAGTAGACGTAGTCGAGGCGTGTGTTGGACACACTGTCCGTAAGACGAAATCGCCCCGATATTAAGTGCTTTCGGTTAGCAGCGATCATCCCCAAGATACAACGACATTTTCTTAACTCATAATCGCAGCACAACGACTAGAGTTTTACGACGAATCGTACTCGAAATTGAATTTTTCTTGCTTCGGGAAACTAGGGAGTATTAGAGTGAAATATGCAATGTCGTGGGTTGAAGTGAATAATCATTTCCATCTCAATGGGGGCCTATTTATAGATTTTATGTCGCAGGGACCTCTCCGCAAATTCAAGAACTTGCTAGGCTGCTTCTGTAATTTTCCAGGGACTATATTGCAACATTTTGCATCTATTGGACTGTCGGTTTATTTACCGGCCCGCGACAGGCCCGATTCTCGGGCCGACAGCCCGAATCTTAGGCGTGTCCCACCGACGGCGGCCCGATTCTCTGACCTGACCCACCGGCGGCTCGACTGACACCTCTTGTTGGGCTGACCGACAGCTCTAGTTGGGCCGACCGACACCTCTAGTTGGGCCGGATCAGCTCAACAGCCCACTGCGGCCCAGACGATCTATTGGATCACGCCACCTCATCTGGACTGTCCAATCAGTGCTGACGCAGCGCCACCTCATCTTCACCTCAACTGCCACGTCACCGGCACCGTCGCCGTTGCCGCCCACCGGAGGAAAACTTTAAGTAGCTCCTCAATGCTCCGATGCATCGTGCAAAGTGCGCGCCTCAAAGCGCCCATTGCGCACTTTGGCACGGCTCGGCCTCGGCCACGGCCACGGCCACGGGCTCGGGCTCGGTGCTCGGTGCTCGGTGCTCGTCGGTGCGAGGCACCGACTCGCACCCGGGCTATTATTTGGGCCAAAACTCATACAAGTTTCTCAAGCCCACTTAAACCCACCTTAAACCCACAAGCCCATTTAAGCCCATATACATGGCAAGCCCTTTTGATTAAACCCACATGGGTTTCTATATATATAGTGAAGATTTTCTTAGTGTCTAACCAATGTGGGACACTTGATTTCCCACTTAAACACTACTAACCATTTTAATGGTTATTGGGCCAACTTCGAAACTTAATTTCTCATTCACCCGATATCGGTTTTGAGCGTATTAATATTCGTTAGAATCCCCGTGAAACATAGATTCGTAATCTTTCAACGATTTCTCATTTCGACATTCGATGGCTTTCCGATTTAATTAAAACCGAAACCGATTTTATTAATGGGTTAATACCCATTTGGGCCCAAAGCCCATTTGGTTTAATAAAATCCAACAGTTTTTGTATTTTTGAGATCGGCTCATTTGAAGTGTTCTCAATCATCATGAGTTTGTTGTACAATTAAACAATGTTGTATTTGTATATGTTTTTGTTGGTTGATGATTAGTACAAGCTGATTTCACTTTTATTATAATTTCCAATTACTATTGGGCCGTATCGGCCCATTGTGAAGCCCAATTAGGCCCAGGTAAGAAATTAGAGCAGCTACCAAACTTAAGTCCGTGGGTTGGTGAAGGTGGTTTGGTTGGTATGCTGTGCTATCTGTATATTTAAAATTGATATTCTCTAGTTCCAAACCATTTTATACATTTTACTAATCAGACGTCCCATATCTTTTGTGCATTTCCTTCTTTAGCAAAAAAAACTATCACAAACATTAAATATTCTTAAAAGATGTGACAAAATCTGCATTTTTTACCTTTTAATTGTACTATATTATTAAAATATTCAGTTACTCCCAAATGTCCATAAACGTTTGGGACAGAGGGAGTATTTAATTTAAGCTTACATCACGTTTTACTAAAGTGTGGAGAAATAATTACAATTTCCAAAATTACAAGGGAAACTAAACATTAAGCATAAGCAACACATCCACTTCGGCTTAAAATAAGATACGTATGTGGCTTAATTGTTTTTTTTTCTCATACCGTAAGCTTTCTGGACACTAATTTTTAAGATCGAAGCATTTTAAGAAACAACTACTAACCTTTGCACACTCTATGCGTGTGCAATTAATATAGTTGTGAATGAAAGTAGTTTACGCAGCTTATTCGGTGAAATTTATTTATATTCTAAGTATTGTAGTGGAGAAGAAAATATTAATTTAACTAAAAATATATTATAAAAAGTAATAATGGTAATTATCTTATACAATTAAAATTGACATACCACGACAATTTCTATGAAATCCCGAGCCTTAATAAAATAGGAAGATCATCAATTGGGAACCATTTATGTTTATTTTTATGACGTGACTGTACAACTTGATGATAAGTCACCTTTGGTGTTTATTGTCCATAAATTGCTTTGATTTCGAAAGTTATTGTCTAAAGTTACAATTCGAAAATACTATGGTCCCTTTTTGCTTAGATCATTTCCAGTCGAAAAACTCATTCTCAAACTCAAACGCATTCTCAAACTCAAAATGCAGTAACTCTTCTCCAACCGACAGACCATTTCTCAAACTCAAAAGACTATTGTTGTAATATTCTAATCTATCTCATGTTTTAATATTATCCTTCAATTTACAACTTAAACCACATTGTTATTTTAATTTGAATAGAAAAAATAATGTCACAAAATTAATAGTAAACTCAATATTTTTTCATATATAAAAACATAGAAAAAAATAATTTATAATCAGGAGTCCTTTTATATACTTCTATTTATTTTTTATTTTTAATATGGGTACTTTAATAATTAAAATAAAAATAGGGTATATATTGTAATTTTTAAAACATCAAACGCATCTTTTGAGATATCTCATTCTCAAACGCATATATGCGTTTTAAAGCAGGAGAGAGAAGACGGAAACGCATTTTGAGTTGGCTGATAAAAGGAATTTATATCGTATTTTATACCCTGTAAAAGCGAAATATCGGTTGTTATTTATATAAAATTTCTTCGAATATCATATTTTTACGTTTACTTTCCATATTCGACAGATATTGGAGAAAAGAAATACGACCGACTGGCTTGAAAAGAACCGAAGAGGATCGTCAGCCCATATTACGGCCCATAAACAAATTAGGCCAAGATAAAACCAGCCCAAGAACTAGCCCAAGCCCATCTATTATATAATAGATACATAATACATACAACACATGCTCACACGCACGCCAAAGAAGATAAGAAGGAAAGAAGAAGACCCACAAAGACAATTGAACGGCCGAGCGCACACACTGCAGCCAAATCGCAGCCAAATGAAGAAAGCGGAAAATCACCATCATACACAAGGCTCGATGAAGACTTTCTCGTCCTCTAAGCAACCTCACTCATTTTCTATAAATAGCAGCAAACTCTCGTTCAAAGGGGGAGGAGGGAGCCGGCGTCAATATTCACTGAGCTTCATCACTCACGTATCCTTTGTTCCCCTACAACCCAAAGGCATACACCTCAAGCAACCATCTCCACCTCACACACACCAAAAAGCCACGGTACTCACTAAAGCAAGTAGCTCACAACAGAGGCGTCGAAGGGGAAACCATCCAAGCAAGGACCTCTACGAAGCAAGCTGTTGCGGCTGTGACGGGCTGCCGACGTAGGAGAAGCCGAGCGGGCAGCGCAAAGGACTCGTAAGAAAAGGAAAAGCTGAGATGCCCTCCACCTGCTCGACAAAAGTCCTCAACGAAGGTCGAACCGCTAAGCCTAAATTCAGGGAAGAAACATGTGTTTTTCTTTGTTATTTACGCTCCTCGTTGTGTTAATATTTCATATGAGTGGCTAAATTTGTAGTATTTGAGATTAGATGTACCCTAGCGAGATCGTACGTATGTTGTTATTGATATGCTTTTTATTATGACTCGGTTACGATTTATGTTGTTGTTTTGATTATGTCTATTGGTCAAAATAATTGTCGGAAAATCGTACGCAACGCTCGAGAGAGGGGCGAGCGATTAGACCACTCGTAAACGAGCGGAATAAACTCATCGCTAGAGATAGGCTGAACTACCCCGCCCGATTAGAGTCAAATCTAATAGTGGGATTCGTCGTGTTTTAATGCGATCTGTGGTTGACTAGTTAGGGAAGCTTGCCCAGCTATTTAATTCATAGATTGGTTGTTTACGACTCTTATGTAATAAGGCGCAGTTTCGTCAGTCGTATAAATTCGTACGCATGCATTAGGAGTTCTCACGGTCTAATAATTAGCTAAAATTTATAGCTTGTTAGTCGTTCGATCGAGCTAGGGGGATTGATTCGAAGTCTCAAATACGTTTGCTTTCATAAAGTCGTCCCAACTCCGTTATCGCTATTTTATCAAATTTTTATTTTTGTGTTTATCGCTTATTTAGTTTATCGTTATTTATATTTGTACCAAACCACAAATATTTACTAGGATATTTAAACGACGGTTTTCTAAAGTATATAGTTCCTTTGGGTTCGATACTCCAATATTTGCCATTTCTATACTATTTTCGATAGGTACACTTGCCTGTTGAGCGTAGTTAGTTTGTCGATATTCGTTTTATTTTATTACTCGATCCGCTCGATCATTTGCGTTTGGTGTACGGTTGGAGAACTTTTAGTATATATTTTGGGGTTTTTGGATATCGATTGGAGATGCTCTTACAAATAAAAAATAGAAGAAAAATTTAGGTTAATTCCTTATCAGTACCTTTTGAGTTTTCAAATTCATCTAAAATACTCCTCGAATTATTTCTTCCTTATAAGTACCCATTTGAAAATTTCTTCCTGTTCAGTACCTTAAAAAGGTCTTTTTAGGGTTAAAAAGTCGAAAATGCCCCTGTCTCACACTTCAAATTGGACATTTATACCAATTGATTTTGAAATTATATCAGAAATTGTAGAAATTATACCATCTGTTTTGGCTATCGTACCAGTAAATAACATTATTATTATTTTCTACAGCGAAATTTGGACATTTAACCAACTGATTTTGAAATTATACCTGAACTTGTAAAATTATATCATCTGTTTTGGTTATCGTACTAGTAAATAACGTTATTATAATTTTTTACAGTGAAATTGGACATTAATACCAACTGATTTTGAAATTATATCAAAAACTGTATAAATTATACCATTTGTTTTGGTTATCTTACCAGTAATTAACGTTATTATAATTCTATACAGCGAAATTTGGACATCTAACCAACTGATTTTGAAATTATACCAGAAATTGTAGAAATTATACCATCTATTATAGTTATCGTACCAGTAAATAACGTTATTATAATTTTATACAGTGAAATTAGACATTTATACCAACTGATTTTGAAATTATACCAAAAATTGTAGAAATTATACAACAGTTGGTATAATAAACAAATCAGTTGGTATGTGTCCAATTTAATTTCAGGAAAGGGTATTTTTGTCCGTTCACTGTTTGGGGTATTAATTACACAACTTTTTCGCAGATGGGTACTGAAAGGAAGAGTTTTTGCTTGGGGTACTGATAAGGAAGTTTAAAACTCGAAAGGTACTGATAAGGTAAATTCCTTATCAGCCCTGACAGAAACTAAACTTCCTTATCAGTACCCCTGACAAAATTTCTTCCTTATCAGTACCCATCTGCAAAAAGTTGTTTGTTTAATACCCCCAAACAGTAAACGGACGAAAATACCCTTTTGAATTTAAACTAGACATCATACCAACTGTTTTGATTATTATACCAACTGTTATTCTAATATTACCAAATGTTATCATTATTGTACCAATTGATATAGTGTACAATTCTGTTGTATAATTACGACAACAGTTGGTATTATTTCTACAATTTCTGGTACAATAGTAAAATCAATTGGTATAACACCAATTCACTGTATAAAATTAAAATAACTGGTATAATAACAAAAATAGATGGTATAATTTCTACAATGGTATAATTTCAAAATTAGTTGGTATAACGTCCAATTTCACTGTATAAAATTAAAATAACTGGTATAATAACGAATGAGATGGTATAATTTCAACAATTTCTGGTATATGGTATGACGTCCAATTTCACTATAAAATTAAATAACTGGTATAATAACACAAACAGATGGTATAATTTCTACAATTTCTGGTATAATTTCAAAACCAGTTGGTATAACGACCAATTTCACTATATAAAATTATAATAACTGGTATAATAACGCAAACAGATGGTATAATTTCTATAATTTCTGGTATAATTTCAAAAAATTGGTCTAAAAGTCCAATTCGCTGTATAAATTTATAAAACGTTAATTACTTGTAAGATAACCAAAATAGATGGTATAATTTGTACAATTTCTGGTATAATTTCAAAATCAGTTGGTATAAATGTCCAATTTTCGCTGTATAAAATTATAATAACGTTATTTACTGATACGATAACCAAAACAGATGGTATAATTTTTATAATTTCTGGTATAATTTCGAAATAAGATGGTATAAATGTCCCATTTGAAGTGTGAGACAGGGGTGTTTTTGACTTTTTAACCCTGAAAAGATCTTTTTAGGTAATGAACAGGAAGAAATTTTCAAATGGTCCTTATAAGGAAGAAATAATTCGAGGAGTATTTAATAGGTATTTGAAAACTCAAACGGTACTGAACCAAAAAATTTAAGCCTGGAAACTCTTAAGGCTAAAGGTTGGTGAGATTGAGATGAAAACCATACATATACATACATAATAGCACATCTTTGCTGACCTTTCAATCTTCAGCATTCAACCTAACCTTCAAATCACGGCCATCTGCAGCCGAAGTTGAAAGCCCATCTAATAAATCGACGATCTACCTTACGAAGAGCTCTTACAAGGAAATGGCGCATGTCAGCAACATGGCACACAAGCTCAACCCACCCAAATTCGCCGCACACTGTACCAAGTCCCATCTATCGGCGTCGACATCGTTGTTGATGAGCTCCGTAAGAGTGAAAACTCCGTCGAAATGTTCGTGGGTTTTGAGAAAGAAGTCAGCTTTTAGTGTCGAAAGGAAGGGTTGTGTGAAAATTTCAGCTTCTGTTGCTGCAGCAGAAAAGCCTTCGACGGTGCCTGAGATTGAGCTCAAGCCCATCAATGAGATCTCGGGTTTGGTCAAATTGCCCGGTTCGAAATCGCTATCGAATCGAATTTTGCTACTTGCTGCTTTATCTGAGGTGATCTTTTAGAATTTTGAGCGGCGATATTTGATTCTGTGTTTTTTCGTATTTCTTTCGGTGCTCATACTCTATGTAACGTTCCCTTCCTTGCATTTCCCTCAGGGTACTACTGTTGTTGACAACTTATTGAGCAGTGATGACATTCATTACATGCTTGGTGCCTTGAAGACACTCGGGCTTCGTGTGGAAGAAGACAAAGGCAATCAACGAGCAATTGTAGAAGGCGGCGGCGGTCTGTTTCCAGCATCTAAAGAATCCAAAGATGAGATTCAGCTTTTCTTGGGAAATGCTGGGACAGCTATGCGCCCTTTGACAGCTGCTGTTGTTGCTGCCGGCGGCAACTCAACGTACGTTACATGATATCATCTCTTTAGAGTTTGGTTTTGGTTTCTTACGACATTAAGAATGATACGTATGATCTATTTATTCAAATGTGTATTTTCAGTTTCTGAGATCGTATTTTGTGCAGAGGAATTGGACTTGATTTAGATTATTCTGTTTTGCAAATCGATTTGTGCTGGTTGGAGTAGCCACGTTGGTTATGGTTGCTGTTTATTTGTGATGCGCGATAAAATTCTCAATTGTTTAGTTTCTATTGTATTAACTGTTGTCATGGCTTTCAGTTATGTACTTGATGGGGTCCCTCGCATGAGAGAGAGACCAATTGGTGATTTAGTCACTGGGCTTAAGCAGCTCGGGGCAGATGTTGACTGTTACTTAGGCACAAATTGCCCGCCTGTTCGTGTTATTGGAAAGGGCGGTCTCCCTGGTGGAAAGGTGTTTTCTTGTTCTCATAATCACATTTTTTCGCTTTTTTTACCCCTTTAGATAGTTGCATTTTGTAACTTGATGATGCTATTTAGTTCCTATTTTTCTCCATTCACAGTTCACTAGTTTGTTTCCTTGTTTGAATTTTCTAGCTAAACACTTTGATGATTCATCAGGCATTGTCACTGATCCGATAATTGGGATGAATTCGTTGTAATCCTTTAAAGACAATGCGATAAAGAAGAAGTATTAAAATATTCTACTTATATGATGAATAGAAGTTTGATATCTTTTGTACTTTTCGTTTTACTCTGATTTCAGGTCAAGCTCTCTGGATCTGTTAGCAGCCAATACTTGACAGCTCTGCTCATGGCTGCTCCTTTAGCTCTTGGAGACGTTGAAATCGAAATCATTGACAAGCTAATTTCTGTCCCTTACGTTGAGATGACGCTTAAGTTAATGGAACGGTTTGGTGTCTTTGTCGAGCACAGTGGTAGCTGGGATAAGTTCTTGGTTCGAGGCGGACAAAAGTACAAGTGAGTTTCTTTTACAGCTGTTCATTTGACATAGTCTGTTTTCTTGAGAAACATATCCACTGTATGAAAAAAAAAATTGAGGATCGTATATGTCCATTAGGTCACCTGGAAATGCTTACGTTGAAGGCGATGCTTCGAGCGCTAGTTATTTCTTGGCTGGCGCTGCTGTTACTGGTGGAACTGTAACTGTTGAAGGCTGTGGAACGAGCAGTTTACAGGTAATCTCTTTCGATAGTTCATTACATAGGATTGTAAAAGGTTGATTAATTGAGCTCCTTACATAGTGTGATAACTCCCCAGAAGGATCTGTTGTAGTGCCTTAAACCTAAGCTATGTATATAGCTATACTTACCTTATTGCATTGAAGTTGAATATCTGTATTTTGTATTTCATTGCCTATGGTTCAACGGGCTCAGTTATTTGCTTCAAACGTCATATCTGTGATATTATTCCTTTTTCTGGGACCTTTTTTTCGATTTCTTCGAAAAAAAGGGCGATGTTAAGTTTGCTGAGGTGCTCGAGAAGATGGGAGCAGAAGTAACATGGACTGAGAACAGCGTAACAGTCAGAGGACCTAAACGCAAACCATTTGGAAGGAAACATTTGCGTGCTATCGATATCAACATGAACAAAATGCCCGATGTTGCCATGACTCTTGCCGTGGTTGCCCTTTTCGCCGACGGGCCCACTGCTATTAGAGATGGTAAGAAAAAAATCTGTACTAATATACGTAATTTTGTGAAGTCCAAATATAGGATATATAAATATGTTACAGTGGCTAGCTGGAGAGTCAAAGAAACAGAACGAATGATCGCTATATGCACAGAACTCAGAAAGGTATGATCTCTAATACATACCTACACTTTCTTTTTACGATCTTCTCATCAACGAGTGTTTGTTTATTTCTTTTTATCATTACGAAATTTCAGTTGGGAGCGACGGTTGAAGAGGGGCCAGATTATTGCATAATCACCCCGCCAGAGAAATTAAACATTGCAAAAATCGACACTTACGATGATCATAGAATGGCAATGGCTTTCTCTATTGCAGCTTGTGCTGAGGTTCCAGTGATTATTAAAGATCCGGGATGTACTCGTAAGACTTTCCCCGATTATTTCGATGTTTTGGCTTCTTACACAAAGCACTGAAGAGGTGTAAGAAATCAAGAACAGGTGAACTGTAATATAGAGATGCTCTGCTTTGAAGAGGGCCAAGGTTAGAGTTAACTCCTTGTAATATTGAGATGATGAGTGCTGTTTTTTTTTTTTTTCCTTCTCGTTTTTCAATGAGAGATTTATTGGTAGACTTGAGTGTGTTGGTGTTTCCTTATTTGGAGACGGCTCTTCTAACTTCGTGTATTTGATTAAGTTATGAAACCTAATAAATAAAATCTTTGGTGAGAATTGAAAATCCTAGTTTTCTTTTTACCAAATTTTGGAGTTGTTTCTGCAAAGCGTCCCCATAATCCTACTAAGTTCGATTTCAGGATCTGAAATCCTAACATGATTTGGGGACATTAAGGGGAAAGGCTAAGAGGCTTATCGTAGAGTAGAAAACAAAATTACTCAGATGAAAAAGAAGAGAAACAACCATTCTTGCATAACCAAATTACAAGAATGCACTATAACCAAGAGAAGGGAAAAAAAAATTCCTATGTTGAACTTTTGTTTCTTACAGAAGCTGTTTGAAACTCGCATAACGAAATTACAAGAATATAGGCTGTTGCTAAATACATGAACTGTCCTTCATTTGCCATTAAAACTCGTTTTTTGAAAACTTCTAAGAAAAAACCAAAAAATCGGAGCAAGAAAATACTAACCATTCAAAAGTCGTACTTCGTTCTTCCACTTCTCAAGATAAGGCAAAGCATGTCCGATATGTCGGAAGTAGAGGAGAAGAAGTTCCAAGACTCGAGCATGAGCCGCTTTCTCGATCCCTTGAAGTGAACGACCTGTGCCCAAAATCAAATATTTCAGGATAGTTCTGTGCTAAATGATTTGTGAAAAAAAGATGTGATGCTACTTTCTTTGTACTAATTCTCCACATCTGTATATATAGAAAGACCAAATTCTACATTGACCAACTTATAGTGATAATATAGTAGATTGATGATGCATTGAAAATTTTTATTTTTTACCTTCACATCCAAAGGCATCCCATGAAATTGACCAGCACCTTCAGGTGGTGTCCAGTTATAAACAGAGCATGGTAAGAAAAGGACCGAAGCACCTGCGATTTTTTCTGTGAAAGCCTCTCCTTGAGAGAATTTCTTCGCATTAAAGTTGGGTTGAGATGTTACGATCCACGCAAGAGCTAACTGATCTCCGAGCATTCGAGAAGCTTTCATGAATTTCGATATGTAAATTTCAAGAACTGCCTGAAGAAACCTCTTTCCCCTGCAAGCATTTTCGATCAGACACGAGAATTTGTTTTTTTCTTCTGTTTTTAAAATAAAATAGGATTTCATTACAAGGATATAAGAAAGGAGAAAACAATAAATTGAAAAGCACATAATATTCGACAAAAAAACCTCCGAATTCCGTCAGAAGTGCCTCTTACAGCTATGAATCCAGAGTTCAGAGGCTGCTGTTTGTTGTTTCGAAATGTAAGAGCCACATCAAAACTAGGATTATCGGAAAAAAGATGTCCAAGGTCATCTACTACTGCTATGTCTGAGTCGGTAAAGATATAATGCCCGACTTGTTCTTGATTATGAGCCAACTGCTCTAGCCTAGCTTCAAGGAAAGCCTGCACGAAAAGTACATATCCCACATTTGAGTATCGCATTTACTGACAAGAAATACTTCGAAATAAAAGAGCACGACAGGGCACCAAATTCAATGGAGCATGAGATAAAAGAATAATATGTCGACTATAAATTCATCATGCTTAAATGCGCAAATATCACACAAAACCATATTGATAATATTAAAAAAGGAATGTGCACTTTTTAGATCAAGTTGGGGGTTGGGCACAACCCACTGGGTAGTAAAAGAACCAAGCAAGTACCCTCTATCAGATAACGCATACGTCCAAAAGAGTTAATTCAGATTGAATTAGGACGACAAGTTCTCTCAGAAATGACTTCTGTTCTTACAATGTAAGACCTGATTCTTTGAAGCATCAACTTGTCTCGTTAATATTCACCTGGTATTGTTTGTATGCTAACAATATCCCTGTGCAGTGGAATCTCCGAGGCAGGATCAGTGAGAATGATCACATTGCTTTGGGGCATGGTCACCTGAAAATTGATTACAATAAAACTTACACTTAATCAAATAAAAACTACACCTTTCAATACATCAGCCTCTACAATACGAACATTGAGACATCAACAGTGTACCATCTAGCCCTTTCCACATAGATTCAGAAGAACAGTATGATCTCATAATATTCTGAGAAATAAGAGTTTCAAAAACCCAAGAGAAGATCTTCTGTAAAGCAACGTGTAGTTGGAACACACTAGCAAGTTAAAATTGATTTACCATGGCATCTGTATGCCTAACTTTACTGCAGTAACAAACTTTTTCTGGAAGTTCAGAGTTCAAAGATGTTAAACACACTAACCTGGATAAAATTTATGAAAACATTTAAAAGGGCCATTGATCGATCCATCTTGTTGTATGATCTGTTTCCTGCTTTAACCAAGTCAACTGGTCCACTCTTCTTAGGAGTATTGTAGATAGCAAATACGGTGACAAAAGCTACACGATCTATTGATTTGGAATAAACGCCTTTCCCAGAACGTGTCTGGTTAAGTGCCTTGTTTCCTGAACAGGTGTTACCAAATCTATTAGTTTCTAGTGCATAGATAGAAAAATAGAAGGATATGCCAAATTAATGTGAAATCAGACAATTTCGAATGGAATTGCTTTTAGCATTACAATTATGATAAATGACATCACATAAATATCAGCAGATCTCAAATAAGTACAGAAAAATCATAAATTCTCAACAAACTCTAAGGAAGTAAACTGAAAATGAAAAAGTTCCTTCGAGCAGCATATGATTGAAGAATTACGTGAAGAAACATCATCGGAAGAATAAAAGAACCATACCAAAATGTATCTAAATATACTGAAAACAACCTTGGCAATGCAAACGACCAGACCAGCCTTCACCAGCAGCATGCCCAAGAACCAAATGATCAAACTTCTTCTGCTTTGCTCTATTCATATTTTCCACATTAGTTTCCCTACGAAGATCCATATCTGTGAAAAAAAAAATGCGTCTTACATCTCTCAATTCATACGTAATAAGAACTTAAAACAAGAATCGAATAATACCTGAGATGAAATGTGTGATCAATATGAGTATAGGCAGACATAATAGCAACCGAGTCCATCCAACACATAGTCTCTTTCTGGCCATACTTTATATAACATGAATTTGATTCTCGGAAGCACCAAGTAACATCATTCAGCAATTCACTACATCAGAAACAAATATTGCACCTCAATTATTACTAAGAAAATCAGACTGACATGAACCAAGTCAAAGTTACTGAACAGGCAACAGCAGAATCAGACGCATTACAACCCAATTAGTCCGATCGCTGGAGTAGGCTCGAGAAACAACAAAATACTGATCGACCCAAATATTGAATATGCAAAACCAACCGAAAGATCATAAAAGTCGATTCAAGAACTTCTCGTAATCTAACACGAATCGAATGCTTTACTTATAGTTAACATTACTGCTCAAACATTCCAAGGTTTGATCCTGCGATCCGATGAACTGAAGTAAACTTGATACCTTGCTCCAACTTCAGCTATATATAACTAGAAAACCGAGGCAAGGCATGAAAGACTGTGTTTTACGTTGTTCTCATGTCTAACTCTAATATTTAGGCCCGTGATTAGGGGTGGACGTTCGGGTTCGGGCATTCGGGTTTTATCCGAACCCGATCGGGTTCAGGTAGTTCGGTCGGGTAGTTCGGGTTATTTGGCGGGTATCGGGCTACCCGATACCCGATAATTATTAATCGGGTCGGATATCAGGTAGTAATTTACCGATCGGGTTATTCGGGTACCCGATATATTATTTGAGTGATGTTAAAGTTTTAAATAATATTTCGACTAAGTTCTTATTTAATTGTATAATTAAGAAGTGATATTTTATATCAATGCATATATAAATATTTAAAATATATACTCAAAATTTTATAAATAAACATATAAAGATATGTATGTATTATATTTATTGAAAACAAAATACCCAAATATTGTAAGTGATATCAATATATAACATGGATATTTTAATTTGTTTATTGAGTTATAATAAAATCCAATTAAAAAATCGGGTATCCGATTACCCGACGTCGGGTACCCGAACCCGATAATACCCGACAAGCGGGTACCCGCTGTAAATCGGGTCGGGTTCGGGTAGTGAAAATCTTAACCCTAACCCGAACTATCCGAATTACCCGATACCCGATTACCCGACCCGATGCCCACCCCTACCCGTGATTTAACCAATTTGGGCATAAAAGCCAAAAAGACTCCCACTTTATTACCTAATATTGAATGGATTTGGACTAATACACACACACACACACTGATCGGAAAGATTAATACCGCTAAAAGTCCTTCATAAGCCGACAATAAGTGTAGTCGCAAAATGGGAGTTTTGGGTACTCTTGTAGGAGTTTTTCTTCCGAAGAAGATAATCTTTTCGAAGTGAAGGCGGAAGAAAGTGAATAGTACTTTAACTTTGAGTTTAATAGCCGCTAGTGTGGAGTTTTAGGCTCGATTTTAGTAGGTTCTTTAGCTCTTTTATTGTAATTGAATACTTGTTTTCTTTCGGCTCGTCCCTTGTGGAAGTTTTGTCTCTTTTTTAGGAGTGTTGTGTTCTCTTTAGAAGGTTTCTATCTCCCTTCTAGGAGTGTTGTGTCCTCTTTTGGAGGCATTTTTCCTTATTGACAATCGTTATGCGACCAGATGTCTCTGTGGACTATTTAATCCTCGTACCTTTCATGTTTTATGGCAAGCTATAGTTTGAAAAAAAAAATTCTGATTTGTTGATACATTTATGATTCTTATATAATCTAATATAGACGATAATTTGATCCACAATCACAATCACCATTCACCTACATATATACACCAGGACGAAAAAACCAAAACATATTACAATCTTGTCACAGCTTTGCTTTACTCAAAATCATGGCAATGGCTGTAATATTCCTTGCAAACGACGTAATCATTGCTCAGATTTATGTTCGCCCTTAACGACAGCAAAATTTCGAGCTTCGTCCTCTGTAATATCACTGCACAAAGACGACATTTATGATCATCCTTTTGCTGGTAATAAAACGAGGCGCAAGCTTTCTATGAAAAATATAAGAATCACACCTTTCATCAGCTTCCTTTTTGCTTATTAACTTCACGTCATGCGATTCCAAGTATTCGACAAAGCTCTTGAGGTCTTTCTCTTGGCAGAATTTGTAGAGCATACGCATGAAATCATTGAACTGTTTCGGCTCCTGTAAATGAATACATTATATACGTATTACGTATATATAACACAGTGGAGAAAAATATTTCGAACCTGCTCAGAAATGCACCCTTTGCGAAGGGCAACTAAGCATTCTAATGCTTGTGGATAAGTGTCTCCTTCGAAGGAATTCTCCACCATATCGAATATGTTATTTCTCATGCTATGGATCGCCTTGTTGACCCACTCGGGATTGTCTCGACGAGATATCATGGCCTCAAAGTCTTGTATAGGATTCGAATAGCCAATTTTCTCCACTTTCGATTTACATTCGATGGCATCCATTGCTTGGTCACTAATGCCCTCGTTTGACCCTGAAGGTTTCTCTCTCAAGTACCCTTTTTTAGATGATTTTTTCAGCTGCAAAATGAGCCGAAAATAAGGAAATATTACCACCATGAAAGATGGATTAAATATTTATTATATATATAACCTTTGGATTCTCTTTGAGCACAAATTGTAGACGAAATTCATCGATCACAGATGAGTTTTGAGATATAAGTTCAGGGTCGGGTTCTGTGATTCTACGGAGGGTGTCGTCGAGCGGTGGTACAGAGGCATTGGGATCTTTAGATTTTATCTCCAGGCAATGATAATACCGCTATAATTTTTCAAACAAGTTAAACAAAATCTTAGCGAAAATTTTGAGGTTACATATACTTTTAACAGCCCATAAAACTTGCAAGAAAATAAATATTTCTCCAAACATAGTGCGCAAGAAAACAAAGCGATACGAAACGAACCTCAAGAATTGGATTAGGGGTGAGATCGGGCTTCAAGATTTCTTCTTTGTCGCTTGGGGCAAGATCGAGCATTTGGACAAACTTATCTGCGATCATTTGTTGTTGTTCATTGGGTAGCATTGAAGGAGGAAGGCTGCTGAAAGAGGGAAAGTGGAATTCTCTAACATCCTCCGCAAAAGGAAGAACGTTGAAATAGAACGAATCTGGCTGGAGAAAGGAAAAACAAAAAAAAGTATTAAGGTAAAGAAATCATAATACATTTGACACAATTCGTTTTCAATTTTTTTTCTTACAACGTTCTTGTCCTCGGATACATTAGGCGTTAGGACCCCCACGACTACATTTGACTGTCCTTGTCTCCACACACAGCGCACAATAGCTACTCTGTTCGTTTCCTTCAATGCTCTCACCAATGCTGAAACTGCTGTAACAGCCTTTGCATTCCCAGGTTCGGCAATGAATATGTTGACATCTTTCATATAATAGTGTCTTTCGACAAATCGTAATAATTAAAATGTCAAAAGCAAGAAGTTTTACCAATTAAATAAAAAAAATAAAAGGAACTTTAATACTATAAGATTATTTTATTTAATATTTACCTCATGATATTAGAAGCATCTGTAAATCCAAGAAGCTTCACTCCCTTCTCAGGCTTGAACTTCACAGCTTCCCACTCAGCAGATGATATCGGGACCACTTGAGGCCCATAACGGTACCCTTTTATCCTTTGTTCGGGCGGAACCACTCTATTAGACTCTCCGAGGGTTTTATATTCGTAATCGATTTTCACTTCATGGGTTGCAAATTTATCACTCGGCGGTGCTTTATCCGAGTACCTCTTCAAGGTGGGAAATCTTTCTTCAGATGTTTTCTTATAGACCCAAATCTGCACCATAAGAACAAGGGGGATTGCGAAAAAGTCGATAAGCGTTTTAAGTTAGTAAATTGTGTCGAAACATTGAATCAAGTCAAACCTTGATCTTCATTTTGGAGCTGATCTCTAAATTGCCTCTGTACGTAGTCACTGGAGATATATTACGTGTTCTCAGAGCACCCAAAAGCGAAGTTGAGTTCTCAACATGTACAATCTTCGAAGAGGAATTGCTCGAGAAAACGCTTAATAAGAAATCATTCTCCTCCACAATTCCCTTATCAACAGCGTTCTGTTTTTGTTTCTCCCTAATAACAATGCAGTCCATCTTCATCCCATTTGCCATCATCTGCTTGGCAACTGTTTCGACCTGATCCTTCTTTGTCCCCTCGAAAGGGTCTTTAATGGGAGACAATGCGCTTGTAATAAGACATATACGTTTCTTTCCCTTGATTGTGGCCCCGTATTTCTTTATAAGCATATCCATTGCAACAACAATTGCATCAAGAACTTTGGGCAAGTTAAGGCAAAATGTTCAATACTCTGATATAAGCAGGATAAACAAGAACAGTATATTAAAATAGAAGTACGTAATTTCAATATAGAAGTATTAAGATACAATCTCCACGGCAAGTTCCTCGAGGAAGCTGTTTCAGAACGTCAACAGAATCTCCATCCACAACCTTTATGTCCCCCAAAACCGTCACATGTTCGTATCCACCAACTTCGACGGTCAAGTCATTTTTAGTTTCTGAAAATTTCAGCCAAAATCATACTTATCAGTGCTATTTTCAAGCACAAAAATTCAGTACAAATCAAAATCACTCAAAACATCTACAAATCCTTAGTATATCATTTGAACAGCCGAAAATTACCTGCAGTACCAAATACAACAACTCCCACCTCATCATATTTGCTGTAGATCAGCTGCATGAACATATTGAGGGTATTAGGAGCTCATCAAAACTGTGAATATGTCTACAAGTAAAACAACCCGAAAAAAAAAGAGCATTATTTTACATAGAGATTTGCAGCTGATATGCTCTAACCTAACCTGATATTATCGCAAATTGCTCACAAGTTACCTTTTTCTGAACCAGCAACGAACAAATCTTTTCGATTTCGGGTAAAATAGAATGCATCAATGGACCCACATCAAGCACCAATACAACACCCTCCTGCTAAAGAAAACACTCAATGATAAAATAACAATAAAAACAACTTGAAGCCACAAACCATCGACCCAAAAAAATGATCAAAACCGTAATTTCTTTAACGGGATAAACTCCAAGAGCTTATTTCCACATACTTCGTGATATAAGGGGAGAAAAAGTAGAAAATAAAATTCCTCAATCGTAAAACCACTAACAACGTATGAAATGCTATCTTCCAAAGCACATAATCAAAAACGAACTCAAGAAAGCCATTTCAGCTGCCCACAAATAGTTTGAATTGCCGTAAAATTAGAAAACCCAGATGAAAAACTAGAGGGAATGAGGAAATAATCACCTTATTTCGCGCCATTCGTGCAGTAAAATTAAAAATCGAGACGAAGAAAAGAAAAACAGAAGATTGTGTTGGAGGTCTCCGAGCGCAAAAAGAGTAAAAGGGTTTTTATATTTAAAATTTGCCGTAAAATTCCAATAATAACCCTGACGTGACGTTTGGCAATGGGCTGGCTAAAATGATTGTAAATAATTTTGATTATTTTGCATGTCTACTAAAATGAGGCTAAAATTAAAGAGTAAATTACTTATCAGTCCTATTTTAAGTTTAAACTTCCTCTGTCCTTCGAATTTTTTCTTCCTGATCAGTACCCATCTGTGAAAAGTTTCCTGTAATACCCGAAATATTGAAATGACGGAAATAACCTTTCTTTACATTGCAAATCATTTTCAGATTATTATAGAATAAGACGCGAGTATTCTTCCAACAAAAGATGTTATTATACCACAAAAGAAATTCACTATTCTACTAATAGACAGTTATTATACCAACATCGGACATTATCATACCTAGTTAAATTTAAGAGTATTATACCAATAGATGTCAAAATTATACTAAGAAATAATATAATTATAGATTTATCATACGGATTGATCTTTCCACATTATACCCACGAAGACGACAATTATACCATCAAAATCCGAAATTTTACCATTCAAAAAATTATACCAAAAAATAGTTAATTATACCACTTATCAACATTATACCAGTAAATAATGTAATTTAAATTTATTGTTAAATCTAAAATGCGCAAATTATACCACAGAGACCGCCAATTATACCAACAAACTCGAAAATTTCACCATAAAAATATTCTGAAATTATACCAGTAGAGCGTAATATTATACTAACAAACCAATTTATTACATTACGATTTTTCAATCCCATTTCTGACAATTATACTAAGCTTACATTATACCAACAGCTTCCGCTATTATACTTAAAAACATTATATGTGGAATTATACTAATAGAAGCTGATATTATACCAAATGTTGGTCTTTGTGGTATAATTTGTGCATTTCATATTTAACAATAAATTAAAATTACATTATTAATAACATGTGGTATAATTTTATTGAGGTTTTTCGTGGTATAATTAGTTGGTATTTCGGTACGATTTCCACCTATAATGGTAAAATTCTGTAATTCCATTTCGGTATAATTAGTTGATTTGTTGGTCTGTTGATCTCTGTTAGATAATTCCATATATAGTGTATTAAAGTACAATAGCTGAAACATTTGGTATAATATCAGCTTCTGTTAGTATAATTGTCAGAAATTGGATTAAAAATCATAATGTAATAAATTGGTTTGTTGGTACAATATTACGCTCTACTGGTATAATTTTCAGAATATTTTTATGGTGAAATTTTCGAGTTTGTTGGTATAATTGTCTGTCTTTGTGGTATAATTGTGCATTTCAGATTTAACAATAAATTATAATTTTAATTTTTACTAGTATAATGCTGATAACATGTCGTATAATTTTATTGAGGTTTTCGTGGTATAATTAGTTGGTATTTCGGTACGATTTCCGCCTATAATGGTAAAATTCCGTAATTCTGTTTCGGTATAATTAGTTGATTTGTTGGTATAATGTTGATCTCTGTAGAACATCATTTATTAATTGTGCTTTGATTTATTAGTTGTTCTTGTAATTAGGGGCGTTTCGTATGGTTGTCCTTAGGTTAGGACTAGGTTTGTCTGGTATAAATAGTTGTACAAACATTGAGCTTAATGAGAAGATTTAGAAAATTGACCCGAAAGGCTTGCAATTCATTTTCTAGAGAGAGAAACACAAAATCTTCTCACTCTAAGCGGAATTCTCTATCGAGCTCTCCAAGAAGGTTTTCGATCGAAATCTCAATCTATACAATTCTTATCGATTCCTTTAGAATTCATGCCTAGGATCGTAGAGTTGATAAATTATGACCTAACAATCTCTGTTAGTATAATTCCATATATAGTGTTTTTAAGTACAATAGCTGAAACAGTTGGTATAATATCAGCTTCTGTTAGTATATTTGTCAGAAATTGGATTGTAAAATAATAATGTAATAAATTGGTTTGTTGGTATAATATACGCTCTACTGGTATAATTTTCAGAATATTTTTATGGTGAAATTTTCGAGTTTGTTAGTATAATTGGCGGTCTTTGTGGTACAATTTGCACATTTAAGATTTAACAATAAATTTGAATGACATTATTTATTGGTATAATGTTGATAACATGTGGTATAATTAACTTTTTTAGGTATAATTTTTGAATATTTTGTTGGTGAAATTTCGAATTTTGATGGTATAATTGTGTCTTTGTGGGTATAATGTGGAAAGATCAATTCGTATGGTAAAGCTATAATTATATTATTTCTTAGTATAATTTGACATCTATTGGTATAATACTTTAAATTACTAGGTATGATAATGTCCGCTGTTGGTATAATAACTATGTCTATTAGTATAATAGTGTATTTCTTTGGTGGTATAATAACATCTTTTGTTGGAAGAATACGCGTCTTATTCTATAATAATCTGAAAATGATTTGCAATGTAAAGAAAGGTTATTTCCGTCATTTCAATGTTTCGGGTATTAAACATGAAACTTTTCACACATGGGTACTGATCAGGGAGAAAAAATTCGAGGGGCATTTAAGATGAAGTTTAAACTTGAAATGGGACTGATAATGAATTTACCCAAAATTATATAAATAGACCATAGACTTCTCGAATTTCTTAATACATGCATAATGTAAATGTAACGTTTTATTGATCACATGTTACAATTGCGTAGAATCCATGAACGAGCTTCCTCACCAATCCTTGCTGGTATTGGCATTGCTGCTTTTGTCCGTTTAACGAGCAATGTGGGGGAAGTGTTTACCGACGACAAGTGGTTTGAGGCAGTTTCTTCTCTCAAAGAAGCAGCTGAGGAAACCCTTCCCGATTTTTCGTTTGCCCTTAACTACGAAGAGGGTCCAAATTTTGTCCAAGATGAAGAAACCAATGGAAACAACCAAGGTGAATGATCCGCTGGTGATGAATCTGATAATTCGAGGACACATATTTATGCGGCTATAACTGCTGTAAAATCCCGATCTTCCATTCAACTTTTACTGATACAGGTACGCTGCACCGAACCTCTTTTCTCATTAATCTCACTAGTATTGGATTTCTGCTCGTCAAAAAATAGAACTGCTTGATTATTTGATAATGTTTTGGCAATGGTTTTGTGTTGTGAGTTCGACTTTACCTTTACTACTGATCTCTACGCAGAAAGCCTGGTAAGATAATTTTTAATTTGTCGATAAAATCTGATGATAATAAACCTTTGCTTCGATTACTTCAGGCCATTATGGAGATCTACAACATGTACCAAGCTCACCTATCAGTCAAAAACACCGTTACTCTCTTCAATGCAGTGGACATCGTAGCACATCATGCCCACAAGATAAACAGCGACCCAACCCTTACTTCGAAGCTTCAACAGTTGGGCCCCATTTTGCAAATGCAAGACCCTCCCTTACTTCGACTCGAAAACAAATCTTACCAAATCTGCCTCACCCTCATACAAAACCTAATAGACAAACCGCCCAATTCTGAATTAGAATCCCACCTCGTCGATCTCTGCCAAGATTGATGACGTCAAAAATTGACCTACCGCGAAAATGGACTAACGAGCTTTTCCCCGCCTGATTTCGGCCGTGCGCCGTGGCTGAGAACTGTTAGACAAGGTGAGTTTTGGGGGGTCGTTTTCCCTCTTGCCTTAGTCAAGAGGGTGGTTCCGTTTTAAGGCAGTGATGGAAGTATAGAATGGCAGAGTAACGGTATCTTATCAGAAAAACGTACCCGAAATATGAGGTTCCCCGTGGCCTTTATAGTGTTGCGAAAGGCGTGCTTGGTCTTTGGCAGTTATTCCCCACGTTGAGCGTCCCTTGGCGGTTTCTTCCACGTCTTGGTGATCACGTGCGCGAGATTGGCGGAGGCCACGATCTGATATTCACTGGACATCTTCTCTTGGGGCGTTGGTATGGGATGATTCCCTTCGGGCTTTTTCCGCACGCGGCCTTTCCCCTTAGTGCTTGGGCTCTCACTGGGGTAGTTCCTTTCGGGATCTTTCTGTGCATCCTCGAGGGGAACTCTTCCCGACTTGATATCAATGGTCATCCTCCCCTAGGGCGTTGGTAGTTGATCATTCCCTTCGGGTGATTTTCCGCGCATAACTTCCCCCAGGGACTTCGGAGGAACTTCGGCCATTGTTTCCTTCGGGTGACTTTCACGCGTGGTTTTCTCTTACGGACTTCAACCTTTATTCGCCTGGGCAGATCCCCAAGGGTTGTGGGTCTGCAGAAGAGCTAGTGTCCGGGATGTTCCGAAGGGAGCTTCCTCCTTACCTTAGGTCAGGGACTTGCCTTGTGTCAGGTTGGGGACTCCGGAGCATTCTTCCCCAGGTCGGGAATTTGCCCTATGTCAGGCTGGGAACTCCTGGGCATTCTTTCCCCGGTCGGGGATTTGCCTAATGTCAGGTTGGGGACTCCTCGGAATTCTTTCCCAGGTCGGGGATTTGCCTTATGTCAGGTTGGGGCTCTGGGGCATTCTTCCCAGGTCGGGGATTTGCCCTATGTCTCGAGGGGACGAGGAGCGTCGCCCCTGTTGGGTCAGAGGCGGGGTGTTCTTCCCGTTGGGGTAGTTTGGCAGGCGAAACGGGGGGGGGGGTGTCCTTAAGCTAGTTATGGTCGATTGAGTATTTCGCCGCATTGGGGGTGAGAACCCGGGGTAACAATAGTCCCCCCTTCGAATAGTCCAAAAGAGTATGTGAATTTTGGACGTGGTTTGGTAGCGGCGAAAAAATCGAGTTGACGGAATTAAACTTCTAATTCTTAGAAGGTCTTTTAATCTTTTGGAGAAGTTTTTTTTGGCTGATATGCCACATCGTCTTCAACGCCACGTGTCGTCTTGCCGTTGGTCACCACCGATGGGACGTTTGTGCGGGAGTTCTGGCGCCCTTTCCCAGGTCAGGCCTTCAGGACGTTATTCCCAACTGGATGGGACTTTTCCTCCAGGTCGGGTTTCAACAGGCCCGTAGCTCACGAAGTCGGGACCTGAGGCGATCCTCGAAATTCGGGCACTAAATTTTTTTTATGTAATTTTTAAATAACATACGTAGTCTAACATAAATTTAACCATAAATGTTAGTTATTTAAACCGTAAATTAAAAACCATCTAGGTGTTTTATAGGCATGGTTCGCCGTCGCGGATGCGGACGTTGATGCAGAAGCGTGCGATACAGATACGTTGCATTTTGCGAAGCGGTCGCGTACGATACGCACTTTTCTTAAAAAAATGTAAAATATATCAGCTTCTTTGCAACTATACTAGATTATATTTGTAAAGAGGTTAAAAACACATAATCAGTTTACATCACAATTCACATATGTATATTACAATTTTCTGTTATATTACACATATTTCAAAATTTTCTATTATATTACATATATTACAAATATTTTGAAAATTCTTATTAGTATTAAAAAGTCATTAAGAAAAAATGGAAAATAATGCAAGTCAAACATCAATAAGCATGTTCAAACGCGTATATTCAATAAAGTTAAACAATGTACGAAAATTTAAATAATAGAACTATAAGACTATCATAATATCTAGGCTAATAATAAAGAATTTAACGAGTTAAATAAACTTTCAAGCTATTCCTCTTTTTTTAAACTTCATTTACATTGCTTAATGTATTTGGACAATATATGTTATTTTCTATATTCTAACTAACAAAGGCTTGTTAAAAACTGGGCCAAACATTTGAAAAACTCAAGAATCATAAAATAGAATACCAGAGATGCCCTAATTAGTCCTCGTCTACCTCACGACACCTAATTTAAGAAGTTACGGACGAGATATATCCAACCGCGACAATATATAGGTATGATAAATTTTTTTGGGCCCCTTCGAAAGCTGGGCCCGAGGCGACCGCCTCACTGGCCTTATGGAAGCTACGGCCCTGGGTTTCAAGGTGTTGCCGCTGCTGGATGGAGCCCTTTTCCCAATTCGGGCCTTCAGAACGTTATCCCCAGCTGGCTGGGACCTTTTCTTCAGGTTGGGGTTTCAGGGTATTGCCCCTGCTGGATGGAACCCTTTTCCCAGTTCAGGCCTTCAGGACGTTATCCCCAACTGGCTGGGACCTTTTCACCAGGTCGGGGTTTCATGGTGTTGCCCCTGCTGGATGGATCCTTTCCCCTAGGTCGGGATTTTCAGGGCGTGATCCCCAACTGGATGGGCCCCTTTTCCCAGTTCGGGCCTTCAGGACGTTATCCCCGACTTTTTCATCAGGTCGGGGTTCATGGTGTTGCCCCTACTGGATGGAGCCTTTCCCCCAGGTCGGGATTTTCAGGGCGTTATCCCCAACTGGATGGGGCCCTTTTCCCAGTTCGGGCCTTCAGGACGTTATCCCCAACTGGCTGGGACCTTTTCACCAGGTCGGAGTTTCAAGGTGTTGGCCCTACTGGATGGGGCCTTTTCCACAGGTCGGGATTTTCAGGGCGTTATCCCAACTGGATGGTGCCCTTTTTCAGTTCGGGCCTTCAGGACGTTATCCCCAACTGGCTGGGACCTTTTCACCTGGTCGGAGTTTCAGGGTGTTGCCCCTACTGGATGGGGCCTTTTCCCCAGGTCGGGATTTTCAGGGCGTTATCCCCAACTGGATGGGACCCGACCTGGATGGAACCTTTTGATAGGCGGGATGGGGTGTTGATTTATCCGCGACCGGTCTGAGTATTTTGCCGCGTTAGGGTAACATATACCAATGGCAAAGTCCCTTGCCTTATGTCAGGGGCGTCCCCCTGAACCCAAGGGAAGACTTAAGGGTCTTGAGGGAGAACTCTTTGGGGTGGATTGTGAGCTGCCTCTCGCAGAGGGATTCGGTGTGTGCAAGGTCTTCTCTTCCCATGGGGAAGATTTCAGCCTCTCGCAGAGGGATACAGTGTGCGACGTTCCCGAAGGGAACAGTGAGCTGCCTCTCGCAGAGGGATTCAGTGTGCGCAAGGTCTTCTCTTCCCTTGTAAAAGATTTCAGCCTCTCGCAGAGGGATAAAGTTGGCGCGACGTTCCCGAAGGGAACAGTGAGCTGCCTCTCGCAGAGGGATTCAGTGTGCGCAAGGTCTTCTCTTCCCTTGGGGAAGATTTCAGCCTCTCGCAGAGGGATACAGTGTGCGCGACGTTCCCGAAGGAAACAGTGAGCTGCCTCTCGCAGAGGGAGGGAAGTTTAGCCTCTCGCAGACGGATACAGTGTGCGCGACGTTCCCGAAGGGAACAGTGAGCTGCCTTTCGTAGAGGGATACAGTGTGCGCGACGTCCCCGAAGGGAACAGTGAGCTGCCTCTCGCAGAGGGATTCAGTGTGCGCAAGGTCTTCTCTTCCCTTGGGGAAGATTTCAGCCTCTCGCAGAGGGATACAGTGTGCGCGACGAAGGGAACAGTGAGCTGCCTCTCGTAGAGGGATTCAGTGTGCGCAAGGTCTTCTCTTCCCTTGGGGAAGATTTCAGCCTCTCAGAGAGGGATACAGTGTGCGCGACGTTCCCGAAGGGAACAATGAGCTGCCTCTCGCAGAGGGATACAGTGTGCGCAAGGTCTTCTCTTCCCTTGGGGAAGAATTCAGCCTCTCGCAGAGGGATACAGTGTGCGCGACGTTCCCAAAGGGAAAAGTGAGCTGCCTCTCGCAGAGGGATACAATGTGCGCATGGTCTTCTCTTCCCTTGAGGAAGATTTCAGCCTCTCGTAGAGGGATACAATGTGCGCGTTTAGTTTTTACCCGAGGGGAATAAGTGACCCCTGGGGTTTATGTCTCGGGAATAAATCTTCTACCCGGGTCTTCATGTCTTTTAGTTGTTTTAAGTTTTCGCCCGAATCATCCTCGTATGAAAAAGAAGAAAGGGAATTGCATTAATAGTAGTGTCTAGCTTACGTCCAAGTAATAAGGAAGCAAACTTGAAAAAACGATACTAAAAACCTAGGAAATTATGAGTATGCATAATGAGGGTACCCCCCTCTAGGGATAATATTTCCGGAGCTTGCGGGCGTTCCAGGGTCGGTCGAGTTGCTTCCCTTCGGTGACTTCGAGATAGTAGGAGGCTTGGGGCCCTGATCCCTAAGTGGGCTCCTCTTCCGATCTCGAGGAGAATTCTTTAGCTTTTTGTACTCAGGTTCTCTGGCATGGGATTCTACAACTCGGACGTATTTTTCCACTCGGGTCACCAGTTCTTCCACTGTCGTCGGGTACTTCTTGACTAAGGATCTGAACAGCTCCCCATCTCGAAGGCCGTGATGGAAGGCCCCAATGAGCAGTTCGGGTGCGGCGTTGGGTACCTCCATCTTTATCTGGTTGAACCGCCGAAGATAATCTCGCAGGCTTTCTCCCTCGACTTGCCTGATATTCAACAGCTTCACGGCTGAGGATGGACGCCTTCGGCTACTCGAGAAATGCTTCAAGAAAAGGCTAGTCAGGTCTTGGAAACTTTTAATCCCTCCTGGAGGTAATAGCGCAAACCATTGCTGGGCTCCTTTAGTTAACGTCGTGACAAAAAGGCGGCATTTGACAGCGTCGTTTAGTTGGTATAATGCTGCGTTCCCTTCGAAAGCGGCGAGGTGGTCCTCAGGGGCCCAGTTCCGTCGTATTTCCCCATTTCGAAGGTGCGGAAGTGCCCTGGCAGGGGGGCTGTTAAGACGTCGGGTGAAAATGGAGAGGCTCGGGGAACTAGCGGCGCTTCTGGCGGATTTACTAAGTCTTTGAGCTTACGGATCTCCTCCTTCAGATCTTCCAGTTCGGCTTCTCGTTGCCTAGCTCGCCTCTTCTTATTCTCGCGTACTTCCCTGAACTCTGAAGCCAATGTTTGATTTTCGTCCTCTTGCTCAACTGCGTTGGATGATACTTCATGCTCTCCGTTGGGTCCTGGCTGGTGATTCTCTCCCTCGTTTTGCCCAGGCGGGCGGTTTTCTCCTCCGTTTTGTCCGGGTGGGCGGTTTTCTCTTCCAGTCTGTCCAGGTGGGCGGTTGTCTCTTCCATTCTGTCCAGGTGGGCGGTTATCTCTTCCATTCTGTCTAGGTGGGCGGTTTCTCCGATTCCTCTCCGCCATGAGTATCCCCACGTCAGTTGCTATCCTCCTCATTTCTTGCATCGTTTTAGCCATCACCACAGCGATTTCGGACAGGGTCGGCCCATTACCACTGGGCGGTGCTTGGTCGTTTTCGACAGTCACCATATTAAATTTCTACTAGAGAGAAACTAGTTCCCACAGACGGCGCCAAATTGATGCCGTCAAAAATTGACCTACCGCGAAAATGGACTAACGAGCTTTTCCCCGCCTGATTTCGGCCGTGCGCCGTGGCTGAGAACTGTTGGACAAGGTGAGTTTTGGGGGGTCGTTTGCCCTCTTGCCTTAGTCAAGAGGGTGGTTCTGTTTTAAGGCAGTGATGAAAGTATAGAATGGTAGATTAACGGTGTCTTATCAGATAAACGTACCCGAAATATGAGGTTCCCCGTGGCCTTTATAGTGTTGCGAAAGGCGTGCTTGGTCTTTGGCAGTTATTCCCCACGTTGAGCGTCCCTTGGCGGTTTCTTCCACGTCTTGGTGATCACGTGCGCGAGATTGGCGGAGGCCACGATCTGATATTCACTGGACATCTTCTCTTGGGGCGTTGGTATGGGATGATTCCCTTCGGGCTTTTTCCGCACGCGGCCTTTCCCCTTAGTGCTTGGGCTCTCACTGCGGTAGTTCCCTTCGGGATCTTTCTGTGCATCCCCGAGGGGAAATCTTCCCGACTTGATATCAATGGTCATCCTCCCCTAGGGCGTTGGTAGGAGATGATTCCCTTCGGGTGATTTTCCGCGCATAACTTCCCCCAGGGACTTCGGAGGAACTTCGGCCATTGTTTCCTTCGGGTGACTTTCACGCGTGGTTTTCTCTTACGGACTTCAACCTTTATTCGCCTGGGCAGATCTCCAAGGGTTGTGGGTCTTCAGAAGAGATAGTGTTCGGGATGTTCCGAAGGGAGCTTCCTCCTCCTTACCTTAGGTTAGGGACTTGCCTTGTGTCAGGTTGGGGACTCCGGGGCATTCTTCCCCAGGTCAGGAATTTGCCCTATGTGAGGCTGGGAACTCCTGGGCATTCTTTCCCCGGTCGGGAATTTGCCTTATGTCAGGTTGGGGACTCCTCGAAATTCTTCTCCAGGTCGGGGATTTGCCTTATGTCAGGTTGGGGACTCTGGGGCATTCTTCCCAGGTCGGGGATTTGCCCTATGTCTCGAGTGGATGAGGAGCGTCGCCCCTGTTGGGTCAGAGGCGGGGTGTTCTTCCCGTTGGGGTAGTTTGGCAGGCGAAACGGGGGGGTCCTTAAGCTAGTTATGGCCGATTGAGTATTTTGCCGCATTGGGCTGAGAACCCGGGGTAACAAAGTACTGCGATTCTACATTGAAATCGCAAGTTATGGACAAGTCAGCAGTTCATCTCTCGGGCCAAATTGGACGATACCCATCGGTTCTGCGAGGAGATGGGAATTGGCCGCACGGGCGCCGCTCGTCGTTGTGACTTTGAAAGCTATTTGCAGCTTAAGAGATTCTTCGTTCGAGGAGAACTTGTCTGGCTTCTTTCCGCTGCTTTCGAGCTTGATATGCTGCAAGCACGGTTCGGGTGAAGTTCAAACTGCATTGGCCGATATACTTAGCTCGTCTGTTGGTCCCGTTTTGCTGAAGTCTTGCTGATCAATTATTTGGTGGTTTTGCGTTTCTGTGAGTCTCTGAATGCAAGTCGAGTGGTAAGCAGAAGGTTTGTTTGGGTTATAACTTTTGTCATGGAGAGTTCTGAGGGGCTGCTGCACACTGTGTTGTTTGTACTTTGTAGTATGATAGGAAGGCTGTTTATTTCTATTTTATTACTCCGTTGTTACTAATTTTAGGTTTTGTACAAGGAAAACATTGTTGAGTTCAGCTATATATTTGATGTTTCATGTTGATGTTGTAGACCTACTTAGTAAATCACTTTATTTAAATATTTATATAATATATATTTCTACGTCATTCAACATTTCAGTTTGAGAAATCTACACATAACTCCCTAATCCCAAACTATTAATCAACTAACTCCCCCTTCCCATTCATTTATCATAAACTCCTCATTTCAAACTTTTATATCACATAGCTACATAATGGACGATTTTAGCCTTATAAAAACAACAATATTACCAAAAAACCTGTCAACACCCACGGACACCCTACCCAAAATTTGTAGTACCAATATACGTATTCTTGTAATACCATATAGATGTTCGTGGTACCATACCATGGTACTATTCCGTGAGATAATGTAGTACCATACGTAGTTATTTGTAGTACCTTTTCTGTACCATTTGCTTAACCATCGCAACTCCTACCCTAAATTGTACCCACGGACCCCTACCCAAAACTTGTACTACCAATATACGTATTCTTGAAGTACCAATGTATAGATGTTCGTGGTACCATACCGTTGTATCATTCCGTGAGATAATGTAGTACCATACGTAGGTTATTTATAGTACCCTTTTCTCTACCATTTGCTTAACTATCACAACTCCTACCCTCAAATTGTAGGACAAATATACATATATTTGTAGTACCAATATACAGATGTTCGTGGTACCGTATCTTAATCTAGAGTGATACCATGAGTAGGTTACTTGTAGTACCAATATCTATGGCAATCGTCACGGACCAAAAATAATTCAGATGACCGAAAATTCCTTACCCAAACTTGAAGTACCAATATACGTATGGTTGTGGTACCAATGTATAGATGTTCGTGGTACCATAACGTGATATAGTGTGGTACCATACGTAGGTTACTTGTGGTATCTTTTTTCGGTACCATGTGCTCAGCACAAGTAACCTACGTATGGTACCACACTAGCTCACGGTATGGTACCGCGAACATCGATACACTGGTACTACAAACAGACGTATATTGGTACTTCAAGTTTTGGTAACGAATTTTTCGACGCCATCCGAATTTTTTTCGTCGTGACGGTTACCGTAGATATTGGTACTACGAGTAACCTAATCTTGGTATCACACTAGCATATAATACGGTACACGAACATCTATATATTGGTACTAAAAAAATCGTCCATGGGCTCACGGGACGGTACGACAAACATCTATATATTGGAACTACAAACATACGTATATTGGTACTACAATTTTGGGTAAGGGTGGTCCGTGGGTGTTGACAGGTTTTTTAGTACCACGAACATTTGTGTATTGGTACTACAAAAATCGTCCATGAGCTCACGGGATGGTACTACAAACATGCGTATATTGGTACTACAAGTTGGGGTGAGGGCGTGGAAATTAATAGAGGGGGCAAAATCGTCCATGAGGTACTACAAACATACGTATATTGGTACTACAAAAATATAGGGTAAAATCGTCCATGGGGAGTTATGTGTAAGATTGTTTTGATTTAGGAGTTTGTTAATAAATTATATGGAATGAGGAGTTATGTGTAAGAAAATAGGGGGAAGGGGATTTAACGAAAGGTACCCCATTTCGTTTTAGGAAAATTGCACAATTATATGTAGTCTATATCTGCTCTGAGGCAGGAGGCAAGGTTTTGAGACTTGCTCTTCCACAATCAAGGTTACCGGCCGGTTCTGAACGGACCGGTCAAAAATCCGATCCTGTTTCGGTCCGGTCTTTTTTTCTAAGGGTAAATTGCCTATCAGTACCTTTCAAAGATTAAACTTCCTCTTAAATACCCTGAAATTATTTATTCCAATCATTACCCATCTGCGGAAAGTTTCATGTTTAATACCCCAAATGCCTAAAATGACGATAATAACTGTTCTTGAACGATTTAAAAAACTTCCACATTATTATATCACATGTCGTCAAAATCATACCACCACATCAAGTAGCTATACTCAATGTTAAAGATACAATTCTACCAATAAAAACGGAGATTATACAAATTGTTCTCTTTATTATATAAGATTATTATACCAATTGTTATCAGTATTATAGCAACGAATAGTGTTATTATTATTTTATATACGAATTACGATATGCACGCTATACCACGAAAGACAAAAATTATACCAACAAAAAGAAAGATTATACCAACAAAGTCATTTATTATATTAATAACTTTCCAGTCAAGGCCGACATTATACCAACTGTCTTAGTTATTCTTCTCGAAGAAAAATACCACGAAAGATAAAAAGTAAACCAACAGAGGAAAATATTGTACCAACAAAGTCATTTATTATATTATTATTTTCCATCCAATTTCTAAAAGTCATACCAATAAACGCCGACATTATACCAATGATCGACACGTGGTGTGTGAATGAAAAGTACGACAAGTAATAATTAAAACGAATACCTAATTACTATCACCGACGTGCGATAGGCAGTTGACCTATCAGTTGTAGTGCAGTAAAGTGAGTAAACGAGTATCGAACACCAGGAATAAATCAAGTACTAGTAGTGGCCTATCGACTCGATATTTAGCCTAAATAAAATACGCATGTTTTATGACTTAACCTAACAATTACCCCTAAATCAACCAGAGATTTAAAGAAGACGCTTAAAACTGGTACGAAGCTTTCAAATAATAGAGATGTGCTCGAGATTCGAATCCCGTTAGGTACTGTCGGCTAAGACAATGAATTATCGCTCCTACGTGATTCTGATTAGATCGCAGTAATTTCCTACCCGCTCGTGAGTTTGCTGTCGCCCTAAACGCTCGCGGGGATCTAAAATTTGGTAATTACTAATTGCGAGGATCGAGTATTTGCTTTCGCCCTATACTCGAATCCTATCTTCTACGAGCGGTCTAAACGTTGTTTAGCTGTCGCCCTAAACGTTTTCCCACAGATCACTTTAACACATAGACATATTAAAGCAACGAAACAGATTTATAGAACGATAAATACTCAAAACACAAAGTCACGATAATTATATGTCTTAACTACGAAAGATCCTAGCGTTCATCTAATCCCAAACACAAAAGGGATTTAGCTACGCATAATAGACGGGAAAACAACGAAAGAGATAAGAAATAAAGGCGAAGAACTCATAATCTTGATATACGGATGATCTGCGATGGTGGTGCGGGAGTATCTTCGTCTGCGTTCAATTTGGCGTGATTGCGTCGTTGCTCCTTTTCTTGCGCTCCGGGACGCGATTCTGTATTCTTTTGTGCTCTTTTTCGCCTCTTCAGTGATTAGGGTTGATCTCGGGTCAGTCGTCCTCTTTCTGGGTCGAATTTGGGCTTTTTATACTAATTCCCGTAACGGTCACGGCCTGGGACATGGGCCGTCACGGCCGTGACCATCGTCGCCTCGCTTCTCGTCACTTTCTGCCATGTGTCACGGCCAAGTGCATAGGGTGTCACGACAGTGACCATCTTCGCTTCAACTCTCTATTCTCGCTGTCAAGTATCACGGCCAAGTGCATGGGAGGTCATGGCCGTGACCTTCTTCAGCCCAACTCTCTGCCGAACGTCACGGGCTGGTGCATTACTCGTCACGGCCGTGACGACCGGCAGTGAATCTTCTCGCCTTTCTGTCCGACATCACGGCCAGGTGCACTGGGTGTCACGGTCGTGACTATAAGCAGTGAAGTTTCTGGGGGATGTCACGGGCTCATGCACAACGTGTCACGGCCGTGACTAGTTGCAGTGTTCGTCTTCTTTGCTCCGTTTTTGCCCCGTTTTCGCTCATTTTTGCCCGAAACTCGTCCTAAGCTCTTCAATAATGAAATATGTGTAAATATGACGAATAAACACATAAAATGATTGTTAGAGCTCTATTATATCCCAATTAAACACTACGATAAACGCATTGAAATACGTTTATCAAACCTCCCCACACTTAAGCGTTTGCTTGTCCTCAAGTAAATTAGAATTCAGAGAAGGCATCCAATCAGGATAACGACATGATTGTTCGCAATTTATCATCAAAGCATAGAAAGCACGAAACAAAATCAAGCAAGCAATCATGGACATCGCACTAATGACCTGCACCTATCAACCTGGGCTTCCCTAGCGCTGCAAATCGAGACCTATACCTCACAAGGATTCACTCAATTCACTCAAGTGTATAGGCTAGCATATGATGAGTCGCTCAATTCGTGCACTAGTCCAACCCCTACCACAAACTTGCAAGCTAATCGCATCTATACTATTCAAAGTGGCAAGTACAATTCTGAGGGTCTTTTCGGGGGGAAACGGATCGAATAATCATGAAGCGACAAGCGTATTTAATGAACACTTAATCGTAGAGCTAGGACACGTAAGCAAAAATTATCAAAGAACACAGCATTATCGAACAGACAGTCACACGTCCCAACATAAGACTCAACGTTCTCGCTCTGAAATCCTAGACTTTTCTGCCCGACCCTCTCGACTCAGTTCCTTTTAATTTTCTGCCCTTTCACCTTAGCTACGCTCTACTTTTTGTGCACTGCCCTTATTCCCTAAAAACATCAAGGTTCGGCTTTTGTCGCAAAGAATACATCGTCACAGCGAATGCCGTGTACCTAGGGATACTTATTACCGAAACCTATATCTTGCCAAAGGGTTATGGGCAGGCATATGCAAGGGATCAGGTCATTTCAGAAAACGGTCAAGTAAGGCACGAGTCATTTCATGAATAGCAGAGAAGAACATCAAATCATACACTGAAACAGTAACTCTCAAGTTCGACTTCTGCTCTATTCTAATCAACTCAGGTTCATATAATCTCTGGGGGCTTATTCAGGTCAGTGGCTTCTATAATTTACAAGGAAAGCAAAGAACTAGGCTCAGACTCAACGTGGCTAACTAAGGGAATTAGTCATGGTAGGATACTGTGGCCATGGACTTAATTCCTAATGCCCTCATCATTTTTGCACTAACGCACCAAAACAGTTTCAACACGTATCAGGCAAGCAAGTTCTAGAGAAATATAAACTAGGCACGTCACAAAAAATGAGCATAAGCTCATCAGGCTCAAACCCTCACAACGTAAATGGGTTATGTGTACGAATCTCTCAATGCAGTGCTATATCTACTCAGGCAGACACGATTCAATCAGTCATGCATATTTTAATTGCTCACAATAATTCATAACAATGCAGACTAACTCGAGATAAGCGCAAAAAATCGTGCCTGGGTTCAATAATTCATGCCTTTCCAACGAAATTTATAGCTCACGGACGCGTCATAAAAAGTTTAAAAATTTTCACTTAAGTTCTAAAACTAAATTCCCCCACCCACACTTAAGTCTGACGTTGTCCTCAACGTAAAAAGGATAAAAGGGACGGAAAAAGAGTTTTAAAAGAACGGGACTCCCCTGACGAGTAAATGACGTGGTCGTGAAGTAGGCGTGACTTAGCGGCGTGGCGACAGTTGCCTTGGGCGAAGGAAGGACATCGACTGCTGGGAGTACTTGAGTGCCGTGTCCATGGCTTGTAGGGCCTGGTTGTAGCGGTCTAGCTCTTCTTGGTACCGACGGTGGGCTTCCTCGTTCCGTCGCTCGTACTCTTCCTGTCGGCGCCGAGTCTCTTCACTGTACCGCCGGGCTTCTTCGTCCCGCTGCAGCGCGTCAGCGTTCATGCGCATCATATCGCGCAGCGCTTCGAGATCCGCCGTTGACGCGTACGGGGCGACGCCGGATGACTCGCCCTGATGGTAGCCGGAGGAATAGGAGGGCCCTACAGTCGTCGTGTCTGTCTCCACCGGGTAAGGGCCCTCGAGGTAAAGCTGGTCGGCGGGGACGGCTACGTGGTCCGTCTGGCCATGATACATCTCGTGCCAGACGTACACCTTGTTTGTGCAAGTCCAGGTGGGCGCCTTCACGAGCATCTTCATTTTCACGAGCATCTCCTCGTTCAAGGGGTGGCGCCCGCCGACTATCTCCATCTCGGGTGCGTTCGCTGGCCAAAGGCGTAGTCCTCGGATGACCTTGGTGATGAGTGCTCGTACGGCGATCTTGCCATGGCTTCTTGCTTCCGCCTGAACACTGAAGGCGTGGGCCACCGCCATTCCTAAATGAACCTGTTCGCCTCGCTGCAGCTTAGTTAGGTAAAAGAGGTCATGGAGGGTGATCGCTCCATGCGAGTCACCCCTCGGTGTGAGCGAGGTCGTGAGGAGGCGGTGGATGTAGCGCAGTCCTGGGCTCCTGAGAGCAGACGCCTTAGAAGTCTTCGGGCTGAATTCTGGCTCGCCTGGTCGAGCGATGTCAGCACAGCAACCCTGTCGACCTCCCGGTTGATCAAAGTAGGTAGCATGGGGTTAGTGCGGGAATGGCACTGGTACTCCAAGTGCACGGCATAGGTTGTCGACCCTCACTATGTGCTCCTCGTTGAATGCTCGGAATGTGATTTTGTCGTCGCCGTATTCATCGTAGGAGATCGTGGACAAAAATTCCAGGGTGAGTTCCTTGTACGCCGGTTCGTCGATGTTGAAGAATGTGGCCCATCCGCTCAGTGAGAGGTACTCGGCGACTTGCTGGTCGATGTTATGCTTTGCCAGCGTATCGGGGTCGATTTGGTCCATGGGGATGAACTCCATGGCCTTCAGCTTATTGTAGCGGGCCGTCTGAGTGTCCCCGGTGAACTGACCCATGGCTTCGAGTAATGTAGGCGGCGGTCCGCGTCGCCTTTGGCGAACGGGTGAACGCGAGGCGGGGTCACGCTGAGCTGAGGAGCAGCTTCTACCCATAGTACCTGTAAGAAAAGTGTGAGCTCAAATAAGTAACAAGTAAATGCAAGCAGTTTGAGTCGACCAAAATAGCGACAAAAGACACATAATATTCAAGAACACATGGGGAACTCAATGTGGCATTTTGTCGAACATGTAACGTGCAACCGAAATCACCCAATCTAAATCCAAAATTGAACAAGCAAATGTACCCACATAAGTCATAATAGAACTCAAGGCTCGCCAACATCATCAACGTAACAGATGTTACCAACAAATTTCAAAATCCCCAATATGTGAAATTAGGGTTCCTCATAGCAAAGTCGAAATTAATGAAGGAAATCAATAAATTAAGCATACCCAACTTGCTATTAGCATGTATATCATCATAAACGAGTAAAGGAAACACCAAATTAGACCCAATTTCGAAAATCCCAATTTGAAAATTAGGGTTCGTCATAAATTCGAAAATTTACAGTTCAAAGTAACGAATTAAGCATGCCCATAGTAGCTATATCATGTAATAAACAACTAAAAGCATGTTCATATCCAAAGATTAACAATTTTTGACGAGATTCCCAAATTTAAAACGGAATAGGAAAAAAAATTTCATACCTTGGAGTTTTAGACTAGGCTAAAGAGGAATCGTGAGGTTGGCGTGGTGGTTCGCCGGATTTGGGGGGTTGGCGGCGGGTGAAGGTGGTTTTCGGTGGTGATGGTGAAGGGAGAAGAGGAAATCGCGAGAGAGAGGGAAAGAGGAAAGAGGGAGAGAGAGAAAAGAGAAAGAAGGAAAAAATTTGGATTTTTAACCTAAAATCGACTAGGTCACGGCCGTGACCTATGGAGTCGATGGCCGTGACAAGAGGCAGCGTGGCCTCTGCCCAACGTCACGGCCGTGACGCTTACGTTGCAGGCCGTGACAAAGTCGAGAATTTTTTTTAATACTTAATAATAATAATAATATTTATTTTTGTTTAACCCGTAAGTGTCACGGCCGTGACGCTTAAGCGTCTAGCCGTGACATATGGCAGAGAGTTCCACTGATGTTGGTCACGGTCGTGACTGCTTAAGCCGTTGGCCGTGACAATGGGCAGTGCGCCACCAATTCTCAGTCACGCCGTGACAGCTTAAGCCGTAGGCCGTGACACTTTTTTTTTAGACTAGAACATAAACGAAAATACCTGCCTCCCAAGGAGCGCTTACTTTACCAGCCGGACGTCTTTTTATCTGCTCAGGGAGACTGCAAGTCCAGGTAGAGCACTTCCTTTTCGCTCGCGTCTTCCTCACCTGCGTGATAGTGCTTCAACCTGTGGCCGTTCACCTTGAAGGTACCCTGCTGCATACCTGAAATTTCAACAGTACTATAAGGAAAAACACGGGTAACAGTGAACGGTCCCGACCAACGTGATCTAAGTTTTTCGGAAAAAAGTCTAAGTCGAGAGTTAAAAAGAAGGACTTGGTCCCCTTCCTGAAACTCTCGTCTTTGCCTAATTTTCCTATCATGGTACGCTTTTGAACGTTCTTTATACATGCGAGCGTTATCATAAGCGGCTAGTCGCCACTCGTCTAACTCATTGATGTTGAGTTGCCACTTTCCGCTGGCATCTCCTAAATCAAGATTTAATGATTTGATCGCCCAATAGGCCTTATGCTCGATTTCTACGGAGAGGTGGCATGCCTTCCCATAGACTAATCTGTATGGTGTAGTACCTATAGGCGTCTTATATGCAGTCCTATATGCCCAAAGTGCATCGTTCAACTAATTTGCCCACTCCCTACGGTTCCCTTCTATGGCCTTTTCTAAGATGCGTTTCAGCTCACGGTTCACTACCTCGACCTGACCGCTAGCTTGGGGGTGGTATGGGGTGGATAGGTTGTGTCTAACACCGTAACGTTCTAACATGCGTGCAAACTGGGTGTTACAGAAGTGTGTACCCCTATCACTAATAATGCACCTAGGCGCCCCAAACCGTGAAAACAATGCTCGAAGAAATCTAACGACTACCCTAGCGTCGTTCGTGGGTAAGGCTTGCGCCTCGGCCCACTTAGACACATAATCGACAGCAACTAGGATGTACTTATTATTGTACGAGCTAGGGAACGGACCCATAAAATCTATACCCCACACATCGAATATCTCACATACCAAAATGAAATTCTAGGGCATTTCGTCGCGCTTAGAGAGATTAACTGCGCGCTGACACTGATCACAAGTGTCAACGTACCTTTGGGCGTCTTTGAACATCGTGGGCCAATAGAATCCGCTTTCCAACACCTTCTGAGCGGTTCTGTTGGCTGCGTAGTGCCCTCCGGTCGGTCCGTTGTGGCAATGCCTAAGGATCTGCATCGTTTCTGGAGCAGCAATGCATCGTCGTATCACCTGGTCTGCACATCGCCTGAAAAGATACGGGTCTTCCCAAAAGTAGTACCTCAAATCAGAAAAGAATTTCTTCTTTTGCTGACTGGTGTACTCCTTTGGTAGGACCCTCGCAACAAGATAGTTAGCGTAATCTGCGAACTAGGGAGTGTCGTCACTTACCACCTGTATCGAGTAAAGATGTTCGTCTGGGAACCGGTCATGTATCGCCCTTTCGTCCTTATGGTATATCTCGGACTCCTCTAGTCGAGAGAGGTGATCCGCCGTAAGTTCTCTACACACTTTTTGTCCCGGATCTCTATATCGAATTCTTGAAGCAGCAGGATCTATCTGATCAGTCGAGGCTTCGCATCTGGCTTTGCTAACAGATACATAAGAGCAGAGTGGTCAGTAAAAACAATAACCTTGGATAGGATGAGATATGACCTGAACTTGTCGAAAGCGAACACGACGGCCAACAGCTCATTTTCAGTGGTCGTGTAATTGGCCTGGGCTGCGTCTAGCTTCTTACTCGCGTAGTAGATTGGCCTGAAATGGTTGTCCTTACGCTACCCTAGCACTGCCCCAACTGCATAGTCACTAGCATCGCACATTAGTTCAAAGGGAAGCCCCCAGTCGGGGGCGACCATAATAGGTGCTGCGATAAGTCGCTCCTTAGGTAAATTGAAGGCATGCAGGCACTCGTCATTAAAATCAAATGGGGCATCTTTTTCTAGCAACCTAGACAATAAACCTACGATAAAACCCAGCATGTCCTAGAAAGCTTCTAATCGACTTCACGTTCGAGGGGACAGGCAATTTTTCTATCGTTTCCAACTTAGCTCGATCCACTCCGATTCATTTAGAGGAGATCTTGTGACCGAGAACTATACCCTCTCGAACCATGAAGTGGCACTTTTCCCAATTAAGTGCCAAGTTCGTTTCCTCGCATCGTGCGAGTACAAGCTTCAAATGGCATGTATCAAATGACGACCCAAAAATAGAAAAATCGTCCATAAATACCTCCATTACCTCACCTACCAGTTCGTCGAATATGGCCATCATGCATCGCTGGAAGGTGGCTGGGGCATTGCAGAGACCGAATGGCATCCTTCGGTACGCGAACGTCCCGAATGGGCACATGAATGTGGTCTTCTCCTGGTCCTCGGGTCTATGGGGATCTGTAGATAACCTGACAAACCATCAAGAAAACAGTAAAACGAGTGACCGGCTAACTTTTCTAACATCTGATCAATAAACGGTAAAGGAAAGTGATCCTTTCTCGTCGCATCATTCAACTTCCTGTAGTCGATGCAGATGCGCCATCCAGTCACCGTCCTCATCGGAATTAGCTCATTTCTGTCGTTAGTGACGACCGTCATGCCTCCCTTCTTTGGGACCACTTGGACCGAGCTGACCCATGCGCTGTCTGAAATGGGATAGATCATCCCCGCGTCTAGCAGTATGATCACCTCCTTCTTCACCACGTCCTTCATATTGGGGTTGAGGCGCCTTTGACGTTGAGTGACCGGCTTGAAATTGTCCTCCATGAGGATCTTGTGCGTACAGTAGCTCGGGTTGATACCCCTTACGTCGGATATCTTCCACGCCAAAGCCTTCTTGTGCGCCTTCAACACGTCTAAGAGCTGGCCTCTGTCCGTCGTCGAGGCTCGACGAGATAATGACTGGCAACGCTCCATTGCTGCCTAGGAACGCGTACTCGAGGTGGTCCGGCAGCGGCTTCAATTCTAGGACCGGTGGCTCCTCGACTGAGCTCTTTTCCTTGTCCTATTCGCTGTTCTCGTCGATGTATGATAGGCTCGTCGACCTCCTCTCCACACTCATCGATCGCCATAGGAGTGTGCATGTCCTGCTCGCCGACCCATGACAGACCTTGTACGGAAAGAAGGAAGTCGTGGTCAAATACGTCTAAAAAATAGCATTTATCATCTTGCTCGCCACTCTTTTCATCGAGTCGGCCATGTTAAATGTCACTTTTTCTCCGTCTACTATCAAGGTTAATGTCCCATTTCTAACATCTATCATGATCTCTCCCGTCGGTAAGAACGGTCTACCTAAAATCAAGGGGACATTTTCATCTTCCTCCATGCCTAGAATAACAAAATCAGCAGGGATCACAAATTTATCGACCTTGACTAGGACATCCTCGATAAACCTCGAGGGTACTTTAATGACCTATCAGCTAATTGGAGGCTCATCCTAGTGGGTTGAGGGTTCACCTTGGTAATTGCCCATATAGTCTACATGCTCCAGCGATTGCCCAAGTTGGCATTCCGATGTCTCCTGGGCTGTGCCACAGATCCCGCACAATGGCACGTATGGGCTGTGCTGCGTCAGCGCGGTGGTCGCCACGGCGTTTACGGACTGAGTCTGCCCAGACTTCGGGAGTAGTGCGCCGATGACTGTCTGCAAATGAGAATTCGTCGCAGCGATCTGTTGCTGAAGTGCCTCGAATTTAGCATTTGTGACCGTCTCCTCGCTCACTCCAAATATGCCTGTTGTCTTCATCCTGGTATTGCCCCTCATGAAACTGTTCCTCGAGTAGTCCTCAATCAAGTTCCAGGCGTCGGTCGCATTTAGCTTCACGAGCCCTCCTCCTGCGGCTCCGTCTAACATATGAACAGTGTGGTCATTGAGCCCCTCGGAATCGGTTGATCTGGGCTGCCTTCGACATCCCGTGCTGTGGGCACCTCTTCAGTAGCGCCTTATATCACTCCCAAACCTCGTAGAGGTTCTCTGAATCCTTCTGATGAAACAGGAGATCTCCGTTTTTAGTCTGAGCACCTTCGACAGTGGGAAGTAGTGGTTGATGAAGGCGGCTCGCATCTCCTCCCAGGTAGTGATCGACCTGGGCAGCAACATATCTAACCAGTCCTTCGCCCTGAACTTGAGCGAGAACGGGAATAGCATCAGCTTGATCGCATCGCCCGAGACCCCGTTGATTTTGATGGTGTCGGTTACCATCAGAAACGCCTTCATATGGGAGTAAGGGTCGTCGTCGGGGTTACCCTCAAACTGGGCCGTCTAGAATATCATCTGAAGCCAATAGTGCTTCAGCTCAAAGTTGTTGTTCTCGATCAGCGGGATGACAATCACCGACTCCGTACCGCCTAGCGCGACATTCTTGAGGAGGTCCTGAAGTGATGGCTCCTCCTCGTGGACGAGCACTCTATGGTCTGCCATGTCTACTTCTGTGTAGGGACTATCTACGGCTGCCTCTACACGTGAGTGTTGGGTCAATTCCTGCGAACTATCCTTTGAATAGCTAACTAAATGGTCTTGAGAGATAGTGGAAGCTCCTCCGGTGTCGTACTTGAGTCTCCTTCGTAATTTTCGCTCGAAATCTGGGTCTGCGTCAATGATGGGACCCGATGGATGGCTTCGGGTCATTCACCGCTGAATCGTACCTTCAATGAGTGAAAACAAAAATTAGCAAAGGAGTAAACAAATACGTCGAAAAGAATACGAGACTAACAATCACGTAGGAAAACAAATAACGAAATTAACACTAATGACGCAAATAGTAACGACAAGGAAAACGTCAAATAAAAGTGGCTAAACTACCGAACTACGGTGTTCCTAATATCAATTTATTCCCCGGCAACGGCGCCAAAAACTTGATCGACACGTGGTGTGTGAATGAAAAGTGCAACAAGTAATAATTAAAACGAATACCTAATTACTATCACCGACGTGCGATAGGCAGTGGACCTATCGGTTGTAGTGCAGTAAAGTGAGTAAACGAGTATCGAACACCAAGAATAAATCAAGTACTAGTAGTGGCCTATCGACTCGATATTTAGCCTAAATAAAATGCGCAGATTGTTTTATGACTTAACCTAACAATTACCCCTAAATCAACCAGAGATTCAAAGAACACGCTTAAAACTGGTACGAAGCTTTCAAATAATAGAGATGTGCTCGAGATTCGAATCCCGCTAGGTACTATCGGCTAAGACAATGAATTATCGCTCCTACGTGATTCTGACTAGATCGCAGTAATTTCCTACGCGCTCGCGAGTTTGCTGTCGCCCTAAACGCTCGCGGGGATCTAAAATTCAGTAATTACTAATTGCGAGGATCGAGTATTTGCTTTCGCCCTATACTCGAATCCTATCTTCTACGAACGGTCTAAACGTTGTTTAGCTGTCGCCCTAAACGTTTTCCCACACGATCACTTTAACACATAGACATATTAAAGCAAAGAAACAGATTCATAGAACGATAAATAGTCAAAACAAAAAGTCACGATAATTATATGTCTTAACTACGAAAGGTCCTAGCGTTCATCTAATCCCAAACACAAAAGGGATTTAGCTACGCATAATAGACTGGAAAACAACGAAAGAGATAAGAAACAAAGGCGAACAACTCATAATCTTGATATACGGATGATCTGCGATGGTGGTGCGGGAGTATCTTCGTCAGCGTTCAATTTGGCGTGACTGCGTCGTTGCTCCTTCTCTTGCGCTCCGGGACGCGATTCTGTGTTCTTTTGTATTCTTTTTCGCTTCTTCAGTGATTAGGGTTGATCTCTGGTCAGTCATCCTCTTTCTGGGTCGAATTTGGGCTTTTATACTAATTCCCGTAACGGTCACGGCCTGGGACATGGGCCGTCACGGTCGTGACCATCGTCGCCTCGCGTCTCGTCTCTTTCTGCCATGTGTCACGGCCAAGTGCATAGGGTGTCACAGCCGTGACCATCTTCGCTTCAACTCTCTATTCTCGCTGTCAAGTGTCACGGCCAAGTGCATGGGAGGTCACGGCCGTGACCTTCTTCAGCCCAACTCTCTGCCGAACGTCACGGGCTGGTGCATTACTCGTCACGGGCGTGACGACTGGCAGTGAATATTCTCGCCTTTCTGTCCGACGTCACGCCCAGGTGCACTGGGTGTCACGGCCGTGACTATAAGCAGTGAAGTTTTTGGGGGATGTCACGGGCTCGTGCACAAGGTGTCACGGCCGTGACTAGTTGCAGTGTTCGTCTTCTTTGCTCCGTTTTTGCCCCGTTTTCGCTCCTTTTCGCCCGAAACTCGTCCTAAGCTCTTCAATAATGAAATAAGTGTAAATATGATGAATAAACACATAAAATGATTGTTAGAGCTCTATTATATCCCAATTAAACACTACGATAAACGCATTGAAATACGTTTATCAACCAACAGTTTCAGTTATTCTACTCGAATTACTAGACCACGAAAGACAAATATTATACCAACAAAAGGAACTATTATACCAACAAAGTCATTTATTATATTATTATCTTTCATCCAAATTCTAAATGTTATACCAATAAAGGCCGATATTATACCAACAGTTTAGTTATTCTACTCGAGTTACTATACCGCGACAAATATTATACCAACAAAAGGCACTATTATACCATCAAAATCATTTGTTATATTATTATTCCATCTATTCTCTAACTGTTATCCCAATAAAAGGCCGACATTATACCAACAGTTTCAGTTATTCTACTCGAATTCTATACCACAAAAGACAAATACTATACCAACAAAAGGAACTATTGTACCAACAAAGTCATCTATTATATTATTATTTCCATTTATACTCTCACTATTATACCAATAAACGCGGACATTATACCAACTATTTCGGTTATTCTACTCGAAGTGCATTATACAGCGAAAGGTAGTTGTTATACCAACAAAAGGAAACACTGTACCAACAAGCTCATTTATTATAATTCTATTTTTCCATCCAATTTCTAGCTGTTATACCAATAAAGGCCGATATCATGCCATCAAAATCCGAAATTTCACCAACATAATATTCAAAATATTTTATACCTAAAAAATAATGAATTATACCATATGTTATCAACATTATATCAGTAAATAATGTAATTTTAATTTATTGTTAAATCTGAAATACTCAAATTATACCACAAACACCGACAATTATACCAACTCGTAAATTTCACCATAAAAATATTCTGGAAATTATACCATAGAGCGTAATATTATACCAACAAACCAATTTATTACATTATGATTTTTCAATCCAATTTCTGATAATTATACTAACAGAAGCTAATATTATACTAACGCTTTAAGCCATTGTACTTAAAAACACTATATATGGAATTATACTAACAGAGATCAACATTTTACCAACAAATCAACTAGTTATAACGAAAAAAGAATTACGGAATTTTACATTACAGGTGGAAATCGTACCGAAATACCAACTCATCATACCACGAAAACCTCAATAAAATTATATCACATGTTATCAAAATTATACCACTAAATAGTTTAATTTTAATTTATTGTTAAATCTGAAATGCACAATTTATCATATTATTATAACGTAATGTTCTTGAAAAAATGAACTATGATGGACTAATGTTTAATATTTCTAATATTATGAACCACGATTAATATGATATAAAATTGAAGATCATCTTATAACTCCCATCATCAAAGGATTGATATATAGGTATGTAATCTTCACTGAAAAAGGTTTCGGTGAAATTGGTTGAAGTAAGATCATCACCACGCATCACCAATAAGCAACCAGCAGCATAAGGAACATGAACATTATTAACCATTAGAGTCGACCTAAAGCGTATGATATCATATATCAGTTTTTTTATGTAGTCTAGTTCCTTTATCATCAAATAAAGGGATCGCATGACCTAAAGTATATGATATATCATAGGATGACGGAAATGGCATTTTAAGTATTATGCTAATCATGGTTTATGATATTAGAAATATTAAACATTAGTCCATCCTAATTCTTTTTTAAGAAAATGAACATTATGTTATAATACTATGATAAATTGTATATCCAATATATTGAAATCAGTAGGCATATAATCGAATATTTGTTTGGTAATAATCGCCTTTGTTGGTGCAATAATCGGCTTTATTGGTACAATATTGATGCATGTTAGTATAATTCCATATAATGTTTTTAAGTACAATAGCTGAAATAGTTGATATAATATCAGCTTCTATTAGTATAATTGTAAGAAATTTGATTGAAAAATCACAATGTAATAATTTGGTTTGTCGGTATAATATTACGCTCTACTGGTACAGAGTATTTTTATGGTAAAATTTTCGAGTTTGTTTGTATAATTGTCGGTCTTTGTGGTATAATTTGCGCATTTCAGATTTAACAATAAATTAAAATTACATTATTTACTGGTATAATGTTGATAACATGCGCTATAATTTTTTATTGAGGTTTTCATGGTACAATTAGTTGGTATTTCGGTATGATTTCAACCTATAATGGTAAAATTCTGTAGTTCTTTTTCGGTATTATTAGTTGATTTGTTGGTGTAATGCTGATCTCTGTTAGTATTAATTCCATATATTATGTTTTTATGTATAATAGCTGAAGTTGTTGGTATAATATAAGCTTCTGTTAGTATAATTGTCAGAAATGGGATTGAAAAATCATAATGTAATAAATTGGTTTGTTGGTATAATATTATGCTCATTTTTTAGAATGTTTTTATGGTGAAATTTTCGAGTTTGTAATTATCTGTCTTTGTGGTATAATTTGCTAGAGCTGTCAAAACGGGCATGGTTGACGGGGCGGGCTCTGAAATTTTAGGCCCGCCTCTGGGCGGGCAAGCCCGTGGCGGGTGCAGGCTTTGGCGTGACGGGGCGGGCTTGCCCGCGGGTAGCCCGCCAGATTAATTAAAAAATTATATTATTTATAATATAATATTGTAAATATAAAATAATAATTGGTACTTATTAACATAAATATCTTAATATTAAAAAAGTTTTTTCCTATTTTTATATTAATTTTTTCTATTTTTTATTATTTTTTCTTAATTTTTCCTTTTTTAATAATTTTTTAATATTTTATTTTTTTATTTTAACCTGGCGGGCTAAGCCCGCCAGGCCCGCGCCCGCCGGCGGGGCGGGGCGGTTATGCATTTCTTAGGCCCGCCGGATGGCGGGCTTACCCGCCCCCGCCCTGCCACATGGCGGGCTTTGGCGGTTGTGGGCCGGCCCGCCCTGCCGGCCCGTTGTGACAACTCTATAATTTGCGCATTCAGATTTAACAATAAATTAAAATTATATTATTTATTTGTATAATGTTGATAACATGTGTATATTGAGGTTTTCGTGGTATAATGAGTTGGTATTTCGGTACAATTTCCACCTATAATGGGAAATATTCCGTAATGCTTTTTCGTTATAACTAGTTGATTTGTTGGTATAATGTTGATCTCTCTTAGTATAGTTCCATATGTAGTGTTTTTAAGTACAATAGCTGAAAGAGTTAGTCTAATATCAGCTTCTGTTAGTATAATTGTCAGAAATTGGATTGAAACTCATAATGTAATAAATTGGTTTGTTGGTATAATATTACGCTCTACTGGTATAATTTCCGGAATATTTGTATGGTGAAATTTACGGGTTTGTTGGTATGATTGTCGGTCTTTGTGGTATAATTTGAATATTTCATATTAACAATATATTAAAATTACATTATTTACTGGTATAATGTTGATAACATGTGGTATAATTAACTATTTTTTAGGTATAATATTTTGAATATTATGTTGGTGAAATTTCGGATTTTGATGGTATAATTTTCATTTTTGTGGGTGTGAAAAGATCAATTCGTATGAAAATTTTTTTAGTATAATTTTTACTCTTAAATTTAACTAGATATGATAATGTCCGATGTTGGTATAATAAATATGTCTATTAGTATAATAGTATATTTCTTTTGTGGTATAGTAATATCTTTTGTTGGTAGAATACTCGAGTCTCATTGTATAATATTCTGAAAATTGTTTTGCAATTGTAAAGAAAGATTATTTCCGTCATTTCAATGTTTGAGGTATTAAACAGGAAACTTTTCACGGATGGGTATCAGGAAGAAAAAATTCGAAGGGTAGTTAAGAGGAAGTTTAAACTTGAAATGGGAGTGATAAGAAATTTACCCTATAAATGGGTTTGGGTTCGAATCCACTCAATATCCTAATTTTTATGTTTTATAATTAACATATTAGCTCCCTATTTTATTTTTCTTCAAATTTGACTTCACTCATAGATTTAATACGTGACATACATAATTTATAACAACCCACGCAATTTACTTTTATTTATTTTTACCCCTTAATTTTATATAATTATAGTTTGAAAAAAGTTCATAAAACTGACAGGACCAATATGCCCACTACTATGGTTCCGAAATGATGGATGCCCGGGCATTGAGAAGGAAGGACGCTTGCTGGACCAGCTTATTCACCCGATGATCAAAAGAAGCGTAGTCCGCAAAATGGATCTAATTGCATTCGCGCTCAAAACATGTATATTTTTAATATTAATTCATATATAAAATATATATTTATAATATTTAAGATACTGATTTTACTACGGTTTGATTCCGATTCTATACCGATTAGACTACTAAACCTTAAACCACTAAAATTTTCGGTCCGGTTCGAAAATCCGATTTCAGAACCTTGTCCATAATGTAGTCTTTTATTTTTGTGCAAATTACGAGTCAGGCAAGGCAACCAAAAAATATTTTAAATTAGGTTTCAGACTCATGTCAGAAAATTTATAGTTTTAAGGGCCCGATTTTTATGAAATTTAGAGATACCTCTTAAGTATTTCTGCAGAAACCGAGTCCTTAAAACTATGAATTTTCTGACATGGTCCTAAACTCTAAATGAAACTTATGTTAAGTAGAGGTGTTCATACGGTTTCGGTTTCGGTTTGCCGGTTCGTAACCGCCGGTTTGGAAAACCACGGTTCGGTTACGGTTTTGAAACCGCCGGTTTCAACGGTTCCGATTTGAAACCGCCGGTTACAGTTTCAAACCGGTTTTTCTATTTTTTTTCTTTTTGTTGTTTATTGGAGAATAATAAAGAAATTTGATTTTGTTTTATAATGTACCTTCAAAGTTCAATATTTTAAAAAGAATTGATTATTGCTTATAAAGCTCAAGAAAATGTGAAAAAAAATACAACTTAAATATTTTTAAAAACTAAAGATTATTGCTTAAAAAATCTACCATTAATCTCCCTATTTATAGAGAAAAATAAAAAATTTAAAAATAATAAAATAAATCATATAGTTTGGTGATATGATTGAATTTTTTATTTTTTTCTTTGTAAATGGTAATGGACAAAGGGTCATATATATAAACCGTTTGAATTATTTTTATTATTATTTTAATATATAAACCGGCGGTTAACCGCCGGTTACAAACCGCCGGTTAACCGCCGGTTACAAACCGTCGGTTTCGGTTCTAGAATATTACGAACCGAAACCGAACCGATCTAAATGACGGCTCGGTTCCGGTTAACCGTTGACCGCCGGTTCGGTTTCGGTTCGGTTCCGGTTTTTGAAACCTTCTGAACATGTCTAATGTTAAGAGCCTGAAATTTAAAAGCACCCTTTATTTTTCGGTCTAGAAAGAAATTCAATTGTGATATTTACAAAAAAACAAAAATATTGGAAGAAAACACAACCTCTATGATACAAAATTGCAGTCGAATCAGAGCAAAAGCAATCAACACACGCCAACCACCCACTGAAAACACACGCATCAAGTGATTCGTAAGCAAGCTACGAAAACAATAACAATAATCAAGCAACAACAAAAAATTCCAACACGATTCAACCACATCAAGTGTGGTAAAACAGACCTTCGTTTCGTTTCAAAAATACATTTTATATATTAATTTGGTGGCAAAACCAAAATGGCGGGTTAGTAATTAAAATTTTTCATTTTTTCAACTACACGTCGATCCTTAGGCGTTTCATCTCACCTTGAAAAGCCGAGCTCGACGTCAGAGTCCTCCGTGCAAGAGCCCTAATGTCCTCCCTCGAACAGTCCCGGGATATGCGTACTAACTCCCAAAGCGCTCCACCGCTTATCAAATCCTTCGCATTCACCTCTGAGAAAACAAACGAAAAAAAAAAATAATGTTGGACAATTTGTGCCAATTTATTGAATAACCGTATTTTCGGGTGAGGGGTTTTGAGATATTATATTACCATGCTGTGCCAGGTGGCATAGGGCGAGCTCGACGTGGCGTCTGATAAGCGATGCTTCGTTGTTTGCGTTTTGGACAATCCATGGCAATGCGCCGTCTTCTATAAGTAGGGACCTTCCACTTCTCGAACCTATCGATGGAACGTTTTCAAGTAACCGTATCATTAGAATGGATTTTGCACGTAGGGTTGCAAACGAATCGAAATCGATTACAATAATATTCTATTTGTATTCGATTAACGAATAGAATGATATTCGTATTCGATTATTCGAATCATAAAATCGATGTATATGTTTTATTATTTCTATTTAATAACAAATACAAATAATGATATATTTAAAATATATAATATGTCATATTTTAAATGTATACTGAATTATTAGAATCAAGTATTTGATAGATACTCGAATCGAGTATTCGTATTCGAAAAGTACTTGAATCAGTAAAACTAATTTTAGTTTGAATCGAATATCAAATCGAACCGAAAAAAATTTCGATCCATTTGCAACCCTAGTGGAACGGTGTAATAGATACATACCTTGAGTAGATGCTCGGGATTCACACTTGGCAAAATTTGCGATGCCGCGGGCGACTTGAGAGAGGACGTCGGGATGCCTGCACCGTACCATTCCTAATAGAGCTTTGATTCCTCCTTCTGATCTCAGCCTCGTTTGCAATTTATCTAATATATAAAAGCCATGCATCGTCACATGATGTTAGTGAGTTTTATGTTTTAGGAGATTCTATTTGTGTCTGAATTATCTCGAATCATACCATTGCCGCATAAATTAGCGATTGCCCCGGCGACCATTCTTAGAGTTTGAGGATCTTCTGCATCAGTCGCCGTAATTGCCAAAAGATGGATTCCGCCTTGGGTCATTATCTGATCTTGATTTGCCTCTGAATAATATTTGGGGGTGTGAGTTTATGAAACTAAATAATTAGGTCTTGGATCACATTGCGATAGTGTAGACAGTTGCGTAACACGGACGCATAAACATAGTGGAAGAAAAAGAGATGGTGAAGAAAATAAAAAGATGCGAAAAATAATGGAATTACCATTCATGGCGAGATTAGCGATTGCACCAGCTGCAATTCTACGAATTGTCTCATCTTCGTACCTCCTAAGGAGCATTAACAATGAAGTGAGCCCACCTGCTTCTACTATCTTTTCTTGATTTGACTCTGTAAAAAAGACATAGTTCAGACCTGTGAGAGGCCTATAATGTGAAAGATAGGATTGAGTAATTAAAATGTTCGATATAATCTTAACGTAATAACTCTGGATTTGCGGAAAAATGGAAGAAGAAGTCATCCATAAAGAATTCTGAAAAATTACTCAAGAGTCGAGCAATGAAATGGAGAAATGATCAAATACCTTCAGCAGCCAAGTTAGCAACCACTTTTACAGCATGAATCCGTACATTAACATCCTCGGAGTCGAGCAATGATAATATCTTTTGTAACCCAACTGTCAAATCAAGACGGTTTAACATAATATGAAAAAGAGGTCAAACAAAATGAATAGACTAATTAGTCTATGCACCCTGTTCATGAAGGTTAATCGATGCTCTTTCTCCATTGCTGCCATTCCTAGACCGCAAATGATTGGGCGTCAAGCAGTTCAGATCAGTAAGGGGGTTCCCAGAGTTGCCTCTCTCTGTATGGCTTTTATTCTGTAATATGTCAGGTGCAACGATTGTTTAATTCCATTATGTCCAAGTAAAGTAGCAAAATCAGGAATATTCACAACAGTGACAGAAAGTAGTGTACGGTATATCAAAGAATTTTCACACCATCAATCAATAAATGATCAACTACTCATAATTGTAAAGCTTTCTGATAGCTTTAGCCAATACCTAGAGGGAAACACGCCCCTACTTCGGAAATTCAGGGGAAAGTTATGACGTCAAAATATGTAAGGATATAATTCAAACTAATCGGTAGAAAGATGAATAATTCAGGGGAAATTTACGAGGTCAGGATATACATTAGAGCATGATTAAAATTGATCAGTGAGAGTGATGAGCTTATATTACGACTAAACAAGAACAATAGCAACCATAATATTTATGCATATAAACATGGATGGCCATACTCGATCAGCTTCCATTGACAGTTCTGCCAGCTGACTGCGTAAAATTCTGACTTCTTCTTCAAGTTCCTTTTTCTGACGATTCTCCTCCTCCAGTGCTTCTTGAAGACCAAAATCATCGGCATTCCCTCCTGACAACTACACACCATCGATTAGTTAGACAAAATGATAGATATGCAAGATAGAATTATATGCCACTCTGCAGTTCTGTTGTACAAACACAACAATACCTTGATATTAGAAAACTTCAGTAGTTGCATTTTAAGGTTATCAATTTCCTCTTCAGCAGCTTCTCGTAAACGAAGTTCACTCTGAAGCAAACGTTTCAGCTCAGCCACCTCATCCTGACCAGCATTTCTAGAAGTCTGCAGAAAAAAAAAGGAATCTTTACACTCTCAAAGCTAAGTAAGTTAAGCAAAACAGGAGACTGAAATTTGACTACTGGAATTAGGAAGTTTAAATGTTTCCTAGTGCACAAATAATAACAATAATCCTTATTTTATTCTCACTTCCTTTTCAGACAGTTTTCCATTTCAGTTAACCACTAAAGGAAACTCTACACGCAGGCCCAGCTTTATTGGAAACAGAGACCGTACGGACTTGACCATAAAGAAAGATGAAATTGCAAATTGGGCTACCTCTGCATGATTTTTTGCTTGGTTAGCAGTCCATTTCTCTTCGAGCTTCTTAATGGAGTCCATATAATCCATCTGACATTTCGATTTCTCCTCCTAATACATAAAGCAGACAAACTGGGTTAAAACTCAAGCAAATGGAGGACGTCATAAAAACATTTACTGGACTGCTGTGTCATCTTTCCATGAGACAGACATAAGGATATTCACATACCTCCAAAGATTCGACATAATTTCTTTCAGCCTCAGCAACGTGTTTCTGGGCCTCTGATCTGATTCTCTCAATCTCATCTTCATAAATTTTCTGTTGCCTTTCATTTTCAGCAATTAGTTTGTCCATTTCTATCTCAAGTCTTTTGGCCAAGCTCTTGTAGTCATATTCTTCCTTGATTTTCAGCATATTTTCCACCTTCATAGCCTAAAGAAAGCAGAATTAACAATCACATATGAGAGGAACAGGAACTGGATCGCAAACATTGCACATAGAAATAATAGTTTCAGAGGCACTCAGTCCTCTTCTTGGTCCAAAGGGAAACTTCAAATATAAATGACTCACTCTTTGCCCAAACAATATTGTACTTGCAGTCTCTGCTCGATGGCGAGGAGATGGACCAATTGTGATGACTAATGAAGTTCTAGATGTACCTGCATTGTGAGAAAATTAGCACATTTAGACTGATTCATAGTATTTGTAATAATAAGACTATTAAACAAAATCATCACCTCCAAATGAATCTTTTAGCAATCTTGTAAGCTTTGAATCTCGAACAGGTACATGCGAGCTATTTTCTGCCAAAGCATTTATGCATTTTCCTAGGGCACTCAGTGACAGATTTATGGATTTGGCTTCTTCTAACATATGTCCCTCACTACCTTCAAGAAACATTTAGGAGTATCTCAGAGAACAACCACATAAGTACAACACTTGAAACAGGAACTCATTCACTGTATTGCGAATTGAGACAACAGAATTAGATTTTTTATGCAAAATATCTAATAAGCATTCTTTCTGCTCTGATAACTATTGTGAAAACCCATGAAACGAGAAGTATACGTAACTGTTAGACGCATAATAAAATTTTCATGTTATACGAGTTAATAAATTTAAAATAACCTGATTTGTGAATTCGTTCAGATCCAGCTAGATCTACTACAATTAGCTTGCCTTTCCTTAGCATTGGTGGCCTCAAACCACCAAATTGACTTGGATCGATTCTGAGCGTCTAAAGAAAAGTCTTCCTCCCTTCCCAACACAGACCTCTTCACTTGTACCTGTACTGTGCTGAGTGAGCTCCATACACACAGATGTGCGCAAAAAAACTCATGTATGAAACACTAAATTACCATAAGAAGGGCATGACTACGGGAAGATTCAGTGTTTAATTTAGTATTTGCAGCAAATCTATGAGCTTCACCCAAGCGTAGGAGTTCAATAAAACTCTGCTGGTCTCCCACTTCCACAATTGTCGCCCCAGGCAAAGAAACATCACCGGTTCTTTGGTCTTCAACAATTGGAATATTATCATTCACTGGATTTAGTAGATCCTGGATTGTTTCCATATATAGCTAAAAAAGACACCATTATTTCTGATCAGAGAATTGAAAATGGTATCCATATAAAGCCATAAACATCTATACTTACAACAATAGAACATAACGGAAAAGTTAAAAGTCTAACCTGTAAGTACGAAACTGAGACTGAGTCAGTCTCCGGAGAAACATTCGAAAGTATATCCTCCATAGATCGAACCATAATGCCCCGGGCAGAGGTGTCTTCATCCCCGAGTCTTCCGAGTGTATATGTCTTCCCGGTTCCAGTCTGACCATAAGCCATAACTGTACCATTATAACCTTCTAAAACACTCTGTTAAAAAAGGACAAAGAGTTATCACTAAGGAGACAAACCAAGCTAAAAAGGCTCTGTTAAAAAAAAAAGGGCTGATATGTCCTGTGAACAAATAGAGTAAGCTCCTTGGATGCTTTAGCAAAAGCAAACTCACCTCAACTACAGGTTTAGCTACAACTTCATAGACACGCTTCTGTGAAGCATATTCAGTAAGAACTTCATCAAATTCATAGGTATCTGAATCCCAATTGTTCTTCCTTAGCCTCAGTCTTTTTAACTGCCATAAAAATTGAAATACAAATTGTTGAAAGTGACGATGGGGAAACAGACTTGACCATATCTGTACAAGGAGAATAGTGCTAATAGCTGAATGATAACCTCAGGCTGTAACTCCACACAATCAGCAAAATCTGCATCTGCTACCATTTCTTCAGAATTGCGAGGACGTAATCTAACAGCAACGCGAACTCTTCCCGAAACTATTCAACAAGTAGTAATAATTCGGCATCATAAAAAGGATTATAGTATAATGTTCTAATGATTCATGATCAGATCGCCTAAGGTAAACAATGGAAACTGCTAGTTTAATATCATCAACAACAATCCGCACAATTACAAGGATCACGAACTCTAAAATTCAATTAAGTAAAGAAAACACAACATACTGTGAACTACATTTGCAAGTGACTATATCAATACAGAAAAAAAAAGTCACTTCTACAGCAACTAATCAGATCGCTCTACGATCATATCGAACAACAAAAAACGAACAGCAAACCGAAACGCACGCAACAACTGACCGGAATATGCACCAGCTCCACCTAGCGCCGCCGGACTACTGCGGCGAACATTCGGCGGCGCAACCTTCGATTTAAACGAAGACGAGCCTCGAAGATTTGGTGCCTTCTGCACGCCATTTCTACTAGCCATTTGCTCTTTCTCTCTCAATTCCACCCCTTTTTCTCTCTCTTTTTTAGCCAAAGGAGAGACTTCGAAATTATAATCTAAAATGGAAGATTTCAAGCAGGCACGAGTACGGGAAGAGAAGGGAAGTTATTACGCACCGTCGTGGACTTGGACGGCGTTTTGAGTATTTCGCAGGGGCTTTTCCGTCTTTGTTAGCTTTTATGTTTGAAAACTAAGGTAGAGAGGAATGAGAAAGTGAGAGTGGGTCCCATATATAAAGTGCGGTGCTTTGAGCTATTTGTATTGTAAGGCCGTGTTTGGTGAAAGGGAGTTGCAATCAGTCTATGACAAGTCAAAGTTTGGTTTAATTTTCGAAAGGTAAGCTTTCATTCATGGTAGAGACTATACTTAGCAAGCAATGCGCCTCATTCAAATCATTAAACATGAAATAACAATAGTAATAATTTTGTTGTCAAGATTGTACGTTGTCCTCATTGTTAAGGGACCGATGGGTTGTGTTGAAGTAGATAATAAGAATTTTCATTACATTTTTACTCTTGATAATTACCTATTTGGAATAGGATTCTCTAGCATGAATTTTCCCATTTGAGACGATTATGTTCAGATTCACTTCTGCAATACGAATCTGAACATTCGGATTAATAGTTTTGGTATTGACAAAACCGATTAAAGACAAGAAATCGGAGAGCTCACACTAAGGAACGAACGTTATACTTAAACGAAGAACTCTACCGCATACCGACTAAGGATACCGTCTCAGATAAGTCTCTCAAATAACTCAGCAAATAAGAATATTATAATATGATGGACCGGACGTGATACAAATGGGATATCAAAAGAGTTTATTGAGACAGAAAGGAAAATACAGACATTCAATGCAAAGCTGCAAGTATAGAGTGAAGCAGAGGTCAACTAGCGCAAATAAGGAATAAAGCTTGTGACAGGACAAACTGCAGCACAAACCGGACAGACCCATTTTTGGAAAGTCAATTAATGCACTGCTTAGAGTGAAGAAGCTATCTCACAACGGTTTGAAATTCAAACCTCAAGTATAAAAGAAGGAATACAAGCTGAAGACAAGCACTTCACGAATTTACAACTTCAAGTGTTATCAAGAGTTATAAGCTTACTACGAAGATCATCAAAAGAACGAAAGATCAAAAGTGAAGTCTAAAGACATAACTGCTCTTAGTTCATGTTCTTTATTCTCCAACGGACTGTAAAAAGCTGTTGAAGTAGGTGGATTGTTTTTCTAACGACTGCCTAGGTGATTCACTAGATTAGAGCTGTAATCAGCTGGGTAGGTTGTACACAAGTTTGTATAACTGAAGATCTAGTGAACCTTCCTTGCGAGGAAGAAGGGGAGACGTAGGAGATTTTGACTCCGAACTTCCAGAAACAATTCGGTCTCTTTCACACACACGTATTCCATTTTATATCGGTCTCAACCGTTCAGTATATTCTTCCGCACAAATACTGACCGGTCTCTGATTGACAACAAGTCATTGTACTAAACAGTTTTAGAAACCGAAAAGAAGACAAGCGTTTATTCACCCTCCCTCTAAACGCGTAAACCGATCCTAACAACTTCATATTGAACTTTGTACATTGTGATTTTAACACTATTATTAGTCGTATTGAAAATCGAGATAATAGTCCACCAGAGTGGGACGGTTAAAATTATTAAATACTTTATTCTTTATACAAAAATGAAAGGCAGGGGCAACCTCAATTAAATCCCAATTGCCAAACTTTTTATCAACTAACTCCCCTTTCAATATACTTATTATCAAACTCCCTAAATCAAAACATTCTTACACGTCACTACCTATTTACCCGAAATGACGATTTTAGCCCTCAGTTATTATTTTTTAAATCATTTCTTCCCCAAATCAACACCCACGTAGCTTTTAATTTCAGGCCCCATCTCCCAACTAGAAAAGCTCCCGCCGACGACGGAAAAGCCTCTGCCCGCACCGGAAAGGGCATTTTACTATTGATTGCCGAGTTTCCAAGAAAGAAAAGGAGAAAACCAGTTCGAAGTCCAAGAAGTATCAAAAGGCACTGGTAGCCAAAACTAGAAGGACTTGGGATGACTCAGACTCTGATGAATCAGATAGTGATGAGTCAGATACCGGTAGCGACGAGGAACCTCATATGGCTGACGACGAGGTATGCGATTCTGTCTCAAACGATTTTACAAAGGAAGAGCTGCTTCAAGCTCTTCAAGAAATGGCTGATGAATATCAGAAGCTATCTGCTAAGATAAAGCAAAAGCGCAAAATCACACCGGTTGAACAAACCGATAGTGACTTCAGTCAAACGAGAGCTTTGACTGAGAAGGTTAGGAAACTTAGGAACGAGGTAGTGCAGCTGAGAGCTGAAAACTCTAGGTTAAATACTATCGTGAAGACCTGGAATCAGTCCAAGAAGACAGTAGAAAGCATTCAGAGCAATCTGAAAGATAGTAACGATAGGACCGGGCTAGGGTTTAAGGACACCGAACCATGTGAACCCTCAACACACACAAAGAATACCGGATGGATCAAGTTTGTCTTAGCTAGCTCTTCACAAACTAAGAATACCGGGAACATGTCAAATCCCCCAGTCAGGTTAGGGAGAGAATATCAACCTTATAAGAGACTACCAAAAACTGCTCTCTCGCAAACCAGACTAGTGTCTAATATGCATGAACATAGGGGGAATCAAGGGTACAATTTTGAGTGTAAAAACTGGGGTAGACAATACCGGGGACCTAGATTAGGAATAAATAGGTCTAGAAAAATTAAATATCTCATAGACCCACGTACTGGTCGGACTGTCAAGGTCTATCAGATCTGGGTACCTAAGAATCTAATCTATTCCGGACCCAAGTGAAACTGGGTGCCAATATATGTATATATATATATATATATATATATATATATTTTTCAGGAGTACATCGAGGAGCTAAACCGGTCAGTATGGTATCTGGATAGTGGACGCTGTCAACATATGACAGGAGACGAAGGATAGCTGAAGAAGCTTAGACCACACACCGGACCAAAAATTACTTTCGGAGATAACGGTAAAGGTAAAACAATAGGGAAGGGAGTCATTACTCACAGGAACCTTACTCTGAAGGATGAAGTACAAAACCTTCATTATAATTTAATAAGTGTGAGTCAGCTATGTAGAAACAACTTCCTAATATCCTTCGAGAAAGATAAATGCTTTGTCAAGGATAAGACGGAACACATACTGATAACTGGTCATAGAATCGGTGGTACCTATAGCGTCCAGTGGGGAAAACAGTCGGTAACCACTCAAACTTGTCTCATAGCTCATAACTCCAAAAACTGGTTGTGGCATAAACGCCTCAGTCACTTAAACTTTAAGACTATTTCAGCTCTTAAAGAAAACAATCTTGTTAAAGGTCTACCCAATGTAAAGTTTACAAAAGATAAGCACTGTACAGCGTGTCAGCTAGGTAAACAAATTTAAAAGTAAAGGGAATTTAGAGTCAAACCGGTGTTTAGACTTACTTCACATGGATCTTTTTGGACCTATACCGGTGGCCAGTCTTGGTGGTGCCAAATATACTCTCGTTGTCCTTTTCGAGGTTTACTTGGGTTGTCTTTTTAAAATCCAAAGACCAAACTTCAGTCAGTTTAATAAAACTTTTCAAAAGAATTGAAAATGAACAAAATGGTAACATAAACCGAATTCATAGTGATCGAGGTACTGAATTTGTGAATCTCACGCTAACCAAATTTCTTGAGAACCATGGTATACGCCATGAGTGATCTGCTGCCAGGACACCACAGCAAAATGAAGTTGCTAAAAGAAGAAATACAACTCTCAAGGAAGTAGCCAGAATAATGTTAGCAGATGCAGACATTTCCCATAAGTTCTGGGCAGAAGCCATCAATACAACGTGTTATACACAGAACCGGTCCATGATTTGAAGAAACAGGGCAAGACACCATATGAAGTATGGACCGGAAATGTTCCTTCAATCGGCTACTTCAAAACCTTTGGGAGCAAATGTTTCATCCACAATAACGGGAAAAACCAACTCTCAGCCTTCGATACAAGGGCAGAAAAAGGGATATTTCTCGGTTACTCTTCAGTTAGCTAAGCATACCAGGTCTTCAACACTAAAACGCTATCTATTGAAGAATCAGCACACGCAGTCTTTGAAGAATCAGAGACCGATGATCAATCACCCAGTCACATTAATCCTCTAAGCAGTCAACTGGAGAAATCCCATCTTGAAAGCGAAAGTGATGAAGAACCTGATCGACCAGTTTTGGAGCTTACTGAAATACCTACCATAGAGGAAACTGGTATTCAGGCTGATAATGTTGAAATACCAGTTCAACCAACCAATCCATGCAATGAGGATTATGAAAGTATACCGGAAGTCGGAACAAATAGTGACACACAAGGCATACCGGAGGAATCAATTGAGGGGAAACACATTAAATGGAATCGTACCAAGCTGAATCATCCATAGCAACTGATCACAAGAGACCCTACAGCTCCCATGAAGACAAGGCGGCAGACGAATCCAAACCTATTCAGCTATGCGTTCATATCTCAGATTCAACCGTCAAAGGTCGATGAAGCTCTCAAGGATGACAACTGGATAGAAGCGATGCAAGAAGAACTGAACCAGTTTGAGAGAAATCAAGTTTGGGCTCTTTTTCCTCGACCAACCCAAACCGTAATAGGTACAAAATGGGTTTTCAAGAACAAGTTAAATGAGGAAGGACTAGTCACTAGGAATAAGGCAAGGCTGATCGCTCAAGGCTATAGGCAAGAAGAAGGAATCGACTATGATGAGACTTTTGCACCAGTAGCAAGACTTGAGGCCATATGAATTTTCTTGGCATACGCAGCTCACAAGGACTTCAAAGTATTTCAAATGGATGTCAAGAGTGCATTTCTGAACGGTAAAATTTTTGAAGAAGTGTATGTCGCTCAACCACCCGGTTTCGAAAGCCATGAGCATCCTGATCATGTCTATCATTTGAAGAAGGCTCTCTATGGTTTGAAGCAAGCACCAAGGGCTTGGTACGAAACTCTATCAAAATTCTTAACAGATCACAACTTCATCACTGGAAGTGTTGACAAGACACTATTTAGATTCACCAAGGGAGATCATCTACTGATCCTTCAGATTTATGTTGACGACATCATCTTTGGGTCAACTGATGCCAAGCTATGCAAACGTTTTTCTAAAATGATGCAAGATGAGCATGATGGGTGAGCTTACCTTCTTTTTGGGACTCCAAGTAAAGCAGTTGGAGCAAGGCATATTCATGAATCAAGCCAAGTACACGAAGGAGCTCCTCAAAAGATTCGGTATGGAAAATTGTTCTCAAGCTACCACGCCAATGAGTTCTTCAATAAAATTAGACAAGGATGAGAAAGGAACTCCAGTTGAGGTTACCAAGTACAGGGGATTAATCGGATCACTACTCTATCTAACTGCCAGCAGACCGGACATCATGTACAGCGTCTGTTTGTGCGCCCGGCTTCAGTCTAATCCGAAAGAAAGTCACTTCTCTGCTGCAAAGCGTATCTTGAAGTATCTTAAAGGAACCATCAATGTTGGCCTATGGTATCCCAAAGATTCAAGTATGTCGCTGCATGGATATACCGATGCTGACTATGCCGGTTGCAAAATCGATAGACGAAGCACCAGTGGAACATGTCAGTTTCTTGGTGACCGGCTAATTTCTTGGTTTAGCAAGAAACAAACCTCGAAGCCACATCTACAGCTGAAGCAGAGTACTTGGCTGCTGGAAGCTGTTGCTCACAGATCCTATGGATACAACATCAACTGGAAGACTATGGGATCAAGGAAACCGATACTCCAATTTTCTGTGACAATACGAGTGCAATTGCCATCACTCAGAATCTGGTATTAAATTCAAGGAAGAAGCACATTGAGATAAGACATCACTTCATACGCGATCATGTGCCGAAGAAGAATGTGCGCTTGGAACACATCTCAACCGATCTACAAGTCGCTGACATACTAACCAAGCCACTGCTAGAAGCTAAGTTCCTTTTCTTTCGAAATGCTTTAGGTTTATTAGATTTATCTTGAAATAACATAGGTCAGGGGGAACATTGTTATATCAAATTGATTGATATAGGTGGTTACCTAGACACTACAACAAGCCGTGCAAATTGACGATCGTAATACATCTCCTTTCTTAAACAGTCATTTTTTTCATATTGGTCAATACTACATAACTCGTGTCAGTTTCATCCAAAACTGACTTTCAGATAAGCCTCGTAGAGTCAACTATCTTCTATGTTAATATACCGGTTATTTTTGTTCATATATAAAACCGGTCATTTTCTTTTAAACCGGTCACTTTCTTGTCTCGAGATACCGGTTACTCCCCTTCATAAGAACAGTATATGTACCGATATATTTCCCATATCTTGACCAATGACTAACCGAAATCGTTTTTATTTAATACACGTCATCAATTGCACACATCCCGTCATAGTACCTTTTTCAGGAAAAACTGACAATGAGTCCTGTGCTACGCAGCAGTCTCACTCTATAAAAAGAAGGCTAAGCGACAAGACGTCTTATGCATTTAATGCAAAGACACGCTTTATCCCTCTCAAAGAAACTTAGTTTCGTACTCAATTGGAGAAGTTTTCATCATTATCCACACATTGTAAACAGAACTCTCTCTCTCTCTCTCTCTCAAAATTCTCCAATCTTTCTCAAAAACCCTACCACATTCTCAGGATAATGGCTCTAGCACACAAAAACCTTACAAGGACTGCGATTCAGATTCACTTTGATAACTGTAAAGGTGAACACGAAGGCTTTGATCTGATTCTCGAAGCCCTAATTAGAACCGGCCTCCAGACATTTCTTAACTGCTCTGTTGAGTATTACCCAGATACTCTGCACCAGTTCTTCAACACAGTTCTTGCGTGGGAGACCGTCTTCAGTGCCTAATCAACGGTCACCAGTTCGACATCACCGATGACTACTTTGCCGACCTTTTCAATCTGCCCACCTCAGGGGCAAGCGTCATCATTGTACCAGATGACGTCAAGGAACCACTGAAACTCACAATGTCTCTAAAAGGAATCTCGTTTAAAGACTCTGAGAAGCGTGTAGTGCTGAAACCATAGTACAGACTACTCCATGATGTTGTGGCCAAATCAGTCTTGGGCAAGGCAGGCTCATTCGATATGATGACGAGTGATAAGGTTCAAGCCATGGTGGCCATCCTGACCGGGATGAAGATTAACTGGTCTTCAGTAATATTCTCAGTGCTCAAAGCAATACTACTAGTTCGTGAAAGACAGTTCAAGAACTTCGCCCCACAACTGTCATTTCTTCTCAAGCACAAGGTTGCTGATGTTGGGACAAAGGAGCTGATCGGGTTTGTCCACTACGTCTCTGGCGATATTATTCGGCAAATGTTGGTAGGGGTCTCACCCACAAAGAAACCAATCAAACGGAAGGCCTCTGATGATATCGATGCCTCTAGACCGACCAAGAAAGTCTCTGATGATTTCTCAGATAAACCAGCTGCTGGTGTGTCAACAAAGAAGAAATCGACCAGCAGACTAGAGACTCATTCAAGACCAGCTTCACCTGCCCCCACAAAGAAGAAAATCTCCACAACCAAACCGCCCTCATCAAACCCGGCCAAGAAGAAACTAATTTTGGTGCATTCCTCTTCCTCTGAAGACACTCAGCCGCTTCAGCAAGTCTTTACGAAACCAAGAAGTCTTGGGCTCACAAAGAAGAAGAAGACTGGACCCATACACTCTAAGGAACTGACTCAATCTGCAGAACCTCATCAACCGGTTTCTATAGTTGCACCAACCATCATTGTCTCTTCTGCCACAGAGACAACTGGTTCGGTGATCAGGACTGCTCCACCACAAGGCGGTGTGGTGATACGAAAACCGGTCCGAACAACCCCTACTAACAAAGGGAAGGGCAAGGCCATTCTAGTACCGGAAGAACCTGAGTCTGTTGATGAAACAGCCTGGCGCCTTATTAGTGCGGAGATTGATGAAAATATTGCCGCTGACATTCACGCCTATGAAGATTGGCTAGATTTACGGTACACTTCGTTAAATCAAAAGATCTGGAGATCCAAAGACTTCTCTGATCGTCTCAAGCAGGCCAGAAAGACTGAGTGCAAAATCATCAAGTCACTGGGAATAGAGTCTATCAAGAGTTTGATGAATGCTCGGGAGCTATACCACCTTCGGCTTACAATGGATCAATTGGAGCACTATATAGAACAGCGCAGGCTGAATTTTCAACCGGAAGGACCTGATGTAGTTCATGACCTTCAAGTCCTAACCAGGCTGGAGTCAGAACTACAAAGCATACAGGTCTACTACACCATAGTCTTGGCCAAGCTCCAGCCAGATGGTTCTTCGTCCTCTGCTGCCTTTGCTCCATCTGCCAAGACGCAGTCTGTCTCCACAATGACCACATCTTTGGTCATTGCGCCGATGCCTCCGCACCAGTCAACAGTGCTGCTCTACAACTGATCTCCCAACCAGTTCCTCTTTCCACATCTGAACAGGGTCCTTCAATACCGGTTTCATCTTCTCTAACCGACAAACCATTGCTCTTCCGACAACCCATTTCAGGTTTCTCCAAGCCACCCATGGGTCACTTGCAGATACCGATTCAGATTCCCGCTCTGTATGCACCGCCTCAGATCCCGGCGCTTGATGAGTCGTCTCTGCTCCTCTTTTGATGACCCACAACCGGTGGAGGTTCGATCTGAACAGGAAATTGGGGTTGATAGTGAGCCTGCTCCCTCGCATACTTCTGATGCAACAACTGAACAAGGCGCCTCAGTAACCGCCAATCCTACTGAGTCGGTTATTGTCTTCACTGACCCACAACCAGCGCAAGTTTAGACTTCAACTCCTCCACAGTCGGCTCCACAGTTTTCTCAGCCACTGGGTCAATCTCCTCAAACCACCTCCATACCGGTCGAGATCATGGCTTCTCCCAAGGAAATTTCTTTGGTCAAACAGACTTATCGAACAATGTCTGTTCTCGGTAAGGCAATCAACAGTGACCGGCAGAACACCAATGATCGATTAGTGCTCTCACGAATGATCTAGCCGGTCTTTGATCTGATGTCTGTGCCGACCTAGAGGTAATCAAGTCTCAACTAACTGTCTTGACAAGAATCATCACTCCAGTTCTTGACAAAAAGGGGGAAGGACTCGGCAGAAAAGACGACTCTAGCTCAACCTCCGAGCCTCAGAAGTTCATTTCGCAGCTGTCTCTCAGAGTCGATGATCCGAAAAGAGCTGCGATTGAAGCTGCGCTCATACCTTATGAAGCCTTTAAGGAACATGCTTCTGCTATCCCAGTTAGCGTGGTTGGTCCAGTTGAGGTACAGTATGATAGCAGTATCTGAGGCACTTGGCTTGTACGCTTGCAAAGGAACAACTGGCTGATCTTGAAAGGATGCATGACTTAAAGGATCATGCATACAAGGATGACGCAAGGCTAAAAGAAATAGAACGGATCTTCAAGAGCAAGAGCTATGAGTAGTTGTAATTTGAATCAAACTACTTTTGATATAAATGAAAACTGGTTTTTCTTCTGCTAAGTTTTGTCAATCACCAAAAAGGGGGAAATTGCTAGTAATACGAATCTGAACATTTGGATTAATAGTTTTGTTATTGACAAAACCGATTAAAGACAAGAAACCGGAGAGCTCACACTAAGGAACGAATGCTAAACTTAAACGAAGAACTCTACCGCATACCGACTAAGGATACGGGTCTCAGATAAGTCTCTCAAATAAAAAGGCAAGGACTCAGCAAATAAAAATATTATAATATGATGGACCGGACGTGATGCAAATGGGAAATTCAAAAGAGTTTATTGAGACATAAAGGAAAATACAGACATTCAATGCAAAGCTGCAAGTATAGAATGAAGCAGAGGTCAACTAGCGCAAATAAGGAATAAAGCTTGTGACAGGACAAATTGCAGCACAAACCGGACAGACCCATTTTTGGAAAGTCAATTAATGCACTGCTTAGAGTGAAGAAGCTGTCTCACAACGGTTTGAAATTCAAACCTCAAGTATAAAAGAAGGAATACAAGCTGAGACAAGCACTTCACGAATTTACAACTTCAAGTGTTATCAAGAGTTCTAAGCTTACTACGAAGATCATCAAAAGAACGAAAGATCAAAAGTGAAGTCTAAAGACATAACTGCTCTTAGTTCATGTTCTTTATTCTCCAACGGACTGTAAAAAGCTGTTGAAGTAGGTGGATTGTTTTTCTAACGACTGCCTAGGTGATTCACTAGATTAGAGCTGTAATCAGCTGGGTAGGTTGTACACAAGTTTTTATAACTGAATATCTAGTGAACCTTCCTTGCGAGGAAGAAGGGGAGACGTAGGAGATTTTGACTCCGAACTTCCAGAAACAATTCGGTCTCTTTCACATACACGTATTTCATTTTATATCGGTATCAACCGTTCAGTATATTCTTCCGCACAAATACTGACCGGTCACTGATTGAGAACAAGTCACTGTACTAAACAGTTTTAGAAACCGAAAAGAAGACAAGCGTTTATTCACCCTCCCTCTAAACGCGTAAACCGATCCTAACAACTTCATATTGAACTTTGTACATTGTGATTTTAACACTATTATTAGTCGTATTGAAAATCGAGATAATCTCATAGTCCACCAGAGTGGGACGGTTAAAATTATTAAATACTTTATTCTTTATACAAAAATGAAAGGCAGGGGCAACCTCAATTAAATCTGAATTGCCAAACTTTTTATCAACTAAGTCCCCTTTCAATTTACTTATTATCAAACTCCCTAAATCAAAACATTCTTACACGTCACTACCTATTTACCCGAAATGACGATTTTAGCCCTCCGTTATTATTTTTTAAATCATTTCTTCCCCAAATCAACACCCACGTAGCTTTTAATTTCAGGCCTCATCTCCCAACTAGAAAAGCTCCCGCCGACGAGGGAAAAGCCTCTGCCCGCACCGGAAAGCTCCGAGTTTGCCTAATTCATCGTGGGTTTTCTCGGTCCAAGTAAGTTGATGTATGTTTTTGTTGTTTCTTTCACTGTGGGTTATCTATAACACCCAAATAGGTTTGCGCACATTAAAATAAAATTTAAGCCCAAAGCCCACTCTATTTCTATGATACTTATCCTTTAGAAAAAAACCCTTAGATGCTAAGTAACGTGGAGGGAGAAGAGAGAAAAGAGAGTAGGGTAAAATTCGTGTTGTGAAAAATTCGCAAACACACAAGTGTACGTATCGTTCTAATAAGTAATAGTGTACGTAAGTACGGATATCGAACCCAAAGGACTGTGTTACTAAGTACCGAAATTATATCAATTTAAATTTATTTGAACAATCGCGAGTTTGTAGTGATGAAACGATAAAGGAAAATATGCAGATAAATAATAACACACGATTAAAAGGTAAATTGAAAAATAACGAAGAACGACGAAACGATTTTAATCAAAGATAAATCTGGGGACTCCTACTTCACCGAGAACAATCATGCTATTGATTTCAGTTCTTAAAAGAATACTTAATCTTATGTTGACGATGGATTTCTCCGTTTTAATTATCAATCTATCTCTAGCATCGATAATATATTCTAACATGCGAATCCTACATCTCTGTCAAGATTTCTACACGTCGAATGCATTAAACTTAGAAAATCAATAATCATCGCACTAGTCACGTAACTACCTCTAGCTTACGAATATTCTAATGGTATCATAATCAACGGACAAGCTCAGATAATCACCTCTCAGTCTCATATCTAAACACCTATTTTTACGAAAGTTGATCAGAAATTCGTTTTAATAACGGATTATGATACTCAACATAGCATAAAAGTCTTAATAGCATACAAGCTGAAAATCAATAGAATTCAGTCTGGCTACATCGTAACCCCAGATAACGGAATTACAACATATTATAATTCAACAAAAGTATCAAAATAAACATGTTCATAATATGAGATAAATAGAGAACTGGAAAACGTATCGAATAAGTAGCCAGGTCGTGTTTTGCTCGCCCCGTCTCTCGGTGACCATCGTCTGCCGTCTATCTGTCTCCAAGGTGCCAGGCCGCTCTTCTCGTGTCCGCTGCCCGGTCCAAACGTTGCTGCGGTTCGTGCATAAGGATGTCTGCTCAAGGGTGTATATGGTATATCCTTCTTTGAGTCCTTTCGTCGAACAGGTGGTGTGCATGTGAGGATGGTGCAACTATGAGCTAGATTCTCCTACTGTCCCTAGCTCGTGACCTGATCCATCTGAGGATGGAGCTGTAAAATTTCAGCTTTTGGATGAGTGGCTGCCGAGTGAGGGGCTACAAATGAGGTGGACGAGCTCTTGTGTGCTTGAGGGTTTTTGTGAGATGATAGTTTCTTGACGTGGGTGGTTTATGTGAGAACTTCAGCTGCTTATGGACTGGTGCGAGATCTGTCGAAGGCAGAATGAAGATAAAAAAATCCTCCCATGTATGCTATCTCTGCTTTTATTTCTTTCCCGACAAAACACCCTTCCTGTTTTTCCTCCTCAGTTCCTGATTTCAACGAAACAATTTCCTATTCTTCTCTTCTTTTTCGTAAAGTCCGTGTCCATGTTTCAAGCTCCATTCCATGTTTCAAGGTACTCTGTCATCTCGATCATTAACTTATTAATTTGACCAAAATAAGTAAATTGCAAAACAGACCCTGATCTTTGCTAAAACCGCAGAAAGATACCAAAATAGAATAAACCATCAAAATAGCTTAATATACCCACATTAAACTTAAACCACGACTTATAATTCCCCAATTGACTCAAAATAAATCCCCGAAAGATCAACTAATATCGATGCATCAAAATACCCCAAACTTGAACATTTCTCGTCCCCGAGCAAATAAATAAGAATCAACTCCGATGATGGGTGAAATGTCAAGGTAATGAAATAATAAGCACAACTGAAAACACAAATCATGCGTCGATTCAACAGTAAGTCTCTCGCTCAACATATTATTATTTTATTTTTATTTTTATTTTTTTAAGTAAATGTAGTAATCGCTCAACCTCGAACGGATGTGTCAAAATATAGGAAACAATGCTCAATCTCACAAGTACCTAACACGGATCTCCATAAGCTTGCTCTTCGTCAGAATCGCCTACTTGATGCTCAATCTCAGATCAGATCAAAAAGGATTTCTGGGTTGAAATGTTGGGTATGGCTCGGGTAGGGCATATGGAGTAAGTGAGCAAAATTCACCAAACCGCGTAACATCATGAGCACTCGTAGAACCTTGCTATCAATCTATAAATGTTTCGATCGACCATGAGACAATCATCGGCACCCAAATCGTAATAGTTAGCAAGTCGCTCGTTTTTTTTATATATCGAGCATACTTTTTTTCTTTTTATTTTCTTTTTTTTTTCGAACGAGGATACTAATGTTCATCAAATTAAAGCAACATAAATCACACGATACAACAAAAGTATGATACTCCATCAACCCCCTAAATCATCGTAAAAACTCCAAACTTAAGTTTGACGATACATCACAAAGGTACCACGAAAACCTGGCCTAATCCACAAACCACTCATGAATAATTACGGGTGTTTGGTGAATGGGTAGCAAAGGATGATGATCAATTAAGAAGGCAGTGCAAATATTTGGGTTATAGATATCAGATATCAGAAAGGCTTAGGTCGGGTTCAAGGGACATAAGTATATGACATGTAGCTCAAAAGGCTCAAACGATCCAAAAATAGAAAATGGCCTAAAATCGCCTCATCGAGTAAAGCATCATCAGGATCAAGAACGACTAAAGCAAGTTCTAGATACCATGTAATCATCTAACGCTCTATTTATTAGTGAGTGTGTGCTAATCCGTTCATCAATAGAGACGTACTGAAAAATCTAAACAAGTAAGAGATATAGTCATACCTTACTTTATGATACGCTTGAGAGATACGATATCCTCGTCGTTGATCCCAACTGATAACACGTGACTCAATCGAGGAAAGATAGGATGACACACCCCAAACTTAGATCGAACATTGTCCTCAATGTTTTAGCTTGCCCTTTTTTTTGTTCTTTTTTTTTTCTTTTTTTCTCTTTTTTTTTTCAAATATATACTTTTTAAATGCCCCAGAGCTTTGATACTCATATTTCGTTACATCATCTTTTGTAATATAGCTTTGATCTCCAAGGATGTAGAGGCTCCAAACACGTTCATTGGGTCCCTTTTGTACGTGAAACATTCAAATAAAATTTGGAAGACAACGGAAATTTTAATAATGATAACGAAACTATAATAAACGAGAAAAGTTTAAAGCTCGGGTTGCCTCCCGAGAAGCGCTTGTTTAACGTCATTAGCTCGACGCCTTGACTTTCTAAGGTGTGTTTAGCATTATGGTGGTCTTCTCTTGATTGAATCCACCATTGATGTACGGCTTCAACCGCTGCCCGTTGACTTAAAACGTTCATTTTTCTGGGTCATTGATCTCTACCGCACCATAAGGAAAAACTTTAGTCACAGTAAATGGGCCTGACCACCTTGACTTTAGCTTGCCCGGAAACAGACGAAGCCTAGAATTAAAAAGAAGCACTTGGTCTCCAACAGCAAATTCTTTTCTCCGAATATATTTATCGTGCCAAGCCTTCGTTCGTTCTTTATAGATCTTTGCGTTCTCGTAAGCCTCATTGCGAAATTCATCCATATGGTTTAGTTGTAGAAAGCGTTTCTTGCCTGCGGTTTGCATATCCATATTTAATTGCTTCATCGTTCAATACGCTTTATGTTCCATTTCCACCGGAAGGTGACATGCTTTTCCATAAACCAATCTGTATGGCGACATTCCAATAGGTGTCTTAAATGCGGTCCAGTATGCCCACAACGCATCATCGATTTTCTTGGCCCAATATTTTCGAGAGATACTTACCGTTTTTTCCAAAATTTGCTTAATCTCACTATTAGATACTTCTGCTTGTCCATTGGTTTGAGGGTGGTAAGCTAGTGCCGTGCGATGTTTAACACCATAATGCGACAGAAGAGCATTGAATTGCTTGTTACAAAAGTGAGTTCCGCCATCGCTCAAGATTGCTCGCGGAGTTCCAAACATAGTGAAAATATTCTTCTTGATAAAGTTGAGAACCGTCTTACCATCGTTCTTTTGCGTAGCTACTGTTTCTACCCATTTAGACACGTAATCTACGCTAGCAGAATATATTCATCACCGTATGATGATGGAAATGGTCCCATGAAGTCAATGCCCCAGACATCAAATAACTCAACCTCCAACATAGTATTGAGTGGCATCTCATCTCTTGAAATATTATCTATCCTTTGACAACGATCACAAGCCGATACGAAAGCATGGGCATCTTTGAATAAAGTCGGCCAATAAAAACCCGATTGTAAAATTTTAGCAGTTGTACGATTCCCTCCAAAATGGCTTCCGCACTCACGAGCATCGCAATGTCGTAATATATCGTGCGCTTCTTCTCCTGAAACGCATCTTCGTATAACTTGATCGGCACAATGCTTATATAGATAAGGATCTTCCCAATAATAATGTTTTATATATGCAAAGAATTTCTTCTTCCCTTGATAATTAAGCTCGGTTGGAATTGTCTTCGCTGAAAGATAGTTGACGAACAGCATACCATGGAGCTTGCGATATAGCTAAGAGTCGTTCGTCTGGAAAGTTATCATCGATAGTTTGTTTCTTCAATTCATTTTCTTCTGGCAACTCCAAACGAGAGAGATGATCTGCTACTAAATTCTCTGTTCCCTTTTTATCCTTAATCTCGACATCGAACTCTTGAAGCAATAGAACCCATCGAATCAGTCGTGGTTTTGCATCATTCTTTTCCATGAGATACTTGATGGCCGAGTGGTCAGTGTGCACGATCAACTTGTTCCCAATTAAGTATGATCTACACTTATCGAAGGCGAAAACGATAGCAAGTAACTTCTTCTCGGTTGTGGCATAATTGAGCTGAGCATCGTTGAGAGTTCGACTCGCATAGTAAATGGTATGAAATATCTTGCCCTTACGTTGTCCAAGAACCACTCCCAATGCATAATCACTTGCGTCGCTCATCAACTCGAACGGTAAGTCCCAGTCCGGAGCAATCACGACCGGTGCCGACACTAGTTTCTCTTTTATAGTAGAGAAAGCCTCCTCACATGCTAATCAAAGATAAAGGGCGCTCATTGAATTAAGAGGCTCGATAGTGGCTTTGATATCTTGGAAAAATCCTTAATGAATCGTCGATAAAACCCAGCATGCCCCAAGAAACTCCTAATTCCCTTGACAGATGAAGGTGGTGGAAGCTTTTCTATCAATCTTTGCTCGATCAACTTCAATTCCTTTGCGAGAAACCTTGTGACCTAGGACAATACCTTCTCGAACCATAAAATGGCATTTCTCCCAGTTTAAAACAAGGTTAGTTTCTTTACAACGTTTCAATACTAAAACAAGATTATCTAGGCAATTATCAAAAGAACTTCCGATAACAGAAAAATCATCCATGAATACCTCAATTGTTTTCTCTACCATATCAGAAAAAATTACCATCATACATTTTTGGAATGTACTCGGTGCATTGCATAATCCAAATGGCATTGTACGAAAAGCAAGCGTACCGTACGGGCATGTAAATGTGGTCTTTTCTTGGTCTTCCGGTGCTATAGCAATTTGATTGTATCCGGAGTATCCGTCTAGAAAGCAGTAGTAATCATGCCCCGCCAGTCGATCTAGCGTTTGATCAATAAAAGGCAATGGAAAATGGTCCTTACATGTGGCTTTATTAAGTTTACGATAGTCGATGCAAACACGCCATCCAGTAACGGGTCTTGTCGGAATTAGTTCATTGTTCTCATTTTTTACCACTGTGACTCCACCTTTTTTTGGAACATGTATCGGACTTACCCAAGAGCTATCTGAAATTGGGTAAATTACGTCAGCGTCTAACCATTTTAGGATTTCTTTTCGAACCACGTCCTTCATTGTTGGATTTAATCTCCGTTGCGGCTCTACAGAAGGTTTGGTGTCATTTTCCAAGCGGATATGATGTGTGCACATTGATGGGCGGATACCCTTGATATCCGCTAATGTCCACCCGATTGCTACTTTAAACTCTCGGAGTACTCGAAGCAGTTTCTCCTCTTCATCATCGTTGAGAGATGATGAGATAATAACTGGTAAAGTAGAATTTTCACCAAGAAATGCATAACGAAGATGGGATGGTAACGATTTAAGTTCGAGTAGTGGTGGCTTCTCAATAGATGATAAGGATCGGGGAGGGCTTTCGCCGAGAGCTTCAAAGTATTTTCTTCTATTTGGTTCGAACGAGTCCAACCCTTCACACACTCATCAATATCTTGTTCATCGATCTCATGGATATCGTCTCGCTGGATTCCAATGGATCTTCCCTAGTAATATGCTTAGGCAGTAGATCTACATTTTCTACACGGAAACAGTTATCGCTTTCATTGGGATACTTAATGGCATTAAACACATTAAATATACCTTCCTCTCCATGTACCCTGAGACGAATTTCGCCTGCATGAACATCAATTAATGCTCTCCCAGTTGCTAGGAAAGGTCTACCCAAGATTATTGGTATGTCCTTGTCTTCTTCCATGTCAAGGACTATAAAATCTGCAGGGAATATAAACTTATCGACCTTAACTAAAAGGTCTTCAATGATACCTCGTGGATGTTTCAATGATCGATCTGCCAGTTGTAGTGTCACAGTCGTCGGGCTCGCTTCACCTAATCCAAGTTTTCTAAAAATGGATAGCGGCATTAGGTTAATACTAGCGCCTAAATCACACAAAGCTCTTTCAAATACAGAGTTTTCTATTGTGCAAGGAATTGTAAAACTCCCTGGGTCTTTGAGTTTTGGTGAAACCTTTTTTGTATAATGGCACTAGATTCTTCAGTAAGCGCTACAGTTTCATATTCTCCTAACTTTCTCTTCTTCGACAGTATATCCTTCATGAACTTGCATAGCTGGGCATCTGTTCAAGCGCATTGGCAAAGGAATGTTGATGTGCAATTTTTTAAATATTTCAAGAAATTTAGAAAATTGTTGATCAAGCTTATTATTCTTGAGACGTTGTGGGAACGGAATTCGAGGCCTAGGTTCTTCAGAAGGTAGACACTTAAGCTCTACAGTTTCAACATTCTTTTTTTCATATGTATCAACTTCTACTTCGGATGAGTTTACTTTCTTATTCTTGACCGGTGCTCCAATTCTTTGCCATTCCTCAGTGTTATCGCCTTGCAATGTTCTTTTCCTTCTCGCTTTGGATTAGCCTCTAAGTTACTAGGAAAAGATCCTAATGGCCTCTCACCTATGATCTCCGCCATTTGTCAACAAGTGTGGTTGCTTTGGGGATTGTTACGATTACTCGTGACGTTGTATATGACATTATGTGTCTCATCGGTATCATTGAACTATTTGTGGCTTACGAGCTGTGATGTTGGTTATTCATTTGATGGTGCATACTCGGTACCGAGACATTAGTAGCCCGAACCGCCACGATTCGGGTGAGTGAGAGTGGCACGTTGGATATTAGTAGTCCGAACCCGCCACGATTCAGGTGATTGAGAGTGGCATTAGTAGCCCGTGGTTTGGCAAACCCGGGTGAGTGTGGCCTGACGATTGCACCTATCCATTTGCCATTGTTATTGGAAGATGATCATCGGGATTCGATTTGGCAACGTCACCGGTGTGTGGGGCATGCATGATATACATTGGTTATAGTAATATTCATGGCAGTTGGTTTACAGTACGGTGACGGGTTCGTCTGACTCTCGACGGGGAGTTCAGTTCGAGATAGGTTATGGCTGCCCACTCGTCGTTTATGTGGTAATGACGTGGATTGTCCTTACGTGTTCATTTTTGTGTGGGGACTTGATTATTGAATAGATGTATTCCGATATAAGTGATTATTTTCGTCAGTGTTTGATTATTGTGTTGGTGTTAATCGTTGAGGACGCGCCTTCCGTGAGGGTAAGGTGTGTCTGTATTATCTTCTCACTGAGCTAGTGGTCTGCTCACCCCGTATAAACCTTTTTCTCTTTAGGTTATCATTTTGACAGGAGGTTTTCCATCGTTGGATCATCCTTTCCGCTGTTGCTCTCATCCTACTCGGTTTCCTATTTTGCTTTGTTGAAGGATCCATTGGCGGTTATATATTTTTGGAAGGAGGTTTTGGATTGTATATTTTATTCCTTCGCTGACCGATCTTCGATGTTGTATAAACATTGTAAACCTCCTTTGATATGTAAATATACTTTTTGTTGAGCTTCAAAATTGTATCCTCGTGATTATTCGAATTAATGTCGTTAGCCTTGCGTTTCTCGAGAAGAAGCGCGGCGACTGTCATGCCTCCGGTGTGGGTCGGGGCGTGACATTATCCTTCGAGCTTCTTTACCTCGAGCGGACGAAATTGAGTTAGAGAACACTCTGATGAGGTGTACAATGAATGTTTGTGGCAGTAGCATGGACATAAATTGGGTATCGAGTTGTGGGTGTCGCGATTTGGGTGTCGAAGCATGGGTATGGGCGTCGAGGTGTAAAAAGTTGAGTTCTTCTCCTGTTTTCTACTGTTAGCATACTGTAGGTGTCAAGAGAGGTTAGCATTTGCTTAAGATTTGGCTAATTTATCTGTTAAAGCAATTTATTATATGCAGTACCAAAGTATATTGAAGTACAGTACCCGTATTTCTTTTATGAAGTACCTTTTGAAGGTTTCTAGCAGTATCATATGGTAGTCGTTTGTTATTTTTACTTTTAACAGGTAACATAATACGAAGATATGTTGTCTACGAATGTCTTTGGTGGGCTCACGTTGTTTGCATGTGTGGAATATAAGAATAGCACATATTTATTGTTTGACCAGTGAAACCATAGGTTATGTAGCATTCTTTTTGTTGGTATGTTGCCGATATGTTATCACACATTTTTACGACGATATGTTTTTTATATGATGTGGGTGGATAATGATATCAATATTGTCGATATGTTCGATATTAATATTGTTGGTGGATGGATCATATTAGAATTGTAGATATATTGATATCAATACTATTGTTGGATGAATAATATTAATGCTGATGTCGTATTATTGATGGTGTTCCAATTAAATTATTTGCTGGAAGTTCTAATGCCTTTTTATTTGCACAATACTCTACGTGTTTTTTATAATTAAAGACGTGGTACGCAAAAGATACTACAAGTAACCTACCCACGGTACTACATTATCATAAGCTATGGTACTATAAACATCTATATATGGTACTACAAATATCTGTATATTGATACTACAAATTGGGGCAGTATTTTCGATTGTTAGAAACGTGGTACGAAAAAGATACTACAAGTAACATACATATGGTACTACACTATCGTAGGGTATGGTACTATTAACATCTATATATTGGAATTACAAACATATGTATATTGGTACTACAAATTTGGGCAGGAATTTCGATTGCTAGAAACGTGGTACGAAAAAAACACTACAAGTAACATATGTATGGTACTACACTATGATAGGGTATGGTACTATGAACATCTATATATTAGAACTACAAACATATGTATATTGGTACTACAAATTTGGGTAGGAACTTCGATTGCTAGAAACGTGGTACGAAAAAGATACCACAAGTAACATACGTATGGTACTACTCTATGGTAGGTTATGATACCACGAACATCAATATATTGGAACTACAAACATATTTATATTGGTACTACAAATTGGGTAGGAATTTCGATTGCTAGAAACGTGGTACGAAAAAAAATACTACAAGTAACACACGTATGGTACTACACTATGGTAGGGTACGGTACTATGAACATCTATATATTGGAACGACAAACATATGTATATTGGTACAACAAATTTGGGTAGGAATTTCTATTGCTAGAAACGTGGTACGAGAAAGATACTACAAGTAACATAAGTATGGTACTAGACTATGCTAGGGTACGGTACTACGAACATCTATATATTGGAACTACAACATATGTATATTGGTACTTCAAATTTGGGTAGGGCTTTCGATTGCTAGAAACGTGGTACTGAAAGTTACTACAAGTAACATACTCGTGGTACTACACTAGTTTATGTTGTGGTACCTCAAACATCTATAAATTGGAATTACAAATATATGTATATTGGTACTACAAATTTAGGATAGGAATTTCGATTGTTAGAAGCGTGGTACGAAAAAGATACTACAAGTAACATACGTATGGACTACGCTATGGTGGAGTATGGTACTACGAACATTTATATATTGAAACTACAAACATATGTATATTGGTACTACAAATTTGGGTAGGAATTTTTCGACGCCGTCCGAGTTATTTTTGGTCCTTGATTATGTTATCATAGTTATAAATACCTTACTGATTATCTGGTATCATTATTGGTGGTTAATATTTAGAATTAGGTATTATTACGTTGAAACCCCAACTTTCGTCCTATTTATTATGATACTAGTAAGAACATCTTACTGCATAGTCATGATTTTTCATCGATTTAAAGGTAGTGTCTATATTTCGTGTTACCGTGTGTTTAATTTATTATGTACCGTAATTTGGAAGTTCACATGCCTTATTTGTACAATAATCTACGCATTTTTTATAATTAAAAACGTTGTACGGAAAATGATATACCGTGTGTTTAAATTAATATGTATATTGATATAATTATAATTTTATTTTCAATATCGGTATACCGAATTTACCGAAATTCAAAATCTATACAGAATCGAATTACCAAATACCGAATAATGATTTAGAAGAACCGAATACCGAATCGAATTTTTCGGTTCGGTTCGGTTTTGTACCGAAATTTCGGTATTTCGGTTTGTTCGGTCGGTATACCGAACAACGAACACCCCTAGGTACCGCAAACATCTACATATTGGAACTACAAATATATGTATATTGGTACTACAAATTTGGGGTAGGATTTTCGATTGTTAGAAACGTGGTGCGAAAAAGATACTACAAGTAACATATGTATGGTACTACGCTATGGTGGGGTATTGTATTGCGAACATCTATATATTGTAACTACAAATATATGTCTATTGGTACTACAAATTTGGCTAGAAATTTCGATTGCTAGAAACGTGGTACGAAAAAGAATACTACAAGAAACATACATAGTGGTACTACACTATGGTAAGGTATGGTGCTACGAACATCTAGATATTGGAACTACAAATATATGTACATTAGTACTACAAATTTGGATAGTTCGACACCGTCCGAGTTATTTTTGGTCCTTGACTATGTTAGCATAGTTATAAATACTTTACTGATGATTTGGTATCAATATTGGCGGGTGAATATTTAGAATTAGGGATTATTACGTTGGAACCCCCCCAACTTTCTTTCTACTTATTATGTACTAGTAAGAACATCTTACTACATTGTCAAGATTTTTGATCGATTGAAAGTTAGTGTTTATATTTTATGCTACCGTGTGTTTAATTTTATCATATGCCGTATTTTGGAAGTTCACATGCCTTATTTGCACAATAATCTAGGCATTTTTGATAATTAAAAACGTGGTACGGAAAAGATACTACAAGTAACCTACTCGTGCTACTATACTATCTTACGTTATGGTACCGCAAACATCTATATATTGAAACTACAAATATATGTATATTGGTGCTACAAATTTGGGGTAGGAATTTCGGTTGTTAGAAACGTGGTACGAAAAAGATACTACAAGTAACATGCGTATGGTGCTACGCTATGGTGGGTGTGGTATTGCGAACATCTATATCTTAGAACTACAAACATATGTATATTGGTATTACAAATTTGGCTAGGAATTTCAATTGCTAGAAACGTGGTACGAAAAAAATACTACAAGAAACATACATATGGTACTACACTATGTTAGGGTACGATACTACGAAAATCTAAATATTGGAACTACAAATATATGTATATTAATACTACAAATTTGGGTAGTAATTTTTCGATGCCGTCCGAGTTATTTTGGTCCTCTACTATGTTACCATAGTTATAAATACTTTACTGATGATTTGATATGAATATGGTGGATGAATATTTAGAATTAGGGATTATTACGTTGAAACCCCAACTTTCTTGCTACTTATTAACTAGTAAGAACATCTTACAACATAGTCAAGATTTTTGATCAATTGAAAGTTAGTGTTTATATTTTATGCTACCCTGTGTTTAATTTTAGGGTTAATTCCTTATCAGTACCTTTTGAGTTTTCAAATTCCTATTAAATACTCCTCGAATTATTTCTTCCTTATAAGTAACCATTTGAAAATTTCTTCCTGTTCAGTATCTAAAAAGGTCTTTTCAAGGTTAAAAAGTCGAAAATACCCCTGTCTCACCTTCAAACTGGACATTTATACCAACTTATTTCGAAATTATACCGGAAATTATAAAAATTATACCATCTATTTTGGTTATCGTACCTGTAAATAACGTTATTATAATTTTATACAGCGAAAATTGGACATTTATACCAGCTGATTCTGAAATTATACCAGAAATTGTACAAAGTATACCATCTGTTTTGGTTATCGTACAAGTAATTAACGTTTTCTAATTTTATACAGCGAATTGGACATTTATACCAACTGATTTTGAAATTATACCAGAAATTGTAGAAATTATACCATCTGTTTGCGTTATTATACCAGTTATTTTAATTTTATACAGTGAAATTGGAGTTATACCAACTGATTTTGAAATTATACAAGAAATTGTAGAAATTATACCATCTGTTTGTGTTATTATACCAGTTATTTTAATTTTACAGTCAAATTGGACGTCATAACAACTGATTTTGAAATTATACCAGAAATTGTTGAAATTATACCATATCTTTTCGTTATTATACCAGTTATTTTAATTTATACAGTGAAATTGGACGTTATACCAACTGATTTTGAAATTATACCACAAATTGTAGAAATTATACCATCTATTTCGTTATTATACCAGGTATTTTAATTTTATACAGTGAAATTGGTGTTATACCAACTGATTTTACTATTGTACCAGAAATTGTAGAAATTATACCAACTGTTGTCGTAATTATACCAACAGAATTGTACACTATATCAATTGGTATAATAATGATAACAGTTGGTATAATTAAAATAACAGTTGGTATAATAATCAAAACAGTTGGTATGATGTCTAGTTTAATTTCAGAAAAGGGTATTTTCGTCCGTTTACTGTTTGGGGGTATTAAACACACAACTTTTTGCAGATGGGTACTGATAAGGAAGAAATTTTGTCAGGGGTACTGATAAGGAAGTTTAGTTTCTGAAAGGGCCTGATAAGGAATTTACCCTTAATTTTATCATATGTCGTATTTTGGAAGTTCTTATGCCTTGTTTGGACAATAATCTACGCGTTTTCGATAATTAAAAACGTGGTACGGAAATAGATACTGCATGTAACCTACTCATGGCACCGCACTAGCTTATGTTGTGGTACCACAAACATCTAAGCCGCTAGCAAGGTACGTAAAAGATATTACAAAAAAGCATGTAGTTTGGTACTGCAACAATCCACATATGGGTACCACAAACGTCTTTATATCGGTACCACAAATTAGAGTGCGTATTTCGAAGCCGCTAGCACGGCACGTAAAAGATACTACAAACCAACCCAATTTTGGTACTGCAAAAGCCTATACTATGGCACTGCACGTGGCCACATGTAGGTACTACAAACGTCTTTATACCACACATTAGAGTCGGCGTATTTCCAGGCCACCCACACGGTACGTAAAAGGTACTACAAACAACATAATTATGGTTCTACAGAAACATATAACATGGTACTGCAACTGTCCACATGTAAGTACTACAAATGTCTTTATATTGGTACCACAAATTAGAATCGGCGTATTTCGACTCCGTGCACACAGCACGTAAAGATACTGCAAATAACCTTATTATGGTACTACAAAGCATATAAATATAATACCGCAACTGTCCACATGTAGGTACTACAAAAGTCTTCATATTGGTACCACAAATTAGAGTAGGCGTATTTCGAAGCCGCTCGCATGGTACGTAAAAGATACTACAAATGACATACGTATGATACTACAGTAAAGAAATCGTTGGTACTACAAGCTAGAAATATTGGTACTACATATCTGTTTGGTCAGGACTACAAAAATACCTGGGACAGAAACATAAACAAGTCATAAAACTATGAGGATCAACAGCATATCAGTCTCCAAACATAGATAAATATCACTCAAACAAGTGGAGTATGCAACTAAGATCGTCCGTAAGTATCGTGGCAGCCATGAAGCCACGATACAATTCGACGTCAACTTCGTCAAGATACCTCCCCGAGCCACCGGTCCAACGACGTATCGATCCATGGACATTGCAGAATGTACGCCGCTATCCACGCCAGCTGGACTCTTCTCCCTCGTGGACTCAGACTCTGAAATGATTGACTTGGGCTTATAGTCCCACCTCCAAGTCCAGTGGTCGAGAAAACGAGCCTGTAAAAATATAACAAGTTAAGAACATGATAAAGAGTTTAATTTAATAAAATTCAAACTTACGAATGATCTTGTCGCCCATTTCATGTGATTGTGCTTCAGCGACTCTCGTAGGTAAAATCGTCTTTACGGTACCAATTAACTATGTAATATGATACCAAAAAAACATATACAAGCACCAATTCAATTATCGTACCCAAAAACAACCAAGATTCGTACCAAGACAGTAAAAAATGCAGTACCTTTACATCGAGCAGGGAATTTAGAAGCTAACAAATTCTAATTTGAATGATACCAAATTCCCAATTCAAAATGAAATAATTAAACCATAATTTTGCCATAAACCCCAAATTCGAGCCGTAATCACAACATTAAACGTAGCCCAACATGAAATCCTTCAAGAAATGCAACTATGAAAGCCTTAATCTCTACATTTACCCAAAATGCCACAAAAAATGAAAAATTAAAGTCGAAAAATGAAGGTGTCAACGTTAAGATGATGCCAAGTCGAATAAAGGTGTGAAGTCCTAATCTCTCATTCGCTGCTCGTTGTGGAGGTGAAGCTGAGAATCGGCCGACTTCTCTGTACTCGTTTTCGTTCCTCTGGTTTTCGTTGTCTGCATTTTGTCCATCTCGTTCTCTCTGTAATGAATTCACTAGGTTATTTTGGAATATTTATGTTTTACAGGGGTATATTTGTCCATTAGGTAGCTGTGTGATATAGAAGTTTGAAAGGGAGAGTTTGTGATAATTGAATTGGAAGGGGGAGTAAGTTGATGTATAGTTTGGGTAGGAGAATTTATGTGTAGATTGCAAATGGTACCATAGAAAAAGAAAATGTTGGAGAAATTCAATAGGATGACGATGCTCCTGTAGGGAAAAGCATGATGATTTGATCTACGCGCAAGGGGCCCACTTTGCTTTCATCAAATCGTTGAAAAGTAGAAATTACCCAAATGGTCATCGCATAATCACGTCGAGTCCACGACCATGGGAGTTTGCGCGAATCTAGGTAGTACTGTCCCGAAGTTACCGTTGATGGGCCATTAGCCTAATAAGCTCTTGAAAGTTGAAGTCCAATAAGCCCTTTAAAGGTTGAGGGTCGAACGTCGTTCCCAACTTTGATTCCCACATGAAGCTTAATATTAACGGATATCTACACATAAATACCTATTTGAATAAAAACTTACAGATCAGTACATATGTCATAAATTTTTACAGATATGTACTCGATTTAATTTGTACCAGTCTCTTCAGTCATGTCATACCTTCCTGTGTGTGTATTGTGTATCATAACACGTTGATATAGGGTACCTGCCTTTAACCAGCTCTCAAAGAGTGAGCTAATGTGTTTGTACGGCGTACCTAAAGTGTAAAGAGGGCGTACCTAAATGTGCTAATACGGCGTACCGTTTTCTAAACGTATTACGTACCACAATACGATGATATAGGGTACCCAAATGTGTTGTATGGCGTACCTGCAGCGGATCGGGTACCTATCTGCAAAAAATTTATCTTGTTAGGTACGTACATATAAAAAATACTGACAGTGTACTAAATTACAAATTTTTTTACATAGGGGGTATTTATGTGTAAAGACCCGTAATATTAACTAGTACTATTTGCACATTTAATGCATGTGCAATAATATATAAATAGAAGAATATGTGTTATAATTATTTTTATGTAAAAAAGTGTTCCTATATTTAATCAATTCATTAAAAATTGAACTTAGTTTTATATTTAATGTGTATTAAAAATATATTTTTTTATTATTATACTAATAATTGATAGTGTGTAGTTATAATAATATAGATAGTGGGTAGTTATTAACTTACGTGTTTTCCAATAATTATTAATTCATAAATTATGATTGATTAATTGATACACCAAATCACGATTTTTTAAAAGGACCTGACAATTAATATAAAAGTATAGTTACTACAAGTCTATATATAACGTGAAATATCTTTCTATTTTATTAAGTGAGAGATGCTTAGATTAACTATCATCTAATTAATTTAGTGTGCCAATAATAATTACAAATTTACCCACGATATTGATAAATATTACAATTATCCTCAAATCAATTTTCTTATACATAATAAAAGTAATAAATTAAATTTATAATTTAATTTATAATAAATTAAAATATAAAATAATATATTTATATTTAAATATTGCACAGAATGTGCTTATATACTAGTTATAAATAAATAAGTGATGCCCTACTATTAGCCTTGACAGTACAAATAATATGTGTTATACCTAGTTTGGTTCAGTTATTTGAAGCCCAGAATAATATACAAGCCCGATATTAATTGACATGCCCCCTATAACTGACTTATTAGAACCAAATAAATTATCATGTGCTTATTAACTTCATTTTATGATGAGCTTTTGTATTGAGCTTACAACCAAACAGGGTCTAAGTACGAAAAAATATATATTTTTAATGAGGTTTGGGCTTAAAGCCATCCACGGCGAAATTCCGAGTAGCAGAAGGGATAGCCAGACGAAGACCATCGAGCTCGGGGCTTGCAATAATCTGACAACCCAGTCGAGACCTAACGACAACAAATGAAACTCACTTAGCATGATTTTGATGTAATAAGAATACAAGGGGGGGGGGGGGGGGTGTCGAAGTATATCATTGAAGTGAACGGCGATCGAGTAAAAAAGATATGTTTTACGTTTCGGTGAGGCCGAATGCGAGGTCTAACATGTCGTTTTCCTCGTCGGTTGGATCTTGTAATATGTTGTATTTGTCCATGTCCTAAAAAATAATAGATCAATTTCATCATTTTTATAAGGAACGAGAATCATGCTGTGAAACAATTTATTACCATAACTATAACGTGACATGTGGAACAAGCGAGAGATGCTTCGCAGGCTCCTGCGAGAAAAAAGACGCATGGCATTGTTGTTGATTTCAAGAAATATGAAATTATCATAGAGTTTTTTATAACAAGTTTTCAGGTTCTGTAAATGAGAAATGGGAAAGAAGAAAAATCCATGTTGTTTGCGGGTTCACCTTCGAGTTCGATGTCATTCTCATGAGCAGCTTCAAGCATTGACATTCCAACTGGGACTTTAATGTGTATCTCTTCTCCGTCCTTGTCAACAAATACGGCATTTATTCTGAAAAATCCCAGAAATGTTAGAGCAAGTGAAGATCAGCGTATATAAGGTTGAGGCAATTACACTGCCTTCATGTACGTGTAAAATGTAAACAAGACTTTCTATGCCAGGTTTATATAAATCACAAGCGAATGGACAAAAAAAAGGTAGTTTAAAGCAATATAGAGGCATGGAATCTGTTTCAAATAAAACGGAAATAAGAAGGCAAACTAATAACTTACTTTTCAGTTTCTTCATCTGTCTTCTCTAATTCCTGTTTATCTGCTGCGGTGCTAGAGAACTCATGCCCACGAACCTTCCAGAAAAACAAAGTGGACACTGACTTAACACGCATATAAGTTAACCAATATAAGCTAGGAAGTGAAACCAGTTGCATCAATTTTGGCAAATAATGAATAATCTGAAGAAAAAAAAACCATGTTACAGGTGAAGACGTACTAACCATGCTCAGAAATCGTACATTCCGATCATGAAACGGTTGGACATACGATGTTCTTGGATTGAGAGTTGAACCTGCATGAATAACACCCATAAAAACCAACTAAAAACTAATACAAAAATCACATAATCGAATATCTATTGAGCATGTGGAACAACAAGGGAAAACTCGAAAATTATGCGAGATAAAAATTTCAGGTGAAACAAAGCACAGATCAAATCTGCTGGACTCTTCGAAACATTAAAGTCATTGTACAGTAAATGAAGTACTTATTAGGCCTACAAAACGAACCTTTTAGCAAAGTACTCGTAGCAAGAACTCCCTGTCGAAAAAACCTACTAATGAACATCTCATTCAACCTAAGAAAAAAAAAACACCATGTGAAAGAATCAGACTGCGCCAAGCATAAGCTGATATGCTGATAGCAATAAATTACATAACCATCGCATTAGTTAAATTGGATCTAATAGGAATAGATGACATAGCTAGTGAGTATCACTACCCCGTCGAACGCTGCGTGGGACATTCATTTCTGCCGATAGTTTAGCTGCCCGTGGATTCATCAACAGACAATTCGCAACTAAATTCAACAAAACAGATAAAGATCAAGCAAATTTACCTCAATCTCTCTTCGCCCACGGCTAAACTGATTCCCCGATTAGAGCTGAAGAGTCGACTGAGGAGGCGTCGTAGTGGTGGTGCAGTGCAAGGAATTTTTTATTTTTTTTATTATGATTTCTTTTCCAATTTTATCCAATAAATTTCTTTTCTTTTCATGATTTATCTTGAAAACAATTTCCTAAATTGTGGGCCTCAACTTTAACGAAGAGTTTATTAGGCTAAGCTACAAATACACTCGCAAGTATGTGAAGCCCAATTAGGTCATTTATCTTTTTTTTTTTCCCAACAATTAGGTCATTTATCATTTTCACGATTTGATCCAAGGCTAGGTTAGGTATAAGCTGAAATCGATTCATGTCCCGCTCCCTGTCCCGCTTTGTTAAAATAATTTTTATGATTATCGAAAAATGTATGATATGAAATATCAAATTGATCATCATAAAACAAGCAATAAATTGGTTGTGTTTATCTATTTTTATCTTATAAATCACATGAAATAATAATGATTTTATGATTTGGTGGAATATAGAATTATGAAGGGGCGATTGAGGTTCAGTCCCCTAGGTAAGTATTTTTTAGGGTTAAGGACCCTGTCAGAAAAAGTTTAGCTTTAGGGACCCGTTTTGAATTTTACTTAGAGTAAAGGTAGTCTGACGAAAATATCCTTATAAAATAGTAATGAGAAGTGGTATCCGGCGCCATTGTTGTGTTATTAAATGTGTTACTGTATATCCAATAAGTGGTATTAACACAATAAAACGTAGTTTCTTAAGCGTATGCCATTAACATGCTTGCTTGATAACACTTCATATTTCACGTAACACTTCCTTGTTTCTGGGCAACACTTCATGCTTTCCGAGTACCACTTCATACTTTTCGGGTAACACTTCCTTGTTTCTGCTATTAACATACGCGATTAACATGCTGGGTAACAGTTCATGCTTTTCGGATAACACTTCATTGTTTCTGGCTAACACTTTCTTGTAATCATTTTTGGTAAGAGAATGCAGTTAACCCAGGAAGTGTGATGCATAATTCGTGAAGTGTTACTCTATAGCTAATAAGTGGTATCAACAGAATAAAATTAGTTTTGAAGCATGTGGGGTTAACATGCTTGCTCGGTACATTTCATGGTTTTCGGTACCACTTCATGCTTTTCTGCTAACACTTCCTTATTTCTGGATAACACTTTCCTGTTGTTATCCCCGGATTTAACTGGTAAAATATTTGGACCTAATCAAAAATAAGGCGGGAAACATTCCCCGCGAAAAACACCTTTCGAGGCGGTATCCCGTGGAAAACAACCCCCGAGGCGACATAGGCTCGGACGCTCCCGAAGGACGACGCCTTGCTCGAGCCGTGCTCGAGAAAATTCCCGTAGACGACTTAGGACCGATGGGATGTATTGAAACATAGTGGGTTAGCATACCTTACGTGGAAATCTTCACGAGCAAAAAGGAGCAGTTATACTCCAACGTGGCATTATAAACCCCGCCCCGCCCAGGGCGGATCCAGAAATTTTTAGCGGGGGTCTGTAATATAAAATTGGCGTACGTAACGAGGTTGACATAAAAATGTAGATTCGTTTCATGTTCTTCGAATGGAAATTTTATCATTGAACCAATTTTTTTTCATTAAAACATATGAAATAACATCATAAAAACTTTAAATTTATAGTCAACAGAAAATATTAATAAAAAATAAAAAATCCTTGATGGAACTCGAACAACGGCAACCCCTCACACTGTTAATATTTCTAAGCATGATACTATTCAAGTTTGTATAGGGACAATATAGGAACAAATTCTAGATATATAATGAAATGTATGAGAAAGAGTCAAAATTAATTTATTTAGACATTAAATAAATATTTAAATTAAATCATATATTACAATGAAAAACATACTATAAATTACTCAATTGCTTTCAATATACATAGAATAATTAAGTCATTAAGTATTGTTTAAAATAATTCAAATTGTTATAGACTTAAAGGAATAGAAAGCTCAAGAAAATAAACATAAGTTAAATGAATGATTGAATAAATGAAAGAGAAAAAATAAAAAGAATAAAATTAGATTCGAACCCACAGCATTGAAGAAAATACTGTTGAATTACCAACCATTGCACTACATGACATAGTACTAATTTTGTCGGAAATTTTCGCGGGGCCGTGGCCCCCTCCGGCCACCATGTAGATCCGCCCCTGACCCCACCCATCACTAAGTATCATGGGCCATGGAGTGGGTGGTTACCCAGTCTCAACTACATGCCATTATCTCCCTTATACCTCACTTATATAGAGACGACGGCACGGATATTCAGGAGAGGTTTTTTCCACCAATTTAAGGACAGACACGCACACAAGGGTAGGGAGGTTCGACACTGACTCTTTCTCCATTTTGACAACTCTATCTCACATATAACTACAGCTCTCTCTCATCTCATACATATGAAAGCCCACACATGAAAAACTCATATTCTCATAGCACAATACGATCGTTAAATCATGCGCCTTTCCATTACGGGTTCTCTACTTATTATACACTATTTCAATACTTTTATACTCTTTAATGTTATTTTCCTTTACACTTTGACGTCGACGAACGATTATCTGACTTGAGCGTCGCAGGAGCGTCGCCGAAACGGCGCCCTTTAGCCCGCTTTTTCGTGACGTTTCAGGGATCCGCTGAAGACGAAGACGACGAACTCAAAACGGCGACGATCCGATAACTTCCAGCGCACCGCTGATGCGTCAGGACAATTTTTGACCGCATCACCAGTAATTCATGAAGTGTTACCACTTCATGCTTTTCTGGTTACACTTCCTTATTTGTGGATAACATTTTCCTGTAATTCAACGGATCATATCATTTGAATTTGCGTAGAGTTGGGACAACATGCACATACTAAATTTTTGCTGCTGTCAATCTATATCTAACAGTGAGCTTGAGATCAAGGTTCTGAAACCGGGTTTTCGAACCGGACCTGAAATTTTAGTGGTTTAAGGTTTAGTGGTTTAACCGTTATAAAACCGGAACCAAATCGGAATAAAACCAGTATCTCTATATATAACAAATATATTTTATAAATGAATTAATCAAAATATCAAAGAAAATATACATATTTTTATGAATTTTCCCAATTAAAAATTTTATAAAATTAAGTGGCAAATTAAATAAAACTATATGTAGGGGTTAAAAATTGATTGCAATATGGGATGTCAAGTATTAAAATTTATCAATTTGGATCAAAAGTAAATAAAAAGAAAATATTGGGCTTATAACGTAATTATAAAATAAAAAATATATGTGTTGGTGGTATTGCAACCCAAAGTAACAGATCACTTTACCACCAAACCAGACCAACATATTCGTAAATTTGCTCTTTTTTATATTACTTATTTAATTTTTTTAATAAATGTAGACCAGATCGGAACCGGACCGAATTTCCGACCGGTTCGCCGGTTTCCGGCTGGAACCGGCCGGTCCGGTCAAGTCTTAAAAACCATGAGATTCGTCGGTTAGCTAAGACTACGTTGGTGTTGTTTAGGGATATTCGTAACTAGAAAAAAAAAAGAAAATATCAAAGGCTAGGTGGGCCCTCACACTCGAGTCATTTTCGTCTTCGCACACAGCTTCTAGTTCTTGTAAGTTCAATGTCATATCCAATTATACCCAATTTTGAATCAATTTACACAACTACGACATGTATAAATAAATCATAAGGATGTTCCATTTTTAGTTTTTAACTTCGTCTTTAACTATAATTTCTTGTAAAATAAATCATGAAGATATTCTTTTTTTTTCAAACGACAGCTTGCTATCTCATTCATCAAAGATAATTACATCGGCTAAGTAGCCATACGGATTCCGTTGGTGACATCGACAAAACCTGTAGGAACAAAGGCTCACCATCGGAGCAAAACATAACCAAATAGCACACTAAAAAAGATACGAGCTAGGCTGAAAATCGAATTCATAAAACTATTCTAACATACCAACCAAAGGGTTGAACTTCTACTGCGAGTCGAATTTAAAACTCCACAACGAAGGTGGCTAATAAAAACAAATGTCGTAGACGTGACAAGCTCAAACTCGAGAATAACGTCATGTCATCGATTGATGAAATCACCTCTTTTGATCATATCTGCAATATTTTCAAACTAAAAAGGGGCCTTCACACATAAATACCCCATCTGTAAAAAAACTGATAATTTAGTACCATGTCAGCATTTTTTTATATGTAGGTACCTAACAGAACAATTTTTGTATATAGGTAGCCGATCCGCCGCAGGTACGCCATACAACACATTTGGGTACCCTATGTCAACGTATTGTGGTACGTACTACGTTTAGAAAATGGTACGCCGTATCAGCACATTTACGCCCTATTTACACATTAGGTACGCCGTACAAACACATTTTGGTACCCTATATCAACGTGTTATGGCAATACACACACAGGAAGGTACGGCAAGACCGAAGAGACTGGTACAAATTAAATCGGGTACCTATCTGTAAAAATTTCTGACATAGCTACCGATCTGTAAGTTTTTATTCAAATAGGTATTTACGTGTAGATACCCGTAAACTAAATATTAAAATCAAAGAGGCTTTCATGCCAACAAAAAATGAAAAGCTCATCAATAATAGATACAAAAGTCTCGAATGAGATAACAAAGCCCCAAGATAACAAAGCCCCATGTAGGGGAAGAAGACCTCTTAGAAAAACTTTCATAATGGAAGACTAACCCCAAATTGGGAGACAAAAGCTCCACAAGGGGAAAAAAACACAAACAACCCAAAATAAAAGAAAGAGATGAAGAAAAAAAAAGAGGAGCTCCCCCAACCTCCATTTCATTGAGTTTTGCATTATAATGCATCACCAATCATTAATCAAGATACACACAACACAATGTACAAATATTACATTGGACAGCATACAACACCTTTGGGGTCAGCATTCTGAACTATCCAAGGATGTTCCATTATCTTTTCAAGAGACAACCTTTTCGAAGAATCCTTAACAAGAAGCTGCAATAAAGAAAATTCTAATTTCAGAAAGAAAGAAAAAAAAAAGACTCCTACCCCCTAAACCATAAAGGAAACAAAACTAGTTGTCATGAAATTACCCGTCTAATTAAATCTTGAGCTTCAGCAGATACTTTAGGTGGTGTTTCAGGAAATCTAAGATCTACCTTCATAATCCTGCATGGCCCAATTCATTAGCAGCTTGCTTATAACAAGTCGGGGATACATATTACACAGAATTGCATCATGTTTTAATCTTACCTTCGAAATGTGTCTGCCTGGCTTTCGGCCTCAAAAGGAGGGACGCCGTATAAGAATTCGAAGCAGAGAACGCCTAACGTCCAATTATCGACCAAGTAGTTGTGGGCCTTGTTTTCTACCATCTCTGGTGCTAAGTAGTCCAAAGTACCACACATGGTATGTCTTTTGTTGCTGGATTGTACAGACCAGCCAAAGTCTGCAATTTTGAGTCGGCCCTGCGTATAATGTTTCACTATGAATGCTTTAAAAAAAGATATAAAAAGAATTCTACCATTGGCTACCCGAGTCTATCACAATGTGGGGCAATTCTAGGATGGCAACTTCTGAGAACTGCGGTTCAAGATGTGTACTATTTCAAAAGAAATAGTAAATTAAGAGTCGTTCCTTCATCAAAAGATGCAATTGTCTTGCTTAGCAGACGAAAATTACTACCCAAAGTCTCGAACAGAGAGCTACTCAACTAGTCATTAGAGCCATGTTAATCAAACCATAACATCGTCAGATGAGGAGGATAAGCATTGGACAATTCAGGTCAATAATACGAAAACGGGGAATTCCATTGGTTCTATAAATACCTACTAAATTCAAATGCAACATAAAAATCATTTGCTTAAAGGGCTAAAGAAATCTCCAGGCAAGTAAATACAGTTAAATGCTCTAGTTAATGAATTACCTCATGATCAAGTAGCAAATTTTCCGGCTTTATGTCCCTGTGAATCACGTGCTTTTCGTGGCAGTAAGCCAAAGCCTGAGTGAGACTAGCTATGTACTGGTTTTGACAAACACATAAAGAACATCAAAGGCAACGAAAACCTCCGTAGACAAATTATATAAGATGATAAAAGCAAATCTTATTACAGTGGCAGCTTGTGTCTCGGGTAGGTGGCCCGATTTCCGAAGCTCTCTGTAGAGCTCACCTCCATGAGCATACTCCAATATCAAGAATATTCGATCGGCGTCGTGAAACCACCCAAACAGGCGGAGAACGTTTGGGTGGCGTAAGCTCGTCTGAATCTCCAATTCTCGCCGCAATTGATGATGAAGCCTATACTTCTCTATCTGCTCCTTGAATATCACTTTCAACGCGACAATGTACTTGCTCTAACCGTCGCCGCAATCGCACAAAGATGGAAAAAAAAGAAAGTCGTTTGAAATCAAGTAAGGAAAAACGGAAGTAAATCGAGGGGAAAAAAAAGAGAAGACAATTTTCACCTCGACTTCGCGAGCGAGATAGACGCGGCCGAACTTGCCTTTGCCCAGCGGCCTTCCGATTTCGAAATCTGAGAGAGACCATTGCTTTGTTGTCGGAAGATCTGTCATCATCGAAATTTGAATATCGGCTAATGGCAACGATTATTTTGGTTCCCAATCCTCATTTTAATGCTAATTTACGGATGGAAATGAAAAACAGTGAAATACTAGGGACTGATATGAAAGTAAAGGAAATTGTTCGAATTTTGTACCGTTGGAAATCGCGGTTTGCCTCTTCTTAGAAATTTTGTTTTCTTGCTTTTAGTTAGTAATTTGAGCTCTTTCTCAACTTAGATACAACAATTAGCACTAACCTTGAATCAAATTACATAATTTCTTCCTCCAAAAAGAAACTATATAACCTTGAATCAGTGGTAATTTTTGTTCGTCGACTTTTGGAAACGATATTTTGTTTGTCGCGCCAATCATTTCGTTCCCAACACAAAAGAAAAATGTTCTAATGATACATTCGAAGAAGCACACAATGTATGTAGTTCATGTATAAAAGTGGATTCTCATACATTTCTCAGCAAGGTCAATGTATGAATAAAGCCTAAAACACGATAAATACACAATAAAAAATGGAAGGGATCTGCTGAAAACATACATGTATACATAGATACAGAGCGATGAACTTGCCTCATATCGCCTAGCGTCGAATATTCAAGAAACAGAGGAGGCCATTGCACGTGCGACAATGCGTCTATTTATCAGAGAAACTTCACTTTATGAAGGGAGATAAACCGTCGCCTTCCCAACCAAGCTTTAGCATTTGATCCACGACTTTCAAGCTCAACTGCACCGATGGAAAAAAAAATTGGGGAAAAGAAGTAGATAATGGTATTTGGCGGAAAAGCAGGAAAAATTTCGTAAAGCATATAAGATGAAGAAAAAATAGAAGAGACATGGTCTAATGGCGTGCAACTTACTGAAGGATCTGTATATATTATGAGCTGCTTATTTGCAGTTGACACCAAAAGGTTTGAGCTATCCTCATTCAACGCAAAAGTGGTGATATCTTGTCCTTCTGCAAGTTTTATCGAATGAAACACCTGGCAAAAAAAATGATGTATTCACAAGAAGGCAACTCCCGAGAAATGAAAAGCATGTATCATATTCCATAACAGGCTAAATCTAACTTCTACTACCATACTTTCAGAGTATAGAGATCGAAGAAGCAAATAGAAGGCAAGGAAAAAATCGATCTGTTCTCTTCCTCGGGTTGATCATCTTCACTACTGAGTACAGAGCCTCTCTCACCATCTGTCGCTTGGTTGAGTCCCACCAAAGCATTGTGACCATCGGCAGAAACCTTTATGCAGCTAACCCTCGACGAGAATGGAAGCTGCTTAGAAGCAACAAGAGTCCCATTCAGCGTATAGGTGCTCAGCGTGCAAAGATTTTTGTTCCAAGAAACTATGATTCCATCAGACGAAAGGCACAGAGAATGAGCATGCACACCCACAATGCGTCCAAGTAATCGACCCCTTCTTATCGAGTGAACCAAAATGTCTGAAGAAACCGAGCATGAGACAATGATTCCAAGGTCGGAATTAACGTCACAGCATGTTATTTCACCAAGGTGGCCCCTAAGGACATGGATTGGGCCTTCGATTCTCCTTCTTTTGCTCTTCTCTGCTACGCTGTTGCCTGACACACTCGTGCCACTTGGACTATTGGGAGAGTCTTGTGAGGTTGTTGAGCGTAAGGATGATTTGTGTATTCTCCACAGTAGAACGGTAGAATCTCGAGAGCCAGTGACGAGATAGTTGCTACTGGGACAAAGGGAAAGGCATGTGACTGGAGAATAATGCCCTCTTGCGATTTCTAATGTTTTTGCCCCGTCGGGGGATATCAGCCTCACACTGTTATCCACATGCCCTCCTAATATGAAAAGATTTACGGCCATTCATAAGCTTTAAATAGGACTTCAAAAAGATGGTTTATCAGAAAGTGGAAATCGAGATAGTACAGGAATTGGCAGCAAAGTTAACAACAGTTAGCATGCATATCAGGTTCATAAAGTGCTAACATCATATTTAAGGAATCTAATGTGAGAGAGCTTTATAAATTAGCAAGGCTATCATGTTTCAAAAATTGTTTCTTACATGAAGGACTACGATAATCACAAAAACAGCGGTCAACATTCCTGGTAAGTAGGCTATATAGTTTTTATAATATACGATATAATTGCAGCCCCACAAAGTACATGTCAGAATGCAATTTCAGAAGTCAGTATTTGAAGTTGAGAAAATCAGACTTAAGATCTGCTTGGGATTATAGAAAACAAAACGAACATCTGAATCACCCAGATTTGGTAAAAATGAATAAAAATATATGTTCAATACCTCTTGCATTCTAGTTTAAAAGAGATTCTTATAGAGTCAGCCCAAAATGGAAACTCTCTTCTTAAGTTCTAACAATCAATAGATTAAAATTCAACATAGCGCTGCTCAAAATACCATAATACTTACCGGTGATTATCTCTCTATCACACGTAATGCATACAATTTTCGTGCTTCTGATTCCAAGAGCTGGAAAAGCATGTGCCTGCGGGAAATTCCACTCCTCAGTCCCCGACGGATTCGGCCCTTTGAACATTCTCATAAAAGATCCACCAGAAACACCAGCGCCAGGTGTTGCATGTTGGAACAGAAAAGGGGATCCTTGGCCATCGGGTGTGTTCGGTTGCCACTTGTGCTGTGCCACTTGTGCCTCTGGGACATTGATATTGACGGTTACGACAAACTCCGAAGATGCGAGAATGGCAGCAGCTGGTAGATTGCAGCGCTCGGGCTGAGATACTGAGTAGGGCTTGAGCTCTTGAGGATTCCTGAAAATGGTCTAGATACAAGAATACCAAAATGTTATACAGAAACAAGTACATGTTTCTTTAACACATTTGGTACACAGATGGTAGTTGAGATCGTATTCCCGTCCCATATTAGAATATATAAAGGTTTTAATAAGGCTACTCCTAAGTCCTAATACCCATTGATTCTAGGAATTCTAAGATGGTGATATGTTCATGTGGTTGATCCGGCGTGCTACCGTGCATCGCTTATCTTCTTTCAGCCTTTTGAATAGAAAAAATTGACTTAATTATGCCACGTGTGAGGAATATGTTGATTAGAATAGTTAAAACAAAGCTCATATTATAGTAATCGCAATAATCTTTCTAATGTTGATTGGTTTTGTGATGAAATTCATAAACTTAACAGTCAACAATTCTATCCCATGAAGTTTTCAATATGAATAAAAAGGTTATATCAACCTAAGCACAAAAACCAGAGCATGCAGAATATGCCGAGTTAAAGCATACCTGCAGGTGAAGGATATCAGCCAACGGTTTTCTTTTCATGTGAGGCACGGTCAGAAGCTGCGATGGCGTTTGACCAAAGTAAGCAATCTGATCTTGAGTTGCACGCTGTAGGACCTTTAAATACAAAAAGAAATGCAAAGTATTTCAATCGTGAGAGCAAGAAAAATTTAAACCAGAACCTTTACCGTAAAAGCAGGACACAAACTCACTGGGTCTGAAATTTTATCGATATCAACAGTTCCTTCATACGTTATATAAAAGAAAACATTGTTGGCCTGAATAGCTTCTTTTCCACGTTGTTTATACCTAATTTTGTCAAAAAGGAAAAAACAGAGGAGTAATTAGAGCCTTAGTGAAAATCATACAAAAGATTCATCATACGAAATCAAGCAACTGACAACTAAAAGGACCTGTATCACATAAAATACGAGTCAAGGATCAAAATTTAAAATACCCAAATATGAGATCAATCCATTCATGCAAGTGTTCTGAGACATGCCCGCTCTCGAGTGCCATACGGTGCTTATGGACAAAGTCAACTGGATTGTCGGCCCAAGGTGGAAGACCAACAGATCCTGAATTGAAACAGTTTATTAGAAACCTAAACACCGGGCTGTGTTCTGAAACTATCTACAGAGAGCAACGGTCTAAATCACATACCAAGTTTTTCACCCAGTTGCGTCGTGCCAAAATCGATGGAGTTTGCATTAGACAAAACCTCAGGAAGATAAAACAGCTCAGGAACCTAACACAAAGGAACATCAAAACAAGAAAGAAGACCATAGGTTATAATGAAAGAATGATAGTACGACGTGACAAAATCAAAAAACAAGCTACAACTGCAAAAAGTTTTCAAAACGACAAAAACGGCACAGTTTAAGTACAATAAACTATGCAGATATAGAAGTAAAGATCAAGGAAGACGCATACCAGTTCTTTCACGTCACTCATGTCTTCAAGAACACCTTTCCAAGTAGCAGCAATGTCTGAGAACATTCTATCAGCATGATCAAACTTACCGCCTTGGAGTTGGATAGCAAGAGTAGTAAAAGGTTCCAATCTTGTAAGGTAATAGAGGACCTGTAACAAAAGAAAGGATGGGAAAAACAAAAAGCAAACAAGTACATATATGCTAGTGCATTGAAAACACCAAGAATCATATGATGGAAAGATAAGTACAATGATGTTTCAATGTATACATCATGCAACGTAGTCTGCGTTAATCAGTCTTGTGCTTCCAGGTTTTGTTACTCACTAATAGCGAGATCTTTAAAACTCGAATTAATGTGTAAGAAAATTAAAGATTGTCCGTGGGGAAAATATGCTGGTTCACAGCTAGACCATGCTTTTCAAAATCATGCCATCCCTTATTTACTTGTGCACCAGTCATGATCTTGAAAGTTCGTGTTGTTGGTACTAAGAGTATTTACAAGTGCACCTTTCCTAAAGGGTTGATTTTAACAAGTGCATAGTAGAAAAAATTGTTTAGTAAACTATCTGATCGAAGTCAAAAATAGCATAACTACTATGAGGACCGACCGTTCCAGCCGTAGAGTAATGTGATCCATAGTGGAATTTAGGTATGACAGGATCATCGAAACTAGAGTATCTTTCTTGGAATTTCTTCAGTCTCTCAGACTCTAAAGCACCAACAGGCTGAAAAAGACATGCAAAATACTTTCTAACATAAACACCCAGCAATTTCCAAGAATAATTTAATGACGAAGAAAGAAATTACAGGCATAAGCCAGCACCTTTGAGAGATCACGGAAAGAAGAAGGATTCGACAAATCCAATCTCTGCGAGCTGTAGTCCGAAAGTATCCAAGGGAATACGGGATACTGCACATATAGAATGGATTAAGCACTACGAATACAATTTTACTTCTCAGGTGATCATGGCTCGTACAAGCAAGTACTATACCTGTGTAATATCATTATAACTTCTTCCTGCCAATGTATTAAGCTGCATCAAATACTCAAAATTGCTGATCTGCAAATTCGCAGTGCAGATCATTATTAGTGACGTCGAGGAAATCAAGATATTTAGTATTAGACATATACAAGGTTCCTAAGATTGATCTAGGAATCATACCTCCCACCTTGCCCATCGCTCCATAAGCTGAGTTCTCTTCAGAAGTTGCTCAGGTCTCTTCAAAGAAGGAAAACATTACAAGCTCTTCAGTTATAAAGATTAAAAAAATACCAAACAACAAGGACACTAACTCCAAGTTTTTTGCCCCCACCACCTTTCTTTTTTTCATTAAAATGCTTGTACAAAAAAGATATTACTTAAAACAAGGGAAAAACTTCTTTTCTTTAACATTCTAATTAACACAGGATGATTACCTGTGTTGCAAGGTAGATATTGTTCAAGTGAGGAGGATGAGCTTGAACAATGGCTCGATATATATTTCGTCGTCCCTCGACGCTCTGCATGAATAGATAAAAATATACAGTTTACGGATATTGTAAAAGGAAAAATACCAACAATAGCAACAGTGAGAAATCTCCTATGAGCTGTACCCCCAAATCAAAAAAATAGTTGGATCGATCCACCATGAACAGCTCCAAAGCACTTCTTCTCAAAAGATATCTACAAACAAGATACAAGGAAAGAAATTATGCTTTTGTGACCCCTCCTGATCATTGAGGAACAAGACAACAACGGAGAAATCAAAGGAAGTTGATACGCTATAACGGGATAAGGAAAAATGAAACTGCCAAGAAAAAGAATGACACTACCAAGAAAAACTCGAAAGAACAGATGAACATTGAAATCATGAACATAGCACCTTCTGCTATGTACTTGGTGAATCGATGATATCAACCAGCTCTGATCCTTTTCTTGAATTTTCAGACTTTTGTTGTTTCCCTCACCTCCCATTGCAGTGATTTCCGTATAATCAACAATAAAATTGATCCTTCTAGTTGTTAACTGACCAAAGTTTCACATTCCGATATATTGCATCAGAAGCCAGATCAAGATATTTAGAATTTCAGGGGCATCAATCAGATAAAAGACATAAGATAAGATGCAAGATAGAATACGGAAACTACAGAGGATGGACCATTGCTGATGGATCATTGAAAAGATGTCACCCCAAACTTACTTGAAAAGTTCCTTTCAAAATCTTCAGAGGGCGGACCATCGATGATGGAAGTTCCAGCACGATTCTTTCATCATTGTCAGTAGGAACATAACCCGGAGCAACTACAGATGCCATTGTTGCAGTTTCCATAACGCTTTCCACTAGGTGATCTGAAGAGACAACTGAGGTCACTGGCTGCTCCATAGATCCAGATTTTTCCGGCTGGATTTCAACAAACTGCTCAGTATTGGTACTACCATCCAAATAGACACTGTCATGCTCATCATCCTCATTTTCCATCCCAGTCGACATGGCTTCAGCAGCTAAGATAGTAGCATTGGAGGAATTTATAGCTTTCTCTCCATCTTGCTTCTGCTCCACATGATCATCGTAATTTGCAGCAGCGCCTAGATGATCTGAGCCTTGATAGTATCTACGTAGAATCCTTCTCATCCTGGATGAACTTTCCATAAAATCAAGCTTCCAGAAAACCTAACACCATAAAAGGTCAAAATAAGATGATCAAGATTTATCCCATAAATAGACAATGAAAACTCTGGTGGACAAGTACACGCTTAGGATTGTGCAAATTATCACTAAAAGGCCCGAAGAGACAGTTCATCTCTATCAAGCAATGAATTAGCTTGCGCCACTCCCTTGTTCCCGTGTATAATCTGTGCCGAGCTATGACATCAACCTGTGATCTCCTATCAACCTAAAACGACAAACAAAAATTCACGTTAGCTCATGTTCCAACATTATGACGACTGACACACAACTTAGATAATTACATCATGCAAGTACCTCTGATCGCTGCATGTTTCTAGCCAATGCCAAACTTCCAACAAGAACAGCAATGTACTTGTATGAAAGAGCATTAAAGTCTTTGCCATACACAGATTTTGAATCAACCGATTGTAAACACTCTGTCCATGCAGTTCCCATGGCTTCAGAAACAGTCCACCTTCTAACACGCTCCGAATCACTTTTACCACGCCGTTGCATAGATGTAGCCATTGCCACAGCACTAAGACCTCTTCCAGACCCTATTTTTGCATTGCGTTCGAGGTCTCTAGCAGCAGCCAAGGCAGCAGCTTTCGCAGCTGCTTTGTCCTTTAGAACTGTGGGTGGTCTCCCGGGGGGTTCCAGCGGCTTCTGCAAGCTAGTAAATGTTTGAAGCCTCGCTGTTTTACGTTCGAGCAAAGACGAATCACGTCTCAGATTTGATGGAGTTGGGGCGAAGTTCATTTCTCCACCAGCAGTGCCAGCAGCCATCATAGCTAGAGCCAAAGCAGCAGGGGCGAGGCAAAAGAAGCAGCCCAGCTTGGAGATATCATAGCAAGAGCAGCCTAAAACGATGATTGAATTTCTAACTAGCAATCATGAGGAATAAACTTATAGGGATATAACATAAACAGACAATGTAATGGAGCAACAAGCCAATATAAAATTTTCTTATGATTGACTGGTAAAAATGATGCAAGTTTGTGTATGACTATGTTCTAGCATGTTTGATATTCATCTTGCTGAACAAAGGCACCTTTCATGATTTATACCAGATATTACAGTATTCCAAGGCCCCAGACAAGTGACTACATTAATACCACGAACTAGTCTGACATGGATTGCAATCATGATCCTTTATTCCAAATGATATTTCTATCACAGATAACATCTACAACGATGGATGCAACAAGCAGACTCTCTTTCATCATCTATCACACAAGGCAGGTCTGCTAAGATTTGTATGCTTGACAAATAGGGTCTCGTTCTACCTCATAGTCTTAGGACATTATGATAAGATTGGTTCACTTCCGTTCCAACTCATATAACCAAAAGCTACGCAGCTTTTACTATTTGGAACAAAAACAGTAACATCTAAGCATAGACTGCTAGTGAAGATAAAACTATATGACAACCTCAACCGGTAACGCATCTGCAGCCAAGGCTCGGTCATCAATAACAAGGGGATTTATACCATCTGCAGTCGCAAGTTCGTGTATCCCTGCCAAGAGTGGTCTCCATCGTCTTAATAAAACAACAAATGGAGGCAAAATGGCCTCCAGATACTGTTTGCGTACAGGACTTCTATCCTTGCCAATAGCATGAAAGACCTACAACACACTAGAAATAAGTGGTAGGCCAAAAATGCACAACATCATCACATAAGAATCCCAGTAAGAAAATTTCTGCAAAATGATATTATAATTTGCATCCTTCTAATTGTCTGCATATGAGAAGCATTATAACAGAGCTGACCTCAGAATATAGGATACATGATGCAACCAAGACTCGCTGTCTCTTCCACTCGGAAATCGGCATGTTCAGGACAGGCGACAGCACACTGTAGGAAAGATTATTTCTTGTAATACATTGATAAAATAAAGAGAAAGACATACTTATTTAGGACAATTTTGCAATAAATGGGCTGCAGGGCAAAACTGAATGACGTTACACATACACCAAGAGATCTCCATCGCACGTTTGTAGCTCAGAAAGGTTTCATAGGTACATAAAACTGACAATTCGTTATCGTACTCTAAACAAACTCATGTTGCTGTAAGGTCAGACGGCAAATACAAACAATTCAAAGATTCGAATTGGTAATTATGGGTTATAAAGTAATTTTTGTCCTCAACTGAACAGTGTTACTGACCTACATCTTAGAGTTCTCTGATAAAAGCTGCATAGTAAAAGTTGGATCTGTTTCGGCATATGTGAAGGAGAATACAAACAGTGACACTTTGAAATGATCAAGAGATAAGCAAGCCCAGGTATCAGCAATTATAGTACACAAAGGAGCGGGCGTGCACACACACACTTACCTCCAAAGCAATGCTGTTCGTGGTTTTCTAGAAGAAATTTTGGAATTAGCATCAAAGGATTTAGCACTGCTCTGTCGAGAGAACCCCTCCACTGATGCACCCTCGACACCTACATGCCTCATGAGCATGTGACCTTCACCATCGTCATCCTCCCTTAAGGAAACTAGGACCATTCGGAGCATACAGAGAAATGGTTGATCGCTATCTAACAACTGGTAAAGTGCTGACATGCCTCCCATCCCAGTACCAGAACCTCCACCAATACCAAGACCCCCACCAAGTCCAGAATCATCTAACAGCAAAGCTTGGAGCATAGCAACTGACTTCTTTATCAGTGGAAGTTCAATCCAGTTACCATTCTCATCCTTCTCCAATGCAGCTTTCCATGATTCCCAGCCACTGCCTCCTCCACCAAACGCTGATGTGTCAGGAGGTAGACCAACACCATACCAAAGCCTACTTCTGTACTTCCATCCTTCGACTAAATCCATTACACAACTACCATAGGACACGAAAGCACAAGAAACAGATTCATAGGGTTCTGCAGCTGCAGCTGCAGTGAGCCGTTCCATCACAAATGTAGGTATTTGCCCACTGGAATCAGCAAATGAAGAAAGAACCTATCCAAAGATGGAGATATTTATATACGACTGATGAAGTTATATGGTTGAAAATACAAGTAAATACGAAAATGGACTAACTGGGTTACCCTCAGTCAGGCTCACAATAAATTCAGCGAAGGATGGAAATGACACATAGATCATGGAATGAAAATGAAAGGAAAAGAAGAAATGAGTATAGCTTCTATATCTGGATCAATCATGTGAGTCATCACAGACATGTTCATCATTGTCAGATTCAGGTGGATTACTTACATTAGGAGGGAGCCCTTTTGAGTCACTAGACGATGAATTACGACTAGACACGGGATCTGATGCATCTCCAAGAGATGTGTTGGGATAGCGGTAGCCCATGGGCATGACTTTGGAAAGTGGTGATGGAGAGACAGTGGGCAAACAAGAAGCCATAAAAAGTTTGCTTTGCAACCGTAGATGATCTTCAACGAGCATCAAAATCACAATTGCATTCTCAACCAACGCTACCGAAAGTTGAGCAGCATTCTCTGCCTCGATCTTGGCAACCATAGGTGAAAATCCCACAGCTGCCACACCAGCAGCAGCTGAAGCAATAATTTGAGTCTGCAGTTATAGATGATAGGATGCTCACATCACAGTAAAGATATAGTGTGCAGCATAAAGAAAATTTAATAGGTTGATAGTTGTGGAAAAAAAAATTAGATGAAGAAACGGGTAGAGACAGCTAAAAATTTAAAGACTGTTCTCAGGTAATGATTAGTGATATCAGCTATCATAATGCCAAACTTGTGGCCCATTACCACCAATTTGCTATTGTTAAGGGCCACGAGCCTACTAATTTGTATCAATTCTGCACTAAGAGAAAGGGCCTAAATAGAACCGAGTTGCAGCAGTAACTAGAGGTTTAGCAGCTGCAACAAAATAAATACCTACTTTGCAGCACAGACTCAGATGTAACTTAATTAGAAGTTCAGATACGAAGCGACTTCTTCATTTTAAAAGCCATTGTGAATAATAGTCACGAGGCTAAGGTAAAGACTGAAGGGATCAGAATAGGAAAGTCAAGTGTCACAGGCAAACCGAACTAGGATGCGAGACTAAAAACTTCATAGTGTTGGTGGCAGGAGAAAGCGGCACGAACGAGATTACGAATGTGGAGGTTACCTGAGCTTGTAATTCTCTTGCAGCAAAGTCCAGCAAGGCACCCAAAAGCCTTCTTTTGAAAATAGGCAACGATTCTTCACGTCTGATAAGCACAGAATATTGATACAGTACTTTACACAAATCCTGAATAGATAACTCAGACCAAAAAGAGAAACGAGCATCTACATATCATATATAAGCCGATTGAGAGGTTAAATATGTTTGTATATAATATGCAAATACACCATCAGTTTCAGAGTTTTAAACCATAAAAACAAAAAAAGGTACACACACGGATTTCATTTATGTGCATAAAGAATTCTGGTCACTGCAGTACCGTAATGGATCAACAATGAGAACTTAGGAGTGCAGTCAAACTACAGCAGAAATACCTGATCCTTACATCTCCAGTGCTAGAACCACCCACCATACATAGCCATTCTGCACAATGAATTGTTGCTTCAATATCCTGTAACAATCATGATGACATACATGAATGAAACGTAGCAATTGAATGCTGAAACTTATAAATGATAATTGGTACCATCAGCAAGGAAAAATACAAATAAAAGTGCAAATTAGCAAGAAATTTCAGATAGCAAACTTTATCCACCTTGATTGGCATAAGCAATTAACTTTCCAAAAATATTTCAAAGAATCACGTCCAACTGAATAGCTAATTTAGTGTTAGTTCAAAGATGGAGAATTTACGGGCTAAACCAATGTTATTATATCTTCAAAAGGTCTAGATAGTTGAAGGTTTTGGAATACTGGCTCAAGATGCATTTGAGATTTCACAATTCATGATACAACAACATGCGGGAAATCCCATAGTGTTAATTTTTGTTATACCCATCTCGTTCTTAGAGTTTATCTATATTGGCCTTGGCCTGAGGTGATGATGTCTACAATGTCAAACAATGGGGAAGAAAAAAAGAAGAGAAGAAAAACATCCATCAAATGTGCTCCGTAGGGACAATTCGAAACAGAACAGGGCCAATGATAAACAAATATCAGTAATTCATGCCACAGTACTAAAGTGTTTCAACACGGTGCGGTGATGTTGCTTTTTTAAAGTTCACAGCAACCATAAAAGTGTCAGGAACGAAAGTCAAAGATCATTAACCTTCCATCCGTCCTTCTGGCGCATTGAGTGCTCTAAAATAATAATCAAGAAATTGTGTATGAAGTCTTCTACATCTCTAAAGCTGGATATACTCATACCTTTAACCCCTCTTTTCTGCAAATCAAAGTTATAAGCATTAAGATGACAAAAGTTATCATTCATATGACTTAGACTCAATATTACCTCATAATTAGAGATAAGAATCTCTAAAATCCACTCAGGCCATTCATCCATATTTGTCAGGCGACTTCGATTCTGTGGATGGCCGCATGCCAAAATCAGAAGATCCTGAAACATCAGAAAAAGGTATTACCACTCAATTTAATATTTAGATAAAAACATAAAACAGAGGTTATGATATATATAAAAAAAATGCCCTGAAACCATAACCACGAAACACAAGCCTAGGGCAGTAAAATTTTTGCAATGCACATCCTATAACACAGAGCAGACACATTTATTTCAGATGTCAAAAGAAAGAACATTATCTGCTCAAATACATGGCAATGGAGATGTTTGAGGCGTCATTTGGACAAGATGTCTAACTACTTTTCAAGTTTCAGCACTAATGCAAAGACAAGAAAATTACCTGTAATGCTCGTGTTTGCAATGCTGTGGATGCATATGGAAGAGAACGAAGAAGAACTGAAAGAATCTGGAAGTGCTCAAATTGGTGACTTGAATCGTAGAAGTTTAGTCCATCATCGGTTGAAGACAAGTTTATCTGAAGAGGAAAGATAACATTCTCAGATACCCACAATTAGCAAGTACTAAATGTATAAGCACACATGCAAATATAGCATTATCTAGTAACTAGTTTTGGGTTTAGAGGAGAACTTGAGGTCATACATAAATGCCACTAGAATGTGAGAGGAACCAAAGAATATCATGATAAAAGGCAACAAATCTTCTAGAATGTTGCAAGTGTATCATGATCTGCCAGGGAATGAAAATATAGTAATCTTTTCTAATTTTGTTACTACTGAGCAGACCAATAGTTTGTTACCGGCTCAAATAAAAATGCAAGCAGCAAGGACGATTTCAACCAAGAATAAAGACGCAATTTACTCAAGAAGCGTTTTTCCATATCTCTATATTACTGATGTCATCTTCACTTCTAATTCATTCATGTTTGTGAGGATCTGTAACAGAATCTATCGTCTTCTTTTCTGTTTTCTCTCTCCCTCTTCTGTAACAACTTTGTGGAGTCGATTATCAGAGCTGCTTCTTCAATCTCAGTTCCCATTACGATTTTAATTCCTTTTCCCGAAATTGAGTCTGTATCATAGTTTCCTTTCTAGCACTTGCTCTAGCATATTTCAGAATAAATATACATTTCTCTACTAATGGAAATTTTTACGAAATGATCATAGCAATTGTTATACAGTGCATTATATTACAAAATTGAATGGTCAGGGCCATCTCTTTTTACTCCCATCACACTTACTCCTCAATGAAGACCGTTTTATCAATGATACTCAAGAATAGATAAGGTCATGTAGAGAACTTAATGTTTAAGCACACATGAAATATAGCATTATCAAATAACTAGTTTTGGGGTTACAGGAGAACTTGAGGTCATAAATAAATGCCACTAGAATATGAGAGGAACCTAAATATCATGATAAAAGGCAACAAATCTTCTAGAATGTTGCGAGTGTATCATGATCTGCAGGGAATGAAAATATAGTAATCTTTCTAATTCTGTTACGACTGACAGACCAATAGGTTCCTTTCTGATATACATTTCTCTAATAATGGAATTTTTTACGAAATGATCATAGCAAATGTTATACAGTGCATTATATTATAAAATTGAATGGTCAGGGGCCATCCCTTTTGACTCTCATCACACTTACTCCTCAATGAAGACCGTTTTATCAACGATACTCAAGAATAGATAAGGTATTGTAGAGACCCAATAATGCATCTAATGTTTATGAGGTAGTTTTAAAATGGTAATGGCTAAACTGACACCACAAAAAAAAATATAAAATCAGATCCAAAAAGAACAATGACGTACCGATGAAGCCAACAATGCCATGTACACACGGGAAGTCATGAGCCGGTTTGGTGCTGCTTGGAAAGCCTTTTGCAGACCAAAAAGGAGGAGAGAAACCTTATCATCGAACATTGTACCTCCCCCATCAAGCAAACCAAGAAAGTTGCCCGTATCATCTGAAGGAGCGGGTTCATCAAATTTCAAATGTCCAGATATCACTAAAGCGCCCAGTATTCTAATTATCCCCACGATGATGCCATCACTTTTATCAACATTGTACACATTCTTTCGTGCATTTTCAGAACTTATTGAATAAGTTATACCCCCCAAATTTCTAAGAAAAGGATTTTCTGAGACAGATGACATTCTTTCAATGTTGGACGCTACTGCATGACCATTTTCATGTTCAGAAACACTGTCTTCTAAAGAAGAATCATTTGCCTTAAAAGAATCGTGAGGGCCAGAATCAGGGCTTAAAGCATTCGTCTTCATTACACCCATGTCTGGTTCTGGTTTTGCGGGTGACAAAGACACTGGAACATCATGGTCTCCTGTTTTTGTTTCACGCTGCAAGAGAACCAGAAGTGTCTCTATGCCGCCGCATGATAAAAATGCCTCAGCAAAGGTTTTAGCCCTAGACACATTAGGCTGAACCACTAACCTATAGATCAAGTGCAACACCCTAGCAACCTGAAAAGACAAAGTACTAACTGTTAAATCCAGAAAATTGTCACGATATAATATAAAGATCTTATGATAAAATAGCATGATTAATTTCAAACAAAAATGAATTGCAGATGATAAACAGCAGATAGCATCAATCAACATAATTGTCCATTGAACTTAAGAACTTTGAACATCTACAATATAATGTTTCTAAATTAAGATCTATCAATATTCTATCTGTATAAGAAGAGCAGACAAGGGGAACAAGAATATCCGTAAGTTTAAACAAAATCCCTTGTTCACTTTCAAATCTCCCGATAACCAACCCATGATGACCAGAAGCTCATTAATGTTCAAGGAATTCTAGTTCATGCATGTTCAAGTGCAGTGATAGCAAATGCAAGGAATTTTTCGAGGTTTTACAACTCAAACATCATATGAATATGTGTAATCTCACTCTTGCATCAACCACCAAGAAGCTTAAACTTCCATTCAAAAATGCAAATGAAATGTCTTACAAGATAAGTTCAGGAGGCATTCGCTGTTGACACTCATTCACAAGTTGTTAACCGTACATAACGTACTGATATAATCACCGATCATCAGTCATGACAATAGACTCAAAAATTAAAAGGAAGGAATATCACCTGATTTGGTTGAGGACAATCTACCATGAAGCCCAACAAACAACGTACATCTTGGGCAGCTAACAATGGGGGAGCAGCTACAATTAAAAGTTCGATGACTACCAAGAGCTCATCGACTAAAGCATTCACCTCGCCGATAACGAGCACACCATCATTTATGGACGGTGCACCGAGAGAATCGTTCTCACGAACAATCCAGTAGCATCGTCTACAACCATCAAGAAGCATCTGGATGGCATTAGCGTCTCGCATTACCGATTGCTCAATGAAAACCATGTCTGCAAGTGATGACAAGAGCTTTTTCTGGAGCCCATAACTGCATAAAGTCCAGATTTTCAGATCAAGCAGCAGAGTACTGAAAAACTGCACTTTAAGGGGGTGATTGAACTTCTGGGACTGACATAAAGATACAATTGCAGCAACAAGTTCCTCATCTGAGTCACGCTTGTCAGTGTCAACAGAAGACAGAGTCTTTAGGAGATAGTTTAAGATTCTGGACAACATTTCGGGGCCTTTTCGGCGACACACCTCCTCATTATTTCCGGGGTGCTTGATGGCCAAAGAGATAATCCTGAATATAGGAGGAGCAAGTGCAGATGTGGCCAAAGATAAACAAAGATCACTCTGCAACGGCTCAAGGGTTTTCTCCTCCACGTTGCTAACTATCAACGGAAGCAAGAACAATGGGCCCCCATGGGCCAGAGCCCACAAAGCTTCTGTAGGTCGTGTCCTCATAGCAACATGCACTTGACCAAGAACCTCTGCAGGCCTTCGTAGCATGCCTGGCAATCAGAAGATCGATACATTTTGTAGAAGCAAAGAAGACCTTAACAATAGAACTCTAAAGAGACAGAGTTAGGTGTCTACTGTCTATTTATCGATACTTTTTATGCAAGCATGGATAAATAATCCCGGAAATTGCTATACAAATAAAATGTGACGTGTAGGTACCTTTCATGGCACACATACAAATATCATAAGTTTGCTCATGGCAAGAAAAATAGCATAAAGGATGGAGTAATGCATTTCCTTCACATTCAAACGTTCCCCAGATAAATTAAATATTTCGCACAGTTCAGAACTAACTATAACTTACTGAACTTCAAGCAAAGCACAACAAGGAACAACAAATCACCAGATGAAGGAAACCGTCTCTTCCAAAACAGGAAGAGCTAAAACCATATGCAGGAGACTAAATTTAAAGCGTAGATAAACATACAATCCAAGATTAGAGAAAGAGCCTTTCACACCTGAAGCACCAGAAGGTGAAGCATCAGGACAGTAACGCCCATTAAGCAGACTAGGATGATACAGAAGATGAAGGCTTCCAGCAATTTCAGCATCCAGTAATGCACTATCCTGCGCCACTGTTCGGATGTGCTCATTTGTTGCTAGCCATGGGGAGCCAGCACCAGTGCCAAATGATGGAAGGACGTCACCTCCTCTCTTAGCCAACCGCGCCATTCTTTCTGGCCCAATGGGTTCCTTGAATATATAAACGGGGCCCATCTCAGCAAACAGAGGGCACTGCCTGCGCCGGCGTTGTAATCCGGCCATTGTTGGAGGAGGATTGGTACCAACGCAGCAAAACGCTAATGGCTTAGAAATCCTCGGAAATTCGAATGGAAGACATTCATATAAGGAACCATCTATATACAATCTCAGCTCACTTTCTGACTTTCCAAGGAGACCCTGTTTGCATGTATGTTCCAGTCCAATGAAGTACCAGCACTGAGGTTTAAATGGATGAGTAAAATGAATTGAAGCTTTACGTCCCTTCCCAACCCCACATCCGATGACTAAAAATTGTGCATGGAAATATGCTTCCATCCCCTGATTGTCAGAAGACAAGAAACTGAAAAGCCGAGGCATATGTTCAGTGCCTTCACCAGCCAGTGCACTAGCAGCTGCAGCAGCAGACATGTGAGACGATTTACCTGATGTTGCAGCAGCAGCCATAGCAATTGCAGCAGCAGTAGTTGCAGTACTTACATTGTCAGCGAAGGACTCAACATAGATCCAAGTGGCGAAGGCAAATCCATTAATAAACGGCCATCTGCTCTCCCCAGCACCTAATAGACCGGAGCTTTCACCATCAAACTCGAAAGTACTGGCTGGGCCGTGAACCTCTCCACCAGTCATGGCTTTCTCCAAAGAACGCAACAATCGAGCAGACCACTTTGTCGAGAGAGTTTTATTAACAACTTGAAGCCAGGAGTGCAAATCGTATGGGCTAAGGGAATGCCCCGCTAAGTGCTGAATGCAGTCGCAGAGAGGAGATCCATCCCATTTTATTTTCTCCGCTGAGTCGATATCCTGACTAAATATCCTCTCAGCCGAGCGAAGTAGAACCCTGAGTAAACCTGCTGAAGAGCACATTGCTCTGTTCCTAGTACAAGCACGTAAAATAGCAAGCAATCCCCTCACCATCCGAGTCCGAGGAGACATGAAACCTTCAAATTCTCCAACATCATGGAGCCAAGGAATCAGTTCACCAGAGACTATAGCAGCCCTAGAGTTCAGCATGACACTGGGTGGATTATCATTCTCATCTTCAACGGACTCCACACCTCCCATTGTGGCAAGAAGTGAATCAACGACAGAGTAACCAATTGTAACAGCTTCATCTCCTCGGAAATCCTCAGCACCACTGATGATATTTTTCAGTTTTTCCAAGCTTTCAGCCTTACCCATTATGGCGGAGTCCACTAAATGCAAAAGCTCTGGAGACACATTAGGCATAATCTGTTTAGGCTTAGACTTTTGAGGTGAGTCGACGGGAGAACCATCTCCTTGAGAATGCAAAACGGAATCAAGACTAGCCGAGGACAAAGATTCCCTGATGTCATAATCGGGATCTAGGTCAGGTCCAGGGCTTGAATAGTGGTGACCATGGTGCACACGCGGGGGAGAAGAATCATAACCAGGAGACTCTAAACTAGGGAAAGAGAACTCAATAGTGTCCTCACTTCTACAAGATGAATGTTTCAAACCATCATGACTCAAAGACTCGTTTAAGTCAGAACCACTTATGTATTGATCTTTCAATGAAACTTGCTCAAAATTATCAACATCTACAACAGGGGCAGTGGAAAAGCTTGTTTCATTTGCTGCTCCGCTAAAACTTTCTGTATGTTTACCATTTGTTTCCACTGTATCATTTGACGTACCGACACTGTCGTCCACACTAGTTCTTTCGATCTGAAATTCATAGCTCAGTCGCAAATTTTCTTCATGTTTCCTTGATACTTCTTCCTCCATCTCCTAGCCTGAATAATGCTTACACCAGCCTAAAGATTCCTCGTGTAAATAACCGGTACTTTATTCCCTACCAAAAATCATCGTAAAAATCATACTTGAAGAAGTTAGATGACTTTTCACAATTGCAGCTAATTTGGAAAGGAACCAAAAAGCATAAGACAATGCAAACTTCACAATTTCCCAAAACAAAGATGAAGAAAATTAGCATATAAATCCCGGTGAATAGGAGAAAAAGACAAGAAATCCCTGGTACCAGCATTAGATTGAAACCAAATCTTCAGGATCAATCATCTCACATACTCAAGAAACGAATGCGCAACTTCACCAAGATTTTTGTGTTACATTCCATCCAAAAAAAGCTTAAATCCCACTGAAATTGATGTAAAAAAAACTCTCGAAATCAAAACAATTCCGTCAACCCCGCCCAAATGCAGCATTCCCACCACGCCAAATACCAGCAATAACAAAAGATGAAGTAGCAATGACTCAACAAAAATCAAAGATCCAATCTTAACTCACGCAAAGCATTGCAGATCATGTTCCCGCCAACACTTTACACCAAACGAGATTGCAACATTCAAACCCACAAAATATATACTACAAGATTTGGATTTGCTCAAAAATTGCTCAAACCGACAACGTAGCTTTCAATGACTGTTCCTTACCGTGGAAACACAGCATTCGATTTGATTGATGAACGCGACGCTGCAGCATTAAATGTATAGAAGCAACGATGATCGAATGAAAGGAAAAAAAGAAAGGAGAGTTGAAAAACAGAAAATTGAAGAGAGAGAAATTGATCGAATCGAGTACAAAGCGCTAGCGAAGTGTTGGTCAAAGTCAACCGTGTCCACAACAACGCTGAGGCCCAATAGGCCCAAACATTCGTACGAGTGGTTCGAAATACTAAAGCCCAATAGGCCCAAATCATTCCTAGGCTTGTGAAGGGGTATCGTATGAATTGCTTATGGGGCTTTTTCAATTCAGGCCCCATTCAAGTTTAAAAATCGAGTTCAGACCCTGTCAGAAAAAGTAATTAGTTTCAAGGACCCGATTTCTGCATACCATTTCATCGGTCTGCGGTACCACTTCCTTGTTCTGCAGTACCACTTCTTTATTATGCAGTGCCAATTAATTGTTCTGCTGTACCACTTCATTTTTACCGCAGAAAAATGAAGTGGTACTGTACAACAAACGAAGTGGTACTGCAGAACAATCATGTGGTACTGTAGAACAAGGAAGTGGTACCGCAGACCGATTAAGTGGTATGCAGCGGGTCCTTAAAACTAGTGACTTTTTCTGACAGGGCCTGAACTCGATTTTAAAACTTTATTGGGGCTTGAATCATAATTAACTCTATTTATATTTTATGGTATTTTAACGAATACCATTCATTTTTATTAGTGTATAATAAGTTAATAAAAGAAGAGAATATGATACTCCCTCTGATTCTTAATAGATGTCGTTTAAGAATTGTTCACAGATATTAAGAAATAGAATGGAATGTCTCATATATATTTAATTAATTGTTTCCTGCTATTTAATTAATGGAATGTCTCACCATCTATGAATATTGAAAATCACATCAAAAGCGTAAAATTGGAAATATATTTAATATTTGTATTGAAATGTGTAAAACGACTTCTAATTATAAACAAAATTAGAGATGTAAAACAATCTCTAATTAGAAACAGAGGGACTATATTATATATATATATATATATATATATATATATATATATATATATATCAAATAGACATGGGCGCATAAATCGGTACTCTTAATTAAAGAGCCTACTGGGTCTAAAAACTGCCAATTGGTCTGTCAAGTATTTTTACTATTTACCTTAAGATTTTAGTTTATTATAATTTTATCTTGGGGTATCTACAGAAAATAGTCATTTATATAAAAAATTCGCAAGTCAGTACCCTGTCAGATTTTTTATATATATAGGTACCTATTTGATGCGGGTGCGACCCCGATCAACAAGATTTATGGTCCGAGAAATAAAGGTGAGGGCCGGTTCGGATGAAATCGTGGATGGAATATTAAGAAAGAGGACGGAAAAGTAAAGAGACGATGATTTACGTGGTTCGGATTCGGGTGAATCCTACGTCCACGGGCCGCCGGAGAATATTCACTAATAACGGAAGAAGATTACACACTCAAGCTCACTTTCTCTCTTATTTACAAATGATTCCCAGCTATGAACAGTAGAAGAAGATAAAGAGAGGGAGAGAGAGTATCTATGTGTGTTCTTGGTGTGTTAGTGTGTGTGGGGCGTGTAGAAGATGATGTAGAATGGCTAAGAGCCACTTATTTATACTATTCACGCATCTAGGGTTTCATACTGCCCTTCTTCGTCAGATCTCCCAGACACTCTCCCAGCTCTTCCGAGCTCTTCTTCTGGCCCTTCCACATAGTTCCGTAGCTTCCTGGGATATCTCCCTCTTCAGGTCTACTGGACACTTCCTTAGCTCTCTCGATTACTTCCTTTAGTCCTTCTGGATAGCTCCGTAGCTTCCTGGGACATCTCCCTCTTCAGGTCTACTGGACACTTCCTTAGTTCTTCCTTTGGTCCTTCTGGATAGGTCCGTAGCTTCCTGGGACATCTCCCTAGCTCCTCCCAATATCACCTTCGTGCATTGCCTCTAGTCGAGCTTCGCACTTAGTCCTTCTCGGGCACTTCATTGGACTCTTCTGAATAGTTCCGTAGCTCGGGGGAGTATCTACCGAGCTCCTCTGAACCTCACCTTCGTACACCGTTCTGGTCGGACCTCGTACCTGGTCCTTACCTCCTTCAGACCCAATCTCCTACTCTGTTCTTTGTAGGTTGTCAGGTCAGGAGGAATGCTGGATAGGTCACCCCTATCATCCAGTCCCCCTACTCTGAGGTGCAATATGCTAGTATTGCAGCTCGGAGTATTATTAAGAAAGCATTCCTCTTTTCATGTCCTTAAATTTCTTCTACTGTTTCCTCCCGTTGCCCAAGAAGTCCCAAACAACTCAGGACTTCGCATGTTTGCTAGCTAGCTGGGCTCTTGATCAGTAGACCAGGTCAGTACTTGTTGGTGGAAAGCTGATATTTAAAATCCTGATCACATAGATCAGGTTCCCTTCATTAGTAGAAAGCTATACTTGAAAATTCTGATGGCATAGATCAGGTCCTTATGAGTCGGACCAGATAACTCAAGTGTCCTTCTCTTAGTAGAAAGCTATACTTGAAAATTCTGATGGCCTAGATCAGGTCCTTATGCATCGGATCTTTGCTTGCCAGCATGGAGCCAGACTTAGGAACCTCGAATAAATGAATAGCCTCTTTACACGCCAGCCTCGCGCTGGCTTAGAAATCCCAAGTAGATGAGTGGGATATTCTCAAGTCGACATAAAGCTGGACTCGTAAATTAGGATCGAGCAGATCCAGCTTGTGGGTGAGAACTAACCTGGAATCCGAAGAGCTGACCTGAAAACCTGGAGGAGGTGAATCAGGTCTTCGTTCATCAGTTCGAAGCTGGACCTCTGATCGTGTAGGTTAGGCCTCCTACTAAAGGGCTGGCCTGTGAACCTTGACAAGATGGACAAGATCTCCATTCATCAACTCGAAGATGGACCCCTGGTTGCATAGATTAGGTCTCTTCATTGGCGGAGAACTGATGTATGACTCCTGTTCCAGGAACCATGTCTTTGTATGCTGGCGTGGGGGTTGTGTTACAATGCTGTAGGCCCCCTCGGTTTCCTTAGGTAAGTGGGATGTCCACTCTGTTGGCCAACTCCCTGATTGTGGCTCGTCTCAGGGGACCTAGCCGAGTTACTGAAGCATAGAGATGACACGATTGTGCAGTCGAAGGATGAGTTAGCGAGCTTGCTGCAGAATAGGAGCAGCTCACTAGAGCACGGCTGCATATCTGTCGGCAAGAGAGCACAGAGCCAGGCTGGAGCATTCGAACTGATAGCCAGGTAGAGGAGCAGGGACTTTGTTACAGAGGATTCTGTCTTAGTTGCCCGTGTAGTCTCGCACCATAGTAGCACATCCAGAATACTCTGAACTAGACGGCATCTCCTTCTGCTCCTTTTGCACGCTGGACTACTGCTTTGCATCTCGAGGCTCGACTCAAAAACCTCGTGGCAAGCTGTACTCCGATATCCTGGACACCTAATTCGAACCTCCACTTGGATATCCTCTGTGAAATAGGTCAGCCTCGGCGTGCTGACGGAGAGCTGGCTTAGATATCCTAATGTAGTAGGTCAGGTCCTAAACACCGTAGTAGAATTGGACTTAGATACCCAAACAGATAAGTCAGAAACTCGTGTGCCAGCAAGGAGCCGGACTTAGATATCCCAATCCAGACAGATTAGGCTTCCGAGTACCAGCACGAAGCTGAACTGTAGATATCCCGACGGATAGGTTGGGTCTCCTGGTGCCAGCGTGGAGCTGGACTTAAATGGATATCCCAATAGTTAGGTTAGGTTTCCCATTCCAGCACGAAGCTGGACTTAGATATCCCCCTCCAGATAGGTTGGGTCTTTGAATGCCAGCGCAGAGATGGGCTAAGATAACCCAAACAAATAGCTTGGGCCTTTCCATGCCAGCGCGGAGCTGGACTTTGATATCCCCATCCAGATGGATTAGGTTTCCTATGCTAGCACGGAGCTAGACTTATATTCACAACCACGTAGGTTGGGTACTCTGGTGCCAGTGCGGAGCTGGACTTAGATATTCCAACAGTTAGGTTGGGTGTTCCTGTGCCAGCATAGAGCTGGATTTAGATGTCCCAACAGCCAACAGTTAGGTTGGGTGTCCTGGTGCCAGCCCGGAGCTGGACTTATATATCCCAACAGTTAGGTTGGGTCTTCACATGCAACTCCGGAACTGGACTTAGATAGATACCCCAAGAGTTAGGTTGGGTTTCCTGTGCCAGCACGAAGCTGGACTGAGATGTCCCCATAGTTAGGTTGGGCCATTATGTGCCAGTCGGGGGCTGGACTTAGATAGATATCCCAACAGTTAGGTTGGGTCTTTTGGCCCCAGGCAGCATTACTGGTACTTGCATCTGCTAGCTACCCTATTCGCTACCTGTTCTCCTTTTTGCACCCTTCTTTCATGGTGTGAGAGCTGGGAGATCTGTGTCGGTTTCTGGCGACCTGCATTGGTCGTCTGGAGATCCATGCCAGACGGCTAATCCTGAAACCTGCGCCAGAATGCTAGTCGAAGTATGAATGCTATGAAGTTAGTGTTACCTGAACATGTTAGGGCTTATTGCCTTCTGTTTTGTAGTCTTGGGACTTGTCATCGGCAGATCCGTAGATCAGTAGTAATCGCTGAAAAGTTTCCACCTGGACTAGACCAGGGCTTATGATATTTGTATCCAGCCGGGGCGACATCCCCTCCACATGTACCTTTCTTCTGACATCCTGCTGCAATCATGTCCAAACATTCGTCTGAATGGTTATTGGCGGATTTAAATGTGTACCTGAGAGATGTCCGTCTAGGATGGACCTGGCGCACATTGCTTTCGTTTTCGCGACTTGGGGGCTCGTCTTCACTAGGTCCGTAGATCAACAACAGGGGTACCCTCTTGGCGCTAAGCTGGGTTCTACGGACTATGTTTCCAGCTTGGGGTTGAGCCCAGACTTAGAAGAGCCAAGTGCAGCCGATCTTGTTGCCAAGGAAAATGAGCTTGCGTTACATATGAACCAGCTCGTGGAGGAACGGCAAACCTTGATTGAACATAGGCTAAGGACTTGTTGGCAGAGAGGCAGAAGGTTGTGAAGGCTATTCTGGAGCGAGCCTTCGATGCGCTCTGCCAAAAATATCTCTCCACCTCTCGTACGACACTTCTTCTTGGGAGTTTTGCTGCTGGACGAGAGGCAGCTTCCACCCTGGCTGTAGCGGTGGCGGCTATGAGCGCTCCTCGGGCCTTTAAAGGGGATCCTAAGGCGACTCTTAATTCCACCTTCTGGCTCACTAGAGCGCCTCCCTGCTGCGCTCGCATCCGAACACACATTTGAAGAGTTAGTGACGGATTTAAACATGTACCTGAACGATATCCGCCTAAGTCGGACATGATTCTTTTCGTTCTCGTGGGTCGGATGCCCATCATCACAAGGTCCGCAGACCGACTGGGGAGGCTCCAACCTGGAAATAGGCTAGGGCCTTCGGGCCTTGTTTCCAGCCTGGGAGCTGAGTCAAGGTTTGGAGGCTTCGTGGCATGTTTCCTTGCCTTTTGCTTATGCCCTTATCTCCTTTCGGAGGAATTTTTCTTCTTAAGTATTCTGGGCGAGCTTTACAGTTAATGTCCGGACCTGTACTACTACCACTCTCCACTCCGTGCATTCGAAGTGAGTGAGGAGTATGCCCCCTTATCTGGCGACCTCACTCCTTTCCTTCCAAGTTGCACTTTGAGTACCCACGCTGATCCGCAGATTACCGCGCTTTGGACCTCTTGCGCCTTCCTCCCAACATCCACCTACATTTGCATCCGACACTTTCATCTTGAAGGTTAAGGACATATTTAAACATGTACCTGGGAGATATTTTTATAGGTTGAACCAGTGCCTATTGATTTCATTTTTATAGGCTAGAGGTTCGTCATCGTCAGGTCCGTAGGTTACCAGGTAAGCATCCCACCTGGAGCGTATATTCATCACAGGAACGTTTTCTCTTAAGTATTTGTGGTCCGCTTCTCCATCACCGCGGGGACCTTTACTACTACCACTCTCCACTCCCCCTACTTCGGATTGTGCTGATGTTTATTAGCACATTCGAAGTACGTGAAGAGTGTACCCCCCATTTTATCATCCTCAGTATTTTCCCCTTGTTACTCCTAGGTAGTCTACGTCAGACCTCCTTTGTAAATTGCAGTACACCGGATGTTTGCTTACGGGAGATGTTTGCTCCCTGGGGAGCCTCGGGTAAGCTAGTTCCGACACCCTCATTTTCGCTTTTGACCAGGTTCGTAGGGTACCAGTGAACCTCTCGAGCTTTCGCAAGGCCAGCATTGGCTGGTTCGGTCTTCTGTTTGGGAGTTGATTCAGAGCTTAGGAGGTTCCTTTCGTATCTCGAATGGTCCAGAGGTGGAGCTTGTCCCCATTTGGGTCCGTCAGATGTTCATCCAGGGTAACCTGGAACCTGGGTACATTTATACAAGCGCGATCGGCGCGGGGCGTGCTTTACACAGCCCTCCTGGATATCACCCAATCTAGGTTCATCAGACTTTGATCCAGGATGACCTGGAGTCTGGAATTTTAAGCGCAATTTGCGCGGCCACGTCTGGGCTTAATAATGCGCTATCTGCGCGGCCGCCTGGGCCAGCCACGTCTGGGCTATAGGTGCGCATATGCGCGGCCACGTCTGGGCTTAATAATGCGCTATCTGCGCGGCCGCATCTGGGCCAGCCACGTCTGAGCTTAATAATGCGCTATCTGCGCGGCCACATCTGGGCTATAAGTGCGCACCTGCGCGGCCACGTCTGGGCCAGCCACGTCTGGGCTATAGGTGCGCATCTGCGCGGCCACGTCTGGGCCAGCCACGTCTGGGCTATAGGTGCGCATCTGCGCGGCCATATCTGGGCCAGCCACGTCTGGGCTATAGGTGCGCATCTGCGCGGCCATATCTGGGCCAGCCACGTCTGGGCTATAAGTGCGCATCTGCGCGGCCACATCTGGGCCAGCCACGTCTGGGCTATAGGTGCGCATATGCGCGGCCACGTCTGGGCCAGCCACGTCTGGGCTATAGGTGCGCATCTGCGCGGCCACGTCTGGGCCAGCCACGTCTGGGCTATAGGTGTGCGCATCTGCGCGGCCACGTCTGGGCCAGCCACGTCTGGGCTATAGGTGCGCATCTGCGCGACAACGTCTGGGCCAGCCACGTCTGGGCTATAGGTGCGCATCTACGCGGCCACATCTGGGCCAGCCACGTCTGGGCTTAATAATGCGCTATCTGCGCGGCCACATCTGGGCCAGCCACGTTTGGGCTATAAACTTCTTTTCCTGCCTAGGGCCGAAGTTAGGGCTTATGGCTTCCTTTCCCATCTCGAGCTACATCGGAGCGTAGAGGTTTCGTGTCCAGCCCGGATCTAAGTCAGGGCTTATGGGGTTTCTTTCCCAGCCTGGATATGATCCAGGGCTTACAGGGTTTCAGTTCCAGCCTGAGTTTAAACCTGGGCCTCTGGACTTCTTTTCCAGCCTGGATTGAATCCAGGGCTTATGGTCTTCTGTTCCAGCTTGGGTCTAAGCCAAGACGTACAGTCTTCTTTTTCATAGTCCAGAGGCTTACCATCGATGGATCCGTAGATCATACGCCGGAAGGTTTCCGCCTGAGCTTGGTCAAGGCCTATTGTTTTCTGTAGCCAGCTGAGAGCTGGATCGGCATACCCGCCAAATCTGCGAAGCCACAACCACAAGAAACTTCAACGCACGAGACACCACAAGTGTCGTGAGATAAAAACAATAATAAAATATAGTAATTGCATACTTAAACACAGTGCGTTATGGCGGGTTAGGAATAAGCCTATACACATAAATTCTAGCACATAGCCCTGCACTCTCCCTAATATGGTGATCTAGGAAGGTCAAATTTCGAGACTGGGGTGGCTGAACTGTAGGTCGGTAGCTAAGTAGGAAATCTGGAGTTCAGCAGTAGGTCCGTAGCTAAGTGGGAAATCTGGAGTTCAGTAGTAGGCTCATAGCTAAGCAGGAGGTCAAAGGCAGTGTACGGAGGAAATACATATCCCAGCTAATCCTGACACGGGGTGTTGAAAAAGGACGGGACTGTTTACAGCCGACCAGGGGACACAAAGAGTGTGCTGGTTAAGGGACATTTTGGTCAGAAAGGGAACATGTCAGTCTGACAGCAGTACCGATTGTCTGTCCTAGGCTGTACCTTTTGGAGACCCACTGGGCTAGTGGCCCAATGGCAATAATTCTAGCAATCCAAATATAGCTCAAATAATTAATTTGAGAGCCTAATAAAATAAATCAAGCTCAACTCATTTAAGTCCCCCGACTCTAAAAGTCCCATACTTAATTTATTTTAGCAACCCGAAACAATTAATTCTAGCAAGCTATGGTAATTAATTTCGGTAACCCCAGAATAATTATTTTCAGAAATTAATTAAAATAATTCCAGATTTAAAATAATTAATTCGGCCCAAGATAATATCATAAACCCAAATATTTAAAGTCCACTAGGCCCAAACTTCTAATTGATTAAAGCAATCCAATTAATCTCATAACTCAAAGCCCAAGCCCAATAGGAACCCTAGGTGAAATGGCTACATGCCCCGAACATTATCAGAATTCTCCTTTGCCCCTCAAATTTCAGAGCTGACAGCATTTAGGCCCAATGAAAATACAGGGTTAGCCCCATAATGTTTTGAAGTTCAGTTTGACACCCCAAAAAGTTAGGAAACTTACAACCGGGCCCGAAGGTACCGTTTCCGGCCGAGAAGTCGCCGGCGACCGGAGTAGTGACCGCGACGACTGTCCTCGAGGGCACGCCGGCGGTGGTTGTTGCTGACCTTCAGAAATGGGAGACTTTGGCTCGGCTTTACTGTTAGCGTCTTCATCGTCTTGGATTAACTCAAGCCGGCTTCTAGTCGATCTCGGGGGTGGTTGTTCATGGTTGGAGAAGGGGTCTCCGCAGAAGTTCAGCCCATGGGTCCCCGTGATTTCAAGAAATCAGCGTTGATTTTCCCCATTTTTGGTGTCGATTTTCCCCATTTTTAGATATGCTCTTCGTTATTTTCTTTTGCTGCTGGGAAAGGGAGCATCCTTAGGGGCTCAATGGTGTTCGTACAGACTCCATGGCGGTATGACATCGCCCCTCGATGGTGTTCGTGTGGTCTGCCAAGGAGCTTCATGAACGGCGGGACATCGCTACGAGCTCGAAGGCAGCTGTTGTTCGCCGCTGCCCCAACGATTGGTGGCATGATGTAGGTCGGGACGGGTGGCCACTGTTGCTTCGCCGGCGGGTGGTGGTGTGGTCGCTGACGACAAGGCCGAGGTGGCCGATGGCCTTGCTCATGGCTGGGCAAACATTCGCCCCACAAGTATTCGACGAAATGCCATAGAAGAAAGCTCAAGAGCGGCAGCCCAGAAATCTACCAAAAACAGCCGTTGAATCCAACCCACGACTCCATATCTCACGTTCCAAACCCTCGTTCCCACAGACGGCGCCATTTGATGCGGGTACGACCCCGATCAACAAGATTTATGGTCCGGGAAATAAAGGTGAGGGCCGATTCGGATGAAATCGTGGATGGAATATTAAGAAAGAGGACGGAAAAGTAAAGAGACGATGATTTACGTGGTTCGGATTCAGGTGAATCCTACGTCCACGGGCCGCCGGAGAATATTCACTAATAACGGAAGAAGATTACACACTCAAGCTCACTTTCTCTCTTATTTACAAATGATTCTCAGCTATGAACAGTAGAAGAAGATAAAGAGAGGGAGAGAGAGTATCTATGTGTGTTCTTGGTGTGTTAGTGTGTGTGGGGCGTGTAGAAGATGATGTAGAATGGCTAACAGCCACTTATTTATACTATTCACGCGTCTAGGGTTTCATACTGCCCTTCTTCGTCAGATCTCCCAGACACTCTCCCAGCTCTTCCGAGCTCTTCTTCTGGCCCTTCCATATAGTTCCGTAGCTTCCTGGGATATCTCCCTCTTCAAGTCTACTGGACACTTCCTTAGCTCTCTCGATTACTTCCTTTAGTCCTTCTGGATAGCTCCGTAGCTTCCTGGGACATCTCCCTCTTCAGGTCTACTGGACACTTCCTTAGTTCTCTCGATTACTTCCTTTGGTCCTTCTGGATAGCTCCGTAGCTTCCTGGGACATCTCCCTAGCTCCTCCCAATATCACCTTCGTGCATTGCCTCTAGTCGAGCTTCGCACTTAGTCCTTCTCGGGCACTTCATTGGACTCTTCTGAATAGTTCCGTAGCTCGGGGGAGTATCTACCGAGCTCCTCTGAACCTCACCTTCGTACAACCGTTCTGGTCGGACCTCGTACCTGGTCCTTACCTCCTTCAGACCCAATCTCCTACTCTGTTCTTTGTAGGTTGTCAGGTCAGGAGGAATGCTGGATAGGTCACCCCTATCACTATTAGAATAAATTTTTTACACAATGGTACCTGTTACGCCGCAAGTACGTCATAGAACACATTTAGATATAATAGAGAAATATATTGCGATACATAATACAGTGAGCAAATGGTACATCGTATAACACATTAAGGTACCATATAGAATGTATATAGGTACCATATGTGGGTACCATATAAACGCGTGACTTGGCACGTAAAAGTCAAGACTGGAAAAATGGTACACACAATCGAATGGGTACTTATATATATATATAAAAAAAAAGTTCTGACAGGGGTACTGACTTGCAAATTTTTATATAAATGGATATTTTCTGTAAATTCACCTTTTATCTTTACTTTAAATTTTTACTTTTAAAATTACGTAATTAATAATATAAAATATTCAAAAAAAATATGTCTGCACATACCTTGCATGGGCTAAACATGCTAGTATACATAAATTTCTTCAACAGGTATATCCGTGGAGGAAAGGATCTCAATAAATTTCATCAATGCATATGTTTCTTTTTTTTTTTTTTGAAGATGTGAACCTTCATTCATATCTTAGTGGATGTCTAAGTACAAAAGCGCAGCCAACGCTTGTGTAGGCGGGGAACGCCCCTCAGCATTAAATCCTAACCTCTTCGCTAAGTAATGAGCAGCCTCATTACCTTGACGTCGAATAAAAGAGAACGAAAAGAAAGAGAATAAATTAGATAGTGAAGCACAATCCTCAAGAATGGGAGCAGTTCGTGTGGAGTCAAGGCAGCGAGTCGTAAGTCTTTCAATAATCCCTTTGCAGTCACCTTCAAAAATTGCCCTTTCCCATTTGTTCTGTAGTGCAAAACGCATCGCCCGAAGCAAAGCCATTCCCTCTATAGTTTCAGCATCGATTTCTCCCCTATGGAAATTTGTGCACCATCCTACACATGCACCCTCTGCATCCCTCGCTATGACCCCAACAGCAGCACCTCGTCGATTAGCATGGATGGCGCCATCAAAGTTTAGTTTGACAACATTCGCCGGTGGGCATTGCCACGCATGATTGTCATTCGCTTTGGTGATGCTCTGGTCGCATGGCTCTTCATTCATCTCCAACATCCCGGCCATCGCCTTTACTACAACCTCGGTCGGTGACATCAATTGGTTCTCCATAAGCCGCCTGTTTCGTGCGTCCCAAATAGCCCATAAGATAACCAGAAAACGCGAATAATCTGTCTGCTTTAATGTCGCGTGGACTTTACGTATCCACTCCTCCATCGCTCCGGCCCAAAATCTGCAAACATCAATCATGCCGCCTGAAGAATTCCAGATCGCCTTGGTCGACGTGCAGCCGAGGAAGACATGGTAGCTATTTTCGTAATAGTAGCCACACCGACGGCACTGGGGGCTCAACGAACAGCCTCGCGCGATGAGATTAGCCGATGTAGGTATAGCCTCCCGGCAAAGACGCCATATGAACGTTCTTACTCTCGGAGTAACATTAGCCTTCCATACGAAATTCCAATTCGATTCCGAGCTCGCCCCTGCTGCCCCACGAGACTCAAGAGATTTAGCTAATTTGTATGCTGACTTCACCGAGAATTGCCCATTGGCTGCATAATGCCAAGTCAGTCTATCAGCTCGCAAAGATGAACTCAACGGGACTCCCAAGATCATTTCCACATCGACAGGGGCGAACAATGATGATATTAAGTTTTCATTCCATGGCCCCCTTGGATGCACTCGTAGATCAGCCACTGTAGTTTCTCGGTATTCTGGTAAGCATGGAGACACCGGCTTAAAAGTAGTAGGGCGTGGTAACCATGGATCACGCCACACATTGATGGATGATCCCGAATGAACCTGCCAACGAATACCTGCAAGAAAAAGGGGTCGTGCGGCCATAATACCCCGCCAAGTTGATGAGGCATTACATCCGAGTTGGGCTTTAGAAAATTGCACAGTGGGAAAGTATCACGCCTTTAGCAATTGACTCAGTAAGCTAGACGGTCGTGACACGAGTCGCCAAGCTTGCTTCGCCAGCAAAGCAAGGTTAAACAACTTTATATCGCGGAAGCCCATACCACCCTCATCTTTACTCATCGTTAACTTTTTCCATGCAACCCAATGTACCTTGTTTTTCTCCGTTGAATGCCACCAATATCTAGTCATTTGCCTTTGTATCTCTTGAATAATTTTATTTGGGAGCAAGAAGCATGTCATAGCATAAGTGGGAATTGCTTGGATCACGACCTTAATTAATACCTCACGTCCGGCTTGCGATAACAATTTAGTAGACCACCCCTGAATGCGATCCCATACCTTGTCTGTAATGTAAGAGAACACTTCAGTTTTATTTCTGCCCAGCACTGATGGTAATCCCAAGTAGAGACTGTGCTTTGCTGAGTTCGAAATACCCAGCACCCTGCGGCACACTTCACGTGTTGGAGCATCGACGTTTGGGGAAAAGGTCGCAGATGATTTTTCAAAATTCACTTTTTGTCCCGAACCCAGCTCGTAGTCATGTAAGACCCCTTCAATAATTCCCATCGCCGCACTGGTAGCTTGGCAAAAAATCATCGTATCGTCTGCAAAGAGAAGGTGCGATATCGTCGGTGCTTGTCTTCGTATCGCAAAACCCTTTAGCCCTCGAACACGCTCGGCTTCTTGTAGTAGGCTACAAAAAGACTCCGTACAAATAGAAAAAGGTAAGGAGATAAAGGGTCTCCTTGACGTAGCCCCCTTGACGGTATAAGATTCCCAAAAGCTTTCCCATTAAGAGCAAAATCATATATAACATGCGAGAGACAACGTGCAATAGATGAATAAATGAATCGTGAAAGCCAAGTTTACCCATCACCATCTCGAGGAAGGGCCATTCCACTCGATCATATGCTTTGCTCCTATCCAGTTTAAGGGAACATATTCCCTCTCCAGCTCGTCTTTTATGTTTCATTGCGTGGTTGAGCTCAAAAGCTATAAGGACATTATCTGTAATAAGACGGTTAGGGATAAAGGCAGATTGGGTCTCGGATATAATAGCGTTCATCAAGTGTTTCAGCCTATTCACAATGCATTTCGAGATAATGCGTTAAAGAACATTACAAAGGCTTATCGGTCTAAAGTGAGCTATTAACTCCGGGTCCTTCCTTTTAGGTATAAGAACTATGCGTGTCTGATGCAGAGAAGGTGATGAATGACCATAATTAAGGAAGTTAAGGACATATTTAGAAATATCAGGACCAATAATATTCCAGTATTTTTGATAAAAAATCGGAGGGAAACCGTCAGGCCCCGGAGATTTAAAAGGGAACATACCGAAAAGCGCCTGTTTTACCTCCCCCTCAGTGTACTGGCGTAAGAGAGTCTTATTCATACCATCCGTGACACGAGGCGTGATAGAACGAGCTGCCCTTTCCATGTTTGATCGCGACGGCCCACTAGAACTAAATAAGTCGGAAAAGTACGAGCTCACTATATCTTCTATTCCCATCTGCTCATCGCACCACTGCCCGCTGTGGTTCTTAATCCTCGAGATTCAGTTATGCGCTCTACGAGAAGACGCCTTTTGATGGAAGAAACGGGTATTACTGTCTCCTTCCTTGAGCCACTCCAATTTACTTCGCTGTTTCCAATGCAATTCTTCTTGGAGTAGAATATCGTTTAGGCACCCTCTGAGTATTTGTTCCTCGTTACGTCGCATGTTAGTCACCTGGTATCGAGTCATCTCTTCAAGAGCCTTCATTATGCCATCCTTCTCTTCCCTCGCTCGAGCTGCTTGTTTCCTTCCCCATTTGCTTAGATTATCTCTGCACATCTTAATTTTATCCCATATGTCCATTCTTTCTGAACTTACCTCGTTACTCCAACTTTTCCTTATGATAGTCTCGCACTCCTTGATCATCGTCCATTTCGCTTCAAACTTGAACATATGATGATATCCTTGATTTGATTTTTCTTGTGGCAATAAATTCACAAGCACAGCTGCATGGTCCGAGAAAGAGGTTGGAATATTTACTACTTTATAATTAGGAAAGATGGCTGCCCATTCTGCTGTAGCTACAGCTCGATCAAGTCGCTCAAAAATTGTGTTTGGGTGTAAACCCTTATCGTTCCACGTGAATTTATTATCCCCCGAGAACCCCAAGTCGTGTAAGCTACACTCGTGAAGTACCCCCCGAAAGTCAGCCATTTGCCATGGAGGTCGGTTGCGCCCACCTTTTTTTTCATTCGATAAAAGAATCTCATTGAAATCACCAAGACACAGCCAATATGGTGAGTAAGACATTTCGCTGATTCTTCGTAGCACCTTCCAGCTATTTTTACGTTGACCTGTTACCGGGTCCCCATAGAAACCTGTGAGTCGCCATGGTTGGTGGTGATTCTCAACAATTGCATCAATATGGAAATGTGAGAACGACTTCAAAGTTAGAGTGATGTTTTTCCCCCACAGCAAACCAAGACCTCCCTTCTTACCCACAGCTTCTACACATACGCCATTCATGTTTAGAACGTTCTTCACATGCTCGAACCGTCTCTTTCCACACTTTGTTTCGATAAGGAACAACACCTCCACCTTGTAACGTCGGATAAGTATCCGACTTCGTGAACTATCGGAGCTCCCCCTAACCCCCGACAGTTCCAGCTAAGGCAATTCATAACGCTCGGCGGGGCTGACTACTAGCAGCGCCCGCCGCGTCTTCCACAACCTCCATGAGGTCTGGCATGGTTTGCATGGCTCGTTTTAATTTAGGTGCAGCATCAGAAACTTCGTCGTCCTCCATTTTACGTTTTTTCGAGGTGGATGGGGGCCTCTAGTTGAGGGGGGAGGGTGGGGTGGCTCAGATAGTGGTTCACGTTTGACAGCTCGTAACTTGGTTTTGACTGTTCGGAGGGATCTAACGTGGAAAGGTTCGGAGTGAGGGTTTAGTTTATCATGTGGGTTAGGGTTCATAGGGGTACTCAGGGTTTTCTCAGTATGGTTTAGTACTAGCTGTGGCGATGGTACGAGAATGTTTTGTAGTGGTTTGACATTGTTTAGTTGATCTTTTGTTGGGAATTGGTTCAGTGGCTCGGAAGAGGTTTCAGAGATGGTGCGGTTGGTTCGAGGTAGGTTAGTCAACGTCTCAGTGTTAACAGGGCTTGAACTAGGGCTGAGGATATTTTGGTAAAAATGACCTATATTGGCTTGGGAAGTGGCTTTTACATGTGGGAATAACACAGGCAACGGATGGGTGACTAATTGCGAGGTTGGTGGGATTGGATGTAATTGGGAAGAATTAAAATCCCCAACGTCATGGGATTCATTAATATGGATTAATGGCTGATTTTTGGTGATGTTTATGGCTGAGATGGAAAGTGGCGGGATTTTGGCAGAAGATTCCGCAGAAATAAAAGGGGTTTCATTCTTCTCCGTGGTAATGGTCGAGATATTTTTCGGGTCAGTAACGGGATGGGTCGGGTTGGGGGCCGGGTTTGAATTATGATGGGTCGGAGGGATTGGTTTTGGGTCAGGATTTTTTATGGAGGAACCATGTATACGTTGAATCATCATGTTAGGACGAGATGCGCGTAGAGATGGCGGGTATGGGTACGGACTTCCAGGCTCAAATCTCGGGTCCTCATATTTACGAGAGCATGTCGACAAAGAATGATCCATGAACCCACAGAGATAGCAAAAATTCGGTAGCCGCTCGTATTTGAATGAGATCATGGTCTCATCACGTCCTTCTACCTGTATCTTCATCACTCGGCGTAGTGGCTTTCCGACATCCATGAGTATCTTAACCCTAATAATCGAATTCCATTGATTTGAACTATCCAAATCCGTCTCCACAAAGCGGCCGAGGCTATTACTGATATTCTTCACTACAGCTTGTGAGCGAGCCCAAAACGGAAGATCATAGAGTTGGACGTAGAACTGACACCAATTTAGATCCACCTGTCTCGGATCAGTAACTTTATCGATTTCCTGAAGGATTATTAGTTGCTTCTCAAAAGCCCATGGTGAAGCATTCAAAATCCTCTGGCGATCTAGTATGTGATTAAAGCGTACCACGAATCGGATATCATCTACTTGGTACACCTCCATACCTCTGCCAGGGTTGAAGGCTGAAGTAAGAGTACGTTTTAACGCTTCGAAGTTGAACGACTTCTGCGCAAGGATTCGTCCAACAACCTCAAACCCTTCCTTATGATGCCTAAAATTCAAATCATCCCCAGATATTGTGAGCCCGTTCAATTCCTCCTCAGTCAGTTCCCATTTGCCGTGCTCCATCCAAGGATCAGTCATTCGTGCTTCAGCCCACGCCAACGAAGGTAGAGACAAACTCAGATTACGCAGTACTACCTAGAAAGGGAAACACACAGCAAATAAGGAGTTAGGGAAAGGCTAAAAAAATAGATATTTTAGAAAGGCCTAAGGTTTGACATGGAATAATAGATCAGAGGAATAATAAGAGTGAATATATTCATTCTGAAAAACAGATAGACGATTGGAGATTGCTGGTAAACAGTTGCATATGTGGTGAGAGGTACTCCATGCGAGAAGTGACGAAGATAAACCCTCATGCGAGGGAAGAAGAAACTCTCATTATCGAGAGAAAATCACTCATACGAGAGAATTTTTTTCTACAGTTTAACATTTCTTGAGCACATACATTTATATCAATGCATATGTTTCTAAACTATCTCTTTCACGACTTCTTAACATTTGATGGTCATGTTACCGAAAATGGAAAACGGATGTGATTTCGAATTCCTTTTTGTATAAAAGATATTTTACAATATATATAGTCAAATCTAGCTTTTGAAAAAGTCGTCAAAACTGATGTGAAAGAATAATCTGATTAAGAGAAGTGATAAATCATTACGGCAATATATGGATTCACGCAAAAACTAAGAAAATTTCTCTTTTTCTTCTTTCTCCTTCCATTTTCGACAATCAGTTCCATTGAAAACTTCAACTTATCCTAATAAAAAATATACATACGTGTGAGAATGCCCATAATGTCGCCGTCCAATATCATTAATTGAGAAGTGCCCATCAACTTTATAAATTTAATACCAAAAGAAGGCTTTAACCACTGTTCAAAAAGAAAAAATGGCAGATTGCCATGAATAATAGAGCCGATTTTCTCATGTCATTGCTCGGTCAAAGTACTACACCTATCCACAAAAAAAGCATAAATATTTTTTTTTTTAATTAGTAGATCGACACTACATGTCCAATGTAATCGATTTATTGGTATTTCCAAAAAGATTTAATAGGTTCGATTATGCAAGGTGCAATAGTACAATTCACATTCGATTTAAACTAGACATAATAATAACTAACGGAAAAAAAAGGAATATATAATCTTTACTTCCTGCCTAAAAGATAATATATAATCATTACCGTCATCATGAAGTCAAAGTAGAACTTCTACGTTCGAATAAACGAACACGTGCCAAGGGTACATCCGTAGTTTTCAAAACCTCAATGGCGGTTTATGACAATATAAATTTACATTTCTACTCATCCTTTGCTCCATAACAGAGAAAATAAAAATACAAATACCATAACATTATGGACTCAATAACATCTCTTCTCATCCTTTGCTCCATAACATACACGCTATTCCTCGCCCTAACCCAACTCAAACCAAGAAAATCCACGAACCTCCCGCCCGGCCCGCACGGATACCCGATACTAGGCAACGTGCTGAGCCTCGGGCCCAAGCCCCACCAATCCCTAGCAAAATTGGCCAGGAAACACGGGGCCGTCATGTCTCTAAAGCTCGGGCACATCCTCACGGTGGTGGTTTCTTCGCCCGAGGCGGCTAAGGACGTCCTTCAGAAGAACGACCTTGCATTCTCCAGCAGGAACGTCCCGACGGCGGTGGAGGCGCTCGACCACTCGAAATTTTCGATGGTGTGGCTCCCAGTGGAAGGCCAGTGGAGGAAGCTGAGGAAGATCTGCAAGGAGCAGATGTTCTCTGCTCCCAGGCTCGATTCGAGCCAGGGTTTGAGGAGGCAGAAGCTCGAGAAGCTCTATGATTTTATTAGCATGTGCTCCGAGACAGGTTAGTACTGCATGCATCGGAGATGAAATATATAAAATTAAAATATGATAGAACAGTCGGTCATTTATTAGTGTTAGGTTTCATCAAAGATGCATAGTATAAGTATGAATCATCATAATCAACGTTGTGTCTGGATAAGGACAAAAACAGCTTAGGCAGATATCATGCTAACAAAAACCACGACCATCCATAATAAGAAAAACCAAAGTAGAAATATAGAATTAGATTATGATACACTGTCGGATAGTATAGTCATTTAAGATTAAAAAAAAAACATCCATTGTCTAGATAAGAAAATAAAATCAGCCTAGACAAATCTCATGCCAAGAGAAAACTAGGACCACCCATAATAAAAAACGTGGAATGCCTTGGGATAATATACTAATCTAAATTGCACACCCCTACATGTCATATAATTTATAAATGCACTTATTAATTATTAAATAATAATTACTAAAATAGAAGGGTAAATATGACAAAAATACAATGTAGTGGTGATTTTCTATTAATTAAATATTATTATTTTAATTCATTTTAATTGACAGACCAAACTTACAGTTTATACATGCCCTCGACACTTAATAAAAGAGTATAGATAACTAAAGAAGTGAAATGATTACTTATTAAATCAATTAAATTACAAATAGATGGACTAAATTACAAATAAAATAACTAATCAAATTGATAGTTTTTAGCCATTCTAATACTCCGTATAATAGATAGATGAAACTAAAATATGACAATACTGCCTTCAAGCTTAAGTATATTAAGTGAAGTGGTCACTGAACAGTCCGTTCCATATACACACACGCTGACTAGGAGCAGTTCATTCTCTTACAGGGCGTGTGGTGGACATAGGAGAGGCGGCGTTCACGACGTCGTTGAATCTGATGTCTTCGACGCTCTTCTCGATGGAATTTGCGACGTTGGACTCGGGCTCGTCCCACGAGATGAAGGACGTGGTTTGGGGAGTGATGAAGTGCGTAGGAAAACCCAACATGTCCGATTACTTCCCTATCCTGAAAGGCTTCGATCCCCAGGGCGTTCTGAAGGAGACGGAGTTTCACTTCGGTAAGCTCTTCGAGATATTCGATAGGATTATCGACGATAAGCTGAGGAGCAGATCATCGAAGGAGAAGGAGGAGAAGAAGAATGATTTGGTTGAGGCTTTGATTGATATTAACCTTAGAGATGAGAATGAGCTGAGCAGAACTGATATCAAAAATTTATTACTGGTGAGTTCTTTTTTAAAATTTTTCACGCAACCACACACGCAATATGTGTTTATGATTTTCTTTGTGGGAATTTGTGATTCTCTACGTTATATTGCATATATGTCATTACTTCTTTTTTTTTTCTAGAAATTCATTGAATTTGATTGGCTTCTCATCTCTAATAGTTTTGAGTGATTGGCGTAGTTGGCATGATTTATTGATATTTAGTTTACGGAATTTACTTTATCTGATAGGTCTTTATTTGGGGTTAAAAAAATATGAATTATTTTCAATATTTAATTTTGAATTTATTATTACATGAATGGCCCTCTCGTGACTATACAATCGGATTCATAAAGCACTAGATAACGTATTTTGACATATTAGTGGGCACACAAATTGTCTTTATTGAATTGTACTTTATTCACCGCACATCGTCTTAATAATTTGTTTTTTTTTTCATCCATTTTTTTATTTTTTTTTTGGTCTTCCTACAATAGGATCTATTCGTGGCCGGAACAGACACAACGTCGAGCACAGTCGAATGGGCCATGTCCGAACTCCTAAGAAACCCTAAAAAAATGTCGAAACTAAGACAAGAAATCACTGACATCATCGAACCCAACAAACCCATCGAAGAATCGGACATCACAAGACTACCTTACCTACAAGCCGTAGTAAAGGAGACCTTTCGCCTCCACCCGCCTGCCCCTTTCCTCGTGCCCCACAAAACACGGGCCGAGGCAGAGCTGAACGGATACAACATCCCTCAAAACACTCAGGTCCTAGTCAACGTGTGGGCCACGGGTCGGGACCCGTCTGTGTGGGCCGACCCGAAAAATTTCTCGCCGGAGAGGTTTGTCGCCGGCGCTGGAGATGGGTCGATGGCGGACGTGAGGGGCAAAGATTTCGAGCTGATACCATTTGGGAGCGGTCGGAGGGTATGCCCGGGATTGCCACTGGCTTACAGGATGGTTCACTTGATGCTGGCGACTTTGGTGCATGGCTTTGAGTGGAGGGTTGACGGTGAGATTGATATGGATGAGATGTTTGGGCTCACTCTTCAGAAGGCGGTGCCGCTCAGGGCGGTTCCGAGCAGGTCCTCGTGATTTGTTGAGATTTGTTGTAAGATTAATTTAATAATTTATGCATTTTGTAAGTTATCTTCGTATTTGATTATTGAAACATCGATTAATCCTGACTTTAAGAAGCTCACCTTGTTGCTTTTGGTTAGCTGGTCAAAGTCAACTATTGCAATGTATCGGGGCATATTCTTACACTCTTACTAAATTCAAGAATCGAATTGAACTTCATTGTTGGCTATGTCAAATAATTTAACTTGAATCTGGTTGTTCGCTATATGAAATGACACGGACTTCAAACATGACTAATCTCCTTGCTTTTCCAAGTCTCCAGACAACTACGACTGAATTCCATCCCAACGTAATCCAAGTTGTAACAATCTAATTGTTCTCTATATGAGACAATTCAATTTATTGAATATGAACCTCATGTCGGTTACATCGGTTGTGTTGTGTCAATGCATCTACCCATCTCCAACCGATAAACGCATACTCAAACTCAAACGCATCCTCAAACTCAAAATGCAGTAATTCTTCTCCAACCGATCAACTCATTCTCAAACTCAATAGACTGTTTTGTAATATTCACTTCCACACCAAATTTTACAAATGATATGAACAGCCCTGAATTCCGTCCCTTTTTATTAAAATAAATTATTTTAGGGGTTCTGTTGTAAGAGTTAAAAAGTTATGCGTTGGATTTTTTTGCAAACGCATACATGCGTTTTTTTCTCCGAAAAAACGAAAAATCCCATTTTTGGTTTGCGTTTTGGTATCCATTGGACTACTTTTCTTATATGTGTCCCTGTTTGCGCATCGGTTGGAGATGCTCTTAAGCGTCAAAACTGTCAAGTTTGGTCTGTAAATTAAAAGATTAATTAAAAAATAATACCGATTAAAATAAAATCACCCACCACATGATATTTTTATATTATCAATCTTACCGTCTGTTTGTCAGAACTTGCGGCTTAGAAAATAATACAAAATGGGATTTTATTCCTCAATTTTCCAAGTGGGCGGCGTAGTAGGTGTGTGTTCACATCTATTATTACTACGAGAATTTGCCTATAACATTCCATCGAACATCAGATGAAGTCTATCCCACATAAGCACAACGCAAAGACAGTCCGAGAGAAAATAATAGAGAGAAATAAAAATAGAGAATTTGTCGGGTATTTTCTCCGACTATAAACAGAGATATTGAGGATTTTCTCTTTATAGATTGAGAGGTTGTAACTCCTATATTTTTCTTCTATAGTGGGCTCTTCTTCATTGCCCGTGGTTTTTACCCTGATTTGTTTGAGGGTTTTCCACAGAAATCTCGGTGTCCATTTTATCTTAGTTGCTCAAATATTAGCCGTGATGTTATCGACCGGGTTCGCTGCCACACTAACAATTGGTATCAGAGCCTAACTTGGGTTATATATATATATATTTATCGTATGCTCTTTGGTTGCCATTAACGTGGATCCTCCACATCAGAAAATAATAGATATTATATTGCCCTTGTAACGGTTACGAAAAAGCCGGGACGAGTTCAATAATTATATGTTGCAACCCTGTCGGAGGTATCGCTCACGACTGAGCAGAAATTATGGCGGCAAATTCGTATCGAGAAGTTCAAACAGAGAAATTTCTCACTATGGAAATTAAACATAAAAGGTGATCTTACGGAAAGACGGCCGTTTGGAGGCTATCGATGGAAAACCAGCCACACTGACGGTGAGAAAAAGTAGAACGAGATGGATGGAAGCGCTGTCACAAATCTCCATCTGGCACTAGCAGATGAGATATTGTCAGCATCGAAGAGAAGAAAACGACAAAGGAAATATGGGACCACCTAACCAATCTGTACGAATCTACTTCGATGAAGAGAAAATTGTTCACCTTGATGTATGAATCTACTTCGATGACGGAGCATCTCAACGTCTTGAATACTCTATTTTCCCAGCTAACATCGTTGGGGTATAAAATGGCGGCTAAAGATCGTGCGGGAATTCTACTTCAAAGCCTGCCTGATTTGTATGATCAACTCATTATCAACTTGACGAACAATGCGAAAGAACTGGTCTTCAATAACATCGCAACTACCTTGAAGAAGAAAATCGGCGAAAGAACTAGGAGGACCAATAAGCAGGCTCTCAACAAGTCGAAGTTTTGACGGTGATGAGACGTAGATCAACGGAACGTGGTTCAAGTGGGAGTCACACTCAAGGCAGGGAAAAATCAAGAAGTGAAAAGAAGGATATGAAATGTTACCACTGGGGAAAGAATGGTCACCTGAAAGAAGGATTGTTGGAGCCTGAAGAAATCCAATCCTCAAGGAAATCTGGCAAACGCGTCAGGTGGAGACGTATTGTGTAGCGAAGCTGCAATTTAAACGGAGAAGCAAGAAGGCGTATGATGAGATATGACTTCTTGACCCGACAACGTATCATATGACCTCTCGAAAAGACTGATTCAACCACTACGAACCTATCTTAGGAGGATCTGTGTACAGTTGTGAAGATAATGCCTTAAAGATCGTAGGCGCTGGAACCGTGAGGTTGAAGTTGCACGACGCAATTCGCACTATTCAAGGAGTGCGGCACGTGGAAGGTGTGCAGAAAAATTTATTTTGTGGGACAACTAGATGATCTTGGCTATGAATCGAAGTTCGGAGAGGAGTAATGAAAATATTTCGAAGCACTTTTAGTCATGAAAGGTGTAAAGGTTGCTGCAAATTTGTATATGCTGTTGGGAGAGGCGATGCAAAAAGGGGAAGCGTTTGTGGCTTCGGGAAATTCAAATGAGAGATCTACTATGTTGTGGCATTAGAAGCTCGGTCATATGTCGAAACAAGGAATGAAAATTCTTGCGGGCCAAAATCTAATTCCAGGTCTCACGAAGGTGTCACTACCAGTCTTTGAGCATTGCGTGGCAACAAGCAGCATCGAATACAGTTCAACACATCAAATTCTAGAAGAAACGATATTCGGTTCATTCTGATGTATGGCAGTCACCAGTTTCATCCCGATGAGGAGGGGAGTATTTCGTGTCATTTATCAACGATTACTCGTGGAAAGTTGGGTGTATATCATCACAGTAAGGTAGATGTGCTCATTACTTTCAAAAGTTTCAGGGCTCGAGTCGATTGATACATGAAAGAAGATCAAGTGTTTGAGGACGGATAATGGAGGATAATACAGGCAGGGAATTTGATAGCTTTTGCAAAGGGGGAGGCATGAAAAGGCACTTCACTATGCCGTATACTCCACAACAAAATGGAGCGGCGGGGCGGATGAACAGAACTCTGCTGGAATGAACAAGAGCCATGTTGGAAGATGCATGGCTGGATAAATTATACTGGCAGGAGCAGTCAACACCGCCTGCTACGTGATCAATCGATCGCCTTCAACAGCAGTTGATCAAAAGACGCCAATAGAGATGCGGACCGGAAAGCCATCGGATTATTCCAAACTCCATGTATTTGGGAGTCCTGTGTACGTAATGTACAACGCCCAAGAAACTACGAAGCTGGATCCGAAGTCCATGAAGTGTTTATTCTTGGGATATGCTGATGGTGTAAAGGGGTATCACCTGTGGGATCCCACTACCCACAAGGTTATCATCAGCAAGGAAGTTATCTTCTTAGAAAATAAAGTAATCGGAGAAAATGATAGCACTACAAAGGAACGTTAGACTACAACGATTACAGTGAAAGGGAAGTCTGTAGAACAACATTCTTCTGAAGCAGCACCGGAGCACGAAAGGGTCAAGTGAATCTTCAGAGCTAGAACTTAGAAGGGGCACACGCAAAAGAGCCACATCATCCTGTCATGAAGATTACTATATGGACAGCAACGTTGCATACTGTCTTCTAACTGATGACGGAGAACCATCAACTCTTCAAGAATCACTGATCAGTTCAGATGCAGATCAATGGTTGGCGGCAATGCAAGAAGAAATTGAAGATCTACAGAAAAATAAGACTTGGGAGCTGGTGTCACTATCGACTGGCAGAAAGGCCAGCGGCAATAAATGGGTCTTTTAGATCAAGCGGCACAGTGACGATCAAGTGGAGAGGTTTCGTGCACGACTGGTGGTTAAAGTCTACGCTCGTAAAGAAGGCATTGACTTCAATGAGATTCTCACCGGTGGTTTGACTGACGAATGTTCGCGTACTCATCGCGATGTGTGCTACATTCGACCTACATCTAGGGTAACTAGATGTGAAGACGACTTTTCTTCATGGAGATCTTGAAGAAGAGATTTATATGCTCCAGTGACACGCTCGAATACTAGCAAGTGTACTATGTTGTGCAAGTAGTATAAAAAGTCCGAGTATCGATCCACGAGGATAGCTCGATTAATTCGAACATACAATTCTAACTTAAATAAGTATATATTATCTTTTATTTTGAATTAAAAATACAAATAAGCAACTATAAAATGATTAGGATATTAATTGACGACAAATGTGATTAAAGCAGATATTTCGGCACGGATTAATCTACGTCTTCATGCAATCGACTTTATCTAATCAATACGAAATAAGTCAAAGTAGAAATTCCTAACATACGTGCTACCCGCTCTTGCGTGTATAGCAACCCTATGCAAGAGTGAACCAATCAATTATATCCCTATATGACTGTGTTACTCTGCACGCATTCTGTTTTATGAATTTTCCCGAGTTTAGACGCTTTCGGCGCCTAAGGTCTCGGGAACCACACGAACGAAACCGAATTCCATCGCTGGTCGGTTTTACGTCGTGATGTTCAACACATTAATTCTAATCGGTCTAATCATCTCTCAGTCTCATAAACCAATCAATAAAACAAGTATATGACGATCAATCATATGCAGACGTTAAGATCAGCGAAGAACACATAACTTAGCACATATGATTAAATAAAGCACGATAACATTAATACGAGTTCATAATCCGGCCTAATAAGGCCTTAACCACAAAACTGACTTACGCTAACATATTAAATAGCGAAAGCAACGAAGGTTTAAACATAAACATAATGAAAACAGTAAAACGAAAGATAGAATAAGTACGCCCCTCACAGTACTTTCGTCGAACGGGTGGTGGGCGACATTTCTTAATAGCACATAGTTGTTCAATCAAGTACACACCTCTCTGCCCCAAGCATACAGCAACCCCACAAGCACGCACCTTACTCTAATCGCACAGATCGTATGGCTTTTTCACAATTAGCACATAGCTTATTAATACCTAGATGTCGAAGCTTCCCCCTCGGCCCTTTCTTTGTAAAACGTTTTTATAGATATGAGGAGGAACATGAGAGCGACCGAACACCCTCAATTTTTTCGAGCTGTTTTTCTTTGTTTCGTGCGTCCCTCGGATTTTTCATCGGTTGCCCCTTTTTTATCTGCTCTTAGTGCGTTGCTTATCATGTGTGCTCAGCCGTAAATATTGATCTTCTTTTCTTCCCTTGTTTGCGCGTTGTGTCGTGGTCATTTCCTTCAAAAATGGTGTGAACTACTTCGACTTCGATAGTGTATTATCTCTCTGTCCCTCCTTGTATATATCTTTATGTTGGGCTGCTCAAGGGCTGCTATAAATGAGCTGATCTTATTTTTATTTTTTTGGCTTCATGGGCTCATATAGTTTGGGCTGATTTTTGGCCCAAGTTCGTTCCCGAAATTTTGGTCCTTTTAGCTCTGTTACCTATAAAATATAAATAGTAACATATCCGGAGATCTAGACATATAACTACGGGATTACGCAATTTTTCGGGCCTATGATGTTCGCAAAATCCTAACTTATCATCAACCCCCAAACTAGCTTCGATCGTCCCTGATCATAAAAGCTGATAAAAACCAAATCAAGTTAGGTTTTACGTCACTGAATGAACTATCTTGTTTATTCTCATAAAAGAAAGTCGATAGTCGTCACCCAATGACTGATTAGTCAGGCATGAGACATTAAATAATGGTTCACGATCATATCATAGCACAAAAGCATCTCCAGAATCCTAACACGTATCACTCAACAACTCTCACATGGGTCGTCAATTCACTCAAAAATGTTTAATGAGATCTGTATAAAAACGCTCAGTGCACAACATAGAAAGATATTATTCCAAGCTTGCAGATATATCACATCATATTCACACAGTAGATTGAACGAATCAAAAGGTCTTTATCAAGGTTGTAATGGGGCTCAGGGTAATAAGGGTGTGACATATGTGATAAGTGGGTTAATATAGTAAAGCATGTTAGTCACTAAATCCAAATCGCTTCCCCATTTATACCCTATAGCAACAAAATACAACATAAATAATGGAAACTCGAACTACTATAAAAGCGCACTAAAAACTATTACTAAGAACTCGAGAAAATAATTCTAGAAAGCTACTGTAACCCTCTTGTTTTTTTCTGATATATTTTTTCTCACTCTTTTGTTTTCTTCTTTTTTCGATACTTTTTTTTCTCGGTTTTTTCGATCTTTCTCTCTCTATTTTTTTTTTTAATTTTCAGATAAGTAAAATAGAATACTACAACCAGATATAACATGCCGTAATCTTCTTTCCTCTAAATTAATAGATTCAATACTCCGAAGCGACTAGTAAGCTAACATGCTAACAATGGTTCGAAGAGAAGGATAACATAAAGGGATAACATGGCTAAATACCGTGGCTCCAAATCAAAGAATAAGTCTAATGATACACATTATTATCCTGCAGCAGTTAATGTAACCAGATAATCATGCTAATATCACATCACATAACACGCAAGACTTTCACACTCAATTCGGTAAATCTTATCACGACAGAAGTAAATTTTTAAAAAATTTTCATCCCCGACAGGAGATTTCACTAGTGGCGTTCAAATCAAAACCTTCACCAATTAAAACCATTCAGAAATTGAGCATCGATACCTAAACATGTAAGCATATAAAATCTAATTTGACCCCTACCCCCAAACTGGTTATCACATTGTCCTCAATGGATAAAAATTAAAGCAAAGAGAAAGTGCCACTGCCCTGAATAACGCGCCGATTGATATAGGATGAAGAGTGAGAGTTTTTTTCGCTCAATGGGTACGAGCTACCTTGATGGATCGATCACCCCGAACTGGCTCCTGCAACGAAACATAACTAGAGGGGCCCGTGATAGCGATTTGTAGATAATGAAAAATTAAAATATAACTTAAATGTAAAATAATAAATATCGATAATACTTGGGTTGCCTCCTAAGAAGCGCTGTTTTTTTTTATAGTCGTTAGCTCGACTATCAATCAGACTGATCAACGAGGATTGATGTCTCGGCTTCCGTTGTTGTTCTGGAGGTCCTTCAAATCGCTGGTATGCTCTCCAGGCGACATGGATTTGGAAGACACATAATAACGAGAAGCACTGGCATTAGTAACATTAGGTTCAACCAGAGGAATCGATGTAGTTTCCTCTAGTTTCCGATCATCGTACAAATTGAGGCGTTGAGCATTGACCGTAAATATTTCTTTTCCATCTTTGAGGATTTGTACGGCTCCGAAAACTCCACTTACTCTTCAATTTTGTTGGGAATAAACGTAGTCGCGAGTTGAAGAGTAGGACTCGATCACCGATTTTGAACTCTCTTCGTATGATTCTCTTGTCATGCCATTTTTCGTCCGCACCATGTAGAGTTTCTGGTCGCGTCGAAAACGGCAAAAAATAATATTAATCACCTTATTTACTAAATACTAGTACAGCGAAAGTAGGAATCGTCTCCACAGGGAAAATGGTTGATTTATTTCTAATTTCAAACTCGATCAATAATTATAATAATAATATTAATAATAATAATGATATTAAGGGGGGTTTGATGATAATGTTTTTAACGCAATAACGAGAAAAATATCGAGACTAACAATAATAAAATAATAGTCGAAGGAATTATTGTCTACCTAGATTTATTTAACTGATCATCAATTTAATAAAATATTAGTCAGCACAAGCATAATTGGTTATAGTTATCAACGAACGCCTAATAACCAATCTTTTCTTACTTTCTCGGTAATTAAGAGACGCTCTATAATTACTTCCCTAGTCGAAAATAATCTCCGGGACGCCCTGCAAGATTTAAAGTTCCGACAGCGTTAAATACCAAAAAGACCCGATTATTGACTAATAAACTCGGACGCTGGTTTATCAAAATCAAAGAGTTTAACCTTATAATATAACTTACACTTATGGAAAGTAGAGCAGTTTAATATTATTTGCTACTTATTGAAACTAACAAACAATTACGGATTTGTTGTTTTAATTAGCTATTGATTTACCTAGATCTCATAAACATTGGCCACTATTTATTTAACCTAAACTCATCGATATAATTAATTCAAAGGTAAACGAATACTCACGCTTTCACGAATGTGCTCGATTTCATCTCACAGTTTTAACAAACCAGGGTTTCGAATAATCCTTCGACTATGGAAATTAGCCGATAAACATATTAATATAAGAAAACGGATCTAAAATTAATTAATAATGTAGTATGTATGATAAAAGAAATCGAATACTTACGGCCACGTGGTTGCACTTCTGTGTTATTAATCCACATTAAAGAAAGCATGTCTCAATGTGAAAGAACAATGGATAGACACACACATAACCACGTAGGATGAAAGAGATCACAAACTTATGATTAAGACAAGATTATTAATATGAAATAGCTTTAATATAAAAATATTAGAAACAAGGGTAACAACATCTTAACTCAATTCACGTGTAGCTCTTAGCATAATATAGATAATGATGAACTAAAAACGAAAACAAGAGTAGCAAATGCAACTTGACTCTCTTTTAAGCTATTATGAGTAACCTTTGACTAACAATGATTCTCAACGTGGTCTACAAGAGTCGAACTCCCAGCTGCCTCGTCTGAACAAGAGCTGTGGGCTGTTGATGGGAGCGAAGATTCAAGCTGAGAGGTTCCTGCTTATGTGATGGGTCTGCTATGAACTTCAGTTCTGTGCTCCTCTCGTTGCTCTCTGTCCCTCCCTATAAATAGGTGTCAATCTTCCACATATGAAGTACATCAGTTCCATTTTTTTCAAAGATGTGTTTTGGTTCTTTTTTTTGTTTCACACACGAACATGAGAAGCTGAATTCCCGTTTCTTTTGCACCTTCGAAGTTTGAATTCTTCCAACCCAAAGGTGTTTTCTTGGTTGGCTTATGTCTCCTTGAAAGCCTTTTGTCTGCTTCATTCAACCTTCGATGTCTTCTCTTTTCCATATAGTAATATTAAAGCACAAAGATGTTTTCTTTTTTGTCTGTTTGAAACATCTTTACTTTATTGTCTTGTCCCATATAGATAGCACTATGGCAAAGCACGTACAAACATCATGTGAGGGCCCTCCACCTTGTGTCTTTTATTTGTTCATGCTTGAATTTGCCTAATAGATCTCAAATCTTCATAAGTAATGAACCATTAATCATCATTTGAAAGTCCTTGAGCATGCGTTGTGTTACGAGTCCAGGGGTTTGAATTGATATTCGACCAAAGAATCTGTGAAACATCGCATGATAATTGTTAATATGCCCAAAATTCTGAACTATGTTTCTCGGATATCTGTAAATCAAGAAATATGCGCGTAAGTGCAAAATACTCGGCCAAATTTGGATAAATAACGTCTGATTAAACATGTTTACGGATGCAAATTATTATTCTATCAGTTTCGCATTTTCGTACGCTTGCTGACGAAATTCTTCCATCTCATTTAGTTGTAGCAACCTATTTTTACCTGCCTCAGAATACTCAAAATTAGGTTTTTTAACAGCCCAATATGCACGATGTTCTAACTCGACAGGTAAATGACACGCTCCCAAATACTAGTCTAAAAGGCGAGGTTCCTATAGGGGTTTTAAAAGCAGTGCGATATGCCCATAATGTGTCATCTAACTTTAAAGATCAATCCTTCCTAGAGGCATATTGGAGACTTCTACCTGTCCACTAGTTTGGGGATGATATGGGATAGATACTTTATGCGTGACACCATATTTTGATAATAAATTGGCAAGTGATTTGTTACAAAAATGAGTGCCACCATCATTAATTATCGCACGAGGTGTGCCAAAACGATTAAAGATATTTTTTTCAGAAACCGAATGACTACACGTGCATCATTAGTCCTGCATACTTCGGCCTCCCACTTAGATACATAATCAACTGCAACCAGTATGTACTTATTAGAGCATGAAGTAGGAAAAGGCCCCATAAATTCTATACCCCAAACATCGAAGAGCTCAACTTCTAACATGCAATTCAAAGGAATTTCATGTTTTCTAGCAATATTACCCGTACGTTGACAACAATCAATAGAAGCCACAAATGTATGAGCATCTTTAAATAAATAGGCCAGAATAAACATGCTTGTAGTACTTTAAATGCAGTTCTCGTTGGACCATGGTGTCCACCCGTCAAACCAGAATGACAATGAGATAGGACAGAATTTACCTCTTCGGCAGGAATACATCACCGATTACTTGGTCAGAGCAAATTTTGTACAAAAATGGATCATCCCACAGGTAATGCTTTGCATCAGAAAGAAATTTCTTCTTATGATGAAAAGTCAAGCCGTAGGAATATCACCTGTAGCAGCATAATTTGTAAATCCGCATACCAAGGTAACGATGTATTAAGTAAAGCATATAAATGTTCGTCAAGAAAGCATTCATCAATCGATATGTTCTTATCAAGCTCATGCGAATTGTCTAGCCTAGATAAGTGATCAGCTATCACATTCTCGACACATTTCTTATCACGAATTTCTAAGTCATACTCTTGAAGTAGTAACCAACGAATCAACCTAGGCTTAGCATCTTTCTTAGCAAATAAGTGTCGCAATTCAGCACGATCAGTATATATGATAACTTTATTTAACAAAAGCTAAAGAATTTTGATGAGAGCTAATATTGGAACGTTTACCAATTAAAAAGCTGATTGGTAACACTTCATTTATTCTGAGTAACAATTCACGCATTATAGGTAACACATCATTAAGAACATTCTAGAAGGTTCATGATTGTCAGAGATATTAACAGTACAATAACTTAATATTACCACATTGCCTGCAAATAAACCACATGTCTGATAAAAATAACCGTATACGCAAAGTTTATAACGCATTTGTAGCTACAAGTACCACAAAATAGCTAATCAATACTACATTACTATTTCGATTAATTTCGTTCATAAATTCATTTCGTTCGGATGTATAAGATTGACATTCATGGAAATAGATGACATGATGAAGCTAAATCACAAAATTTCTTTAAACGACACGTTTTGCAAATGTTGATGTCAACATGTGAAAGCTGAGATAAAAAATCATGTAAACATATAGCTATTCCTTCACAACATATACTGGTATCTCTTTTAATGAGACATAACGTTATGAATTCCATGACAAACGTTTTCAAAATTCAAACGTAAACCACAAATATCATTTTATATGTCGTAAATATGTATTTGATACTTTCACGAAGTTATTTGTTAAGGAATCTTAATAGGATGGTTCGATAACGTCACCGGTACCAGATTGCCCGCACGTAAGACTACATGTTTGCTATAAAATAACAATAGGAACCTAGCAAATAACGTGTTTACAGATAATGATACCACAAAATAGGTTTCCAGTACCACATTACTAATTCTATTAATTTCGTTCATAAATGCACATTGTTCGAGATTTACAAGATTGACATCTTATAAATTGTATGATTTGATGCATTTATCACACCAAATTCCTTCAAAAGCCACATTGTTCGATTGAGGTGGATGATAGTGAATGTTCGAGGTCAATAGTTATTCAAAACATAGACTATTACTTTGTTCATTGAAACATCACATATGAATTTCAGCACGAATGTCATCAAAATTCAAAATTAAATCACAAATATCATTTTATATGTCGTAAATCCTGAAACCTTAAGGGTACACCTTAAACTCCATAAACACATAACCCTAAACGTTGTTGCGACAACTGCAACAATTTGTAACACATAAACAACTTTTAGTAACATATTTAACTAATGGATAACAGTTAAATAGTTATTAGTAACACATTTGCACTGATTTAACAATCCCGCTCAAAATCCCAATCGTGGCATAAATCCCGCCCACTTAACCCAATCAATCCACGAATCCCGCCTAAAATTTAGCAAGTATAGTAAATCTATCCAAATTCATCCAAAACCAATATCCCGCCCAAAATTTATCGAAGCAGTTCTGTTAAAAAAAATACCATATCAATACTTATGAAAAATAGTAGAATGACATAATATACCAATTCAGATATACCAAGTAATGCTTCAATTTCAGGTAGTAACAGTTCAATGCCAAAAATTAACGAAACATGTCTGTTAAAAAATACCACATCAATACTTATGAAAAACAAAAATACATCATGATATACCATTTTAGCAATCCAAGTAACGCTTCTATTTCATGTAGTAACAGTTCGATGCCAAAAATTATCAAAACAGGTCTGTTAAACAAAATCCCTCATCAAATACTTATGAAAAACAAAATTAGGTACCAATTAATCGATAAAGAAGTCGATATGAGTTACCCCTTATATCATGACCCACTTTGTTCTTAGTACCATATGTTGGACCAAAAATACCACATCTATACTTATTATAAACAAATCGAAGTCAGAAGATACCACTTTGTTGGACAAAAAATTATCGTTGTTGAAAATAGCGGCCACTTACCAAATTGGTCAACACCAAATCATGGCTTGATTCATTCCACCAACCTCATATCTGCTGGAAAGGAAAGTAGATCAAGAATAATTCTTTAGCTTGATTTTAGCTAACGTCATTTCCTACCAAAGTCTATATATTATGCTACATGGTTGTGTAAAAAATACTAAGTGAGAACGAAATACACATTCATATTATCATACTTTGCTACATGGTATCAGAGCATGATTATTAACCTCTAAAAAAAAACATTCATAGAGTGCTTGAATCATCAGACACAAGAAGCTCTCTTCACAAAAAAAAATGGTCGATCTGACCAAACCCAACGAAAAGGGCAGATCAAGAAAGGCCCTAAAGAAAACCGATATCACCTCATACATCTACCCCGTAGTCAATCCGACCAATTATCGCAGCCCACGACATCCAAAGATGGCAGAAACGGCGAGCACTTGGGCTAAACCTGGCGCGGGGCCTCTAGATAGTGATAAGGAAAAAGATAAATTTCTCCGACGCAAATTGGACGACAACAATTCCAAGAACCGGTATAACGGCATCGAGAGGGAGGATTTCCCGTCGTTGTCGGCCGCCACAGCCACAAAAACCCTACCGCTGCAGGAGTTCTCAATTTACCCCTACGAGCCAAAAAGATCACACGGAGGTGATGTTAACAATTGCCATGTGAAGAACTCAGTGGCTGACAACTCACTGCCCACAATTCAGCAAAGGCACTATGGCACAACATTGCAAACAAAAAGCTATGGACCATTGATGTGGGCTAAGTCAAAGGTAAAGTCTAATTGGGCCATCAATGAGCTTGGACCTGGATCTGAAGTGGAACTTGGTGGGTCAAGTGTTCATTGGGCTGGAGCAGATCCTTCTCAAATTAGGCATCTCATAAATCAACATTAAACCAAACAGGTAAACACAACTCAGGTATGGGTCCTATTTCTCATTTAAGAAATTACACGGGCATGAGTAGTAGTGATTATTCTTGTAAAGATTTTTGGATAATCGATTCTGGTGCTACTAACCATATGACATGTAACCCAAACAATATATTTAATACTTTCAATCCAAAATATCCCCAATATGTCACCGTAGCAAACGGAGAGAGAATTCCAATAAACAAAATTGGAACCTCAAACATTTTTTCGAGAAAAATCCCAAACGTATTATATCTACCAAATCTTACATCAAATTTGTTGTCCGTAAAAAAAATCTCTACAGATCTAAACTGTAACGTCATTTTCTCACAAAACAAAGTAATTTTTCAAGATCTAAACACAAAATTGATAATTGGTGAAGGAAGACTAGAGAACGGATTATATCTAGTCGACATTCCCAATAAAGCCTTACATACTACACAAAATTCCATTAACCAAAATAAAATCTTACATAAGAGATTTGGTCATCCATCCGATAAAGTCTTAAATAAAATTTTTCCTTCCATAGTTCTAGATTCTACAAACTGTGATACTTGTAAATTTTCGAAACAAACTAGACTACCATTTTATTCTTCTACAACCAAATCCGAGAAAATATTTGATTTAGTTCATTCTGATGTTTGGGGACCAGCCCCGGTAAATTCCTATAACGGTTTTAAATACTTTGTTACATTCATAGATGATTATTCCCGTATCACTTGGCTTTATCTACTTAAGGATAAGTCTGAAGTTTTTTCGTGCTTTCAAGAATTTTTAAACCTAGTTGATAACCAATTCAATGCTAAAATTAAAATTTTTAGATCTGATAATGGTACGGAATACATTAATAAAAACTTTTTGTATCTCTTTAGAGATAAAGGCATAATACATCAAACTACGTGTGTCAATACTCCACAACAAAATGGAGTATCTGAGCGGAAAAATCGCCATCTCCTTGAAGTAACAAGATCACTTCTTTTTCAAAATAATGTCCCAAAACATTTTTGGTCTGATGCAGTATTAACAGCTGCATATCTGATTAATAGACTACCCAGTGTTCAGTTAAATCACAAAAGTCCTCTAGAAATTCTCTTAAATAGAAAACTCAATTTAAGTCATTTGCGTGTCTTTGGATGTACTTGTTTTGTACATATCAAGAGACTTGGTAAATTGGACACAACATCTATTAAAACTATATTTATAGGATATTCATCCCAAAAGAAGGGATATAAATGTTATGACCCGAAAAATAATAAACTATATATTTCTAGAGATGTAATATTCATGGAAAATGAGCCTTATTATCCAAATAATGAAAATTTAAAAGATTGTAACTTAGAAAATCAATATAACGCACCACTTCCAATGATTCAAGAAGATTCCTATCAAAATAATATCCCAACGCCTGAACCAACACAAATTTTACGAAATAATGAAACCATAGAATCAATTTCAGGGGGAGAAAATCCCAACATTCAACCTCGAAATATAAATAGTCAAAGAAGATCCACAAGGATAACTAGACAGACAGAACGATTAAAAGATTATGTAATAAATCAAGTTACATACCCTATTCAAAACTACATCTCATATAATATAATATCAGTCCGAAATATTATACTTTCCTATCAAACTTAAACAAAGAAACGGAACCGAAAAACTTCCAACAAGCACTTAGCTCAAACACTTGGTGCAAAGCTATGGCAGAAGAACTGAATGCATTGGAAAAAAATCATACATGGGACATTGTTCCTCTACCCAATAATAAAAAACCCGTCGGTTGTAAATGGGTCTATAAAATCAAATACAACAGCGACGGATCCATCGAAAGATATAAAGCAAGATTAGTAGCTAAAGGGTATACTCAAACATATGGAATTGACTATCAAGAAACTTTCGCTCCCGTTGCAAAAATGAAAACTGTAAGGATACTTTTGTCCGTCGCAGTAAATTCTGGATGGACTCTATCACAAATGGACGTAAAAAATGCTTTCCTTCAAGGAGACTTAGAGGAAGAAATTTATATGTCACTTCCACCTGGTCACAAACTAGAAAAAGCAAAGAATCTTGTATGTAAACTCAACAAATCCATTTACGGTCTAAAACAATCTCCACGAGCTTGGTATACTAAATTAAGCAACGCACTCCTTTCACGTGGATTTGAGAAAAGCTCTGCCGACACTTCTATGTTCGTTAGAAATCAAAACAAAACTACTATCATAATTTTAATATACGTAGATGACATAATTATAACTGGAAACAATAACGAAGAAATAAAAAACATAAAAAACTACTTAAAAAGTTTGAAATAAAAGATTTGGGACATCTCAAATATTTTCTAGGAATAGAAATTGCTCATTCACATAAGGGTTTATTTCTATCCCAAAGAAAATATACTCTAGATTTACTCAAAGAAACAGGAAAATTGGGAGGAAAACCCTCTAAAACTCCCATGGAATCAAAGAAAAAATTGAATCAAGAGGATGGAGAACCCCTTGAAGACATCGGGCGATTTCAGAGACTAGTAGGAAAGCTTATATATCTAACTGCCACGCGACCTGACATTTCATTTGCTGTTAGTTGTGTTAGTCAGTTTATGCAGGCTCCTAGGTCCATTCATCTCGAAGCAATAGACAGAATTTTAAAGTATCTAAAAGGAACACCAGGACGTGGAATCTGGATGCGACCAAACGACGCAAATGACATTATTGGCTACTCTGATGCTGATTGGGCAGGAAGCCATGATAGGAGATCGACGACAGGATATTGCACATTCGTTGGAGGCAACCTTGTCACATGGAAGAGCAAAAAACAGAAAGTTGTAGCCAGATCAAGTGCTGAAGCAGAATATCGGGCTATGGCTTCTACAACATGTGAGCCAATATGGATAAAACAATTACTAAAAGACATGAAGATATCATGCAAAGAGCCGATGCAACTGTATTGCGACAACCAAGCGGCAAGACATATTGCATCAAATCCAGTGTTTCACGAGCGAACCAAACACATCGAAGTGGATTGCCACTTCATTCGGGAAAAGATTCAAGCACGACAAATCGAGACACTATTTGTCAGAAGCCAAAACCAGCCGGCCGACATATTCACGAAAGCGGTCGAGAATCAAGCCTTTCAGAATATACTCGACAAGTTGGGCTTGATCGATATCTACAATCCCAACTTGAGGGGGAGTGTTGAAAATAACGGCCACTTACCAAATTGGTCAACACCAAATCATGGCTTGATTCATTCCACCAACCTCATATCTGCTGGAAAGGAAAGTAGATCAAGAATAATTCTTTAGCTTGATTTTAGCTAACGTCATTTCCTTACCAAAGTCTATATATTATGCTACATGGTTGTGTAAAAAATACTAAGTGAGAACGAAATACACATTCATATTATCATACTTTGCTACAATCGTTTACGAGTAATGGAGTAACATATCTTGATACTGTCATAACGTTAAGACGTAACCTAGTAACAATAATGAATGAAATAGTAACACGTATTCCAGATGAATCGAGTTCTGCCATATGACTTGCTTCACAGAACGTAAGGTTTAGAAGTGATGAGGTGACGATTGTTTCAAAATTCACAGAGCCTATGAAACACCCAAACTATGGGTACCTCGAATACACACAGATTAGCTACAATTGCTCTAAAATCTACTTCGATTTGGCCAGATTTTTCTCGAATTTGAACCCATATAAAAATTCATTACAAATCTTACATCGTACTTCATCAATACTAGAATAAATTCTACGTGACACGTCGAAACTGATTGATTGAACGGGAAATCGATTGTGCTCGATTCATTGTGAAAAATAGGTTTCGATTATCCGATGAAATAAATATAAAGCTGTTAAAAACATTTTACTTTCGATAAGTAACATATTATCAGTTTGAAGTAACGCTTATGGTTTTTACGGTAACAAGTCATCGTAACTCTGTAACATAAATCTGGCATCGAATACCCCTTCAGAGAACACTTTATGAAGGGCATTTTAGTCAAAACATAGTTTGAGTCTTTAGCTTTGAAATTTTCAAAAAATAGGTTCTTAAAACTAAAAAAATCCTGACAGGGTCTGAACACTAATTTTAAACTTTGATAAGGCCTGAAATGAAATCGTCCCTTATTTCAAAGTCAAGAACGTTCATGTCATCGGATTTACATAGAATATCGTGTCGAGTAGACGTGAATCAACAGTATAGAGTATACATCGTCAAAGTGAATTACTTTTGTAATATAAAAATATAAGTACGTCACTGCTTACGATAAGGCCACAGCAACGACGAACAACACAAAGTTGGAAACTAGTGCGCAATGCGTATGTGTGAAACACGTCATTTGTTCTTTTATGAATTCATAGTTTAGCCATAGATAGCTATCAACAATGAAAAATTATAAATCTGTTCCTACGTTATACGTATGTCCTTAGGGTGTCCACAACAATAGCACACCCATAATACTGCCATATCAGCTTTTCACTATATTTTTTAATATTTTATTCTATAACACTTTTATTCTACTTTTCCCACAATAATAACACTACTATAACACAGAACTCACAACTATAAATAAATAATTTCTTTTTTTCCTCCATCATTCTCTCTCCTCCTTACTACTATAATATTCCTATAACACAGTGTCATAAATATGACACAGTGTCATGCTCATGACACATCCACAATGGTGGTGTGTCATATAAAGTGCCAAATAAGCACATATGACACACATATAAACCACCATTGTGGTTACCCTTAAGGCAATTTAAATAAGTCTAACATTGAATGGTCAGAATATTACCATACATCGTTGTTTATTACATTTAACTTGATAATCTAGCGTATAGTAAAAAACCACTGTGTTAAACATCACCAATTCCTCTTTCTTGCGTTTGTTCTTCACGAGTTCCATTGAGCCCATCAACATCTTTGTTAGAAGTAGCACTTAGGTTCTTATTACAAGCCTCTTCATCGCTGCTTTTGCCCCAAAGAAGCAAGTACATACCCACCACAACAATAATAGATCCTAAAACGCTGTTCACAAGAAACTATTCTTTCATCAAGCATAACCCTTAAGAGGAGAAATCAAAATTATACGACGGTTTTTTCGGGTCGTAATCTAACCTCCCCGTGTTCATCTCTTCACGTAGAATGAATATGTCGAATACAGCGGTGAAGATTTGCAAGAAAGGACTGAAAGCCGATGTAAAGACGGGCCCACGCGCCTTCACGCACCAAGACATCGCAACGTAGCAGAATTCCGATCCCACAACTCCCTGCAATGAAAACCCCAATTTGAACGAAAACCTAATTTTTAGATACTTATAAATAGGGATGTCAATTCAGTCAGACCCCATTAAAGACTCATTCAATCTTCAAATGGTTATGAGTCCAAGGCCCTACTGTAATGAAAACCCTAATTTGAAAAAAAAAAAACGTAAAGTTTACATCATTGTGTATAGGGATGGCAATCAGACGTATTCAAAACTTATTGAATCTTCAAATGGATCTGCGCCTAAGACCCACTTAGAAGACCATCCTCCATGATTGGTCTAAGTTAGTCTATACAAGACCCATTTGTTATGGGTACGATATATACGGCCTGTTTGGTCTCAATGATAAGCCCACATAATATACATATATTGGTTTGGTAATTGAGGCCCGATATTAATTTCCAACCAATTATTTAAGTACAAGCCCCTAATTAATAAGCTGTCTTATCATGCCAAGATAACTTATTCTGGGCTTATACATAATAATAATGGGCCTTTAGGACTATAACCAACGGACCCATAAAAGATACTCCATAAAATTAAATTATATGTACTGCGTACACCACGCTAAACACTTCCAACGATCCCCTCAAACCCCATATCGAGAATCTCCGGCGATCGTTGATGGCCAAACACAGGGCAGTCGACTGAACAGAGCCGAAGAAGGACATCATCGACGTGCTCGAATAAGGGTAAGGAAAACTTTGTCCGATTTTGCTTTGGATCAAAAACCACGAAGCCCAAAGCCCGCCCGACGTAACGAGCAATGTGGACCCCAGCCGAAAGTTCCTTGGTTTCGGGCTTTTATCGATAGGGTTTGGGCCCATTTGTCTGCTCATCCTTAATGGCATACCTTTGTAGAGGGTTAGTATTAGGACACCACAAACGCAAGTTAAACTGCCCAAGACTTTGGCTTTGCCACTCTTTCTCTTGATGTTTAGTTTCTCCATTCTAAAATATTATTGATATGTAAATGAATATAAACTCGTATGTATCCTGTAAATATTCGATGGAAATATTTAGAAATTAAATCTACCTTAGTGGCAAAGCTATGAGAAATGTAAGCATGGGGACAATGTTTACGAAAGCCGTTGAAAATGTAGCCGTTGTGTAATAAAGCCCAACCATGAAAGAGTATTGCGTAAGCGTCAACCTGCGATATATATTTGGCTTACATAATTACATATATATGATATATATAACATATGGATTTGTTATTCATATCATATGTATAAACTCTCATGCATATTCATAAATTCTTACCCGAGAAGAGAGCATATGAAGATTTGTCCAATCACACGAGCTGTAAGCTTATTCCAGCTATCCCTGCAATAAATTAAACACCATTATTCTCAAATCTGCAATTTCTTTTGTTTTGTATATGAAAAATTCAAATATGGATTACCTTTCCCCGAAATATGCAAATGGGATCAATACAAATGCTGCAATGATTTGTCTGTACACTACTCCCACTAAAGCATTCATTCCTTCTTCGAGGGCTTTCTTGAATAATATATTCACTATAGAAAATCCTAAATTAACTGCTAGCATAGTCAGAAGAGGCTTTAATCTCTCGAAAAAACTCATTATTATTTATTTTAATTTCTTCTATTACTCTATCTGCATGGATATGGGCACTTGAGCCCATATTTATAGCCACCATATGGTAACATGATAAGGTGTTTACATCATACTATTATTATATTTTTTTATATATTCTTGAGAACTTACTTTCTCACTTTGCTTACTCAAGTAATTTAGATGCAAGCCATTGGAATATAGAGATTGTCGAATATTACTGCATGGCATCATCCTAGTGAGCTCATTATAATTACGTCGATCCATCTATAATAATATTATGGTGATTACTGATTAGAAGCAATTTATATTAGCACATGGCTAAATTAGGATGTCATTTGATTTGATGAAGTTACTTTTATGATATAGTTCTCCAATATAATATTATCTTTTGACCATATTGCTTAAAAAGGAGTTGCTCAGACGCTGAAAAGCATCCATTTCGTAATTTTAATTGCATCCAATACTCCTTTTGGAAAGATAGGAAGATGTTCGTGCTACTTATTAATATTATATTTAGTAAGTGGGAACAATGCGTCTAATCTTGGAATATATGTTTCATTTATGTTGAACAATATATCGGAAATGGAATTCTATCATTTCCTACATTCCCTTAGGCGCATTGAATCTAAAACCATCTCCAACCGAAAATGCAATCTCAAACGCAAACGTATTCTCAAACTCAAAATGAAGTAATTCATCTTTTACCAAAAAACTCATTCTCAAACTCAAAGTATTATTTTGAAATATTCTCTGTTATACCAACTTTTATAAATTTTCAATACTACCAAATAATATTTTATATTGTATTACTAATATAAAAACAAAAAGAAAAAGCTTCTATGACATTTTTAAGACATAAAAACATATATAAGGGCTAGTATACAAATAAAAAAACAACTTTTTTATATATTAATTTATTTTATATGAGCTCTTTAATAAACAAAATAAATAAAAGGGTTTATGTGCAAATTGAAAATTACAAACGCATAGCTTGAGATAGAACGCATATATGCGATTTAATGATGAGAGAGAAACAAGGTAACGCATTTTGAGTTATGATTTGGAGTATGGTTGGAGCATATTTACTCCATTTTTTGGATATTCCAGTACCACTGGAGATGGTATTTATTAGGTTTGCATATTATAATATTCTTTCGCAAATATAGATGTGTGAAACACATTGCATTAAAATACTTGTGAATTGTGATGATTGTTATTCCACGATTTGATTAATTGTATGTCTTATAGCTATCTCATACCCAATAGACACTATTTCCTTAAAACGATATTGTCTCACATACGAACACGGTACTTACGAGAAACAACATCGTGAAAAACCAAGCTTTCAAAATCAATATACTCAAGAGTCAACTTTACTTATAGGTAGAATCCCTCATTTTCTAATACGATATCATAAAAACATCACTATTATTTAATAGTAAAAAACTCCTTAATTATTCATCCCCAAAACTACACAAAAAACACAAAACCAAAACTAGACCAAGGGCTAACTCAATCTTCGACTTCACACCAAGCTATCACGAGCCGTCGGGCCACCACTTACACCCTGACGAGCCACGCCGGCGTGAGCCGTCGGGTCCGACGGGTACGTCGCATCGGGCCCAGTCCCGAGCATAATTAGTTGGGTTTTCGGGCGGGCGGTCGTCCCATGAGATCATATCGGGCTGGGCTCTGCGCTCGTGGGCCTCTGCTTTTTGGGCCGCTTTGTTTACGTGTAGGTCCATTTGAGCCTCAGCTTCGCGGGCCATTCGAACCTCGTGGGCCACCTCTAGCCTTGCCTTTGCCAGCTCTTTTTCGGCCTGCGTTTATACTGATTGTCGAGATCTCTGCCGCACATTGAATAGTTCAACTAATAAACTCAATTAACATCTATACTATCTATCTATCTATTATATTAAGCCTCGTGGGATTAGAGTTACTGCCTGCAATTTTGATGGGTATGTCAATTGGGTCTATAAATGCAATTTAATTCTTTATTTAATTACAAAACAATTTTTAATTAGTTACAGTTTAACCCTTTATGTTTTTTATTTTATTCAAATTATATTTAAAAATAAAATAAAACTACCTACTAGTAATCAATTTTTATTTTATTGCACACACACATATGCTAAAATACTAGTATATATTAACGCTCAACACCTCTTAAAAGCTGTCATACCCAATTTAGGTTGTTTTGTAAATCAAAATATAAAGTATCATTGTATATATATGTTAGAACACGCGTATTGAGTCTGCATAAAATACTAGTATCAAATACGCAACTTTACCTGTCAATTGTCATCAATTAGCTTTAGATTGAATCTATCAATTTCTATTCTAATATATATATATATTTATATATATATATATATATGTATATTATATATATATATAATATAATATAAGTATGAGCAATTTAATATTGGATTTTATATATACATATATATAATATAACTAGATGAGGTGGTCGCACGTTGTGCGGCTTTATGTAATTGTAACCCCGTAGCGAATGATTATAATGGTTAATATAAATTCGAAGTAGAACTATGTTAACTTAGATACACATGCAATGTAAAGTAAAGTTGTTACATAGTTTTCTTGTCGTTTCACATAATTCACATTAAGAAAAATGGGATTTTAGATAACTTTGCGTGCAAATAGACTGATTAGTATCAATATTTCTCTCACAGTAATCATAACAGATGGATGAAGTACAATACTCTACGCTCTTCTTCGCTAGGTATGGGATGCCCATGCATTGGTATAGCCATCACAACTGATTCTGCTACCTAGGTGCAAAAGAGGCTAAATGAATAAAAAAAAAATCAACCAAATTATGAAACTTCAGAACCTTATCAAATAAATATACTACTTATACCGCTGGATATTCATACTCCTAACTGCCGCTGTGTTATATTCCCCGCCTTTGAGGCAGTTGGTCCACCAAGGTATAAAGGGATTGTCTTAGTGGATTGGAGATGGATACTTTGCCACTATCAAGAAGCGTGTTTTATTTAACACCCAATGCCTGTAATGATTAATAACATTAATCTTAATCAGAGATTAGCACATACTACACATACTTTGCAGGATTGTCAAACCCTTACCATAAACCATGCAAGCGACTTGACACCCGAGTGAAACCATAAGAAGGCATCCTGTAGTAGACTTAAGGTTTAGTTTAGTGAAGACATTGCAGGCCAATCTCACGAGCTTTAGGTTCAAATCTGCTACTGCAGTGGCTAACACGTGAAGAAATAATAAATAATGCTCAAATATGATAAGCAAGGCACTTGACGACATTTACGCAAGTATACCTGATCGGAACCATTGTATTGGCAAGGCTTAACAAGTTTCGAAGGGTTTCTTCGGAAGATGACAAGGATCATAAAGTCAAGACTTACAAAAGAAAAAGGTAGTAGCAGCAAGCAACATTTATTCTTCAAAATATGAACCCACAATCGCACTGTCCTTGTGAAAAAGTTTCAATAGAGGTGTCAAGACACACAGGTGAAGACTCAAAAATATATCAGTTCACGTGCGACATGCATTTTCGGTCATACCTTAGAGCATCTCCAAGGGTCCTCTATACATGGAGTTGGACACCATGTATGAGGTTGGAGGAGCTCCAACGACCCCTCAAACGCCACACCAAAATTAGGGGATTGAACAGTAACACGCTATATATAGCGCGCACTGTTCACCCTCTAATATATATATATATATATATATATATATATATATATATATATATTTAATTCCTTTTATCCTATAATTATTTGATTATATGTAATCATGATTAAATATGTATTAGCTAAAACTTCGATTTATTTTTTTGATAGTGTTCTGGAAAATTATATGATTATTTCATTTACTATAAAATAAATTAATGAATATTTTAGATCACTTAATTATTGTGAAAAGTATTTCAATAAATTATTTTAAAATTCGAATTATAACGAAAATGCATACTTTAAATTAAATATAATAGATTATAGTGTGATTAATCCATATAGAGTAAAATATAGAGGAGATTGTTGGAGTTCAATGATACTGTTCAAACTCTATAGCTGGAGGAATTGTACTGTTGCAACTTTATAGGTAGAGGAGCTGTTGGAGATGCTCTTATCATAGTCCTCTTGGCAGGTTTCAAAGGCAGCCATGGGTCGAGTGAGAGGCCCGAACCGATGATGCCCTGACAGGTTACCTCTCGCATTCAGTTTGGATTGGTATTAGTACTTATGAAACTCTCTAATTGGATCGAAACAGAGATAAATCATCTGTTCTTTGTCGCTTTTCCACGGCTGTAGGCGTAGGTAAATGTATTCTTAACCACTTCTGTTGCCCAAGAAGTCAACGCTGTTTAGTCGTGCTCTGAGTTTCGTGGAACAAGGAGGAGGAAGAGAGAAAACACGATGAGTAGTATTAGGGGATATTAACAATATCTTGTTTGGATTCTATTTCTAATGTTGTAATGATGCGAAGACCTTTCGAGTTCCAAGAGACTATATTATAATGAAGAAATATACACTACTGACGTTTCTGCTGCAACAAGTAATACAGTGATATAATTGACATGCTTAAAACGGTACTGACATGCTTCAAAATCTTTGTCAAAGTAATAATTGATACTTGGGAACCTACCAAAAAAAAGTCTTCAATTCTTCCATACTGTTACGTGCAATCACATAACTGCTCTGACATCAACTTCAACTATGACCCGGAACTCAGAAATACAAGTTTCAAAATTTAGCTATGAAATTAAAAAAATGACCGGTAACCTGCCTTATAAACGGGCCGTATTCCCTCTTTTAGAATAGTAGTAGATATAAGTATGAGCAATTTAATATTGGATTTGGCACCTTCTCTTCCTCCCTTGCTTCGGCTTTGGCTTTGCGCATGGCGCTCATGTCGCTCAATTTTTCCTTGATGGCTTGCATGGATGCTCTAATTTCTTTATTTTTTTGAAAAAATTTACATTGATTTTGAGTTTTATTTCTTGTGGGCCTATATGTATAGGGAAATGCTACATTTAATCCCATAAAATAGGATCTCACTAGTGGGTTGATGGTTAGGTGAAAAGGGACACACGGTACATTGTTGGGCTTGGAGATATAATTTCCTCGGACTAAAATCTTTTACTATAAAAATTAATAGGGATTAAGAAATTCACCGTTGTAAATAATTTAGAAAATTGGTACCGTTCGAATTATTTAACTTGATAAGTTACACCAAGAAAATTAATAAAATATTGGATCTCGAAATAAAAATTATATAAGTATGTCGAGCATGCTCGGGTATAGGAAATGAGGCAAGCTCATGATTGATGTTGGAAAGCAACGAACATCAAATTGGTTAACAACCATCACTTTCCTTACATATGTTTTGTAATTGAATCAAAATCATTTACCATATCAATTATATGCTTGTCAATTTTGTATCATCAATTTGGTGGATTATCATATCCTTAATCTCCTCGTTATGTGCTGTTTCCAAGCAAAATTTGACGTTTGTCATATTCTTTTCTTTTTGGCAATTAATCGATCATGTGGAAATCCAACAAACACATCTCTCGTCATGTAATAAATACAAAAAATTCCCACTATGTATGATGTTATAATTTTCCCATTATAACTTCGACGATATACTAATGAGGAAGATCTAAGGGTTGATTAATTAAAAGTTAACTAGGCCATATAATCCATTAAAATTAGAAAAAAAAACACCAATTTCTCACTACAACTTCAACTTCTTGGCCAATTAATAAGCACAAACTAAGTCAACTGAGCGGATCATGACATCTCCACAATGTCATCCGTTCGAATTCACTTGAACTCTTTGTGAAACACACGTAAACTTGAACTGAATTTAGTTGAAATATGAAGACGATTAGATTCGATTTAAACTGAATTTAATCGAAATATAGAGGCTGTCGTGACGTGAGTGGGAACACATTTAAGTGGAAAGTTTACAATAAACCACATTAGTGTATGTGGGTTTTTATTATTTAACTATTTGAGGAAGGAAAAGTATTGTAATAAGAAAAATTGGATTGCTATTCACAGCCCCTTTTTCCTAGTCACCGCCCCCCTAAAGGGCTGAAAAAACACGATTTTGCCCTTTTGAATTTAAATTTCTATTTAAAGTCCTTTTCCATACAACACTTTTCATATCGCAATCACACATTCAAATCAGAGTCAAACATAACAAAAAAAAATCAAATCGCAATGAATCGTCTATTTGGGAAAGGGAAAGGTCAAAAGAAAGGGTCTATTGGCACGGATGGTAAGCAAATTCTCGTAAATTTCGTTCGTATGGACGTGAATTCTCGAACATCGATCGGATTCGATCGAAAAACTCGGCCCGGCCGAAGTAGAATTTCGGCCGACACAAGGGGTGACCGAACAACAATTTCGGTCATTCCTTGTGACGGCCGAAAAAACATTTCGGTCACCCTCTGAAGTGGCCAAAATTTTTGCTCGGCAGTGGTTGTCAGAGTCGAAATTTTCATTCGGCTGGGACGGCTGCGGCCGATATCACAGTTCGGCTCCTTTGGAGGTGGCCGAAATCTCTGTTCGGTCGCCTCTTAGAGGGGCCGAAATTCCGGTTTGGCTCTGATTTTTTTTTTCAGACTTGGAGAGGGAAGTCCACATCCCGGAGGATTCCATGGGCGACGGGATAAACTATAGTGAGCATTTCCGCGAAGGACGACGATTTCCGACCGACGTGGAAGCCATTAATTGGGCGAAAGGCGTCACTATTGCTCTTGGTTTCGAGGTGATTATTTCGTCGCATAAGAAATGCTGTACGAAAAATTGATTAGATGTTCTCGCGGAGAACGTTATAGAGGCAAGGATGATGAATTGGAGAGATTGTCGAAGTCTAACAAGTGCAGTGTCCGTTTGTAGCCATAGCCCAGCAGGATCCAGCTACTAGGGAATGGTACATTCGTACGGGCGCACCTGAGAATCCATACACAATCATCCTCTTATACAGTATCCCGAGGGACACCGCCAGACGAGCAGGTTAAGCAGCCAGGCAAAGAAGGTCGTAGAGGAAATGTCTGCTGCGCAAGCGAAACCAGCTCATATCCTCTCAGCGATGAACACGCAGAAGATAACGCGACGATCCGACATATATATAATTACGACCCTGGAGCACTTGCTCCCTATTTTATTTTTTACGAATACCCAAAAATAAATTTAATTTTTTGTACGCATATTAAGACACGACATCGCAAGTCAGTTTATAAAGGAGAAGCGAATTACTTGAGGAGACCGGTATCGCATCATCGTCGGATGACTCAAACGACGCCGCATCGTAGGGCACCTCCTCATCCTCATGTGCCTCCTCATCAGCATGCGGATCGTAATCCGCTTATACGGAATGAGAATCAGCCGCTCGCTGCCGCCTCTCCTCCTCCCGTTCCCTACGAACGGATGCATCAACGCCGCGCGCCCTCGTGTGACGCTCTCCAGATCCCTCCAACGGGGGGATCTGCTGCTCCCTCCGAGTAGGGACTTCCCACCCTTGGCCTGCAATTAGATATTTATTTAAAAAAAATGGACCATCAAAACCTATTTTCGGCCGGACCATGACCCGACCGAAATCCGACTTCGGTCTGACTATGGCCCGCCGAAATCGAAGATCGATCGCCGAGGATCCGACCGAAATCGGATTTCGGTCGTGACAGATCCGACCGAAATCCTCGGCGACCGGCGACCGATTTCGGTCTGCCAAGTCACGACCGAAATCGGGTTTCGGTCGGATCTGTCGCGACCGAAATCATGTTTCGGTCGTGACTTGGCCGGTCGAAATTTCGCTTCGGCCGTGCCGTTTTTCGCCCTATTTTGCGTCCTATCGGCCGTTTTTTCAGCCTATTTCGACCCGTTTCCGACAATCTATCTACGTACGAATGAATTTTATGACAATTTTCTTACAAATCGTGACAGCACCCCCTTTCGTTTTCCCTTTCCTTGTCGTCGATCCATTGGATTTGCAAAATTCTCTGTTTTTTTGTCTGATTTGGATGTGATTTGAAAAGTGTGTGGCAAAGGATTTTAAATACGAATTCTTACTTTTTATTATATTTTACCTTTTTAAATTAATTTAAATAACATAGGGGCAAAAACGTCTTTTTTCAGCCCTTTAGGAGGCGGTAACAAGTAAAAAGGGGACGGTAAATAGTAAGAAAAAATGTATAACCTCCTTAGGAAGAAAGAGAAAATGGACCCTTGATAGAACATGACGACAGCCTTTTGTAAATTTCCTCGAGTCCCCCCTTAAAACTCAACACTCCCACCCAGAAGAATCGGACAAAACTCAGAAAATAACATACGAACGATTCGTCGAAGGCGAAGCAAAATTATAGAGCACAGATTTCTTATGATCGAAAATCTAATTTCAAACCATAAAATTGTATATAGAAAATAATGGGTAGGTGTAAGAGGCACGCCGCCGACCTGAGCAGCACGGTGGGCGTCTGCGGGTCGTGCCTACGCGCGCGTCTATTCGCCGTCATCGCCGCGCAAGCGCAGAAGCAGCGCCAATTGCAGCAATCGCCGGCGGATCACCATGGGCTCGATTTTCCACGCTCCGTTTCGCCGTACATAAGCAGGCGCAAATCGGAGGTGCCCGCCGCAGCGCAGCAGATGAACGGCGACGGCCGGCAATCGAGGTTCTTCAGCACCCCTCAGGTGGGTCCCACGCGCTATGCGGCGGCGGAAAGTGGGGAGAATCGGCGTAAGAAGACGAAGCTATCGTCGCTTTTCCCGAATATCTTCCGATCGAGGCCCGATTCTTCGAGCTCGTGGCTGTCGAGCGTGTTCTCCACGCGCCGGAAGAAGCGCGATTTTACGGCGGAGGAGGTGGCTGCCGCTTCGCGTGAACCTACGCGTGTCAGCGACGACGACGACGACGACAACAAGGGGCTGTCTCCTGCGGCGAGATGCTTCTCCGCCGACGGAGAAGGAGAAGTAGACGACGGCGATGGATCGATCGGCGAACCATCGGCGTCGCCGTGGATGCAGCGAAGGGAAGCCACTCCCTCGAATGCTTCCGCGACTCGGCGGAGGACGGCGTCCGCGGCGAGCAACGGTCGCAATTTGTCGTCTGGGCTGACGTTTTGCTTGAGTCCCATGGTGAGGGCGAGCCCCAATCGCCGGAATTGGAGCTCGGAGACGGCGGTTGCTGGCGAATGTAGGGCGGCGCACCTGTCAAAACCGGCGTCGTTTTGCAAGAATCGGTCTCGTAAGATAGCAGACTTTGGGAGGTACAACGGCTACTGCGTCAGGTCCAACCGTTGAATCTCTCATATTTGTAATTTGACGATTTTGCCCCTAACCTTTCTTGATTTTCATCATTATATTGCCTGACCATGTTATAATACTAGATATTAATGTAAAGAAACGCGAAAAAGGAAAAGGATAATATGGGTTTCACCGCATATATATTTCATATTTGACTAACAGTGATTTACGAAATATGTTGTAACTTCTCTCTTTCCGTTGCCGTTTTATTTCTTTTAAAACGTGGTTGGATTTGTAATTATGGCTCCAAAGTAAAAGTATCAAAAAGTTGAAGTAGGTGACCAAATTGATCATTCCTGTTTGATGGGTCAGTTCCTCGGATTGGGTCCTTGTTTAGGGTCGGGTATGGTCGGGTTGGATTGTATTTCGGGTCGACCCGGTTTCATTCAAAAGTTGAATAAGCACTTTCGTCTTGACATAGTTTTCCAACAAAGTTTTCTCTATAATTTATTTCAACTGTTGTTGTATTGATGTAAGCCATTTTCTCTTGTGGGACCCCCTAGGGCTCTCATCTCATCTCTCAAGCTACGAAAATTCACAATCAGATTTTCTCAATTTTAGACAAACAACCACCAACTTATTACAGAGGGAAGATAGCATTAAATTTAATAAAACGGTTGTAACGGTCATAAACAAGCAAGTAATAAGGTTTGTGTGGTGAAAATCGAAGGTAGAAGCGATTCTCTGTCTCGAAAGTTCTAGTAAACACTCTTTCAATATAGTTGATTTGAAATTTAGTTAACCAAAAATAAAAGGGGAAAGGTACAATGTCTCTTCTGTAGAAATTACGGGTTCAATTTTATTTGAACTCTTGGACAAGCAGTCGTTCGAAGCTGTGATCGTCCAATTATCAACAGTGAGATTCAGATTTCTTTAGGCTGAATTAAGTCGTAGTGTGAAAATTATGATAATGTAAAAATCATTTTAAGAACATATACCATATTCTTATAAATTTAGTATTTTATTAGCTGCTATGATTAGTTAGAACAATATATGATGTTATGTTGGTGACAAGCATAGGTAACACACACAACCTTACTCTACATTAGAAAAATTTATATTATCCATCTTTACTTAGTAGACGACCCGACCCAATGTGTCATAATCCTAGACGACCCGACCCTATGTGTCATAATCCAATATTTAGGTGAACTGATTATTTTATATTAATTGAAATTGTCAACTGCAACTCAACGCAATTTCTAGTATTTTTGTTTTCTCTAATGTGCGATTTATCTTTTCCCACTTTGAATATTTTATTTGTAACAATTTTTATAAATATTACATCCGGTGAAAAGTGTCTTAATTGCCTCTTGGTGAGGGAAGAGGCCAACGTTTAACTCTTGAATAAATCGTATATATAGGTAATGAAGAGTCGTTGAACAATTAAGTTTTTACGTCAAGCAAACAAATTAATTATATTTATTTAGTTTATGCAACAATATTATTTGATTTCACTACAATCGGGTTTTAACGCTAGCAATGAATTCCATCACTACTCACAGCTGCACACCCCGATGTGTGTGCAACCTACATATCAAAATTTTAGCAACAAAATCATAATATTATATAAAAGATAATGCAGCAAAAACGATGAGCAAAGTGCTCGTTCAATCCCATGTTCAATTTTTTTAGTATATTATATGACAGTTTTAGTGGTAAAACTTGACAGTTTCACGACATTCTTATATGTAGTGTTGTGGAGAGTTATTGATACACCAAATAACTGACAAATTGACTAGAAATTTTGGCGTAACTGATACACCAGATTGTAGAAAATTGGCAGTTTTTAAAATGGTCCTCACCATTAATAAATAGTATAAGATAAATAACTGCAAGAACTTTAACACAAACGTATATTTTCTATACCATTATTCGGACGACAATTGGAATTATTGTGAAATTCAATTCTCAAGTGCTAGAGACGTGTATAAATTTTTTATTATTTACCCACGATCCTACATTTGATATTTGATTACATATAATTGCTCCACCAAATGACAAAGAGAGAGAAACTATGACACTTTTATTTTAATAATATCGCCCTTCTCTAATAATTCCAAAATTACGGCCTGTTATCGTGATGAATGATGATTAAAATAATGTCACTAACATGAATATGGGCAGCCTTCTTTTCATATTTTTAGCTTGTTATGATAGAGAAGAACTTTCAAATCGCAATTGAAGCAATCAAGTTTTGTATATTTAATTCCTACCAGTGATTAATTTGGAGAAATCCTATGCATACTTTAATAAGGTTAGGAGTTAATAATACATCACTACAATTATTGGGATCGTAAATTGCGATGCATTGATTTTGGCTGCCTGGCTAATCATATACTATCAACATTAAGTGTTGATATAAAAATTATAATCGCTGTCGTTCATATATTTTAATTTTGATATGATTAGTATGTGTAAGGTATCTAGAGTTCTCATAATTGTTCTGTTTAATTAAGAATGAATGTCGAATAATCATATGCCTAATCCATGTTACCTCGAATCTCCTCGTTCCTCGATTAGAGGACTACGGTTTGTCGAAAATAAAGAAAATAATAAATAAACCAAGAGTTGACTTCTTAATTAAAAAACGACGTTGACCATTCTTGATTAAGTCAACCCATTGGATAAACATACAAAGAGAGGCTTTTGCAATTAGGGATGGCAATGGGGCGGGGCGGGGGCGGGGATCTAATCCCCATCCCCGTCCCCGCGATGCATTCGGGGACGAAATCGTCCCCGTCCCCGCGGGGATCCACGCGGGGCAGGGATTCCCCACGGGGATTCTCCGCCCCTTAATTTTCTTTAAAAAAATAATATCTTTAATATAATATATAAATTTAAATATATTTGTGTAATAAATATTATATAAATTATAATTTTATATATTATAATATTTTTAATCTATATTTTGATATCATTTTACTATTATTTAAATTATAATGTAATATTATATATATTATAATATATAAAAGAGGGTTCGGGGACGGGGCGGGGATCCCACGGGGAGACATCATTCCCCGTCCCGCCCCGAGGGGATAAAATCTCGGGGATTCCCCGCCCCGTTCGGGCCGGATCCCCACGGGGACGGGGAATCCCCGCCCCATTGCCAACCCTATGCGCAATGCGTGTGTGGAGAAGTATTGACAGACTTTTATCATCCCAAAAGTTAAATATTGTATTTTTCTATCAAAGTCCATATACAATATTAGAGGAAACATTTAAAATGTCAATGGGTTCCTCTAACGTATTCTGTTTTATTCGAATATCGAATTATAGAAAAAATAGTACAAATGAAATTTGATGAAATTTAGTAGATTCTATCTATATTTATTCCTCTGATTCTTCAAGGACTTTGAAAATTCTTGGATATTGAATTTCCTTGATTTGCGCCTTCGTTGAAGTTTCTTCGTGTGCCTCGGGGCTTGATCAAGAACTTAATACATGAACTTGGAGGATGCTTTTGAATATGGGCGCTGCGTCATGGGCTTTTGGGCTTGGTCACGAAGCTAACACTTGGAGTTGATATTTGTTGAAGAGCTTTGGGATATGAAAAGAGGCAAGAGGGGCTGTCTGGCAAGAGGAGCTGTCCGTCAAGAGTAGCTGTCTGGCAAGAGCGCCCGAGGAGCCCCAGTAACCAGTCGGACAAAATATCCCGAGGAGACCCAGGAAGCTGTCTGGCAGGAACGCCCGAGGAACCCAGAAAGTAGGACAACCGAGGAGCTGTTTGGCAAGAACACCCGATGAGTTGTTGGGAAAGAACATCAGAGGAGACTACTCAAGAAGGGAAACTGTATTGACGCATTCACGCGGATTTTCCGAAAAGAGGATGAACATGGGAGAGGCACGAGCTTGAGGAGAACGTGAACGTGGGAAGATCATGATCGTGGGAAGAATGCCGAACGTGGGGAAACCGCCCAAGACCAAGCCGAGAGGCGCCGAACGTGGGGAAACTGCCGAAGACAAGGTACGCTCTTAGGAAAACTATAAATATCGTTAGTCACCCCTAGGGTGCACCATCCGTCGACACCGTTACTCTACCATTTTTACTACACTTAGCCATTTTATCACTTCACACCATTATTACTTTACATCCCTTACTATTTACACCTGGAAAATGGAAACGCCCTCTTGACTAAGGCAAGAGGGAAAAACGCCCCCACCCCTAACCCTGTTTCAGCAGCTCCCAGAAAAGCAAGAGACCACGGAAAGAGGAAGAAGACACCTCGCAGCCTGACGGCGGTAGATCGTTCATTTTCCGACCGCATCAAATTGGCGCCGTATGTGGGAACGTATTGTTCCTAAAAAATTCATTTGATGGTTGTCGGAACCGATCAAACATCGCCGGAGGGTGGCGTGCTAAATATGAAAGAGAGGAGAAGAGACCGAGGTGCAGGAGCCTGACAAGGGCGACCCCCTTGAGACACACCCCTCAGTGCTAGGGACATATTGACTCTAGGGGAGTTATTTTCATTCAGTTTCTTAGTCCTTCAATTTTTGAATTTCCTCTGCGTGTATATACTGCATTTCAATGAAAAGCATTTTATTTCTCCCTGCGAGTTTGTCCAAGAAACAAAAAATTATAATCGGACAAGGCATGCTCGCGAACAAAGCAGGAGCGAAGACCAAAGCCCTCAGGAGGCACTAAAGCCCTCGGATGAGGCATGCTCGCGGACAGAGCAGGAGTGAAGACGAAAGCCCTCGGGTGATGCATGCTCGCGGACAGAGCAGGAGTGAATACTAAAGCTCTCGGACATGAGGCACTAAAGCCCTCAGGCATAAGGCACTAAAGCCCTCGGATGAGGCATGCTCGCGGACAGAGCAGAAGTGAAGACTAAAGCCCTCGGACATGAGGCACTAAAGCCCTCGGATGAGGCATGCTCGTGGAGAGAGCAGGAATGAAGACTAAAGCCCTCGGACATGAGGCATTAAAGCCCTCGGATGAGGCATGCTCGCGGACAGAGCAGGAGTGAAGACTAAAGCCCTCGGACATGAGGCACTAAAGCCCTCGGATGAGGCACTAAAGCCCTCGGATGATGCATGCTCGCGGACAGAGCAGGAGTGAAGACTAAAGCCCTCGGATGTGAGGCACTAAAGCCCTCAGGCATGAGGCACTAAAGCCCTCGGATGAGGCATGCTCGCGGACAGACCAGGTGTGAAGACTAAAGCCCTCGGACATGAGGCACTAAAGCCTCAGATGAGGCACTAAAGCCCTCGGATGAGGCATGCTTGCGGACAGAGTAGGAATGAAGACTAAAGCCCTCGGGCATGAGGCACTAAAGCCCTCGCGGATGAGGCATTAAAAGCCCTCGGGCATGAGGCACTAAAGCCCTTGGACGAGGCACGAACACAAAGTCCTTACTCGAAGCACAAAAACAAGGCCGTAGGATAAGGCGGGAAAGAGGAAGTTGTTAGCAAAGACCTGAGCGACGCCTCAGGACCTACGCCCGACCCACAACAGAAGACAACACTTCTGAGCATTTCGTCATTACTTCTACGTCCAAAATTCACTACACTCTTTGGACTATTTAAGAGGGGGAATGTTGTTACCCCCGGATTTTTCCAGTCTTGATGAAATACTCAGAAGCCGTTAAAACAACATAAACGGAATGAGGCGGGAAGTTTTGCGAGGGAAGAAGGAGCTCACAAAGAAATGCACCCCTCTGAAAAACCTGTTAGAGGGACGGAAGGTATGCCAACCCCTCGGGAAACACACCCGAGGGACAGGAGGTATGCCACCCCCTCAGGACAATACGCCCGGAGGGTGATAAGAAGAGTCCTTTGGGATATGGAAAGAGGCAAGAGGAGCTGTCTGGCAAAAGGGGCTGTCTGGCAAGAGGAGCTGTCCGACAAGAGTAGCTGTCTGGCAAGAGGAGCTATCTGGGAAGAGCGCCCGAGGAGCCCAGTAACCAGTCGGACAAAATATCCCGAGGAGACCCAGGAAGCTGTCTGGCAGGAACGCCCGAGGAACCCAGAAAGTAGGACAACCGAGGAGCTGTTTGGCAAGAACACCCGATGAGTTGTTGGGAAAGAACATCAGAGGAGACTACTCAAGAAGGGAAACTGTATTGACGCATTCACGCGGATTTTCCGAAAAGAGGATGAACATGGGAGAGGCACGAGCTTGAGGAGAACGTGAACGTGGGAAGATCATGATCGTGGGAAGAATGCCGAACGTGGGGAAACCGCCCAAGACCAAGCCGAGAGGCGCCGAACGTGGGGAAACTGCCGAAGACAAGGTACGCTCTTAGGAAAACTATAAATATCGTTAGTCACCCCTAGGGTGCACCATCCGTCGACACCGTTACTCTACCATTTTTACTACACTTAGCCATTTTATCACTTCACACCATTATTACTTTACATCCCTTACTATTTACACCTGGAAAATGGAAACGCCCTCTTGACTAAGGCAAGAGGGAAAAACGCCCCCACCCCTAACCCTGTTTCAGCAGCTCCCAGAAAAGCAAGAGACCACGGAAAGAGGAAGAAGACACCTCGCAGCCTGACGGCGGTAGATCGTTCATTTTCCGACCGCAACAGAGGGGCTTACGTGAAATTAGGGTTCTTTTCGCTACGATTTGGGGCCAATAATCACAATTGCGGGGCAATCTCAAGGCCCTTTGGCCTTTATAATCTTCCATTATTGGATTGCTTATATCATTGACAAAGATTTTAAGGTTTCTATGGGGATGCGATTGATTATCAAGTAACCGTATAAGGGTGTAATTGCAAATAATAAATATTTCAGTTTTCCAGCATTCTTAAAGGGTTAATTAAAGATCAGGCCCTAGTAGCATATTTAAGTTTCAGTTCAGGCCCCACTTGAATTTGATTTAGGCTAAGAGACCTAGTTTTCGAAACGTTCAGTGCAAACTACCTAAAGGCTGCAAAAAGACATAAATATCCCCGACATATGCGAAATTTACCATAGGATACCTAAATGATCCGTTACAGTTGTCGAGATAATTATAACAGTCCTGGACTGGAAAAAACACTTCTGTTCATCTGGATAACAAATTGTCTATATTGAGAACAATATTACATATATTTAGTACCAATTTTATGAATTATAATACCAATACTAATACAACGAACAAATCAAAGGAAAATACCTAAATGATGCGATAAGACGTATTTAACCCTAAATATGCCAAATCGAAGAAAAATACCTGAATGATGCGATAACTAATTTTGAAATAATAATAACAATTTTGTGCTGAAGAGAAACATTTACTTTCATTTGAATAACAAAGAGTCTTTTATTGAGTACTACACGTTGTGGATGAGAATATCAGTACTAAGACAACGAATGACAAATTTGCCAGTTTTGCGATAAGACGTTTAACCCTATGCGAAATCGACGAAAAATAGCTGAATGATGCGATAACAACTTTCGAAATAAAAAAAACACTATTGAGCTGAATAAAAACAATATTTTGCATTTCGATAACAAGAGTCTTATACTGAGTACTACAAGCTGTATAGTTAATAATAGGTGGGTCATCGAGAATACCAGTACTAACACAACGAATATAAATTTGGTAGTTGTGATAAGACATTTAACCCTAGCAGTACCAACACAACGAATGACAAATTTTCCAGTTGGGATAAGACATTTAACCCTGGCCAAAGCGACGAAAAATACCTGAATTATGCGATAACAAGTTTCGAAACAAAAATAACACTTTTAAGCTAATACCGCTTAAAAGTAACACATGAATTTTTCACGTTTCTTTTAGTAAATAACAAATGAGGTCGAAGAAGTAACACCTTATTCAAAAGTAATACCGCTTCCTGCAATAACATATTCCTTACACTCAAGCGGTCAAAAGAAAAATTCAAGTTCCAAATCCGGCCCACTCTCGACGTTACTAATAACATAAAGTTGTATCGGCTTCAATTTTTCATGAGGTCTTCATAATCAAAGAGAATTTTCGAAGTTCATAAAGCATGAATGCTTCCAACACAATTCGGAATTTTTGTTTAATACGGTGAAATCTTGACTTTAATGACCGGATAATGTAAATTCGACACAGTTTCACCATGGGCCTTAGTTATCGACGATAATTATTGATGTTAATCATGGAATAACGAAGATCGTAAAATAATACCATATGTCTTGACGTTTATAACAAATGTTTCCGCAAAACGAACATATAATGAGAAAATAATAACGACTCGTCACCAGTAAATAACACATATAATACCCAAGTACAAGGCAAAGAGAATATATCGTAAAATGTTGGAAACCGCTAGAAGGTTCTAGATTGTCAGAGATTACAAACTTAATATTACCACATTTCCTGCAAGTAATACCACATATCTGATAAAAAATAACAATATAAACAAAGTTTATAAAACGTTTGGAGCTACAAGTACCACAAAATCGCAAAACAATACCACATTACTATTTCGATTAATTTCGTTTAGAAATTCATTTCGTTCGGATGTACAAGATTGACATTCATGGAAATAGATGACATGATGAAGCTAAATCATGAAATTCCTTTAAATGACACGTTTTGCGAATGTTGATATTAATATGTGAAAATTGAGATAAAAAATAATGTAAACATATAGCTATTCCTTCACAACATATACTAGTATCTCTTTTAATGATGTTAGGAATATTTTATTGTGTTCAAATAATTATTTTATCTTAGTCTTGTATTTTTTAAGTGAACTGGGCTTTAATGTTTTAGAGCCTAGTAAGCTTTTATTTGTAATGGGCTTACAAGGGCCCAAGTACAATATACCAACATGTGGTATAAGTACTAAAACCCTAACACATAGTTAGGGGTCTCGTGTGTGTGAGAAATACAAAGAAATAATTTTTGTGAGAGAAGCTCCAAACCCCTCTCAAGAACACGCACGCACGCCCCCACGATAAGTTAAATTCTTCCCATTATTTTCGTGGTTAAAATGCTAGAAATGTGTTTTAGTTGGATATCCTAGGACCAACAAGTGGTATCAGAGAAAACACGTTAGAATTTGAGCAAGTTCCTGAAATTTTTGGATTTTATTTTTCAGTTTCGAATTTCTGCCATTTCTTGAGTTTTCAAGTTGATTTTACGGATTTTGCAAGCTCAAGAGCTAATTAGGTTGTTTTCGAGTTTTTTGAAGTGATTACCCAACATTTTTCAGATGATTTGAGTGAGTTTTGGGTAGAAACCGGATCTGTTTTTCGTCAGTTACAGTCCAGAATTGGGTAGATGAACAAATCGCCCGATTTGCTACAGTACTCGTTTCTGTAACCACAGTTTTTAAAGCTACAAATCGCCCGATTCACTAGCAAATTCACTGTAGCAATTCCAAGTCAGATTGTTTCACTGTAGCAAATTTCGCCGACCACTGTAGCAAATCACCCGATTTCACTGTAGCGATTTCAAATTTCACCGATTACTGTAGCAATTCGCCCGGTTACTGTAGCAAATAACCCGATTTCACTGTAGCGAATTCAGTGTAGCTAATCAAATGTAGCGAATTAAATTCCACGCACTAAATCGCACGATTTTAATAAATAGTTCACTTGTTCCTCGCATAGCAAATCGGCCGATTTCAATAAATTCATTGTAGGAATATAAATCGCTGAATCACACGATTTGGTACTGTAGCTAGAATTTGCAAATCGCCCGATTTGAAACTCTCAGCGAATTTCAGTCATTTGACAAACAATCGCCCGATTCTGATCCTCTTTGAACAGCAATTCGTCCGAATTAAATTCGGTGAATCTTGACTTTGCAAATTCGCCCGATTTTTGCTATCGATTTCAAAACTTAGAATTTTTTAGTAAAAAAAAATCTTCATCATTCGAAACTTTAATCGGGAAATCCAATTCTCACTAAATCATCCTTTGAAATTCACACTTAAACTTTCTTGATCACAAAAAAAAAAAAGAAAGAAAATTTGAACCCAACAGTTACAGTCTGTTTTAGGCCTTTTTCGAAAATTTTAAAATATATTTTCCGGGTCCAAATTTATCGGTGAGACGACGTTTTTGTAAAAATTTGAAAGCAAATCCACAAGCGTGTCAACGATCACATATCCAACGATCTACTTAGAACATTCAAGCATAAGAAAAAGACTTGGCATTTTCTCGAAGTTTCGAAATCATCACACAGTCTTTGGGTGTACACCAAAAGTTTTCAATGCTTAAATTCTGAAAACTTCGAATCAATGGCATCTTCCACAACTCCCATAGTAAGAAAAGGGCATAGCCAATCAAATGCTATAATTGCAGCAAACCTGGGCACACGGCTATAGACTGCTTTCTAACAAAAAAGAAGGGTGAGGTGTACTACTCTAGAAAATTACGACGGATTAAGCAAACAAAAGCTGGAGTAGCTTTGATGGCAGAACAAGACAGCTGGCTCGATGAAACATCTGAAAGCGAGCAAGAAAATGTAGCCAACATAGCCCTAGTGAAAGGAGCTAAATCAGAGCAAAAGGACATGGAGGCAGACGATGATGGTAAAAACGAGGAAGCGTATTCAGAAAGGGAGGTAGAATCTATAGACCCCCTTTTGTATTTCGAACTCCAAGAAAAATTTATGGCTCTTCATAGCAAGTTTAGGTCAGTAGAAAATGAACTAGCTAAGACTATAGTCGATCTAGATATGACACGTGAAAACGTAGATAGACTAGAAACTAGCTTAGCTAATTCCGAAGTCATTTTAGCTGAATCAGCGTCAAAAGTCATTGACTTAACTAACAAAGTCTCAAACTACGAGCAAACAATAAGCAAATGTGTTGATCACGAGAGGACAATCAACGACTTGCAAGCTCGGTTTGATAACAATTATCAATGTCTGCTCACGCAGCTTCAAGAGATGAGTAATCTTGATTGCCTGCTGGAAGTAGCGCAATCAAAAATTGACAGTCGCGACGCTGAAATAGTAAAGTTGAAGACACAGGTTAGCGAGCTAAACGCTAAATTGACAACTTGCATCGACGAGCGAATCAATAAAACATGCGAGTTCGATCTCCTGAATATAGAACGTGTAAAACTGTATGCTAGGATTAAAAAGCTAGAGGACCTCCTAACAAAAAGAGGACAAACAGATCGAACGATCTTCTTGAACCAGCCTAAGGACACATAATTCTACGATCCACGTGCAGGTCTAGGCTTTGTTCCAAACCCTACTCTAGCTGTGAAGAAATCCCTAAACCCATATGATCCGTATGATATTAGCTATGAAGTGTAAAATATGCCTAAGAGGGGGGTGAATTAAGCTTTAAAAAGTTTTGGCTTTTTCTCCTTTGAAAACTACTTTTCTTTAAGAAGATATTGCAGAGCACGTTATTCCCTAGAGAGCAGTAAGATTGTCTATGTTATCTCCCTAACCCTGTTTACAGAATATCACGTTAGTCTCAGAAATCCTTAAAAAGATATCACCTAGTTATTTGCCAACGTTCCGGGTTTGTCTCACAGAAAAAGTAAATAGCAGAAAGTAAAGTGAGACGGGATTTTTATACAGGTTATATCCCTAACTTGGGTTTAATCCTGTCCTTGGGGTGTGATCTCCCCAAGAGTTCCAATCAATCACTAGGTACTACCGGTTACACTATGATTGACCCGTACACAACCGAAGCACTATGGACACTAGACCTCGCTCTAGGCTAACGCACGCCAAGTTTCGATCCACGCCGTTTACCGAGGAAACCTATTCCCCGGCTGGATGCAGCTTGCTACCGAAGTTACAGTCCAGAATTGGGTAGATGAACAAATCGCGCGATTTGCTACAGTACTCGTTTATGTAACCACAGTTTTTAAAGCTACAAATCGCCCGATTCACTAGCAAATTCACTGTAGCAATTCCAAATCAGATTGTTTCACTGTAGCAAATTTCGCCGATCACTGTAGCAAATCACCCGATTTCACTGTAGCGATTTCAAATTTCACCGATTACTGTAGCAATTCGCCCGATTACTGTAGCAAATAACCCGATTTCACTGTAGCGAATTCAGGAAACCCAGGAAACCTATTCCCCGGCTGGATGCAGCTTGCTACCGAAGGGCCACCGAATCCACAAAATTCGTCCCTCCACGTGCGTAAGACTCCACTCGTGCTCCTTTGTGCGCTCAACGTGCCCGCAGACACAACACGTCCTAAGACAAGGTTTTTAGGGTTTGGAGTTTCTAAGGATCGCTCAAAGAGTACAGATTTGCAAATGAAAGCTCAATCACAAACTACGAATGAATCGCAAAGTAAGCTCAAGTCGTCTAAGGAATTCGATAGCTTTGTGTTCGTTGTGTACCCTTCAAAGTGAAGTGTTTGTCTTCTATATAGACCCACGAATAGCTTCTACACTTCACAAGGAAAGTTAAGCACAGAATATGCAAGAGAAAGCTCAATAATCACGTGCATTAACTCAAATAATCATGCCAAGAATAAACCAATTAAGCTCAACGGTCATGCATGATCACTTACCATAAATACCACACATTCATTCCAATGTAATCTCATCCGTTAGTCAGCATATTCCATATATAATTCCACTCGGCATATTATCAATGGTAAGCTCAAACGACTGATTTCTTTCCCAAAATATGATAGCCAATCGCACATAGAAAGGTTTGATCTACTGAGTATAATGCAAAGCATATTTTCCATGTATGGTGATCTCATCCGATTTCAGCACATTCCATAAATAGACTCTATCAGCATCTTACCACATATAAGCTCAATCAATTAATCACTTTACAAAATATACATCCTAAGTCGCACAAGGAAAGCAGGATCATGATTCATTGATTTAAGAGTCATTTAATATCACACTCAACTGATATATCACTTATATTCTTTCCTAAAATAGATCAATCACATGTAAGCAGTTAATCAGAATATCCTTTCCATATATACAGCATAGTCATTCATATCCGGGTGATCACATCGATATTCCTTCCTAAAATAACTCACACGTTTTCAGCTCAATCAGAATATCTTTTCCATATATAACATACAATCATTCATATCAGGGTGATCACAGCGATACTCTTTCCTAAAATAACTCAATCTCGCAAACAATTGCATATCACTATATTTTTCATATATAGCACGCAACGAGATTCCATTCATGCGAAGACGTTCATAACCATGTGATCACATGAATATTCTAGTTAAGCATAAGATCACACAAATTCGATTTTCTAACAGTTTAATCACATTTAAGCGCTTAATCGAACATTTTCACATACTTAAACATCACACAACATGCATATCGAATTTTCTAATTTGTACCCCCCAATTTACATAATTACTTGGAATAATCAAAACTCTCATAATCATTTGGACCAAAAAGGTCTACAATCTCCCCGTTTTTGATGATGACAAGTAATTAATGCCTATCTTAAGCATATGAGTACACTCGATATTAAGCCATTTACGCACGTAGCATGTTTAAGTATCACAGCATGCGACATATGATCAGAGCAAATAATTTTATCAAATTTCGAAGCATGCTCCCCCTGTCTAATTGGTAGTATTCCCATGTAAAGCACAGCAGCAAAAACATATAGCAATTACCAGGCCATATCATATGAAATGTCACAAGTCACCATGGAATGTCACACTTTTTCAGATCATATCATACGGAATGTCACAATACCATGGAATGTCGCAAGTTATCATGGAATGTCTCAAGCTATCACATCACATCAGTTTGCTCTCCCTGCCTATGTGCGGAATTCCTTAATCCTTAACAAATTATCAAACTCAAGAGCAGAGGATTAAGACATAAGCATATAAAAGCAAGCAAGCCGATTATATTATAGCATTCTAAGATGACAAAATGAACGACCCAACACCGAACCAAAACACGACAATTATGTTATAGCATTCTAAGATAACAAAATGAACGACCCAACAGCGAACCAAAACATGGCATACCAGATCATGGCATTAATTTTCCTAAATTCTCCCCCTTCAGCATCAAAAAGGAGGGATCCAAAACACCACTAACTTACCAAAAACGTGCAACTTACCTCAACTTACTAACCCAAAAACCAGCAAAGTAAAACAACTTATTACTAAGTGCAGACGGGAATTGGGCATACTAGATCTAGGAGATCACTGGCGATAGAAGTTCTAAGGGTCGGAATCACTATCAGATGAGGTAGATGAGAATTCAGTGACATTCAGAGCCGTGGAGATCTCCTTCACAAACTTTTTTAACCCTTTTAAAGTGCAATGAGATCTCATCGAACTTCTGCCTGCTATCATCCTTGATGCCTTTGATACTCCGTCTCAAATCAGCTATGGTTCCATGCCCGTCGTCGCTCTCTAGATCCTTTTTCTTCCTGATTTCGAACGAGTGGCTTTCGGAGAGATTGGGATTTGATCAGAGCAGCCTTTCGCTTGTTGTCAGAGACAGATCCGGCGCCTTTGGTTTTCGTCACAATTGAGATCGAAGGATTGAGGAGCGAAATAATGAAGTGAAAGACTTAGGGTTGAATGAATTGAATAAAGAAGAGATTGGATGGTTAGAAAGGCCGAAAACTTCTTGGATAAGAATGAAAAGGATTTTGGAGAGATGTGATAACGATTTGACGTGAGGCAGATAAGAAAAAGATTTCAAAATTGAATTCCAAAGATCATGGCTGGATAAGGAAACTGCCCATTAGATGGAATTAAATGAAGATCAGAGGATATCTCGCGGAGATTAAGGAAGGAAATAAGTAAAGATCAGAGTTCAAAGAAAATATTGGCTGAAAATAGATTTTGATATAAATGTCGAAGAAAGTCTAAAAATAATCTCCCCCTGAATGGAAAAGTTCTTAATGGATAAGAAATATAGAAATAAGGAAAAAATATTAATAGAATCAAGGAATAAAATCGAGAAGATCCTAAAGGATAAGATCAAGGAAATACTAAAGGGCTAACATATTTAGTCACCTTTCCTATTTGAGCTCAATAATTCCTAATCGGTCACGGATATCACAGAATCTACTCTCAATAAGGGGTTTCGTGAAGATATCAGCCAACTGATCATTAGTTCCTACGAAGTTCACGCTGCTATTCCCTTTCTGAACATGATCTCGAATAAAATGATGTTTCACCTCTATATGCTTAGTTCGAGAGTGGTGTACGGGATTCTTAGTGATACTAATGGCACTAGTACTATCACAAAAAATAGGAATTTTGTTGTACCTTAAACCGTAATCACTCAAGGTCTGTTTCATCCAAAGGATTTGCTGAGAACAACTTCCTAAGGCCATATATTCGGCTTCGGTTGTGGATAGGGCCACGACATTTTGTTTCCGACTGGACCAGGTTACGAGGGAATTTCCTAGTATTTGGCAAGTACCACTGGTGCTTTTCCTATCTTCCCAAGAACCGGCGTAATCCGCATCCGAGTATCCCATTAATGGGAATTCCTTGGAATTTGGATACCACATACCATGATTGATTGTTCCCTTCAAATATCTAAGTATCCGCTTGACTGCCGTCAAGTGAGATTCCCTAGGACTCGATTGATATCTAGAACATAGACCAGTAGCAAACATGATATCGGGTCTGCTTGCCGTAAGGTATAGCAAACTTCCGATGATACCTCTATACTTAGTTTGGTCAAAGGGCGTACCTTGTTCATCACTATCAATTTTAGCGGTCTGGTGCATAAGAGTGAGAAGTACCTTGGAATCAGCCATTTCGAATTTTCAAGTAGTTCCTTCGTGTACTTCGTTTGAGATATGAATGTTCCCGTATCCAATTGCTTGATTGTAATCCAAGGAAGTACGAGAGTTCTCCCATTAGGCTCATCTCAAATTCCTGTTGCATATACTTAGAAAAATGCTCGCAAAGGGTGATGTCAGTGCTACCAAATATGATATCATCAACGTATATCTGCACAAGTAATATGTGATTCCCTTCGCACTTGATAAACAGAGTGTTATCTATTGTTCCTGTTATAAATCCCATGTCTAGTAAAAACCTACTCAGTCTTTCATACCATGCCCTGGGGCCTGTTTCAAATCATATAAAGCTTTGTTTAATTTAAAACGTGATTTGAAAATTCCTCTTTTTCAAAACCGGGAGGTTGCTCGACAAAAACTTCCTCATTTATAAAACCATTTAAAAATGCACTTTTTACGTCCATTTGGAAAAGCTTGAATCTTTTAAAAGATGCATTTGCAAGTAAAATGCGTATTGACTCAAGCCTAGCTACGGGTGCAAAGGTTTCTTGAAAATCTATACCTTCTTCTTGGGAATAACCTTTGGCGACTAACCTGGCCTTATTTCGTGTTACATTACCGTTGTCATCCAGTTTGTTGCGAAACATCCACTTCGTGCCTATTATGGACTTATCGTTTGGTCTTTCCACAAGAGTCCACACCTGACTCTTTTCGAATTGTGCCAGCTCTTCTTCCATGGCAATCACCCACGATTCATCGTCAAGCGCTTCATTCACTGTCTTAGGTTCCATGGTTGACAACAGCACGTCATGTGATTCCTCAGCAATATCGTTTCGTGCAGTTGCTCGCGTTTTGATCCCTGAAGTGATATTCTCTATGACTTGTTCAGTGGGATGGCTGGAAGCATGTTTGAATTTTCTGCGCTGTTGTTCGTCTGAAGCTTCAGGTTCCTCTGACTTAGTATCTAGTTCCAACGGAATTGCGTTCGTTTCTTTGTCATTAACCTGTATATCTGCAGGAGACATAACTATACCTTCCTCAGTAGCATCTGCGTTAGGAAATTCATCAAACGTAACATGCACAGATTCTTGAACAGTCTTCGTCATATTATTAAACACTCTAAAAGCTTTGGAATGAAGGCTGTAACCTAGGAATATCCCTTCATCTACCTTGGAATCGAATTTCCCTCTTTTACCCCTATCATTCAAAATGAAACATTTGCAATCAAATACATGGAAATATCCTATGTTAGGGGTTTTATCGTTCCAAAGTTCATAGGGAGTTCTCTTAACAATCGGTCTAAGGAAAATCCTATTCGAGACATAACATGCCGTACTAACAGCTTCGGCCCAAAAATATTTTGGAGTATTATATTCGCTCAACATAGTCCTAGCCATTTCTTGTAATACTCAATTTTTCCTCTCGACCACTCCGTTCTGTTGTGGCGTAATAGGGGCTGAAAAATTATGACTATAATCATTCTCATCACAAAAAGATGCAAAGGATTTGCTATCAAATTCTAGACCGTTATCACTCCTAATCTTACGGACTTTCATTTCTTTCTCATTTTCTAGCTTCTTAATCAGTGGCGCAAGATTATCTAAAGCCTCACTTTTGTGCGCAAGAAATAAGACCCATGTGTACCTAGTATAGTCGTCTACGATCACAAAGGCATATCGTTTACCTTTCAATGACATAACCTGTACCGGACCAAAAAGGTCAAGAAGCAGCAGTTCCAGTGGTCTGGACGTAGAGATCACATTCTTAGGCTTAAAGGACGTCTTGGTTTGTTTCCCCATTTGGCACGCTTTACAGATTCTGTCCTTGGTGGCTTTCATATCTGGAATACCTCTCACCAACTCATTGCATGATATGTGAGACATTAGTTCCATGTTAGCATGTCCCAGACGTCTATGCCATAACCATGTGATATCCTGCGTAACTGCTAGACACTTGACGTTTTGGTTAGCAATATCATCAAGAGTGATGCAGTAAATATTATCATGCCTAGATGCACTAAACACAATCTCATCATTAACAAAGCATTTATCTTTGGCGAAAACTACGGTATGTCCATCATCACATAATTGTCTAATACTTATTAAATTATGTTCTAAGTTCCTAACGAACCATATGTTATCTATGGTGATATTTAAATTGTTACCGACAGTACCAACTCCCACGATTTTGGCTTTTGCGTCGTTGGCGTACGAAACATATCCTCCATCTACCGCCTTCAACGACACAAAATTGCCTATATCACCTGTCATGTGGCGGGAGCACCCGCTGTCGAGGTACCACTTGCTTTTCTTACTGGAATTCTTCCTTCGTACCTGTAGAAAGAAGTATTTTTCTGAGGTACCCAATTTCTGTTGGGTCCTAACATGTTAGCGGGAAAATAACTTCTGTTAACATACGAGATATCATTCTGCACAGTCGGTGATCTCCTGTTACAATCAGATACAACAGTGGCATTTACAGGTAACTTCTTAGGTCTCCAGACATACTTAGCTTTATCAAACTTCTTTAAGGGACAGTTGTATGCATAGTGACCATCTCTACCACAACAGAAACATTTAAACTTAGGCACAGAGGATTTAGCAGGCTTTACTTCGGCGGAATAACCTAAGCCTATCTTACCAATATTGCTAGGAATGTTTAACATCATGTCTAGGTTCTGCCTACCCTCAAGAAGACTATCAACCTTCTGTTTTTCCCTTTCTAAGGAATTCCTGAGTTCTACAATATCTCTGGATAAGTCACTGTTTTTCTTCTCTGTTTTCTCACAGTCGCAGGGAATTTCCTCTTTCTTAGCAGTAACTTACTCTTCTTTCATACGTGAGATCACTAGAACAGCCTCATGTTTTTCCTTAGCTAGTTCATCTCGTTGCCTTATCAATTCCTTATTCAAGGAATCTAGTGACTTAATCTTTCTCTCTGTTTTTTGAAGTAACCTACACATATCTTCCTTACTTTCTTCTATATCAGAAACAGATGAGTCACTTTCATAAACATATAAATTGTTTAGGATATGAATTTTCTCAATGGAGGAAGAACTAGATACCTGATCCTCGTCCTCACTTTGTTCCAGTTCAGAGTCATTTGATTCCGTCACCATAGCTTTCTGCTTCCTTGGTTTCTCATTGCTAGTTGCAGGGCATTCATGTGCATAGTGGCCTGGTTTGTTGCATCGGAAAAACTTCTGAACTTTCTTCCCAGATGTGGATATTCCCTTGCTCTTGTTGTGGAATTTGTTGAAGTTCCCTTCGAATTTCTTTTTCTGCTGGAACCTTTCTATTCTTTTTGTGAGCATTGTCAGATCGTTCATCAAGTCCTCTTCTTCGTCGTCATAATCAGATTCTTCTTGGTTGGATTTGAATGCAATGGACTTCTAATTTTTGTTCTGCGACTTCTCATTCAATGATGTTTGAATCATCTCATAGGATATAAGAGATCCAATCAGCTCGGAGATGCTAAGTGCTTCTAGATCCTTTGCTTCGTAGATGGCAGTAACATTGGCATTCCATTCTCGTGGCAGTGATCTCAGTATTTTTCTCACTTGTTCACTGTCGGGAACCTTCTTGCCGAGAGAGAACATTTGGTTGATGATTCCCATGAATCTGGCGTACATCTGGCTTATATTTTCGTCAGATTCCATCGAGAACAGTTCATACTGATGAGTGAGTAGAGCCAGCCTTTCTTGCACGACTCGCTGGGTTCCTTCATGAGTGACTTGGAGCATATCCCACATGGCCTTCGCTGATGAGCAGGAACTAACCCGAATGTATTATTCCCGTGTGAGTGCGCATGCGAGTATGTTTTTCACCTTTGCATTTTGCGTGATTCCCCTTTTGTCATCAGCAGTGTAATCTTTAGTATCCTTTGGAGTTCCATCGGATTTCGCAGTTGTGTACGGTCCGTTGATGATTGTCTCCCAAAGCTCGTAGTCGACAGCGATAAAAAATTCGATCATACGATTCTTCCATTCCGCGTAGTTCGTACCGTCGAAGAGAGGAGGCCTGGAGTGGGATTGACCCTCTGCAAAAATATCACTCGAAAAAGCCATTAGATCTTAACTCAGGCGTGTTAGGCCTTTCGTTGAGTAATCTGCTCTGATACCAAATGAAGTGTAAAATATGCCTAAGAGGGGGGGGGTGAATTAGGCTTTAAAAAGTTTTGGCTTTTTCTCCTTTGAAAACTACTTTTCTTTAAGAAGATATTGCAAAGCACGTTATTCCCTAGAGAGTAGTAAGATTGTCTATGTTATCTCCCTAACCCTGTTTACAGAATATCACGTTAGTCTCAGAAATCCTTTAAAAGATATCACCTAGTTATTTGCCAACGTTCCGGGTTTGTCTCACAGAAAAAGTAAATAGCAGAAAGTAAAGTGAGATGGGATTTTTATACAGGTTATATCCCCAAATGGGGTTTAATCCTGTCCTTGGGGTGTGATCTCCCCAAGAGTTCCAATCAATCACTAGGTATTACCGGTTACACTATGATTGACGCGTACACAACCGAAGCACTATGGAAACTAGACCTCGCTCTAGGCTAACGCACGCCAAGTTTCGATCCACGCCGTTTACCCAGGAAACCTATTCCCCGGCTGGATGCAGCTTGCTACCGAAGTTACAGTCCAGAATTGGGTAGATGAACAAATCGCCCGATTTGCTACAGTACTCGTTATGTAACCACAGTTTTTAAAGCTACAAATCGCCCGATTCACTAGCAAATTCACTGTAGCAATTCCAAATCAGATTGTTTCACTGTAGCAAATTTCGCCGATCACTGTAGCAAATCACCCGATTTCACTGTAGCGATTTCAAATTTCACCGATTACTGTAGCAATTCGACCGATTACTGTAGCAAATAACCCGATTTCACTATAGCGAATTCAGTGTAGCTAATCAAATGTAGCGAATTAAATTCCACGCACTAAATCGCACGATTTTAATAAATAGTTCACTTGTTCCTCGCATAGCAAATCGGCCGATTTCAATAAATTCATTGTAGGAATATAAATCGCTGAATCACACGATTTGGTACTGTAGCTAGAATTTGCAAATCGCCCGATTTGAAACTCTCAGCGAATTTCAGTCATTTGACAAACAATCGCCCGATTCTGATCCTCTTCGAACAGCAATTCGTCCGAATTAAATTCGGTGAATCTTGACTTTGCAAATTCGCCCGATTTTTGCTATCGATTTCAAAACTTAGAATTTTTTAGAAAAAAAAAATCTTCATCATTTCGAAACTTTAATCGGGAAATCCAATTCTCACTAAATCATCCTTTGAAATTCACACTTAAACTTTCTTGATCACAAAAAAAAAAGAGAAAGAAAATTTGAACCCAACATTTACAGTCTGTTTTAGGCCTTTTTCGAAAATTTTAAAATATATTTTCCGGGTCCAAATTTATCGGTGAAACGACGTTTTTGTAAAAAATTTGAAAGCAAATCCACAAGCGTGTCAACGATCACATATCCAACGATCTACTTAGAACATTCAAGCATATTATAGAAAAAGACTTGGCATTTTCTCGAAGTTTCGAAATCATCACACAGTCTTTGGGTGTACACCAAAAGTTTTCAATGCTTAAATTCTGAAAACTTCGAATCAATGGCACCCTTCCACAACTCCCATAGTAAGAAAAGGGCATAGCCAATCAAATGCTATAATTGCAGCAAACCTGGGCACACGGCTATAGACTGCTTTCTAACAAAAAAGAAGGGTGAGGTGTACTACTCTAGAAAATTACGACGGATTAAGCAAACAAAAGCTGGAGTAGCTTTGATGGCAGAACAAGACAGCTGGCTCGATGAAACATCTGAAAGCGAGCAAGAAAATGTAGCCAACATAGCCCTAGTGAAAGGAGCTAAATCAGAGCAAAAGGACATGGAGGCAGACGATGATGGTAAAAACGAGGAAGCGTATTCAGAAAGGGAGGTAGAATCTATAGACCCCCTTTTGTATTTCGAACTCCAAGAAAAATTTATGGCTCTTCATAGCAAGTTTAGGTCAGTAGAAAATGAACTAGCTAAGACTATAGTCGATCTAGATATGACACGTGAAAACGTAGATAGACTAGAAACTAGCTTAGCTAATTCCGAAGTCATTTTAGCTGAATCAGCATCAAAAGTCATTGACTTAACTAACAAAGTCTCAAACTACGAGCAAACAATAAGCAAATGTGTTGATCACGAGAGGACAATCAACGACTTGCAAGCTCGGTTTGATAACAATTATCAATGTCTGCTCACGCAGCTTCAAGAGATGAGTAATCTTGATTGCCTGCTGGAAGTAGCGCAATCAAAAATTGACAGTCGCGACGCTGAAATAGTAAAGTTGAAGACACAGGTTAGCGAGCTAAACGCTAAATTGACAACTTGCATCGACGAGCGAATCAATAAAACATGCGAGTTCGATCTCCTGAATATAGAACGTGTAAAACTGTATGCTAGGAGTAAAAAGCTAGAGGACCTCCTAACAAAAAGAGGACAAACAGATCGAACGATCTTCTTGAACCAGCCTAAGGACACAGAATTCTACGATCCACGTGCAGGTCTAGGCTTTGTTCCAAACCCTACTCTAGCTGTGAAGAAATCCCTAAACCCATATGATCCGTATGATATTAGCTATGAAGTGTAAAATATGCCTAAGAGGGGGGGGGGGGGGGTGAATTAGGCTTTAAAAAGTTTTGGCTTTTTCTCCTTTGAAAACTACTTTTCTTTAAGAAGATATTGCAGAGCACGTTATTCCCTAGAGAGCAGTAAGATTGTCTATGTTATCTCCCTAACCCTGTTTACAGAATATCACGTTAGTCTCAGAAATCCTTTAAAAGATATCACCTAGTTATTTGCCAACGTTCCGAGTTTGTCTCACAGAAAAAGTAAATAGCAGAAAGTAAAGTGAGGCGGGATTTTTATACAGGTTATATCCCCAACTCGGGTTTAATCCTGTCCTTGGGGTGTGATCTCCCCAAGAGTTCCAATCAATCACTAGGTATTACCGGTTACACTATGATTGACCCGTACACAACCGAAGCACTATGGACACTAGACCTCGCTCTAGGCTAACGCACGCCAAGTTTCGATCCACGCCGTTTACCCAGGAAACCTATTCCCCTGCTGGATGCAGCTTGCTACCGAAGGGCCACCGAATCCACAAAATTCGTCCCTCCACGTGCGTAAGACTCCACTCGTGCTTCTTTGTGCGCTCAACGTGCCCGCAGACACAACACGTCCGAAGACAAGGTTTTTAGGGTTTGGAGTTTCTAAGGATCGCTCAAAGAGTACAGATTTGCAAATGAAAGCTCAATCACACTACGAATGAATCGCAAAGTAAGCTCAAGTCGTCTAAGGAATTTGATAGCTTTGTGTTCGTTGTGTACCCTTCAAAGTGAAGTGTTTGTCTTCTATATAGACCCACGAATAGCTTCTACACTTCACAAGGAAAGTTAAGCACAGAATACGCAAGAAAAAGCTCAATAATCACGTGCATTAACTCAAACAATCATGCAAAGAATAAACCAATTAAGCTCAACGGTCATGCATGATCACTTACCATAAATACCACAGATTAACATTCATTCCAATGTAATCTCATCCGTTAGTCAGCATATTGCATATATAATTCCACTCGGCATATTATCAATGGTAAGCTCAAACGACTGATTTCTTTCGCAAAATATGATAGCCAATCGCACATAGAAAGGTTTGATCTACTGAGTATAATGCAAAGCATATTTTCCATGTATGGTGATCTCATCCGATTTCAGCACATTCCATAAATAGACTCTATCAGCATCTTACCACATATAAGCTCAATCAATTAATCACTTTACAAAATATACATCCTAAGTCGCACAAGGAAAGCAGGATCATGATTCATTGATTTAAGAGTAATTTAATATCACACTCAACTGATATATCACTTATATTCTTTCCTAAAAAAGATCAATCACATGTAAGCACTTAATCAGAATATCCTTTCCATATATACAGCATAGTCATTCATATTCGGGTGATCACATCGATATTCCTTCCTAAAATAACTCACACGTTTTCAGCTCAATCAGAATATCTTTTCCATATATAACATACAACCATTCATATCAGGGTGATCACAGCGATACTCTTTCCTAAAATAACTCAATCTCGCAAACAGTTGCATATCACTATATTTTCCATATATAGCACGCAACGAGATTCCATTCATGCGAACACGTTCATAACCATGTGATCACATGAATATTCTAGTTAAGCATAAGATCACACAAATTCGATTTTCTTAACAGTTTAATCACATTTAAGCGCTTAATCGAACATTTTCACATACTTAAACATCACACAACATGCATATCGAGTTTTCTAATTTGTACCCCCCAATTTACATAATTACTTCGAATAATCAAAACTCTCATAATCATTTGGACCAAAAAGGTCTACAAGCTATTTAGGGATTAACATACCTAAATTAATGGCCTTCACACCAGAAAGTGATGGAGATAGGAAGACAGGAGTAGAAATTCCACTCGACTATGAAGCTATGAATAATGGCTACAAGACAAGGGAAATACCTTTGTCTGATGACTACTTAGATGCTCTTATTCCCCCTTCAACACCAATCATCCTCGAGAACACGTCCCCTGACTTAGCACAGTCCAGCCCCTCTAGTGCATATATCCCACCAGCAATTAAGGAAATATCTGACTTGCGCTCGACCCTAGAGTCCGAAAAGATTGTTTTTAAGGTAGAAAATGACGTGCTATTGACAATAATTTCCTCACTCGAAAAACAAATCAATAACATTATAGCTTCAACGTCTCCACAAATGTCTCTAGCTGAGTCTAAAATAGAAACTCTAACCAAGCCTAGGACACTAAGGAAGCAGAATGCATCGAGAAAATCAATGCGTACCAACTTATCCTCGCATGCACCTACAGGTAAAATTTTAAATATGAAAGGAAATGAGATAGCCACAGGTGACGACCTATTATTTGAAAATTGTGCTCCTTCTTTTAAAAAGGAGACAATTAAATTTAGAGCATCATGTTCAAATTCGCATAGTAGACATCAGTCACAAGCTAAATCTAACATTGCCACATCCCCATCCATGATTTCATTGTCTGAACCTGTACGAACATCTATGCTCTCTAGTTTTCACTATTCTTATGATGATGCGCTAGCCTTAAATTCTCGTTTTAGATTAGCAAATGCACGTACAACCAAGAACGACGAACGCTTCTTTGCTAAGCTAGGCTCACAAACTCAAAAGGAGAAGATTCAAACGAACAGAAAGATAAAGCCTACACATTCGTCTCCCAAGTCCAGTTCTAAACTTGACAAACGAAAAGATCACAAAAGCATCCAGTCAAAGCACCCTAAGACTGAAGCTAAAGCTAAAGTTTTGGGAATTAAGAAAATTTGGATTACAAAACAAGAACTTAGGGCAAGCACTAGCCTTTGTTATCCCTTAGGAATTAGAAAGATTTGGGTTCCTAAATCAACAGTTAACGCTATAGATAAACCTAAAGTTGACTTAGGACATAAATCTATGAAGGACGCATGCATAAACTCTAGATCTAATACGAAAGGACCCATTCTTAGATGGGTACCAAAATCTGCTTGAGATGTTTTGCAGTTTCCAGCATGGGTAGGTACTTAGAGAGCTGCTCCACACCCATGACTGGTTTGCGACGAGAGCGGCCTCAAGATCCCTCACGTATGGTACCTGAAGCAGCCCCACATATCTGATCAAGGGATGAGATGCGGACAGCTAAAACCAACTGACAAATTTGGTAAATTTTAAATATGCATAAGATTACATGTTCGTAATTTATTGTATTTTCAATATGCATATGTGCTCAAATGACTAACATACCTACTATGTTAGTAAAATCTAGGATAAATGCATTTTATTCTGAAAAACATTTTCCATCCTAGTACACATGATTAAGTAAGGTTCCCTGAAGTTCGTAAAATGCTTATATTTAGGGGAAGCTTTATTTGTAAACTTAAGGGGGAGAAATTTTACAAATGAAATTAAAATTGCCAACATTATTTAATTTTTGAAATATTTTCGTCAATTTTACCTTTATGAATTTTTTTTACTAAATTTCAAATTAATTTATGTTTTTTTCAGCGAACTGAGAATCGCCCAAAACCGCTTTGGATTTAATTTTAATTAGTTTACCGAACCTATGAATCGCCCGAAACTGAGCATCGCTCAAACATCGTTTGCAACTTTTGAATCGCGCAAACTTAAGAATCGGGAAAATATTTTATTTATTAAAATGTTTCTTTGCTTTAAGTTTTTATCTTTGAAGTTCAAATTCCCAAAACTTCAAATATTGAGGGGGGGGGGGGGGGGGTAGACGTGTTTCGCGAACTAGTCTTCAAACGATTCGTACATCCTTTCAAATGAAAAAAAAAGAAAAACAAAAAACACTTACAACTCAAATACGCAAAACACCTTCAAAATGCGAAAACCACTTTCATCACAAAAATTACATGACCAAAATACATAGATCATTCTCAAAAGCCAGTACGCTTTGTAAGGACCCAAAACAGAACAACCATTAAAGCAACAGATAAACACAAAAGAAGAAAGAGCTCGAGCACCAACATATCTAAATTGCGTTTAAAACGACGCCTTAACTCCGCATGTTTCTCTTCATCGTCTTGCTTCTGATTCCAGTTCATTTCCGTCAGCTAGATTTTTTTTGTTATGACATTACTGTGCTGCTCGAATCGTGTCTATTTATAGGCGTAAATCGACCAACGAAATCATAATAGTCCCGACAAACATGATAAATGATATCGACGGATCTTTGACTTGAGAGCTCAGCGCCGCGAGTGAAAGCGATGCTTTCGTTGTTGCTTATTGGATTTTGCGTCACATAAATCGACTTTGAAAAACTAAGTTGATTTGACATTTAATTTGGGAAAAATTTTGAACTCTGGGTTACATATTAATTGAAAATCTGGCATATGTCAGTGTTAGGGTGATTTTACTCAAATTTTCTTTAATTGATTTTTTGAGTCAAAATCTTTTTTTTTAAAAAAATGATCATTCTCAAAAACGCCCGATTTCAACTTAATCTCTCGGCGATTTCAACTACTTCTAAATATCCTCGGCCTTCAAATCGCCCGATTCCTCAGTTCGCCCGATTTCTCAATCGATTCAATTCATCGGATCTATCAAAATTGCCTGACACATTCACTTTCCATCAAATACTAGAATCGGCCGAATTGTCAAATCGCCCGATTCATCAAAATTGCCCGATTTCGGAATCGACAAAATCACTTTGTTAAAATACCTCTCGGCGATTCTTCAGAATCGCCCGATTTATCAAATCGCTGGATTCTTCCAATCACCCGATTCCTCAATCGATCGAACGTGCTACAGTGCATCTTATATATATATATATATATATACCAAATTCGCCCGATTTTCATCACTTTTCCCAAAATCGTGTACACGAATCATTCTCATAAGGTCATCAAGCTTCGCGGGTCATCTTAAGAACTAGAGTTTGCGAGTTCAGTTCCCGTGTCATTACAATTCAAGTTTCACGAACCCTCTTCAGTTCGAGAACCACAGCTCAATTCGCGGGCCAAGCCAAATTCCAATTTGCGACTCAAAGACTTCAAATTCTTTCGAAGACATACATCTTAGAAAATCATTTTCGCATACGGGATTTTTGGCACAACACTTTGAAATCTTTGAAACTAACAGCACCACACAGCTTCGAACTCCTCATTTTATGAACTCGGTATCCTACTTTGAAAATTCTTCCAAAACACCTAGTGGTCAACCACACCTCCCAGCATGCATGGTATTTCGGGTTGCTCCACATTTATGACAGGTAAGAGATGCGAGCAACCACACCTCCCACCGTGTATGGTATCTCGGGTTGCTGCACAGACACGACTGGTTAACGATGCAAGCAAACAAACGTAGGTAAATTTTATATGCATCATTTTGTAATTTTTGCATGCATATCAAGTTGTAACTTCAAATTGCCTACCTTAAAAACAATAGGGTACATTATAGTTATGCATGCTTCAAAAAGACTTTATATTCCAACTTTTCGCATGCATACATGAGCTGAAATGTATTAAATACCATGTTATAGGTACATTTTCATTATGTATACATCTTAAAGAATTTTGGAGCTTAAACTTTTACGTATGCGTATAAGCTGAATTGATAAATGTCTTTTTTCCTATTTGAGATAAATTTGAGGGGGAGCAAATCTTTATTTTAAAGAGAAACAACTCCTATATTTGTGTTAAAAGGAGCAATAATTAAATTTTTGAGGGGGGGCGAACTCAATGTGTGAACTTAGGGAAAGAGACTCTCGAACGATAATTTTACCTAATATGCATCTTTTGAGGGGGAGTAATTCGGTTTTAAGAAGCTGATTTGCGGGGGAGGATTAAAATATATATCTATAATATATAAATAATATAATATAGAGTTACTATTACATTATTAATAAGATAATACATATATATAAAAAATATATATATCTATCTATATATACATTTATAAATAATATAATATATAATTACTATTACATTATTACTAAGATTATACATATACATAAAAAAAAGAAAGGCCAAAAAAAAGGCCTCATACTCTCGTAATTTTGCTTCAAAAGAATTCACTGTCTTCCAAAGATAAACTTCAAGGATGAATTTCAAGTCTACAACGGTCAACTCTCTTCAAAAGGCGATAGTGGCTTCTAGTGCTAACTCGACAATGACCTCAACAGACCTGCTCCGAACCGCTGACCAAAATCAAGCAGCACGCATCACTTTGTACCGGATGTATGGATTTCAAGTTCCCATGGTTCAGTTAGACCAAACTGAATCTATCCCCGGAACACAGCCGAGTGTTAATGACGATCTCAAACTCATAAAGCGACCCCTATATGGAAATTCTTGACAAGACCGAAGAGCGAAAGATACAAAATTCCCTTAGTCACAAATTACTCGGACCAACCCCCACAGGTACAGGTGCTAATTTATTAGCCCCGGAGTAGAAGTCGCCGCATTAGGTCCAACGGCACATGCACAATCGAGCCTTACCCACTCATCGATCTCCCAACAGATTGATGTTTCACTAAATCACGGGGAGCCATGTTAGCTATCACTGCTTCACTTGGAAGCAAGAGATATTGAACTAAGTGGTAGTCAGCCCCACACCACTGAACTTTCCTGAGCACATCGAGTCTAGATGTCCTTACTACCTTATTCTTTTATATTATTTTTAGGACACATACACCTTGTCTTTTCGGGACTTCGTGACCAGATCAGAACTTCCGTAGACATGTCATTCTAAGACATGCTTCGATGATCGGAAGGAAGTCCTATCGTTGCAACATCAAAACAACAACGGTTTAGGCCATCGTCTTCGAGCTAGTCTCAAGAACAATGTTAACGGGCTGCCTATATGGCCCCGATTCATCAAGTCCTGTTCTCACAGGCCACGTCTCAGAGTTTGTCTCTGAAGCCGTGTGATGGATCGCCTTAGTGGCTCCATCTGGTTTTTACCCTAACCGACATGTCTTTTGTGTCCTACTTAGCCTGCTATACAAGCATGCCGATCTCGTTCACACGAATCGCCATGAGGGGGAGAAGGGGATACGTACAAATAAACAGCAAATAAACAGGTCGGAGTACCCACCTAATTTCCCCCGAGCGTACCACTCTGAAACCGGGCTCTAAGGCATTTGAAAGGAACATTCCAAAGAAGCATCGGTACAACTTAAAACACACCCCACGTACACCTTCTTCAGGAGCCAGACGAGCTTAACCGAAGCCGAACCAGACAAATTCCTTTGGCGATGACGAATCTGGAGTCGTGAAGAAGAAGATTCACCATGTTTCAAGTCCAGCGTAGGAGAAGACTAACAAAAGTATCCACTATTTCTGCCACGCCAACCACTATGAGGCCGGGCTCTCATGCAATTGAATGGATAATCTCAAGGAGCCCAAACACATTGTCAGAAAACACACTCCACGCCTACCTTCTTCTAGAGCCAGATGAGCTTCTTCGAGGCCGAACCAGACAACTTCCTTCGAAGATGACGAATCTGACACCAATAAATAGAGTAATCGTGACCACCAATCAACTCCATTATCTTTTCCCGACCTTGCCAAAGATAGTGCCCCATTTTGACCCATCGCATGACGATCTCCCTAGCTCGATCTTGAGGGGGATGGTTACCAAAGCAAAATGGGAGCAACACCACGACAAAGTGCAATACCGATTAGAAAATGCCAAATATCAAGCATCGTCAAAGAATCAAGCGAAGACCATAGAGTCCAACGACTGATGTTAATGCCTCAATCGAACGAAGAGATCAGACTCAAATAACAAGATACGACCAACAACTTCAACATGGACTTCAAGCATCAAAGCTGCCGACTCGTGTACAGCTCTTCGAGTTTAAAGAAAACTCTCAATCCCAATACAAGGTTGAACAAATGTAGGGGGAGTTGCGACAAGTGAAGGGAGAGCTGGAACACCTAAAGCGAATATTCGACTAGTGTATGCCTCTCCAAATTTAAAGAGAAATCCACAACCCAAAGCTTGATCAAATGCAGGGGAGTGGTGACTATCCAAGGGAGAGTTCGAACACAAAAAGTGATGATCCAACAAGCAGCTTTCAACACTTAAGAGAATGGAAGTTCAAGAGACAATGAGCTTGAAGATCTTTTAAAGAAGGGTCACATGACAAGACAAATGAGGATGTGATTGAAGAAGAACACGCATGCAAATGCTTTTGCGTACGTAACTCTGATACGTGTTCTTTGATGACTCAGGACTATTACAAGACCAAGATAACCAGCACTTAACTGTAAATTGAACACAAAGGGGGAGATTGTTAGAATATTTTATTGTGTTCAAATAATTATTTTACCTTAGTCTTGTATTTTTTTAAGTGAACTGGGCTTTAATGTTTTAGAGCCCAGTAAGCTTTTATTTGTAATGGGCTTACAAGGGCCCAAGTACAATATACCAACATGTGGTATAAGTACTAAAACCCTAACACATAGTTAGGGGTCTTGTGTGTGTGAGAAATACAGAGAAATAATTTTTGTGAGAGAAGCTCCAAACCCCCCTCAAGGACACGCACGCACGCCCCCACGATAAGTTAAATTCTTCCCATTATTTTCGTGGTTAAAATGCTAGACATGTGTTTTAGTTGGATATACTAGGACCAACAAATGAGACGTACATTATGAATTCCATCACAAACGTATTCAAAATTCAAAATTAAACCACAATATCATTTTATATGTCGTAAATATGTATTTGATACATTGTCGAAGTTATTTGTTAAGAAATATTAACAGGATGGTTCGTTAACGTCACCAGTACTAGATTGCCCGCATGTAATACTACATGTTTGCTATAAAATAACAATACGAACCTAGCGAATAACGTGTTTACAGATAATGATACCACATAATAGGTTTCCAGTACCACATTACAAATTCGATTAATTTTGTTCATAAATGCATATTGTTTGAGATTTACATGATTAACATCTTGTAAATGTATGATTTGATGCATTTATCACACCAAATTTCTTTAAAATCCACATTGTTCGGTTGAGGTGGATGATAGTGAATGTTCGAGGTCAATAGTTATTCAAAACATAGACTATTACTTTGTTCATTGAAATATCGCATATGAATTTCAGCACGAATGCCATAAAAATTCAAAATTAAACCACAAATATCATTTTATATGTCGTAAATCCTGAAACCTTAAGGGTAACCCTAAAACCTTAAAGTCTTAATCTCCATAAACACATAACCATAAACATTGGTGCGATAACTACAGCAATTTGTAATACATAAATAACTTGTAGTAACATAGTTAACTAATGGATAACAGTTAAATAGTTATTAGTAACACATTTGCACTGATTTAGCAATCCCGCCCAAAATCCCAATCTTGGCATAAATTCTACCCAATTTATCCAATCAATCCACAAATCCCGCCCAAAATTTAGCAAGTATAGTAAATCCATCCAAATCCATCCAAAACCAATATCCCGCCCAAAATTTATCGAAACAGTTCTGCTAACAAAAATTCCATATCAATACTTATGAAAAACAATAGCACAACATGATATACCGCTTTAGATATTAAAAGTAATGCTTCGTTTTCATGTAGTAACATCTATGCGTGAAAAAATACCATATTTGTACTTCTGAAACACAGTAGAAGGACATAAAATACCACTTCACATATACCAAGTAACGCTTCAATTTCAGGTAGTAAAAGTTCAATGCAATTATCGAAACAGGTCTGTTAAAAAAATACCACATCAGTAGTTATGAGAAACAATAATATGTCCTAATAGGTAGGCAATTTTTACTTTATGTAGTAACAGTTCGATGCCGAAAAATATCGAACAGGTCTGTTAAACAAAATACCCCATCAATACTTACGGAAATCAAAATTAGGTCATAATACACCAATTAATCGACGAAGAAGTCGATTATGAGTTACCCCTTGTATCATGACCCACTTTGTTCTTAGTACCATATGTTGGACAAAAAATACCAAATATATATTTTCGAGAAACAAAAAAAGTCGCACGATACCAATTAATGAGATAAAAATATAATATGTGAGAAATAAAATAACGTTTTTGTAGAGTTTTATAAAGTTACGACAAATCGTAGTGACAATAATGCATGAAATAGTAACATGTGTTCCCGATGAATCAATGGCTGCAAAACGACCTGCTTTCACACAGCGTACGTTATAGAAGTGATGAGGTAACGATTGTTTCAACATTCACAGAGCCTATGAAACGCCCAAACTATGAGTATCTCGAATACACACAGATTAGCTGCAATTGCTGTCAAAATCTATTTCGATTTTGCCAGATTTTTTCCAAATTTGAACCCATAAAAATTCATTACAACTCTTACATCTTTCTTCATCAATACTAGAATAAAACCTACGTGACACGTCGAAATTGATTGGTTGATGGGGCAGTCGATTGTGCTCGATTCATTGTGAAAAATGGAATTCGATTATCTGGAGAACTAAATATAAATCTGTTATAAACATTTTACTATCGATAAGTAACACATTATCATTTTAAAGTAACAGTTATAAATTCTACAGTAACAAGGCGTCGTATATCTGTAACATACAACTGGCGTCGAACACCACTTTTGTGAACTGTTTATTAAGGGTATTTTAATAAAAGCATAGTTTGGGTCTTTACCTTTAAATTTTTCAAAAAGAAGGTCCTTAAAACTAAATAAAAATCTGATAGGGCTTGATCAGTATGTTTAAAATTGGATTGCAAATCGTCCCATTCTTAAATTACAATAACAACCCTCACCTAAGTTCAATTCTTCCAAATCCCCACATAAAAGTTAGAACCCATTTTCAGCAAAAGAGACAAAGAAGCCTCGCCTCAGCTCATAAGGATAAGGAAAAACCAACAAAACCCAAAAAAAACAAAGCATCTCTCAATCAATGGCGAACTTGAGGACGGCGATGGACTCATCTTTTTGGGATTTGAACGTTTCTTCCCCGCAATCGCTGCTTGGTTTTACAAGGCACGTTCCTTGCCAGCCCTTGCCTGCGGACAATGCGAAGGCGAGCAAAGTGAATAGAGTTGTGCAGCTGGCGGTTTTAGAGAGGGGATTTCCTTTGGGTATTGTTCCTTCGCTTTCCTCTTCGGCGAATCGCAAGGAGTTGGGCTCTTTCGCTCTGCAGTCGCTTCTTTGGAGAGTGACTGTTGGAGAATGGTAAGAGTGTTGGTCATTATGTTTTCTTAGATTGGCATTGTGGTTAGGTACTTTCCAAACGGGGAATGATAGTGACATTGGTTCCTTTTTTGCTCGGAGTTTAGAAAGATGTGCTTAGTTTATTGTAAATGAGTGATAAATACTCCCTTTTAATTTTCCTTTCGTAGGTGGGTTGGAATGCTAGGTCAATTTCGTCCCAAGAAATTAATTTCTTCAATCAAAGCTGAAATTTCAGCTGCAGAAGAGTGGGAGCTTCCACTGATCAGAGACGTGGGAAAGCATTTCCTCGAGAAATCGCTCTACGCTTTCGGCCTCTGCGCAAACATTCCACTAACATCGTCGTCGACCTTATCACTGATCACCGAAAAGCACGGTGAGAGGAAGAAACGTTCAACCAAGGCCACTCTCTTTCACCAGGCAAAGCCCCTTACCTCCATTCCCTTCACAAAGTTTCTTGTTCAATTTGATCACACATTAAAAATTCGTGTTAGATTTTTCAACTATATGATATATCTAGGGATCTCTTGGAGATTCGTGAATTGTGCTTTGCTTTTGTTTCCTTCTTATTTCAGCTTCCAAATCACGATATTACCTTAGAAGCATCATGGCCAGAGTTGTTTTTGGACAACAAAGGAAAGTACTGGGAAGTTCCCGAATCTGTTTCCTTGGACTGTTTGTCCCTTGTCTCAGACACGGGCCTTCGATATCGATTTGGGATCCATAAAAATGGAGGCCAACCTCATTTGTTTGGTTCCACCAATGGCGAAGAAGCCTCGCCCCCACCACTTTCTTTACTGTCTGGCCTCTGCGCTAAAGCTGCAGTTTCTTACGAGAAGTCGAAGGACTTGTGGAGGCAAGAAGAAACCAAAGAGGATCTCATCGTAGAAACTGATAAGGGGCGTTTTGTCAACCCAGCTTATGATATTCGTCTCAAGGAGCCTCATTCCACTGTATCGGCAGTTATAGGTAACTTATTGAAATTTCTCAGAAAAAAATATCTTGAATATATCATGGTTTGACCCTTTTTGATTCCCATTTGGCCTATAGAATTACCTAAGCTCATTGTGTCCACTGATCTTCAATTTAGACGAATCCCGGCATTTTGGATCATATTCTCGCCTGCCCACGTTCATTATTTCTCGGTTTTATTGCATAAATTGATCTGTCGTTCGCCTTTCTGTTAGGGGGTATTTTCGAAACTTGGCTTGGCAGTTTGAAAAGCTCATCATTAGCTGATTCCTCGCAAGATGTTAATAGAAGCCGATTTGGCGCTGATCTGTTTGGCTCGGCGTGCTATACTTTCCAACATGGAAAATTCAGAAAACCGACCAACGACCTAACACGAATAGACGCTCGTTTGGACGTATCTTCGGCTTATGCATTGGTCAAGAAAGTGTCGACCCTTTTCAGAAGCAACGATAATCAATCTCAAGATTTGCCATCTTCCCCAAGACTCAGCCTAATAGCTCAACAACAGGTAAGCCATTTGCTTAGATCTTTGGACATTTTTAGCAGTAAAAACACGAATACTTACTCCTTCATATACCATTGTGGATGCAGATTGCTGGGCCTCTAGTTTTTCGAATAGATTCGAGGTTTTCGCTTGGCTCATCTTCATCTTCGTTGAATACGTATATTCCCGGGCTTGAAGATGTGATACTTAGCTTGAATTATTCCCTGAGATTAATGCAATCAGGGAAAGTTGTCGCTTGGTACTCTCCCAAGAGAAGAGAGGGAATGGTCGAGCTTCGCCTTTTCGAGTTCTAACGTGGTGAAATCTACAGTTTTCTTAAGTAACATTGCCTAATGTTGGTTGGCGTAGCTTTGAATTCCATTCTAGGGCTTTAGCGCTGCAATTTTTGCCCCCTAAACTTTCATTTCTTGATTTTTGAACATTTTTGTTTGACATTTTATCATGAAATTTATTTAGCGTGGTCACATAATGTATTCGAACTTGCGAAGAAAACGAACGATATTGTTATGAGTTCGTAGCGAAAAACATTACAAATTGTTCCGACAGATTGCTAAGTGCGTAATAATCGGCGAAGGGAGCATACACTTCCATCATACGAAGCTTAATTTATTCTTACTCAACCACAGCAAGCAAATCGCTCGCTTTGCAGAAGCAATGCCTCGAATCTGTTCCCAAATCGACCTGTAATAAAAACGAGCATACGCATATTATGTCTTTTAGCACGACAAAAGCACGAAATTGCGTCGCTTCGCTCGCAATTAAACAGTTGGCGAAACGCAAAGAATTACCTCATATGCGCTTACGTCAGAGAACATGACCTGCATTAATTAATCCATGAGACGAAAGGGTGAATTTTATTACGGTCGATTTTTCCTTGTCTAGAAAAGAAAAAAGAAGGTAATATGACCTTCAAAAAAAAAAAATACTTGTATGTATGATGTGATTACCTTTTTCCCGGCCTCCAAGTCGCCGGCTTCGGCACCAACAGAGAGTACCTACCGAGGATCAAGTGACTTTATATGCAGTGCAATATATAATCATCACATATATATACTAGTTTTATGCCCGGACATTTCTCTGGTGTAAAATATGTGTAACTAATAACAATAATAATATAAGTTAAATGGTCTAACGTGAAAATAAAGTGTTTTCCACTTTGTTAGTGAGCGATTTTTTTCATTATTTTTCTATTTTTTATTTGTTTAATATAATGAAAATGGACGCATGTCGAAAGCAGAAGCAAACTACATTTCATTGTATATATAGAATATATATCTTATGAAGACTGTTGGGAATGGACCGCATGGAGTAGCAATGCAGCTAAATATTTTAGCAATTAATGGAAAAAAATTGGACACCCAAATTTTTACACGGAAAATCCACAAGCAAATCGAGATGTAAAGCACGATTAAGGAAGAAGAATGCTTTGTAATATGAGGTTACTCAAATTTTCCGTGTTAAAATACAGGTGTCTATTTTATCTTTAATTATTAAAACATTTGACTACTGCGTTACTCAATCAGGTTCGTGTCCTCAACAACAATTTGAAATATAATCGAATACATACATACATTTGATATATATTATATAAGACTTACCTCTCCAACGAGATACCTTTCGAATTTGACGGCTGACTTAGGGAGCAAAACTCCGCCGGCCGATTTCTGGATATATATTGAATCGGACATTCGTTCGTATAGTACGAATAAAAAAAAAGGAATATCCAAATACAACTGTGGTTTTATCACAAGTGAGTGCAAGATTTTCTCTTTCTTTTGTTCTTATGTGTCCCATTGATGTAGTTGAGTAAAATATTGCAAGTGATTTTCATATAACTACTCATGAAGAAGTTATATACTTTTGGGGATAAAAAATAAAGAAAATCCATCAATGTACCTCGGCAAGTTCCTCGAGACGAATCAGTACTCGATCGGCTTGCGGGACAACCTATATACATACATACATACGAAAAATGGATAAAAATTTCACATAAGATGAATTAAATAAGGAAACATTAGTCATCAAATGAAATAAATTCATCCTAAAGGGATATACTAGCAAAGAAATTCGAATTTCAAGACTGCCCAAGGAAGCAATGCACCATTTTCACCATAGAGCAAATAATAACTAAAACGTGATAGAAGAAAAGGTGAAAAGGATACCAAAAAAACAAGAAAACTACATACAACAAACTAAAATTGAAAACAAAAATAAAAATGAAAATCAAACCTTTGTGGGCTCGTATTTCTTGGCAATTGCGCTAACTCGCAACGAGCCCTTCTGAAAAACTGCACAAACAAGAACATAAGAAGTCGGTAAATTCAAGAAGAAACAGGGCCTTTTGCAATTTACATAATAAATTGGGGGAAATTTGAGAAAGAGGACTTCACAATTAATTACCCGAATGTCCTTTACGAGGAGGAAAGTTAGCTACGGAAGCTGTGAAGGGCGAAGAAGATAGTGTAATAAAAGATAACGCCATGGATAAGGAAAGAACTGAAGCAGTGTTGTTCAAAGGTTAACACTCAAGTTTATTAGTGACAAGATATGGTTCTAGATAGTTCAGTTTTATGTGGACTTGTGCTAAAAGTCCATTAAAAATAATTGGGCCTGTTTCTGGAAAGCCCACTGAGATAATTGGACTGTGCATTGCATTTCTTAGTTCTTGCTCCGTTTAAGTTGCAACTCTAGTAAAATGTTAAACCTAAGCATGATTAGTTTACCAACTTAACATATTATCTGACTGATTTGTTTGTTTTTGCTCGTTCGCATTTTCTCTCTACTAGTATGTTTTTTGCACACTCATGTTAATATTAATTAAAAATAGAGGGTCAAATAGTAATTAATTGAAGGTAGTGTGTGCTTTTTTTAATTTTATACTTTTAATAAAACTAATTGACAACCTATAGCAAGCCTTGATGCTTAATATGATAATATATATTTTTACTCCAACATCCATATTGCATAACTATATATATAGAGTAAAAAATCTATAAATTAGTACTCGATAAATTAATAACCTCTCTAAAAACAATAAAATCTTATGATCCCGACTTGGGATTTAAAAAAAATCAAATTCGACAAGATAATAATCCTTCAAAAAATTCCTTTATAAATATAAAGACCCATTAAATCCGAAATTAACAATTCATATATAGTGCAATTATAAATATTATGGTAATTTGTTAAAAGATGAATATTATGTTACTAGCGTTTTCTTAAATTTTCAATCTAATTGGATTTAGTCAAGAGTTCCGGTGTCCATGAATATATTGTTAATTGTATGCAATGAATTAACATAATAATGAATATATTTATTTATTACAAACAAATTGGTTGATGGATGAATAAAAGCGATCAAACATATAGAAATATAAATTGGCTTAACTTAATAAGTTTCTCTTTTAATTAAGAAAATATTAATTTATCGGTATATTAATATCTATATAAATTAATAAAATTTAAGGTCCCAATGTTATTAATTTAGAGAAGTTTTCCTGTATGTCATATTAAATAAAATTTTTTGCATATGGATCAAATCACGTTCTAAACATCATTCTATAGTTGTTCACAGCATACATAAAGCTGTTTTCTAATAGAACTAGTTTAAAAAATATTGAAAACTAGCACGAGCCGCGAACTCATCACTAAGTTACAAATTAAAAAAGAAAATTGAAAGAGTTTGGATACAATTTAGTTAACCTAATTAAAAACATTTAAATGTCACATGGAAGTTCATGATAGTTGGTCGATAATGGAATACGCGACAAAAGAACAATACACAAGACATCGATCTTCTCTGTCCTCGTTTCTCCACATACCCATAATAAAGTTGCTTTTTTTCCCTCCTCGTACCCACAATAGATTAACTTGTAATCATATATATAAAAGTTGAATAGGGTCTCTACTGTGCTGACACCTCAGCATAGAGAGCCCCTCTCAGCCAATGAAATTGCTTGCAGACCAAAGGAGACCAAAGGACAGCTAAACATAGACCAAATTCGTTGCCTTTGATTGGCATGTGAACAGATTTGCTGACGTGGCAGCCCAGAAATGATTTTATTCAGTTTTTGCTTTCAGAAGCAGGCGAAGAGCCTAATAATGTCCACTAGCTCACGTCATAATGATCTTATTAGACTGTTCGTAAAAAGAAGAGTCCAATCAAACCAAAAGTTTTTTCATTAATAGGGTAAGAAGAATCGTTCTTGGGTCGTCGAAGCCCGCGATTGGGGGAAGGCTTTCGATTCTCCCGCCCCAGCCGGCGTTGTCGATTGCTGTCCGACCTTGCCAGCAGCCGCCGTTCGTCGGCATCGCTTCCTCTGACGCTGCGCAGCGAGGGAGAAATATTGGATTCTCCGGCGCTGAGGAGCTTTGGATTCAACGATCTGAAGATATCGACAAGGAACTTCCGTTCTGACAGTGTCCTAGGCGAGGGTGGCTTTGGGTCTGTGTTCAAAGGATGGATCGATGAGAACACTTACAAAGCAGCTAAACCTGGGACTGGCACCGTCATTGCTGTCAAAAGATCGGACCAAGAAGGATTTCAAGAACACAAAGAATGGCTGGTAATGGAATTGTAGTCTCTCGGCCTTTATGATTACAGATTAAAACTCAATCTTTGATTAATTCTTCTTTTTTTGTCCAGACTGAGATCAATTATCTGGGACAGTTGCACCATCCAAATCTGGTGAAATTGATAGGTTATTGCTTGGAGGACGAACACAGACATTTGGTCTATGACTTCATGCCAAGAGGGAGCTTGGAGAATCATTTATTCAGAAGTGAGTACATTGATCTTCTCTTGTATAATAGAAGCAGTTCGACATGTATTTATTGAATATGTGATTTCAATCAACAGGGACAGCATATTTCCAACCATTGTCATGGAATTTAAGGAAGAAGGTTATCTTGGAGCAGCCAAGGGACTCGCCTATCTACACAGCCCAGAAGCCAAAGTCATTTATCGAGACTTCAAAACCTCAAACATCTTGCTAGACGCAGTACGCAGTTGCCCCTCCTATTACATCATATACTTATTCAACGTATTCAGACAAACTTAACATAACTCCATGAAATCTACAAAGCGACAACGCTAAGCTCTCTGATTTTTTGCTGGCCAAGGACGGCTCTGTTGACGGGAAAAGCCACGTGTCGACTAGGATTATGGGCACTTATGGATACGCAGCGCCGGAGTACATGGCTACAGGTTTTTATTACATGACACTTTAACTGCGAATGCTTCTTCTTGAAGGAGTGAGTGTTGGTAATATTTTTTTTTCTTTTTTCTTTTTCTCAGGCCATTTAACAGCTAGAAACGACATCTACAGCTTTTAGTGGTCCTCCTCGAGATGCTCTCTGGGCGGCGCGTGCTGGGACGGTGGTGCGTGGGAAGGCAGGTATACAGATCAACTTGATCTCGGCCGTCCATTCTCAAATAAAAGGCGCAAGGCTCAAGGGGCAAGCTTGAATCGTCATAAACAAAATCAATCAAAAAGCAACAAAATCAATCAAAAAGCAAATAGGGAGATGTCGAGTGTGGAGGATGACAAGAAGCCAGGTGACTCAGTGGCGCACATTAATCTCAAAGTCAAGGGCCAGGTCGATTCGATACGCCCCTTTGTTGTTTTCTTTTCAATTTTGGGTTCGTGCTGCTTTTAGGTGTAATTGATGGTGTTTGGGACAAGGGGTTTTTCTTTTTCCGTGGGTTCTGAATGTTATGGTTGCATTCTTTTGTTGTTCTATTCATGGGGTTTACGATTACTTCAACCTTTTTGAACGATTTGTTGTTTCGCTGAGTTGGTAGCTAGAGTTTTTTGGTTGGATTAACTGATTAATTACAGAGCTTACATGTTTTATACGTCGTTGTGAGCTGTGTTCAGTTTTGCCACTGTTTGGGATGTGTTACTGAGATTTAAGCTTCAAGGATTCTATGATGCAGAAATGTATATGATCGACTGGAGAACTAAGTACAACAGTGATCCATGGCCAATTCTGCCTATCTCAACATGTAGAACTTGCCAAGGCAATCTCTCAAGATCAAAGTGGTTCATCAACTCAGGTACCTTTTTTCTTACACAAATTGTAAATAGTCTACTCAAAATTGCAATGATAAGTATTAGTCTTTCATTGCGTTAAGCTTATGATGGAGGCTATAGAAAGCATGTCCAAACAAGCTTGAGTCCTTCTTTCTTATGCAATCTCGATTTTACCAGCAATTCTTCACAAGCTGAGATAAGCCATCCAATTGTTTCATTGCGTTAAGCTTATGATGGAGGCTATGGAAAGCATGTCCAAACAAGCTTGAGTCCTTCTTTCTTATGCAATCTCGATTTTACCAGCAATTCTTCACAAGCTGAGATAAGCCATCCAATTGTAAGCTATGTCCCTCCATTTTCTCCCTTCAAAGCTCAATTTTTTCGTTTTGAATAGTCACATAATTCCCTTCACAGGTACCTCCTTTGCCTTATGCTTACCCTGATCCTTACTTCACTGGGCTGTTAGCTGCTTATGGACCGCATCCTTTGGTAATTACTTCAGAAATATCAATATCCCTCCTTTTTTCTAATTGAATAAAGCCTTTCGATGGCTGCTATATATCTCTATAACCATCGAATGTATCAGATGCAGCCTCAATTGATGGGGGGCGGGGCAGTAGCATCTTCTTGCCATGTCCCAATCCCACCAGATTTTTCCAAGGATGGTCTAATATTCGTCAATGCCAAACAGTTTCAAGCAATACTTAGGAGGAGGCAAACGCGCGCCAGGCTCGAGTCTCAGAACAAACTCATCAAGAATCGTAGAGTAAGTCTGTTTACTTATTCATTCACCCTTGCTTTACTTACCATTTGTCTTGAGAAGCCCTACTTGCACGAGTCTCGGCATCAGCATGCTATGAACCGAGTTAGAGGGTTGGGGGCGTTTTCTCAGTGCGAAAAAAGCTCAGCAAATAGATTCTTTAGAGTTACATCGCACCAAATCACATGCTCAAGCTAATGCTGATCAGCGCCCATTTCTCTTTGATAGAAAAGAAGCAATGGTGAGGTCTAATGACATCCTAGAGCATGAACGTCCCTCGACTATCAATGGGGCGAATATGGTTTCGAATGATGGTGGGTTTTTGAGCATTGGTTCCCATGATAGTGGTTCTTCGGAGCAAGGAAATGGTAATGGTAATGGTAATGGTGGTGGTACTGTGTATGGGGGGATCGTTATTACGCATCGATCGTTACGTGATGACTAAGTCTTTCATGGCTCAGCCTCGCCGGGCAATTCATCCTTGGCTTTGTTAAGTTTTAGTTCACACTTTTGTCTTTCAATGTGCCGCTGTGTATTGTTGTTTCTTGGTAGGGAAACAAACCTCTAAGTACGTTGATATTCTGCAAATGATATTTGAACATGGGAATGTGTTTGTTTGTAGGGTTGGTTTGGTTAACTATTTTCATTTATTGCCTTAAATATACATCTATTTATATGTAATGTTAACATCGTTAAGTTATTTGTGCCTTCCTTAAAATTGAAATAATGTACAATTGATCATGATGAGTATATTCGAACCTCAGTTTTGCACGACTGTGATAATAAGGCTGGTATAATGTTCTTTGTGCATGGCTGAATGAATATGGTAAGATCTTTTCCACCCTAGGGCCCGTTTGATATGTATGTTTATGGATTACATGGGTATAAGTTATTTGTGTATGACTATACATGGATTTTGTTGATATTGTATTTTAAGATGTTTGATATGTGGGTTTTAATTATTTGTGTAACGATATAGATATTGTTTGATATGTATGTTTGAACTAGGTATGGAATTTGTTAAATAAAATGAATGACCTTTTTGCCCTTTAAAAAATAAAGGTATAAGAAAATACAAAAGCCACGTCATCATCTTCTACCTCCATTCACGACTAGAGCAGAACTGAAATTTTCCAATTCATCAATGTTAGAACTGAAATTAGATTACAGACAACACAGACCCGAGCTTCATCGCCCTAATTTCCCGATTTGAAGCTTCACTTGGGCGTTGTCAAGTCGATTCCCTCATTTGTGGTTGCTGGACTTCGACGGCGACGAGGTGCGATGGGCGGACGATAGGTATGGGCGACGTAGAGTGACAGCGCAGGTGAGGTCCGTCGACCACTGCTCCGGAGATGGGCGTTTCCTCTGTTGAGCAGATTGAGAGGGTTCAATTGGGACAAAATTGAACGACGATGGTAGGGATAAAATTGGGATTAAAAATAATGGCATACCCATCTCTGAGCTGGGTATTTCTATACATAGCAGAGGAGCGTTTTCCGTATATCGAGTGGGTTTTGCCATACAAGGCAACTATATACATACACACGTATCAAACATTACATAATTTTATCATACACATCTATTACCCATTTAAACACACGTATCAAACGAGCCGCTAATATTTGTAGGACGGCAAAAAAGTGATCCGTTAACGATGCTCTTTGTTATATTATAAATTAATGAGACTGTTAAGAATGTAGATATTGCACGACCGTGGCGTTAAACAAATACTTATGCTAGGGCTACTATTCAAATCAATGTGCAAAATATCCCATCCAGCCCTACCAACATGATAATTATCAAGTGACTCTGTTAGAAGGCTAGGAAACAAGTCTGTAACAATCTTGAAGAGATGTCGGAAAGTAGCGAGGTCTTTGAATGGCTTGATGACTTCACAGGACATTCTTGATTGATTTTTAATTTCAAAGGCATCAAAATCTCTCAGCAAGAGATGTGGATTCTGTCTCAGCACATTAATTGTTGAGGTATTCCCCTTTACGCTTCTTAACAGAAGAATTTATCCGTCCCATGCCAAAGCAACTCACGACTTATGTGCTAGGTATACGATGCATAGTTGCCCTCACGCAGCTGAGGTGTTCGGCGTTAAGCCCATGAAGAAGGATACATGGATCTCTCTTGTCTTATAGATGAACTTGAAACGAGGGACTTCTCTGCGTGGGAAGCAAGGTCAACTGTCGTTCCCCTGCTGATATACTTTACGTTATTCTTAGGCACGACTTGCCTTCTGCAAGTTCATGGTTAAGCCTTCGACTTTATCTTGGATGAGCCCACAAATCATTTGGATATACCAACAAAAGAGATGCTTGAGGTTTGGTGATTTTGATTGAATCTTGTGAAATAATTTTTTTTTCTATTTCGTTTTCCTGATTCTTTTTTTTTCCTGGTATTTAGGAGGCAATAAACAAGTACGAAGGCACAGTTGTTACAGTTTCTCACGACAGATACTTCATCAAGCAAATCATCAACATAGTTATAGAAGTTAATGATGGGCTCATACAGGACTATGCTGTAGACTACAATGTAAGCTGAGATGAGAACCTTAGAAGATGTGCATAAGAATATTAAATTCTGGTAAGGTGATTGACATTAAATTCTGGTAAGGTGCTACCTGTTTCCGCGCCAGGTTTATTGGAGCTGACGCACGCTCAGAGTGACCTACGACAAGTATGGCCTTCATATATTGTAAATACAAGATGCTAAGCCTCATAGTTGGGAATACGTACATCCTTGCAATATTAGATGATACATGTTCCATCTGTTTCAAAAATTGTTGTATATGCCATGAGATGATCATCGAGGATGATCAACTTAGGCTCTTTACCTCGATTATATAGCAAAAGTTGTACTCCCTCCGTCCCAAACTGTTTTGGACATTTTACTATATCGGGCGTCCCAAACCGTATTGGACATTTCCTTTTATAGCAAAAAACTACCACAAACAATCAATATAATACTGTAAAATATTCTTAAAAGACGTGCCAAAATATACACTTTTTCACCTTTTAATTGTACTATATTATTAAAATATTCAATCTCTTCAAAACCGTGTCATACCTCAAATATCCATAACCGTTTGGGACGGAGGTAGTATTTTATTTTATTTGTTCAACACCCTAAAAATTCCTTTTGTGCTCATTCAGTCTTACAATCTTACGTTTCTAGGGTCTTACCTCCTTACAGTTGTTTGACATTGTTGCAGTCCAATGCAGCCTTATAGTTCTAAAGACATATTAGCAGTCTTACGCAGTCTTACAATTTTCACATACCTATATTCTTTAAGTCCAGTACTCTCACTAAGTGTTTGACAGCATTACAAGTCGGTCTTACAAGATTGCTTTACTTATCAACTTATATAATATATATTGGTAAGGCTGATATTGTAAAGTTATTTGCTGCGGTTAACATCAATTTTGTAAGACTGCTCCTAAAAATTGTATTATACGATAGAGGCATGCACTATATTATATTATATTATATTGTATTATATTATATTATATTGTATCATATTATATTATATCGTATGATATTGTATTATATTATATTATAATATATTACATTATATAAATCTAATATAAAACCGAGTCGCACAATATTTTTGGAGTCACCTTTGTACGGTAGATATTTGGATATTAGTTATCAGCAACTCAGTTTTTGGATCCTACATGGAATCTAAAGTCTTTTGTGATGATGCAGATAAATAATTCATGTGTGAGGTTGCCGATTGCTCAACTATGTTGGTTTAAAGTCCAAGAATCCAAGCCTGTTAAGCGAATAATTTTTGGAGGTGACGCACACTCGGAGCGACCTACGACAACTATTGCTTCATATATGTAAATACACGATGCTAAACCTCATAGTTGGGAATACGCCATCCTTGAAATATTACATGATACATGTTCTCTCTGTTTCAAAATTTGTTAGCCATGAGATGATCATCGAGGATGATCAACTTAGGCCCTTTACCTCGATTATATGGCAAAAGTTGTATTTTTTTTATTTGTTCAACACCCTAAAAAAATTCCTTTTGTACTCCAACAATCTTACAATCTACGTTTTCAGGGTTTTACCTCCTTACAGTTGTATTGACATTGTTGCAGTCCTACGAGCCTTATAGTTCTAAAAACATATTAGCAGTCTTACGCAGTCTTAGAATTTTCACATACCTATATTCTTTAAGTCAAGTACTCTCACTAAGTGTTTGACAGTATTACAAGTCAGTCTTACAAGATTGCCTTACTTATCAACTTATATAATATATATTGGTAAGGCTCATATTGCAAAGTTATTATTGCTATTTTGATAATGTTATTATCGCTACTGTTAACATCAATTTTGTAAGGCTGATCCTAAAAATTGTATTATACGATAGGCGAGGCATGCATTATATTATATTATATTATATTATATTATATTATATTATATTATATTATATTATATTATATTATATTATATTATATTATATTATATAAATCTAATTATACAACCGAGTCGTACAATATTTTTGGAGTCACCTTCGTACGGCAGATATTTGGATATTAGTGGACTCGTTCTTCATCTTCTCAAGAACATATTAGCAGTCTTACGCAATCTTACAATTTTCATATACTTATATTCTTTAAGTACAATACTCTCACTAACTATTTGACATTATTACAAGTCAGTCTTATAAGAGTGCTTTACTTATCAACTTATATAATATATATTGGTAAAACTGATATTGTAAGATTATTGTTGCTGCTTTTAATATCAATTTTGCAAGACTGCTCCTAATAATTGTATTATACGATAAATGAGGCATCCATTATATTATATTATATTATATTATATTATATTATATTATATTATATTATATTATATTATATTATATTATATTATATTATATTATATTATATTATATTATATTATATTATATTATATTATATAAATCTAATTATACAACCGAGTCGTACAATATTTTTGGAGTCACCTTTGTACTGCAGATATTTGGATATTAGTGGACTCCTCAAGAGTTTCTTCGTCTTCTCAAGAACATATTAGCAGTCTTACGCAATCTTACAATTTTCACATACTTATATTCTTTAAGTACAATATTCTCACTAAGTGTTTGACAGTATTACAGGTCAGTCTTACAATACTGCTTTACTTATCAACTTATATAATATATATTAGCAAGACTGATATAGTAAGGTTATAGTTGCTGCTGTTAATATCAATTTCGCAAGGCTGTTAATAGTTGCTCCTAAAAATTGTATTATGCGATAGATGTGGCATGCATTATTTATATTATATTATATTGTATTGTATTATGTTATGTTATGTTATGTTATGTTGTGTTGTCTTGTGTTGTGTTGTATTGTATTGTATTGTATTGTATTGTATTGTATTGTATATAATTAATTAATATATAGTATATTATAAGTATTCGATGCGCGGTAAAAAGAAACGTTGCGGTCCCTTCAAGGTTTCCGGTCCATCAACTACCACTTCGCGACATATTAAATTACGGCTCTCAGTTTCGTGGTACAAGAATCTTGACGGTGCAATGAGTTATTGAAACTTGCAGTCCATCAAGAAAAATTTGCCACATATTTGTTTGCGGTAAAAAACACTCTGCACGGTTCGTCCAAGGTGTTCGGTCCATCAACTACCAAATTTATTTTGAAAGTCGATAAAATCTGACCAATACGTGAAGCATTGTACAAATCACTTTTAACATGTTTACAACATCTCTACATTTTATGCATTATTGACTCTCTTGCGTATCATCAATAAAATACTGTAAATAAAATTTACGATATATAAGAATATAATGATTACTCTAATTCTTTAATATCTATAAGACATAATGTTTTCCATGTGTTTTTAATAAGAATATAATGATTATGACTCTAATTCGTTCACATCTGTGCGACGGAAAGAATGACGTTTAATTTTGTATGATTGTAAGATTGTAAGTCGGTGAGGCTGCACTACTTAAACATTGTAAGACTCTACGATGCATGGCTATGAGTCTGGACTCGGTTACGCGACTGCACTACTTAAACATTATAAGACTGTAAGGCTGCACACTACTTAAACATTGTAAGACTGTACGATGCACAACTATCAGACTGCAGTACTTAGAGCATCTCCAACAGCTCGTGATAGCTGGCGTTGGACTCCATACATGGCGATAAATTGTCTCCAATCGGTCGCCAAACGTGATGCTAAATCTAGCGGGAGCTACAGCACCACGCTATCCTTAACGGGGCACTGTTCCACCGCCACTCTTTCTTTTTATTTTCTCTTTTTTTTTAATGTTTGTTGTATGAAATTTGGGGATGAAACAGATGAAGAAGCTGATAACGCGACGAGAGAGAATGACTTTTATGTTTTTTTTTTAATTTCTTTCCTATAAGTTTTTTTTTCTTTTGGTTTTTTGAAAGTGGGCGTTGCATTTAATATTCAATTAATTAATTTTCTGTTTATGTCTTTTCCTTTTTCTTCTCATTTTCTAAAAATAAAAATGAATCTTCATGGTTATTAATTTCGATAATTTTTATCACTATAATATTTAGATAATCTAATATTATCTACTTTAGATTTTATAGGTACTTTAACTTCAAATGTCTTCTTACTTTTTTGTATTTGAGAATTTAGGTTTATTGTTTATTTTATAATTTAAATAATTTTCAACAATTTATTTAATTAAGCATTTTTATATAGAGAGAGGAAAATATAGAGGAAATGATTGAAGTTTAATGACACTGTTTGTACTGTAAATTTGGAGGAATTGTACTGTTTCAACTCTATTCGTAGAGGAATGGTTGGAGATGTCCTTAGATATTGTAAGACTGTAAGACTGCACGGCTATGAGAATGTCGAATATGTTTTTCATTATTATTTTTATAAAAAGCTAAGGATGGTTCTGCAATTATACCACACAATAGGAAGAATGTTGTGTATGACAAAACCTGGCTAATAAAATATTGTTGAGGTGTCATTCCAGGAAAGCTTGGACATTGTTTTGGGTAAAATTGGTCAACATTTTGCTAATGTGGCGTCGGAGAACATAAATATGATTAATTTTCCATTAGTTCATTAATAACAAATTAATCGCAAGGATTCTTGACTTTACTTTTACGAAATTAATATAAAAAAATACTAATAAGTTCCACAAACACGCATACTTACCAAGAGTCACTTGACATTTTGTTTTCTTTGGAAGGTCTATACTGACAAATATCAAATGCTAAAATTTTCCTGCAAACATGATATAAGTTTGAGAGTCATAAAAAATACTATAATTCATTCATTATTTCACTTACAAGCAACATTATATGAATATCATGAAGAATATCAACTGTTAGCTCCACGTCCCCTACAAATCCTACAATGAGTTCTAGAAATGACAAGGCCATCACAAAAGATAAGAAAAAGAAAAGAGACTATGACAATGAAATATAAAGAGTAAGTAAAAGAGGAGGCGGATAAGTTTGAAAATGATGTCGATGAGGAGATGATAAATGGAAGGAAGAAGTTTATCATTCACCCTTCTTCATTTTAGTTGGCTTATAAAGTTGAGGCCTTCAGTTGTGCTGCACAAAGCCCGACGATTTCTGTATCGTTAAATGCATTGCAAGTTGATATAATGTAATTCCTGTGCACAATTCTGTAAACAATAGTTCAATAGGATTTACAATGTTTATGTTCTTTATAACTGATCTATCGAATTTCTTGAGCTATCGACTTCTTTTTATCTACCGAATTTTTTGATCGAACGATACAATGTGATTGTATTCCTCATGGCCATGGTCGACGTGTGCTGTCTTGCTAATGTTGAGCTTACTTGCAATTTGCAACAGAAGAACAAATATTCCAATCCGGGTATAAGCTTCATTACAGCGAGTAATAAAATTCGATCATTTTTTTCTGTTGTATGGTACAGGTTTAGATTTAGAAATTACTTAAAGAGCCACCATTTTCTTGACAATATTGATAATTTCAAATTTAAATGGAGCAAATATTCTTGCATGGAAGGAGGGGCAGCCCGATGGAGAGCTACGTAACGTGGGAATGGAGATCTACGTAACATGGGATTGAACTAGATGGTTGTCCCTCGAAACTTTTTCGTTCGATCTTCATCCCTCTGGCTATCCAGACGAACTGCAGCCGAACAATGAGATCGAATACAATGGAGATGAACAAATAATTCCCCTACGGTACAGATTATTTTCAAATGCCCGAAGATCATATGTTGATTGAATTCTCGATTAATATAACAAAAACAAAAAGAAAAATTGCATATTGATGGTATGGCGTTCAGGGTCACTCAGAAACGGGTGAATGGAACATTATTTCCATTGCCGCTGTAAAGGTGAAGATTTGAATCAAGGGCATTTTCTTTCGGCGTTTTACTAACTATATTTCTGTGGCCGTTTGTTTTAATGAAAGAAACTATCGTGTTAGAGTTCAAGCAGTACATGTGCTGTTGCAGTGGAGGACGATGATTGTTAGCTGAAGGGCCATGAAGCCGATGATTGTATTTATTAGCCAACTGCTGAACATAATGTAGAATGAACAGCCGTGCATACCAAGTAAACTGAAAGGGTATTATAAAACGGTATTTCATCAAACATGCGATTTATTTTATGGTGTCGATCATGGCACTCTGATCAAATAAAAATAGAATCCAGTATTCATACACAATTTAAAACATAGACCATCTTAGTTCATTTATGGTATGAGCCAAATCAATAAAAGTAACGGTCATACATGCCATTTTATGGTTCATCAACATCGATCATGCTATTTTTCGTTCTGAATTTTTTCTTATTAACATATGCATGCCGTCTATATACTTGGGATGAGAAAACCCGTGCTTCGCACGGGTCTAAACCTAGTGATAATAATAAAAGTTATAGATATCATAATGTTTCGATCTAGGCAAGAATTTGGATTTTCTAACCAACTCTTATACTCTCTAGATACAATAATGTACTCGTTTATCTATGAAGTACAATTTACTGAATTTATTATACACGTTCAACCTTTGATTAACTATTATAATACTATATTTTATTCAATTTATACAACTTAATCAAGATAAATATTGGACAAGTTTGATTATTGTTTTGTATCGTTTAACTAATTGTGGAAGCGTCACATAAGAAAAGACTATTCATCTCATCCACAATGTAATCCTTCCACGTTATGATATATAGCGTCAACAAAGATTTCAATTCAACTTTCACATATTTAAATATATTAATGTAAATATAAATCCTCCCACGCAATATCTTGTAACAACTTCCAAAGTAAATCTTCTCTCTTATATTTCAATAATATTATGTCTCTTTTAAATTACGTAAAAAAAAATATTTTTTCTACTTTCCAACTAACGCTCAATCTTATCCAATTTCGTAGCTGAATCGTATACAAAATAATTAATTATTCGTCAACTATTTAGTCAATCATAATATATATATGTATAAATATAAACACTAGCGAAGCAACCATCAAAAGATTTAACACTCGCGTCATTGAGATACTTATGATTAACAAGCGTGATCGAAACAAAATAAATAATGAACAAAGTATATACATATACTAATAGTAAGTATAGAAAAATGAAATTAAAACCTGCCACTGCACTGCAATTAATACGTCGGGCGCAAGTTATGAGGATTACCAAATTACCCTCTCAAAAGATCGGTCTATGCATATATATAAATTTCTTAAGATGCTAAAATAGTATAAACAGTAACATGCCCAAAGCATAGAGAAGAGAAACGTATGTTTCCTACATAGTTATAGATCAGACTACTGCAACAATTAAATTGCAGTGCAATTAAGTGACCAAAATACCCCTATTGATGATCATGGGGCTGGCTATCTGTAAATGTCAGACGGCCTTCGTTCTCAAACGCCTGACAGCCACCGAAACAGCTCACTGATCTCTTCTCCGACGCGATTCGCCTCCAAGTCCTCCACAACCGCCGCCGTCACCGTCGCCGCCGCGTCGCTCCGGCGACTGCTGCCGGAGAAAAATCTCCCCGAGCTCCTAAACGACAGTGCCCGCGACGAAATCCCAAGTCTGTCCACGTAATCCCTCAACCAATTGTTACTACCACTCCTCCCTCCTCCGCCGCCGCCGCCGCCCACTTCATCCGCCGTAACATCGTCCGTCATCGACGTGGGATATTCCTTGTCCGAAAAGTCCACGCCAGTAACCTCGTACTCTCGGATCTGGTCCACGATGTACTCGAAGGACCCAACGGAGTAAGACCTCCGCCGATCGCCTTCCTCGGCGGAGCCTCCGCCATTCCGACGGAGGCTGACGCTGCCCATCTCTATTCTGAAGCTTAGTGAACGATCGCTTTCGTTCATACCGTCGGCACCGTTGCTTTGGTTTATTATTTTATCCATGACGTCCGCGGCGGGAACCACCACCGCGGACCTGCACAGCGGACAAGTACGGCTGGCGACAATCCACGCGTCGATGCACGCGGCGTGGAACGCGTGGCAGCATAGCGGAAGTAGGCGGAGGCGATCGTCGGGCTCGAACTTGGACAGGCACACGGTACAGTCTCCCTCGGCGAGGCTTCCGCCCTTGCTGGTGGTGGTCACCGAGCGCGGAGTGAAGGCGGGGAGAGAGTCGAGGATGACGGAATCGCCGCCGCCTCCGGCGGCGTTAGACGAGTGGCGCGAGAGGATGACGTCGTTGGGGTGGGTTTGGTTGCGGCGCCTGCGGCGGTGGCTGAGGTTTCTGGAGAGGGAGCGGAGGAGGAGGTAGATGGAGACTGAGAGGATGACGGCGGAGGCTATTACGATGACGATTATGATGGCTGACGTGGCGACGGATGACGAAGACGTCGGCGGCGGTGGCGACGTTGACGCGGCGTCGGCGGAGTCGTAGAGCGGCGGCGGGAGAGCATCTGAGGACATTCTTGAGAGAGAGAGAGAGAGAGAGAGATTTTGGGAGTTTGTTGGGACATTTATTTGTGTTGAATGCTCTCTTCATTTATTATTTATTACACAAATGGCGAGAAAGAAAGAGAACTGTGAACGACAACTGTTTTGTGACCGAGGGAAATGTTCTCATGTTATTTAGGTATCACGTGCTCGACACGTGACCGAATTTACAAATTAATTTCAATTTAGAACGTTGACCAGTCTCTACAAGTTTAGTTGACTTTCCATGTGTATATTAATAATTTTAATTTATAACCTAACGTCATTCTTTGAGATGAAGTCGAACTCGTTATTTTGTTCAGTCAAATACCATGTTTATCTTAGGTTATGATCATCCGTTTATATGGAGTGGAGCTCGCTCACATAGTTGTGTGTACTTATTCGTGTTAAATAAAAACTATAAAGTCATTTAAAAGGGAAGATTTTTGTTCAGACCCCCCTAAAGTTTTCATTTACATGTCAGACCCTGTCAGAAAATGAATAAGTTTAAGAGACCCACTGTTTTGTAAAAATCAAGTAAAGGACCAAAAATAGAATTTGACGAAAATACCCTTTGTTCTTTTTTTTTTCCAGCGAAAGTCACGACGTGCTTTTTTGATCTTATATGAAGCGTTACTTTTACTTCATTATATGTTATACAGTTACAGCATAGTGTTACTATACAAAACATATACGTTATTTTTCAACAACATTGTGTTACTTTGCTACTGCAAAACGTTATCAACAGAATTTTTTTTCGAACTCATTTTTCTAACACTAAATCGAGCACAAAAAAATCCGATTGACCAATCCAACAGATTCGACATGTCATGTTGGATTCATTATGATATTGACGATGCACGACGTAGAATTTGCTTGTCTAATTAGGGTGCAAATTCGAACAAAATAATGGTAAATCGAATCTAGATGTCGACATAAATTGCAAGTAATCGGTATAAATTCGAGGTACTCATGAGAAATCGAGGTCTATTTTACCTTATTGAGTCAATAACGCCGAGATTTATGTAGTTTTCATACGTTTTTAGTGTTGTTTGTGACTTTCGTTATATTTCCCCCGATCCATTGGTTGAATACAGAATGTGTTATTTACAACAAAACATAGCGTTATTACCTTTCAGCGACGTGTTACTTCTAAGTTAACAGTTGTTATTAACCATAAGATATTTGTTATTTTTTGCTATGTTATAAGTTTCTTTTTTACACGATTTAGGAAAAATATAATATAAATTTCTTGCAACTAATCGGTATAAATTCGAGGTACCCATGAGAAATTGAGGTCTATTTTACCTTATTGAGTCAATAACGACGTGATTTATGCAGTTTTCTGTTTTTTAGTGTCGTTAGTGATTTTCGTTCTTTCTATCCCGGTCCATTATTTGTATACAGAATGTGTTATTTACGACAAATGAGGCGTTATTACCATTCAGCGACGTGTTACTTCTAAGTCTACATTTGTTATTAACCATAAGATATTTGTTTCTATGTTATAGGTATTTCTTTTTTACACAATTTAGGGAAAATATAAGATCCATTTCTTGCAACAAATCGGTATAAATTCGAGGTACCCATGAGAAATTGAAGTATATTTTACCTTATTGAGTCAATAACGACGTGATTTATGCAGTTTTCATTTGTTTTTTTAATGTCGTTTGTGATTTTCGTTCTTTTTATCCCGATCCATTATTTGTATACAGAATGTGTTATTTACGACAAACAAGACGTTATTAACTTTCAGCGATGTATTATTTTTGAGTCAACATTTGTTATTACTCTGAAGACATTTGTTATTTTGTGAAACTTACCAACATTCATATGAAATTGACGATAATTTCAACATATACGGTCATAGCGTCTGCAATCTTAGCAATTTCTATGATTTGGGTTTATCACATATAATAATATCGATAGTTGCCTTGGTTAAATCCAGTTACAAATTAATATTGCTTTCTCTGTTGCGGATCTCACGAGCGCGTCGGGACGGAATCTTAAAATTTTGTTGACGCAAACAATAAAAATATCTGTAGACGGAAGCATGTTTCTAGTTGAAATTGAAGGTAATACACGTCGATTCGAGAGACCCATAGCCTTAAAGTTTCTCGCGCCACCGTAGAATTTCTGAACTGTTCGGCGGTATATTACAAAAAATTTCTGAACAGTTTAATGTGGTACACGTAATGGTTTAATTGTTACCAATACAGTGTTATTTGTTATAAAATTTCCGTCTATGCACTAGGGTTTCTGGATAATTTGTTATCGTCTATGCGCTAGGGTTTTTGGGTAGTTTTTGGGGTTTAGGACTTATGGGTTCGAGGCTAAGATTAAGGGTTTACGACACGAAATTTTGGGAGAACGATCCACGACTTGTGCAGGTATTTCTACAACCTTAAAAAATTTTGGGGTTCGGGGTTTAGGTTTAGGGTTTAGGGTTTCGGGCCTCGAATTTAGGGTTTTGAGCTTCGTATTTTGTGTTTGTGGTCTATAAATATTATTAGTACTTTAATGTTGATGTTTGAACATGTTCGTGGTGCAATTCATATTGTTATGTTCCATTGAAAGATGTGATAGTCTATGTTTTGCAATGGAGGACTATATATTTATATATCTATTGAGATCAATATTCGTCTATTGACATCAAATTTCGCTTAATGTGTCTTTCAAACGAATGTGGTGGTTAAACTTCATCAAATTATATATTTACATGAACATCCATATTAAGCATCCAAAATAAAAGTGTATTTTTGTACGAATTAATCGAATTATTGACGTGGTACTGAACAACATTTATGAGGTATCAGTATTGAACAATGTGTTATTACTTGAGTTCGTGTTGTTTTTCTTTACCTAACATGTGTTATTATTTCCAATTAATGTAGTACAATTTTAAGAAAGTCCTGTAAATATTCTCTGACAATTCTGTTAAATTCTCTGACGATCCAGAACCTTCTAGAATATTCTCAATGAAGTGTTTTTTTTACATGTATATGTGTTATATTTGTTGGGTAAACTGTTACTTACTTAAAAAACGTTTTAGTCTTAGAGAAAGCTAAATTTCTCAATTTCATGGTTATCGACTTACTTTTTCTTTTAATATTAAGACTCGTTTGATTCGATTTTATCTTATTCAATCACTTTTACCTTGTTCGGCTGTTGAAGTCGATATTGAATTGGTTCCTGAACGAAATTATTTATTTGGGGGTGGAAGCACGAATTCATTCGGTACATAAAAAATTCGTCTTTATTAGTAACACCCATCTGAAATTGAGGACGGAAAAACTTTACTCAGTCACAAACGCTGAGATTTATGCAGCTTTCATCTGTTTTCTAGTGTCGTTTGTGATTTTTGTTTTATCCCTTTCGATCCATTACTTGTATACAGAATGTGTTATTTACGACAAAGAAAGCGTTATTACCTTTCAGCGATGTGTTACTTCTAAGTCAACATTTGTTGTTAACCATAAGACATTTGTTATTTTTGGTTATGCTATAAGTATTTCTTTTTACACGATTTAGGGAAAATATAATATCCATTTCTTGCAACTAATCGGTATAAATTCGAGGTACCCATGAGAAATTGAGGTCTATTTTACCTTATTGAGTCAATAACGCGGAGATTTATGCAGTTTTCATCTTTTTTTAGTGTCGTTTGTGATTTTTGTTTTATCCCTTTCGATCCATTACTTGTATACAGAATGTGTTATTACGACAACGAAGGCGTTATTACCTTTCAGCGACGTGTTACTTCTAAGTCAACATTTGTTATTAACTTTAAGACATTTGTTACTTTTGGTTATGTTATAAGTATTTCTTTTTACACGATTTAGGGAAAATATAATATCCGTTTCTTGCAACTAATCGGTATAAATTCAAGGTACCCATGAGAAATTGATGTCTATTTAACCTTATTGAGTTAATAACGACGTGATTTATGCAGTTTTCATCTGTTTTTTAGCATCATTTGTGATTTTCGTTTTATTCCTTTCGATCCATTACTTGTATACACAATGTGTTATTTACGACACGCAAGGCGTTATTACCTTTCAGTGATGTGTTACTTCTAAGTCAACATTTGTTATTATGTATGATGCATTTGTTATTTTTTGCTATATTCGTTATTTCTGACGATTAAAGCTGCAAATTAGTTATACAAATCATACTCACGATCAAATTAACAATAATTTCAACATATTAGGTCATAAACTTTGATATTTTCAGCTACAGTCTCAACAATTTCTATTATTTGTATATATCAGTTTTTTCTAGCTTCCATAAATCTTTTGAAGATTTTTTTCAATCTCAACGATTTATGTTTATCATTTTCAGCTGCAATGTCAACGATTTCTGACGATTAAAGCTGCAAATTAGCAATACAAATTGAGTTTGAAGTTTTTTTAAGAGGATTCGAGCTTGCAGCGAAAATCGCTCGTTGGAGAAGACGATGACAAAGGCTTGTAAATTTTGCATCTGTTAGAGGGTATATATGTCATATCGCATAGTTTGGGTCTTTTTCTCTAAGAGTTTTGAAAAGTAGGTCCTTCATAGTAAATGGAATTTGATTGTGGCCTGAACACTAGTTAAAATATAGGAGAAATTTTGTGTCAGGCCCCAGAATATTTAAAATTAGGGATCAGACACTGTCAGACATTTTTTTAGTTTTAAGGACCTTTGTTTTGAAAAATTAAGTGAAAAGGACCCAAAACTGTGATTTGACGAAATTACCCTTAATAAAAGTGATTTCTGAATGGTATTTGACGTCAGTTTTATGTTACACAGTTATACTGATTTGTTACACAGTTATACTGATTTGTTACCGTAACAACCGCAAGTGTTACTTTAACGTCATAAGACGTTACTTATTGACAGTAAAATGTTATTAACAGACATATTTATTATAATCGAACTATCGAACCCCATTTTTCACACAGATCGACCACAATCGATTGTTAACACCTTGTTTTGTTTTCCATCATGCGGTATTACACCATAAACCCTAAACCGTAAACCCTAAACTCAACGCAACGACCATTAGCGTTTTTCTATAAAAGATCGAATCATTAGCATTTCGATCTTATTACACGTTTCGAGATTGAAAATTGGTAACCCATTGTAGGAGCATTGCTCCCTATAATGATGAATTTTCTGGGGAAACAGGGGGGAGATGGTCGGGTGGAGGGGTCAAGACTTCCTTTCGCTGAAAAAAAACACTTCCTTTCATTTGGATAACAACAGTATTGTATTGAGTACCATATAGCGTCTATTTAGTAACAAACGAAGTCGCACAGGTACCATATCATTCAAAACTAATACTGTTTCCTGCAGTAACACATTAACAAATGATGTTGCAGGAATCGGTATTATTTTTGAATATTGTGTTACTTCTGCGACGTCATTTGTTACTAAATAGACGACATATGGTACTCAATATAAGACTGTTGTTATCCAAGTGAAAGAAATTGTTCTTTTTCAGCGCCGAACTGTTATAATTGGCTAAAACGGATTATTTAGGTATACAGCGTAATTCTGGCATATGTCAGGGTTAAATATGTCTTTTTGCGTCATTTTAGGGCCTGATCACTGAGTTTTCCGAAAAGTGGGTCCTTAATACTAAAGCACACTGCAATGGGGCCTTAACCCTAACCCAAACTTCTTAATGGGGCCTGAAATTGAATTAACCGTTAAAAATATTACTAGGGTCTGACTCGTAATTAACCCTATTTAAAATGTCCCATTCGTAGGCTGGTCCCAAATAAAAAACATCTGGTGGGATATTAATTATCTTCTAGTAATTAGTACCATTTTTTAGGTTAAATGGTATAATATACCCTTTTCTATTATTATCTTTTCCTAATTCTATTTTTGTAGTTCTTATTTTTCCACGTTTGTATCTTTTGCCCGTACGGCATATTTGTGAGTTATTCATTGAGTTAATTATGATTCCCCCAATAAAGTTTTAAAATCGAGTTCAGGTCCGGACTCGATTTTTGCATACCACTTTATCGTTCTGCAGTAGCACTTCTTTGTTCTGCAGTACTACTTTTTTGTTACACAGTACCACTTAATTGTTCTTCAGTGTCACTTCGCTTGTTCTGCAGTACCACTTCATATATATTATATACTAGAATGTTGTTAGCCGCACACAAGGTGCGGCAATAAATGCCCATTTTTATCCTCCAAACATTACTCTTTTATCAATTTATTATTTAATAGTCATCAATACAGTTTAGGTGTCAACAAATATTCATCTAATTGAAACAAGTAATGTACATATTATATTGAAAGTAAACTTGAAGGAATGAAAGAGTTCCCAACATAATGAAATCGTTAAATTGTATATACAATGTATCATTTTCAAATTTATATGAAATTAACAATGGACGTTCAAAATAATGGTCAACTAACAATTATGATATAAGCTATAGAATTCGTCAATGTTTTGGTTTTCTCTATCATTCACGAGTGGCCTTATAGGATAGAAATTATTACCAATTATTGCTGATCGATACTCCTAAGTTTTCGATAAAGGAGAAAGAACCTATTGATGATTGGGATAATGATCGAAAGTGAAGATTGTAGACTTAGATTGGCGACCAAATCAATTCTCGATTTAACAAACCAATATCGAGTGCTTCTGCCTCAAGCTAAGCACATGAAAATATTAAAGAAACATACAACATATATTATGCTACCACTATTGCTCTCTCATTTATCAGATTTTTCCATTTTATGTATATTAGGGTTCAGAAATTTATGGATCCTCATCACTCATGTTGTCATATCAATAACAAAAGATTCGGCTCATATGGCCCGTAATTTAGCTGTCCTGAGACATTCTAGCCAAATGATTAACTCATTAAGAATATTCTTTAAGAAAGCCCATTTGAAGTAAAATTAGGTTCCTTTCTGTCGTCCATTTCACCGTAAGGCCAAGAGTGGGCTTCAGAGGTTTGATCATTGGTGGGCCATACTGATGCGTGAAACAAACAAATAGCGCAAGAAAGATGAATAATACGTAAGTAGGTAGATTACGAAAAAATAGGATAAATAGGCTATCATCAAGAGATTACGACGAAAGTTACTATTCATTTACCCATACACACTTATAAGTATTAAAATATATGCCCGTATTATCTTTTATTAACGTATTATTTTTTATTATTTAATAATCTAAAACATCAGATCATGTTTTTTTTTATTTCAACATATAATCATCGATTAAGATAAAAACTTTTAATTTGTTTTTAGGCGGGCCATACCGCCGGTCGTAGCTTGTAACATGCACAGGTTGTCTTGCCTAGTGTAAGGTTAATGTAATTTTATTTTAATGCGGGGGCACTGATTCCGAATTTATGTTTGTTTTCTTCATCGTTTATTTTCTTTTAATGTTTAAGATGACCAGTCTTGCATTCATTTTCTTCATTCTTTAATTTCTTTTAATTTTTAAGATGAGCGGGCTGAGCCCGCCGGACTTGCAGCCATCCAGCGAGGCGAGGTGGCTTCACTATCCTACACCGGCCATATGCCGGACCGGCCCGTTCCCAGCCCGCCAAACAGCGGGTTACCGGCTGCCCCATGCGCCTACTCATTTTGATGGCTCTAGATAGTATATTATCAAAAGACATAAGCATAAACTCTTCAATGTCATTTTTTCTTGCCGTGCTTGACATAATTAACTTACTGAAAAAGAAAACATTAAATCAAAATTATCTCACATATCAAAGAATTAATTAAATCTTAAAGAGAAAGAAATTACTGAATTGACATTCTCACACGTAAGATGTAAAAAACTTGTAAAAATGGAAAAAAAATTGCCTAGACAAGGAAACCATATAAAAAAATTCAAATCAATTATAACGTAAAAGAACCATTAAATTTATGGCATAACGAAGACTAAAGATAAACACAAACTATAGGCAAGTTTTTACCCATTTATGGTAACAACTATGGTAACAAATTGGATATCTCCCATAAATAAAAATTTACTCCACGTGTACTCCTTCAAAATGTGCATGGTTAATTTTCGTCGGTGAGCAAACATCTAGCTTATAATAACTATAAACTTAAATGGTGACTAAGAAATAAACAAAGATTTTATATGTAATATTAAATATTAAAGAAAGATAAAATATATATATTCATAAACCAAGAGGTTTGCTATGGTGCCCACCTACCGTGAGCAACCACCGTGAGCACCATAAGCAAATCTCTCAATTGTTTGCTTTTTTTCGATTCTCAACGACGCCAATACCTCCGTAAACCCTCTCATATCCATTGCTAACCTAAATTGCCATCTCCAACACGTTAATTTTTAAGAAAATCATCACCTCGGTACTTCGTCAACAGTGAATACGAAATAATGATTTTTCTTAAAAATTAACGTGTTGGAGATTGTGATTAGGTTAGCAATGGATATGAGAGGGTTTACGGAGGTATTGGCTTTGTTGAGAATCGAAAAAAAGCAAACAATTGAGAGATTTGCTTATGGTGCTCACGGTGGTTGCTCACGGTAGATGGGCACCATAGCAAACATCCATAAACCAATATATACAAAAGTTTCTTAATATTATACATATGTATGGCTGAAATAAGTAAAACGTTTTAAATATAAATGTATATAATATAGGGGCGTTTCTATATCAGGCCCCCTCGTAAGTTTCCTTTTAAGTTCAGGCCCCATTCATATTAAATATAGTTTTAAGGACCAAGTCTAAATAAAATTCAAAGTAAAGGACATAAACAATGATTTGAAAAAAATGCCCCTTATAGGTGTTATATAAAGAGGTATGAATTGCTATTATTATGTTACTAGATGTTATTCAAATGTTATCAATCGAAAAAACTATTTTAACGATCGATTTGCCCTAATTTTTCGAGCATACTGGGCATAAATCAATTTTGATGCATACTCGACGATACCAATGATATTTACGTCGTCATATTTAACATCTGTGAGGAATAATTTTTAGAAATTCATTTATGCAAATAAGATAAATCGAGCATGTTTTTTGTCGAAATTAAAGCTAATATGCATAAATTCGAGAGACCCATAGCTTGAAAATTACGTCGCGCCTTAGTGGTGACTCAATCGTTCGTCCCTCAAGATTAACGAACTGAAAGTGAAATCGCCGGAGAAAAAAGTTTAAATGAGTGTTTGCTATGTGGTGTCAGAAAGGCTTAAGTGGCATAATTTCCGTAAGGTTCGGTATAATAGTGGCATAAAGTGGTATAGTTACGATAAGAAGCGTTACTCAAACTGGTACGAGATATTATTCTAATTTGGTATTATTTTAATATAATCAGGTACTAGGACAGCGTTAAGTGGTATAACTACCATAAGAAGTGGTTTCTAGATGTTATGCAAATGGTATCAATAGAAAAATTATTTCAACGATCGATTTGCCGTAAATTTTCGAGCTTACTGGGTACAAAATCAATTTTGATGTGTACTCGACGATCTCAATGCTATTTACATCGTCAGATTTAAGAGTTGTGAGGAATAATTTCTAGAAATTCATTTACGCAAATAAAATAAATCAAGCATGTTTTTGGTCTAAATTAAAGCTAATATGCATAAATTCGAGAGACCCATAGATTGGAAATTACGTCGCGTCTTAGTGTGACTCAGTCGTTCGTCCCTCAAGATTAACGAACTGAAAGTGAAATCGCCAGAAAAATAGTTTAAATGAGTGTTCATTATGTGGTATCAGAAAGGCGTAACTGGTATAATTTCCACGGTACAATATAGACATAAAGTGGTATAGTTACGATAATAAGCATTACTCGAACTGCTATGAGATATTATTCTAATTTGGTATTAATTTTATATGATGAGGTACTAAAAACAGAGTAAAATAGTATAATAGAAGCGTAAAATGGTATAGCAACGATAAGAAGCGTTACTCGAACTGGTACGAGGTATTACTTATTCTCATTTGGTATTAATTTTGTAAGATGTGATACAAGAATAGCGTCAAGTGGTACATAGAGGCGTAAAGTGGTATATCAACGATAACTATTACTTATTCTCATTTGGTATTAATTTTATAAGATGTGGTACTAAAACAGCGTGAAGTGGTATAATAGAGGCGTAAAGTGTTATAGCAACGATAACTATTACTTATTCAAAGCTAAAACACTCAGCTTCATATACAATGTCAATAATCCATCGCGTTCATGGCCTGTATTAGGGTTATGGATAGCCATAATATTTCATGGAATATTTGTGATTTGGCAGGTTGCGAATGAGAAGGGGAATATTCGTTGGAGGGAGCATTTATTTTCAGAGAATATATGTCATTTGGCAGGTTGCGGTACCCGTTGGGGAGGAAGTGGTACTGAATAAGCAAGTCACGCTGTTTTGGGCGGGAAAACTGAATCTCAGTATTTTTGGGCGGGAACTTTTATGTAGTATATATTCATGTAATAATGTGGTACCAGAAACGCAAAATGTGTTACAGATTACGGTTTACGTGCTAGGGTTTCCAGTTTTATGTTTTAGAGTATCGGGTCTTAGGGGAAACATTTTCGGGGTTACGATAAAGGATTTATTATCGTAAGATATGTTATACGATTGACGTATATGTTGGTTAGGATACATTTGTTGTAATTCGTAATGGTAAATATCAAATGTGATGTAAAAATAGTTGTGTACGATTTGCATTGGTATACATTTTACATGATCAAAACCTCTTTACTTGACTACTTGCATCATATTTGCATAAACGTGACAAAATCAAGGAACTTGGTGGTTCAAAAACATCAAATCATATATTTCCATGATTTTTATTCTTCCACAACCGAAAAACCAACTTCTATTTTACGAAATTATTCGAGTCATTAAGAGGGTATAGATAATATATTATCTGGTGTTGTTTCTTAATGTATTGTTAGTAGGATAGTATAAATTGTTACCAAAATATTATTAAGTGGTATAATTTGCATGTAATATGGTATCATATAAAGATGGAGAGACCATATTCACTGACGGCCCATGAAGCTTCTGTAATGTTCTTATTGTTTGTTATGAATGGAGTATAAAGCGGTAGTAAACTACAAAGAAGTGATATAATTTACATGTGATGTGGTATTGTATAACGATGGAGATGGTTTCACGGTCCATGAAGCTTCTGAAATGTTCTTATTTTTTGTTACGGATGGAGTATAAATAGGTATCAAAATATTATTAAGTGGTATAATTTACATGTGATGTTGTATTGTATAAAATGGAGACAGTAATAGGCCCATGAAGCTTCTGGAATGTTCCTATTTCCTGTTACGATTGGAGTATAAATTGATACCAGAATATCCTTAAGTGGTATAATTTACTTGTGATGTGGTATTTATAAGATGGATACGGTAATAGGCCCATGGAGCTTCTGGAATGTTCTTATTTTTTGTTACGAATGGAGTATAAATTGATACCAGAATATCCTTAAGTGGTATAATTTACATGTGATGTGGTATTTATAAGATGGATACGGTAATAGGCCCATGGAGCTTCTGGAATGTTCTTATTTTTTGTTACGAATGGAGTATAAATTGGTACCAAACTATAATTAAATGGCATAATTTACAGTGATGTGGTATTTTATTAATATGGAGACGGTAATATGCCCATGAAGCTTCTGGGTATTTTTTGTTACGAGTAGAGTATAAATTGGTACCAAACTATACTTAAGTGGTATAATTACATGTGATGTGGTATTGTATAAAGATGGAGACGGTAATAGGCCCAAGACGCTTTTGCATTGTTCTTATTTTTTGTTATGAATGGAGTATAAATTGTTACCAGAATATTATTAAGTCGTATAATTTACATATGATGTGGTACGAAAGTAGAACTAGTTCAAAATGCAAAATAGAGTAAGAAACAGAAGCAAAGCAACCATTCAAAGCACTAAAAGTGCTAAACACAGTCAAAACACAAGCAGAGCCATCACTCGACGCCGTTCTTCTTCCAGCAACTTTCTTCTTCTTCTTCTTCTTCTTCTTCTTCTTCTTCTTCTTCTTCTCTTCTTCTTCTTCTTCTTCTTCTTCTTCTTCTTCTTCTTCTTCTTCCGGCCACTTTCTTGCCGATCGACGGGGTTCTTCTTCGGAGCCATCGCAAGATTCGTCGATGAAGTGTCGGAATCGGTCGGGTTTCGTCGATTAAGGGTTCAGATCGGTAGAAAATTCTTCGGGTTTTCTCGATGAAGGCTGGAAAGCTAATTTTAGGGTTTGTGGTACTGAAAATCGATTTTTAATCTCAGCGTGTCTTATTACAGATCATAATACAACTTCATTCTTAATAAATACCACTAAATAAGATTTATGTACCAATTTATAACACGTGAGTCTAAAAAGTCTGATGTAATTTCTGGGAAAAATAAGGGTAAACATGTCTTTTAAGCCTGAATTGGTCCTTTTTCCTAACGTGAATATTAGCTAGGTCCTTCTCCCTATTTAAAACATTAAAAGGGCCTGGAACCTACTTGAACTTGTTAGGAGGGCCTGCTATCTAATTAGCCCTTTAATATATAGATGGTTCCCTAAATAGGCTAATCATTACCTCTATGCATAGATTACGACCATTCACTAATCGTTATGCCATACACACTTATAAGTATTAAAATATATTGATATGGGGCTATCCCAATCAACGAATTTATATGTGGTTCGAAAAATTTGTATAGCGGTAGGTTTACTATCTCAAAGTTTTAGGACGTGCGTAAGGTGCTTGTTCATAAGGGAGATGGGACGCATTCCCGCTATACAGAAAGTAGGAGGCATGGAAATTTGAGGTCCGTGTAGGTCCGCGAGCGGTGCGGACCTAGTTGTGCATGTGATATGACGTAAACGGGGCACAATAAAGACGTAAAAAAGAGAGACAAGAGATTACGTGGTTCGGATTCTTGAGAATCCTACGTCCACGGGGCGTATTCAACTTTATCGCTTTTGGAAATTATACACTCACAACACTTTCTTTCTCTCTTTTTCTCCCACGAGAACATGTAAAAAAATGAAGAACATTGAAGTATTTTCGCAGTTGAGAGGTTTTCTCCTTTGTTATGTGTTCGTCCTTTTTGCAAATGAATGAAGTTCCCTTTTATAGCTATGATTTTGCCCCATATTCCCGTTCAGCTCCCTATTTCCTAGAGATGGGACGCATTCCATCACATCAGGGGCCTCAGACAACCTGAAACAGCTTTTAGTACTGTCCGGAATAGCTTTTCAGTACTGTCAGGAACAGTGACCTTTTCTTGTCCTGTTAGTTAGGTTGTCTTTTCAAGCTTCTGGACCTTCAGTGTGGCCCCTTATGACGCTTCCTTGGGACGACACCTGCTTAGCATAATAGGTCCCAAAACACTTCCCTAATATGGTGTTAGTTCCCTAAAGCCCGTCGGAGGTCCCTAAAACCCTTTTTTCCTGTTGTTATCTCCCTAAAGTCTGTTGGAGGTCTCTAAAAGCATCCCTTCACAATCTAACTTTATCTTTTTTCCTAGAAAATCATATTTTTTACTAAGTTCTCTTAATAATTATCATAAGTTAATTATTTTCTTAATCTCCTTTTTAGCTGGCCTAATTATGGTTCCACATCACACACACACACAGATATATATATATATATATATATATATATATATATATATCATTGATATGGGGCTTTCCCAATCAAAGAATTTTAGTATATGTGGGGAAATTTTATATAGCGGTGGGTTTAATATTTCAAAGTTATGGGACATGCGTAGGGTGCTTAAGGGATCTAATAAGGGACATAAACGAAAAAGGCACAAGATATACGTGGTTCGGATATTGTAAGATCCTATGTCCACGGCGCTCCATAAAACACTTTCACTATTCTTGGATGGATTACACACTCAGATTACTCATTTCTGCCTAAAATATACTAAGTATTGAATGGGAAGTGTTTTATGTGAGAAGTGAGAATTATGAACTATTCTTCGTATTTTTCATGATGATCCTTGTGAAAATAATCAAGTGATGCTTTTATAGGAGCTCCATGAGGCTAGGAGAAGCTACGTCCCGGATTTCTTGGGGGGGGGGGGGGATGACTGCCTGGTACGATGTACGGTAACAGACAGCTTTGTAAGGACAGCTTATCCACAGTAGTCACATCCTGAGCAACAGCTATAGTGGCGCAGCCCAGTCTCTATTTGACACGTGTTTTCCCGCTTCTTTCTTCACTTGTAGAGTCTTTTCATTAATTAATGTACCTAGGAGCCTTCGTTTTATCGGGGGTTGCTAGCTGTCCTTTGAGATTCCCGTTGCTCCCAACATGTACTAGAATATCACCTTTTACTGGGCCTTTCTTTTTGGGCTTATTTTCTGTTCTAATTACTTTTTCAGCCCATCTAGTTTCTCGATCGTATCAACCACTCTCCTAATCTAATTTATTTTTGGAGAAAGTAAATTGGCGTAAAAATAGATAGAGAAGTGGGCTTACGTCCTGTCCCGTAAGCTCCTTAATTTTATTGCCGTTCCTGGGGAATCGCGCTCTCTTTTTGAAAGAGCAACAGTTGTTTTCCTTCGTACTTAGCTTCTTGGGAACCGCTTATTTTCATTAGCTGTGAGTTAGCTATTGCCCGTTCGTCATTTCCTGCGAATTCAAAAAGGCGATTTATTGATCAGGTACCTTTCATTTCCTTCCCTATTTCTTTCTGTCACGACATATTGTCTACTTTCGCCATGGCTTCTTCACCGTCTGATTCTGCCGGTCGATCCTTAGCCTCCGCGAATCTCTCAGACTCTGGATCTTCTGCTACTCTCCCATCACCTAAACCTCCCGTCCCCATGTCTAAACCTCGCTTCAAACAATCGGCCGTCAAGAAATCGGTTATCGCCCGAGTACGCATTCTCGGACAGCTCCGTCGACCTCTACCGGCCCGTTTGACGCTGCTGCTGGCTCCGCGATGGTTAGTTTGCCTGCCAGATCTAATGAGTTGGTCATCCTTTCGGACCCTCCTGCCACTTCTGATTCCAGGGTTAGAATGACACTGTTTGTGCCCACTCCTTCGTCGACAGGGACAAGTAAGTTTGGAGCTTCCTCTTGTTCTCATGCCGGCATAGGCTCTCTTGTGGGGGGTTTGTCTTTTGGGGATTTTTCGGTGGTGCTGCCTGTCCCTTCTCAAAGGGCGGACCGGCCCCCGCAACTCTTTCTTGCTTTTTGGGAAGCCCAAATCAGGGCCGGCCTTCGATTCCCCGTTCCGCCTTTTTTTATCTTCTGTTTCTAGGGCTTTTGGTGTCTCTCTTAATCAATTCCAACCTTCAGCTTTTCGTTTGCTGTTTGCCTTCTTTGTGGCCGTGAGAGAGGCGGGTGTCGAGCCATATGCTGATCTAGTCTTGTCCCAATTCTACTTGAAACCCTCCTTCTTTTACTTGGCAACTATTTCCTCCTCTCGGGACGGCCGTACCCATTCCTTCATGAAGAACCACGGAGCTGAGAAAGATTGGCAGGGTCGCGATGTCTTCGTTAGATCTCCCGATGGAACGTGGGACTTCCCTACGGACTGGGTGGAAAAGGCCCCTTTAAGAAATCCCGGGAGGTGTTCCCCACGTAACGAGGGGGCGTTAGCTTTCCTGAATCAGCACGCCAGGGATAAGGGGCTCCTGAATCCTCTTCACTTGGTTAATCATCCAGGGGCCCTCCACCACTTCGGACTTTCCCCTGTTTTTGTTCCTTTTTGTTTCGAGGGCACTCATCTTCTTTTGGCTTTTCTTTTCTTTTTTGAGTTGCTGCTGGTTTTGACCCTTCTTATGTCTTGTCGCAGGCATGTCGACCGACCCCATGGTATTCCCTTCTTGCAAAGGTCAAAGAGGAGAACCCCCAGGCCGCTCCTGTTGCTCCAGGCGTAGGGGTCATCAGCCTTGGCGTCTGTTCTGCCTCAGGTCCCTTGTTGAGGGAGCGTGGATGACTTCTGCGGTGGTGCGTACCTCTGGCACTAAAAGGAAGGCCGCTTCTGCCAAGGAACCTGGAAAAAAGACAACAAAGAAAACGCTTCGCACTCCTTTGGGTGATGAAGCGGAACTGTCTCGTCATGGATCTCAGGGGACCTCTGCTGGGGGTCCTTCTCTTTCTGTGGATCAGCTGTCTGGGGCTGAAAGGATGAGCTTGATGGGCCGTTTCGTATCGCCCACTGATAAGGAGGCCATTCCTCAAGGCTCTTAGTCGGAGAACGCGGAGCAGCTGGCCTATCAGCTTCTCAAGGTGCTTTCTTGTTTTGCTATTACTTCAGACTTTTTCGTGGTGTTTCGTGACTCACTTTCTATTCCCAGGTGGTGAATTATGCGTCCGTCCAATCGTCCCTTGATCTGTCGATCCGGGACCTAGAATCGGTCAATCATACTTTGCAAGACCAGTTGAAGCAGACCAGGTTAGCTTGTCAGTTGCTAAGGCCGCGACGGTTGAAGAGGCTGAGGTTGGTTTTGAGGCTGAGAAAGAGAAGATGCTTGAGGAGCACGCTGCTTCGTTGGGGCGATTGGAGAGGGAGTTGAAGGACTCCTTTGCCAAGGAAAAGGCTAAATGGGACGTCGTCATGGAGCGTAGGGTGAGGGTAGGTGTGGAGTTCCTCCTGCAGGATGCTAAGGATGGCGCCATCCGCCCATCCGCCTCTGCCAACAACACCTCATGCCTACTGCTGCAGGGAAGAAATTTCCGAGCGACTTAGCCGGGGATTGGCGCCAGGCGTATCTGAAGGACCCCCTTTCCTTGAAGGAGTTTGTGCCCCTGATGCAATATTACTTCCAAGGAGGTTACAAAGCGGGCCTGGCAGGAGATGAAGAGGTGGCCGCTCTGCAGGCGCTTCCTTTTCCTTCGTGTTTCCTGGGAGATCCCAGAGCTCCCGAGAATACCGAGTTCTGGGTTCCGGTCGCGAAGAAACACATGGAAGTTCTTGCTCATGCCGACATCTCAGATCTCCCGGAAGCTACTTCTCCCTCGGATCGCCCTGCTTCTTGACCTCCTTTGTTTTTCTACTGTGATGTACTGAACATCTTTTCCTGTTTTTTGGACCTTTTAGGACTTGTGCTGCTTTCTTGGGGTTATGTGTCTTGGTGTTATGTGTCTTCTGTGTGTGTTTTCTGTGTGTATGTGTCTTCTGTGTCTTCTTTTGAACTCCCCTTGGTGTCATGTACTGAACTCCCCTTGGTGTTATGTGTCTTCTGTGTGTGTTTTTTCCTTGTAATATATGCACCTCTTTTCATTATATCCTTGTTTTTGCTGCTTTTGAATCTCCCATGACTTCTGTAATACCCGTAAATTTTAATACGGGATTTTGATGCAATTACATATATAATTTTGGGATTTAGGAAGTTTGATAAAGAAATCATAGTCACAGAACAAATGTATAAATTCTTATGAGATTTAGGAAGTTTGATAAAGAAATCCTAGTCGCAGAACAAATGTATAAATTCTTATGGTTTGAACCAATTTCGAAATTTATGAGAAGAATTAAATAAAAGTAATGGTACTAAAAGATATAAGATTGGGCTACAACTAATTTAATAAATTGGAACTTAAAGTCCACCAAGCCCAAAAGAATAAGATAACCATGAGATTTCTTAATCCTAAGGTAAGAGTCGTTAGCTATCAAGAGTCTAATCAATATCAACTTTCGAACATTATATGGCAGTATATATCCTTAGCTTATGAGTTAAAAACAAATTCGCTACCTACAAACAAGATCACACGAAGAAAAGGAGCAGGAAAACGAAAGGAACCCAATTACATTCAACAGCTCGAAACCTTAAGTAAGGTATAATTCTTGAACTTAATATACTCAGATCATTTCATTAGTTATAAATGAATTTCATGACTAGGTAACGACTATGAGCACGAGTGTCGAGCTTTAACAATCTTTAATTTTTGGTGTTTTTAAGACATTAGTATTAGGACGCATCCTTTCTGGAAGTAGGATGATTTTTGCAAGATAATTATAGTAGTATATTAGTTTAGCAAACCCTAATTTTTTAAAGTCGGGCTCATATATCTTGCAAGCAACTAAAGAGATAAAATATGTACTGTGATGAATTAATGGAGACTTTGATTATTTAAGGCGTACCGCTTTATGGAACTAGTATAATTTTTGAAGCTGATCTTAATGATATATGAAGTCCATTTTTGGGGTTTTCGAAAGAATCAGGGTGAATTGGGCAAATCCATTAGTATCGGGCAATTTTAATTGTTTACGTGTTGTATTTTATTTAAGACTATATAATGCGATTTAACTTGTATGAGTATCGTGCGCTTATTATAACTTTTAGAATAAAGTTTAGCCACATTCGATCGATTTGGGAATTCGCCGAGTTATATAATATATTAATTTATGAGATGAATCGGGCGATTGGAAGACTTAGATGGACCTCGGCGATTTTGGAATCGGGCGACACCAAGTTTCAAAACATGATGAATCGGGCGATTCCAAGGAGGGACCAATCGGCCGATTTGAGCCTTTAAGTAGAAATCGGCGAATCTAGAATCGGGCGAATGAAAATTACAATTAGTTGGAAGCGGCCGAAAGCTTGGGAATTTCGTACATGGAATCGGGCGATTTAGGTAGTTTGAATATTTTCAATTTCGGGCGAATTTAAGTTTGGAATCGGGTATTGACTCAATCTTTGACCACAAATCGGGCGATTTATCACTCGGCCGATAGTGGAAATCGCCGAGCTTTATTTTCAGTAAATACCATTAGTGACAATCGGGCGATTTAGGTTATTTCAAAGTCGGGCATTGACTTGATTTTGACCAAAAGTCGAGAGCATTAGTTTAACGGGTTGACCATTGACTTCCGAGTCTAATATTTAAATATAATTATTTTATACCAATATAGTTCGAGAATTTGCATATATACGGATAAAATTATTATGTCCAGAGCACCGGTCTATAGAGACTCCACCGAACTTCATATTTGACTGTAGCGGGAGGACAGATAGGTGGATCATCCATCTACAATGCGTAAACACATATGTGATTTATGTGCTGTTATGTGATTCGATGATTTCTGTGATTTATGTGTTTTACTTGTTTTACGTACCTTTCATGTGAATCATGTTTTTATGAGATTTCTTGTACATGCATGGCACATGCATATCACGCCAGAACGAGAGGTGATTACACCGTATTGAGACGGTGATGATTTGAGATACTGACGTATGGGGTAGAATGTGGTGATTGTGATTTGTGGCTCGTAGCGGAGTCGAGGTTGGGCTCGCAGGGCACTTGGCGGAGACGGACGTGGTTGATCTGTCTACTCGGACGTGATCGATTCGAGGCGCATACCGCCAGATGGGATTTTTGTTTTGGTGCGGGAGATATACGACCTGGTAGGGGGCCATTGACGTGATCGATCAGTGCACTACCGGCGTAGCTCACCGCGAGACTTGGGGTGGCCTCCCAGTAGTCTATTGCACGCGTTGGTGCCGGGCCTAACCTAGAGCCCTGTGTCGTGTGATGTGAAATAGGAATGTGGAAAATGAAAGAGTGTGCATTATATCATGTTGTGAGATATTGGGATCAGGGTTGAGTGCACACTTGCATACATGCATTTTATTCACCTACTGGGCGAATCACTCAGTGTTTAGTGTTGTAGGTACTGAGTTTGACGCGAATACACGTCAAGACTGAGGCGGCTGGTGGCGGTGCTCCACGGACTTTTGAGGGCGGTGCGGTACATGGATGAAGACCCGTGGAGCGGCTTTAAGAATTTTGTTCTGTTGACACTTAGGGGCTTTTGCCCAGACGGATATTTTTATAGTAATGTATATTATTTTGAGGGAGAAAGTTTTAATTAGACGGGCCTTCCGCGGTTGCGTTGTGGAAATCCGCCACTATTTCTAATTAGAAAACGAGGGTCAGCACAACTTCCCTTAATTCGATGGGGACCTCACCATTTTTCCACTTATGTTTGTTTCCCAAATGTGAGTCTGAACATGGTTATAGCACCGGGGCGTTCAGGCCAAGTACGAATTTAGGCGCGGTTATGATTCGTAAGTCAAGTACGAATTTTAAGCACGGTTATAGTGCCGGCACGATTAACGATTCGTAAGCCAAGTACGAATTTTAAGCATGGTTATAGCGCCGGCACGCTTTAACAAATCGTAAGCCAAGTATGAATTCTAAGCACGGTTATAGCGTCGGCACGTTTAACGATTCGTAAGCCAAGTACAAATTCTAGGCACGCCTTGGTTGCAAAGACCGTCATCCTTGTCCTCAGGTGTTGTTCTGTGCTAGGTTCTCTTCTCCTTAGCAAATTTAGTACGGACCTTTAGGTCTTTGGAACTGTGGGGATCCCTGCTACCATTCACGTCGCAAGCTTACTGAGAGCCTTTGGTGTCCTGTACGCCGCAGCCCGTCGGCGGCGGTATCTATTACACCCTTGTGGATATCATCACACCGCAGATATATCATCTTTGGTGTCCTGTACACCGCAGGTCTGTCGACCTTTGGCATCATCACATCGCAGATATATCATCTTTGACGTCCTGTACACCGCAGGTCCGTCGACCTTTGGCATCGATTATATTATTATGTGCACCTTTTATTATATAAATAAAGTCCTTATATTCCGACAAGAAGGTACGCCTCGTTAAAACCTTATCCAGGCAAAACCTCTCTTGAGGTAAAATCCTTGGATAAGGCAAAAGAGTACGTCCCCTCCCCTAATATATAGTGATTTTACACATAAAACTTTTTCAAGTTAGATATGTTCTAGGGACGAGGCAAGGCCCTCCCTTCTGCATCTTCTAAGTCGTAAGCTCCTCCTCATAGCACCTTTGTAATGCGATGATTAGGTCCTTCCCAGGGCGCTTCCATCTTCTTTAGAGGTCGTCGGACATTCGCCCTTCTGAGCACTAGTTCTCCCTGCTGAAATCCCCTGAGCCGCACCTTCCTGTCGTACATTGCCTTTATTATATTTTTCTATCCTTAGTCTCGCTTCTTCTTGCACCTCCTCGATCAAGTCCAGATCTTCCCTTCTTAGTTGCCTATTCTGCAGCTCATCGTAAGACAACATCCGATGCGTCTCAATGCCGATTTTTGCGAGGATGACAGAGGCAGAAGGGGGTTTCTCCAGTGGCTTCCCGAGGACTGGTTCTGTAGGCCCAAAGGACCGCATCCAGTGCCTCCACCCATTTATTCCCGTCTTGCTCGAGCTGGGCTTTGATTCCCTTGAGGATGGTTCGATTGGTAACCTCTGCCTGTCATTCGCTTGTGGATGACCTACTGACACGAACCTTTGGGTAATTTTCATACCTTCGCAGAAATTCCTCGTCTTAGCTCCGCAGAACTGGGTTTCGTTGTCAGAGATGAGGATACTTGGAGCTCCATAGCGACAGTAGATGTTCTTCTAAAGGAACTCGATCACCCTTTCTTCGTCAATCGCGGCCACAGCTTTGGCTTCGACCCATTTGCTAAAATAATCTACAGCTACGATGATGAATTTCTTCTGCGCTTTCCCTCAGGGAAAGGGACCTACAATGTCGATTCCCCATTTGTCGAAAGGACATGGGGAATGCATAGGCTTTCCGCGGGGGTGTGGATTCGTGGCCCGTATTTCTGGCAATTGGCGCATCTTTTCACTATCTCCCTCGCAACTCCATTGAGAGTGGGCCAGAAGTAGCCGACCCTTATCACCCTTTTTGTTAAGGACTTGTACCCCGCGTGGTCCCATGTACATCCTTCGTGGATCTCCTCTAACACCTTTTCGCCTTCTTCTTTGGAGAGACAGCGAGCGTAATGGATAAAAGATTATTTAAATAAGTGACCATCGATTAAACAGAACTGGTTGTACCCTTTCTTATCTTGTAGCTCCATAGGATTCTTACGATGGGGGCCCTCCAGTGGTTCTTCCGTCTCTACGAGCTCCCCGGCTCTTTCCTTCTCTATCATTAAGTATGTGATCTCTTCTTCCCTGGTGGTAGCTCCCGACTTTGCCAATTTGGCTAGATAATCCGCTTTATGGTTCTCTTCTCTGGGGACCTGTACAATTTCACAACAATCGAAACTCTTCGTTAGTTCCTTTACCTTTTTCTCATACTCTATCATTTCTCATATGTGGCGACCCTACTTTTTCCAATTAAGGTTAGTGGCGGATTTTCGCAACGTAAATCGCGGAACACCCGTCAAAAAAAATTCTAAACTAAAATATATTAATATACACGGGCCGTAGCCCCAAAATATCATAATATGAAAGATCCTAACGTCGCTCCACAAGTCGCATCCATGTACAGCCTTGCCCTCAAAAGTCCGTGGAGCACCGCCGTCAGCCCGCCTAGTCGCGACGCACATCAGCGCCGGACTCAAATGTACCTACAACACGTAAACACTGAGCTCCTCGCTCAGTAGGTGAAACATGCATGTATGCAACGTGCGCTCAACCCCATTCTCAAACCCTAACGTCTCGCATGCAATGTTCACTCTTTCTTTTCCCACAACCCTATCTCAAATCACACAACACAGGGCCCTAGGTCAGACTCGACACCTCGCGCGCCTATAACATAACGGAAGCTTACACTAGCAGCGTTTTGACGTTCACGCAACTGCCCTACTAGGTCGCTCTTCCGTAAGCGGTTGCCGACATTGACAGCGTTTTGACGTTCACACAACTGCCCTGTCAATGTCCCCCCGCTGAAAATAATAAAATCACGACGGTTTTGCACCTCGGGACGTTCACGCCCGAGTAGACAGATCGATCACGCCTGTCTGCCGTCAGGTGTCATATGAGTACTAACCTCGACTCCTCAACGACTCAATAATCACAATCATCTCGAACTACCCCGCTCAGCGGTACGCCCAAATATTACCGTCTCCACACGGTATCTCACCACTGTGATATGATATGCATATCCCATGCAATATAAACGTGATAACATATGAATTCGTGATTCCAATAAAATATACGTAAAACACGTGTAAATCACATAAGCACATAAGTATCACATAATGTTTACGTGCCGTAGGTGAGTTTCACCTACCCGTCCTCCCAATAAAGTCAACCACGATATCTGGGAAATTCCCTACGCCTCGAACCTCAGAGCATCGAAATATTTCCAAACCCTACATATCGAAAACCCTAAAATTATCAAAACCCTAAAATAATGAAAATCCTAATAACCCCAACAACTTTACAAATATAGGTAGGTCGAAAAATCTTTATGTCCATACTGAAAACTTAAAGACACATGTTGAAGACGGTACTTATATTATATTAATACCGAAGAGAAAAAACTAATATATTAAAATCTTACTTGCCGAAACTTCTAGGAGAAGAAAGGCACCGAAAACTTTAAAACCATATTGAAGACTTCTATGTATAAAGTAGAATGCAGAACTTAGCTATCAGATGCCGAACTCGTTTGAATACTCTAACTACTATGAAAATTTAATACATAAGGAAGTTCCAAAAACCGTGGGGTCTAATACATAATACTATCATTGCCGAAAACCTAAAATATCAAAAGGTGTGAATGTATATATAGGAATCTTTTCCTAAGTCCAAAAACCTGATCATGTACCCACTAACGAATCAAACTTCAAAATCTGTATATTCCTTAAATTCTAAGCATCTTATCAACCATTCAAACACCCAAATCGATTAATATAAGTTTACGAAGACATCATCTTATTTATTTAAAATACTAAATAAACCACATAAATTATACCTATGATTGTGAATCACACTCACGGGTTTTAAGGTGAGATTCTCTTATGATTACCAACTTGACTACAATAACTCGTAGATTTATGTATATAATACATGGAGATTGGTCAATCTATGCTAAGTTAAAGAATTATACCTCAATTCTCTTTAGGTCCTTTCGATTTGTTGGGTGTATGAAGTTGTAGCTCTTTGTTCTTCTCCTATTTTTCGTTGCTTTGCTAAATGGGAGTTTCATTTACTAAGTTAAGTATATATATACTGAAGTAAGGTTTTAAAAAGGAATGACGTTGATTAGACAACTTGGCAGATGACGAGTTTTACCTGGAATTAAGTAATCTTATATTTATCTCAAACTTTGGGCTTGTGGGCTTTAACTCGAAACATTACCCAATTAAATATGGCCCAAGTTAATTGGTTCTTAATTATATAAGTTCATTTAAGTCTTTGGTAAGTGTTAAAGTAATTCTGAAATTAGTAAATTCGTAATTTCGTCCGGCGACCTGAATTTCTTTATCAAACTTCCTAACTTGCAACATTACATAATTGATTTATATTAAAATTCTGATAATCCCGTATTAAAATTTACGGGTATTACAATCTCCCTCCCTTAAAAAGAATTTCGTCCCCGAAATTCAGTGGTAGGGAGTTCGAGTTATGCTCTACGACTAGACTCATCCGTCTATTTTCTGCGTTCTCTAGGCACATCACTCCTCTTTCTAGCACGATTCCGCTGCGCATTCTAGCTAAATCTAGCTAAGCATCCATATTATATACAAATAGCCACGTAAGCAAATAATCACATCGTACCGTAAAACTTATAGGCAAGGCTGATCCTCCACGCTTTTGAGCGGCCGTACATGGACAGTCTACAGAATATGTATCCTAAGCTCTGATACCACCTGTGGCGACCCTACTTTTTCTAATTAAGGTTAGTGGCGGATTTTCGCAACGTAAGTCGCGGAAGACCCGTCAAATAAAAAAAAATCTAAACTAAAATATATTAATATACACGGGCCGTAGCCCCAAAATATCATAATATGAAAAATCCTAACGTCGCTCCACAGGTCGCATCCATGAGCCTCGCCCTCAAAAGTCCGTGGAGCACCGCCGTCAGCCCGCCTAGTCGCGACGCACATCAGCGCCGGATTCAAATGTACCTACAACACGTAAACACTGAGCTCCTCGCTCAGTAGGTGAAACATGCATGTAAGCAACGTGCGCTCAACCCCATTATCAAACCCTAACGTCTCGCATGCAATGTTCACTCTTTCTTTTCCCACAACCCTATCTCAAATCACACAACACAGGGCCCTAGGTCAGACTCGACACCTCGCGCGCCTATAACATAACGGAAGCTTACACTAGCAGCGTTTTGACGTTCACGCAACTGCCCTACTAGGTCGCTCTTCCGTAAGCGGTTGCCGACATTGACAGCGTTTTGACGTTCACACAACTGCCCTGTCAATGTCCCCCCGCTGAAAATAATAAAATCACGACGGTTTTGCACCTCGGGACGTTCACGCCCGAGTAGACAGATCGATCACGCCTGTCTGCCGTCAGGTGTCATATGAGTACTAACCTCGACTCCTCAACGAGTCAATAATCACAATCATCTCGAACTACCCCGCTCAGCGGTACGCCCAAATATTACCGTCTCCACACGGTATCTCACCACTGTGATATGATATGCATATCCCATGCAATATAAACGTGATAACATATGAATTCGTGATTCCAATAAAATATACGTAAAACACGTGTAAATCACATAAGCACATAAGTATCACATAATGTTTACGTGCCGTAGGTGAGTTTCACCTACCTGTCCTCCCAATAAAGTCAACCACGATATCTGGGAAATTCCCTACGCCTCGAACCTCAGAGCATCGAAATATTTCCAAACCCTACATATCGAAAACCCTAAAATTATCAAAACCCTAAAATAATGAAAATCCTAATAACCCCAACAACTTTACAAATATAGGTAGGTCAAAAAATCTTTATGTCCATACTGAAAACTTAAAGACACATGTTGAAGACGGTACTTATATTATATTAATACCGAAGAGAAAAAACTAATATATTAAAATCTTACTTGCCGAAACTTCTAGGAGAAGAAAGGCACCGAAAACTTTAAAACCATATTGAAGACTTCTATGTATAAAGTAGAATGCAGAACTTAGCTATCAGATGCCGAACTCGTTTGAATACTCTAACTACTATGAAAATTTAATACATAAGGAAGTTCCAAAAACCGTGGGGTCTAATACATAATACTATCATTGCCGAAAACCTAAAATATCAAAAGGTGTGAATGTATATATAGGAATCTTTTCCTAAGTCCAAAAACCTGATCATGTACCCACTAACGAATCAAACTTCAAAATCTGTATATTCCTTAAATTCTAAGCATCTTATCAACCATTCAAACACCCAAATCGATTAATATAAGCATAATACTCAACTGTTTCGAAATCTGATATCTAAATCTTAACATATAAGTTTACGAAGACATCATCTTATTTATCTAAATAAACCACATAAATTATACCTATGATTGTGAATCACACTCACGGGTTTTAAGGTGAGATTCTCTTATGATTACCAACTTGACTACAATAACTCGTAGATTTATGTATATAATACATGGAGATTGGTCAATCTATGCTAAGTTAAAGAATTATACCTCAATTCTCTTTAGGTCCTTTCGATTTGTTGGGTGTATGAAGTTGTAGCTCTTTGTTCTTCTCCTATTTTTCGTTGCTTTGCTAAATGGGAGTTTCATTTACTAAGTTAAGTATATATATACTGAAGTAAGGTTTTAAAAAGGAATGACGTTGATTAGACAACTTGGCAGATGACGAGTTTTACCTGGAATTAAGTAATCTTATATTTATCTCAAACTTTGGGCTTGTGGGCTTTAACTCGAAACATTACCCAATTAAATATGGCCCAAGTTAATTGGTTCTTAATTATATAAGTTCATTTAAGTCTTTGGTAAGTGTTAAAGTAATTCTGAAATTAGTAAATTCGTAATTTCGTCCGGCGACCTGAATTTCTTTATCAAACTTCCTAACTTGCAACATTACATAATTGATTTATATTAAAATTCTGATAATCCCGTATTAAAATTTACGGGTATTACAATCTCCCTCCCTTAAAAAGAATTTCGTCCCCGAAATTCAGTGGTAGGGAGTTCGAGTTATGCTCTACGACTAGACTCATCCGTCTATTTTCTGCGTTCTCTAGGCACATCACTCCTCTTTCTAGCACGATTCCGCTGCGCATTCTAGCTAAATCTAGCTAAGCATCCATATTATATACAAATAGCCACGTAAGCAAATAATCACATCGTACCGTAAAACTTATAGGCAAGGCTGATCCTCCACGCTTTTGAGCGGCCGTACATGGACAGTCTACAGAATATGTATCCTAAGCTCTGATACCACCTGTGGCGACCCTACTTTTTCTAATTAAGGTTAGTGGCGGATTTTCGCAACGTAAGTCGCGGAAGACCCGTCAAATAAAAAAAAATCTAAACTAAAATATATTAATATACACGGGCCGTAGCCCCAAAATATCATAATATGAAAAATCCTAACGTCGCTCCACAGATCGCATCCATGAGCCTCGCCCTCAAAAGTCCGTGGAGCACCGCCGTCAGCCCGCCTAGTCGCGACGCACATCAGCGCCGGACTCAAATGTACCTACAACACGTAAACACTGAGCTCCTCGCTCAGTAGGTGAAACATGCATGTAAGCAACGTGCGCTCAACCCCATTATCAAACCCTAACGTCTCGCATGCAATGTTCACTCTTTCTTTTCCCACAACCCTATCTCAAATCACACAACACAGGGCCCTAGGTCAGACTCGACACCTCGCGCGCCTATAACATAACGGAAGCTTACACTAGCAGCGTTTTGACGTTCACGCAACTGCCCTACTAGGTCGCTCTTCCGTAAGCGGTTGCCGACATTGACAGCGTTTTGACGTTCACGCAACTGCCCTGTCAATGTCCCTCCGCTGAAAATAATGAAATCACGACGGTTTTGCACCTCGGGACGTTCACGCCCGAGTAGACAGATCGATCGCGCCTGTCTGCTGTCAGGTGTCATATGAGTACAAACCTCGATTCCTCAACGAGTCAATAATCACAATCATCTCGAACTACCCCGCTCAGCGGTACGCCCAAATATTACCGTCTCCACAAGGTATCTCACCACTGTGATATGATATGCATATGCCATGCAATATAAACGTGATAACATATGAATTCGTGATTCCAATAAAATATACGTAAAACACGTGTAAATCACATAAGCACATAAGTATCACATAATGTTTACGTGCCGTAGGTGAGTTTCACCTACCTGTCCTCCCAATAAAGTCAACCATGATATCTGGGAAATTCCCTACGCCTCGAACCTCTGAGTATCGAAATATTTCCAAACCCTACGTATCGAGAACCCTAAAATTATCAAAACCCTAAAATGATAAAAATCCTAATAACCCCAACAACTTTACAAATATAGGTAGGTCGAAAAATCTTTATGTCCATACTGAAAACTTAAAGACACATGTCGAAGACGGTACTTATATTATATTAATACCGAAGAGAAAATTTATCAAACTAATATATTAAAATCTTACTTGCCGAAACTTCTAGGAGAAGAAAGGCACCGAAAACCTTAAAACCATATTGAAGACTTCTATGTATAAAGTAGAATGCAGAACTTAGCTATCAGATGCCGAACTCGTTTGAATACTCTAACTACTATGAAAGTTTAATACATAAGGAAGTTCCAAAAACCGTGGGGTCTAATACATAATACTATCATTGCCGAAAACCTAAAATATCAAAAGGTGTGAATGTATATATAGGAATCTTTTCCTAAGTCCAAAAACCTGATCATGTACCCACTAACGAATCAAACTTCAAAATCTGTATATTCCTTAAATTCTAAGCATCTTATCAACCATTCAAACACCCAAAACGATTAATATAAGCATAATACTGAACTGTTTCGAAATCTGATATCTAAATCTTAACATATAAGTTTACGAAGACATCATCTTATTTATTTAAAACACTAAATAAACCACATAAATTATACCTATGATTGTGAATCACACTCACGGGTTTTCAGGTGAGATTCTCTTATGATTACCAACTTGACTACAATAACTCGTAGATTTATGTATATAATACATGGATATTGGTCAATCTATGCTAAGTTAAAGAATTATACCTCAATTCTCTTTAGGTCCTTTCGATTTGTTGGGTGTATGAAGTTGTAGCTCTTTGTTCTTCTCCTATTTTTCGTTGCTTTGCTAAATGGGAGTTTCATTTACTAAGTTAAGTATATATATACTGAAGTAAGGTTTTAAAAGGGAATGACGTTGATTAGACAACTTCGCAGATGACGAGTTTTACCTAGGAATTAAGTAATCTTATATTTATCTCAAACTTTGGGCTTGTGGGCTTTAACTCGAAACATTACCCAATTAAATATGGCCCAAGTTAATTGGTCTTAATTATATAAGTTCATTTAAGTCTTTGGTAAGTGTTGAAGTAATTCTGAAATTAGTAAATTCGTAATTTCGTCCGGCGACCTAAATTTCTTTATCAAACTTCCTAACTTGCAACATTACATAATTGATTTATATTAAAATTCTGAAAATGCCGTATAAAAATTTACGGGTATTACACATATTCTCCTAGCTCGATAGCCCATTTGACCATCCTGCCCGATAGGTCTGGCCGGCTTATAGTTTGCTTCGAAGGAAAATTAGTTCGCATATATATATTTTATGAGATAAGAAATATGGCCGGAGCTTCTGGGTGGATACCACCACTGCTAGCGTCGCCTTTCTATTTTAGAATACCTGGTTTCTGCTTCCAGCAACACCTTTTACGAAATAAATGGGTTTCTCGGTTCCTTTATCATTCACCAGCACGGAGCTAACCGCGTGATCTCCTATGGAAAAATATAACATCAGTTCTTCTGCCACCAAAGGTTTTGTTAAAAGGGGTGTGTCGTGAAGATATTTCTTCAGTTCTTCGAAGGCCTGTTGGCATTCGTCGGTCCATTCGGACTGCTTATTTTTCGTAGAACTCTGAAGAATGGGAGGCTCCTTTTTGCCGAGTGGGAGATGAATCGATTAAGAGCCGCCAACCTCCCTGTTAGTCTCTGTACCTCCTTGATTCCCTGCGGAGGTTGCATTTCAAGGATAGCTTTTACTTTAGCGGGATTGACTTCAATGCCTCGACGCGTCACCATATATCCTAGGAACTTCCTTGACCTCACACCAAACACGCATTGCTCCGGATTTAGCTTCATCCCACTTCCCCTTATCGCCTTGAATGCCTCCTCCAGGTCCTTGGTATGGTCCGTCAGATGTACTGATTTCACGAGCATATCATCCACGTAGACTTCCATGTTTCGCCTCAGTTGCTGCTTGAAGACCTTATCCACCATTCCTTGATACGTGGCTCCCGCATTCTTGAGCCCAAACGGCATTGGATGTACCAGTACGTTCCTCTTTGGGGTGACAAAAAAACTTTATCGAAATCCTGTGGCTCCAGGCTAACTTGGTGATACCCTTGGTAAGCGTTCATCATGCTGAGGACTTCGCATTCGAGGTGGAGTCCACCTACTGGTCTATTCGGGACGACGGGTAGTCATCCTCAGGGCAAGCTTTGTTGAGGTCCCTGAAGTCGATGCACATCCTCCACTTTCTGTTCCCCTTTTTTACTAAAACAGCGTTGGCCACCCATGCAAGAAATTGGACTTCCTGTATGTTGCCCGCCTGAATAACTTGCCTACCTCTTCTTTCAATATCTGTGTTCTCTCCAATCCGCAGGATCTAAGCTTCTGTTTGACGGGTTAACTTTCGGACAGGACGTTCAGCTGGTGTGCAGCAATATTCGGTTAAACCCCGTCATGTCCTTCGGAGAAAATGCGAATTCGCATTTTCCTGCAGACCATCCCACCAGCTCCTTCGTGGCTTCCTCCCCTAGAGATGTCCCTATCTTGGTAGTTTCTCCCTGTTGGCCTGGATATAAGTCGACGTCGAGCAGTTCCTCGTCCGGCTCTGGTTGTAAGCTGGAGGGCCCGCCTCCTTCGATCTTGATCCTTTTGTCCCGCCCACTGCCTTGTTGGATGGTCTCTTTGTCATTTGACACCGTATTTACCTCGTTGGCATAACACTGTCGGGAGCTCTATTGATCTCCCGAGATCTACCCTACACGTTCACCTACAGGGAATTTAATCTTAAGATTGTAAGATGACACGTCTTCGTAAGATGACATTGTAGGAAGAGGTGATATAAACGATTAGGAAATTGACATTTTCACTATCCTAACGGGCTCTTTCCCCATCCCGACGGGCAACGTTATCTCTCCCATGGGCTGTATTCCTGGGCCTCCAAATCCGTAGAGTGCCATGGAGACTGGGCGGAGCTTCATTCCCAAATCCATCTTTCTGAAGCAATCCAGGAATATGATGTCCCCGGAACTCCCTCCATCGATGCAGACCCTGGATACGTCATATCCCGCAATGTCCGTGGTGATGACTAGGGCGTCCTTGTGCGGCCTGGTAACGTGCACTACATCCTCATTGTACGTTGGCCATAGTTTCCATATGCCCTACAACCCCCAAGGTTGCGGATTCCTGACCATTCGTGAGTATGACTTTCCAGCTCTCTTGGAGTCTCCTCCACTAGGTCCTCCCACTATGATGATAATAGGGGTCCTAGCTGGTCCTGGACCTCCTCTATTTGGAGGTGGTAGTGGTGGTATATCTTTGTTCGATACGGATCCTACATACTCCTTCTCATTTGTCCTGGGACCTGGTCCGGGACCTTGGTGGACGAACTTCTTCAGATGTCCTGCTTGGATAAGCCTTTCTTCATCTTTCAGATGATGACAACTGTTAGTATGGTGCCCGTACTCGTTATGGTATCGACAGTATAAATTAGAATGGTGTTTTGAGGGCCCTGAAGTTCCAGTCACGGGCTTCCTCATCGCAGGATGCCTCCCCACTAGGCTCAATATCTCCCCGGGGTTATTGCGTAAAGGCATGAATCTCCGTGGACCTCTGGGTGGAGTTCATGATAAAAGAAATTTATATCGTATTTTAGACCTCATAAAAGCGTAATATCAGTTGTTATTTATATTGAATTTCTTCGAATATTATGCTTTTACGTTATATCGCATATTCGACAGATATTGGAGAAGAACTACAACCGACGGACTTGAAAAGAATCGAGGATTTTCAATGTCGGCCCAAAAAAATCAATTGGACCCAAGAATAAATATCAGCCCAGAGAAAAAAAAACCCAAGCCCATGATTATGAGAAATGGATACACAAAATATATATATATATATATATATATATATATATTATACACACATGATGGAAAAAAAAAAGAAAATACAAAAAATGGAAGAGAGACAAACGACAATGGAGACTTGCAAGGAAATGAGGAGATCGCTCACACGGCTCAAGAAAGAAAGTCACATACACGAACGACAACCCACCCAACAGATGAAGGCGGCTCAAGGAAGAAAAAGGAAGATCACGCCGTTTTTTAGCAGCCAAGAGAAGATATTGTCTCCCATCTCTAATCTTTAAATAAGGGCAAGCATGGACGAGCTAGGAAAAAAAAGAAAAAAAGAACAGATCCTTACTTTCGCTCGACGCAAACACTCATCATCCACCTTTCAGCTGTGTATATTGTTTTGCTAGACCGAGAACGAGAGTTGTGAGTAGCAGGTTGTGGTTGCGATTGTGAGTCGAAGAGGCTGCCGTATCGGGTCCAACGGTTGGTTTGTGTGAGGCAGCTGATTTGTGGACTGCGAAGCAAAGGCGAGGAAAGGCAGCGGGTGTAGGCGAGACTGGGCTATGTGCGAGTTAGGAGTCAGAAAAGGGGAAGCAACGTGATTACCTTGGGCATCCCTAAATTGTCCACCACCTGTTCGACGAAATTCCTCAACGAAGGGACGTGAGATTCAGGGAAGAAATTATGATTTTCTCGTTGTTATTTACGCTTCTCGTCGTGTTGATGTTTCGTATGAGTAGCTAAATCCTGTAGTATTTGAGGTTAGATGAACCCTAGCGATATCGTACGTATGTTGAACGTATTATTAATAATGCTTTTTATTATGACTCGGTTATGATTTATGCTATTATTTTGATTATGTCTACGTGGTCGAAGTAATTGTTGGTAAATCGGACGCTACGCTCGAGAGAGGGGCGACGATTAGACCACTCGTAAACGAGCTGAATAAACTCATCGCTAGAGATAGGTTGAACTATCCCGTCGGATTAGAGTCAAATCTAATAGCGGGATTCATCGTTATTTATTGCGGTCTGCGATTAAGTAAGTTAGGGAAGCTTGCCCAGCTATTTAAGACGTAGATTAGTTTTTACGAGTCGAAGCGAGTAAGCGCAGTTTCGCCAAATCGTAGAAATCTGTATACATACCATAGGAATCCTCACGGTCTAATAATTAGCTAAAATTTATAGCTTGTTAATCGTTCGATCGAGCTAGGGGGATTCGAAGTCTCAAATACGTTCGCTTTATAAATCGTCCCAACGCTGTTATCGTTATTTTATCAGATCTTTATTTGTGTGTTTATCTAGTTTATCGATATTTATAGTTTTATCAAACCCAAATTATTTACTAGGATATTTAAAGAACGGTTTTCTAAAGTATATAGTTCCTTTGGGTTCGATACTCGAATATTTGCCATTTCTATACTATTTTCGATTGGTACACTTGCCTGTTGAGCGTAGTTAGTTCGTCGATATTCGTTTTATTTTATCACTCGATCCGCTCGATCAGTTCCCCAGTGTCCCTCTGATGAGGCTGCGCTAATGGCTTCGCTCGTCCGAGGTTCTTCGCGATCCCTTCCTTCTTGGGCGGGTCTACCTGCTTCACTTCTTGTGCTTTAGCTTTTTTGCTTTCCTCTAAGTTGATGTATTTATCTGCCCGTTAGCAACAGCTCTTCGAATGACTGGGGAGGCTTCTTGGAAAGGGACGCAAAGAAGTCTCCATCTCGGAGTCCGTTGACTAAAGCACTTACCTTGACGGATGGGGTTGCCGTTGGTACCTCCAAAGCTGCGATGTTGAACCGGCTTTTATATGCGCGGAGGCCTCACTTCCCCCTGCTTTACCTGGAACAGTGGCATGTCAGATTTAGGTTGTTTTTGGGCGCTAGCGAATTGTGTTATGAACATGAGTTGAAATCCCTCGAAGGACTTGATAGATCCCGGAGCTAGACTGAATCGCTGTTGGGCTGCTCTGACCAGGTGGTTAGGAACACCCTACACTTGACTCCATCGGAAAAATTATGGAGTAAGACTTTGTTTTGGAATCGTAGGACGTGTTCCACAGGGTCCGTGGTTCCGTCGTATTCGTAAGGTAATTGCGTGAAGTTGGAGGAGACTACTCCTATTAGCAACTCCTTCGCGAACGGAGTTCCCGCCACGAGTCCTTCTCCTAATCTTGGCTTCATGGTGCGACTCCGCACCCTATCAACGACCTGCTTGAGGTCCTCAAGCTGATTTCGCAGTTTCCTCTCATTTTCTGCCCAGACATCCTCCTTTGCTTCCGAGCGGGGCTCGGGTCGCTTTCTCCTCCTGGAGCTTCTAACCTTCCTCGTGGTTTTGGGCGGTTCACTAGCGGAGCTAGTGGGGGTCCTCGTAGGCATCCTGGGATCCTTTTCTGACGCGCTAGCGTCCTCTTGCTTTTTTTCTCAGCCGGGGTTTGTCTTTTGCCCTGGCCGTTCCTCAGTTCGCTTGGTAGGTCCAGGGAGTTCTCCGTCTCTTCGCGGCTCGCTTTCTGACTCTGACTGCCTTTAGGAGTTTCCCAAGGCTCTGCGGGTGATGCCGGGGTCCTCATTTTTGCTTCATTTTCCCCGGCTACTTCTGTAAATCGGTCGTCAACTTGCTTCGTCCTTGCTGGCGATCGAGCTTTTCGTCGTTGCCTTCGTTTCCTTCGTCTTTCTACTAGCATCGTGCTGATGGTGTTGCGCATCAGGAGGTCTAGCTGAGCAGCGGTTAAGGTGATCGGCGTTTCTGGCACCAGTGTCACAGGGACAGATTCTGGGGTAGTGGGTCGTTCATGGCGGTTTCCGTCTTCTTGCTTCCGCAAATTGTGGGTCTAAGTTCTTTCGTATCAGGGGGTCTTCTTCCATTGATTCTTTGCACCTTTCGTTTTAACAGAAAAAGGAAAAGAAAGAGTGGTGTCCTTAAGCACAACTCGCACACTATTTGCATGGTTACTCACGCCTCCAACTCTGGATTTCCCACAGACGCGCCATTTGATGTGGGACTTTCCCAATCAAAAAATTTTAGTATATGTGGGGAAATTTTATATAGCGGTAGGTTTCATATCTCAAAGTTATGGGACATGGGTAGGGTGCTTAAGGGATGTAAAAAGGGACATAAACGAAAAAGGCACAAGATATACTGGTTCGGATCTTGTAAGATCCTACGTCTACGGCGCTCCAAAAAATACTTTTTCACTATTCTTGGATGGATTACACACTCAGATTACTCATTCTGCCTAAAGTATACTAAGTACTGAATGGGTAGTGTTTTATGTGATAAGTGAGAGAATTATGAACTATTTTCGTAATTTTCATGATGATCCCTGTGAGAATAACCAAGTGATGCTTTTATAGGAGTCCATGAGGCTAGGAGAAGCTACGTCCCGGATTTCATGGGGGGAATGACTGCCTGGTACTATGTACAGTGACAGACAGCTTTGTCATGACAGCTTCTCCACAATAGTCACATCCTGAGCAACAGCTATAGCGGCACAACCCAATCTCCATTTGACACGTGTTTTCCCACTTCTTCTTCACTTGTACAATCTTTTCATTAATTAATGTACCCAAGAGCCTTTATTTTATCCGGGGGTTGCTAGCTGTCCTTTGAGATCCCCGTTGCTCCCAACTTGTACTAGAATATCACCTTTTACTGGGCCTTTTCTCTTGGGCTTATTTTCTGTTCTAATTATTTTTTCAGTCCATCTAGTTTTTGGACCATATCAGTCATGATGATATTCTTTTCTTTCTTATTAATATTTTCTTGATAAGATGTGTGGATTTTAGCTTATAAAGTAGTAGCACAACTTAGTATTAATTTAATAGCAAAATAATTGAATGTCTAGTTGTTGGAACTCATTAAATTTTGAATGCTTCGGCAGAAAATAATAGTTACAATAATAAAAGAAATAGATGTGATCTATATCGTGTAGAGCATTTAATGCGGCGATTATCATTGCTTGTTGAGGCGATCGATTTTTCTAAGAGGTAAAAAAATATTACTACTCTTAACACATCACTACCCCAGTAAAAACTATTATGTTTTAATATTATTTACCTTTTTAATTCCTTCTGTCTTTATCAATTGGACATCGTTTAAACGTACTAAGCCTAATAAAAGCCCACATCGAACAAAAATAGATAAAAACTTAATCTACCATTGATAGTTTAAAGGGAAATTACACTTATTACCCATGTGTTTACGGTTTTTACTTAGTACTCAAATTATTTTCAATTCCAATAGACACCATGTGTTTAAGACTTTTTCAACTGGTGCAAAGTATTTTTCAATTTCATTTGGTACCCTGAATTTAAGGTTTTTTCAATCAGGGCCCAAAGTGTTTCAAAGTAGGGGTGGGATCGCGTCGGGTTTGTCGGGTTTCGGATTTTTTGGGTCGGGTACCCGACATTTGCGGTATCAAAATTGAAACCGACCCCGACCTGACGAAAATCGGGTACCCGACAATTGGGTACCCGAAACCCGATAATCGGGTTCGGGTTTTGCTATTTTTTATTTTTTTTTTCGTATTTAAACAAAAAAACTTAAATAACACTAACACCCAAAAAATAATTACCAAACGCCACAATAAAATGAATTCATTTCAACACATCTTAATAAATAAATTCAACACCGTTAATAAATAAATTAACACCGAGAGGATGAATATTAGAAGTAGTAAACACCACAAAAAATAATATATTAACACATTAGATACCAAATTCAGAAACATCAACAAATAAATTCAACACACCATCAAAATAAAATATAAAATATGCCAAAATAAGATGTTCAAAATCTTACACCACCGTCATAATACGATACGATAAAACGAGATCACAACACAAATAGTTTACTAACATCACAAATAGTTCACTAACACGAAATAAGTTAAACATCAAGAGATCAACTTCCAAAGCTCCACCATTTACGATCAAGCTCCACAATACATTCCACGTATCAAATGTCCATGGCCGATGTATCCACACCCGTACTCTCCAATTCTGCAAGAAGAAAAAAAACAACCGTAACGAAATGGTAAAAAATTAAGTCAAAGCATAAGTAAGATAAAAACATACCCTTCTCGATGTTCTCAATTTCGTTCAAGTCCTCCTCAAGGTTTATTGGTTTCGAATCGTGACGAATCCAACACATATTAGAGCTTGCACAATTTTAGGGGACAATGAACTTCTAAAATCATCAAGCACTCGACCACCCGTACTAAAAGCGGACTCAGAAGCAACCGTAGAGACCGGAACGGCCAAAATATCTCGAGCCATCTTAGAAAGAATTGGGAAGCGATGAGAGTTCAATTTCCACCACTTAAGTATGTCAAAGCCATCATGTGGATCCTCAGTATCTTCGCTCAAATATTTATCCAATTCCGACTTGACGCGTTCGCTTTCTCCGTCTCTCTTTCTCTTCCTCATTTCATCAAACAAATACATGGCATTTGTAGCATTAGACGAAGAAGAACTGCCACTAACGAGTTGTGGAGCAATCGGACTATCGGGTACTCCATTCAATTTATATACCGTGAACAATTCTTGCATGCCACATCTAACTTGTTCTTTCATCATCGATGCGGTAACACAATCGGGATATAAACTGTCAAACGAGAAGTCAATCATCTCCCACTTGGAACGAGGATCAAGGATCACGGCATAGTACAAAATCTTGTTCATTTTGTCTATCGACCCCCAATATTTGTCGAATTTAAGCTTCATTCGACGAGCCATGTTTTTGAGTTCTTCATCCTCTTCATCTATCCAATATTTGTGCCCGATTTTTTACGAGGAGCTTCAATCTATCTCTTTCATTGACATACATGTTGTAAATGTTCTTTGTTATAGTTTTCCGTAAAGGAATTCTAAACATAGGACAAACAACAGACAAGAAGTGCCTAAAACCCTCCTTGTCAACCATTTTAAACGGAAACTCATCAACGGAAATCATGGAACATAAAGCATCAACCGCCTTACCTTGATCAAATCGCCAAGTGCCGAGTACGTCTTGATCATTCCCACGACCCCGAGACGGTTGGAAAGCAAGACGAGATTGGCTTGTTTGATCTTCTTGTGGCTTCTTTTTTGCAAGACTTCAAACGATTCTTTAGTGAATTGGTTCCTCGCCTTTTGGACTTTGTCAACATCACAAAAGAACTTGTCGAAGTGCTCCCAACACATTGATCTTGATGCAACCACTTTCTTATTCTTTTTCTGACCCTTTCGATTGCCTTCTATCTCATCTTCCGAATCTACGCCGTCATCGATTTCGGCGCTTTGACTTGGTGGAACATCACTAGCTCCAACATTAACATGCTCTTCTTGCTCGTGTTCAATAGATTGTTGGGATTCTCGATTAGCATCTTCTCCATCTCCGATTTGAAAATCCCTCGTTGAGCCGTTACTTGAAACAAGAGTATGACTAGCCATCTGCAAATATTAACGTCCAAGAGTCAAGCTATGACATGAAATTCGAACCTAATTTCAACCCCGAATGTTTGACAATTACATGAAGCCCGAAATCCCAAACGGCCAAATTGACACCAAAAATCAATCACCCATGATGATTCTAACAATATATAATGCTAATAGAACCTTATAAATCATTGTGGATTCGAGAATTGCAAGCAATCAATAAAACCCAAAATATAAAATTAGGGTTCAACATACACATACCTAACGGATAGTCGGAGACGGAGTGGCCTGAGCCCTGAGATGTGGGCGGCAGCCGGCAGCAGAGGCGGCACGGCTGAGACGATGGCGTGGCTGACGGGTTGCCTTGAGAGCTAGGCGACGGCGGCCTGAGAGAGCGTGAGGTGAGGTCGTGAGCATGATGGCGTGGCTGACGGCGGCCTGAGAGAGAGGCGCGACGACGACGGCTGACAGCGGCCTGAAAAAGCGACGGCGACGACGACGAGGTGAGGTGAGGACTGACTGAGGACCAAATTGAGTTGAGGTGTGTGTATGAGTGTATCTGTATTTCTTTCGGCCTTCAGGGCTGCTCAACAGTTTAGTGACTTATTCTATTCTATGTTCGGTATTTATTTTTAATTCATAACATTGATCGGGTCGGGTACCCGATCGGGTTTCTCGGGTAGCTTATTGCTACCCGAACCGACCCGAAGAAGTATATCGGGTATCGGGTTTGAAACCCGATACCCGATTAAACCCGACTTCACGCCCCCAATCGGGTAAAACCCGATCGGGTCGGGTCGGTACCCGAAACCCGACCCCGATTGCCCACCCCTATTTCAAAGTAGACACCCTTAACTAAGGGTGTTCGAAAGTCGGTTAATCGACCAAATCGAACCGAAAACTGAAAGTTCGGTATGAACCGAATACAGATTGAAGAGGTTCGGTTCGGTTTTCGGTTTTTCAAAACGAAAAACAGAAATCTTCGATTTTTTCGGTTCTTCAAATTTCATTTGGTATCCTGTATTTAATGCTTTTCAATCGCGGTCCAAAGTATTTTCAAAGTAGATACCCTTAACTACGGGTGTTCAACAGTCGGTTAACCGACCGAACCGAACCGAAAACTGAAAGTTCGGTATGAATCAAATACCGACCGAAGAGGTTCAGTTCAGTTTTCGGTTCTTCAAAATGAAAAACCGAAATTTCGGTTTTTTCTGTTCTGTAATACGATTAACCAATAAAAACCGAATACCGAAATTTAATATATATATATATATATATATATATATATATATATATATATATATATATATACACACTAGAAATTTGAAGCCGCGCATGAGGCTAGGGGTGTGCATAACTCGGTTCACCGAACCGAATTACCGTAAAACCGAAATTTCGGTACAAACCGAACCGAACCGAAGAAATTAGGTTCGGTATTCGGTTTTTCGAAAAAATATTTGGTAATTCGGTTCGGTATGGATTTTTATTTCGGTAAACCGAATTACCGACATTTTTAAATTAAAATATATTATATTTTATTAATAGTGAAAATATAAATATAATTATATTAATATATTAATTTAAATATTACTGAAACTTCCTTTTTTTATTTTTTTATTGAAAATTCGGTCTTCGGTAAAAATCGAATTTACCGAAAAAATTCGGGAAAAAACCGATAACCGAACTGGGAAATTAGGTTCGGTGTTCGGTTATTAAGATTGGCGAACCGAAATTTCGATTAAACCGAAATTTCGGTTTCGGTTTGGTTCGAACTAACACCCTTACACGAGGCGCGGCGAATGCGATAGATGGTCTATTTTCTTCTAGTAATGTATTGTTTGTATCGAGTTATTGCTTAATAATCGAATCATTTAATAATCTAATCATGTTATAGAGTCAATAAGATTTGTCAATTAATTATCTAATCACATTCTATTTTTATGGAAATTGTAGTAAGTCTTTTTATGATGTTTTTAGTTTGTTGGACCATTTTCTTGCAATAATGAGACCTTAAGTATAAACATCCATTCAAAAAAGAAGTGTTCTGTACAATATACCATGATGCACTGGCCAAAATCTGGCCCTTTATTATGTATTAAGTTATGGCCATTTTCTTTCCAGAGTATGGAATGCCATACAATCCCTTTGATCAAAGATTATACATAAATACACAAGAAAAATTGCATAGAAAATATAAATTTCCATTATCATCAAGATTAATTCTAAGTTATTTGATTAATACATTAATTTTATGTCGTTCACTTAAATAATAAATTAATATTAAATATACATCGAAAGATATCTATGTTTTTTTTTTAAGTTATATGTGCATAATATATACATACATAAAAAAAATTTAAGCATGGGCATTGCGACAAGTCACGTGGGGACTCACAGTGTTTATTATATACAATATAATAACATGTAACTGTTATAAAATATTTAGTTTTATGGTATATATGGAAGCTTTTAATGCTAAGTGTAATATCTATATTTTACTAGTGGTATGATACAAGCAAAGAACACGTATAATATAAACAAAGCTTAATAATATCTTGTACAATTTTCAATGGAACGATACAACATATTTATAGGCAAAAATTTCATCTACTATTGCAGCTAACATTTATAACTAATAAATATGTGGACATCCACATAATTTTGATTATTCATAACACTACCCCTTGGATGTCCAATAAAGAATATGCCTCATTAAAACCTTATTAGGAAAAACTCAGTGGGATAAAATTCTAGTGAATGAAAAAGAGTACATCACTCTTTTGATATGTTTTTAGTTGTTGCCTCATTAAAAACTTTACTAGGAAAACCCTATGGGGAAAACCATAGTGGAGAAAAAAGAGCGCATTTCGTATTTACTCCCCCGATGAGAATGTCCTTTAAGATCTCTCAGTTTTCGGACTCCAATTGAATATACTAAATTTTCAAAAATTCTTGGAGGAAGTGCCTTAGTAAATAGATCAGCAAGATTTTCACTTGGTCGAACTTGTTGTACATCAATATCACCATTTTTCTCAAGTTCATGCGTAAAGAAAAGTTTTGGTGATATGTGTTTTGTTCTATCACCTTTGATGTAACCTTCTCTTAATTGAGCTATGCATGCTGTATTATCTTCAAATAATGTTGTAGAAGGTAATTTCTAGTAGATAATCCACAAGTGTCTTGAATGTGTTGAATAATAGATCTTAACCAAACACATTCTCGACTAGCCTCATGAATCGCTAATACCTCAGATGATTTGAAGAAGTAGCAACTAAGGTTTGTTTAACCGATTGCCATGAAACAGATGTACCTCTATGTGTAAATAAGTAACCTGTTTGCGATCGTCCGTTATGTGGTCAGATAGAAATCCCGCATCTGCATAGCCAACTAAACTTGATTGTGAATCATTCGAATAAAATAATCCCTCATCCGTAGTTCCTTGAAGATAACGGAATATTTGTTTGATCCCATTCCAATGTCGTCTAGTTGGTGAGGAACTATATCTTGCTAATAAATTCACTGCAAATGCTATATCTGGTCTAGTATGACTTGTAAGATACATTAATACTCCAATAGCACTAAGATATGGAACTTCAGCACCAAGTATTTCTTCATTATTATCGCATGGTCTGAACGGATCTTTATTCACATCAAGAGACCGTACGATCATTGGAGTGGTTAATGGATGTGCTTTGTTCATATAAAATCTTTTCAAGATCTTCTTTGTATAAGTCTCTTGATGGACAAATATTCCATTGTTCAAGTATTCAATAGTCATTTCATTCTTCCAAGATCTTTCATTTTGAATTCTCGTTTCAAACATATAATAGCTTTTGTTAACTCTTGAGGAGTTCCTATATTTAAGTCATCAACATAAACGGCAATGATGACAAATTCATTTCCACTTCTTCTCATGAAGATACAAGGGCATGTTTATCATTTGTATACCCCTCTTTTAGTAAATAAGCACTTAAACGATTATACCACAGACGCCCTGATTGTTTTAAACCGTAGAGCGATTTATTCAGCTTTATTTAGTACTCATTTCAAGATCCTAAATTTTCAGGTAAACGAAATCCCTCAGGGAGTTTTATGTATATGTCACTATCGAGTGATCTATACAAGTACGCAGTGACAACATCCATAAGATGCATATCGAGCCCTTCACGTACTGTTAGAACCCCAGATATCCAACCTAGATCGAATTACTAAGAATTGAATAGCAAATCTAAGAAATTCGAGAGCTTACGATTGAGATTTGCTTACGAAGAAAGCTTGGGAGAGAAGCAACGTTGAGAGCACTCAAGGGAGGCGGAAATCTTCTCTCTAAATTTTCAATTCTATTTTTCGATCCGAATTCCCTTGTACAACGCACTCCTTACTTTCTAAGGAGTTCACTTATATATACCACCTCGTGGTATATTTACACAAGTAGTCCTACAAAATGACTAATTACAATTTAGCCCAAGACTACTAATTTGCATAGCAAGACTAAGACTGTGGCGCCCCGCCATCTACTAACCTTTCTAACGTTATCTTACGTGACTAAATATTAAACAATACGCGAAAATGCGTATTAAATTTTTCCTTTTATATAAAGGAATTCATTATGTACATGCTCAAAATATCGCTCCAACCCTATATACAAGGGAAGTGTATAAGTGCGAAGCAAAAGAAACCCTAACGCCCGGCCACACAGGTCGCATCCATGTACACACCACCCCCAAAAGTCGCTGGAAGCTTCAAAAGGTAAGCCTTGCCATCAAAAGCGATCACGTACCGTGGTCGCGTGCACCTACAACACATAAAGTAAGGGGTGAGCTATAAAGCCCAGTAAGTAGGAATATGCAATGTCGTGAACGTGAAAACCCTCGCAAAGGCATCCGCGCCAATGCAACTCACACCTCATAAAACAAACCCGATCTCATATCTCTCAGGGCCCTCGGCTAACTTGCTATGCACCATAAAGAGCTCTAATCCAACACCGATAAATGTGGCAGCGACCTACGCTGGGTAGCCTACGCTAGGTTTCCCTAGGTCGCACCCTCCCAGGTCGTCCCCTCTGCCGTGCGGTAGCCCACGCTGGTAGCCTACGCTGGTTAGCCTACGCTAGGGTTTCCCCCTAGGTCGCTCCTTTCCAGGTCGCACCCTCCAGGTCGCATCCCTCCGCTATCAGGGCATCAGCCCAAATAAAATAAACAGGGCAGAAGCCCAATAAAATACATAATATAATCGACGACGCACCACGCCGTCCTGGTGCCATAGAAGTAGCCCTGACTCAACTGCGAGTCGACATCAAATGCCTATATCGGCAAATATTATTCGCTCTCAGGCGATAAATACCGTGCATGCTCATCTCACATAAACCCCAAGTGTCTCGTGCATGCACATGGATATGCAACGTGAATTAATATCGTAAGCACTTACCATGCAGAAGCATGTCAAATAATTCACGTAATAAACACTCAAGCACATAGTCACGTAAGCACATACAAATAAATTATGTGTTGTAGTTGAAATTCCCACTTACCTGGTATCCTTAGATATTAGCTTATCAGTAAGTCGCTAATCTTCAAACCCTAAATATGGGAACATATAAAATTAGGGTTTGTTAGTCTAATTATAATTTCACGAAATTGGCTTAATTTGAAAACCCTAGTTTCGACTTTTATAAATTCGAAACCCTAAAATTTAGAACTTAACCTAAACTAAAAATATAATTTCAGAAATAGGTTTCGACATTCCTTATACCAAGCTTCGACATTTAAATCACACAAAGATCTCGATATTTATTATTTGTACATCTCGACATTTGCTTTAGTATAAAACTCGATATGTTACAAATCTCGAACTATTTGAATTCATTATCACAGTAACCTTTCGAGATATATATGTCGAGTTACAATAATTATAAGATATGAAATGTCGAGATGTGGTATAGATAGCTCTCGACATTTTCATTTCAACATGGACTTCAATACATATTAAGCATAAATGTCGAGCTCTTTAAACTAAATGTCGATATTTATTTTTTTATATAGATGTCGACATCATCCTTGAGCCTAGTTGTGTAATAAATCTCGATACAATGGGTCTCGACATTTTCTTATTCTTCTAACCATATTACGATATAGCTAATAAGTCTCGAGTTTTATTAAGCATAACATGATCTCGACATTTTCTATTCTTATCCTTTTTCTACATCCTAAGCACGAAAGTTTACACTCAAGAACATATGAATTAAAACAAGTATACTAAATTGAATGCTCGAAGGTTCACCATAGTACTGAAAAGAATCGAAACCACTTAAGTACCTAAAATTACTTCCCCCAAGGATTACCCTAAGTCCAATTTATATTCAATATATCCGTAAATCAGTTAAGTAATTACTCCAAAGTTTAGATCCTTAGAGCTTCATTAGTTACATGACGTTCTCCCTATTCAAAATACGTTTAACCTTATTACTTCTCAAACGTCAATCTATTCAAATTTAAACAGTTAGGTTAGCATGAGTTTAAATTCAAAAGTTAGGGTTTTTCAGCTACTTATTCTACTCACAAATCTCAATTAAATCTCATTAACTCGAAGAAACATAATAAACATAGTTTGTTAACTGAATTTTCATGTGATAAGTAAGATTATTACCTTCCTTGAGTCCGAAAATTGACTTGCTAAGGATTGCCTATGTTGGCTGAATTTTTCCGAGTTTGGTTTCTTCTTCTCCTTGGTTTGTCTTTCGTATTCAAAATAAAATTTCTCTTCCTAAGGACTTTCGATCTATATGATAAGTATTAAACTTGGGAATCTGTGATAGAATTGACAACTAGGTGTCTCAACTTAACTTTTACCTTCTATGTTAAGTAAACATTCGTGGTTTGATATGATTCCTACTCCTTGACTCAAAAGTCAAATGTCACCCGATTGTTTCTACTGTAATTGTCTGAAAATAAATTCATAAATTGTGCGAATTCCTACACTAAAATCGCCCGATTTTGGTCTCAATCTAATTAACCAAAATCATGCTATGATCACCGATTCTAACTTATCATTTTATTTGATCGGCGAAAGGTTAATACTTACCTGGAAGCTTAACTTCCTGAAATGAAATCAGTCGAAATTTCTCTATACTACATACTTATTTTTCACGAGACTTTCCAAAGTCTCGCCTATACTTAAATGTTACCCAAATATTTCCTAAATCCTACTATTTCCACATAAGTTAGTCATCACGTAACACATATAAGATGATAAAACACGTATCATGGCGTCATATAAACACATAATATGTACGCTAATTTATTGGCCAGCTTACTTACGGGACTCGGGTATTACATCCTCCCCCCCTTAAAAGGGATTTCGTCCCCGAAATCAGGTAGGGAGAAACAACTCAGGGTAGCGATTCTTCATATCATCTTCCCGTTCCCATGTTGCTTCCTCCGTCGACTGGTTTTGCCATAATACTTTTACTAACGGGATCTCCTTGTTCCGTAACCGCTTTACTTCGTGCATCAAAATTTCTACGGGTCTCTCCTCATAACTCAAGTCGGGCTTGAGCTGTTGGTGAAAATTTTCGTTATTCACTACATGACTGGGATCTCCGACGTATTTTCGTAACGTCGATATGTGAAAGATGTCATGAACCTGAGCTAACGACGCTGGTAACTCTAGCTGGTAAGCAACTTCGCCAACTTTCTTTATTATTCTAAACGGTCCAACATACCTAGGACTCAATTTGCCTTTCTTTCCAAATCGCTTCACGCCTTTCATTGGGGATACCTTTAGGAATACCCAATCATCTGTTGTAAATTCTAGTGGTCTTCGCTTTTGGTCTGCGTAACTCTTCTGTCTACTCTGGGCCGTCCGCATTCTTTCACGTATCTTTGAAATGGCCTCTGTCATTTCTTGCACCATATCAGGGCCTAACATTGTCCGTTCACCAACTTCATCCCAATGAATCGGAGATCTGCATTTGCGTCCATATAGAGCTTCATAAGGAGCTATTCCAATCGTCGCGTGATAGCTGTTGTTGTAAGAGAATTCAATCAATGGAAGATATCGGCTCCAATTCCTTTAAAATCGAGTACGCACGCCCTTAACATATCTTCCAATGTCTGGATTGTTCGTTCTGACTGCCCGTCAGTTTGGGGATGATAGGCAGTACTGAAAGAAAGCTTGGTTCCCAGTGCCTTCTGCAAACTCATCCAGAACTTAGACAGGAATCTTGAATCTCGGTCGGAAATGATCGAAATTGGAACTCCGTGTAGTCGAACTATCTCTTGAACATATAATTCTGCGTATCGCTCCAAGGAGAATGTCGAATTGATCGGTAAAAAGTGGGCAGATTTGGTCAATCGATCAACGATTACCCAAATAGCGTCGTGGCCCTTTACTGTTTTTGGTAAGCCAACGACGAAATCCATCGTGATATGGTCCCATTTCCATTCGGGAACTGGCAAAGACTGTAATGTTCCTGCCGGTCGTTGGTGTTCCGCTTTTATCTGTTGGCAAGTCAGGCATTGACTTACGAATGTTGCAATATCTCTCTTCATTCCTGGCCACCAATAGTTATTTCGTAAGTCCCTATACATCTTGGTCGCTCCGGGGTGTATGGAATAGACCGTAGTATGTGCTTCCGTCAGAATAATCTTTCGTAGTTCCGTGTTATTGGGCACGTATAAGCGATTCTTGTAATATAAGCTTCCATCTTCTCGTACTTCAAAATCAGAGGGCAGTTCTTCTTTTTGCACGCCTTTAATCTTCAAATAGAGTTCATCATTCTCTTGCGCATTCCTGATCTGCTCTATTAATGTAGGTTTGAGGGTTAGTGCCGCCAATTTCACTTCAACTTCGCCTAATTGTACTATTTCCACGTCGAGTTGTTGTAGTTCCGCGCTCACAGATTTTCGGCTTAATGCGTCGGCGACCACATTTGCTTTGCCTGGGTGGTAATTAATTACGCAGTCATAATCTTTAACAAGCTCCAGCCACCGTCGTTGCCTCATATTTAACTCCTTCTGGGTGAAGAAGTACTTCAGACTCTTGTGATCCGTGAAAATTTCGCATCGTTCACCGTATAGATAGTGCCTCCAGATCTTCAAAGCAAAGACTACTGCGGCGAGCTCCAAATCATGAGTCGGATAATTCTTTTCATATTCTTTTAACTGTCGGGAAGCATACGCAACCACGTTCCCATTTTGCATTAATACACATCCTAGACCATTTTTCGAAGCATCGCTGTATACTGAAAATCCTCCGATCCCCGTGGGTATCGTCAGAACTGGGGCCGAGGTGAGTCTTCTTTTTAATTCCTGAAAACTCTGTTCGCATTCGTCGCTCCAGTGAAATGGGGCATTCTTCTTCGTCAACTTTGTTAATTTTGAGGCGATCTTTGAGAAGTCTTTAATAAATTTTCTGTAATACCCTGCTAGGCCAAGAAAACTACGTACTTCGGTGACATTGGTTGGTTGGGGCCAATTATTTATAGCTTCGATCTTGCTTGGGTCCACGGAAATTCCTGCTCCCGAGATGACGTGTCCCAAGAATGCGACTTGATTCAGCCAGAACTCGCATTTCTTGAATTTAGCGTATAACTCTTTTTCTCGTAATATCTCAAGGACGATCTTCAAGTGTTGTCCATGTTCCTCCTTTGTCTTAGAATAGATAAGGATATCATCGATAAATACGATGACAAACTTGTCCAGAAATGGCTTGAACACGCGATTCATCAGGTCCATGAACGCCGCTGGTGCATTAGTCAGCCCAAAAGGCATGACTAAGAACTCGTAGTGCCCATATCTAGTACTGAAAGCGGTCTTCGGAACGTCTTCCTCTCGGATCTTCAACTGGTGATATCCCGATCTTAAGTCTATCTTTGAGAACACCGTTGCACCTTGCAATTGATCAAATAGATCATCAATTCTCGGTAGAGGGTATTTATTCTTGATGGTAATCTTATTCAGTTCTCGGTAATCAATACATAGTCTCATCGATCCATCTTTCTTTTTAACAAACAGGACCGGTGCTCCCCATGGTGAGAAGCTAGGCTGAATGAATCCCTTTTGTAATAATTCATCTAGCTGCTCTTTCAGTTCCTTCAACTCGGTTGGAGATAACCGGTAAGGAGCCTTCGAAACTGGTGCAGATCCTGGTATTAAATCGATCGTGAATTGGATCTCACGATCAGGAGGGAGTCCGGGTAAATCTTCTGGAAAAACATCGGGAAATTCTCGTACTACTGGAATTTCTTCTAATTTCGGGGACAAGCGTTCCTCTGATGTTATTGCAAAAATGAGGTATGCTTCACATCCAGCCTTGATCAAGCGTCGTGCCTTCAATGCCGAAATCTTCGGAATACCTTTGCCTTTAGTTGTTCCAGTAAAGACGAACGGTTCACTTTTCTCTAAGCTGAACGTGACTGTTTTGTGGTTACAATCGATCACAGCTCCATATTTAGACAGCCAGTCCATTCCTAGGATTACTTCATAATCGTTCATCGGAATGATTATGAGATCTACAGGTAGTTCTCTATCACTAACTAATACTGGGCAATCTCGTAAGATTAGGCTAGTCCGGGTCGAAGCCCCATGTGGAATAGTTACGTTATACTCACAATCAGATTGCTGAGGTGTAATCCCGAGTCTCGCCACGTATTTAGATGATGCAAATGAATGCGTGGCCCCTGAGTCTATTAATATGCATGTCGGGATATGGTGTATAGATAAGGTACCTGCTACTACTGACGGGTCGGTCTCTGCTTCCTCGGACGTTATGGTATATACACGAGCTGGTACAGTTGGTGGCCTCGCCTGGCCTGCAGTTTGACTTCCAGAAGTGTTCTCCGGGCATTGTTTCGCATAATGCCCTGGCCTTCCGCATCTGAAGCAGTTATTAGTCTGTGGAGGACAATTACCAAAATGTCGTCTCCCACACCTTGGACAATTTGGTACTGGGGCGGGAAACCTTGGCGGTAACTGATTTTGTTGTTGGGGTGGTCCAGGTCTATTCTGGAAATTAGGCTTTGCGCCCTTTGGGAAAAACCGTTTCTTCTGGTTCCCTCCACTCCATTGCGTTCCTTGCACAAATTTTCTTTTGCCTCTTGTGCGCGGATAATTCGGGTCTCGGCCTGTTCGGCTACTAGAGCCCGTTCTGCTGCCTGTGCATAAGTGATTCCCTGAAGCCCGGCCATATTCACGTCGCGATACAGTTCTGGCTTTAGGCCCTCCAAGAAGCGTTCAATCTTCAGGGAATCAGTGCTTACCATGTGAGTGGCAAACCTCGACAACTGTTCAAATTTTCTGATATACTCAGCCACAGTCATTGTTCCTTGTCGCAGGTTAATGAACTCATTCATTCTCTGGGCTCGAACTGGAGCAGTAAAGTACTTGCTCCTGAAGAGTTCTTTGAAGCGATCCCAGCTCATCGTGATCGGGTCCTCGATTGCTAAGATGGTGTCCCACCAATGGCCTGCACTTCCCCGCAATAGAAACGCAGCACATAATACTTTCTCTTCCTCGGGGATGCGGCTGTATTGGAACATGCTCTCAAGGGTCCTTAGCCAATCCTCAGCAGACGTGGGGTCGATGGCGTCTTCAAATGTAGGCGGATTGAGTTTGCGAAACCTTTCCCCAACGATCTCGATCCTTTCTGCCTGGGAAGGTCCGCTGGTTTGTTGCCCCTCAGTATTTCGACGTTGGATTAATTCTTGGATCTGGGCAGATTGCTGACGTACTAACTCCGTAAGTTGGAGAATAGCAGCGTCACGATTATCAGTCGGTGTTTCGGGTTCTCTACCCCGATCGGAGCTCCCACTACCTTCACTTCTTGTTCTACCCATCGTAAATATTCCTACCCTGACGTCCCTAAGGCCAATAAATTACGCAACACAAACAAAATTCACAGTAATAAAAACTTACTAGCAAGGCTGCTTCCACGCTTTTGAGTGTGTGTACATAGACAGTCTACAGAACCTGCAACCGAAGCTCTGATACCACCCTGTGGCGCCCCGCCATCTACTAACCTTTCTAACGTTATCTTACGTGACTAAATATTAAACAATACGCGAAAATGCGTATTAAATTTTTTCCTTTTATATAAAGGAATTCATTATGTACATGCTCAAAATATCGCTCCAACCCTATATACAAGGGAAGTGTATAAGTGCGAAGCAAAAGAAACCTAACGCCCGGCCACACAGGTCGCATCCATGTACACACCACCCCCAAAAGTCGCTGGAAGCTTCAAAAGGTAAGCCTTGCCATCAAAAGCGATCACGTACCGTGGTCGCGTGCACCTACAACACATAAAGTAAGGGTGAGCTATAAAGCCCAGTAAGTAGGAATATGCAATGTCGTGAACGTGAAAACCCTCGCAAAGGCATCCGCGCCAATGCAACTCACACCTCATAAAACAAACCCGATCTCATATCTCTCAGGGCCCTCGGCTAACTTGCTATGCACCATAAAGAGCTCTAATCCAACACCGATAAATGTGGCAGCGACCTACGCTGGGTAGCCTACGCTAGGTTTCCCTAGGTCGCACCCTCCCAGGTCGTCCCCTCTGCCGTGCGGTAGCCCACGCTGGTAGCCTACGCTGGTTAGCCTACGCTAGGGTTTCCCCCTAGGTCGCTCCTTTCCAGGTCGCACCCTCCAGGTCGCATCCCTCCGCTATCAGGGCATCAGCCCAAATAAAATAAACAGGGCAGAAGCCCAATAAAATACATAATATAATCGACGACGCACCACGCCGTCCTGGTGCCATAGAAGTAGCCCTGACTCAACTGCGAGTCGACATCAAATGCCTATATCGGCAAATATTATTCGCTCTCAGGCGATAAATACCGTGCATGCTCATCTCACATAAACCCCAAGTGTCTCGTGCATGCACATGGATATGCAACGTGAATTAATATCGTAAGCACTTACCATGCAGAAGCATGTCAAATAATTCACGTAATAAACACCCAAGCACATAGTCACGTAAGCACATACAAATAAATTATGTGTTGTAGTTGAAATTCCCACTTACCTGGTATCCTTAGATATTAGCTTATCAGTAAGTCGCTAATCTTCAAACCCTAAATATGGGAACATATAAAATTAGGGTTTGTTAGTCTAATTATAATTTCACGAAATTGGCTTAATTTGAAAACCCTAGTTTCGACTTTTATAAATTCGAAACCCTAAAATTTAGAACTTAACCTAAACTAAAAATATAATTTCAGAAATAGGTTTCGACATTCCTTATACCAAGCTTCGACATTTAAATCACACAAAGATCTCGATATTTATTATTTGTACATCTCGACATTTGCTTTAGTATAAAACTCGATATGTTACAAATCTCGAACTATTTGAATTCATTATCACAGTAACCTTTCGAGATATATATGTCGAGTTACAATAATTATAAGATATGAAATGTCGAGATGTGGTATAGATAGCTCTCGACATTTTCATTTCAACATGGACTTCAATACATATTAAGCATAAATGTCGAGCTCTTTAAACTAAATGTCGATATTTATTTTTTATATAGATGTCGACATCATCCTTGAGCCTAGTTGTGTAATAAATCTCGATACAATGGGTCTCGACATTTTCTTATTCTTCTAACCATATTACGATATAGCTAATAAGTCTCGAGTTTTATTAAGCATAACATGATCTCGACATTTTCTATTCTTATCCTTTTTCTACATCCTAAGCACGAAAGTTTACACTCAAGAACATATGAATTAAAACAAGTATACTAAATTGAATGCTCGAAGGTTCACCATAGTACTGAAAAGAATCGAAACCACTTAAGTACCTAAAATTACTTCCCCCCAAGGATTACCCTAAGTCCAATTTATATTCAATATATCCGTAAATCAGTTAAGTAATTACTCCAAAGTTCAGATCCTTAGAGCTTCATTAGTTACATGACGTTCTCCCTATTCAAAATACGTTTAACCTTATTACTTCTCAAACGTCAATCTATTCAAATTTAAACAGTTAGGTTAGCATGAGTTTAAATTCAAAAGTTAGGGTTTTTCAGCTACTTATTCTACTCACAAATCTCAATTAAATCTCATTAACTCGAAGAAACATAATAAACATAGTTTGTTAACTGAATTTTCATGTGATAAGTAAGATTATTACCTTCCTTGAGTCCGAAAATTGACTTGCTAAGGATTGCCTATGTTGGCTGAATTTTTCCGAGTTTGGTTTCTTCTTCTCCTTGGTTTGTCTTTCGTATTCAAAATAAAATTTCTCTTCCTAAGGACTTTCGATCTATATGATAAGTATTAAACTTGGGAATCTGTGATAGAATTGACAACTAGGTGTCTCAACTTAACTTTTACCTTCTATGTTAAGTAAACATTCGTGGTTTGATATGATTCCTACTCCTTGACTCAAAAGTCAAATGTCACCCGATTGTTTCTACTGTAATTGTCTGAAAATAAATTCATAAATTGTGCGAATTCCTACACTAAAATCGCCCGATTTTGGTCTCAATCTAATTAACCAAAATCATGCTATGATCACCGATTCTAACTTATCATTTTATTTGATCGGCGAAAGGTTAATACTTACCTGGAAGCTTAACTTCCTGAAATGAAATCAGTCGAAATTTCTCTATACTACATACTTATTTTTCACGAGACTTTCCAAAGTCTCGCCTATACTTAAATGTTACCCAAATATTTCCTAAATCCTACTATTTCCACATAAGTTAGTCATCACGTAACACATATAAGATGATAAAACACGTATCATGGCGTCATATAAACACATAATATGTACGCTAATTTATTGGCCAGCTTACTTACGGGACTCGGGTATTACAAAGACAACTATATAATTGAATACAATTAAATAGTTCCAACAATCTCCCCCTTTGTATTCAATTTCCAATATAGCACGGGTTGTCTTCGTCTTGCAAATGAAAGAGTCCTCGAGTCCTTGAAGTATCTTCATTTAGAATATCTTCAAGCTAATCTGTCTTCTAGGCATCGGCTTTTTCTTCGAGTCTTCTTTTGAAGTTCTTCTCCTAAAAGCCGTAAGATATACGAAGTTCTTGCCGGATTTTGGAAAGTCCGCGTTCCATCTCTCCCGTTGAAAGCGCACGAAACTCGAAACTCCCCCTATTTGGGTCAACCTTGTGTTGAGATCGGGGCGTTCGACGTGAGGTTTGAAGAGGTGAACACGGTTGGCAACTTCGATCATTGATGCAGGACACAGTTGGGAACTTTGGTCCTTGATGCAGTGGACACGGTTGGCAACTTCAGTCCTTGATGATGCTTGAGTCACGTGTCGTTCGGTCCTCGGTCCTTGCTTCTTCTTCCGGAAGCAGGGGGCATGAGAAAGTCGAGGAGGGGGCTCGGAGTTTTAGCCATCTTCTCCGTTTCGCCAGATTCGTCTTCTCCGAATGGAAGTTGTCTGGTTCGGCCACGAAGAAGCGTCTCTAGTTCCAGAAGAAGGTACCGTATCTTTCTTTGATTTTTTTAAGTTGTACCGAGCTTCCTTTGAATGTGGCGTTGTGAGAGGGCTCGGTTTCAGAGTGGTACGCGTGGCGGAATTTGGTGGGTGGACCGACCGATTGTGTATGCATAACCCCTTCTCCCCTCATGGCGAATCGTGTTAACGATTTCGGCATGTTAATTTGGAGGTAGAAAAGACATACAAAAAGGTCGGTGTGGGTAATAACCGGACGGAGCCACAAAGGCAATCCGTCGAAATGAGTACCGGGGCTACATAGGCGTCTCGTTGACATCAACTAGGAGCAAAGCTCGTAGAATATGGCCGAAACCGTTGTTGCTTTGATGTTGCAACTGTCGGACTTCCTTCTCCTTGAGGCATGTCTTTTAAAAGTGATGTCTACGGAAGTTCTAACGTAATCACAAAGATTAGGTGTATTAAAAAGTGTATGTCCTAAAATTTTGAAAATTTTGGGGAGTGAGGACACACTAGACGCGAGTGATCAATAAAATTGTGGTACGGGGAGGAATACCACTAAGTTCAATATCTCCCGTTTCCTAGTGAAGCGGTGATAGCATACATGGTTCCCCGTGATTTATGAAACACCTATCATTTAAGAGATAGACGAGTGGGTAGGGCTCAGTTGTGCATGCGCCGTTGGACCTAATGCGACGACTTCTACCCGGGAGCTAATTAAAATTAGCACCTGTACCTACGGGGGTTGGTCCAAAAATTATGTGAGATAAGGGAGTGATGTATCTTCAAAGACTTTCTAGGCATCATCAAATTAGTCTTGCTTGGTGTGTTCGGATGATGAGAAAGCGGTGGAAAGTTGAATTTTCTCAAATGCTCGAACGCGTTCCGGGGTTAGGATCAAGTCGGATTAGACTGAACCATAGGAACATGAAATCCGTACTTCCGGAGTACGTGAGAAGTGTTGCTCTAGTTGAATTAGCAAGCCGGAGCCGGTCGATGAAAATACGAGCATTTGATCTTCACTTAGATCGTCACCGTCGTCTTTGGAAATTTTGTCCGTTTGAAAGCTCGAGATTCTTCGTGGTACGTCCATCTTTGGATGTGGGAGAATAAATCCGAGAAGCATATCGAAAAAGAAAGTTTTTTTTTTCTCTCTAAAATTTTAACAACTCTAAGATCCTAGGCAAGAATTCAAAGTAATTCGATGATAATGATAATCAATAAGATTCGATCGAAAAACTCATTTGAAGAATGAGAGAGAGAGTTCGATTACAGTGAGAAAGTTATTGTTGTTTCTCTCTCTAGAAATTGAATTGCAAGCCTTTCGGATCAATCTTCAAAACTTTTTCTTTTTTTTTGTTTTTTGTTTTTTTTTTGAATCATTATCAACAAATAGTAAAAATCAAAGATTGGTCTCACAAAATTGAAAACTACACAATCTAGAGAAAACAACAATATGAACGCATATAAATAATCTGAGGCAAGAATTTTTCTCCTCTTTTTTTTTATGTCCTCTCTCGCTTTTTTTTATCTCCTTTTTTTATATCCCTTTTTTTTATTATTTTTTTTATCCCTCTTTTTTCCTCTTTTTTTATTTTATTAGTATAGTAACTCCCCAAAATATGCTTCGAAAATAAATTTTCTCCCCTTAGAAATTTGCGTAGTTAGCTTGACGAATATTAAAATAATGAGTAGCTCCCCGTCAACTAAAGCTCATTTGAAATTATTAATCGAAAAATGATATTTATCGTTTCCGTTCGTAATATGCATTTGAAAATTTTAAAACCATTTAAAGCGATGAAAATGCATATCGAAAATGTATCATTTAAAAAGTTTTCAAAGAAAATAGGTATATATTTTTTTTGACGAAACTCATATGCATATGTAAGTTTGAAATATACCTCGTTGAAACTTAGTTGTAGTAGCTCACGCCTCATCCCTTTATCATGTACGTGGAGCCACTACGTCGAATTCCATACATGAGGGAAATCTGCAAAACTATCGGGACTTTGGTACCCATTGTCGTAAGGGTCCTCCCTTATTAGCAGAAAGCGAGTTAGTCGTAAATCGTGTAAAATTATATTGTGGCCTAAGTTGGTTGAAGAGTAGTCTTAGGAGTCCATTTTTTACTAGGACTTTGTGACTTGAAATCCGACTTAGGAATCCATTTTTGCTTGATTTTACACGGATAAGTAATTCTAGCATGTGAATATGTGCTCCTAGAATGTGTACTTGTAAAGGTCTTCTCAATACCTAGTCGTAATAAATGCTTTTCGGAACAAATATTGACTGGATACTTCATGCAAGAATACGAGCAAATAGAGTGATAAGCATGTAAACTAGAAGTGTCGTAATTCCTACGTGGAGAATGCACATTTTCACATGAGAATAAAAATTTCGAAAATTATTTTCAAGTCTAGGATTTTTAAGTAAAACGTTAGTAGAATCATTTGAAACACACGATGAAGTTTGTGCACTAGAACTTAAATTATTTTCGCGAAAAATTCCCTTGGTGGAGGAAGAGCCACTTTCAAAGTTTGTACTTCTAAAATTGATAGGCTTTAACGAACATGTAGAAGTAACGGCTTTAAAGATTGGAGTATTTGATCTATTGGCGCTCAAAGGCTCTTTTTCTTTCTTAACCTGCTCTAAGATTACCTTTTCTTGTGAGGAAGCTTTGAGATTAGATATTTCTAATAAAAGCGCACTCTTTTCTGCTTCAAAATTCTTTCTTTCCATTTCTAAAATAGAATTTAAATCCTCGATGTTCTTAAGAACAGAAGGTATATCAACGGAAGAAGAATTTTCAGAATGACGAGATTTTGCTTCCTCGATCTTAGAAGAGAAATCTTCTAATTGTTTTATCTTAGAGTAGAGCTTCATACGTTCTTCAATTAAGAAAGCATAGTTATTTTGAGCAGTGCTCTTCTCGGCTTGACAGGCGTCTAGACTCTTTCTCAATTCACTAATCTTAGAATTAGATTTATCTATTTTGGCTTCTAGACTAGTGACCTATTTATTCTCAACTTCTAGTCTACACTTAAGGAGACTTTTCTTGTCTAAATTCCTAAGTAGACACTTATGGTTGTTGTCTAGTCTGTCCTCAAGTTCCTTAATTTTGAGCTATGCATCTCTAACTGTGGCATCTTAGTCTCACTAATTGTCAAGCTCTTAGTTAGTTCATCTATTTTCGCATTAGAGCTTCTAAGTTCTAATTCGAGACTAGCTATTTTCTCATCAGGCTTAGATGATTTTTCTTCTAACTCTTTTGTACTTTTCTGCTCATTTTTCATGTTAGCATACCTAATTTCTAAGGATTCTAACATGTTAACCAATGTAGAGTTAGAAATCACTGCCTCCTTAGAGGATGTGTTAGTTTCATCTTCGCGTGCCAAAGCCAAGTACATGTTTTGTCCGGAATTTGTAGTCTCTTGCTTATTTGAGCGTGACTTGGTCTTTGTGGTCTGCTTGTTTAACTCCTTCTTGATTAATCGTAGTTGACGCCCAAGCTTCTTCAGCGCTTCATCAGTGTCGGAGCTAGAGTCGTCGGATCGAGTAATCAAGTTGGTGTCCATTTTGGTTTTTCTTTAATTTTCAATTATTTAAAATTTTTGTTGCATATTTTGATCGTTCACGTGTTTTGTGATTTGGATTTTTTTTTACTTAATACTGATTAAAATATTTGGCTTTTAAAAAATTTCAGATTCGAAAAGATTTGGTATTATAGACTTTGATTTAAGAATTTAATAGTATATACCAAAAGCTTTTTCTATAATGTGCCAATTTGAATATTACTGTTTTCGATCAAAAAAAATTATTTTCGAGTAAAAAATTAATGTGTAAGGTACTGTTTTCGATCGAAAATAATTTTCGAGTAAACGTTTTCTGTTCTTTTTTTATTATGTTTTTCGATTGGAAGTAAAATATGGAATCTTGTATGAAAGAGAAAAATTTTCGATTAATACTGTTTCCGTACGTTAGTTTCTTGCTCACTAATTTTTTTCGCTCACTAATGTTCTTGAATGGTACAATAGCAAAACTTTTTCGATCGTATTATCAATAAAAATTTTGGTTGACTTTTCAAAGTACTGCTGGGGAGAAAAAAAAAATAGATAACTAATTTTTTTTTAATTGAAAATTTTGCCGTCACAGTATCGAGAAAAATTACCAAAAGCAAGTATCGAAATAGTTTTGCGATGTTTTGCTGTGAGTTTCATATCAATGCAACAAAGTGATGACTAATGATTAGCAATGATGACTAAGATGATGATGTTGCAAAGTATTAACTAGTTTGCAAATGGACCCGAAACTTTCCATTACAATCATCAGCGAAAGAGTACCTGATTTGATTTTTTTCAAAGGTTTAGAAAATAGAAAATGATTTTCGATGATGTGTTGTAGTTTGTATTTTGACTTTTCAATATCTAGAATAGATAATAGTTTTCGATAGAGACCTTATTATGATCAGTAATGACTTTTCAAACTTTTATTTGTTTCTCAATCACATACGATAAATAAAAGTTTTTCGATCATAAGTTCAATCATCAATTATTTTCGATCGTAAAAGGCAAAGGAGCAGTTTCCGGTCAAACCTGTTTTTAGATCATGTGTAATGTCTTTTTCTATTAGTATTTTATTCGCTCGTATACTATTTTCGATCGCAATTCTTTGTCGATCTATTTTCAATCTATGTCTTTTGCGAACAGTAGTATTAAGAAAACTTTACTGAACCTTACGAAACACCACTGTAAAATCAGATTTCAAATCGAAACAATTAATAATGCAGATTAAGCATGGATTATCGATCGAAAATCATAGAATAACAGTTCTAACATAGAATCAAACCAGAAAACAGCAAAACATGATGTTTTCAGAAATTGATGAATTTTATAAGAACAAGAAGAACACAATTTTTCACAAATCCGACCGAAAACAGCAAATTAGTCTGCCAAAGTCCGGGTAATCGATCGAAATCATGAAATTGACAAGAGTAATCACTCAATTTAGCACAATCAAATCAAAACCAGTTCAATTTTCGAAAAATCAGATTAAGAACTCGAAGAACAATTTTCAATCAAATCTTCGAAATTCGATAAAATTTGTGGTTCGATCCAACGAAAACAAGCTCAGATCAATTAGAAACATATAATCGAACCTTAGTAACAGCAAAACAAGCCGAATTATGGAAGAACAGATCGAATTTCAGCTATGAACAGTCGCACGTGGATAGGGAACCGCGATGAACAGTAATTTTTCGCGATGAACAGTAACTCGCAAAAAAAATTTCAGCTTTTCAAAATTCGATTCAAATCCTAACACGCTCGGCTCTGATACCAATTGTTAAAACCCTAGATATCCAACCTAGATCGAATTACTAAGAATTGAATAGCAAATCTAAGAAATTCGAGAGCTTACGATTGAGATTTGCTTACGAAGAAAGCTTGGGAGAGAAGCAACGTTGAGAGCATTCAAGGGAGGCGGAAATCTTCTCTCTAAATTTTCAATTCTATTTTTCGATCCGAATTCCCTTGTACAACGCACTCCTTACTTTCTAAGGAGTTCACTTATATATACCACCTCGTGGTATATTTACACAAGTAGTCCTACAAAATGACTAATTACAATTTAGCCCAAGGCTACTAATTTGCATAGCAAGACTAAGACAACTATATTAATTGAATACAATTAAATAGTTCCAACACGTACTGCCAGACTAATTAGATAACGAAAAGTTGTTGCATCCACCACAGAAGAATAAGTCTCCTCGTATCAATGCCAGGTCTTTGTGAAAAACCTTTAGCAACAAGTCGTGCTTTGTATCTCGCAATTTCACCGTTTTCATTTTTCTTTCTAGTAAAAACTCATCTATATCCAACTGGCTTTACATTTTCTGGTATACGGACCACATGTCCGAATACTTTTCGTTTCTCAAGTGATTTTAATTCTGCCTCGATTGCATCTTTCCATTTTGGCCAATCAATTCTTTGTCGACATTCATTTATAGATTTTGGTTCATGATCCTCATTTTCATTAATCTCATGTAGCGCTACATTAAATGAGAAAACATCATCAACGTTGACTTCATCTCGGTTCCATCTTATTCCATCATGGGCATAATTTATTGAGATCTCTTCATTTTCAATATTTTCACAACTTTCAAGTACCTGATCAGATTTATTTATGCCCATGGACTCTCTTAGAGTTGACGTGTCCTCGATTTGACCATCTATTTTATTTGCTTCTTTTCTCTTACGATGATTCTTGTCTTCGGATCCGAGGGCCTACCATGTTTCAACTGCGGTTTCGGCTCAATTATTAGTATTATCAATAGAAGTATCAATTCTAACAGGAGCATTAACAGCTGGTATATGCGATTTAGTCACCTTTTCTTGTCAGTAAAACTGTCTGGCAATTGATTTGCTAAATTTTGAAAATGAATTATCTTTTGAACATCAAGTTCACATTCTTTTGTACGAGGATCAAAATGAGCCAATGATAATTCATTCCAACTAATATCTTTAATCAACTGTTTATTATCTTTATCTCCCCCTAATGTTGGAAATTTTGATTTATCAAAATGACAGCCGGCAAATCGAGCCGTAAATAAATCTCCTGTCAATGGTTCTAAATTTTTTAGTATTGACTTCAAATCCAATATATATGCACAACCTTCTCTGAGGTCCCATTTTAGTGCGTTGTGGTGGAGCAATTGGAACATATACTGCACATCCAAAAATTCTCAGATGGGATATATCTAGTTCCTGACCGAAAACCATTTGTAATGGGGAAACATTATGATAAATTGTGGGTCGAATGCGAATAAGTGATGCTGCATGCAAAATAGCATATACCCAACATGATAAGGGAAGCTTCGACTTCATTAGTAATGGTCTTGCTATTAATTGTAATCTTTTATTAATGATTCCGCAAGTCCATTTTGAGTATGTGCATGTGCTATGGGTGTTCAACATCAATCCCAATAGACATACAATATCCATTAAATGCTTCAAGGGTGAATTCACCAGCATTGTCAAGATGTATTTTCTGAATTGGATAATCAGGAAAATGTGCTCGTAATCGAACTAACTGAGCAAGCAGTCTAGCAAACGCAACATTGCGTGTTGATAATAGTGATACATGCGACCATTTCGTTGATGCATCTGTTAAAACCATGAAGTATCTAAACGGACCACATGATGGATGAATTGGTCCACAAATATCACCTTGAATACGTTTACCGGTGATGGTCTAACGATTAATTTTCCTTTTGAGCAAGCATCACATGATAACTCGTTGGATTGAATAATCTTCTTATTTTTCAAAATGTGTCCACATGAGTTCTCAATTATTCTTCGCATCATAGTTGAACCGGGATGGACTAACCGGTCACGTCACACTACAAATAAATCATTGTTTATAAAATTGGACTCAGTTGTATTAATATACGCATAGTATAAAACGGAGGATAATGCGGATAATTTTTCTATAATGCATTTCCTATTTAAAATCACATTTGTGATTTGAAGGTAATCATTTTCACCTTCTTTTGTAGTCTCAATATGATATCCGTTTTTACGGATGTCTTTAAAACTCAATAAGTTTCTATGAGACTTCGAAGAATATAATGCATTTTCAATATGCAATTTTGTTCCTCCGGATAATAAGACATTAGCTCTTCCAAAGCCTTCAATCAATTTTGTAATTCTCGAAATAGTAATAACATTTGCTTCTTGAGTAATCAATCGGATGAAATATTTCTTATCCGTGAGTATTGTATGAGTCGTTGCGCTGTCCACAAGACATAAATCTCCACGTGTGTTCAGCCCCTCAAGAAAACACATTAATTATTAATTATACATAAAATTCATGATAATGAATCACATGTACATAAAATATACACAATAATAAGTCTTTTATTCATTATGATCGGCGAGAAATTCTTCAAGATCCGTGTGGCGTACATAAAAGTTCATGATAATGCATTACACGTACATAAAATATTAATACGATACCCAATAATAAATCTTTTATTCATTATGATCGGCGAGAAATTCTCCAAGATCAACGTGGGGAATATCATCGAGGTTGAGATTAGAACCTCCTTCATCTTGAACAAAGTTTGTCTCAATTTTCTTTCCTTTTTCAAGAGATTTTTGATAGAGCTCAACAAGATATTTTTCCACACGACAAGTACGAGCATAATGACCTTTCATACCACAATGAGAACATGGTTCATCAAATCGCCTTTTAGATTGTTCGTCGGTTTCCTCTTTATTTTCATTTTTCCTTTTCTGATAAAAATTATCATAATTACCATAATGCTGACGGCTACGGCCACGACCTCGGCCAAGACCACGACCACCTCCACGACCTCGATTATTATACATGCCACGACCGAGAAAGCTATTGCCTCGACTACTTTGGTATTTGTTAATATTGACTTCAGGAATATGAGCAGAGCCCGTTGGTCGTGATTGATGGTTCTTCAATAATAACTCATTATTTTGTTCAGCAACGAGGAGACATGAAATTAATTCTGAATATTTCTTAAAACCTTTTAACGATATTGTTGTTGTAACAACAAATTCGCTGCATGGAACGTGGTGAAGGTTTTCTCCATCATACTTGCTTCTCTAACTTCATGTCCACACAATCTTAATTGAGAAGTAATTCTGAACATAGCAGAATTATAACCACTTACAGATTTATAATCTTGGAACCGTAAGTTTGTCCATTCATATTGGACATTTGGTAGGATCACAGTCTTCTAATGGTCGTATCTTTCTTTTAGATTAGTCCACAAAATAAGTGGATCGTTCACAGTAAGATATTCCACCTTTAAACTTTCATGAAGGTGGTGACAGAGAAATATCATGGCCTTGGCCTTGTCTTGGCTCGATGCGGTATTATCAGCTTGTATAGTAGTTCCCAGGCCTTTAATCAAGATGGATTTCGGCATCCAAAATCCATGACAAATAGTTCTTGCCCGTGATATCCAGAGCAACAATATCAAGCTTTTGAAGATTCGACATTTTAGTATCACAGAATATAACAATTGGTTAAGAAAAATAGTTCAAAGCGTAAATAACAGTAATATTAACGTTATTGCGATAAACTAAAAGTCAAATTTAATAAAATGACATAATTAAAAAGTCAACAGCCCAGCTAGGACTCGAAATCTGGTGCTCATGCCACAAGTTTGTGGAGGTTACCGCTAGAGCTAACGGTCTTTTTGTGTTGTAAGATATGAAAGTGAAAGGTTTAATTATTTTTTTAGTCACATAAGTTAGGGGGTAGCGTTATAGGGAGCGTTATTTTAGGGGTTGGCAATTAGGGACTTTAACTTTCAAAAAGTAAGCATTTTTAGGACAATACGCCTCGATCCGGTATTAAACCCAAACCCGCTGATGTGGCAGCCGACCCGCTGACATGCACGTTTGTAAGAAATTCGACATGGCACCACGTTATAAAAACTGCTGAAGTGGTGCCATTACAAAAAAAAATAGCGACGGATATACCGCCGCTAAAAAAATGCACAAACACAACTGAAAAATAAAAAACAGTCGCCTGTTCCCGTCGCCGTCGCCGCACCACCACGTCCGGATCTAAAGCAACCCGTCGGCGCCCAACTCCGCCACACATAGAGAGATAATTTGGCCAAGAACACGTTGAACAATCAATTGGTTTCTGAACTACAGAAATTAGGGATTCGATTTTGGTATTGAATAATTACCTTGCCGATTTTGGGGACGATCGAAGCATTGAGAGGCTGGCCGTCGAATTTCCTCGCCTTACTCTTCCACAATGTCCCCCAAACCGGACATCAGCCAGCAGCTTCCTGTCGCCCCCAATCGTCGATCCATAGCTGCTCAAATCAGCATTAGCAGCAGGACGACCGAGAAACCTAGGAGCATCATAGCACTCTTGCTGAAGCATCGGCATTATAGGAGCTGGGAAATGACCGTCGTGGTCGTAGAACTACGAGTAGCTGAGCTGTTTTTAAATTTTCTTTTAATTTTTTCCTTTAGCGACGGAATCTTTTTGTGATGGAACTGAATTTTTTTTTTTTTTAATTTTTCCCCTCCTTTAGCGACGGTACGTCTGCCGGTAAATTTCGTCGCCAATCCGTAATGAATCTTTAAGCATACATGTCAGCGGGTCGATTCCTACGTCAGCGGTTGGGTCAAAATATCGGCCGGAGCGTATATTGTCCTAAAAATGCTTACTTTTTTTAAGTTAAAGTCCCTATATTGCCAACCCCTAAAATAACGGTCCCTATAATGTCACACCCTCTAAAGTACGGGACCAAAAAAGTAATTAAGCCAAAGTAAAATGTATTTATTATACCTTCGCGTGATGACGTCGACGCAATTCAAATGGTCGGAACTCGTGGTTGGAGTGATGACGTCGGCGAAACTCGGTTGGTTAGAACCTCGTGCTGATAATGTGTTACAAAATAGTTAGTTTTATGGTATCTATGGAAGCTTTTAATGCTAAGTATAATATCTATAGTTTATTAGTGGTATGATACAAGCAAAGAACACGTATAATATAAACAAAGCTTAATAATATCTTGTACATTTTTCATGGAACGATACAACATATTTATAGGCAAAAATTTCATCTACCATTGCAGCTAATTTACAACTAATAAATCTGTGGACATCCACATAACAAATTTTGATTATTAATAACAGTAACAAAAATTTGTGAAGCACACCGCAATAGGCTTTTCTCCTTTATTTGTTGAACGAAATATGCATGTAGACCAGTAGGCAATCATTATCCTACAGGGTCGATTACGACGAAATCACTATTCATTTCTTCATTCGCATATATAAGTATTAATATATTTAACAAGTAAGCCCATTAATACATAACTATGTAAATGTTTGTGTTGACCTTTTTGGTCCGTATATGTTAGAGAGTTTTGATGAACGATGTAATTGTAATGACATTAGGTCTATAAAATAAGCAATTCGATTTGTTAAGAGCATGATTTATATGGTATGATTGACTCGAAAATTGCATGGGAACTATGTTTGATTTGGTAATTATTGATTGATATGATTTTCCATGTGAAGTGCTATTTGTAAAAGATTATATATGAGCTGCACTTCAGATTCTCGAGGAACTAAGAACTTGCGAATATAAGCCTACGAGAGATTCTTGAGCAGAAACATACTGAGAGATTCCTGAGTTCCCACTTGCGATAGCTTTCTGCCCACCTGAGCTTTAACTTGCATATCCATCACTGAGCGAGTGATTCATCCTGTTATTCCATCCTCCCACGCCATACATTCTGTCTTCGGACGTGAGCAATACCAAGGAGGCAAGGTCGTCGTTTACGCACACGTGAAGGGAAGGACAAGTCCGGGGGCCCTTCGGTAGCGAGCTGTGTCTGTCGGGATCAAGGAGATTCCGAGGAACGAAACTCGGCGTGTGGTAACCTAGTAGTGTCTAGTGTTCGACTTGTTTCGGTTGTGTATTGGGCTAACCAATCAGTTTTGTATCCAGCTACGGTGCAATATAGTGATTGGTTAAACTCTTGGGAAGCAAATCCCAAGGAGAGGAGTAAACCCCAATTGGGGATATAACCTCTATAAAAATCTGTCTCGCATTTACTTTTCAGTTATCTCTTTATTGTTGTGAGACAGACCCGACGCACATCCGACGTTACTAGGATATATCAGCATACTCGTCACAAACATCAGTAGGCATATCTAAGTCACCAAACTTAGCATTTGTGAAAAGAAGCATAAAATTTTTATAAGCCTAATTCACCCCCCTCTTAGGCACATTTTTATCTTCAGTTTGGGCTTGTAATTAATTCAATAGCCCATGTTGCTCAATTTATTAAAATATCATTGTTTCTCCGGACATCTTACATAACCTAATTGAATAAGTTTTTTACACATAGGTACCCATGTCAGAAAATTTTACAGATAGGTACCCGATTTAAATTTTTACCAGTTTCTTCAGTCATGCCGTACCTTCCTGTGTGTGCATCGCATACCATAACATGTTGACGTAGGGTACCTAAATGTGTTCATACGGCGTACCTATGTTTTAAATAGGGCGTACCGAAATGTGCTAAAACGGCATACCGTTTTCTATATATATAGGGTACCCAAATGTGTTGATTTAGGGTACTCGAATTGTTGTATGGCGTACCTGCGGCGGATCGGGTACCTATCTGTAAAAAATATATTCAGTACCTACATATAAAAAAATCCTGACAGTGTACTAAATTACAAGTTTTTTTTACAGAGAGTGTATATATATGTAAAGACCCCTTGTTTCTCAAATATAATTTTAGAATCCAAAAAGCAGCTAAAATGCCATCGTCCACCAGTCGAGGATTTCAATAGAATTGATTGATTGAAGGGTTTTCGGTTTTTTTTTTTATGCTTTTCTCTCCCATATGTCTGTTAGGCCAATATGCTGCTAGGTTCATCTAAGGTTTCTACGTTACCTTTTATGTTTTTCTTTCTCTGTTCAGGTTTTGATTGATTCAATTTTGAGAGTTATAACATTTAATTTTAAGCTGATGGTATTGTTCGAAGGCTGCTTACTATATACTATTTCAACTTCATCCTTTATTTAAATTTCGATTTTTCGGTAGGTAACCAGAAAACTGAAAAAAATAGTTTTAAAATTCGGTTCGGTATTCGGTTTTCAAATTCTTAAACCGAAAATTTCGGTTAATCGTCGGCTCAGTTCGATTCGGTTATTACCGAATGAACAGCCCTACCCTTAACGTATTCGTATGACACAATGATTTTAAATGACAAAAAAACGAGATTTTCTAGGTGTAAGACTCGTTAATTGTTATGGAATTCTAGAAGTGACTAAAAATGGTTCATACACCTAAAAATAACATTAAAATCGCGACGTTACACGTTAGCGGTACGTACCTTGAAAACACTTTGGCCACTAATTGAAAAGCCTTAACACATGGGAACCAACTGCAATAAAAAATATTTTGGGCACAGTTGGAAAAGTATTAAACACACGAGTATCTATCGGATTGAAAAAAAACTTAGGGCACTAACTAAAAAGCTTAAACATAGGGGTACCAAGTTTAATTTCCGTATTTTAAATACTCTAAAAAAATTTGTTTAATAAATAGCTATTAGGGGTTTTTACACATAAGTATCTATTTGAAAAAACATTTGTAATTTAGTACCCAGTCAGGATTTTTTTATATGTAGGTACCTAACAGAATAAAGTTTTTGCACATAGGTACCCGATCCTCGAAAGTACACCAAACAACACATTTGGGTACCCTATCTCAACTCATTTGGGTACCCTATATAACAGAAAATGGTACGACGTATGTTATATTTAGGTACGCCCTATGTAACACACAGGCATGCCCGTAGGTACGACGTATCCTATATTTAGGTACCCTATATAAACGTGTTATAGTACGCAATATACACACAGGAAGGTACGATATGACTAAAGAAACTGGTAAAATTAAATCGGGTACCTATCTATCAAATTTTCTGACATGGGTAGTTATGTGTAAAAAAATTTTCCAATTGGGTATTTTTCTATAGATTCACCTAGCTATTATTGGTTCATGATTAAGATAATTGAATTGTGATTTAAAACGAAAATTTAGCATGTGGACTACAATTATATATAAAATGGAAAACAATTTCTTGTTAATACAAAATCACTCGTCAAATCACTTGAAGAAGTACTACTACCCTTTCAGCTCCATTTCCCGACCTGCGAACCGAGCGATTCCGACGATGATCCACCGTGCAGCCGCCATTAGCCTCCGATTCTCTTCCGTTTCTACCGTTTCGGAAGAACTGTTCGCAGTCGCGCGGCGACGGGTGATTCCGAACGTCGACCAGCCCAAGATTCCGGCGACGTTCTTCACGCAGCCACGTCCACCATCATCGCCCGCTTCGATTCCGAGGAATCTCTCCATCGCCTTGATTTCGAAGCTGCGATGAACAGGTTCGTTGCGCATTTGATGCGTTGCTAGTGAGTTGGTCATTGGATTCGTGCTTGAGACTGTGTTACTATTTTCACTGGTGTTGGGGGCATTATTGAATTAGGTTTCGGCTGAGTTGGGGCTTTGATTTTGTGAAGGGTTACTGAGGTTTTAATTGAAGAACCAAAATGATTTCGGTTTAGTAGCAAAACTATTTATGCCTGAAGACAACGGACGAAAATAGCTAGCCATGTGGATATTGTTGGGAAATGCTTTGATTAGATTATCTCTTGAGCAACCCTATAACTACGTTCACGTCTAATATGTGTAAAACTCGTATATGTCGAGCAGAGTAGCAATTGCGTTTGTCCCAGTAATTACTCTCAAGATCAAAGCATGTTGCTGTACTTAACTTCCTATTTTCGGTCTTTTTACAAGTGATTCCATTTATGGAAAGTCTCAATTTACAGAGCTAGACTTGTTTATCATTCATCTGATTCGAAAACCATTTGAATGATAGTGTTTAGCTTCCATACGGCTATCCCTCCATAAGTAAGTAGACTTCACACTGAAAATTTTCAAGTTCTTCCTTGTTACCTTCTTGAACTTAGATATAGTGATTCTTGGAAGAGTAGAATGCATAGCTATAAAGCACCATTTTTGTGAGAAAAACTGCGGTTAATAGTTTTAAATTCTTGCATTGTGCTGAACTCGATTACGTCATCTTCCCTGTTTATAACCCATCACTTCATCTGCTTCTCCTTTTTCTCAATGGGAAGTAGAGTCAGCATCCAATAGTTAGTAGTGGTAGCATCTACATATATTGTTGGTTATCAGTAAGACATGAAATAATGGGATTTCTTCAAATTATGTCCAGTCCTTATAAAGCCAACAGCAATGATATATCAGTTGGGCACTTTTTTGCTCGTCTTTATTGTCATTTTTATGGATCACTATTGCTCCATAAGATCTACTACACTCCTTCGAACTATGCGTAGTTTAGTGCATTTGTACTGTTTCTTTATCCTACCTTTTCGTCGATGAACGAAAATCTTTCCTTATCCTATCATTTTAGGTCAATGTGGTTTGTATTGCCTGCAATAACGGGGTCGGAAACTGAGCATTGGTTCGAACGAAAGCCGAGAGAGTTGAAGCACAAGAATTGGGTGGTGTTCTTAACTGCTCTTAATTTATCCGGTAAGTGTATAGTCAGTGTGGTGTATGACTATGACTTGTCTTTGCTTTGTAGACTAATGCTAAAACTAGATTTGCTTGGTTCATTAGAGATTAATTATATGATTTTCTTATTGAGCAAATGACCCTCATTAAAAAAGTTGTTCTGATCATGTTGCTGGTCTTATTATTATGAGCTTCGATTAATAAGGTTATTAGTCTTTTTATACTTGAAGTCCATTTTTTAAACGGTAGTTTCGTATAGGGTTGCAAACGAATCGAATCGAGTTGAATATCACAATATTTTATTCGTATTCGGATGACAATTCGAATATTTAATCGAATCATAAAGTCGATTTTTATGCGAATTTGAATATTTTTCGGATATCGAATTGTTGTATTCATAGTAATCTTTATCAATTCAATAATAAAAAATATTATATGTAAAATATATACTGAATGATAATAATTACGTTTAAATATATCTTGAATTATAATATATTATATTTAAAGGTTTAATTGAATTATAATTATATATATATATATTGAATTATACTATATTTTATATTAAATTCTTCGAATCGAATTATTTGATAAATATTTGAATCGAATATTATAATATTTTATTTGTATCTCTATATTATTCGAGTCAAAAAAACTAATTTTATTCGGATTCTAATCATACAATCGAATTGAGTAGCGATTCAAATAAAAAAAATATATTTATTTGCAACAATATAGATATATGCAGTGATAACAAGGCCAAATTCAATTATATTTCGTATTGTGTCCTTATTTTAACAAAAAACTATATTCTTTATCTCCATAATAGGACGTCAATTTTAAACGAGAACAATAGTAACACGCCGACTGGCGAGACTATAAGGCAATATTGTAAAACTCGCTAGGCGCTAGTTGGGCGGCCGGAGGGGGCCTAGCGCCTATTCGACCCAGGCGGGGCCTAGGCGGATATTAGGCGGCATACATATTTTTTGTATTATTATTCTATATATATCAAATATATGCTAATATTATACTAAGTAAAGAATACTCCTATAATGCTACCATCTTAGTTATGGGACAAGAAAAAAATATTTAAGCATATGTTTATTAATATCAAGGTTGTTAAAATTATCCTAAGTTAAAAAAAAAATGATCTATGTGGTATTCGGAACCCACCACCTCAAGGAAAGGTAAAATTTTCCTTTTTTTTTACAACCACTAGGTCAAACGTTGTTTTGGTAACTATTTTTACATATTCTTTACTAGCACCAAAAACCGAGGGAATTCTATGCGGTATTGACTATTGAGTTTGTTGTCCAAAAACACATACATATAGCTTCTTCAGAATTAGTAGTGCGAGCCCACAATTCAGTGAAATGGGCCTCACTTAACTAATTTAATATTTTTTAAAATATTTAGTCGCCGATTAGATGGCCTAGGCGCCGATTAATCGGCTTATGCACCGATTTCTTGGCTCCGGCGCCTAGAGCCCCTGAATAGGGTGTTTATGCCACGGTCCATGCCCGAGTAGCGCCTAGGCGCAGCCTCGGTGGCCCCTCCTAGGCCGATTTTTGCAACAATAAGGTCTGCAAATGCAGGCCCACAGGCCAGATATGCGGGCTCAAGGTGGCATGCGGTCTGGTCCGGTCCCTGAGCCCACTTATTGCGGGTCGTGCTGTGCCGGGCACAAAAAAAAAGAAAATTATCCGCGAGACGTCGCGGACCTCGTGCCTCATGGGCCGAGTTTGGGCCCATTGCGGGCCGGACACGGGTTGGACTTAAAAATGTGTATAATTTTGGTAGAATGCAAATAATACATTACCAACTTATAAGAACAAGAGCTATATTCGAGAACAAATACATGGGGCCGCGGGCTGTGCTTACGGGCCAGCTACGGGCCAAGGATCAGGCCATGCACGCAGACCTCGTGGCGGGCGGTCCAAAAAATAACATGGTGAACGAAGCACGCGGCCCATGAAGCACGTGAAGCAACTCACAGGCGGGGCTCGTGCCTGCTACGGCTCTTTCCGTGCCCATTGGCGTGCCAGGCCGGGCTGCCCGCGTGCTAGCCCGACCCGTGCCCACCTCTAATAATAATTATTAGTGGAATCTATATATATGGTCACACGTCTATTCCTTCGCCACAAAGTTAACTAAGAAGGGGAATATTTATAGCTACCCGCGGGCAACGGGCACAGACAACAACATCCTTTTTGAACATTCGAGTCAATATCCAACCGAATATAATTCTCCCACTTGTCCTTATGCTAACACTATAATTCACACTTTGCTAAAACTGATAGTTTTAATAAAATAAACAAAAAAAAATACCTATCAACAAAATAAACAGACTTCAAATCTATTAATAAAATAGCGAGCTTCGTAATTCCGGGATTACGAGTTACTATCCGTGTTGGCGCGTGCGTCATACGTGGAGTAACTCGTAATCCCCGTAACTCGTAATCTGGGATTACAAGTTAGATCTAGTTTTGGATAAAACCCTACGTCGCGAAGAGACGACGACCCCACTGCGACGAGGACGACGAACACGACGACAGCCGCCTGCCGAGCCCACTGCGCCGCCGCCTGCCGCCTGCCACGACGAAGAAGCCGCCGCGAAGTCATCTTGTCCCAAGCCGAGACGCTGCCCCGTCGCGCCGCCCTGCCCCGCCGCGCCGCCACGTCCCACTGCCCTGCCCCGCCGCGTCGCTCTGCCCCGAAGCGTCGCCCTGCCCCGCCGCGCCGCCCCGTCCCACCGCCCGGCCACCCGAGACGCTGCCCCGTCGCAACCCACTGCACCGCGCTCCCCGCCGCGCCGCCCTGCCCCGCCACCCGCCACCCGCCATCCCGCCCTGCCCCGCCTCCAGCCGACCCCACTGCCCCTCCGCCAGGCCCGCGCTGTCCCGCTGCCCGGCCGCCGCAACCCGCCAACCCGTTTCGCAGACGACGTCCTACGCCGGAATAATTTGGTTAGCCCATTACGATACGAAATATTCTTTTTGCGTTAATTTCATTATATCAAATGTGCCCCGTGGGAAGAAACTATCTCGATTGTTTAGTTTAAGTTAAGTCAAGCAATCTTCGAGATTCCGGTACTTACTCGACGCCAAGGATAGTCTTTTATTGATTGTTGATTTGTTTGGTTTGTTGTTTTTAAATGTAGAATGGATATCGATTCTACTTACGGGCCTATTGATAGTTCGGTGTTGACGATGCAGTCAAATCACCATAGTAGGGATTTGTTGTTAGATGTGACAACAATAGATAGAACTATTAATATCAGGGTGTTAGAGAATGTAGTTTGGGGTACTAGAGAAGCACCGAACGTCCTTCACGGTCGCTTAATAGGAAAGTTGAACGTTATGGGTCTGTACCACGTCTACAGCTGTATGTCGCAGAGGGTTGACCCTCATTTGATTACAGCGTTGGTAGAGCGTTGGAGGAAGGAGACCCATACGTTTTATTTTTGGGTTGGGGAGGCGACCGTTACCTTGCAGGACGTAGATATCTTATGGGAGTTACCTGTATATGGTAGCTGTGTCTCTGGGGTCATCCATACTAGGACAGCCACACAGTGGATGGACGAGTGTGAGGAGTTGCTAGGTTTTAGACCGCCTGCAGAAAAAATTAGGGGGTCATCGCTTTCGATGAAGTCGTTATCGACTTGGTTGTTGAACCATCCGATAACGGATGATAGCGATGAGGAAAAGGTCGAGCAATCAGCACGAGGTTATGCTATGCTGCTCTTCGGTGAGGTGATGTTCCCCGATTGTAGCGCCAGCACCGTATCATTGACTTACCTTCAGCTGTTGGAGGATATTGAGGAGGTGAGCACATATAGTTGGGGCAGTGCGGTGCTGGCGTTCATATACAGAGAGCTTTGTTCGGCATGCGAGCCGAAAAAGCTAAATATATGCGGACCCCTACGGCTGTTGCAGGTAACTAAATAGAAAACGTTATTTTATTTTAATGGTTTTAAACATTTATTTAGAACAATTGATTTGTTTTAGGCATGGGCATATGTGAGGATTTTGCCATTTCAGCCAGTACGGGGTGATCTTCGTATCACGATGGAGCCCCAGGTCGTCGACGGGATACTCTTACCGGCCCCGACACATGCTGCGAGGTCTGGTCGTTCTTCCGAAAGTTGTGAAATTTTTTACAATCTTACTTTTATAAATGTTGTATAAATATTTGACAGGTGGAACTCATTCTTCGATTTTACTACGTCGACGAATTCGAACGTACGCACGATCCGCGAGTGCATTGATCACATGCAGCAGCATCAATTTGCGTGGACTCCGTAATGGTGGCCCCAGAGATTGCCGCTCTTCCTCCAGAGTGCTTACCGATCGCTTGTCAATCGAGGTGTCCACTGATATTCTTCAATATCGTGGAGTTCCACTACCCCGAACGAGCATTGCGGCAGTTCGGAATAGTCCAAGGAATTCCCATTAATCCGCCGTATCGAAATACGAATCTTCATACGTACGAGCGACGACAGCGGTCGGGGATGGATTGGAGAACACATCATGCAGGCTAGATTGAGTTATGGGATGAACGAGAGGACGCCTTCGGTGGAGGACGGATATTTCGAGTGGTACCATCGGATCACTCGACTCTACATATCTCCTCATGCGAGGGAGATGTCACAGGGCTTCCAGATGGGGGATGCCGTGTTTATGTCGACCGTCGTAAGTTTCGCGTTATGTACTAATGTTATTTGATTAATAGCCCAAATTATATAATTTACTTTTCGATCTTTAGGAACGCGGGGTTCACGGCAGCCTTCACTACGCGGAGACCGGCGAGCATGACCAGTCGATCAGTTTACTGCGGCAGATGGACAACATGTTTATCTCGCGACGCCGAACTCGACGAAGCAGTGGGCCATCTCACGCACACGAGGCCGGAACATCTCACGCACACGAGGCCGAGAACATCTTACGCACACGAGGCCGGAACATCTCACGCACACGATGCCGAATTATCTCAGGAATATGTGGCCGGAACATCTCAGGTGCACGAAGATGTGATCCGTCCTTCTTCGACGACTTTTCGCCCTTTTTCCAATCGTCTGCAGGCCAGCACATCTCACAACAGCCATATATGGACCATCAGGTATATTTCTTCAATTTGGCATTTAAAGCGATCAAATTGGTTACTAAAATTCAAATTTCGTTATCAAATTTTAGGCGTTTACGACACCTTCTCCACGACCGCGACGACCTCGAAGTCTGGATGACGATGCTGAGCAAGGTAACCGTCGAGGAAATCGAGTACGTAGGCCAGCTCGTTGTGGTACTGGCGGTCATTTGGCTCATCATGGCGATAGATCCTATGTGTGGTGTTATAGATGTGTTTTGTATGACTATTTTGATTATATTATTGTTAATTTTATTGTATCTATTATTTTTTATTATTATTCTGTCATTATTAGGATTCTGTTATTATTATTATTCTTACTCTATTAATATTATAATTATTTTATTATTATTATTATTATTATTATTATTCTATTACTATTATTATATCTATTTGTTATTATTCTTATTCTATTATTATTATTCTTTTATTATTATTATTATTATTATTATTATTATTCATTTACTATTATTTTATTATTATTATTACTATTATATTATTATTATTTTATATTATTATTATCCTTTTATTATTACTATTCTATTACTATTATTATATCTATTTATTATTATTATTCTTATTCTATTATTATTATCATTTTATTGTAATTATTATTATTATTATTATTACTATTTTTATTTTTATTATTATTATTATTCTATTATTATTATTCTTTTATTATTATTATTATTGTTCGTATTCTATTATTATTATTTTATATATTATTATTATTATTCTATTATTATTATTCTTTTATTATTATTATTTTATAATTTTTATATTATTATATTTCAATAATAATTATTATTCTTTAATTATTATTATTATACTATTATTATTATTATTTTTCCATTATTATTATTTAATTGTTATTATTATTATTATTATTTAATTTACAGAAGTTCAATTCTGACAACACACTGGATAAAACAGTGAAACAACGTTGTTATTTTCAACGCCTACCGCGTCGTCTAGCACGAGTTTCACCCCTATCCATCTCATTCCTGATGCGATTTCGACTATATCTACTGGGACCAGTTCTCTCTTGACGAGCATCGTTATGAATAAGAGTCCAACCTTCGGGTGCCCAATAGCGTTAATCATGCAATGGTTCAAAGCTACCTTCATATGTATGCAAATACTCCTGCTTACTGTAATACTGCACCACTAGACTACCGGAGTGAATTTGCCATTGACGACAAGCTGCTTGTGCGTGAGAACATGGGATATTATACCTGCTCCAATTTCCACACGTGCATGTTCGATCATTGATCCTTACCACATATGTGCGCTGATGAATTCCGGATGTTATGACTTCTGCTGTATGTTGTCGGACATCGAAACGGTATACAACGTGATCCCATGATTCTGCCGTCCAATAAAATGCGTACCATCGACACAAACAACCTTGCGACAATGTTTGAAGCCATCTGCTCGGTTTAAAGGCCCAAAACACATACCCGAGTATGAAGTGTCCAGGTCTCCCTGTCTCCAGATGGAGCCACCTCACGATTGTCCCTGGATTGTAATGCTGCAACGCCTTCATAAATATTGGGAGTTTGGTAACAGACTCTTTCCACGTACCGTAAACATTTTCCATAGCTCTTTTCAAACCATGCCAAGCTTGAATGTATGAGATATCGTAGCCATATCTATCTTTCACTAGTTGTTGGACATTCTTGGGTAGGAATTGCGGATCGACTTTCACGGTTCCAACCAACATATCAGCAATAAAATTTCGAGAGATATTACGGTGTGTGCTCGCCAGCTCAGTCATTTAGCAAGTGTGTGGACCTTCAAATTTTATAATAGACCAGTAACCTTTTTTTGGCTTGAAGGATGCCCTCAGTCTCCAAGGGCAATCAGTCGTGTGATCACATTGAACACTCCAACGTGTACTGCTGCTCTCGTTGACGTTGTACTCTCGTCTAGCAACCCTAATCAAAAAATCGTCGACGGCACGCTGTAAATGTTTCTTAGTTTGAAAAATCATACCTCGACAAAACGTAGGGTTTTCTCTGTCGTAAAACTCCCCGTAACCACTGTAGTCGTCACCACCAGAAGGTGGCATTTGGTACGTTTGGAAAAATGGGGCGGGCTGAAACAGCATAGGAGCAGCAGAGTCAAGGGGGGTGGTATCATCTGGGGCATCGTCGTCGTTGTTCTCGTCGTCGTCGTTGGGATCGGGTAACTCGGACAGTGGATCCTCATCGTCCGCTTCGGAATCACTAACATCAACGTCTTCATCGGGTTCAGGCACAAATTCTGCCACGGGTTCTGACACGGATTCTGGCATGTTGAATGGAACACCAAGCGTCGGCATCTCCAAAGAAATATTGTCGAACCCTGCCGTAACTGAGACAATGTCGGGAAAATTCGGACATGTATAACTCGAAGAACCAACTTCAAAATTCCGATGAGGCTCTTCGTTCAAATCAAAGTTTGAATTTTCAACTATTTCAACAAAAACCTCAACACAATTGTTCTCCGAGTCAGGATGTATAAAAAATTCTAGATTGTTGTCGTTGGAGATTTGAAAACAGTGGCGGGAATGTTGATAGTATTCATTTTCTCCATGGACAATCAACGAACAACGACTACTATCAGCACTCGTAATTTCGAACAACAACGATATAAAATCGAAAAAACTGGTGTTGTGACGAATTCGCCTATACCCAACAGGGCGGATACTATATTTGATGGTAGAATCGGATGACTGAATTATTTCGCCGCCGAAATATACTACGACTTGTACGCGACTCGACACCATTGTTTGAGTTATTAAAAAATATCGACGAGGGATATGTTGATATCAGCGAGGGGGAGTTTATATAGAAACTTAAATCGTATGTTGGTGGTACGATTTAATATAACTCGAGGGGGGAGTTTATATAGAAACTTAAATCGTATGTGGGGGTTACGATTTAAAATAACTCGTAACCTTGGCGTACGAGTTTTAACTCGTATTATTGCATGACACTCTGCATGGCCATGCAGGTTGGTCGGGCCCCCGAGTAATTCGTATCCTGGAGATACGAGTTAGTAACTCGTGTCCCCAGGATACGATTTACGGCGCCATGTCAGCCGCCATGTCAACAGTTGACCAGTTCAGAGTAACTCGTACCCCGGGAGTACGAGTTACTAACTCGTATCTTCGAGATACGAGATATGTTTGCCATGTCAGGTCAACTGGTCAGCGGACCAGACTAATTCGTATTCCCAGAATACGAGTTACTGTCTCGTATTCTGGGAGTACGAATTTTGCTATTTTATTAATGGTTGTCGATTTACGTTTATTTTGTTAATGATAGTTTTTTTTGGTTTATTTAATTAAAAATACCGCTAAAACTACTATTATTAAACTAGTAGATTTGCTATGGTGCCCACCTACCGTGAGCACCATAAGCAAATCTCCCATTTTTTTACTGCTTTTCGTTTCCCAACGCCGTCAACACATCCGTAGACCCTCTCATATCCATTGCTAACCTAAATCGCCCCCTCCAACACGTTAATTTTTCAGAAAAATTATTATTTATTACTCAACATGTGGACGACTATCGGTGTGATGATTTACTTAAAAATTTAACGTATTGGAGGGGGCGATTTAGGTTAGCAATGGATATTAGAGGGTCTAGGGATGTGTGTTGACGGCGTTGGGAAACGAAAATAGCAAAAAATGAGAGATTTGCTTATGGTGCTCACGGTGGGTGGACACCATAGCAAATCCCATTAAACTCGTATACAATTGCAATATAAAGCCCTAATCGTGCCTAGGAATGAAATGAGTCGATGATTAACAACGAAATAATTCAAAGAACATTTAGATGTAAGCGGACAGTCCAAATCGAAAAAAACTCGTCATGCTTGATTACCTATGAATTTTCTATTTATTTCAAATAAATCGCTCATTCACTATGACATTTATCATTTCTCAACCTCGACACCACTAAAAAGAATTTAATTTAATTAAATCTCTAAATCAACGGTCCCCACTTGAAAACGATGCATCTCGGCATGATGAACGTACGGCCTTTTATATGATTATTATGTAAGCTGTCGTTAAACTTTCTACTCGTTTATTAAGCCTCAATGCTTAGAATAAACTGAAAATTTTTGGTCTCTCATTTTAAAATTAATTTTAGTAATAATATTAATATTGTAAACCACCATACATCTTTTTGAGTATATTCCAATTTTACCCTTTATTTTTAGTAAATATCTAGGGCACGTTTTTATGTGTAAAAATACTAGTTAAAATTAATCAAGATAGAACTGAAAATATTTGTAAGCTGAATATGGTGGGACCCGGTCCTACGCAGCTTCAAGGTGGGAAGATCAATTGAGGACAAAAAACAACGGTGGGGACTAAATGAAATAATGTCATTTTTTTGTGACGTTGTCCTCACGATGCTGATGCTTTCATTTTATTTGGAACCCGTGGGCTTTATGATAATTGTTAATTCACGAATTATTTTAATTATTACTTTTCTCGTGTAATGATCAGCACATATGATTCTTGATTGCTTTTCTTCCTATTCTTTTTCGTAGCAGGGTTTTTCTACCTGCGCGGGGCCTTTGGGCCGCTGCACAAGGCAGCGGCACATCGTGGGCATTCGGTGAACGGTTCCCACACCTGCGCGCCTTGTGCTATTGCAACCAAAACAAATGGTAAAAAAAGAAATGAATAAAAATCTATGGAATATATTCACTAAGCAAGTCTAGGTTGACAGATGAGTCGGACTGAAATTCGGCTCTTGCTCGTGAAAATGGAGCTCAAGCTCGTACTAGAAACACTTTTAATCTTGGTATTAAAATGATGTTTTTTCTTCATAAAAGGGGTTCATTGATTATCTTATCATAATAGACTTATGCTGCTATATAACAGCAATCAACTTTATTTCATCTCATCTTCCTCATCCTCTCTCTCTCTATATGAGCTAAGAGATATATATAATGGCTTCATATTCATATGCATATTCCTATGGACGTTATTACAGCGATGATTACAAACCCCATTTTCTTGAATCTTGCTTCCTTTGCCATAAAACCCTAAGCCATAACAGCGACATCTTCATGTACATGTTAGTTTTTTTTTAATTCTTTTTTTTTTTGTGATTTTCTCCATTTTTTTATGTCATCGTTATATCCAGTGTTTTAAAAAGTGTTTTAAAAAGCGTGACATCGCCCGCGTAAAGCGTAATTTTTCGTAAAACGCTATGATGGGTAAAAGGAAAGCGTACGGAATTTCTGTATATTATTAAGAGGAAGACAGACCGTGGCAATGTGTATTATTACGAGGAAACTATAGCAATGTGTCCTTTGATGTGGCAATGTGTCCTTTAGTGCTTAGAAACGAATATTTGATGTGTCCTTTAGTCCTTTAGCTCACGTCTTCGCAACGCTAAATATATTCATTGTTTTGTGAAAATTTTAAATTTTTTGTTACTACCAAATCATAAATAAACGAATATTTGATGTAATTTGTATGATAAAAACAAATAAATTTTTTTAGTTTATTCTTTATTTAACGACGATCAAAATGACATGCATATCTTATATTTTTCGATATCCATAAAAATTATTTTTTAAAGATATTTTATGACTTGGTTGGATAAAATTTTAGTAATTATTATTAACCTTACGTTGTTTAGTATATTTAACTCTCAATTATTTGAATAATTTATTTGATATGATGATAATTTGTTTAGACTGATGATAATTAATATCATATTAGCTAATTTAACTACTATATGTATTTATAATTATCAAATATTATAATATTTATATTATAAATGAACTGCCTGAAATACCCACGCAATGCGCGGCGCTATTTACGCTATGCGCTGTCGGAACCAAAACGCGATGCGATACGCTATGCGCTTTTTAAAACACTGGTTATATCACGTTACGCTTTGCAGAGGCAACACCCCATTTTGCAGCAAAGGATGCCGACAGGAGAAGATCGTGTCAGGATATGCGGAAATCCCCGATAATTATTTGCCAGGAAATGACGATAATAAATAAACGAGACGAAAAATAAATTTGGACAGTGACACGAGATTTACGTGGTTCGGTCAAAATGACCTACGTCCACGGGCCGAAGAGTAGAACTTCTTTATTATGTGGAGTGATTACAAACACGTACACTGACGTGACAAACAAAAGCAACTATACCGACTAGGAGAAAGAAGCTAGATATATAAATGACCGGAGAAGATCTCTTGATGTGGGGTATTTCCTTCTGCTCGCCTAATGCCTATTTATAGGAAAACCTCGGCACTGATTTTCCATGTAAACATAGGGAAAAACTAAGCAGCTATAATATTTAATATAGCAGCCCACGTGAACTTCCTTGGTCAATTGCTGCGTTGAAAAGCCTCTTTTCTTGTTTTCTCATTGCGCATGTGGCTGTCCTTCTTCTTTGAATATTCAACAATGAACAAAGGTCATTCAACAAATCTCCACCTTGACCTTTAGTTCCGTTTACTCCACCTTACAGTAGAAATACTTTTATTTCCATCACCCTCCGATCATAGCCCCACAGGCTAGTTCACCAACTTTAAACATCAATCAAGTCCAAGCAATGCTTGAACTTGGAAACTGGAAGAGCCTTGATAAATAAATCTGCATGATTATCCTCTGTGTTGATCTTCTTGATAAACACTTTTTTATGTGCAATGATCTCACGAATAAAATGATACTTAACATCAATATGTTTAGTCCTTTCGTGATACATCTGATCTTTGGTCAAATGAATCGCACTTTGACTATCACATAAAATGGTAATAATTCCCTGATTCTGAGTTAATTCGTTGAATAACCATTTCAACCAATAAGCTTCTTTGATTGCGTCAGTGATCGCCATGTATTCTGCTTCAGTAGTAGAGAACGCCACTACATGCTGTAGAGTAGCTTTCCAGCTAACTGTACAGCCCCCAATACAAAATACATAACCAGTAAGAGATCGACGTTTATCAAGATCACTTGCGTAGTCTGAATCGACGAAGCCAACGAGAGTATCACTGTTTCTGCCAATCCAAACAAAAGCTTCGAGTACCTTTCAAGTATCTTAAAACCCACTTCACTGCTTGCCAGTGTTCTTTCTCTGGGGTAGCTATATACCTGGTGACAACACTAACAACCTGTGAAATATCAGGACGTGTACATACCATTGCATACATAATACTTCCGACTGCACTCGAATAAGGAACTCGTGACATGTACGTTTCTTCCTCATCTGATGATGTGATTGAGCAGCGCTTAGCCTAAGATAGCTAGCAAGAGGAGTGCTGACTGGTTTGGCATCGCTCATGCCAAATCTCTCCAAAACCTTCTTGAGGTAACTTTCATAGGTTAGGTGTAACTTACCAGCTCCTCTATCACGTCTAATCTTCATACCAAGAATCTTCTTAGCTGCTTCCAAATCTTTCATCTCAAATCCACCATTCAATAAGGCCTTCAACTGGTGAATTTCTGCAAGATTCTTAGCCGTAATGAGCATGTCATCAACATATAATAATAGATAAATGAACGAACTGTCATTTAACTTCCGGAAGTAAACACAACTATCATACTTGCTCCTCGAGAAACCATGACCCAACATGAAATGATCAAACCGTTTATACTACTGTCTTGGAGACTGCTTTAATCCGTATAAGGATTTCTTCATTAAACAAACTTGGTCTTCTTTTCCTTCAACTCTGAAGTCTTCAGGTTGCTTCATACAAATCTGTTCATCTACATTGCCATGTAAGAACGCTGTCTTGACTTCAATTTATTCTAACTCCAAATCATACATAGCAACGAATGCAAGTAATACACGAATAAAGCTATGTCTAACGACAGGTGAGAATACGCCATTAAAGTCAACATCTTGTACCTGACTATAGCCTTTCGCGACTATCATGCCTTATACCTTGCACCGTCAGAACCAGATAAACCTTCTTTCTTCTTGAAGACCCACTTACATCCGACTATTTTCTTTTTCTTCGGCGGCGACACAAGAATCCAAGTACCATTCTTATGCAGAGACTCCATTTCTTCATTCATCGCTACCAGCCACTTATTAGAATCCGCATCGCTTATTGCCTCCGAGTAGGTAGGAGGTTCGCCGCCTCCACCTGTTTCTTGCGTCACTGATAATGCATACGAAACTAAATTTACCTACCACTGTGGTAGTCGAATCTCCTGTCTCTGTCTATCTCTGGCTATCGAATATTCATGTTCGATGATTTCATCTTCAACAGGATCTGAATCAGGTTCTGGATCTGTCGCATCTTGATCTGTTGAACTCGTCCCAGGCTCATCTAAAAAATCTTTGCTGATCTCGAGCTCCACCTCGCTGTATACACTATCCTTCTTTTCTTGATTAGAGGGATTAGTACACTCTTTTGAAGGTTGTAACATAGAAGACTCGTCAAATGTAATATCTCTGCTAATTATAAATTTGGGTGACTTGGCATCAGGATTATATAGTCTATATCCTTTCACCCCTGAAGCGTAACCGAGAAAAATACATTTCTTAGCTCTAGGCTCTAACTTTCCCTCGTTTACGTGCATATAAGCTGGGCACCCAAATATTCTTAAGTTTGAGTAATCAGCAGGAGTACCTGACCATACTTCCTCTGGAGTCTTGAAATTTATCGGTGAACACGGTGAGCGGTTGAAAATATAACATGCTGCGGTGATAGCTTCGGCCCAAAAATCATTTGTCAACCCAGCATTGGAGATCATACTCCGAGCTCTCTCTAAAAGCATTCTGTTCATGCGCTCGGCAACACATTTTGTTGAGACGTCATTCGAACAGTGTGATGTCGAGCAATACCTTCATTCTTACAAAATGCGTTGAACTCACTTCCACAAAATTCTAAGCCATTATCTGTCCGCAACCGCTTGATCTGTTTGCCTGTACTTTTCAATCAAAGCTTTCCATTGTTTCAATGTTAAGAAAACGTCACTTTTCTATTTAAGAAAATAGACCCAGACTTTCTTTGAAAAATCATCAATGACAGTCAGCATGTATCTTGCACCACCTTTGGACGAAAGACGAGAAGGATGTCATACATCAGAATGAATACAGTCCAAAGTACCTTTTGTCCTGTGGAGAGCTGGCGAATTGAAGCTGACTCGTTTCTGCTTCCCGAAAATACGATGTTTGCAAAAGTCCATCTTACCAGTACTTTGACCACAAAGTAGGCCCCGCTTGCTTAAAATCGTCAAGCCTTTTTCTCCCATGTGTCCAAGTCGCATATGCCATAATCTCGTGGTATCAACCTCCGGGGATGTCGAAACTGCAGCGGAACCTGTAACTGTAGTTCCCCGCAAAATATATAAATTTCCAGACCTACAAACTTTCATCACGACAAGGACACCTCTGGCAATTTTCAAAACTCCACCTTCACCTGAGAACCTGCACCCTTGAGATTCAAGTGTGCTTAGAGAGACAAGATTTCTCTTCATACCTGGAGCATGTCTGACTTTTATGAGCGTTCGGATGATTTCGTCGAACATCTTGATCCTAACTGTGCCTTTACCAACAACTTTATACGGAGCATCATTTCCCATTTGACATATCCACCATCGTAATTTTCGTATGTGGAAAACAATCACGATTCCGACTTATGTGGTAAGAACAACCCGAATCTAAGATCCACTCATTATCAGACCTAACCATATTTGCAGTTGCTACAAAAATAGTTCTATCGCTCTCATCAGCAGCTAAACTACAGGTTTATAATATTGCTGATTATTTTTCTCCTTATTTTTAAATTTAAAACAATCAGGTTTGATGTGACCCTTTTTTCTTGCAAAAAATTGCAGACTTTATGTCTGTACCAGGATTCGACCGTTCTTTAGATCTGATCTACGTTCTGGTCTTCCCCATGCAAACAGACCTTCTGTCTGGCTACCACTTGTTTCTCCCGTAATATCCCTGTCTATCTGTTTTTTCGATTGTAACGTAGATTTGACACTAGAATATGATATTGTATCTTGCCATATATACTAGTGTCACGAAAATGCTTTAAAGACGAGGGAAGGGAACACAACAATACTATGGCCTGATCTTCATCCGTCACTTTTACTTCTACGTTCGCCAAATCAATAATGATAGAATCGAACTTATCGAGATGCGAGAGTATAGAAGTACCTTCTGTCATTTTCATACTGTATAGCTTCTGCTTTAAATAAAGCTAATTCTCCTTAGTCTTCTTCATGTAGATAGCTTTTAACGCATCACACATACCCATGGCCGTCTTCTCCGTGGCAACTTCTTGTAAAACCTCGTAAGAGAGATTTAAGATAATAGCCGATCTGGCTTTCTTGTCCAATTAATTAAGTTGATAGTCCTTCATTTCAGTTGGATTCTTCTTTGCGGCTTCAAGCGCCACCTCACAACCGTCTTGAATGAGTATGGCCTCTATCTTGAGACTCCACATTGCAATGTTGACATTCTGTCGAACTTTTCAATTGACATCTTTGTTATCGTCATGGTGGCTAAAAAATAAATCGGGTTGGCTCTGATACCAATTTGTTACGATATGCGGAAATCCCGATAATTATTTGCCCAAGAAATGACGATAATAAATAAACGAGACGAAAAAAAAATTTGGACAGTGACACGGGATTTACGCAATTCGGTCAAAATGACCTACGTCCACGGGCCGAAGGGTAGAACTTCTTTATTATGTGGAGTGATTACAAACACGTACACTGACGTGATAAACAAAAGCAACTATACCGACTAGGAGAAATAAGCTAGATATATAAATGACCAAAGAAGATCTCTTGATGTGGGGTATTTCCTTCTGCTCGCCTAATGCCTATTTATAGGCTATCCTCGGACTGATTTTCCATGTAACATAGGGAAAAACAAAGCAGCTATAATATTTAATATAGCAGCCCACGTGAACTTCCTTGGTCAATTGCTGCGCTGAAAGCCTCTTTTCTTGTTTTCTCATTGCACATGCGGCTGTCCTTCTTCTTTGAATATTCAACAATGAACAAACGTCATTAAACAGATCGAAATAGACGAAGCGAGAGAGAAGAAATGGAGCAATAAGAAATCGTCGAGAAATAGCGAGAACGAAGAACAAAGAGCTTCCCGCGAAAGACTCCAAGGTGAACCATGTTTTGGCTGTTTCATGAGGAAATAAGATCTAAGCAAAGCATTTGAAAAATCTCTTTTTCTTTATGTGTAATAGGGGCGTACAAGACCGTTTAGATCAAATAATTGCAATTTTAGGAAAGTATGCTTCGAAATCGAAGCAATTTGAAGACAGTCGAACTAAATAGGACAGTAAGTTTCAAAATTGAAGTAAATAATGATTTAGTGTTGTATCATAAAACGTTCGCCAAAAGGTCTTGGATTCGATTCTTATTTCTACCATGAAATAAGAATTGACCAACCTTTACCTATGGTTTGCATACCATTACAACCGCGTGTTTACCGTCTTTCGCGGGGTTTCGATATTTTAAAATTTAATGTACTTAAAATTGCTCGAAATTTTAAAACTTTCTAGGTTCGGCTGCACGGGGCTATGTTCATCACTTTAACCCTGAAATAGTCATACATGGATCTCTATGACGGTATACATGATCTTATTGTCATTGGTTTGCAATGAGATATGAATTAAATAGTCCCGATATATGTTTGACCTTATTAACGAAATTTAGCGCAGCCGTTTAGCATGAGATGTTTCTCTGAATGTAGGGTTGTTGTCTCTTATTTGAGACTTCGATGTGTCTAGTTGCTTCATTGTTTACTTTAAGATTTGTGTTATCGGAGGACTTGGACGTCTTTGCCCCGTGTTCAATCATAAAGATGTGTGTTTAGATTTCAATTATAGTTATAAAATATCTGCACGTTACCACACTTGTAAGTTCCATAATGCAGACGTCAAGGGGAAATTATTAGGTTAACTTACAGTAGACCTCTTGAGTTCCACACGTTTAATTAGGAAGTTGAATCCTCCATTACACATACATACGCCACAGTGACGCGAAATACAGTACGTGAATTGGCGTGTGCATAAATATGTACTTTTAAAATTTCCAGATCTTGCCACCACAATTAAATTTTCTAACTCTTGTAGACATTAAATCCCTCCATTTGTTTGAATGAGAAGTAATATATGATGGCACCGATTTTTCAGTAGAGGTTGACAAAAAAACTCTTCACTTTATGCATTCTCTGCTACAACAGAGCCTCCCCATTCACAAAACTCACCACATCAAAATTCGTTACTCGGACTCTTCTATTTCATCAATAGTTAGACTTATTATGCATATGCGTTGTCCCAATTATTATTATATACACTAATAATGTTTGCATATAAAAGGTTGCATCAATGTTGAGCGGTTATACAAAGAAAATAATGTTAATGTAAATATATTTTATGCAGGAGACGTGTTAATACTCCACATTAAAACAGACAAAAAACCTATATAAATGAAACCACATGTAAAGGCTAAAACATACACCAATCCTTCATAACCAGCCTCCTAGTCCATATTCCATCAAGCTAATTAAAAGGCAGTGTTCCATGTGATCGCCAATAGTGTTGAAGACTTCGTGGTATACTATGTTGACAACCTCAGAATCTCCTACGCTGTCTTCCCTAACGGCCAAGATCTTGATTCTCGATGCCGATGTCACTCAAGATAGTGAAACGTACAATTGGCTATGTGTGAAAACTGGTTGGGAAGGTAGATGCCAACCCTCTTGAGGCTCTGTCCCTGAGTCTTGTTGATGGTCATTGCTTAACAAACTTTCAATGGAAATTGGCGTCTTCGAAGTTTGAACGGCCACGATGTGTCTGATGGGGAAAGAATTATCCTCGGAATTAGAACTTTTGTTCCTATGTGCGTACCCGTTAGAATTTCACACTCGACAACTCGTTTGCCCTTGAGATTATCATTCTCGTTCCATTGCATAGTACGTCTCTTGGGTTGATGTTCTCAACAGCATGACAACAACTGAAGGCTTTAGAATAAGTTTATGATTTGGAATTCCCGAGAATTGCAGTGTGTTTAAAAACTCTAGTGGATACGTGCTTTCTGCGCCACATTCTGTCTCAGCCTCAACTTCAATACTGTCTGCACTTAAATATTCGTATGACTGGCCGGGTGTTATTGATAGCATGTAAGTGTTTATTTCATCTACGGTCTCATTTCGAGGCGTGAGTATCGCCCTTTCTCTTATATATTCACGATCCGTCATCCGATCGTGAAAATTAGGACATGTATAACTTGAAATCTAATGAATGGTGTCCTGCAGAGGCAAGATCATCATGTGAGACGGAATTCTAATCGTTTCCACATCTCCATTTTCAAAATTTTGGGGATTTCCATCTCCAACCATCAAGACCCATTTTGCAAACTCTAGCTCCATTGGGTGTAGCCTCATATTCTGTGTTAGTGTATACAGAGAGCAATGATCCCATAAGTATGATCGATTTATGGTGGACTCAACTTTATCTTGTCTTGATCCCTTCGGTATGACAGGCAAGACTTGCCGAATGTCGCCCCTGAGAAGTATGGTCTTTCCACCAAATGGCATGCTATCTGACATGTTATTAGTCGTGGCCATCAAATCTGGCATTGTTCGATCTAAGGCCTCGAATGCATACTTATGTGTCATAGGTGCCTCATCCCAAATTATCAAGTCTGAGTGTATAAGTAATTGTGCCAGCATTGACCCCTGCTTCACGTCGCACATTGAGTTTTCGTGTATTGCTATTGGTATTTTAAATCTTGATTGTGTCGTTCTTCCTCCAAGTAAAAGCAGTGCTGCAATGCCTGAGGAAGCAACTGGGATGACGACCCTTTTCTCTGATCTCAGTTTGGAGATTATGGTCTTGTAACGTATGTCTTTCCCGTACCGCCTGATCCATATAGGAAAATAATCTTCCACTTCCTTTATGAACTGAGGCCATGACGTCGTTAAAGACTATTCGTTGTTCGTTACTCAATGTAGATAAAAGACGGCTATGCTTGGTATCATTTTCTTCCACATTGTAGCTCATTTCCTCCATCAAGAGTTTATTGTTGAGTTCCTTTAGCGCGGTGGCTGATGGCATTGGCATTCCCGAAAAATCCACGATTTAGAGTTTTGCATTAGAATCTTCTTGATATCCATTAGGGCATAATTTTGTAATTCGTCGTCTGAAAGGTGTAGCTCTCTGTGGCTGAAAAGTCTTTGCTGTCTTAATGTAATATCTTCAGAAAGGCATTTTCAGAAACATTTCCATAGACTGAGGGGGTTACCTATCTCGCAATGGATGAATAGTGTCGCAAATAGATGTCGCAGCTGATTCGGAGTAGCCCAATGAGATGATTCTTCCATTGCTTGTGCCATTCAAAGTATTCATCCAATAATCCCTTTTTCTAGCACGCATCCTTGAATGTTTCCATGATTTCACCATCCACTGTCCGAATATCTTGTTAAGAAGTAGGCCCCTTAACCAGTGATAGAAGGATTTTCATATAATAAATTTCTCCGGCTGTCGGGTGTATGTTGACGATTCTACCAACTACAAATCCCTTCTTACGCGGAGTCCAAGCTTTCTTGGTGGCGTTCCACACGAACTTTGTTGGGAATTGAATATATGTCAGATTTCTCGCTTCAAACTGTGTTTGTTGGTCTCCATCCATTCCGTCAACATGTTTTTTTGAGCGGCATCTCCGGATAGCATATTCTCTAGGTCCACAGTATCATCATACAATAGGCTCTGTTGACCTTCGAGATGCAATGGTAGTCTTTGAACAACCGGTGTCCAATAGTGAATGTCAAATGAAAATATTCTCCACATGGATTCACAAGCCGACAAATACCTACAATCAAGGTACCTTTTTATTTCATCACGTTTATCTGAATCCCTTATTCTAGTTCGAGCGATGACCCGAAGGCTGTTTATCTTTGATGATCATTGTAGCCTTGTCGACCCCCTTTGTAATATATTTGAAAAGATAATTTATTGCCTTAGACCTGTTGCACCATTCGACGTTGATATGGGCCTTATATTTTTTTAGCAGTGGTAGGTTATGAGGAACGACATAGTTGCTGAACATTCTAACGCCCTTTTTTTGTTACGAACCTTGATTCGTCATTTCTCTGCCTATACGTAACATGTCCGGACTCGTCGACAGTTGTCCTATCATTGAAGGATTTCGGGTATTTCTTTATGCATATCTTTTTTTCCATGCAAGGAGAGTTTGGTCGATCAGAACCGCATGGACCATACATCATGAGCTCTTCAACCAGAGCATACCCCTCTTCGTCTATATCTTTATCTGGAATGTCGGCTGAAATTACAGCATCCACCTCTACCGGGCTGGGTTCTGCAGCTCTCCCGTTAAACCAGACCAGTATGTGTGCGTGAGGGAGGCCACGTTTTTGAAATTCTATGGTATATAACGCTGCAATTCATATGAAGGCGTAAGGTGCGCAATAATAATTGGTAGCATTGTATCTTGATAAAATAAAACTTAATATGTAATACAACCAAGATTTCGAGGGGCATACCTGCTCGAGTGCTCCCAAAGAAATGTACGCTTCGGATGTCCGCTATCAAATGATCGAGCTTTATCTTGAATACTCTACACTGTAGATCTGGCCTATCATTTGACGTGTCCACTCCGTATGTGTGAAGATGGTTTAGGATTTCTTCCCAGTTTGAATTTGCCGTAATAGTTATGAATAAGTGGGGATTACCATACCATCTGCACAGAGCGAGGGCATCATGATAATTTTCCACCATGTACCTTGGACAGCCCGTGAATGATGAAGGCAGAATTATCCTTTTTTCCTGTGATTTTCAGTCTGTTTCTCATCTTGTAACTGCGTCACAGATGTTGTTGTAAATGTCAGCCCTCAACGTTTTCTGGTTGTTTCTTATCCAACGCAAGCGTCCTTGTTCTATGGTAGTGTATCCGATATCATGGTAATTCTGTCCATGGATTCGGAAGACATATGGCCCGCTCGAAGCCTTGATTGATGAATCTACTTTAGCACCCATAGATGGGAATGCAAGAACAGAATTATAAACACGAATGTACTGTCCAAAACTCTAATCCGACATCTTATTCAACAGGTAGTTGGGTGGTGGTCGAGTTGGAGGCAGTGACACCCGACCTTGGCTACAGCATATGGAGTATACCATATTGGATGATCGGAGATTTTTGGCCCGCTCAGATCTCCAAACCAGCGCATTACAAAGAGGGCATTGAAGAAGATCATCTGTGTTCGATTTCTGAGCTTGTAATATTCTTATTCGTTGTGTTTTGCTCCTGACTACAAAAAAAAAATTCCAGTGTTATGGGGATACTTGATTTGGTGTCAAACAATTATTGTTATATATATATATATATAATATATATATATGTTTGTGTATTAATGATCAACAAGTGGTGTGTGAATGAAAAGTGCGACAAGTAATAATTAAAACGAATACCTAATTACTATCACCGACGTGCGATAGGCAGTGGACCTATCGTATGTAGTGAAGTAAAATGAGTAAACGAGTATCGAACACGAGGAATAAACTGAGTACTAGTAGTGACCTATCGACTCGATATCTAGCCTAAATAAAGTGCGCAGATTTTTCTATACTGCAACCTAACAAATTGATCCTAAATCAGCAAGAGATTAAGAGAACACGACTAAACTGATAAGAGTGCTTTCAGATAATAAAGATTTGCTTGGGAATCGAATCCCGCTAGGTCCTATCGATCTAAGACAATTATTCATCGCTCCTACGTGATCTTGACTAAGTCGCAGTAAATTCCTACCCGTTCGCGAATTTGCTGTCGCCCAAAAAGCTTACGGGGATCTATAATTCAATAATTACGAATGGCGAGGGCCGAGTATTTGCTGTCACCCTATACTCGAATCCTATCTTCTAGGAACGGCCTAATCGTAATTTAGCTGTCGCCTTAAACGATTTTCCAAACATGCACTTTAACACATAGACATATTAAAGTGAAGAAACAATTTCATAGATAGATAAATAGTCAAAACCCGAGTCACGATAAACATATGTCTTAAATACTAATAAACCTAGCGTTCATCGACTCCCAAACACATAGGGATTTAGCTACTCATAATTGATAGGAAAACAACGAGAGAAAGGTAAAACAAAAGTGAAGACTCATGATCTTTCCTACTCGGGGGTTTGGGATGATCAGTCTTCGTTCTTCGTCTATTTGGAGTGAATTCGTCGTTGATCCGTTCCTTGCGCTTCTGGGATGTAATTCCCTGTTCTCGGCGTCTCTTTTTCGTCTCTGGCGGCTTTAGGGTTGATATTTGGTAAGTATCCCCTCTTTTTTGGTCGAATTTGGGCTTTTATAATGACTTTCGCTACTGTCACGGCCTGGGACATGACCCGTCACGGCCGTGACACTGTCGGGGCACAAAATGGAGCTCACTGCCATGCGTCACGGCCTCGTGCAGAAGTGTCACGGCCGTGACACGTTTCCAGCCTTGCAACAGTTTCGTATTTCTCTCAGATGGAGGGGTAAACGATGTCCGATTGAGCTGAAATTTTAACCATAGATAGAAGACTGGCCAATCTTGATTCTGGCAAAGGGATTCTCAATCCGAGATCTGGATTGAGAGATATGAATTTTCTAATGTTGTTGCTGCTACGGGTCACGGCCTGGTGCAATAAGTGTCACGGCCGTGACTTCCGGCAGTAAAGTCTTCTGTCTCCTGTCACGGCCTGATGCATTGGGTGTTACGGCCGTGACATATGACTGTTTCCGTCGTTTTGCTCCGTATTGCCTCGTTTTCGCTCCTTTTCGCCCGAAAGTCGTTCTAAAATCCTTCAATATCAAAATATGTGTAAATAGGGCGAATAAACGCATAAAATAATTGCAAGAGCTCTATTATAACACAATTGAATACTACGTTTCACGTATTGAAATACGTTTATCAGTTAATATTTGGACAAAATTTTAAATCATTGTTCTCTCTCTCTCTATATATATATAGTATTGTATTCCAAGAGATTTGCTATTGTGCCCACCTACCGTGAGCAACCACCGTGAGCACCATAAGCAAATCTCTTAGGTTTTTGCGTTTTTTTGATTCGCAACGTCGCCAAAACCTCTGTAGACCCTCTCATATCAATTGTTAACCTAAATCAGCCTCTCCAACCCGTTATTTTTGAGAAAATCATCACCTCGGTACGTCGTCCACATGTGAATAATAAATAATGAATTTTCTTAGAAATTAACAGGTTGGAGAGGTTGATTTAGGTTAGCAATGGATATGAGTGGGTCTACAGAGGTTTGGGCGGCGTTGCGAATTGAAAAAACGCAAAAACCTAAGAGATTTGCTTATGGTGCTCACGGTGGTTGCTCACGGTAGGTGGGCACCATAGCAAATCTCTGTATTCCAATATGCTACGTTAATCCTCAGATAACGATCACAGCGTCACATGCTGCAGATATAAGCAAGGATTGCCAACTGTGAGCACAGAAAATGGTACGATAAATATTTCGAACCGCACTTAGGCATAGATCAATATATATATGCCTAAGTGCGGTTCGAAATATTTATCGTACCATTTTTTGTGCTCACAGTTGGCAATCCTTGCTTATATCTGCAGCGTGTGACGCTGTGATCATTATCTGAGGATTAACGTAGCATATTGGAATGCAATACCAAAAAAGAAGATAATTTGCGAGCAATTAGGTAGGGCATAAATAATGTCCTTTACTAACCGTTTCCATTTCTTATGGAAAGGGAATCTTCAGCGGTTTGACGCTTATGCTTCAAATGCAGATCGTCGTTGTCTTGCAAGCTTACTCCGTCTTGCGCTGCCGTCGCGACGGTTTCTGCATATACTTATCCGATACATATATCCACTAAATCAATCGCATAAAATGAGACAACCATTTCCAATTAAACTATAACATTTTAGTTTAGAAGGTTGTTGGTATGCAGAAATTCCTTACAGGCATGCTTACCAAGCCAAGTAAAATTTGTTGTACTGGAAATATTCCTCGATGGACGCTTTGTTGGGAATTTTACGTGTGCAGAACTGCAATCATGCGGAATAATAATATGCAGTAGTGCTTAATATAGATATGGAATAATAGGTTGATATGGCATACACGATGTTTTAGTGATTTTACTCCATACTGATAGAATGAATTACATGCACTATATATAGTGCTGAGTACTGAAAAAGTAGCAGCCATGTCGCACCATATCGCAGACGTATATTAAGATAAGATCACCCATATATCAAAAGGTAGATCCCTCTCTTGTCCTTATATATGATTAGTCATACGGGAGTTTCTAATTAAGACTTTGAATAATCTCTTATTTTTCCAAAATGATATTTAAGATAGCTAATTAACTTTATTTAACACCCCTTCGTAATTTGCAATCTTGACTTGATTCTTGAACTTCTCGAACTTCTCAGTTGTTATCGCCTTGGTTAGCATGTCTGCCGGTTGGTCATTGCTATTAACGAATTCCATGCAAAATTTCTCCCCGAGTCACCAACTCTCGAATGAAATGATGACGAAGCTCGATGTGCTTGCTTGTTGCATGAAACACGAGATTTTTCATCATCTCGATCGCTGACATATTGTCACAATGAACCGTGGTTGTTCCTTCTGCTCAAATTTCAAATCTTTCAAAATTCTTCTAAGCCAAACTGCTTCACACGCGGCGTCAGTAGCAGCAATATATTCAGCCCCTGAAGAAGATAATTCAACTGATTTTTGCTTTCTTGAGCTCCATGATATTATGTTAGAACCAAGACCTAAAATATAGCCGGAAGTACTTTTTCGATCATCCACCGACCGGCCCAATCACTATCGCTATAACCGACTAGATGAAAATTTTCTACCTTTTTAAACTCGATGCCAAGACTTTTGCTCCCTTTTAAATACCTCAATATCCATTTTGCGGCAACGAAATGAATTTTACTTGGTTCGTTCATGAGCTGAGATAAGAGACTAACCGTATAGGTGATGTCCGGTCTAGTGTTAAGATAGAGCAACGAACCGATCAACTTTCGATAAAGATTCTCATCAGCCTTTCAGCATCATCATGAATTTGAAACTTCTCGTTTTGAGCCATAGGGGTCGACGCCGGCTTGCAGTCGCTCATGCGAAATTTCTTGAGAAGATCATCAATGTATTTTTCTTGAGATAGAAAACTTCTTTCCCGGCCTTTGCTTCACTTGATTCCCAAGAAAATATTGCATTTTCCCTAAGTCCGTCATTTCAAAGTTCTTCATCATTTCCTTCTTGAATTCTTTCATCATGGTTTGATTGGTCACAAAATAAATCAAGTCATCAACATAAAGGCAAAAAACGAGAAAGTCATCACCAGAAATTTTCACATAAAGCGATGATTCACTTGGGCTCCGGTTGAAACCTAATTCAATAAAATAGCCATTTATTTTGCTATTCCAAGACGTGGCACTTGTTTTAACCCGTATAGAGCCTTTTTCAATCGATAGACCTTCGCTTTGTGGCCTTCGACTTTATATCCTTCGGGTTGCTCGACAGATACCTCCTTGATTTCACCATTTAGATGCTGATTTTACATTAAGTTGATAAACGGTTACCTCGTGTTGGGCGGCTAAGGCGAGAATGTTTTTGAGAGTAGCCACCGGCGCAAATGTTTTGGTGAAGTCGACTCCATGCTTTTGAGAGTAGCCTTTAGCAACGAGCCGAGCTTTACATTTTTTGATTGTGCCTTTCTCGTTATACTTAATCTTGTAGATCCATTTCAGCCCAATTGTTTTCTTTCCTTTCGGTAGGTCGACGAGCTCCCATGTTTTGTTCTTTTCGACGGTAGAGATTTCCTCGTCCATCGTTTTTGTCCAGCATTCTTCATTCGATGCTTCTTCAAATGTTTGAGGCTCGCTGGAAAATAACACCATTTCAGTGGTTTTGTAAAGTTCTCGAATCGAGCATGTTTTCCTTGGGGGGCTATCGTCGTCGTCGTCTTCTTGATGGGAGAATCGAGTTTTCCTCGTCATTCTGATTCGCCGGAGAAGTTTGAGATGATGATGGATTGAGGTAAGTTATTTGATCCACGACTTTGCTTTCCAGTCCCAAGCTGCATTTTCATCAAAAATAACATCTTGCAACAATATGACTTTATTTGTTGTTGGGTCCAATAGACGATATCCTTTGGACTCATCACTATGGCCGATAAATAGAAGCTTCTGACCTTTCTCCTCGAATTTTCCAGCCACACTGCCGAAGACTCGAAGATGATCAACTCTCGGCTTTTGGTCGTACCACGCCTCATACGGAGATTTATGTTGGACAGCTTTCGTAGGTGATCGGTTGAGAATGTGGGCAGCCGAGTAGACTGCTTCGGGCCAATATTGGTTTGGAACGCCCTTCCCTTTCAACATGCTCCTAGCCATTTTAACAATTGTTCGCTTTTTTCTTTCGGCGACACCATTTTGTTGTAGCGTCGACTCACCGTGAGTTGTCTTCTGATTCCATTTTCTTTACAGTATTCCAAGAGTGGATTGTAAAGATATTCTCCTCCTCGATCTGTCCTTAGCGTCTTCATAAGAAAACCACTTTTCCTTTCGACAAGTGCCTTGAACCGGAGGAAGGTAGAGAATGCCTCCGACTTTTGACCGAGACAATAAATCCATATCTTCCGCGTAAAATCATCAGTGAAGAGAATAAAATACCTCTTGTTTCCCGGTGTGGGCGTTTGCATCGGACCACATATATCCGAGTGAAGTAGCTCCAACGGTGCTTTGGCTCGCCAAGAGTCTTCGGAAAGGGAAGCTTGTGCATTTTCCCGTAGATGCAACCTTCACACACATGGCTCGACTTGCGAATATCAGGAAGTCCTATAACCATGTTTTCCGCTTTCAAGAGATGAAGCGCCTCCTCATTTAGATGACCGTACCGTAAGTGCCATAAACGTGACAAATCTGAATTTTCTGCCTTAAGCGCATGATTGTGGCTGAGCGGCATCGAAAGAGGAAATATTTTATTCTTCATTTCGATATTTGAGATGACCATGTTCTTCTCCTTCTCGACAATTTGGCATTTCCCGTTATCAAAGTGCAGAGAAATCCTTCTGAACGAGTTGGTCAACGCTGAGAAGGTTGTGTGATAGATTCGGTACGTAAAGCACGTCCGAAATGAACTTCCTTTCTCCTTTCTTTGTCTGAATAACGATTGTTCCTTTTCCTTCAGCGCTTCTTTGAGATCCATCCCCGATAATGATTTGAGAAGTACACTCGCGTTTAGATCAACAAAGAGATCACGGTTGCCCGTCATGTGGTTGCTGCACCCGCTATCTAAATACACATACTCTTTGATTCGCCATCGTTACTTGAGTAGAAAAGGGTTTCCTCGCTCGGTTGCTCGGAGAACTTTTCATCTTCCTTTTCTTCAGATTTTTTATGCCAACAATCCTTTTGCGAATGGTTTGGAATTTTGCATCTTTTGCATCTAAAGTAGCAATCTTTAGATTCGTGGTTCGTCTTCTTTCAAATGATACACTTGGAAGATTGTTCGCCGAATTTTTGGGATGACTTTCCTTTCCAATTTTTAGTCTTCTGGTTTTGGCGGCCTTTGGAGTACACCTTTTTTTGATTGAAATCTCCTTTCGGCTCGCTTGTTTTGATTGGAAAGCTAGTTCGATTGATTGATTGATCGACCGATTGATTATTTGCTCATGCGCAAGAAGCGACCCCGTCAATTCGTATATGGTCATCTTGGATAAGTCCTTCGACTCCTCAATGGCGGCAGCCGCATGATCAAACTTTTGAGGAAGACATCGCAACACTTTCTCCACGACTCTTTTGTCTGGGATCTTGTCTCCACAACTTTTGATTTGGTTTACGATCTCCGTGGTTCCGGATGAGAAATCACGAACGGTCTCTCTTTCGTCCATCTTGAGATTGTCAAAATCTCGCCATAGAGATTGTAGCTTCAAGGTGATTTTTTTTTTTTTGGTTCCTTGAAACTCTTGCTTCAAAATATTCCATGCATCTTTCGCCTTTTTAACACCAAAGATGCGAGTAAAAATGGATTTTCCAACGCCTTGTTGAATGTAACGTAGCACCATGGCATCCTTCTTCAACTCATTTTGTGCTTAGATGGTTTCAGCGTTGTCTTCTTTGGCAGTTTTGGCGGTTTTGGCGGTTTCAGCCTTATCTTCTTCGTCGGACTCGCTCTCGTCTTGGATGGTTCTTCATTGTCGATCACTTCCCAAAGATCCAACGAGATAAAGAATGTTTGCATTTGGCTACTCCAATAATCATAGTGCTCCCTTTCGAAGATTGGCACTTGACTCGGAGAATATTGAAATAACGACGGTATTGAAGTCATCGTGGCTCTGATACCAAATTTGTTGGGAATTTTACGTGTGCAGAACTACAATCATGCGGAATAATAATATGCAGTAGTGCTTATTATAGAGATGGAATAATAGGTTGATATGGCATACACGATGTTTTAGTGATTTTACTCCATACTGATAGAATGAATTACATGCACTATATATAGTGTTGAATACTGAAAAAGCAACAAACATATAGCAGCCATATCGCACCATATCGCAGACTTGTATTGAGATAAGATCACCCATATATCAAAAGGTAGATCCCTCTCTTGTCCTTATATATGCTTAGTCATACGGGAGTTGCTAATTAAGACTTTGAATAATCTCTTCTTTTTCCAAAATGATAGTCAAGATAGCTAATTAACTTTATTTAACACGCTTTGATCTCATTATTTGGATTCGTCTTTGTCTGAGATTCTGCTAATTTCTTTGCTAATCTTTGGTGGACGCTTTCGTGCTGATACACCAGCGTTGTTTTTTTGGCTCCGCAACATTCAAGATGTGCTAATAATATTTCAAAAATTAATTACATGGAAATAACGATGGCAAATATGTGCATACAGAACATATACAAAGTACCAGATTTCATGTTTATGTCTGAAATCCCGCTGCAAATCTGCTTAGAAAATCTGTGGAATAAAAACTTTTTTGCTATGTTGATCGGACCGTTAGTAGGAATTAATATCGCCGTTTATTCGTCAGCAGTGGGCAGTACTTTTTATTTGAGAAGATCATTGAACCTTGAAAATGCAATATTGGTTCAATATTGAGGGCAATGCGAACTCATTTATACACTAATAATCACGTGGGTCGTTGGGAGATTGTTTGTGCAGTGTAGTGGTGGGTTGAACATCGATTTACTTTGATCTCTATGATGAGAGTGTAGATCAACAGTCTTGTGCAACATTATAATAAATCCATTAACGCTTATCTATTACATTAGGCTGCTTTAAGGCGAATTAAGCACAATAAATTGAATTGAACGGTTGAGGTATAAAGGTTTTACATCATCAAACTATCTATTGTAGCGGTAAAAGTAAAAGGTGGGGGCATTGTGAAGAATTCAAATATAATTAAACATAATTAAAATGCTTAATTAACTATTGTCTGTAACTCAAATGATATTTTACGTATGTGTAGTTTGTGCTTTATTCTCGGTAGTGAAGCTCACAAAAATTATAAATTAATCATTAAAACAAATAGATTAATTTCGTGCCAAGATTCTTGCATGACATAATGAATATAATTTAATAAAATATCAAAAAAATCTAACATAATATGATATAACATTATATGATATAATATAAGTAATATTATAAATAATATAATATAATTTTAACATGAATATAATGTAATATAATATAACATTTGTATTTTATTATATAAAATAATGTAACATAATATTATATAAGGTAAAATAAAAATACTACATATAATAATACAATATAACATACATAATATAATAATAAAATAACATAATATAATATAACATATATAAAACAATATAATATAATATATAATAGTATAATATAATATAGTATAAAGTATTGTATATAGCATATATATAATAGTATAATATAATATAATTTAATATGATATAATTTTCTATATATTTACTGGATACAATATTGTTGTTTTATACTTTGTGTTGCGTGAGGAATGTAACAAATGTAATCAACAACCACGTCGACTTGAAAGCTCATAAGGGAAACAAAAGCTGTAAGATAACTCCTCAACAACATGCCAAATGATATTCAATCTATTACTGCAAAATTCCAATTGCACTCAAGTTCGAACATTTATTGCATGTTAGGGATGTATCTCCAACCCCTTCGCGATACGATTTCAGTAATCTTTGCTATGCAGGCGAAATCCCGTTCCTGCACAAATGCAAAGGAATCAAAAACTTTTGCACAAATTCATTTAAAATCATAAGAGAAAACAAAAGATTTTTAAAAACCTGCTCAGCATAATATATAAAAGTTGATGTCTATATTTGGCTATGTCTATTATATATGTTTTAGAAATTCATCTCATCAAATAAAATGCCGCAATAGTACGTACATAAGCAGCAGCTCCATTCTAACGTAACACGTGAGAAGTTTTGTTATGCACATAAAGTCATATATAAACAATGTTGGGTTGGACTACTCGTACCCTTCTGGTTAAATGCGTCGACATAACTTCCATGAGCATTATTAAATAGATATAAAAAAAAAAAAACAAATCGAGTATGTTAGGAATATTTTATTGTGTTCAATTAAATCAGGTTATCTTAATCTTATAGTTTTATTACGCCATTGGACTTACTTGTAAATATACCCGACTTATTATGTGTATAAATACCCTAAACGATGCATCGTTTAGGGTTGCTGAATCATATTTGAGTTGACGACTTTTCTGAAGAACTCGCGCGCTCTCTCGTTCCAACTCTTCAATTCGTCTATCGGTATTACTCCTTTATTGCTTCCGTAATTCATCGTATCAGGTAATACTAATCCATTGATTCAGTACAAGGTTGGATAAAATCGGCCTAACAAGTGGTATCAGAGCCGAAATCGTGGATCAAATTCATCAGATTTATCTCGGCTTGATTTTCAAAATTTTCGCTTTTTATTCAAAGATTATCAATTCCTTCTCGTCCAAATTCCCATATTTTTCTCGGTTTAGAAGAACGCATAGGTGTATATCTGCATTCCCGTAATTATTGATCGAAATTGCCAGTTTTCCTTTTCCAGCCGAAGATTCAATTTTCACGACGAACAGGAAATATTTTTGAAGAAGAGATAAATCTCGAGGTCTTCCATTTTTATCGCCCGACATCTGCTACGAAGAATAGATATCTCGAGATCTTCAATTTTAGATCGCTCGACATTTGCCTTTTTAAGCATCTCGACATTTCTAAGCATCTCGACTTTTTTTCTCTCGAATTTTTTTTCATCTCGACATTTTATAAGAATCTCGGACATTTTTCAAGCTCGACATTTCAAGCTTCTCGACATTTAAAAGTCGTATATCGAAATCTTCTTCCTATCATTGCCGACATACTCATTCGAAATCCTCCCCATATTCTCCTCGACATTCGAAACTTTTAACCAATCAAAATTCATTTCTTTTGTCAGCATTGCATCATTTCATCATCATCACCCATACTCATTCGATACAACCATTACACAAATAGCACTTCACTCATCATCCACGTGCACTCTCATATAAACAGTCACATACTAATGACATATATCCATATTTCACATCAAATACATGAATCATCATCCACGTGTCCTCATTAGATCACTCATCATCCTCATTTCATTACCACATCCACTATAGTCGTTACTCATCATAAAAAAAAAAAAAAAGATTCTCGAAATTTTTTCTCTCGGCATCCTCTTCGAATTCTATCTTTCATTTCAATTCCTCTTCTCGAAATTGAATCTCGATATCACACTTCAAAAATCAGAAATTAATTCTACGTTTGAATCTCGATATCCTCTGCTTTCTAAGACTACCTCGACATTTAGCTAAATCACCACTGCTAGTCTTCGAAAAATATCTTTATTAGTTTAAATCTGTTAAGTGATTTTCAAAAGCTATTTCTGATCTAGATCAAAATTATTATCAATTCACAACTAGTTTTCGAAACCATCTTGCATTTTTCTTACACCTCCAACTATCCGTAAGTCTTATTAAGTCCTTTGAGTTAAATTCTTCGAAAACATTAATTTATTGAATTAACACAAGATCAGACTTTATCTTCCAAAATCCTATTTAGCATCATTTTTAAAAAAAAAAATTATTATATACATATATTTATTTAAGTATCCAAATTATTAATATTATTAAATTCTGTGATTATTTTATTTTTCATCTATCTTTCTAACTTTGTTTGATTCATCTAAGATAAGTTGATCAACACGATTAAGATCCATATCCAACCAAAATAATTCTAGAACTGAACTTTCAATATTCACTTTCAATATGTCATATATGTCGTATCATTGGGAACAGAAAATGAACAAACAAGCTAAAGAAATTGAGGAATTAAAAGCTCGCTTAGAGAATAATCATAAATGTCTCCTTGCCAGCTTAAGTGAAAAAGCGCATCTCAATTGCAAGCTTGAAGCAATGCAAATGAGAGTCGATGATCGTGACAAAGAAATAGAAAGACTGAAAGTGAAAATTAGTGAGTTAACTACTACTTTGAAAGAGAGCGAAGACGAGAGACTCACTAAGACTTGTCAATATAACGTTATGTATAGCAAGCGTAGCGAGCTATACGTTAAAATTAGGAGTTTAGAGGACATTCTAACAAGAAGAGGGCAAGCGGATCAAAATTCCTCTAAGAACCTAGCGTCAAACGGGGAAAGTAATTTACATTCTAACAAACCTGCTTCTTGTTGGGAAATTCCAGAAGTTGCTAATAAAATTTCCAAATTAAACGCAACGTTGGAATCAGAAAGAGTAGGTTTTCAAGCAGAAAAACAAAACCAGTCGGGTGTCGTACTCATGGCAGAACAGGAACCATGGCTCAAGGATACCTCTGAGAGTGAGGAAGAAAATCTGGCACTCGTGGCAAACGTCGAAGCTGACTCTGAAGATGAGGCGCACAACACTGCAGCCACTCCCACAACTGACTCATCTTCAGAAACTGAGGTACACGATTCTTACTCTGATCTACATTTAGAGATTTCAATTCTCCAAGATAGACTAACATCTATGTCTAGTGAAAACCAATCATTAAGAAAACTAGAAACTAGGTTAGCGAACAATGAAAAGGTCTTGCGAACCGAACTAGTAGAAAAGGCTAAGTTAAACTCGTTTCTAGAACAAGCTCAGGATACATCCCTCAGACATGAGACTAGGATAAGAGATCTAGAAGAAAAACTTTCCGAAAAGGAAAATGATTTCATGAAGAGTGAGCAAGAGCGTAATTCCATATCCCAAAAATATGAATTCTTATCCAAGGAACGAAATCGTCTATATTCCAAAATAAAGAAACTTGAGGATCTCCTAACAAAAAGAGGACAAACAGATAGAACGATTTTTCTAAACAAGCCTAGAGACATAGAATTTTATGATCCCCGTGAAGGATTAGGCTTTGTTCCAGGTTCCGTACAAACAGTCAAGAAACCCCTCCCTCTTTATGATATTAGCTTCCTAGGCTTAAATATACCCAGTCTACTCCCTTTCACTAGTTCATCTACACTTGACATCCTAGAAAAGAAAAAGAGAAATAGAGAGGACAGGGTAGAAATCCCATTTGACTACGAAGAACTGAATAAACGTGACAGAACCACGGACACATCCTTGTCTGAAGACGGCTACTTACCTCTATATACACCCTCTTCAGAAGACGTAAGTGGCCAAAATTCAAATCCCTCTACTACATATATCCCAGCATCTCTCAAGGAAATCTGTGATCTACGCTCGACTCTTGAGTCCGAAAAGATTGCCTTCCAAATGGAAAAAGACGTACTTCTGACAGTCATATCGACACTTGAAGACCATATCAACAATCCCATAGGTTTCTGCGCACAATCGCCTCCAGCCGAGTCGAAAATAGAAGCATCACTTCACAAGACAACGAAAGGGAAGGAGAAATCCACAAGAGACGATTTGTTATTTGAAAAATATGCTTCTCCTTCAAATCATTACTATTCCTACGATGATGCACTTGCCCTAAATTCTCGTTTTAGATTAGCAAATGCTAGCACAATCAAGAATGATGCACGCTTCTTTGCTAAGTCAGGCTCGCAAACTCAACCATACAAGACACAAACAAAAGGAACGACTGACTTTCTAGCTGAAATCTCGCGTCTCCAAAACATCAATAAATTACAAGCAAAGGAACACCAAAATCAAATTGAAATCTTCAAGTTTGAAAAAGAGAAACTACTAAATGAAATTTTCCTCCTAAGAAATCTCAACGATCATTCATCTGAAGTTGGTTCCTCTTCGACTTATGATTTAACTCCTAACAAAGTGTCAAATTCAGCTACAGGCAAGAAACTAACCAAGAAGACGAAGACGATGGACTGGGTTAGGAAATCAAAATCTAAACCCTCTCGTACCAAGGCTTTCTACTCTACAAACTATGCTTCTGATGAACATAACTTCATTTCATCGAAGACTATTAAGTATTGTGATGTTTCCCGTTTTAATAAATCTAATATTTGTAAGATGCATCATTCTTCTACTCGACAGCCATCATCTCATGCTAGCCACGTCTCGAACACTCCCGTATTCAATCGATTGATGCATAAGAACTCAACAGGGCATAATCCTAATGTTAAACAAATTTGGGTGCCCAAGCAAAAACATCACTCCACATCCCCTCAACACTCAAAACAAGGATTAAAGTTATGGATTCCTAAATCACAAATCAAATTAAATAGGACTTCAAATGATGACTTAGGATCAATCTCTGAACCAAATGTGCTTAACTTGTTTTCTGCTAACAAGGGAGGACCCATCCACAAATGGGTACCAAAGGCCCGATAATATTTTGCAGATATTCCAGCATGAGTAGGTACGAAGAGAGCTGCTCCACACTCATGACTGGTATGCGACGAGGGCAGTCAAACATCCCAGCGTATATGGTATCTCGGGTTGCTCCACATACACGGCGGGCTAGGGATGCGAGCAATTACATGAAGGTACATTAGAAACATGCATGATTGAATTTTGAACTTTAAATTCTAGCATGCATATGAGCTGAAATGACTAAGACCCTCCTAATGGTACATTATAGTTATGCATGTTTTTAAAAAGCTTTAAATTCCAAAATTTTCACATGCATACATGAGCTGAAATGCACTAATACCATGTTATAGGTACATTTTCATTATGCATACATCTTAAAGAATTTTGAAGCTTAAACTTTTGTGTATGCATATAAGCTGAATTGATAAATGCCTTTACTTTTCAAAATGGTACATGTTTAAATATGCATTTTCATAACCTTGCAAGATTTTGAAACTCATAAGGCATATTTCGTAGTCAACTAATAAATACCATTTTTCTTATTTGAGCTAAATTTGAGGGGGAGTGAACTTAACGTATGAACTTAGGGACAGAGACTCTCGAACGATAATTTTAATCCGAATATACATCTTTTGAGGGGGAGTAATTCAGTTTTAAGAAGCATGATTTGAGGGGGAGGATTTTAAATATATATATATATATATATATATATATATCTATATATATAATATATAAATAATATAATATATAGTTACTATTATATTATTATTAAGATAATATATATATATATATATGAAGAAAAAAACAAAAAAAAAACGTGCAAAAAAAAAGAGAGAGAGAGAAAAGGCAACAAAAAAAAAAGAAAGGCCTCATGCTCTCATAATCTTACTTCAAAAGAGTTCCCTGTCTTCCAAAGATATATTTGAAGGACGAATCTCAAGCCTACAAGATGATCTCAACCGACCTGCTCCAAGTCGCTGATCAAGCAGCACTCACCAAATTGACGGATGCATGGATTCTAAGTTCCCATGGTTCAGTCAGACCAAACTGAACCTAACCCCGGAACGTAGCCGAGTGTTAGTGAGGATTCAAATTCATAGAGCTACCCCTATTTGGAAATCTTGACAAGACCGAAGAGCGGAAGATACAAAATTCCCTTAGTCACAAATTACTCGGACCAACCCCCATATGTACAGGTGCTAATTTTATCAGCCCCCGGGTAGAAGTCGTCGCATTAGGTCCAACGGCGCATGCACAACCAAGCCTTACCCACTCATCGATCTCCCAACAGACAGATGTTTCACTAAATCACGGGGAGCCGCGTAATCTATCACTGCTTCACTTGGAAGCAGGAGATATTGAACTAAGTGGTAGTCAGCCCCACACCGCTGAATTTTATTGATCACATCGAGTCTAGTGTGTCCTCACCATCCAAATATTTTTATATCTTTTTAGGACACATACACCTTTTTCTTATCTGGACTTTGTGCCAGATCAGAACTTTCGTAGACATGTCCTACTACGACATGCTTCGATGATCGGAAGGAAGTCCTACCGTTGCAACATCGAAACAACAACGGTTTCAGGCCATCGTCTATGAGCTATGCTCCTAGAATGATGTTAACGGGACGCCTATGTAGCCCCGGTTTATAAATCCATGTTCTCACAGGCCACGTCTCAGAGTTTAACTCTAAAGTCGTGTCGACGGACTGCCTTTGTGGCTCCGTCAGGTTATTACCCAACCTGAGTACCCACCAATTCCGCCGTGCATACTGCTCTGTTAGTTGCGCTCTCGTGCTCTTTTGGGGGACAATCTGAAGGAGCCCAGAGTCATTTTCAGAAAATACACACTACGCGTACACCTTCTTCTTGTCCCGACGACGCGATCTTTTTTGCCAAAGACGATGCCCCATTTTGACCTATCGCATGACGATCTCCCTAGCTCGATCTTCATGAGGGGGAGGAGCACTAAAGCAAAATGGGAGCAACACCACGACGAAAGTGCAATATAGATCAGAAAATGCCAAATCTCAAGCGTCGCCAAGAATCAAGCGAAGACCACAGAGTCCAACAATTGAAGTTTTTGTCTCATGTACGAATCTCTGATTTTAAAGAAACACCCCAACCACAACACAAGGTTGAACGAACATAGGGGGAGTTGAGCTACAATTGAACGGTGAGATCGGACTCAAATGACAAGATACGGCCAACACCTTCAGCATGAACTTCAAGAATCAAAGCTGCCAACTCGTGTACAGCTTTTCGAGTTTAAAGAGAGCTCCCAATCCCAACACAAGGTTGAACTAATGTAGGGGGAGTTGCGACTATCGAAGGGAGAGCTGGAACACAAGAAGATAAGATCAGAACATGGTGAGCTTGGATCTCCTAAAGAAGAGGACACAAGACAAGACAAAGGAGGATGTGATTGAAGAAGAACACGCATGCAAATGCTTTCACATACACAACTCTGATACGTGTTCTTTGAGGACTCAGTACGATCACAAGACGAAGATAACCAGCGCTGAATTGGAAATTGAACACAAAGGGGGAGATTGTTAGGAATATTTTATTGTGTTCAATTAAATCAGGTTATCTTAATCTTGTAGTTTTATTACGCCATTGGACTTACTATATACCCGACTTGTGGGTATATTAGTTATATTGGGCCCAAGAGCCCAATAGGGCTTATGTGTATAAATACCCTAAACGATGCATCGTTTAGGGTTGCTGAATCATATTTGAGTTGACGACTTTTCTGAAGAACTCGCGCGCTCTCTCGTTCCAACTCTACAATTCGTCTATCGGTATTACTCCTTTATTGCTTCCGTAATTCATCGTATCAGGTAATACTAATCCATTGATTTAGTACAAGGTTGGATAAAATCGGCCTAACAGAGTACAATACTTACTTTCATGAAAATAACATATATTATCGTCTCTAGCTTAGTGTTGGACGATTTCACATTAGTGCTCCTGCGAATAATTAAATAAATTCACGTGCATCGATCTATTCAATTTCTCAAACTCACGTCGATGATCTCTCATGATACGCAATAACTGCTGAATCGTATTCCGGCGACTATTCATTTCCCGTGGCACTCATTAGCATTTCATTGAGGAAATAGTTCTTGGCCATGTGTGTAAGCTAGGGGTCGCATTTTGTTGATGACATGTCACTCAAATAAAACTCGTCATCAACTTTTATATATTATATATTATCCTAAAATGGCAACCTTCAATTCAGATTGCCCAAAATTGCTTTGGTTTCGAAATTTATGATCCTGAAATTACCACCTCTAATTTATGCGTCCTTAAAATACCATTCCCTAACAAACCACCGTCCGCTTGATTCTCGGAAGTTTTTTACATCCCTCGTCCCAACCAAAATCGAACATTTCAGCTCTCTCAAGTCACACCACCTTCGCCCTTTGCGCGCTCGCGAACCTCCTCCGACCCACCCCACTCAGATTCTCGCCAATCTTAGCCAAATGGGCCATACGCCTCTTCGCCGACTCCGTGGGGCCCACACTCTTTTCCCGTCTTCCCTTGTCATCTTCCTCCCCTTCACAATCCCCATCATCCCGAGGAGGATATTCCCTCGGAGGACTCTCCTCAGTCTCCTCGATTATCTCCTTCAGTCTCTCCACGACTCCGCTCATTTTAGGCCTATCCTTCGAACCCTTCGCCAGGCAACTGTCGGCCAAATTAGCAACCCTACGAGCCGCCCCGAGGGAGTACTGACCCTCGAGCCTCGGGTCCATGATTAAGGAGAATTTTCGACCGTCGGATGGATACTGTTTGACCCAGTCCAACAACTTCTGCTCCGACCTCGGGCGTCCCCTCTCCATCGATCTCCTCCCCGTTAACATTTCGTAGAGGACCACTCCGAAGCTCCACACGTCGCTCTTCGCGGTGAGGTGCCCTGTCTCTATGTAGTCTGGTGCTGCGTACCCGTACGTCCCTACGACCTAAGAATCGACTAATTTTTTTAGGGTTTGTTTGGTTTGTGGAGATTACTAGGGAAAAAATAAAAAGAACGAGGAAATAAAAACTAATTTTATATACATTGGCTGATTGAAGACATAGTTAGGGCGCATTATGTATTCGGAATTCGGTGCAGAAAAGAAAAGCAGGTACGACACCAAACCTTAACGTGCGATAATTCAATGCATACCATTAGGCTTTTTTTCCACATCGAATTCCGCATATCCATCGCACCCATAAGGAAAAGAAAAAAATACATTTTACGTTTATACTTAAAAGTTAAAACTAATTTTTTTTGCCAAAGAGTGGGAAGACGAAAGAAAAACTCATTAAAACATTTTTCTCTCCGATTTCCTTTTCCGCACTTCTTTCTTCGAGCTAAACAGAGTGTTAGAGGTCAAAACTTTCGCAAGATTTCGAACATAGAAAAGTTCGAAGGAGAAAGGAGAATCGTTACAGCAGTCGAAACGTGGGTACGATCGTCGGCGGGGCCCTCCCTTGCGAGCCCAAAATCCGATAGCTTTGGCTCGAAATCTCCGTCCAATAGGACGTTCGACGCCTTAAAATCTCGATAAATAACCTGAAAAAACAACGCAAAGTAAATGGCCAACTCAACATCTCCAAGATCTATATATATATAACATATATATGTGGAGTAATTTTATGGTGTTCACCTTACGTGGGCACCTGTCGATGTGGCACTAATTCTTACCATGTCGACATGCCCCATCAAAATTAGATGATACGTGACACTGATTAACACATTCTAGGCGTCATCGATCGACATATCGGACGATGATGTAGCATGTTTACGCAAACAGATCAATACCACATAACATGTGCCACATGTGTGCGTAAACATGCTACATCGTCGTCCGAGACGTCGATCAATGACGCTCAGAATGTGTTAATTAGTGTCACATATCATTTAATTTTGAGATGCCCACGTAAAGTACTCACATAAGGTGATCACCATAAAATTCCTCTATATATATGCATTCATGTATGCATTAAAGTACCTGAATTTCGAGTTCTTCGTGGAGGTAGGCCAATCCCCGGGCAGCTCCGAGGAGTATCTTCAGCCTTCGTGCCCATGAAAGGGCGGGAAAAGCCCGCCCGAAGAGGTGATCTTCTAAGCTTCTGTTAGGCATATATTCATACACTAAGAGCCTTTGTATTCCTCTGTCGCCGTCGCCGGCGCAGTAGCCTATGAGCTTCACTAAATTAGGGTGGTCGACGACGCCGAGGAACTGAACTTCTGCCACCCATTGCTTATGCCCCTAATAATCGAAATTCTTTTCGTTAGGAAACACGGATGGATTGATGATTTTTCGTTGTTTTACTTTACCTGATAGCCGTTTGGGTTGAGTTTCTTGATTGCGACGGCGATGGGCTCGGCGTCGCCGTCGCCTGAGGAGGAGTTGACGGTTCCTCTGTAGACCGACCCAAACCCGCCCTCGCCGATCTTGAAGAGACGGCTGAAGTTGTTGGTGGCTCTGCTCAGCTCGGCGAATGTGAAGATTCTGAGGTTGTGTGCTCTTTCTTTGTAGATTTCTGGTATGCTCCGCGATGACGTGGCGGCGGCGCCGGAGGATCGGACGGCCCTTTCTTGCGGTGGTTGTGAAGTTGGGTCGGCGGATTTGCTGTGCTTTTTCAGTATGGTTGGTGCTGATTTCTGGGCTCGGCTCTTGGTTTTTTCTTTGAAGTAATAGAAGCATTTCATCTTTTCTTTCTTTTGTTTTATTTTTCTTCTCTATGTTGTTGTTACTTGGGAAAGATTTTGAAGACCATTCAACCTCAGACGCAGAAACACAGAAAGCCAAATGGGGTTTTGTTTTGCGACGAGGAAAAGGTTTGGGAAGAATAGAAAGGCAGATGTAATAAATGAGATGAAAAGCAGATAAAAGCTTAATGAATGCAGTTGTACGTGGTATCACCTCACAAGTAGATTATCTATAATTTTTTTTAATATAAATTTAATGTTCAAAGTCCAACGGGTTGGATTTTCTATTAATAAACAAAGACTTCCGACTTTTCTTGGCTGTTGAAGATTAAGAGGAAGTAGAGTAGGTAACTTAATAATAATAACAATAATAAATAATATGTTATATATAGTCTTGAGTTGATATTATTATAGGGAAATTGAGAAAAGAAGTCTTCTAAAAATTGAAGATTGTTGTAATTTTTTTACTACTCGTGTAATATATATACCATCTGATTCTAAATAGAGGTCGTTTAAGGATTTTTCACAGATATTAAGAAATAGAATAGAATGTCTCATATACTCTTAATTAATTGTTTCTTGCTATTTAATTAATGGAATGTCTTACCATCTATAATATTAAAAACTAGAGGATAAAATTGGAATATAGTAAATATTTTCATTGACCATAAAACGACTTCTAGAAACAATATTTGAAATGTAAAACGACCTCTAAGGGAGTATATATATTAATCGATGCCCGAGGGAAATAGTTACAACGTTGTACGGAAATCTTCGATACACGTAGCGTATAGTCTTTGATAAGCTTACATTTATTTTATATTTCTCTTTTTCCGATATCAATATGAAATAAAATCTGGAGGAGGTTTAACCTAGTACGTAGGATATAATCAATTGTCTAAGAATGATTGTGGATTCATTCGACACTTAATAACCTTAATTCGTAGTACTCAATAAATTCAACATAATATCTAATACCAGGAAAAGAACGTGATGAACGATTCTAGAAGTTGCATCCCTATATAAATGTCTTATGAGCTGACGTTTTGTCGAAAATAGGTAATAGTTCTATGAATGGGAAAGTTCGAGATAGCGACTGAACTTAATAATGGTCGAGTCAATATAATTATGTTAGTATTAATAAATAAGCTATTGAGACCCATTGACCTTTCGTCTCTTAGTGCAACTCCAAGCTGCAAAACCAAAAAAAATCCAAAATTTACTCCAATCGGTACCAAAAATCAAACCCAAAATGCAATTTTTAATTTCTCTCACATGAAAAAACGCATCTTTGCGTCTGGACCGGTTATTATGCGACGCAAATTCTTAATTTGCTTTTCAAGTCCTAATCTCTTTCTTTGTGTCAGAGAGAGCTGAGACATTCATAAAAGCTGTGACGAAAGGTGAACAATCAGAAAAAAGTTGTCAGATAAAAGCTGTGACGAAAGGTAAACAATCAATATATTTATACGAAAAATACATAGAATCAAAAGCATTCAATTGACATCAATGGTAGAACAATACTGAAGCGAAAAAGAAGAGTAGGAAAATGGCCCCAGCTACAGCAGAGAAGAAGCTTGCTGCCTAGAAGGCCCTCGCTGCGGAGAAGCCTAAGGCCGGCAAGAAACTGCCCAAGGATGCCGGCGGCGAGTCGACGGGGGACAAGAAAGGCAAGAAGCGCGTGAAGTAGAGCGTGGAGACGTACAAGATCTACATATTCAAGGTACTGAAGCAGGTGCACCTTGACATTGGCATCTCAAGCAAGGCCATGGGAATCATGAACAGCTTCATCAATGACATCTTCGAGAAGCTGGCGATGGAGTCTTCGAGGCTAGCGAGGTACAACAAGAAGCCCACGATAACCTCTCGGGAGATTCAGACAGCAGTGAGATTAGTTCTCCCCGGCGAGTTGTCGAAACACGCTGTGTCTGAGGGGACCAAGGCCGTGACGAAATTTTAGCTCGTGAGGTGGTAAAGGTGTTGTGGCTTATGATGTAAAGTAGATGGTTTCATTTTGATGGTTTTAAGATGGTGCAAGGTTATGAAAATTATGTATTGTTTTTTTTTTCGATGTTTTGCTTACTTCAGTCATCAATGGTTGTATTGTATGAGTCGGTTTGTGGAATCGTTGGCTTTGTAGACTCCATTTTTATGTTCTCGCTTAAAAAAAAAGAGAAAAATACATAGTTGTCGTGTTTTTAATAGACATTAATTAATGCTTTTTATATGTATAAATATATTTTTATTATTAACTTTGTTAATTTTTTTATTAAATCTAAAATAATATTTAGTAGTCTAATTTGTAAAACTGTAAAATACGTGGGTAGTATTGAAAATTGGTGTAGAAATGAATATTACAAAACGGTCTATTGAGTTTGAGAATGAGTTGATCGGTTGGAGAATAATTACTGCATTTTGACTTTTGTGAATGCGTTTGATTTTGAGAATGCGTTTATCGGTTGGAGATGGTCTAATAAGATGGACTTATCCCAAAAAATTATCAAAACTATACATGCATTTTTCTTCTACCAAGCAATTAATAATAATTTGAATTTCATTACTGTTTCACTGTAATTTTTTTTGGGGAAATTCCCACTGGTACCCTCGAGGTTTCGAGTTTTCCCGTTGGTATCAAAAGTTTTTTTCGATTCACTGTTAACCTCGAGGTTTCGACTTTTCCCCATTAGTACCCAGACATTCATAAATAAAATACTTATTAAAAAATAATTTTAATTATAAAAAATAGTATATAGTTGGAAAAAATTATATAAATATTTTAAAAATATTTTCCAAAATATTTAAAATAATCATAAATTCAAAAATAATATATTTTTATTAAAAAAATAATTTTAGTAGTATATAAACTAAAAAATCAAATATGCAAAAAATCTAAAATTAAATATGCAAATAATCGAAAAATTAAGTATAAAAATAACACTATATGCAAAAAATCTAATAACATAATCGAAAAATAGTTGAATTTTGATTTTAACTAGCCAAGCCAAGCGCCGCCACTCTCCCCAAAAAAAGCCAACCGGCCATTCAGAAATTTCTTTACCTAGGAGATCCAGATTCAAGTAACAAGCTCATCTCCCCCATCCCTCTTCACCGCTTGGTGAGGATGGGGGAGGAACCATCGCATATTTTGTTTATAAGTTTATGGTGTCTTTTTTTCTCCTTTTCTTTTTTGGTGTTTCGTTGTTCTTATCGTTCTTGTTTTATGAGCTCTTTGGGTCGCGTTTGTTCTGTTGATTTTGGGAATTACTATTTACCGCCCCATTTTTCCTAGTCACCGCCCCTAAGGATTGTAAAAGACGATTTTGCCCTTATGATGTTAATTTAAAAAGAAAAACTAACGTGTATACAAAATTCTGGTACGAGATACTGAAACTACACACATAAATAAATTCAAACGATCTTCGACAATGGATCGAAACGAAAAAAATAAATCGATTTAACATTTTAGGGCCGATCGATCGATATTTTCGTCCCTGCAGTGCAGGGGCCTAACGAATTATCGTAAAAATCGTTCGTACGTAGATGAATTATCAAATACGGGTCGGAATCGTTGAAAAGAGTCCCGATCGAACGAAATTTCCGGCCGGCGCACGGCACGGCCGATCGGCATTTTCGGCCGGCACAAGGCGTAGCCGAAAAACAATTTCGGTCGTGCCATGTGCCGGCCGAAAATTCCGATCGGCCGGCTCATGGCCGGCCGAAAATTCCGAAAATGATTTTCGGCCGGGACAGTTCCGGCCTATCGGAATTTTCGGCCGGCACAGGGCACAGCCGAAATTGTTTTTCGGCTACGCCTTGTGCCGGCCGAAAATGCCGATCGGCCGTGCCGTGCGCCGGCCGGAAATTTCGTTCGATCGGGACTCTTTTCAACGATTCCGACCCATGTTTGATAATTCATCTACGTATGAACGATTTTTACGATAAATCGTTAGGCCCCTGCACTGCAGGGACGAAAATATCGATCGATCGGCCCTAAAATGTTAGACCAAATTTTGTTTCCGTTACGATCCATTGCCGAAGATCGTTCGAATTTATTTGTGTGTGTAATTTTCAGTATTTCGTACCAGAATTTTGTATATACGTTAGTTTTTTCTTTTTAAATTAATTTAAATATCATAAGGGCAAAATCGTCTTTTTACAGTCCTTTAGGGGGCGGTGACTAGGAAAAAGGGGGCGGTGAATAGTAATCCAGTTGATTTTTTGATTTTTTGCATATTTATTTTTAGATTTTTTGCATATTTAATTTTTTAGTTTATTTACTATTTTTATAATTAAAATTATTTTTTAATAAAATATTTTATTTTTGAATTTATGATTATTTTAAAATATTTCGGAAAATATTTTTAAAAATACTCATATAATTTTTCCCAACTATATACTATATTTTATAATTAAAATTATTTTTAAAATATTTTATTTTTGAATTTCTAATTATTTTAAGTATTTTAAATCCAGTTTTTGGTACCAACGGAAAAAAGTCAAAACCTCGAGGGTACCAGAGGGACTCGAAAACTTTTGATATCAACGGGAAAACTCGAAACTACCAGTGGGAATTTCCCTTTTTTATTACGTATCCCATGCAAACGTTTATCGAATAATTATCTTCCAGCAATACTAATCCAATGCCTTCTATTCCAAATTCACACATACTTCAATAGTCAAAAGTTAAGTAAAATCGAATTCACAACTTCTCCATACTGCTTTCTTCACAAGAAACTAGAGCAATTATTTAACATTCATAAACATAATTCTTTCTGCAAGAACATAGAATTTCATAACATCACATGTTACAACAACACATCTCTTCATGTTTATTCATACATGAAGATGCAATACATAGCCCAAATCAGTTTCTTACACTGCTTTTTATATCTATTACTACACCAAAAAAAACTAGCAAAATAAAATTAAACAAAGTTATATTTCTCTCCCTGTTCGCGCCATACCCAAAAAAACAACAGAAAGAGCAAGCTCGACGCCGTCATTTTTTTTTAATCGGTGATTTAAGGAAAAAAAAAGAATATCACCGAACGATAGGCACTGGGATCTCGTCGCTATCGCTCATTTGATGATGCATTTGCTTGCGAACCGCTTTAACTGCCGCCACTCGGGCAGCTTTTGCTGCCTGGTTAGCCGCCGTGACTGCCCGATTTACCCGCTCGTCCACTTTGGACACTTCGTACACCTTATCCGCGGCCCTTCGAGCTTCCTAATGGGGAAAGAGAGAGTTGGAGTTGTCAGGTAATGCAAGGCATTATTAAGGTGCGTATGGCATGCGGAATTCGTGCGTGGAAAAATACGAAGGAAAACTGAGCCGACGCATCGAACAGTGGTACGTTGCGCTTTGAGTGTCGTACCATTACTCTTTTCCTTTTCTTTCCAAGACACACTATAGGCAGTGTTTGGATCGAGGAAAACGATGAGCATGATTTTCATTAGTTTTTCTTTCCTTCTCTTCACATTTAGGTGAGGAAATCGATTTTTCATGGTTTTAGCTTTGAAGTTAGTTTATGTTTTCTTTTCTTCTCTTTTACTCGTCTACTTCTTTAATCAACCCAACACATAATTGAAATTTCCTTTAAATTTTCTTTTCTTCTCCTCACCAAATTCTTTAAGCCAGGCGCAACATAAAGAACAAACACGAGAAGAAAGACGAGTTATTAATACCTAGACGACGTTGAGCACCTTGGAGTGGCTGACGGCGGCCACGGGCGGAGGGACGGGAAATACTGCACTCTGCGTGCTGGGACGTTGAGGATTCCGTTTTGCCAGTGGCCACACTGAGTCTCCCCGTTCCGAAAAGCGTACATCCCGAGGCCTTGCCTTCTGCCCTCGCGCCAAGCGCCTTCGTAACGGTGCCCACTTGCGAACCAATATACGCCGAAACCGTGCATTTTGTCGGCGAAATACTCTTCGACGTATTGATCGCCGTTCCTATAGGGAAAAAGGAGTATAGAGGGTTATAAAGGGGTTTAGCTACTTATTTTGATCTAGTAAGTTTGAGAGTGGCACTTTCAGGACATGGATATTTAACGATGTTAACTTTCAGAACTGAAGCAATTTAAGGAAACTACGCGTCGGAAACCTAATTTTGGACGGCCTCACGTGATAGCTGCACGTACCGAGTAATCTAGGGATATTATGTTAAGCACCTCAAGGCTCACGGACACAAATTTTTCAAAATAGAAAACAATTTTAGGGCACAGTTGGGTTTCTAACGCATGCGTACTGAACAATTGCTTCAATTTTGAAAGTCTGCATCCTTGAATTCAAAGCCCGTAAACTACAACTCCTCAAAACTCCCACCCACCCGTAACTTATTGAACCAAAAAAACTAGTCAACCATAAAAAATATAGCAATTCAATTTCCTCCAAATGCAAGAAATCATCGAAGAGCAACTTGAAAAATGCATCAAACACATCGAAATCAAACGCATTTTATCAGCAGAACCACTCTCCGTCGTATCAAACGGATCAAATCACTCCTCAACGGCGCCATCAAACACTAAGGGCGCGTTTGGTGCGCGAAAAAGAGAAGGAAATGTCATGATACGCATCGGATCATCGTACGCTACGCTTCGTGCGTCGATACCGTAACAGATTTTCTTTTCTTCCACACCGAATTCTGCACACCAACCGCACCCCAAACAACGCGGAAAAAAAAGGACCCATCATTGCTCACCTGAAATGATAATGCCCGAGGCCGTGCTTAACGCCCCACTTGAACTCCCCGAAGTACTTGCTCCCATAACCGCACGTGTGGGCCCCACATCCATGGCTCTGCCCATTCGACCACTCGCCAGCGTAAACGTCGCCCGTGTAAAACCTATAAACGCCAAAACCGTGTCGAAGGCCATTCCTATACTGCCCTCGAAAATGACTTCCCCTCGCCCAAGTTTCTATACCATAGCCATCGTATTTCCCTTGGATCCAATCCCCTTCGTACCTCCCACTCAGATAATAGTAATAAACCCCATTTCCACTGCATTTTCCTTTGCGAAATTCGCCTTCGTAAACATCTCCATTGCTGTGGGGCTCCACGTAGAAGCCATTGATTGATTTCTTTTCGGGTTTCGGGCGCTGCCCAATTGACCAAACGACGGGCAGGTTGTTGTTATTGCTGCCCGGGCGATCTCTGCCTTCGATCTTTATGGGCAGCGATCGGGCGAGGAGGAGCTTGATGGGGGGAAGTCTTGGGAGTGCTAGGTTTAGGGAGAATAGTAGGGCGGCTGAGAATGAGATGGATGATAGGAAATCGAATAGGAGGGAGTTCGAAGGGTGGGAGATTAAGAAGTAGATGTAGAATTTGTGAATCGATCGAACGATTTCTTGAGCTCGGAGTTTTGAAATGAGAGGGAAAAATGATTCTGTTATTCTGATCGATCTATCGCATCGATACTGTTACATTGTTCTTATATATGTACACGAAAGTGAAAAACAACTCTAACTAGTAAAGACGCAACTTTAACTTAAGGGCTACTAATAGAAACGTAATAGTAAAACAACAATTCTTCACGGTGGTTGATGCTGTGGCTTTATATTATTCTTCAGCCCCTCCTCAAGGTGAGCATGATCTTGCCAGATGCTCATCTTGGACAATAGAAACTGAAAAACACCTGAAGATAAAGGCTTAGTGAAGATGTCAGCTAGATTCTGAGCAGAGGAAACATGCCTGGGAAGAAGGAAGCCGTTCTTGTATTGATCACGAACAACGTGACAATCGATTTCAATATGCTTGGTACGTTCGTGGAAGACGGGGTTGGAGGTGATATGCAGGGCAGCTTTATTGTCACAATGTAACGTAATTGGAGTGCAAACAGGTACCCGAAGAGTCGTGAGGATGTAAGATAACCAAAGTAGCTCTCGGACAGTTGAAGCCGTTGATCTATACTCGGATTCGGCAGTGGAACATGCGACTGTGCTCTGTTTTTTTGTCTTCCATGAGATGAGGCTTGAACCCAGAAAGATACAGTAGCCAGTTAGGGATCGACGAGAGGTTTTGCAAGCTCCCCAATCAGCATCACTGTAAGCATGCAATGTCAGAGTTGAAGAACTTGAGTAAAAAATACCAATGGCGCGAGTGGCATTTAGGTATCGAAGGATATGTTGTACTGCCTTCCAATGTGAGAGATGAGGACTGTGAACAAATTGACTCAATTGTTGAACTGCGTGGGTAAGATCAGGTCTCGTGAAATTCAGATATAATAGCCTACCAACTAATCTGCGAAACAGGGAAGGATCATGAAATGGTGGAGTAGAATCACTAGCCTCTGAGGTGAACACAATACCACTGGGCAGAGGAGTAGCAGCAGGGAGACTATCAAGCATGTGAGCATCTGTAAGAATATCAGTAATGTACTTTTGCTGGGTAAGGCAGATCCCTTCCTCAGTCCTAGATATTTCCATGCCAAGAAAGTATCGTGCCGGCCCCAAATCTTTGATGGTGAAGGCTTGGTGAAGAAAGTCTTTGACAAGTTGAATCTGCTTGACATCTGAACCCGTGATCAAGACATCATCAACATAGACTAAAAGAAATAACTGATGAGATGAAGTTATTAGAGTGAACAAGCACGGATCATGATGAGATTGGGAAAAACCAAACTGGTGTAGCTTTGCAGTGAACTCCGCATTCCATTGCCTGGAGGCTTGTTTCAAGCCATAGAGAGATTTTCGCAGCTTACATACTTGATGTGGCAGCGCTTTGGTGTATCCAGGGGTGGGCGCATATAAACATCTTCATCAAGAGACCCATGTAGAAAAGCGTTGTTAACATCGAGCTGATCCAATGACCATCCTTTAACAGCTGCAATAACAAGGATTACCCTGATTGTGACTACCTTTGCAACCGGAGAGAATACCTCACAGTAGTCTTCACCCTCCACTTGAGTGAATCCTTTTGCAACTAGGCGCGCCTTGTACTTGTGGATGGATCCATCTTCATTGCACTTTACCCTATACACCCATTTACAGCCTACAAGTTTCTTGCCTGCAGGTAAAACAGTTAGCTCCCATGTATCATTGGCTTCAAGGGCGGCCAGCTCTTGATGCATAGCTTCAATCCACCTCTCATTAGCCTTGGCCTGATTATAAGACTGAGGCTCATGATGCATGGACAGGTTTCCAAGAAAGTCTCATGTGTGGAAGAGGAATTATAGGTGGGTAGAGAAGGATGCTGCTGTGAGCAATTTTTAATTCTGATGTAATCTTTTAGCCAGGAGGGCTCTTGTCTAGGTCTGGAGCTGTGTCTGAGAGGAATATGTAAGGGTGATTGTATGGGTTCTGAAATTTCAGTGGGTGTTGTAGTGTTTGAGGTGGAAGGGTTAGAAGTCATTAATTCTTCATTGCTGAGACCGTTCGACTCACCTGGTGGATTTGAATGACTGAAGGAATCGAGACATCAGTGGAGTCAAAAGGATCTCCAACTGTGACAGAGGGCAGTACAAGATCATTATCTGGTGATGTAAAAGGAGGAAAACTGGTTTCTAGGAATTTGACATCCCGAGAGATTATGGTTTTGTGTAGAGATGGGCAATAGATCTTGTACCCTTTTTGACCTGTAGGATAACCCACAAAGAATCCTTGCCATGACCGAGGATCAAGTTTATCCTTTGAAGGTGCATTATTGACTGCAAAAGCAAGGCAGCCAAAGGTTCTGAAATGTGAATAATCTGGCAGCTTGTTGGTGAGAATCTCGAATGGAGTTTTCCAATCAAGAACTTTGGAGGGTAGTCTATTTATGATGTGGACTGATGTAAGAACAGCTTCTCCCCAAAAGAATTTGGGCAGTTTCGACTGGAATAAAAGGGCTCGGGCGACCTGAAGAATATGCTTGTGCTTTCTTTCCACCACTCCATTTTGTTGTGGAGTGTATGGACATGATGTTTGATGCACAATGCCATGAGAAGTAAAGAAGTTTTGACAGACTGAACCAAGAAACTCACTCCCATTGTCAGACCTAATAGTCTTGACATGGCCTTCATACTGAGTCTGAATATAACTGACGAAATGTTTGATCATATCAGGGACTTGAGATTTATATTTGAGTAGGAAAATCCAGGTGAATCGACTGTGGTCATCAACAAGGGTTAGAAAATAATGACTTCCATTAAGTGTGGGTTGTTTATATGGACCCCATATATCCATATGTAGCATATCAAAACAGGATGAGGTCTGTGTATGACTGACAGGGAAAGGAAGTTTCTGCTGTTTTGCGAGAGGACAGATATGACAATCTGTGATGGTTTTATCACAGTTATTTGTTAGAATGGCAGTGGGTAAATGTTTCATAACATGAAGGGAGGGATGACCCAACCTTAAATGCCACATATTGGCGGGTACAACAGGAAGAATATGCTCAGCAGCAGCATTAAAACAAGAATTAGCTTTCGAATGTAAGATATGAGAAGCATATTTATCTTGAGAGCACTGAATGGCTTTATTAGTGAAGGAACTCTTGTCAATAGCATAGAGTCCCTTTAGAGTGGTTCCTGCTGCAAGTACTTGATTACTCTGCAACTCGATCAATAGACAAAAGTCAGAATAGAATTTGAAAATAACTGGGTGATCTTTTGTGAATTTTCGGACTGAAAGGAGATTATATTTGAAACTGGGAAGATGCAAACAATTAGTTAGCATCAGATTCTTGGGTAAAAGGACATCTCCTGTGTGAGTAACATGTTTGATGGATCCATCTGGGAGACACACAGGAGTAAAAAGAGTCACTGGTTTTGGTTTAATGAGTAGGTTGAAGGTTCGGCACATGTGAGCAGTGGCTCCCGTATCCACGAACCAAGAGTTCTCAGTCAAAGAATCAAGTATGCCAATATTATAAGAGGGAATGATTGAGCTACCTGCAAAGTCTTCAAGATGGGCAAAATTCACCAGATTTGGATTTGCCTCTTTAGCTCCCTGTCCCTGCATCAGCTTTGCCATCTCAGTCTGCACTATGCTTAGCATCATAGATTGTAGCGATTGCAAGTTCCCATCCTCATGTCTTCCATCTTCTGGTGCTGTTGCAATGGCTGAATTGGCCTTGAAAGTCTGCCGATTCCATCTGCCAGTTCCATCATTCTGAACAGTTTTCTTTGAAAAATTTGGGTGCCACTCAGGGAACCCTATCAGCTTGAAACATTCCTCCTTCGTATGTCCATTCTTCTTGCAGTAATTGCAGAAAAGACTGCTCTTGTCAGGTTTCATCATCCCCCTGCTGTTAGTGCTCGGCCTTACAACAGCCTTATTTCCATAATTCTTTCCAAGATTCTGATTCTGCACTAGCATGGCTGAATTCTCTCCAAGAATGTTCATATTGACTGAAACTTCCTTGTTCTTCTCAGCTTTTGCAATCATTGCATACACCTTGTTCACAGGAGGTAGTTTTTCCAGGAACAGCAATTGATTTCGTTCAGATTCAAATGCATCACTCAGTCCCATTAAAAACTGCATGGATTTATCTTCCATCTCTCGCTCATCAATCTTGTTCTTAGCCTCTCCTTGAGCCTCAATTGCAGGTCGCAGCTGCTGCATCTGATCCCAAAGATTCCTAATTTTGTTGTAGTATTCAACAACAGTCATAGTCCCCTGCTTAAGTAAAGTTATCTCACGCTTAATTTCGAACACCAGTGAGAGATTCGATGTTCCATATCTTTCGCTGATTTCATTCCAAAGCTCTTCCGCATCGTGTATGAACATGAAGCTGCTCACAATCTCCTTGGAAATTGAGCTCTTGATCCATCCAGTAACCATACTGTTTACCTTCCTCCACCTTCGATAATTCGGTGAATCCACAGCAGGTTTCTTGTAGGTTCCATCAACAAAACCAAGTTTCATCTTGGCTTCAAGAGCATCCATCATAGAGCTCTTCCAAATCAGAAAATTGCTCGAAGTCAAAGGAGCTGAAACAATCATCATACCAGGATTATCTGATCCGTGCAGCTGATAATCTTCCTCGATCTCGGCCGCACTTCGATCAGCGTCAGTAGCATCATCTGCTTGAGTAGCCATTTCAATCAATTCGATCTCAGTTGAAATCAATGTTTGCGAGCAAACTGCTGAATTCGATCAACTTTCCTGCTCTGATACCATGTAGAATTTGTGAATCGATCGAACGATTTCTTGAGCTCGGAGTTTTGAAATGAGAGGGAAAAATGATTCTGTTATTCTGATCGATCTATCGCATCGATACTGTTACATTGTTCTTATATATGTACACGAAAGTGAAAAACAACTCTAACTAGTAAAAACGCAACTTTAACTTAAGGGCTACTAATAGAAACGTAATAGTAAAACAACAATTCTTCACGGTGGTTGATGCTGTGGCTTTATATTATTCTTCAGTAGAAGAAGGGCAAGGAGAGGAGGAGGATTAGTCGGCGGCGTATGTGAAGCGTGAGCCGCCGCTGTAGGTGCCTGAGGTGGTGGTGGAGGTGGGCCAGCGCTTTGTGGGATCTTATGTAGGAAAGGTTGAATCTTGACGGCGGGTTTTGCCGAGAAACGCCGAATCGATTGAATTGAGGCGTCTTGGAGGGGGCAAAAGCGTCATTTCGGGCGTTGCCATCTCCGCCGCCGCCGCCGCCGTCAATGATGATTTGGAGGGTTTGGTGGTGGGGTGGGTCTGAGGAGGAGGAAGAAGAAGATGAGGGGCTGGGATGTAAATTGTGGGAATTGTGGGGTTCTGGGTGAGAATCGACGGCGGTATTTGCGGCGGCGTTGGGTTGAAATCGGAAGAGACGCAGGTGCTTTCTTTTCCGATTTGAGCTTCGGATTTCTTCTGATGCATAACAAGAAAGTGACCTTTATTTTTTGCAATAAAATTGAACACAAGAAAGAGATTTTCTTAGGTGTGTGTTTTTCTTACATATAATGGGATGATTGTTGTGATTTCTAAGTATGGAAAATGAGAAAGAAAGAGACTGGAAGAAGAAAGAAGGTAGAGCGACGAGTACGAATAGTTGGATGTCTGATGGTACAAAACTAGAGGCGGGGGGACAAAGTGATTACTACATTAATTATGTTATCTCTAATTTATTCTTATTGTGTTTTCTTTCTTAAATGCGGTGGTAATAAATGGCTAGATGGTTTGTAACTTGGTCCCACTCCCATAGGAGTATATGTGTCCTGAAATCAATAACAATATTCTATTACAATTCCATAAATTGTAATAATATATTAGAAAATTTAACTTACGTTGTTTATAGCTTTATTTAGATGATTTACTACATGTTATGAATTAACAATCTATTCTTAATATACTCTAAAAGGGTTCATCAAAATTGCATAACCCTCACAATGGCATAATCAAAATCAAAACCTTCCTCGGCGCTCTAAGCGCGACTCCGCGAAAAGCACCGGCCACGGAGGAACAACAAGAAGAGTCATGTTAAACGTCTGACGCCCCCATCCGAAATCTCTATAATGCACGACCACCTCTCCTCCCACGCGACGCAATTCCTTGGGTTTCCAAGTTGTACGAAAAGGGCGAACAGTCCTCCCAGTCCACCAAGTACACCACGTCCGAGTCGTAAGGATCCAACGACACAATCTCCAACTTATTCATCTTATAACCAATTGGATAATACATACCGAGCCCGATATCCACGTAGTCCAGCCTGTGCTGAAGGCACCATTCTCCATAAAGATATTCCACGAGCTTCCAAATGCCTAACCTCACAAGCCCATTGTACCTCACGGAATCCGCTCCGATGTACTTGTAGGGATCAGGCCCAATTCCAGCATAAGCTTAGGCCCATACAAGAGCATCTCCAACCTACGCCAAATCGGGCGTTAAACTCCAAGTTTGGAGTTGAAAAGCTCTCCAATCGAACAGTAAACGCAATGCCATCCATGGAGGAACCTACAGTACCCCGATATGCTCAGCGGACTACTATTCACCCGCTAAAGCTTTTCTCTTACCTTTTTTTTTATTTTTCTGTTTATTTTGGATATATATATTGTATATTTGATTTCTGAAAAGAAGGAGCGTGATGTTAATTGATATTAAGATAATGGTTTTTCATTAGGTCGAAACGAGGAAGACAATGACCAGAGAAATGGGTGCAAATTACAATTATGCCCATAAAATTTGATGTAAATACAAAAATGTCCACTATATATAATAACGTTATTATTAGTATTTATCTTTTTATTCATATTGTTGTTTTTAAGTATTTTAAGGGCAAATAATCAGAATAAAATATGCCGTACTTAATAAATTATTCAAATTTTTTGTAAACTTTAATGATGATAATTATTCTGATAATTAAGCTCAACGAAGTATCATTGATAATTTTAAATCATTAACTAAATATTACATATAGCATAAAAGAAATAAATTAATGATAATACTAGGTTTAGAGGAAAATATAGAGGAGATGGTTGGAGTTGTCAGTACTGTTTAAATTGATAGTATTGAGGAATTTAATTAGCAACGTTATATATAGAGGGAATGGTTGGAGATGGCCTAAGCTTGTGGGGTTCCTCTCTAAAAACCAATTGGCAATAGAGGGACTTAGCCCACAAGCTTATAAGGAGCTCTTAACTTTTCTAGTTATCCGATGTGGACTTGGGTTTGATGCCCAACAGTACCTCAGTTCTCCCGATGTGCTTTGCATATGTAAAAAGCGTACGGCCTCCCAGGTCCTCGGGATCCCAGATAAACCTCGCTTGCTCGGGATTTCCCTCGGGATCGTAGGCGATCATGCCTCCGTGCCTCAAGTACGCCCAGTGCAGAATCCCGTCGAGGACCGCGGCGGAGTCCTGCAGTTTGGCGCAGGGGGGCGGGTTGTGCGATATTGCGACCCTATGCTTCTTCCAATAGCCGGCTCGGAGTTATACACATGAAAAACGATTTCCTTCACCCTCTTATGCTCCGAAGCTCGGACTATTCGGTAGCTTCTGAGGACGTAATCCCCGTCGACCCTCGTGAGAAAGCCCCACACGGGTACCGCGACTGGCCACCGCGGCAACGTTAATCGTTTGACGGGTCTTATCCAATGCCCCGTGAAGGGATTGAAAACGTCGAAGTCTAGAACATTCGTGCGCCTATCAGGATGGTACAGAAAGAGTTCGTCGCTCTCGCCTAAGAAGAAGGGGTATTCCATTTCACGTACGTGTTTCGGGGCGCGTATCTGAAAATGCGATTCGTGGAGGTTTCGGGCGGTTTCCAAGATTTTTCTATCCCGAGGCTGCACGAGGACCCAAGGTCGTCGGGTTGATGAGGAGGCTCGGGAATTAGCGTAGGTTCGGACGAAGAAAGGGTCCGAAGCTACGGAGAGCCAGTGCTTTGAGACGAGTTTGCAGGTGAAAACCGACTTTAAGGGAATTTGGAGTATTTCGAACAATGCCCAGTGCGGGATTTCCTCCATGTCGATATGTGTAAACCCTGAAACGAGTGAAATGAGGGTGACGAGTCTGATTTGAGATCGCAATTTACTTTTCGTTAATAACTGCTAATTATAGTATCTCTCATTTTGATTAGTTTCCGCAGGAGCGAAGTTAGGTGAGATGGGATAGCTTGAGTCAAATATTTGACTTGAACAATTTTGGATAACTTTGGGGTCATTTTTTAATGTTAACAATTTTTCGAAAAGGAAAATAAAATTAAACCAACAAGTGAATCGCGAGACTAGCTCTTTGGTGAGGTTTAGCAACTTTTTTGTGTTAAGAAGAATAATAATGCAACCAACAACAAAATAAATTGCTAATATAAAATAAAGGGAAAATAATGGAGTCCAAAATAAAACAAATAATAAAATAAAAATGCTAATACACGTCCAACACAAACCAAAATAATGAAGTCTGATGCGGGTTTGACCCCGATCAACAATATTTGGTCCGGGAAAAATGGTGATGGGTGAAACGGACTGGGCCTTGTGTTCTTGATGCGTCTTAGAATATGTATTTTAATGTTAAAGAAGAGAAAATGTGAAAGAGACACAGATTTTACGTGGTTCGGACAGGTGTCCTACGTCCACGGGCCGCCGGAAACAATATTCACTAGTCACAGTCGGGAAATACACACTCAAGCTCACTTCACTCGTTACAGTATGTTAATGGCGAAAACCAAAGTGAAGAAGATGAATATTAGATCTTTCCTAAGTGTTTTGTGTGTTATGTTGAGCTGTCTTCTATCTCGTCTCTCTCTATTCCCATATACCCAAATTCCCTTTGTTCGCCTAGCTGGCACACTTCCGGGACCACTTGACAGCGACGTATGGTACAACCTAGAGACAGCACCTGCGATCGTACATTGTCAGACTGGCGCGCCTCCTCTCTGTTCACAATGTCGACCACTCCGAGAATGCCACGTGTTTCCTGGTCGACCCTATCCAACGTTTCCCGCTCAAGTTGCTTTGCTATCAGGACCCACCTTACTTTTTCCGTACAGGGTTGCAGGTCCCCAAGTGTATTACCCATCTGGCCACCTATCCTAAGAGTCACTATCTTCAGGTGTTCGAGTAAAGAGGAATGCTGGTCTGAAGGTCACCCCTATCATCCAGTCCCCCTACTCTGAATTGTAATACGTCAAGTATTATAGTTCGGAGTACATTTTAAGAGAACATTCACCCCTTCTGGTGCTACTCAGACTTTCTTAGCTGGCATGCACTGTTTTTATGTTGATGGGACATGCTCTATGCTTGTCGCAGAGGAAAGAAGCACTCTCAGGGCGACACGTGGCTGACCCTGTCCCTTCCGCCTTTTTGAATTTTCTCGAGGCAGTCTCTTCTCGTCTTTCCCCCCTTTGCAAAATCAATTTCCCATACTTAACAAAAAAGAACAGAAGAATTCCAATCGTCACTTTAGGGTTTCTATCGTCGCCTCGCCTCAAATCGTACAGCGCTCAGAATCATCGACATCCCAATTTCCTCGCCATCCACAACTTCCCCAGGTATTATTTCGCTCTCCTCTATCCCTATTTACCGTATCTTCGTTGATTCGTCATTAGTTTTCCCTATTTCCTCCTTTACACGTCGAAGACATGTCCGATAACGCTGCTTCCGAGAGTACTCACCCGGCGTCGCCGGGTATCTCCGCGTCTTCCACCGCGCCAGGCGTTGCCGCTAAAAGGGGGTCGAAGCGAAAGGCCCCATCATCAGACGCGGCAGCGCCCGATCTTCCCCAATCCTCTTCTTCTCATCCCCCTTCGGACACATCTTCAGTCGTGCCACCAGCAGCACGGCCAGTTTCTGGCTCATCGTCATCTCGTCGGACCCGTTCGCAAGGGGCCGGCGGGACTAGTGCAGGGGTGGATGATTGGAAGATGTTTGGCACGTCGAAGTCGACCTACCGGGGCTTGGAGAAGTTAGTCCCGGAAGGTTTCTACAGCTCTGGCTTTCATGTTTCCGTCCCGAACCCTAATCAGCGTGCCAATTTTCCATCTCTCCCAGCCCTTGCTTTCTGGGAAAGCCAAGTACGGGCAGGCTTGCGTTTTCCAGTCCACCCCTTTTTAGCTGCAGTGTCACAGGCTTATCGGGTACCTCTGAATCAATTCAGCCCTTCCTCCATTCGTTAGCTGGCAGCTTTCTACATCTTGGTCACTGCTGCCGGTGGGAGACCCTCTGTAGAGCTTGTTCTTTTCCAGTTTCAGCTTAAATTTGCCCCACCCTTTTTCTATTTATGCGCGAATCCACACGCGGCATTGTACATTTCTGCGACAAGGGCTCCTTCAATGACAAAGAGTGGCACCCGTTTTATTTTTTTGTGGCCCCTTCTAAAGGCAGATGGGATTTCCCCCATCGCCACTGGGTGCATCAGGTACCCCAGCGATTTCCAGGGGTCCGGCCCGAAATGCTCCGAGGAGAACGAAGCGGCTCTCAAACTTTTGAATTTCCGGGCCTCTGAAAAAAGTTTAACATGGTCGAACTGGTAACATATCTCGACCTGCTTCATCACTTCAGCCTCTCCTCGCAGCCTCTACCTTTTACTCCTGAGGGTAAGCAGGTTTCCCTCCTGCCTCCTGACCTCTTTTCCAGGTTTCCCTTTTGACTTGGTATATTTTGTGCAGGCATGTCGTTTTCCTGGAGAGATGCGTTCCGGGCCCTTCCTGTCAAACAAGAAGATTCTGCCATCCCCGACGAGCCTCATCCTTCAGAGGGTCGAAGTGCCCCTGGCCTGTCAGCTTCGAAGGTAGGTGGGAAACCTACAGTTAGGTCCTCATCTCCCCCTGCTCGTTCTGGAGCGGACACACGAGATCCGGATGTGGTGATCTCTGACTCTGAAGGCGATGTTGGTAAAAAGAGTAGCTCGCCTGCGCCTCCCGAGAAGAAAAAGAAGAAGAAGACGGCCACGGCTAAGGGGAAAAGGCCACGTGTGGAGGCAGCCCCTCCCTCGCCTGATTTTTCCGAGTTTTCTCCTTTTGTCTACCAAAGTCCTGAGTGGGGTATTGATCGGCGGGCTGATGGAAAGATGGTGTTGGACCTGCCTGATAGCTATGACTCGCTGAGCCCTGAGGAGAAGATGAAGTTCGTCCAGGCCATCGTGCCACTTGAACAGCAAAAAGCGCTTCGTCATCAATCCGACGTTTCTATTGCCGAGCTTGCCCATCATTGGGTTAAGGTAATTCTCTCTCTTGGCCTCTTTACGTCGATCACCCTTTTGTCCTTTACTGATTCGAGCTTGGTTATGTCAGCTGTCCTTCCTACTACATGCTCTCCTATCTGCGACCTCCCGTGGTCCTGCGCCTCCTGGCGGTGACATGCTCGAAACGCTAAAGAAGCGGAACTTAGAGATTGTGGAGTTGGAAACAGAACTTGAGCGAGAAAAGAGTGAGCGCGAAGCTCGTGTGCGGGACTTAGCCTCGGAGAGATCACGTCAGCTAGAGGTGGAGAATGCAGCCGCTCTTGCTGCTAGGGAAACGGAACTCACGACCCGTCTGCACCAGCTTATAGATGAGCAGCAGGCCCGGATCGACCTAAAAGTTAGGGAGCTGTTGGTTGCGAGAGAGGAGACCCTGAAGGCTGAGTTGGAGCGGGCCTTTGCCGCTAAGATCGAGGACGGCCATTCTGCGGGGAAGTTGGAAGGAATCGAGCTTTGTCAGAAGCATCTCATGAGCTCCCCTCTGGGTATGAAGTTCCTGGCACAGCTGAGCCAGCATTGGCATGACGGCTACCTGCATGATACCCTTTCTCTGGTGGATTTTGCACCCTTCATGCAGCATTACTTCCTAGGGGGCTTTGCTGCTGGATGCGAGCCTGCCTCTACTCTGGATGCCGCCATGGAAGCCATGGCCGCCTCTCCTGCTTTTAAGGGCAATCCAGAGGCGGCCCCTAACTCGAACTTCTGGTCCGCTGGAGTGCCTTTCTATTCCCCTACTTTGCTGGAGGTTCCTCCGGAGGTGCTCCTGGGTCAACTCTCCGAGCTGGAGCAGCAAAGGTTGAAAGCTGTTTCAGAGGTTTCCGACTCCGCAGCCGGCTCTGCCGCTCCGCCTTCCTAGGCTTGTCAATCTGTTTTTCATTTGGAACAATTTGTGATGTTTTTCTATTCAGGACCTCTTTTGTTATTTTCCCGTTTTGGACCTTTGTTGTTGTTTGTCTCTTTTGGGTCCTGGGTGTTGTTTTCTTGGGGGCCTTTTGTGGAATTTCCATTGGGACGTTGAAGCTTGTTTTCCTTTTCCTGTTTGGCGAGATTCCAACCTGCATCAACACCACTCTCCCTACTCCCCCTACTTCGAATTGTGCTGACGTTCTTCAGCACATTCGAAGTACAGGTGGAGTGTCTTCCCTAACCTACAAACTTCAATTTTTCCCATCCTGCCTCGTTATTCCGTCCCGGCCCAGCTTGGTGTGTTCCCATGCTCGCCTTCAGCATCTTTACCTCGACAAGTTATCAATAAGCAAAAAAGTGTACCTGAGTGCCCCATAGGTGTACTAGGTTTGACACTTTTTACTTTTAACTTTTCGTCATAAGCCGCTTTCACTCGATGTTTGTACTTCTCCATTCTTATCAAGGCCAGCTGATAAACGCATTTCAATGCGTTTAACGTAGTATTTATTCGGGGTATAATAGAGCTTTAGCAATTAAATTATGCATTTATTCGATATATTTACACTTGTTTTATTGTTGAAGGAGCTTAGGACGAGTCTCGGGCGAAAAGGAGCGAAAACGAGGCAAAACGATGCGAAAAGGGCAACACTGCCCTCGGTCACGGCCAGACGCATTACGCGTCACGGCCGTGACGAGGGACAGCGCGCGATGGAGAGGAACACTGATGATGGTCACGGCCGTGACGTTCAATGCACGTGGCCGTGACAAGGGGCAGAGAGGACCGCTGATGATGGTCACGGCCGTGACCGTCAATGCACTTGGCCGTGACCAAGGGCAGAAAGTGACGAGACGCGGGCGATGATGGTCACGGCCGTGACGGCCCACGTCCCAGGCCGTGACCGACACGTGATTCAGTATAAAAAGCCCAAATTCGACCCAGAAAAAGGGAACCGACCAGAGATCAAATCAAAAACCATCTAGGGACGAATTTAGGGCAAAAAGAACAAAGAATTACATCCCGGAGCGCAAGAGACGAAGCAACGACGAAATCACGCCCAATTGATCAGAGAACGAAGATTCATCACGCAAGCATCGATAATTCGCCAGTATTCAAGATCATGAGTTCTTCTTCTCTGTTCTCTACAGTCTTCGTTGTTATCTCGTCTATTATGAGTAGCTAATTTCCCCGTGTGTTTGGCATTAGATGAACGCTAGGATTGGTCGTACTTAAGACGTATATTATCGTGACTTTGTGTTGTTGACTATTTATCGTTCTACGAATATGTTTCGTCACTTTAATATGTCTATGTGTTAAAGTGATCGTGTGGAAAAACATTTAGGGCGACAGCTAAACAACGTTTAGGCCGTTCATAGAAGATAGTATTCGGGTATAGGGCGAAAGCAAATACCCGATCCTCGCCATTAGTAATTATTGAATCTTAGATCCCCGCAAGCGTTTAGGGCGACACCAAATTCGCGAGCGGGTAGGAAATTACTGCGATTTAGTCAAGATCACGTAGGAACGATTTTATTGTCTTAGTCGATAACACCTAGCGGGATTCGAATCCCGAGCACATCTTTATTATCTGAAGCTTCGTACCAGTTTTAAGCGTGTTATTTTAATCTCTAGTTGATTTAGGAGCGATCCGTTAGGTTAAGTTGTCAAACAATTTGCGTATTTTATTTAGGTTAAATATCGAGTCGATAGGTCATTACTAGTACTTGATTTATTCCTCGTGTTCGATACTCGTTTACTCGCTTTACTACACTACAAACGATAGGTCCACTGCCTATCGCACGTCGGTGACAGTAATTTGGTATTCGTTTTAATTATTACTTGTCGCACTTTTCATTCACACACCACGTGTCGATCAAGTTTTTGGCGCCGTTGCCGGGGAATAAATTGATATTAGGAACACCGTAGTTCGGTACTTTAGCCACTTTTATTTCGACGTTTTCTTTTTTTTCTATTTGCGTTATATGTGTTATTTGCGTTAGTTATTTTCCTGCGTCGTTATTGATTTCGTTTTCTTATTCGACGTATTTGTTTACTTCTTCGCTAATATTTGTTTCTCACTCATTGAAGGTACGATTCAGCGGTGAATGACCCGAAGCCATCCATCGGGCCTCATCGTTGACGCAGACCCGGATTTCGAACGGAAGTCGCGAAGGAAGCTTAAGTACGATACCGAAGGAGCATCCACTAGCTCTCAGGACCGTTGAGTTAGCTATTCAGAGGATAGTTCGCAGGAATCCATCCAAAATTCACGCGTAGAGGCAGCCGTAGACAGTCCCAATACAGAAGTAGACATGGCGGACCACCGAGTGCCCGTCCACAACATTCCAGAGGAGGAACCATCGCTTCAGGACCTCCTCAAGAATGCCGCGCTAGGCGGTACGGAATCGGCAATTGTCATCCCGCCGATCGAGAACAACAATTTTAAACTGAAGCATTCTTGGCTTCAGATGATTTTTCAGACGGCCCAGTTCGAGGGCAACCCCGATGACGATCCTTACTCCCATCTGAAGGCGTTTCTGACGGTGACCGACACCATCAAAATCAATGGTGTTCCGGGCGACGCGATTAAGCTCATGTTGTTTCCGTTCTCTTTGAAGTTCAGAGCCAAGGATTGGCTCGAGATGTTACCACCTCGCTCGATCACCACCTGGGAGGAGCTGCGAGGTGCGTTTATCGACCACTACTTCCCACTGTCAAAGGTGCTACGATTGAAGACAGAAATCTCTTTATTCCATCAGAAAGAGTCTGAAAATCTTTACGAGGTGTGGGAGCGTTACAAGGCGCTATTGAAGAGGTGCCCACAGCACGGGATGTCGAAGGCAGCCCAGATCAACCGATTCCACGAGGGGCTCAATGATCAGACGGTCCATATGTTAGACGGAGCCGCTGGAGGAGGGCTCGTGAAGCTCAACGCCACCGATGCGTGGAATTTGATTGAGGACTACTCGAGGAACAGTTTCATGAGGGGCAATACCCGGATGAAGACAACCGGTGTGTTCGGAGTTAGCGAGGAGACGGCCACTAATGCCAAGATCGAGGCGCTCCAGCAGCAAATCGCTTCGACGAACTCACAGTTGCAGACAGTGATTGGTGCATTGCTTCCCAAGTCCGAGCAGACTCAGCCCGTGAACGCCGTGGCCACCACCACACCGACACAGCACACGCCCTATGTACCATTATGCGGGATTTGCGGCGCAGCCCACGAGACCTCAGATTGCCAACTTGGGCAGCCGCTGGAACACGTAGATTATATGGGAAATTATCAAGGCGGCCAGCGAAGTTTCCAGCCTCGGGCACATCCAAACCTGGCGTACGGGAATCAGAACCATCAGAGCCAAGGACCACCAGGATTTCAGCCCAGACTTCCGGGTTCCGAAACGGGCCACCACGACAGTACCAGAACGCGCCCGCAGGAGGATCCGACGACATGAGGGAGATGAAGGACATGATGAAGACACTCCTCACGAATTTCAGTAGCACCACCGCAGCCCACGAGAGCCGTATGACGAAGATGGAGGAGTACATGGAGGCGAACGACTTGCGTGCTCAGAACACAGATGCCTCGCTCAAAAAGCTGGAGCAGCAGGTGGGCCAGATGGCGAAGCAGTTGGCGGGGCGTACTCAGGGATCGCTCCCAAGCTACACCGAGCCGAATCTTAAGGAGTACTGCAAGGCGGTGACGTTGAGGAATGGGCGAGAATTGCAAGAAGTGCCGGCCAAAAAGAAGGCCAAGGAGGATGCCAACTTTGAGAGCCACGACGAGCCTGAAGTCGAGGAGATCAGGGGCGACGACGTCGAGAAGGCCGAAGCCAAGAAGGAGAAGGTCGAGCCCGAGAAGGAAAAGGTGACGGAGATCCAGCGGCCACCGGTGAAACCATACCAGCCGAAGATCCCGTACCCGGCCCGACTGAAAAAGGACAAGAATGAGGCTCAGTTTGGTAAATTTATGAGTATGTGTAAAGAGTTGCATATTAACTTACCTTTCGTTGAAGCTATTACGCAGATGCCCAGCTTCGCCAAGTTCTTGAAGGACTTGCTGACGAACAGAAGGAAGCTCGAACACGTCTCCACCGTTTGCCTAAGAGGAGAGTGCTCGGCGATTCTCCAAAGCAAGATCCCTAAGAAGCTCAAGGATCCAGGGAGTTTCACTATTCCCTGTCTTATAGGAGATCTAGTGATTGAGCGTGCGTTAGCAGACCTAGGCGCTAGCATTAATCTTATGCCGTATTCTATGTTCAAGCGTTTAGGATTAGGTGAGCCACGACCCACTAGGATGAGTCTCCAACTAGCTGATAGGTCGTTGAAATACCCTCGAGGTGTTATCGAGGATGTCTTAGTTAAAGTTGATAAGTTTGTGATTCCCGCAGATTTCATTATTCTAGATATGGAGGAAGACGAGAATGTTCCCCTGATTTTAGGTAGACCGTTCCTAGCGACGGGGGAGACCATGATAGACGTTAGGAATGGGACTTTGACCCTGACAGTAGACGGCGAGAAAGTTACTTTTAATATGGCCGACTCGATGAAAAAGAGTGGCGAGCAAGATGATAAATGTTACTTTTTGGACGTATTTGACCACGACTTTCTCTTTTCCGTGCAAGGTCTGTCACAGGTGGACGATCACGACATGCATACACTTATGGCGATCGATGAGTGTGGGGAAGAGGTCGACGAGCCGATCATAGCTATCGACGAGAGCAGCGAAGAGGACAAGGAAAAGAGCTCGGTCGAAGAGCCACCTGTCCTGGAATTGAAGCCGCTGTCCGACCACCTCTAGTACGCGTTTCTGAGCAACAACGTATGGCTGCCGGTCATCATCTCGTCGAACCTCGACGACGGACAGAAGGGCCAGCTCTTAGACGTGTTGAAGGCACACAAGAAGGCGTTGGCGTGGAAGATATCCGACATAAGGGGTATCAACCCGAGCTATTGCACGCACAAGATCCTCATGGAGGACGATTTCAAGCCGGTCGCTCAACGCCAAAGGCGGCTCAACCCCAACATGAAGGACGTGGTAAAGAAGGAGGTGATCAAATTGCTAGACGCAGGGATGATCTATCCCATTTCAGACAGCGCATGGGTCAGCCCGGTCCAAGTGGTTCCAAAGAAAGGAGGCATGACGGTCGTCACCAACGACAAGAACGAACTGATCCCGACGAGGACCGTGACCGGATGGCGCGTCTGCATCGACTACAGGAAGTTGAACGATGCCACGCGAAAGGATCATTTCCCTCTACCATTTATTGATCAAATGCTAGAAAAATTAGCGGGTCACTCATTTTACTGTTTCCTTGACGGCTTGTCAGGTTATTTACAGATTCCCATAGCACCCGAGGACCAAGAAAAGACGACGTTCACTTGCCCGTTCGGAACGTTCGCGTACCGAAGGATGCCATTTGGCTTATGCAATGCCCCAGCCACCTTCCAGCGATGCATGATGGCCATATTCGACGAATTGGTAGGTGAGGTAATGGAGGTATTTATGGACGATTTTTCTGTTTTCGGGTCGTCGTTTGATGCATGTTTGTCAAATCTAAAGCTCGTACTCGCACGATGCGAGGAGACGAACTTGACACTTAATTGGGAAAAGTGCCACTTCATGGTTCGAGAGGGTATAGTTCTCGGTCACAAGATCTCCTCTAAAGGAATCGAAGTGGATCGGGCTAAGTTAGAAACTATAGAAAAATTACCTGTCCCCTCGAACGTGAAGTCGATTAGAAGTTTTCTAGGACATGCGGGGTTTTATCGTAGGTTTATTAAAGATTTTTCTAAGATCGCGAGACCCATGTCTAGGTTGCTAGAAAAAGATGCCCCGTTTGAATTTAATAACGAGTGTCTGCATGCTTTTAATGTGCTTAAGGAGCGTTTAGTCGCAGCACCTATTATGGTAGCCCCTGATTGGGGGCTGCCCTTTGAACTAATGTGCGATGCTAGTGACTATGCAGTTGGGGCCGTGCTAGGGCAGCGTAAGGACAACCACTTCAGACCGATCTACTACGCGAGTAAGACGCTGGACGCAGCCCAGGCAAATTACACCACCGAAAAGGAGCTGTTGGCCGTCGTTTTTGCTTTCGATAAGTTCAGGTCATATCTAATCCTATCTAAAGTTATTGTTTTTACTGACCACTCTGCCCTTAAGTACTTGTTAGCAAAGCCCGATGCCAAGCCACGGCTAATTAGGTGGATCCTGCTACTGCAAGAATTCGACATCGAGATTCGCGATAAGAAAGGTGCAGAGAACTTGGCGGCGGATCACCTCTCTCGATTAGAGGAGTCCGAGATATATCAGAAGGACGAAAGGGCGATACACGATCGGTTTCCAGATGAGCACCTCTACGCGATACATGTGGTAAGTGACGACACCCCTTGGTTTGCAGATTACGCTAACTATCTTGTTGCGAGGGTTCTGCCAAAAGAGTACACCAGTCAGCAAAAGAAGAAATTCTTTTCTGATTTAAGGTACTACTTTTGGGAAGATCCGTATCTTTTCAGGCGATGTGCAGATCAGGTGATCCGACGATGCGTGGCAGCCCCAGAATCAACGCAGATCCTTAGACATTGTCACAATGGACCGACCGGAGGACACTACGCAGCAAACAGAACCGCTCAGAAGGTGTTGGAGAGTGGATTTTACTGGCCCACGATCTTCAAGGACGCCCAAAGGTACGTTGATACTTGTGATCAGTGCCAGCGCGCAGGTAATCTCTCCAAACGCGACGAAATGCCTCAGAATTTCATTTTGGTATGTGAGATATTCGATGTGTGGGGTATAGATTTTATGGGTCCATTTCCTAGCTCATACAATAATAAGTACATCCTAGTTGCCGTCGATTATGTGTCTAAGTGGGCCGAGGCGCAAGCCTTATCCACAAACGACGCTAGGGTAGTCGTTAGATTTTTGCGAGCGTTATTTTCACGTTTTGGGGCACCTAGATGCATTATTAGTGATAGAGGCACTCACTTTTGTAACACCCAGTTTGCACGCACTTTAGAACGTTACGGTGTTAGACATAGCCTATCCACCCCATATCATCCCCAAGCTAGTGGTCAAGTCGAAGTAGTGAACCGTGAGTTGAAACGCATCCTAGAAAAGACCATAGAAGGAAACCGAAGGGAGTGGGCAAATAAGTTGAATGATGCACTTTGGGCATATAGGACTGCATATAAGACCCCCATAGGTACTACACCATATAGATTAGTCTATGGAAAGGAATGTCATCTTCCCGTAGAAATAGAGCATAAGGCATATTGGGCCATCAAGTCCTTGGATCTTGATTTGGGGAACGCCGGCGGAAAGCGGCAACTCCAAATCAACGAATTAGACGAGTGGCGTTTATCAGCTTACGATAACGCTCGCATGTATAAGGAACGCTCCAAAGCCTATCATGATAAAAAGATTCGACAAAGGCGAGAGTTTCAGGAAGGAGACCAAGTCCTTCTTTTTAACTCTCGACTTAGGCTTTTTCCTGGCAAGCTTAGATCACGCTGGTCAGGACCGTTCACTGTTACCCGTGTTTTACCTTATGGTACTGTTGAGATTTCAGGTATGGAGCAGGGTACTTTTAAGGTGAACGGCCATAGGTTGAAGCACTATCTCGCTGGCGAGGAAGACGCGATCGAGAGGGAAGTGCTGTACTTGGACTTCCAGACGTGAGCAAACGAAACGACGTCCGGCTAAAGACGGTAAAGTAAGCGCTTCTTGGGAGGCAACCCAGGTATTTTCATTTATGTCTTAGGTATAGCCTTAGTCAAGAAAAAAAAAAAGAGGGTCACGGCCAACTGCTCAAGCAGTCACGGCCGTGACAAACCCCAGAGGTACTCACTGCCTCATGTCACGGTTGACTGCTTAAGCAGTCACGGCCGTGACAAACCGATAGGCACTCACTGCCTCGTGTCACGGCCAACTGCTTAAGCAGTCACGGCCGTGACGTCTACGGGGTTAAAAAAAAGGAAAAAAAAAATACCTCCCGATGCAGTCACGGCCCACGACATGGTCGTCACGGCCGTGATTAGCAGCTTAATCACACGCTACCGTGAGTCACGGCCAAGACCTATACAGGTCACGGCCGTGACCTCGGCAATTTTAAGTTAAAAAAAAAATTTCTCTTCTTCTTCTCCATCTCTCTCTCTCTCTCTCTTTTCCCCCTTCTCGCCCCCCACCTTCTTCACAACATCCACCACCCACAAACCACCCACAAACCGCCCCATACACCACCGAACGCCGCCGTCATCCTCTCAATTCGGAGAATCATCACCTAAACCTCGACACCCATCCTTAATCTCGTTAAAAATCCAAGGTATGAAAATATTTTTACCCTATTTCGATTAATAATTGGGATCTCGTCAATTCCGTTAATCTTTGGTGTTAGCATGATTCTATTTGCTTATTACATGATATATTTACTATTGGGTATGCTTAATTCGTTAAAATTAGTTGCGAATTTTTGGATTTGGATGACGAACCCTAATTTTCAAAATTGGGGCTTTTTGAAATTGGGTTTTAATTGTTGATTCTCTTGCCCCTTAATTGATAGATACATGTTAGGAACACTTTGAGCATGCCTAATTACGTGATATTAAGGGCTAATTTTGACGTTCAACGAAGAACCCTAATTTTAGAGTTTGGGGATTTTCGAAATTGGGTATAATTTGCTGCTATTCGTACCCTTTGATGATGATATATGGCTTCGGAATGTTTAAATTGTTTATTTGATTCATTCATTTTGAATTTTGGGAAAGAGGAACCCTACCTTTAAATTTGGGGCTATTTGAACAGGATTATCGAAACTTATCGGATGAGGTGGGTTCGTTTTGAGTTTTAGTTAGGATTTTATCTTATGAAATTTTGGGTACGTTGGCCGCCCTGATTTGGAACTTGCTATGCATATCTTCATATGTACGTTATCTATTCGATACAATGCCACCTTGAGTTTTCATGAGCTATTGCATATGCACGTTACTACCTCGTCGCTATTTTGGTCGAGTCACGCTGCTTCGAATTTAACTGCTACACTACCCTTGAACTCACATCTTTCCTTTCAGGTACTATGGGTAAAAGTCGCTCCTCGGCCTCACGTGACCCGGCCTCGCGTTCACCCGTTCGTCAAAGGCGACGCGGGCCCCCGCCGACAATGCTAGAAGCCATGGGTCAGTTCACTGACGACGCCCAGACGGCGCGATACACCAGGCTGAAGGGAATGGAGTTCATAGCCATGGACCAAATTGACCATGAGACGCTGGCGAAGCACCACATCGACCAGCAGGTCGCCCAGTACTTATCACTCAGTGGGTGGAACACATTCCTGGGCATCGACGAACCGGCGTACAAGGAACTCACCTTGGAATTCCTTGCCACGTTCTCCTACGATGAATACGGCGACAGCAAGATCAGATTCCGGGCGTTCAATGACGAGCAGATAGTGAGGGACGACAAGCTGTGCCATGCACTTGGCGTACCACGTCCACACCCACACCAGCGCTACGCGACTTATTTCGATCAACCGGGCGGACGACAGGGTTGCTGGGCTGACATCGCCCAACCCGCGAGCCCGCGTACAGCGCAAAGACGTCGAAGGCGTCTGCACTGAGGAGCCCAGGACTGCGCTACATTCACCGCCTCCTGACGACCTCGCTTACACCGAGGGGTGACACACACGGAGCAGTCACCCTCCGCGATTTATTTTACCTGGCCAAGCTACAGCGAGGCGAACGGGTCCATTTGGGGATGGCGGTGGCCCATGCCTTCAGCGCTCAGGCGGAAGCACGATGCAATGGGAAGATCGCTGTAGGACCACTCATCACCAAGGTGATCAAGGGATTAGGCTGCTGGCCAGAGAATGCACCCGACATTGAGATTGTAGGCGGGCGTCACCCCGTTAACGAGGAGGTATTAGTCAAGATGAAGATGCTCGTGAAGGCGCCCACCTGGACTCGTGCCAACAAGGTGTACATCTGGCACGAGATGTATCACGGCCAGACCGACCACGGAGCCGTCCCCGACGACCAGCTTTACCTCGAGGGTCCCCACCCAGTGGAGACAGACACGACGACTACAGGGCCCTCCTACTCATCCGGCTACCACCACGGCGAGTCCTCCGACGTCGCCCGCTTCGCGTCTACAGCGGACCTAGAAGCGCTGCGTCAGGATATGATGCGCATGAACGCCGACTCGCTACAGAGGGACGACGAGCTCCGGCGATACAACGAAGAGACTCGGCATCGACAGGAAGAGTACGAGCGCCAGAACGAGGAAGCCCACCGCCGTTACGACGCAGAGCTAGAGCGTTATAACCAGGCCCTTCAAGCCATGGACACGGCGCTCAAGTATTCCCAGCAGTCGATGGCTCTCCTGCGCCCGAGGCCACCATCACCACAGCCACCGCCGCCACCTCCTTAGGATCTCTTCTTTTTCCTTTATGACATTGCGTTTGCTTGCGTAGTCGCGTGTGTTTCATTTGTGACATTGCGCTTATAACTATGTTTCTAGTTATTCTTATGACTACTCTCTTTTCGTGTCTATTGATCTCTAGCTAGCGCCAGAATACGCCTAATGGATTACAACACGACCTTCACGCGCATAATACACAATTACGACACGGCCACGTCAGGGGAGTCCCGTTCTTTTAAATTCTTTTTTCTTTCCCTTTTATCATTTTTACGTTGAGGACAACGTCTGACTTAAGTGTGGGGAGGGGAATGTAGTTTTAGAACTTATGTGAAAATTTTTAAATTTTTATAACGTGTCCATGAGTCGTTGAGTTCATTGGAAAGGCATGAATTACTGAATCAGGCATGATTGTTTGCGCCTATCTCGAGTTCGTCTGCATTCTATGAAATTCTGTGAGCAATCAGGACATGCATGACTGATTGAATCTTATCTGCCTGAATAGATATAGCACTGCTTTGAGAGATCCGTACACATAGCCCTGTTTCGTGTGAGAGTTTGAGCCTGACGAGCTTACGCTCATTTTTCTTGGTTGTGTGACGTGCCTAGTCTATATCTCTCTAGAACTTGCCTGTCTGATGCGTGTTGAAACTGTTTTGGTGTGTTAGTGTGGAAATGATGAGGGCAATAGGAATCAAGTCCAGGGCCAAATTTTCTTAACCATGACGAATCCCATTAGTTAGCCACGTTGAGCCTGAGCCTATTTGTTACTTACCTCGTATGTGATAGAAGTCACTGACCCGAATAAGCCTCCAGAGAGTTCATGAGCCTGAGTTGATTAGGATAAAGCAGAAGTCGAACTTGAAAGTTACTGTTCCAGTGTTTGATTTGATGTTCTTCTCTGCTATTCGTGAAATGACTCGTCCCTTACTTGACCGTTTTCTGAAATGACCCGATCTCTTGCATAAGCCTGCCCATAACCCTTTGGCAAGATATAGGTCTCGGTAATAAGTATCCCTAGGTACACGGCATTCGCTGTGACGATGTATTCTTTGCGACAAAAGCCGAACCTTGATGTTTTTAGGGAATAAGGGCAGTGCACAAAAGTAGAGCGTAACCAAGGTGAAAGGGCAGAATATGAAAGGAAACTGAGTTGAGAGGGTCGAGCAGAAAAGTCTAGGATTTCGGAGCGAGAACGTCGAGTCTTATGTTGGGACGTGTGATTGTCTGTTTGATCATGCTGTATTCTTTGATAATTTTCGATCACGTGTCCTAGCTCTAAGATTAAGTGTTCACTATTTATGCATGCCGCTTCATGATTGTTCGACCCGTTTTCCCCAAAAAGACCCTCAGATTTATACTTGCCCTTTAAATAGTAGAGATGCGATTAACTTGCAAGTTTATGGTAGGGGTTGGACTAGTGCACGAATTGAGCGACTCATCATATACTAGCCTATACACTTGAGTGATTTGAGTGAATCCTTGGAGGTATGAGTCTCGATTAGCAGTGCGAAGAAAATTCAGGACGACGAGTGCAAGTCATTAGTGTAATGTCCGTGATTGTTTGCTTGATTCCTTCTGTGCCTTCTAGCTTTGATGATAAATTGCGAACAATCGTGCCGTTATCCTAGTTTGATGCCTTACCTGATTCCTAATTTACTTGAGGACAAGCAAATGCTTAAGTGTGGGGAGGTTTGATAAACGCATTTCAATGCGTTTAACGTAGTATTTATTCGGGGTATAATAGAGCTTTAGCAATTAAATTATGCATTTATTCGATATATTTACACTTGTTTTATTGTTGAAGGAGCTTAGGACGAGTCTCGGGCGAAAAGGAGCGAAAACGAGGCAAAACGACGCGAAAAGGGCAACACTGCCCTCGGTCACGGCCAGACGCATTACGCGTCACGGCCGTGACGAGGGACAGCGCGCGATGGAGAGGAACACTGATGATGGTCACGGCCGTGACGTTCAATGCACGTGGCCGTGACAAGGGGCAGAGAGGACCACTGATGATGGTCACGGCCGTGACCGTCAATGCACTTGGCCGTGACCAAGGGCAGAAAGTGACGAGACGCGGGCGATGATGGTCACGGCCGTGACGGCCCACGTCCCAGGCCGTGACCGACACGGGATTCAGTATAAAAAGTCCAAATTCGACCCAGAAAAAGGGAACCGACCAGAGATCAAATCAAAAACCATCTAGGGACGAATTTAGGGCAAAAAGAACAAAGAATTACATCCCGGAGCGCAAGAGACGAAGCAACGACGAAATCACGCCCAATTGATCAGAGAACGAAGATTCATCACGCAAGCATCGATAATTCGCCAGTATTCAAGATCATGAGTTCTTCTTCTCTGTTCTCTACAATCTTCGTTGTTATCTCGTCTATTATGAGTAGCTAATTTCCCCGTGTGTTTGGGATTAGATGAACGCTAGGATTACTCGTACTTAAGACGTATATTATCGTGACTTTGTGTTTTTGACTATTTATCGTTCTACGAATATGTTTCGTCACTTTAATATGTCTATGCGTTAAAGTGATCGTGTGGAAAAACGTTTAGGGCGACAGCTAAACAACGTTTAGGCCGTTCATAGAAGATAGTATTCGGGTATAGGGCGAAAGCAAATACCCGATCCTCGCCATTAGTAATTATTGAATCTTAGATCCCCGCAAGCGTTTAGGGCGACAGCAAATTCGCGAGCGGGTAGGAAATTACTGCGATTTAGTCAAGATCACGTAGGAACGATTTTATTGTCTTAGTCGATAACACCTAGCGGGATTCGAATCCCGAGCACATCTTTATTATCTGAAGCTTCGTACCAGTTTTAAGCGTGTTATTTTAATCTCTAGTTGATTTAGGAGCGATCTGCTAGGTTAAGTTGTCAAACAATTTGCGTATTTTATTTAGGTTAAATATCGAGTCGATAGGTCATTACTAGTACTTGATTTATTCCTCGTGTTCGATACTCGTTTACTCGCTTTACTACACTACAAACGATAGGTCCACTGCCTATCGCAAGTCGGTGACAGTAATTTGGTATTCGTTTTAATTATTACTTGTCGCACTTTTCATTCACACACCACGTGTCGATCACCAGCTCCCTGACTTCTCCTATCAGGTCCAGGTCCTCTCTTCTGAGTTGCGCATTCTGCTCTTCCTCATAATGGATGACCCTATGTGTCTCCATTCCCACCTCAACAGGTATCAGGGCGTTGGACCCGTAGACTAGCTGGAAAGGCGTTTCGTCCGTGGCTTCCCGCGGGGTCACACGGTATGCCCACAGCACAGGGTCTAGGGACTCCAATCATCTGCCACCCTCTTGCTTCAGTCTGGCCTTTATACCTCGTAAGATGGTACGATTGGTGACTTCCACCTCCCATTAGCTTGGGGTGCCCCACAGAGACGAATCTCTGTTGTATTTTCATCCCTGCACAAAACTCACGAACCCTGGCTCCGCAGAACTGTATTCCGTTGTCAGAGATGAGGATCCTGGGGGCTCCGAACCTGCAACAGATGCGATGCCACAAGAAATCTATTATGTTAGTTTCATCGATTTTCGATACTGCTTTCGCCTCAACCCATTTGCTGAAATAATCGACGGCCACTATGATAAACTTCTTCTGGGCCTTGGCCACAGGCATGGGTCCGACTATGTCTATCCCCACTTATCAAAGGGACACGAGGAATGCATTATTCCCAGCTCCTCCGCTGGCACGTGGATCTTCGGGCCGTGCTTCTGACAGCTTCACAACGCCTGACTAGCTCATTGGCATCTCTCAACGTTGGCCAGAAATATCCTGCCCTGACTACTCTCCGAGCGACCGCCTTGTATCCGGCGTGATCTCCGGTGCACCCTTCATGCACCTCTTCCAATACCAACATCCCCTCTTTTTTGGACAGGCAACGTGCGTAAGGGTGGACGAAAGCTCTTTTGTACAACTCCCCTCCGATGAGGCAAAACTTCCTGCGGACTTTTCATGCATCCTTATGTTCAGGGTCGCGCAAGGCCTCCAGGATGGGAGCTCTCCAGTCTTCCTCCTCTCCTATGCATCCCACTTGCTCCTTCCGATCCTCTCGGCTGGCTGTCAGCATCGTAACCTTCCTGGTCCCCTCCGAAACTGCGGCGCTAGCCAGCTTCGCCAAAGAATCCGCCCGACTGTTCTCCTCTCGGGGAATTTTCGTATCTCGAAACTGTCGAAAGAGGCTTTCAGTTTCCCCACTCGTTCGGTTGGAGTACCTAGACCCTGTGCTGTGGGCATAATTCCCTTGGACTTGTTGAGCCACCAACTGGGAGTCCGAGTATATGACCACCCCTGTAGCTCCTAAGCTGCTAAGGATCTCCATTCCTCAGGGCCTCGTATTCGGCTTCGTTATTTGATGCCGGAAAGTCGAATGTTACGGCGAACTGCAATTCGTCCCCTTCTGGTGTAATAATGAGGACTCCTGCTCCGGCTCCCGTCGCTGTTGACGAGCCATCGACATAAGCTTCCCAGATTGGTGACGCCTCTCCTCGAGTGGATTCTAACAGGAAATCTGACAGGGCCTGCCCCTTAATAGCAGGCCTTCTTTCGAATTCTACGTCGTACTCTCCCAGCTCAACTGCCCACTTGACCATCCTTCCGGAGAGGTCTGGTCTACTCAGGGTCTGTTTTAAAAGTAAATTGGTGCGTACCCGTACTTTGTGAGACAAGAAATAAGGGCGCAGCCTCCGTACCGACACCATCACCGCCAAGGCTGCCTTCTCGATTTCAGGATACCTGCCACGTGCATTGTCTTACTCACGAAGTATACTGGCTTCTGGGTGTCACCCTCCTCTTTTAGGAGAACCGAACTTACGGCGTGCTCCCCTGTGGAAAAATATAAGATTAGCTCGTCACCAGGTAATGATTTGGTCAATAATGGCATATTATGTAAGTAATCTCTTAGCCCTTCGAATGCCGACTGGCATTCTTCCGTCCACTCAAATCGGCAACCCTTCCGAAGTATTTTAAAGAAGGGTAGGCTCCTGTCCGCGGACTTGGCGATGAATCTGCTCAATGCCGCCAATCTGCCCGTCAATCGTTGGACCTCCTTGATGTTCCGGGGTGGCTGCATCTCCAGTATGGCCTTTACTTTGTTGGAATTCACCTCGATTCCCCTCTTTGTCACCATATACCCCAGGAACTTTCCTGATTGCACCCCAAAGGTGCACTTCTCAGGGTTCAGTTTCATACCACTTGTTTGGATGGTCTGGAAGGCTTCTTCTAAGTCAGCAACATGATCTTTAGCCCACGTCGATTTAACCAGCATGTCGTCCACATACACCTCCATATTACGTCCCAGCTGGTTTTTGAACACTGTATCGACCATCCGCTGATAGGTGGCTCCTGCGTTCTTAAGTCCGAAGGGCATCCTGACGTAGCCGTATGTGCCACCGGCTGCCACAAAGCAAACCTTGTCCACATCATCCGGGTTCAGCTTGATCTGATGGTATCCTTGATAAGCATCCATCATGCTCAGCATCTTACATCCAGATGTGGAGTTCACCAACTGGTCTATCCTTGGTAGAGGATAATGATCTTTGGGGCAAGCCTTGTTGAGATCTCTGAAGTCCACACACACTCTCCAGGAGTCGTTCCCTTTGCTCACCATGACAACGTTAGCCAACCAAGTGGGAAATTGTACTTCTTTGATGTGTCCTGCCTTGAGCAGCTTTTCCACTTCAACCCTAATACCCTGGTCCCTCTCGGCCCAAACTGTCGAAGCCTCTGCTTCACAGGGTGGCTCCCGAGGATTATGTTCAGGTGGTGCATGGCTATTTTTGGATCTACCCCGGTCATATCCGCTGGAGAGAAGGCGAAAAGATCGGCATTCCTTCTCAAACATTCAACCAATTGCGACGCTGTCCCCTCATCCATCTTTGACCCTACTTGGGTGGTGAAACCTTCTTTGCCTGGGTAAAGCTCCACTGTCATTAGCTCCTCATTGGGCTGGGGCTGCAGCTTCGTGGGCTCTCCGTCTTCCTCCTTTAGTTTCGTACGTTTGGTCTGTCTGGCTTCGACTCCATTCCTCTCCTTTCCCCCCGTCACCACTTTGACTTCGTTAGCGTAGCAACGACGAGAACTGACCTGATCTCCCGATACCTCCCCCACCTGGTCACCTACTGGAAATTTGATCTTCAAGTGGTACCTCGAAGGTACCGCCCTGAATCCGTTGATGGCTGGACGCCCAAATATGATATTATACGAAGAAACTGCGTCCACGACCAAGAAGTTGACCATTCGTACCACCCGTGTAGGGCTCTCACCTAGCCCTACTGGGAGCGTAACTTGGCCTAGAGGCTGTATGCCAGCTCCGCCGAACCCATATAAGGAAGTGGTGAACGATTTCAGATCCGCTCCTAACTTCATCTGCTTGAAGCAGTCCAGGAACATGATATCTGCTGAACTGCCTCCGTCTATGAACACCCGTGACACGTTATATCCTGCCACATCCATGGTGATCACAAGAGCGTCATTATGGGGCCGTTCGACGTCAACCTCATCCTGCGCTCCGAACTGTATGTTCCCTGTTGTTTCCATCTGACCCACTAGGCTGTCTCCCGTAAGGGCCTTTGCCTTCCCCCGCATCCGAGCATACGACTTCCGAGCTTTATGTGAGTATCCCCCATCTGGGCCTCCAACTATGATGAGGATGTGAGCTCTTGGTTGGCTGGGTCCAGGCCTGTTTGGATCTGGCATCGGTTGTTTTCCTTTATCCTGTCCGGGACCTTCCTTCTCCCTAGGCTGCATCAGGTGGTTAGGTACTCGGTCTCGGTATACAAATTCCTTCAGGTGTCCTGCCCTTATCAACCTTTCTATTTCATTCTTCAGGTGCGTGCAGGCGTCCGTATGATGCCCGTAATGGTTATGGATCGGCAGAAGGGCCCCGCTGCCGGTCTTGGAGGTCCACGTGAGTTGACCCGAGGGTACCTGATTTTCGGATGTTTTGATGCTACCGCCAGCACCTCCTGCAAGCTCGTTCGTAGAGGAGTGTAACTCTGATACTTGGGCGGGAACCTACCCCCTCTACCTTGCATGGGTTCCCTCACCACCTGGGGACGAGCTGTCCTGACACCTTCTCTTCTCCGCCCCTGGTCAGGTACTCCCTTCCTCGGAGGTGCCCTAGGCGTTGCTTCCCGAACCTTTGCTAGCTTGCTTTCCTCCAAATTTATGTACTTGTCAGCTCGACCCAACAGTTCCTCGAACGTTTGCGGAGGCTTTTTGGAGAGCGACGCGAAGAAGTCGCTAATCTGCAAACCATGAACCAAAGCGTTAATTTTAACAGAAGTAGTGGCGGAGGGTACCTCTAAGGCTGCCACACTGAATCTCCTAATGTAAGATCGGAGGCTCTCTTCTGCATGCTGCCTGACTTGGAATAAAGACATGTCAGATTTGGGGGGCTTCCGAGCGCTAGCAAACTGGTTGATGAACATCTCCTGGAACTCCTCAAACGAGTGGATGACCTCTGCTTCTAGTTGACTGAACCACTGTTGGGCAGCTCTCACCAGAGTCGTCAGAACTCTACACTTCACTCCTTCCGAAAAGTTGTGCAACAGGATGGTGTTCTTGAAGCGCAGCACATGTTCCTCCGGGTCGGTGGTACCGTCATACTCATACGGCAGCTGCTTGAAGTTGAACGCCACTTCCCCTTCCAGCAGCTCCTTGGCGAAGGGCGTGCCAGCCTGGTGCAACCCTCGGAGGTGTGGCCTTGTTGTCTTATTTCGCATCTCGTCTATTACTTTCCTGAGGTCCGACACCTGCCTTCTGAGCTCTTGCCCCCGCGAACTAACAACTCCGTCTCTACCACGTGTGTCATAGCTCCTCACCTCCACCTCCTGTTCCCTGGCTTCCCTCTCTCCTTCCATCCTGCATTCACTGTCTATGGTTGCGGGAGGTGCGACATTCCTGGGGTCCCCTGGCCCCTCACGAACTTTCGTAGGAGGTTTTGCACCTCGTCGGGGTATTGCGGCCAGGGGTCCTTTCCTCCCTCCGTCCTGGGCAACTTCTCTCCCTGGCGGGCCCGTTTCCGGCAGGGGACGTAAGGTCTCTTCCCCGGCCACGGCGTTCTCCCCTATGGTTTCTGTCCACTCTGAGTCATGTCCGTCTGAGGTTTTGCCCTGAACAGAGAAGGACTGCTTCCGCTTGCCTTTGTTTCTTGCCTTCTTAGCAGCCACGGCGGCATCCACCGCGTTTCTCACCAACAAATCTAGCTGCTCTATCGTCATAGTTGCGGGAGTTTGAGGCGGGACCGCTCCCGATGGTCCCGCAAAGGTAGCCACCGGCGTAGCCGCTGGAGCCTCGAGCGCCGAGGCTAACGTCAGATCCGGCATAGGGCTTTTCTCTGCGTTCCCCGCGACCTCCTCGAATCGCCCCTGCAGGTTTTGCGTCAATGGTGGTTGTTCTTCCATCCTTACCGACTCCTAGCTGTCCTCAAGATTCACTGCTTTCCGAGCGACAATAATCTTCTGCTATCTCTTCCACGTTTCACCTTCACACAGTCGCAGGCTCAGTTCGCCTTTCTTGCCTTATCTTCAAACAGACCCAAAAACAGTCTGCCTCCCTTGCTATTTCTACCCAGCGAACTCACATCTCAGGCCATCTTTCCCACAGACGGCGCCATTTGATGCGGGTTTGACCCCGATCAACAATATTTGGTCCGGGAAAAATGGTGATGGGTGAAACGGACTGGGCCTTGTGTTCTTGATGCGTCTTAGAATATGTATTTTAATGTTAAAGAAGAGAAAAGGTGAAAGAGACACAGATTTTACGTGGTTCGGACAGGTGTCCTACGTCCACGGGCCGCCGGAAACAGTATTCACTAGTCACAGTCGGGAAATACACACTCAAGCTCACTTCACTCGTTACAGTATGTTAATGGCGAAAACCAAAGTGAAGAAGATGAATATGAGATATTTCCTAAGTGTTTTGTGTGTTATGTTGAGTCTGTCTTCTATCTCGTCTCTCTCTATTCCCATATACCCAAATTCCCTTTGTTCGCCTAGCTGGCACACTTCCGGGACCACTTGACAGCGACGTATGGTACAACCTAGGAGAGACAGCACCTGCGATCGTACTATTGCCAGACTGGCGCGCCTCCTCTCTGTTCACAATGTCGATCACTCCGAGAACGCCACGTGTTTCCTGGTCGACCCTATCCAACGTTTCCCGCTCAAGTTGCTTTGCTGTCAGGACCCACCTTACTTTTTCCGTACAGGATTGCAGGTCCCCAAGTGTACTACCCATCTGGCCACCTATCCTAAGAGTCACTATCTTCAGGTGTTCGAGTAAAGAGGAATGCCGGTCTGAAGGTCACCCCTACAAAGTCCATAATAAAATAAAATAACCGTCCAATTAAAATTGAATAATATGATATTTGTCTAAAAATATCTTGACGCACTCAATCCTAACACTAGTATTTTTTGCAAACTCAAATGTAATAATATTAAAACTGATAATTATAAGTAAGTAAAAATAGAAGGTTAAATTTGAGAATATAAAAATGTTATGTACTTGGTGCATTTATTTGTATTTAATATTTTTTAATTAATTTAAATTGACTGATTAAAAACTATTACTCCGAGGCTTAATAAAAGAGTAGATACACGGACAAATGAAATGAAATGTAAATATTTCTTATTGGACCTAGTCATGTACCGGCCCAATAAGCCCAGATCAAGGCCCAACTTAGCTTTCCCAAACAATCTTCAACAAATGATAATCCGATTCAATTACCTCTGAAAATCTCCTTCAATCCATCACCGAGGCATTTCTATGAAATGACTTCAGTCCTCGCACCTCTAACACCGCCGCCGTCTCTATCGCCGAGAACTCACATCCCATACCACATCTACACACACCCCACCGCCGTATTGCTCGAGCTATGCACTTCCATGAAGGAGCTCAACCAGTTCTTACCGCTAGTCATCAAACAAGGCCTTTACAGCGAGCACCTCTTTCAGACCAAGCTCGTCAGCCTCTTCGCCAAGTACGGCAGCCTAAACGACGCCGTCAAGGTGTTCGAGCCCATCGCCGACAAGGCGGACCCACTCTACCACACAATGCTGAAAGGGTTCGCCCGGCGAGGGAACAACTTAGACGACGGCTTCAAATTCTTCTCCAGGATGAAGAGCGACGGCGTCGGGCACGTCGTGTACAACTTCACCTACCTCCTCAAGTCCTGCGCCGACTCCGGCGACGTCCGGCGGGGAAAGGAGATCCACGCGCAGCTTGTCGTCGGCGGGTTCTGGCGCGACGTGTTTGCCATGGCTAGCCTCATGAGCCTCTACGCCAGGTGCAGGTTCATCATCGATGCGTGGAAAGTGTTCGACAGAATGCCTGAGAGAGATATCGTTTGCTGGAACACGATGATCGCATCTTCTTCTCAGAACGGCATGCCCGAGAAGGCAATGGAACTCATCCTGAGAATGCAGAAAGAAGGAATTTCGCCCGACTACATCACCCTCGTCTCGACTTTGCCAGCCTGCGTTTATCTCGTCGACGGCTTAACGCTCGGGAAATCGATCCACGGCTACGCTCTAAGGCGAGGGTTCGATCATTACGTCAACGTAAGCACTGCGCTCTTAGACATGTACGCAAAATTCGGGCGCGTGAAAACCGCGAAAACGATCTTCGACGAAATGAGCGAAAAAACAGTAGTCTCGTGGAACTCAATGATTGACGGCTACGCCCAAAACGGCGAACCCAAAGGAGCGCTATCTCTCTTCCGAGAAATGGTAGACGAGTTAGGGCTGAAGCCCACCAACGTCACGGTGATGTCAGCACTACACGCGTGCGCCGACTTAGCCGACGTCGAGCTCGGTCGGTCCGTGCACGAGATCGCGGCTCGGCTAGGGCTCGACTCGGACCCCAACGTGGCTAACTCGCTCGTCTCCATGTACTCCAAGTGCAAGAAGGCCGACGTCGCATGGGAATTGTTCCGAGGGCTCGATAAGAAAACCCTAGTTTCTCGGAACGCGATGATTTTAGGGTTCGCACAGACGGGAAACTCGAAGAGGGCCATCGAGCTCTTTTCCGAGATGAGGAGAGAGAAAGTCAAGCCCGACTCCTTCACACTCGTTGCGGTTATCACCGCGGTTGCAGATGCATCAGTGCTCCGACAGGCAAAGTGGGCCCACGGAGTAGCCGTGAGGGCCCACCTCGTTAGGAACGCCTTCGTTCTCACCGCCCTCGTCGATGCCTATGCAAAGTGCGGGGCTGTCCGTACGGCGAGGGAGCTCTTCGACGGGGCGGGCAAACCCCACATCACCGCGTGGAACGCGATGATCGACGGGTACGGGACCCACGGGCGAGCTCGGGAAGCCCTCCAACTGTTCGACGAAATGCGCGTTAGGGGAACAAACCCCAACGAAATCACCTTTTTGTGCCTTATCTCGGCATGCGGCCACGCGGGTCTGGTCGAGGAGGGACGACGGTGCTACGAAATCATGACAGAGGATTTCGGGCTCGAGCCCACGATGGAGCATTACGGAGCCGTCGTGGACCTGCTCGGTCGGGCCGGGAGGCTCGACGAGGCGTGGGAGTTCGTCCAAAAAATGCCCGTCGAGCCGGCGGTGAACGTCTACGGAGCCATGCTCGGGGCTTGCAAGATTCACAGGAACGTCGACCTGGGCGAAAAGGTGGCCGATCGGCTCTTCGCCGCCGAGCCCGAGGACGGCGGTTACCACGTCTTGCTCGCGAACATGTACGCGGTGTCCTCGATGTGGGAAAAAGTGGCGAAAGTTAGGAATTTGATGGAAAAGAAAAGCATCAGAAAAACCCCGGGGATCAGCACGGTAGACTTGAAGAACGAGGTTCACACGTTCTACTCTGGGAGCACGAATCATCCTCAGACGAGGGAGATCTACGAACACCTCGAGGGATTGTTGGAGAGGATTAAGGAGGCGGGTTATGTGCCCGACAAGAGCTCGATGCACGACGTTGAGGACGACGTTCAGGAGAAGCTGCTGAGCACGCACAGCGAGAAGCTCGCGATTTCGTTCGCGCTCATCAGCACGAGGGCAGGGGAGACTATTCATATACGTAAGAACCTTAGGGTTTGCGGGGATTGTCATAACGCGACGAAGTTCATCTCGCTTGTGACGAAGAGGGAGATCGTCGTGAGGGACATGCATAGGTTCCATCACTTCAATGACGGGATTTGCTCGTGTGGTGATTATTGGTGATTTTGTTCGCCTTTTTTTTTATGGTAGAAAGGAAATACACAACCTTGGTCATAAGTTTGGCAATGAAGAACAAAGGAACAGCGGTGTAAGGATATGGTATCAAGACAAAGGGAAGCAACTACATAGGGTACAACTTTTTGGCAGATGAAATGACTCATTTGCCCCCCAAGGAAGGGAATTGGCTCTGATCCTCTATGGCGGGGGCCGCCAGCTTGGAGACATTATTACCGCTGTAGCCTTCCCTGGGCTCCGTCCACGCCCACGACCATTGTTGTAGTAATTATCGCCGTCGCGCGGCTTCAAGAACTGATTGATGCTCACAAATATATATACAGATAGTTACCTTCTTGGCCCTCTCTTCCTTTTCGGCCAACTCTTTCTTTTTGTCCTTGTCGGAGCCCTGCGAATTCCTAAACTTAGAAATTGGTAGAAATAGAAAAAAAAAGTATTGATTAATATGAATAACTCACCAGTTTGATGAAGACGTCGTCGTTATTCACTTTATTGTTCGCGGGTTGCATGGACGCAAACTCATTGGGGTCGACCTTCCTTTCGTCCGTCGTTTTGAGTCCCACGAGGGCCTTCCTTTTCTCCTCGAGGATTTTCTCGTATTCATCTACCGTCATTTCCTTTGGTTACATTCCTTGGGTTCCTTCGTTGTTGAGTCCACGGCAGCTTCTTCGCGTTGAGCTGGCTTTTCAACGATCGGTGGCCTCTCACCTTCCTCGACGACTTCTTCGACAACTCTTAACATCGTCAAAAGAAATCAAAAAGAGCATTTTCTTGTAAAACGCGTAAAAAAGGGCGTCGAAAAAAAACACTCGCTGAGACGCTTCCCCGGCCTCGTTCCCCAGTTCCCACGGCCCGCCCCTTCCCTTTTAATCTCCTTTCTTTTTCACCCAATGCAAAGGAAAAAGAAATTCAAATAAACGAACAAATATATATATATATATATATATATTTATACAGCAGAAAAGCGAAAGTAGAAAGCAAAGTACGGACCCTCGGCCAGTCAGCGATCATAAACAAGTGGTGTGCTTGATATGCAGAATTCGATGCGGAAAAGAAAATGAAAAGTGTCGAACCATTGTACGCCGTGGTTCGTGTACACTTTTCATTGTCTTCTCCCCATTGCATACGAAAAGCACTGTAAAGAAAACAAGAATTAAAAAATATCGGATGACAAAAATCAAAGAACCTAAATCGAGTCAAAAACAACACAACTATGGCTAAATCTTCAAATTTTCCATCTTCAACTTCAACAATCATTACGAAAAGAAATATCAATAAATAGAATAACTACAAGAGAACAAAGCAATCTTTCCAGCATAGAAACAAGTCCAATACAGATGAATATTACACATGTAAGTACACCCATAAGGGCATCTAAATTAAGAGAAATGGGTAGAGAATAGACCGGCTTGAGCTGGTGGGAGAGGCTTGGTAGGCAGCTTGGCTTCAGCAGGCGCCGCCGCCGGCTTCTTCGGCTCGGCTTTGAATTGCTGGAAGCAATCAGCTGCGATGGGTCCTCAGCATCATTGTCGCCCAGCAAATCGAAGCGATTACTTCGCCGACCGGCGAAAAAAAACTCGCTTTCTTTCTTCGATTATTCGCACACTGAAATAAATTACTGAAATCGATTACCCATGTTTAGGAAAGGACGAAGGGGTCTGTAAATCGCATAAGGATAATAACCTAAAGGAGAATTAGAGAGATTTAAAGGAGAAATTGGGGACAGAGAGATAAAGATTAGGTGAAACCCTAGCGGCAGCAAATGAGTATTTGGCAGCGATCGATTGCGTTTGTGAAAGTTTATTTTGTTGTGTTCGTACATTATACTACAAAGTGCTCAACTAGAGAAAATTAAATGAATATCTGCACTCAACAATGAGCACAAGCAGCTGAAATTCTTAGCACATCTGAAAATATTGCGATGCAACGTGAAATTGTCTCGTTAGAAGCCATGTTTATCTCACAATAAAAAATAATGTTCAAATTTGGTTCACACTAAATTTAATTGCACTATGGGAACCACATAACCAATTATGAGGGAATACGTCTATGGTAAAAGAAAAAAAAAATGACCACTGTGGCTATTTTTTCGATGTGAAATGTATCTCTACGCAAATCCCCACAATTTGAATATAAGTTCAATCTGCGACAAATCTAACTATTATTGTATGGTAAAAGACGGTTGACCTATATGAGACAATTCCACCTTCCAGCGACCCCCGGGTTGGCCTAATGGTTTGGGGATGGTATTAGATTACATTCCTCAAAACTTCATGACTAGCATAACATTTTTTACGTAGATTTGAGACATAAAATAGCCTCTCTCCGAGTGCGACGTAAGTCATAGGTGATTGAGAGCGTGTGACTTAAGTCCATAGTTGATTGAATGTGTGTGACTTAAGTCCATATATAGCTTATTGAGTGGGATTCTCCAGGATTGCAAAAAGAAAACTGACCGTAGAGTGTGTGACGTAAGTCCTTAGCTGATTTAGTGGGATACACGTAAGTCCATATGTAAGTCCAAAGCTATTGAGTGGGATACTCAAGGTAGCTGATTTAGTGGGATACACCTAAGTCCATATATAAATCCATAGCTAATTGAGTGGCATACTCCAGTGTAGCTGATTGAGTCGGATACACGTAAGTCCATACGTAAGTCCATAGCTGATTGAGTGGAATACTCCATAGTTGAAAAAAAACTGATTGAGTGGAATATTTCAGGGTTAAAAAAACTGCTTGAGTGAGATACTCCAGGGTTAAAAAAAACTGACTGTGTTAGACCCAATAGCCATAATTTTGGCTCTATTAAACTTACTTAGATGGATAACAATATTTACAACCCAAAAAAATAACAATCAAATGGATTTGATCATAGTCCACAACCAACATTTAATTGCACGCCAATACACCAATGCTTTTGATCTGAAAAAAAAAAAAAAAAAACAACTCAGCCCAACTCTCAGAAGCATAACAGAACTGTTGGGAAGTGTGTGCCAAGAACTCGCCAGAGTTCGCCGGGAAGTCGCCGGAAACATGGTCGGACGATCACAGCTGAAACTGGACTGAAAGAGCTGAAGAAAATACTAAGTCCTGATGTGTTTAAGCTGTGAATATTGTGGACCGTCGGATCAGTTCGCGCGTCATCTGATGGTGTGAATTCAAAGATGGAAGATTAAACCTGGAACGTTCGATCTGGCGCCATTATTGATCAACGGATGAGATTCGCTGCAGGGAAGAATTGCTTTAGCAATTCCACAAATGAAATAACTTTTTCTTCTATAGCTCTTATCAGGTGTGGACCGTTGGATTCAATAAACTGATTGGACGGATGATATTGATCGCGAATTAACAACACCTGAAGAAGCTTATATAAATACCAGAAATCTAAGTTCGACGTGCTGACTTTGAGAGTTTGTAACTTTCTCTAGAGTGAGAATTAGAGAGAGTTGTTAACTAGGGTTTTGTAGTTGACACGGAGGGCTGTAAAACTCTAGTTGATGATTAATCGAATCGGAGGCTCTGTTGGTCCGTGGACGTAGGCAAAGTTGCCGAACCACGTTAAAATTGTCGTTCTGTTGTGATTTTACAGTTCGGTTTTGGTTCGATTTTGAGCTGCGATTGCTCGAATTGAGCTGATCGACTTGTGAGAGCGTAATCATTGGTAGGCAAGTCGATTGCAGCTGATTTCTCAGCAAAAACAAAATCAGCCTACTACTTGTGCTATGGGGCGATTCAAAAAATCTCTTTTTTTTGGGATACCTAAATCCTTATCATCGTCTCCAGGGACGGATCTATGTAGGGGCTAGGGGGGGGCCATTGACCCCCCGGCTTATACTAGTTTTATGTATTATTGAATAGAAATGCCATGTAGTCTAGTGGAAACTTAAGGTAGGTTAAGTTCATGTAGGGCAGTGACTTGGGTTTGAACCTTGCCAAGGACGCTGTTTATTTATATTTCTTATTTTAGAAAACTTTCTTTTTACACTTTGACCCCCCTAAACTGTAACTATTGACCCCCCAGTTAAGGAATCCTGGGTCCGTCACTGATCGTCTCCAACTGGCAAAGAGACCATTTTTATATCGATTACTTGTGATTATACTATGGTATGCCGACAAATAATTGGTCTTTGATCTCAAAAACAAGTTGTATGGAGTTTGATTTTCTAACATACATTTTAAATTATTTTAGATCAATGCCTCACTTTCAATGCGTGTCGGTCATTAGGGGGTAATGATTGGTTATCGAAGTCTTTTATTACAGCCAGCTAAAGATGAAGATCTGTGCAATAATGATCATATCGTATCGTATTCAAATGGAATCGCAGTGAAAGACGAAAAGTATACAGTAGCAGTCATTATAAATTAGTTATGCAACAATTGGTCCCATAATAGAATAGCTTTTACATCAATAAATGCGAAAATGCCACTCGATGGGGCTATTAATGGTGGTGCATTTGAATATCAATACTTTCATATCCTCTTTAAATTATTTGAATTATGATGCATGTCGCATATGTTGGTTGCTAGTCCATGCACATAAATCCAACATTTATAGAAGTCAAAATGAATAACAGAAAACTGAATGGCAAAGGGAGTTTAATTAATAGATGAATGTTCACTAAGTTTATATGCATATGACAATATTTGTTTTATTTAATCGATATGCGATTGAATTAAATATCCCAAGTCTCCTTCAATGGAAGACCATCAAACGCCCATCCCATTGGTTCATGATGTCATAAACTGAAGTCGGTACAATCATTCTAAACTAATTGAAAATGAATTATAATTAAGTTGTAGGAATTTACTGTTATGTGTTTAATTTAATCTTACACGCTCATCTCTCGTAGAGGTTCAACATCCATACTACGCCGGCTAGAAATAGTGAAATTAATTATTTAGATTAATAATTTTGGCGATTGAACTTAACTACAGTAGAAACTCTATAAATTAATACAGTTGGGACCGGCTAAATTTATTAATTAAAAGAGTTATTAATATATTACCTTTAAACTTCCCAAACATCAAATAACCTCCAATCTCATATATCCTTAATGAACGTCTAATTAATAAACATTCAATGTCCCAAGTCTATCATAATCCGTATGGTGTTAATGTACATTTAAGTAATATTAATTAATATATCTTCTATATAATACACTATGAGGAAGTTTTTATGGAATTAACAATATATAGTTTATACAAGACCTATAGAAATTATTAAAAGTCTATTATCTTATCATTTTAGAGAATTATTAATTTAGTACGTTATCCCCGAGTCGGGACCGGCCGGAAATATTATATTAAAGAGTTTATTAAATTATCGAGTATTAATTTATAGAGTTTCTACTGTAAACATTAATACCGGTTAGACAGAGGATGAAACCGCGATAGGGTAGCAGAACAGCAGCAGAAGATGATACCGGATCAAGACTGCATACCATAAGTACACAGAAGACCGAGTGCCACGCTGTACATATTCAAATATATTCAAGTGCGGCAATATGAAGGCTTCTGACGATCATTAAATACAAGGCTACCAGCTAGAGCCACTTGAAAGCCAAGCCAAGCCGAATAAGAATAAAGCAAAGGCACAACGCGAACTGCTGCAAGACCGGACAGACCCATTTTGGGTAAAGCTAATAAATGCTCTGTTCGGTACATGAAGAGCTATCTCACAATGAACTTCAACTTCAACCCAACTATAAATAGAAGGGATGCAAGCTGAAGAAACCACTTCACCAACTTTGAAAATCAAGAACGAGAGAATCAACTCAAGCTTTCAAAATCACAAAAGTTTTATCAAGCAAGAATAGAATAGGTGTTGTCATTATTGCACTGAACTGAAACAGTTAGTGAATAATTTTCTCAAGAGACTGTAAAAAGCTCTTGAAAAAGACGGACTATAAAAAGCTATTTAGAGTGGTCTAGGAGTTTAGTTAGCGAAATATAGTTGTGATGGTTATATTGAGTCAGTCTAGTTAAGGAGGTTGCACGACAAGAGTTGTAAACCGAGGCTTCTAGTGTATACCTTCCTTATGGGAAGAATGGGAGAGTAGGAGATTATAGCTCCGAACTTTCAGAAAAACGTTGTTTGTAGCGCAAAATCACACACACACACACACACACCACGTTCACATCCGGTCTTCATCCAAAACCGACTGATTTCTTCCGTACCAGTCAATACACATAAATGTCAAGCACCGATATTGATATTTAAGAGACCAACAAAAATCTAACATAAGATAATCGAGTGTTTATTCACCCCCTCTAAACACCTAATATTACGCAACAAAATATAAATATATAATATTATTATATATTTTATTAGATGAACTTCTAAATTTAAGTTTACATTTTTTGTCAAATTAAGTTTTTTTTAGCAATTTTTTTTTTATATATCCTGATATAACTATAATTAGAACAAATAAAAAACAAAAGATAAAATCGTTATAAATACAGTTATGCTCCTAACGTCTCTATATGGTGTAGCTATAGCTATGTAGTGCCACGCGGCAACATATATTATGTTTACCACCGTGCATGAGAAAGGAAAAACAAAAGCGGCGTTTGCATTTGTTTCATTTCAATTCATGATCTCCGACCAGATGGAGATCGAATTTGGACCGTTGGATCAAAATGGTTAGGTGGATCTTTCTGTTTCTAGTTATTTATGATAGGCTTTGTCCCTACAAACTGTAAACGCAATTATTATGTAAAAAGATTATTTTGGTTCTTAAATTATCAGTGAGATGCTTTCTTACGAATATATGATTCCATTTGTCCGTTTACTTTATAACATTTAATCACTTATTAGTAAAGTATCTTTTAAAAAAAAATATTAAGCCTGATTTTTCCTCCCATTGAAGTAATATAAACATTGATCGATTTGGTCATTTAAAAGTCTTAGTGTGTAATATTAGTAAAGTCAAACATTCACCGTGACAAGTCAACCGCAAATAAAAAAGTTGCATGGAAACGTATTACCATAGGTCCATAATACGCATTGCGCATACAACGTGGGCAATTTTCTTTACAAATATGCATTTTTCCATATCCATTTTTCACGCCAAAATAGTGACTAAGACTTAGACAAAGCATTGAGAATGTCACATGATCAATTTTTCTTGATCGAGCCTTGTTGATAATATATTTTTGAAGTATGATTTATCTGTTTGGCATAAGTTGTACATTATTACGTTAGCCCTCGAGATTTAACTGTCCTAAATGTCAACGAATTAAAGCATATAGATATGTTGGGTGTCGAAACAAATCTCACGTTAGAAGAATGCAGAGCTCCTTGTAAGCTTATATGGACTTGAGTTTGGACTCCGAAAAAATTCCTAACAAAATATATACATTTATTTTTAACATATCATTTCATTTTCTCAATCTAAATATATATTTAAAGTATGAGTTATCTGATTGCCGTAATTTGTCGATTATTACGTTAGCCCTCGAGGTCCACTTGGTCCCAAATGGCACGGGATTAAAAATATATATTTATTTTACACATATCGTTTCTAAATATATAATTGACCATATAACACTTTCAAGAATCCTCCCCAAATAAAAAAATATTGCCCCACTTTACATTGACGATGAGATGTTGTGTTTCCACACACCTTTTCTCTTCTCCAAAACACTATAAATACACACAATCCACGTAAACCTCAAAAATAATTCCACGTTAGATCCCTCTTCAAACCTCAAAAAAAAAACAATGAAGCTCTCAGCTACCACACCCTTATTACGCCCATGCACAAACACCACCACATCATCAACAAAAAATCACACGCACAACATCTCATCCAAGAAAACACATGCGAAGAAACCCTTAAACGAAAACTCAAAAACACACCACCTACCTCACTCTTACAACCTTTGCTATAGTAAGAAACCCTTATTTTCTTCTTCCCCGTCCGAAGAACAACAAATTCATGCCAATTATACCCTAGGCGAAAATTGGATGTACTACCAAGGATTCAAGAATTGGGAAGGCTTGCTCGACCCACTCGACGAAACCCTGAGGTCAGAAATCATACGCTATGGCAACTTCGTCGAGGCAGCGTATCGCTCTTACAACTTCAACCCATCTTCGAACTCTTTCGGTCAGTGTAAGTACGCCAAAGAAACCCTCCTGCCCGAAACTGGCTTTGCCCGAACGGGCTATAAAGTGATCGAAAACCTAACAGCAACTTCGAGCATTAGCCTGCCCGGGTGGGCCCACAAGGGCTGCCCGGCTTGGGCCAAGGCTCAGTCTAGTTGGATAGGGTACGTAGCGGTCAGCGATGACCCTAAGGAGATTAAGAGGTTGGGAAGAAGGGATGTTGTAATAGCCCTTCGTGGGACTGCCACGTGTCTTGAATGGTTGGAGAATTTGAAAGCCACGCTGGCACCCTTGGGCGAGGGTGGCTCGATGGTGGGCTCAGAGGTCGAGCCACCCATGGTTCAGAGTGGGTTCTTGAGCCTTTACACTTCGAGGGATGCTGAGAATGGCTCGAGCCTTCAGTCTCAGGTCAGGAGAGCGCTGGCTGGTGTGATGGAGGAGTACGGCGGGGCCGGCGAGCCCTTGAGCCTGACCATAACGGGCCATTCGCTGGGGGCAGCGTTGGCCACGCTCATGGCTTACGATTTGAAGGAGGAATTTGAAAATTGGCCGTTGTTGGTCACGGTGGTGTCCTTTGCCGGCCCTAGGGTTGGGAACCGTAGATTTGGGGCGGAAATTGACGGCGGCGGCGGCGGAGGGGCGAGAGTTCTGAGGATTGTGAACGCAGACGATGTTGTGACGAAGGTGCCGCCTGGGTTTGTGGGAGGTGGGTGCTATGCCGCCGTGTCGGAGTGGGTTAGCCGGTGGTGGGTGTACGCCGACGTTGGGTGCGAGCTTAGGCTGAGCAGCCGTGAGTCGCCGGAGCTGAGTGGGATAAACGTCGTCGCCTGCCATGAATTGAAGACTTATCTGCATTTGGTGAATGGGTTCGTCAGTTCTAATTGTCCTATTAGGGCTACGGCGAGGAAGATGATGATGATTAATTAATTAATTTTTGTTTTTTGTTGTTGATTAATTAGGCTGACGTAATTAGTTATGAAGTTGTAATGATTAATTAATTAATATTTTATTCGACACCTAGTGATAAATTGATGGCCAAAATGAAGAAATGAATGGTGTGAATAGACGAAATGAAATGATGATTATGAAGTTTGAGATTGTACGGAAGGTTTAATTGGTTATTTAGTGCGTATTAAATATGTCAGAACATTCTTGTTAAGGTAATGATTCTGACATCCTTCTAAGAAGTCTTTTTAACTTTACAAGGAGGTTTTATACCTATTTAGTTGAATGATTAATAATTAAAATTAGGCATTGCATAATATATGTGAAAACTTCAATGGTTGATAATGCTAAAATCAGCAAATTTCGTATTTGTGCCAATTCATCCTTTCATGACAGCAATAGAATTCTAACTTTCAAATGTTTTTTTTTTTTGAAGTGCTTGATCTTTTGCTTTATAGGAGATCGTGAGAATTCGTACCATGACTTTTGATTTGAGTTGTGATAGTTTATAAGATGGTATTTCAACTAAATACTTAATATTCCAATTTTTCCTTATCAATCAAAATTTAACTATATTTATATATTTATATAACCTCTTCAAGTAGAGTGGATCACCGAAAATGATGAAACTTTTATAATAGATTTCTCCAAAAATTGACTTGAGTGCGCAATATGAAGTAATGTTAATTAAGCACTCAAGAGCCCCACTTATGTGGACGGCACTGAATAAAGAATACTAAGGAGAAAAGGTAAATTTTATTTTATATGAGAAAGCAACATCGGACATTATCATTTGAGAAAATTATGTGGAAATGAAATATTTGATAGTGGAATAACATCAGACCACACGATTCCGAGTTCATATCACTTTTAAGTGGCAAATGATATTAGAAAAATGCGATATTTAAAAATAAATAAAATAGTCAAAAACTGTATATTGATGGCATTTACATGTAACGTCGAATCATGGGATCGAATTAGGTAATAGAGCACATCACCGTCCTGGAGTTGGGAGTTTTTACATCATGCTACGTACCAAGAAACAATATATATGCATATGTGATATAAATATATATATATATATATATATATATATATATAACATTTATTTCCATAGAGATTATTTTGTTATCAAACAAGTGACAGAGCAAGAATTATATAAGTAACGCAATTATTGGCGTCTATCTATCTTGAAGTCTTTCAATAAAGCTTACATGTAAATTATTCGTTTGCTCTTCCACGAAGTCTATGAAAAAGAGTATGTATATTGACCTTTTCTCGAATTGTTTTCAAAAAAAAAAAAAATTGACATCTATCGAATATATATAATTTCCGTCGATAAAATCATACTGTAAATATTCGAATCCAAGACTCCAATTAGTGAATGTTATAATAAATAATATTAAGTTTTAGATATTAGTCACAATTAAATATTAAATAAACTATATATCTACGTTCGAATGAAAAATCAACAAACTCAGTCGGTCGGTGGTCATAGTTCAATATCAATAGGTCATTTTCTGGACTTTTCAGTTCACGTGTAAAGTATCTTAAATAATAATGCAATTATATTTTCAGTATCGTATCTCAAATTTGAGGATATAAGTCAGTAGGTAGGTTGTGACATGCAATCATATAGTCCACTAGAAAATTTACATCTTTCATTAGTCTAAAGTCGTTGGGTTAAAAATTGAAATAAAAAAAAATGTATATGTTAGGAGCCGCAAATTGGGATAGTGACGTTTCAGTATTCCACGAAAGAGAATAAACGTCACCTTTTTTATTACATAACTGAAATATTAGTTAGTTTTCAAATGCCCCCCTATTTGAGAACATGCGAATAATAATATAGAAAATGAATTAGTCAAAGAAAAGAGCTTCATCTCGTGATAATTAAGGAATTAGAGAAGGAATAAAACTCGGTCAAAGTGTTAATGACTCTTCAATATATATTATAATGCGTCGTGGATTTATTCCATTGGTTTAGCATCGCATATCAGTCGAAGTGTTGAAAAAATGTGAGCCGCGAGAATTGAAAAATTTGGAAGTAAAATATATAAATTCGGATGATACATTCATACAAAGAATAGTTTTCTTTTGTAAATGTGCATCTTAATAAACATCAGAACGGTTTATATGAAGAAGATGGTTAGAAGACTAATTTTCTTTTTCTTTTTTTCTGGATTACTATTCACCGCAATCTTTTTCCTAGTCACCGCCCCTAAAGGGTTGAAAAAAGACCATTTTGCCCTTTTGAATATTAATTTCTATTTAAAGTCATTTTCCATACAACAGTTTCCATATTGCAATCTACATTCAAATCAGACTCAAACATAACAAAAAAAAACTCAAATCGCAATGGATCGACGACAGGGTAAAGGGACAGGGCAAAGGAAATTGTCTATTTGCACGACTGGAAAGCAAATTCTCGTAAAATTCGTTCGTACGTAGATGAATTATCGAACATCGATCGGATTAGCTTGGAAAATTCAGCCCCACCGGCCGAAACATAATTTCGGCCGCACCATGTGGGGGCCGAAAATAAATTTCGGCCCTGCAGAGGAGGGCCGAAATTATTGTTCGGCCCGTCCTGTGCCGAAATTATGTTTCGGCCGGAGCTGTTCCGGCCGAATTTTGTTTTGGCCGGAGCAGCACCGGCCGAAATCTGATTTCGGCCCACTCATGCAGAGCCGAAATCTCACTTCGGCCGCCTCTAAAAAGGGCCGAAATTTCGGTTTGGCTGCTTAATTTTTTTGTTATTATTATTTTTGTTTATAATTATTTTGTAATATTATTATTTTTTTGTTATTATTTTGTAATATTAATATTTTTTGTTGTTATTATTTTGTAATATTAATATTTTTTGTTGTTATTATTTTGTATTATTAATTTTTTGTTATTAATTGTTTTGTTATAATTATTTTGTAATATTTTTTTGGGGGGTTGTGAATGTGCCCAAATTGGAGGGAATATTAAGTTGAGAGACATGAGCTTTATTTTTGGCTTGTGAAAGTGAATTAATTGTAGAGAGTTTAAAGTGACGAGTTGTTGTCCCACATTGAAAAAACAACATGGTTTCACCCACCTTATATGTAGGTGTGAATTATTAGTTTAAATTAAATAGCTAATATTATGCCATATGTAAGTCGCTCGAGTGCGCACGCAGGGGGTGCAAATCAGGCCGACTTGTGTGCGAGCGCGCGACGCGCGCACACGAATGCCGGGCCGAGAATAGTGAGCCTGACCAACCCCGGTTTGCTCCGGTTTTAACTATAAAAATACGATCGAACGAAATTTTCGGCCGAGCTGTGTGCTGGCCCGCGCACTGCAGGATCGAAAATATCGATCGATCGGTCCTAAAATGTTAAATCGAATTTTTTTTCGTATCTATCGATCGTTCGAATTTATTTGTATATGTAGTTTTCAGTATTTCGTACCAGAATTATATATTTAGTTAGTTTATTCTTTTTAAATTAATTCAAATATCATAAGGGCAAAAATGTCTTTTTCAAGCCCTTTAGGGGGCGGTAACAAGTAAAAAGGGGGCGGTGAATAGTAATTCTTTTTTTTTTTAATTTGGCTAATTTAGAATTATTATATTTAAGTTAATGTAATAAACAGTGTAATGTTATTCTATTATAGTGTGACGTTGCGCTAGAAATCAAAATCACGAAAACGTTTATGCACATTACTATTACTATATGAGAATTTTGGTTATACGTTGTTTATTTAAAAAATAAAATAAAAAAAGCTTGTACTTTGTAATGCTTTAGAAAGTATGAGGTTTTGGTTTGGACTTTTATCAACTTTAGAGCATCTCCAACCCGCGGCATTGATATACAGTTAATTCTGTACAATATTACAGCTGTTACAGTGCTTTTTCTCCAATCCTTAAACTCAATTTTCTACACTAATTTCCAATCCAACCCATCAACTCTATTTTCTACTCTGAAAATCAAATTCCTATATTAAACTTGATAATTATAATAATTAAAAAGTCAATAAATTATAATAACTAATATTTAAAATTAACTAAATTATAAACTTTGCATATTATTTAATTATAATTTTATTGAAGTAGATCGAAAATATATATAAATAACAGGAAGCTAATATTTTTTTTACTTTTATTATTATAAGAATATCAAATATTTAAATATAATTAAAATATTTTTTATTAAATAAATTATAAATAAATAGAAAGTACAAAACCACAATTTTTGTGTTGAAAATTGTGCGTACTCTACATCTAGGGATCTCTGCTAATCAACACAATATTAGTGTTAGATATAAAGTTTCATTGGAGTAAAGACGTCCTTTATTTTTGTGCTTTACCCAAAAATGAAGTATAGTTGGAGATGCTCTTACCTTGTACTTATTTAGTGGCAAGTTGTTACATAATCGTAGATCCAAAGACCTTATCTGATAAGCCCACTTGATTTAAGACATAATGAAATAAAATAAATGCCCAATAATTCCTTAGCCGGACTTCAAAATAGGTTTTACCCAGGAAAATGAAATAAATCAAATATATAATATTAGCTTTCAAAGATTGGAAAGTTGATTTTAATGTACAACTTTGTGACATGAAACTATAGATAAACCAATTTGTCAAAGAACCCAATTTGGAAATCCTCATGTCAACGTTTGACCAAATTGGGGAAAATAAAAACAATTTCATATAGTGAATTGTCTTTTAAGGTGCATTGGATGTATGTAACTATGTTTTTAGAACTATATAAAATGAATAAAATACATACAACTAATGTCGGCTGGCAAATAAATATATGAGCTATTAAAACAATCGCTGACCTTAATGCGAACTACAACCCAAAAAATATTTTTTCATGATTCTTTTGGAGTTGAAACCTCATACATAGTAAAGAATGAGTTGACAAATACGTAAAAGCAATGTTGGAAAATATTATCAAATACATATTTTCTTTCAAACTTTAGAATACACGCGTAAGTAGTTAGCCCAATTTAATTAGTCAGATAAATCTTAGTCAACACAGTGAAGGATTCTCACTCAATTCATTCGAACAATAACTAGGTGAAGTTGTTTAATTCACTCAATCAAATTGGCACTTCATTGAATTAAATGAAGTTCAACAATTCGCATTAAAATCCCTATAATAATCGCTTCATTTACGTAATTCGTTTATTACGATGATATCCTTATGTGTGTATATATATCCCAATCGAATTAGAATGAAGTTGCGTGGGCCACAAATAAAGAGTATATTATATAGTTAGATAAAAGAAGCCAATGGTAGTCATGAAAATAAAAGGGCAACACCCATCTCGAAACTTAATTAGGTCATCATTACATAATAAAAATGCTGGTAAAGACATAAACCAGCACTAAATTTTAGCATTTTTCTAATGTTCAATATTCCTTATTTTTCGAGACTTAATCTCACCATTCGCATCGCCCACGAAAACATGCTTATTCTTACGCCCTCGTAATTTCTTCATCATCTTCTCGACTTTCTTGGCGTAATTTCTTTCCTTCATTTCGTCAATTTCTCCGTGCTTAAGATTATACGATTATTACGAAAAGTGTACGATTCATCTAATGCATTGGGCAAGGGCGGTTTTACTACGTCTTTTTTATCGCTAACTCTGAAATTGGGGTCGTTATCGAAGGGAAGATTATTAGGGCTAAGATGAAAATGCAAATGTACTTGGCATACATGATTTAGGACAAAGTTTTTGAGTATGTTATGAATTTTTTTTGTAATGAAGTTGGTTTTTATGGCGTGGCTTGAATTAAAGGGTTGGGTGAAATTTGAAGGTATCATGCAATTAATATTTACTATTGTTGAGCAATGCATGTGAATTAAGCGAGTCTCTTTGCATCGGCAATCTATATGTGTGATGTTGCATGTGCTTAGGACATATTTTAAATAGCGTCTATATATATATGTATATATTGCAATAAGTGATTTTCCATGTGTTGGGGCTAATCAAGAAAGTAAATCTTTGAGCAAGATTTTTGTTATTTGTCTTTTTCCTCAATCACGAAAAATCTTCGTTTAATCGGATATGAGAACATTCTATTGGGCTCTTTGGCGTTTAAGGAATTAGATGGACCTCACTCAAATCTCATATGTTGGTATATACGAATTAAAATAAAATTTCCTAAATATATACTTAAACAACATTATAACCAGCTCATTGTTAGTTATTATCAAAGCTTGGCAACTAATGTCACTAATATTTTCACACTTAAATTTGAATTATAATATCTCGTATTAATTGTAAGAAAAGAATTTACAAAAAGTAAAACTGTAAAATTAAGAATATAAACATTTTGCGGTGGGTGAAATTTCTTTCAGTTTAATATTAATTTTTAATGAATCTTAATCGCCAGAACAACTTATGACGATTTAATACCAGATTTGCGGATTATAAGAGCAGGGCTGTCAGTTCGGTACGAACCGAACCGAACCGACGGTTTGGCTATCTCTTAAACCGAATACCGAACCGATGGGGGAATGTTTACTAGGCAGGGTTGACTGTGAACTCATGAGTTTCTCTTTGAGATGGTATGGAAAATGAAGACTCCAACTACCGCAGCTAAATGCAACATTGTCAATGGATCAATATTGTACAAGTTGAACCAGAAGCTAAGGAAGTAGAAGAAGCTGAGGCGAGAAACGGACGCCCACAGATTTCAGAACTACTTTCTAAAATTGCAGATAAATAATCATTTACGACAAGCTACGAATACAACTGGAGCAAATGGTGCTGAACGCAGAAAGGTATCGCCTTTTACCCCTATTAAGGGAAAATCTTGCCCTAGCCCAACCAGTACTGAAAGTTCACACGAACCAAATGACGAAGGAGAGCGATTTCGAGATAGGTGAGACAAAATACCTCAATCTTCAACCTTTTCGCCAGAACGCAGGAGCTCAGCGGCGGCCTAGCCAATTCGAAATCCTTGGTTTTGAGCTTGCAAGTCGGATCGGCCATCCAATGTATCTGAAGAAATCCTCAGGTTCAGCTCTTGAAGAAATCACCGGTGGCTCTTTCCCTCAATGTATCTGAAGCAGAAGAAAAAGGGAAGGTTTTTTGGTTAAATCATCACAGCAAAGGAACTATCTTTCCAAGAAATCAAGCCATAACTCGGTACAATGGTTGGATAACTGCCTTGACAGTGCGAGCGCATGTTATGAGCCATGATCCTTGGGGACAAGGATCCATTCAACGAGGGGCTATTGTCATGAACAAGGTTGGAGCTGATTCAGTTGAGGAAGGAGGAGTTGTTGTCCTTTGGGGGCCGAAGAAGAAGAGAGCAAAGTCGAAAAGTGTGGAAGCAATTTATTGAAGATGGGCTAGGCTAAGCATAAATTACAGTTGGATCAAATTCCTATTTTAGTTAAATTAAATGGGATAAGCCCATATGTGTTAAGACTATTATATAAGAAACACTATGATAGCAAATGAAAATCAATCAGAAAGTTAAATCTATTTCTCTAATCATCTTCTTCATCTCTTCTAATCTCACCTCAACAATTCTTTCTTCTCAACTCTTTCTATGTTTCTCCTTCTTTCACACCTTCTTCTAATCTTCATACAATTATAAATCGATCAATATCGTTACACCGTGGATTGAAATCCAGGTACAATTGATCGCCCAAAATTAGTCGCAGCGATACAATTGGTATTAGGTAATGGAAGCGGAGAAACGACTCTTTCTTTCGACGCTTGTGCTACTCATGTTGCATTCTCTTTGTGTCCGCAAGCTGTTTGTTAAAATGTTCCATTGAGATTTCTCAGATTTTGTTCATGTCGTTGGAGTCTGATGCCTAATTATGAGGGTTCGTTCTTCCTTGAGGGTTTTAATTAGTGCGATAATTGTTCTTTGGAGTTTGATTGTTACTGCAACTGCTTTCTACTCCATAGCTGGAAATGCAATAATAGCCTTGAATTTTTTGTATTCAACTCTTAACAGCAGAAAAAACAAAAAAAAAATCGCATCTTTGCTGCAGTAGTAAGTAATTCATGGACCGTTGGGCAGGAATTCTGAAAATCAAGCTTCATCCAAATAGCACCAATTTCTACAGAATCGCAGCGTCTCTCAAGCTCTCATCTTCCGAAACAAAAAGCTTCTGCGTAAGTCGTAATCGAACGGCATCATTTTTTTCCTCGAATGAAACGAAATCCAATATACGTATGTTCTTTTTCTTATATCTTTTAGGTTCCTTCTGGAAATGCAATATTCTTCACGGGCGATAGAGTGGAAGGAACGGGAAATCCCATGATCGATAAGTTATTCGTTCCCCTGAAAATCGCCGAGATTTTGGTTTCGAAATATGGGCCATCGATTAATGCCTTCGTCGTCGAGGCGCCTTTTTTTAATGGACCTTTTGCAGTTTATGAGGATTTAATCCCTTCTGTGAATGAGTATGGAGAGCCCAAATCTTACGATGCAAGTGGATTTCCTGCCTCTACGTCATTAGTACTTCTTCTGTCTAAATTTCTTTCCGAGGTACGACTTGCCAAGTACGACCATTATTCTTATTAAGAAATGTTCGAATTAGATATCATCATCAAGTTCAACATGATATCATAATTAACCTATGTTACATTACACTATTCGTCTCATCTTTGTGGTTAGTTTTTGCTCAGCTTAAGGGTTGGTGCTTATTTATTGCGTGATGTTTCAAATTCGCATATATAGTTGGATTCGATCTGTTTTCTTTTTTTTTTTTAAGGCGAAAGATATAATTTCGGGGAAGCAAAGCGTAGAACAAAATCAGCGTGGAACTTCCTCGGAGTCGTTCTTACACCATCCAAGAACGGCCATCCTCGGGTTTAGCAAAGGCGGTACGGTGCTCAATCAGCTTCTAACGGAGTTTTCTATGTCAGAAATTCAAATCGCAAATCAAGAAAACAAGAGCGCGACGAATGTGGCAAAGGTGTGTTTCTTTTCTGAGATGTGATATAAATCCACATTAATAAATAGCTCCTATCATATCACAACTATGATCACTTGAAGTTAAAAACATTGGGTTGATACAACTTTTCGACCGCAATTTAACGAGTTGCAATTTTAGGGCACTAACTTTCAAAATTTAAGCGAGGACAGCTACCTTCAACTGCACGCAACATCACCTCTTCTGTACCATGGGGCTCCCAGTTGGCTTCAAGATGGACTGCCACGTCTTACAGAATAAGATACGTGGAGTCCAATTGGCCATTGTTGACCTCCTTAAATTGCTTCGATTTTTAAAGTCAGTGTCCTAAAATTGCAACTCCTCAAGTTGGGTATCTTGATAGTGTCACCCCTCTTAATTTACAGGACTTAAAAAAAAATATCTAAGCAACAGCGATACTAATAAATCGACGAATTGAACTGTGTAACCCAAACAGAGCCCAGAAGAAGACTATACAATAGTTCCCACCTCGAGAGAGAGCTTATTCAACACCATAACCGAAGTTCATTACGTAGACGTCGGTTTGAACACTGAAGGGGCTTATCTAACCGATAAAGACTCGATTGACAGACTCTCCGAGCGGCTCAGTAAGAGATCTTCGGGCATGAGGTTTCTCTTCCATGGAACGCCGAGACAGTGGTGCGATCAAAGGAGGACGTGGATACGTAGGGAAAAGGATGATATGGTTGGCCTTTTGAAGAACATAGCTCGGCGTAATATCGGTAAGGTGAAGATTCGTGAGAGAATGTACTTTCCCGGTAAAGTTCCTGATCTTCAGATGCACTTTGAGATCATTGAGGTTATGGATGTTGATAACTAACTGAGTTTGGTGTTGTTTTTAATGTAAAGTTTATGTCATCTTCATTTAGAAATAATCTTAAACTAACCCAGGTTGGTTCTGAAAAATGTAGTCTTTAGTACTTCTAAAAACAACTGAACCTTAAACTAGTAAATTTTTCTAACCAGTTAGAAATTTTGGTAGCAAAACTAGAACAAACCAAAGAATCAAACCAACTTCACAATCCAAAACAACAAAAAATCAACACAAATCCAAATAGTTATCTCCCAATATAAACTATTATTTCCATGAATCACTTCTCCACAATAACTCTTTTTTTTTGTTTTTACGAAAATTTATTTACCTCCCCTTTTACTACTACCCCTTCCCCGTGTCCTCTTGCTTCTCGGGCCCGTGAGCTTAGCAACCGACCCTACTTTTTTCGGCTTTTGGTCGTCCAAATTCGCATCGCACTCCATTTGAGTCGACGACGAATTTCTAATGACCGTTTCGCCCCTAATCTCCAAAGGCCTTAGCACTTGTGCTTGGCGAGCTTCAACATCCTCGGTCTCTTCTTTCACTCCTCGTCTACCTATAATATCTCCGCCTCCCTAAATAGTAAAATTCCAAATTTAAAAAAAAATTCTTTATCTACTCATTAAGTAAGCTGAGTCCAAAAGGGACCCACATTGCATCTTACGCCGGGAGGAACCATGTTTTCGTGAGCCTCAGCTTCGTCTTCGGGGGCAAGATTGTCATTTAGAGAGTATTCGGAGATGAGCTGAGCGGTGATGTACGTACCGATGGATGATGGGCCGAGAAACGTACAAAAACTATCACCGAATATCTTTTCAATTCTGCCCTTCATCTCCGCGGATTTCGACTGTATATCCAAAATCTTTTGTATCGTATGTTCTAATGAATTGTCGCCGTTTTGAAACTCCTTGTGGAGTTGTTCGCTGGAAACCCCAGATTCTTCTTCTTTGATGTACTTCGGTGCTGCTTTTCGAGTGTTTAGAGAGAAAGAGAATTAAGATCCATCAAGAATCAGAGAGAGGGAGTAAATATTTCAAACTCTCACCTGAGACCTGAAATGGAGGCAGATTCTTTCGTCCGCTATCTGCAAAAAAAGGATAAGAAATTCCAAACCTCAGTTAAAGTCTGGGCAAAAAGCAAAGATCAGAAGCTCCAAAAATAAAAGATAAAGAATTTACGTACTCGTACTGTAATACGAAAAGAGGTTGTGCTGCGACATATACTTTGCAAAATCCTCCGCAGATTCGTCCCTCTTTCTCTTCTTCCTCCTTAGGACATGATTTGCATCTTTCACGCGAGAAAATGGAATCTCCCTCGCAGTAGTATTACCGTTTCCGAACTGGGACCTATCTAAACGAATCTGCTTAAGCTTATTACAATCTTCGAGCTTTCTGTCATAACCCTCGGCGAGGGCATTCAGCATCTGCATTTGCAGCTCGGCCCACTTCAGTCGCCATTCCACGCTGTGTATACGTGACTTCCACTGACTCGACACCTTTTTCCTCTTCGTTCTAATGTTGGAAAAAAGCCATAAGCACAACAGATGCTCACAGTATATAGAAGAAGTTGATCCATCAAATAAATAGAAAAGTAAAACATATTACCTCATCCTAGATAAGTCGGCGAATCTGTTGAACTCTGACACAATTGACTCACTATTTCCACGTAGGGTTGAAGTAGCTTCAGATTCGCCGAAAGCGTCTGAGAGCTCATCCCTAGAATAGGCGGAGGAACTAAAAGAACTCGAGCTTTCTGTAGTTGCAATGGGCTCTGCTTCGATCAGACGATAGCCCGCTATTCTAGGACCACCTAAGATGTCCACGTCAGCAACTCCGCCGGGATTTTCGATGGCTTCCTTAGTTTGCTCGACTAAGTTGGCTATAGGCTTCATGGGCTTGTCTCCAATTTCCCTCGGGAAAATGGTACCTTTTAAGGGAGCTGCGGTGTCCTTGTTCCCTGTTGATGCGTCGTTTCTCAGATTCGTTTGGGCAATGGTGGATTTTTTTTCGGCATGTTCTTTAACTGAGGTGGGATTATTTTTCATGGCAATATTCTGTTTGAGGGCCCCATCGTTTTGCTCGGGGAACTTTGCTGTGAATGGCATGAGCATTTCTTCGAGCTCCTTTTCGTACATTCCACCCGCCATCACGAGTGTTTATGTCTGAGATTTGATTTCCTTCTACGAGTATAATTCCTATTGCAAAAGGGCAAGATGAACTCAATTTATGTAACATCAAGCATTAGACGTGAAATAAGAACAAAAATGTTATTCATAGAACAAGAAAGTGGTATAAGCATCAGTAATGTATAAAGATTTATTCAAGCAAAGAATGTCTGAGAATCACATGAATGTAATCCCACTATATTCATCCAATGAAATATGCTACAGCGTAAAGAAATACACTGTTCTAATTCCAGCAAGAAATGTCACATACACATAATCATCGCGCGCATAAAATGCAATTTTAAGATCTGTTTGAAGCATATGAATGTACTAAATGGGGGCATAAGGTCATGAGGGCGGAGCATCAAAAGGATCGAAAACATCAAATACACCATTATACATATCTAATAACATGCCAAGCAAATACACAGATGCGTTCCTATGAGCGCAAAAGATGCTTGATCTCACATATGTTGCTGTGCCTTTAATTACGCATAAGAATGTTGCTTTCTTGTACGACGTGAATTGAAAACGAAGAAGGAACAGATACAAACGAATTCGATTCGAATTGATAAAGATGAAGGCAAATCAGAAACCATGAACATCATCGGTACAAGAAAGCAACACAAAACTCAATAAACATTTATATATTCAGATGACAATTGGACTTTTAGAAGAAAAAACAAACACCCACATGAGAAAATTCGCAATTAACCACTGCTGGTTCGCAAACCGCCTATGGTAGATACAATCAAAATCCTCAAAACTGAAGGGAGCGAGTGAATAAATTGAATACCAACAAGGCGCTGGATTTCATAACCAACAAAACAGTCCAATTTTGCAAAAACAGAAAAAGGGGGAAGAATCGGGCTACAAAAATGGTGAAAATAGTAAAGACTACTTCACCACCAAGCTTGCGTCGGCGACGAATGTGTGGTTGTGCGAATCAAAACGCAGAATCGTTCGCTGCGCTTCCGACGATTTTTGGGTCCTAAAAATATGTGATCTTCATATCATCGAAGAAAAGAGAGCATTGTCCTGTTTTGATAGTGTGTATCTGAGCTGTTGGTCAAACTGTTATATGATTTGCCTTTATTTTCGTTACCTTTAATATTTCCTTTTCTTTTTGTAAAATGAAATTATTATTGTTAAATTAAAATACGAGGATTTTCTTTTTGTAAAATGAAATTATTTTCAGTCACTATTTGGTATTTTTAATTAAATAAGTAAAAAAACAATCATTAACAAAATAAACAGGAAAGCAAAAGCATTAATCTGGGATTTATTGTCCGAGCTGGCGCGTGCGCCTTAGGTGGAGTAACTCGTAATCCCAAAATACGAGTTGCGTAACTCGTAATATGGGATTACGAGTCAGATCTGATTTTGAATAAAACCCTAGCGGCGACGACGAGGAAGCAGACGACGAAGACGAAGCCGACGAAGAAGACACCCACGCCACCCGTGCCTCCACGCCGCCACGTACCCCACTCCGTTGCTGCCCCAGCCAGTGTTTTAAAACGCGCAAAGCGCAACTCGTCATGTTTCAGTTTAGATAGCGCGTACCGTAATTTAGCGTAGCGTATTGCGTGAGTATTTCAGACATCCACTTATTACGTTAAGAAAAAAAATTTATAACAAATATTAATCATAAACACATTATTCATTAAGCTTTATATAAAATTTGGGTCATTAATATATGTAAAATATAATAGTATATATTCGAAATAATAAAAACATACATAAAAATATATTAAATAGTTCATGTAGACAAGATTTTAATAGAATTTTTAAGTCTACTTTCACTCTCATCCGTTGTCCAACATTAAAAATTAAGATAAAACTAATAAAATTGAAACCATAAACTTAAAAAATGTCTTATTTAGAAAATAATTCTTTATGGATACCGAAAAATATAAGATATGCATGTAATTTTGATCGTTGTTAAACAAAGAATAAAATAGATAAATTTTTATTTATTTTTATCAGATAGATTACATTAAATAATAGCCTTTTATTTATTGGTGGAAGTAATTTAAAACTTTAGAAAAGTAAAATATAGTCAAATCCTAAGACATGCCACGTCCAATCTCTGTTCGGTACTGCATAATATTTCTGTCTCTCTGTTCCGAACGCTTTTTCTCATGCGCGTCGTAGCATTGTAAGAAAAAATAACGCTAACGCGCGCATTAGAGCGCGCGATGCTACTCTTTTTTAAACACTGGCCCCAGCCACGATGCGACCCGCCCAGCCGCCACGCCGCGCTCCACTACTCCGCCGTGACTCCTTCCCCGGCACCCGGAGACGCTGCCTCGCCGCCCCGCCGCGACCCGTTGCCCCGCCGCGCCACACTGCCCGTCCGCTCTGCCCCGCTTGCCCGCCACGACTTGCCGGCCCGCTGCCCCGCCCTGCCATGCTGCCAGCCACCTCGAGACGCTGCCCCGCCTCCCCGAGATGCTGCCCCGCCGCAACCGTTGCCCCCGCCTGCGACGATGCCCGCTGCGACCCGCCGCCCAGACGATGTCATACGCGCGATTAGTTCGGGTACCTCGCTACAATCCGAAATACCATTATTTGCGTCAATTTCATTATTATCAAATGCTTTTTATTGATTTTTGATTTTATTTGTTTTTTTTAAATGTAGAATGGGTTTCGATTCTACTTACGGGCCTATTGATAGTTCGGTATTGACGATGCATCAAATCACCGTAGTATGAATTTGTTATTAGATGAGACAACGATAGATAGAACTATGATTAGGTTCTTAGAGAATGTAGTGTGGGGTAGAGATGGCAATGGGGCGGGTCCGGACCCGGACCCGCCTTGGACCCGCCCCGAAATAACCGGGTTTTACCCGATATTCCGGGTCTCGGGGCGGGTCCCGGGTCTCAAAAGAAGAAACCCGGCCGGGTCCGGGGCGGGTCTCGGGTCTGGCAAACCCCGCCCCGAGACCCGGCCCGAAACCCGCCCCGGAAATATATATGTTATAATTCAATTCGTAAGTATGTATTATATAGAATTATTGCTAATATTATGAATAGAAAATCTGTTGGTGTTATGGTAGAGGCTTGGTATTATAAATGTAAGGTCGCGGGTTCGAGTCTCAAACACTACATTTATCCATTTTATCTTTTAAAAAATAAAAAAAGAAAAGAAAATAAATAAAAAATCAGTATAACTGGATATGGCGGGTTGGACCCGCCCCGCTCGGGTCTGACCTGGGGCGGGGCGGGTCTAGACCCGAAGCGGGGCGGGGCGGGTCCGGGGAAAAGTAATCGGGGCGGGTCTCTGGTCCGGCAAAACCCGCCCCATACCCGCCCCATTGCCATGCCTAGTGTGGGGTACGAGAGCAGCACCGAAAATCTTATACGGTCGCATATTAGGGAAGTTGAACGATATGGGTATATACAGCGTCTACAGCTGTATGTCGCAGAGGGCCGACCCTCATTTGATTACAGCATTGGTAGAGCGTTGGAGGAAAGAGACCCATACATTTCATTTTTTTGTTGGGCAGGCGACCGTCACTTTACAGGACGTAGGTATTTTGTGGGGTTTGATGGTAGTTGTGTCTCCGGTGTGATCGTTTCGAGGACGATCACACAGTGGATGGACCAGTGTGAGCGGTTGCTAGGTTTTAGACCGCCTGCTGATAAAATTAGGGGGTCATCGCTATCGATGAAGTCGTTAGCGAGTTGGTTGTTGGACCATCCAATAACGGATGATAATGATGAGGAATAGGTCGAATGTTCAGCACGGGGTTAAGCGATGCTGCTCTTCGATGCGGTGATGTTCCCCGATTGTAGCGTCAGCACCGTATCATTGACTTACCTTCAGTTGTTGGAGGATATTGAGGAGGTGAGCACATTTAATTGGGGGTAGTGCGGTGCTGGCATTCCTATACAGAGAGCTCTGTTCGGCAATCAAGCCGAGAAAGCTAATATGGTTGTATCATATAGAAAATTTGATTAAATGTATAGTTATTTTAAACATTTATTTATAACAAGTGATTTGTTTTAGGCATGGGCATATGTGAGGATTTTGCTATTTCAGCTAGTACGGGGTGTTAATCGTATCACGATGGAGCCCCGAACAGTCGACGAGATAGTCTTACCGGCTCCGCCACATGTTGCGAGGTATGGTCGTTCTTCCATAAGTTGCGATTTTTTTCCTTACATTTATAATTGTTGTTTAAATATTTGACATGTGGAATCATCTGGCGCATCGTCGTCGTCGTTCAGCGGAGTGGTATCATCTGGCGCATCGTCGTCGTCGTTCTCGTCGTCCTCATTGGGATTGGGTAACTCGGACAGTGGATCCTCATCGTCCGCTTCCGAATCACTAACATCAACTTCTTTCTCTGATTCTGGTACGAAATCTGGCTCCGATTCTGACACGGAATCCGGCATATTGAATGGAGCACCAATCATCGGCATCTCCAAAGAAACATTACTGAACCCTGCCGTAACTGAGACAATGTCGGGAAAATCCGGACAGATGTAACTCGAAGAACCAACTTCAAAATTCCGATGAGGCTCTTCGTTCAAATCAAAGTTTGAATTTTCAACTATTTTAACAAAAATCTCAACACAATTGTTCTCTGAATCGGGATGTATGAAAAATTGTAATTTGTTGTCGTTGGAGATTTGAAAAAGCTGATGAAAGCGGCGGGAATGTTGAAAGTATTCATTTTTTGCATGGATAATCAACGAACAACGAGTGCTATCAGTACCTGTAATTTCGAACAACAACGAAATAAACTCGGAAAAACTGGTGTTGCTACGAATTCGCCTATACTCAACAGGGCGGTTACTATATTTGATGGTAGAATCAGATGATTGAATTATTTCGTCGACGAAATATACTATGACTTGTACGCGACTCGACACCATTGTTTGAGTTATTAAAAGAAATCGACAAGGGCTATAGTGATATGAGTTAGGTAAGTCCATGAGTGTATATATAGAAACTTAACTCGTAATGTGGTGATATAGAAACTTAACTCGTATATATGAGTTAGGTAACACCGGTGTACGAGTTACGTGAATTATTGAAATAATTCAAGTAACTCGTATCATCAGTTTACGAGTTACGTGAATTATTGTAATAATTCACGTAACTCGTATCCCCATATTACGAGTTAACAAACTTAGGCAACATAGTAACAGAAACGTATATACTAGTAACAGATCCTGATAATTTTAATTTAGTAATAGTTGTTCATCACCTCAATTGACGAAAGTCCGAATCAATTCACTAGCATCTGGATTTATGCTTAATGTCGATGTCTTTCATACCACATGCATTACACCACTTACGGTTTGAGAGTTAACAAGGAAACACAACTCGAGTAACAGAACATAGTCAAAATAACAATTTAATATGTAAAGCTTTACTTTATGATTTTCAAAGTTTATACTGCAAACGCGCAACATTCACTAAAATATATGAAGTTTTAGATAAAAATATATTAATTTAGTTATGATTTTAATCACATACCCTAATTCACAAACTATAATAGTTCTGGTAATATATAAACATATAACTGGTAACTGTTTACACATATCAGGTAACAGATAATCTATGCTTGATTTTATTTACTCTCCCGCCCAAAATTCATCTCATTCTGGTTTTCCCACCCGAAATTTCACGGAAAATTTAGTAACAAATTTAGGCAACATAGTAACAGAAACGTATATACTAGTAGCAGATCTTGATAATTTTAAAGTAACAGCAGTTCATCACCTCAATTGACGAACGTCCGCATCAATTCACTAACATCTGGATTTCTGCTTAATGACGATGTCTTTCATACCACATGCATTACACCACTTACGTTTTGGGATTTAACAATTGACATATAAGTTCGGATATAATGGCGTAGCAAAAAAATACCGAAATTATCTGGTCGATCGTATTTTCGCGAAATTAAATGATGACATCGAACGAACGACCAAACAAGGTGCCGCACTGAGCTGCCCATACTATGGGTACTTCGAATTTATACATATTACATGTAATCGTTGCCAAAAATGGCTTTAATTTCATCTTATTTTCGCAAATTAGAACCCTACACATGGTAACAGTTAATTGTACTTTAATAACGGTTTTGATACACCTAGTAACGGTTTTGATACTCCAAGTAACAGATTTGATACTCCGAGTAACAGTTTAACACAGTAAAAATATACCCAAATTATTGGGGTCGCCCGTATTTTCGCGAAATTAAAAGGTGAACGTCGTAGGAACGAGCAAAACATGTGCCGCACCGAGCTGCTCATACTATGGGTACTTCGAATTTATACATATTAGATGTAATCTTTGCCAAAACGGCTTTGAATTAATCTTATTTTCGCAATTTAGAACCCTACACATGGTAACAATTAATTGCATTTTAATAACGGTTCTGATACACCTAGTAACGGTTTTGATACTCCGAGTAACAGATTTGCAGTTTTGACACAGTAAAAATATACCCAAATTATTGGGGTCGACCATATTTTCACGAAATTAAAAGATGGACGTCGGACGAACGACCAAACAATGTGCCACACCGAGCTACCCATATTATGGGTACTTCGAATTTATACATATTAGATGTAATCGTTGCCAAAAACGGCTTTCAATTTCATCTTATTTTCGCAAATTAGAACCCTAAATAGAAAAATAAAATTCATTACAAATCTTACATCTTGCGCGTTAATGCCACAATATATCCTACCTTGCACGCCGAAATTGGTTGGTTAATGGGCATTCGAATTTTCGGATTTCGATTTACTATAAAAAAGATTCATAAAATAAATATTCTATGTCGATAACAATTTTCTGCATCATAATAACAGATAAGGGATGGAGAATAACAGTTCACCAGGCGTTTATAACAATATAGTCTAACAGCATAACAGAAAGTCGCCGGAAAATAACTCTTATTTCAGTATGTTAGGAAGGGTATTTTCGTCAATACATATTTTTAAGCCTTATCTCTGCCATTTTCGAAAAAGTTGGTCATTAAGCTAATAGGGATTCTGACAGGGATTGAACAGTTTAAAAACTTACTGACTATGGACTGAATAGAAATTTTCGCTTGTTTTTATGCTTTTACGCGTCGACATAGCCTATTATTGTCGAGAATTCGTACATTAGTTTAATCAAATCCTGCACGACATTATATTATTATATATGCTTTAATCAGATTACAAATCGTTTAATCTTTCAATTTTGATAATATTATATGTAATAGCCATTTTAAAGACTCCGATTAATAAGTGGGTTGGCAGTTTTATGACAACAAATTTTGAAATTGTAGTTTTGAGGACTCCTGTTTACTTTTGCTAGTATTTTCAGCATACTCTATGTGTGTGCAAAAATATAAAATTAATTATTACTGGATGAATTATATACTAAAAATTGAATGAGGTGATTATTATGAGTTTTAAAGCTACGCGGTTTAATAAGTTTTTTAATAATTTATATACTAAAATAGAATGGGGTAGTAATTATGATTTAATAGTTTTTATTTTTTAATAGTAATTAAAGTAGAAAAATTTTGATTGATTAATTTTGACAGACTGATTTATAGTTTTTATTCCTTTATGCTCTTTATATAAGAGTATATGGTAGTGAATTTCAAACTTTGAAGCAATTCTAGGACAAAAATAAGTAAAACGTAAGCAATTTAAGAACAATGTGTTTCAAACTTCGGCATTAATCTGTCCTCAAATTACTTCAATACGTCAATGTTAAATGTTGTCAAATGGTTAAAATTTTAAAACTTAATGAACTAATGTCGTGACCCCTTATTTTAGATGTCCTCGTACCACGAACCACACTAACGAACCAAAGAAAATATTATAAATTCTTCCTACCCACTAAAATCTTATATATATCCCCTTTCTTCACTACACTCTTTTGCCTCTCTTACACTTAGAAAAGAACAACCCTTGCCATGGAAGCAAAAAACCATCTTCAAGAATCCTAAATTCATGAAAGACTTGTCACTCCACACAACAAAAACCATAACGCATTGACCCACGAAAGAAACCGCCAAGAAATCCAAAAAAATCCCGAAACGCACCCACTTACCGAGGCGTGAGGAAGAGAAATCGGGAAAATGGGTTTGTGAAGTTCGCGAGCCCAAGAAAAAGTAGACGATATGGCTCGGGACCTACGAAAGGCCCGAGATGGCAGCCCGGGCCCACGACGTGGCGGCTCTCGCCATCAAGGGCCCGTCGGCCCGCCTCAATTTCCCACACTTGGCCCGCGAGCTGCCCCGGCCCGCCTCGAGCTCGGCTAAGGACATACAGGACGCCGCGGCTCGGGCGGCTCGAGACCATGCAAGGTTTGACGGGCGGGTCGGGTCGAACCGAACTGCGAATGATGATGATGATGATGATGAGATGGTTTTCGATTTGGAATTTGATGGGTCGGGTCATTTCGGGTATGGGTGGTGTTGTTGTTATTTGTTGACGTGGCAGTTTGGAGGGAATGATTTAGGGTCTATGGTTGAACAAGATCCTTTTTTGTTGGAGTATTGTGAGGAAGTTGGAAAGTAATTTTTAGTTGTATGATTATAGGCTCTTTTTTATGTGTTTTCGTGTGTTTCTTTCGCTCTTTGTTTGCCTTTCGAAGCAAGTAAATTGTTAGATTTAATAAGTTCCATGACTAGGCCATGTTTCATAAATTAGGGGCTGGAGTTGTTTGAAAGAACATATATATAAATGAATTATGATAAATTATCTCTTTAACAATAGAATAGGATTTCAGAATGTTAATCATCACAATCACCTACAAATTCATGTCTAAACTCTAAAGTTAGATTAGCAAAAAAAAAAAAAGCTCGTATAAAATATATAACATTAGAATATGATATTAACTCTTCATAACTAAGGCTCGTTCAAATGTGTTTTCTTGTTAATACTAGGTCCATTAATTCTTTATTTATTTCATGAGCTTTTTGGTATTCTGCAACATATATAATTTTGAGTTTATTTTTTGAAGGGTAGTACATATTTAATGTGCATAGTTATATATTATATATATACATATAGGGTAATTCTATTGGCACTCACTTTTTTTTATTTGCACCCCGTTAATTAATATGTAGAGTAACACATTAATTATTTACAATTACATACCCTATAAAAAAGGAAAAAAAAAGGAGTTTAATGATAATAATTTAAGTAATATGTGAAGTAATATTAAATAAATACTTGCCGATTAAAAAAGGCAATTTGGCGGGCATGGTAAATGAAGGCCCGCCCCGCCAGTGGGCCCGGCCCGTCCCAAAAATAAAAACACAAAAAATTATATATATATATATAAAAAAGAAAAAATCTTAAAATAAACTAATGAAGTTGACTTATTCCTAATCAAATTTAAATTCTTTAAAAAACTTATTTTGTTATTAAATTTGATTAAATTTTGGATCTAAAAAATATAAACCCATATAATTCATTTATATATTAATTTTTTAAAAAAATATTTTATGATATTTGGCGGGCCTGCCAGCGGCCCGCGCGAGCTTACCAGCATAGGCTCGCCCTCTGACGGACCTGAGAAATGGCAGTCCGCCCCGCCATACTGGCGGGTAGCGGGCCTGGTTGGCCCGGCCCGGCCTAAAAAATAAAAATGAAAAATATTCTATAAAAAAATAAAAACATTAAAATAAACTAATGAAGTTGAATTAATCCTAATCAAATTTAATTCTTTAATAAAAATTTATTTATGTTATTAAACTTGATTAAATTAAAAATTGAATCTAAAAAAATATAGAAAAAACCTATATAATGCATTTATATATATTTTTCTAAAAAATATATTTTTGATATTTGGCGGGCCTGCCCGTAGCACGCCCGGGCTTACCAGCATAGGCCCGCCCTCTGGTGGGCCTGAGAAATGGTAGCCCGCCCCGTCATGGCGGGCCCGCGGCCCGTGGGCCACGCGCATTTTTGCTAATTCTAGATGTGTCATTGCTTAAAATGACTTTATTAATTATTTTTTAGTAGTCCATGTAATTAATACTATTGATTTAATGTTATTAAAATATTTTTTGTTGAATCAGTAATTATTTAAAATTTTTATTCCAAAAATCAAGTGTTAAGGTGTGTAAAGAGTGGTATCGGGGGTATATGGGGGTGTGAATAGTAGGACGCATACATATATTCTCGTTGGCTCTTCTGTATGTAAGAGAATCATATGATTTACTATACAACATTGAGATTTATCGGCAATTTAACAAATCAAATGAAGAAATAAAGATACGGCGTTTTCCTTTTGGAAATGCGTTGAAACGACCATCCTAGTTGCTTTATTCTGAATGGGATTTTATATTTCTATAGGCTCGTGTTAATAAAGATGTTATAGATAAATATTTGAATATGTATATTTATATGAAATGCAATTTGTATTTTGCATGCATGACAAAATAAAATTTTTAATCTTTATAAGCTTTGCGCTTGAATCACATTGTTGGTTGATAATAAATAGTGATGTCACCATCAAATAGCTCGTCCTTAATTTATAGTAATATATTCTTCAATCATTTAGAAATAATCTAATCGTACATTGCAAATATTTTAAACAAAATTTGATTTCCCTTGACATGATGGCCCCGTCCGTATCTTGTGGAATGTAACATTTTCCTCAATTAATTATAGTATCGTGCCCCCATAAACACCACTATTAATTAGAAAGATCCTACTATTCACACCCCTACATCCCTTATATCTTTCTTTACATCCCCAAAACTTGATTTTTGTAATAACAATTTTAAATAATCACATGATTCAACAAATATTAACTTATTTTCCATCAAATCAATAATATTAATTACATGGACTATTCAAAATTATTAATCATTTTAGCAATGACACATTTAGAACTGCTCGTGGCCCGGGAGCCGGCCCGCCCCACTCTGTGACTGTCAAATGGGCCTGCAGGCCGAGGGCCCGCCAAAGCGACGGGGTGGGCTGCCATTTCTCAAGCCCGCTAGAGGGCGGGCCTATGCGGGAGCCCGTGCGGGCGGCAGGCCCGCCAAATATCAAAAATATTTTTTAAAAAATATAATATATAAAAGAATTATATAGGTTTTTTATATTTGTTGAGATCCAATTTTTCATTTAATTTAATAACATAAATAGTTTTTATTAAAGAATATAAATTAATTAGGAGTAATTCAACTTCATTAGTTTATTTTAATACTACCTCCGTCCCGTTATGTTTTGTACATTTGGGGCACGGTTTTTAAGAAACTGAATATTATAATAATATAGTAGTAGAAAGTGTATGGGTGTGGCACGTCTTTTAAGAATATTTAATATTGTTATATTGGTTATGTGTGATAGTTTTTTGCTAAATATGGAAATGTACAAAAGATAGTAGGACGCTCGATTTAGTAAAATGTACAAAAGTTACTGGGACGGAGAGTATTTTTTTATAAAACTTTTATTTCATTTTTATTTTTTACGGCCGGGCCCACCAGGCCCACTACCCGCCAGTAGGGCGGGGGGACTGCCATTTCTCAGGCCCGCCAGAGGGCGGCCCCCGCAGCAGGCCCGCCAATAAAATATATTATTTTAAAAGATTAATATATAAATGAATTATATATGTTTTTATATTTCTGAGATTCAATTTTAATTTAATCAAATTTAATAACAAACTAAATTTTATTAAAGAATTTAAATTTTATTAGGAGTATTCAACTTCATTCGGTTATTTTAATGTTTTTCTATTTTTCTTATATATAATATTTTTCGTTTTTATTTTTTTGGACGGGCCGGGCCAACAGCCTATTACCCCCAGTAGGGCGGGGCGGGCCTTCATTTACCATGCCCGCCAGATAGAAAAAAATTGTCTTTTTTAATCGGCAAGTATTTATTTAATATTACTTTACATATTACTTAAATTATTAACATTAAACTCATCTTTCCCTTTTTATATGGGATATGTAATTGGTATATAATTAATATTTACTCTACATATCAATGAGGGGGTGCAAATAGAAGAAAATGTGGGTGCCAATAGAATTACTCTAATTAGAATTTAAATACATGCATACAACCTTTCTAGTCGAATTTAGTAATCATAAAGGTTACAATTTGATTATGTGATTGACGATGTCCTTGATATATACTCCCTCTTTTCCTTAATACTTGTCGTTTAAGAAATTTACACATATATTAAGCAATAAAGTAAAATCTCTATTATACCCTTAATTAATTATATTATCTTATTTAAAATAACAATTTCTATTTAAGATAAGTGGTAACACTAGAAATAATCAATATATTTTTTTTTTTATCTTGACATGTCCCTTAGATGCCTATTTAACCCTATATACAAATATTTAGGTGATAACTCATAATGCATCATGCGTTACGTCCAAATCTATAATTATATATACATAATATAATGGGACAAACTCTTACAATATTCATCCGTCATCGAATCTTGATTGATATCATAATATTGCGAGTTCTGATTTGGCCCCAAGAACGTATTATTTTACTGCAGCTTGCTATAATAAATTAATACACAAACGAACTACGACAAAAAGAAATTATGTACGGTAGTTTAATGAGATTTTTTCCTTTGCCGACATAGTTTCGGGGTTAAAAAAGCATGTAGGATCAACGAAAAAAAATGCGAGGGAGAAAAAAAAAAAAACGAGTTGAAATGATTAAATAAATGGTGCTTTTTGGTTAGTGGGAGTGAGTGGGGATGCTTTATTTTCCATGCTATCTTGAACGTAATTGTAATTTTTTTTTCCCGGTTTTTATTTTAGTAATAGTTAGTGTAGGCCGTTGGAGGGGTAAATACGTCTTTTGATAATCAAGAAGTGCTCAAATGACGAAAATATCCTTCCATCCAATGCCTGTTTCTCAGATTATTTTGCAAGACTCAAGAGAGGAGAGAATTGTCAATGTGCTTGGTGGCATTTCCTTCTTTAGAGAAAGTGATGACTGGGCAGGCCCATCTAAAACTAGTAATTGGGCTTAGTACTAAAAAATTTCGAAAAAGTACCTCCGAAAAAAAATTTCGAAAAAAGCCCGAAATTTAGAAGAATTCTATATGATAAATTGATGAATCATGAATAATTGTCCTTTTTCTTGGATTAGACCTATCATTCACCCACACTCATTAAACTCAATCGAAAATAAATCTGAACCTCACTATTGACTATGAACTACCTCGACTTCTGACGGACTAATTCTGATATTTTTGTATCATGTCCCAAGTCTATATAAACATTGAAAATCAAGAAGTTCAATTAGATTCAGAAATGCCAAAAATGAAATCAATTACTTGGAAGAATAGATTGGTCCGTATTAGGGCATAAATTACGCGAGTATATAATTATTTTTTTTTTTTGTAAAGAAAGGGGTTTAGAAGACAAACATTGATTAACATTGGATATTCTTATGTCACAATGTATAAGATTAAATCATATATAGATTCAATATGACCCTTTTCCTAGTTGTGCTAGTTGATGGCCTCAACTTGAATTTTGGTAAGCCACAACTTGAATTTTTAGCTAATCAATAAATGGTATGTGACAATAATTAAAAACTTGCAACTTGCGATGAATTAATTCTTAGAAAAAAGCGATGAGCCCCCACACGAGCCTTTTTAAGCGCGTGGTTCCACGTTTGTCAGGAAATAGGAACATTTCTTCGAATATAACTAATAAATTATATTGAGTGTTTAAAGAAAAAATAAATCATATGTGATCGGCGCGATCTGCGTGGGGCGTGCGTGGCACAGCCCTCCTGAATATAACCCAATCTAGGTTCATCAGACTTTAACCCAGGATGCCCTAGAGTCTGGAATTTTAAGCGCGATCTGCGCGGGGCGTGCGTGGCACAGCCCTCCTGAATATAACCCAATCTAGGTTCATCAGACTTTAACCCAGGATGACCTGGTGTCTGGAATTTTAAGCGCAATGTGCGCGGGGCGTGCGTGGCACAGCCCTCCTGGAATCGCAATTCCCTACTCTGCGGGGGGAGCTAGACATGAATTTCGAAGAAAACTTCTTTTTTCATTCAGAGGGCGATGCCTCGTTAAAACCTTGCTAAGTAAAACCCCCTTGGGATAAAACCTTGGCGAAGGAAAAAGAGTACATCTCCTCATTTGATTTACGTACAACTTTCCAACCATACTAAGCATAGTACTTCTTCAGCTTCGGGATGTTCCAGGGCCGTGGTACCTCGCGCCCATCTTCGTCCCTTAGCTGGTAAGCTCCTCCCCCTAGAATACGGGCCACCTTGTAAGGGCCCTCCCACGTCGAGTCCATTTTCCTCAGCGGTTTGAGTACATCTGCCCTTCTTAGGACCAGATCTCCCACTTGGAATTACCGAGGCCTTATCCTGCGGTCATAAGCCGCTTTCACTCGATGTTTGTACTTCTCCATTCTTATCAAGGCCAGCTCCCTGATTCTCCTATTAGGTCCAGGTCCTCTCTTCTGAGTTGCGCATTCTGCTCTTCCTCGTAATGGATGACCCTATGTGTCTCCATCCCTACCTCAACAGGTATCAGGGCGGTGGATCCGTAGACTAGCTGGAAAGGCGTTTCGTCCGTGGCTTCCCGCGGGGTGACACGGTATGCCCACAGCACAGGGTCCAGGGACTCCAACCATCTGCCACCCTCTTGTTCCAATCTGGCCTTTATACCTCGTAAGATGGTACGATTGGTGACTTCCACCTGCCCATTAGAGTGAGGGTGCCCCACAGAGACGAATATGTGTTGTATTTTCATCCCTGCGCAAAACTCAAGAACCCTGGCTCCGCAAAACTGCATGCCATTGTCAGAGATGAGGATCCTGGGGGCTCCGAACCTGCAACAGATGTGATGCCACAAGAAATCTATTATGTTAGTTTCATCGATTTTCGATACTGCTTTCGCCTCAACCCATTTGCTGAAATAATCGACGGCCACTATGATGAACTTCTTCTGGGCCTTGGCCACATGCGTGGGTCACGGGGAATGCATTACTCCCAGCTCCTCCGCTGGTACGTGGATCTTCGGACTGTGCTTCTGACAGCTCTCGCAATGCCTGACCAGCTCTTTGGCATCTCTCAACAACGTTTGCCAGAAATATCCTGCCCTGACTACTCTCCGAGCGACCACCTTGTATCCGGCGTGATCTCCGGCGCACCCCTCATGCACCTCTTCCAATACCAACATCCCCTCCTTTTTGGACAGGCAACGTGCGTAAGGGTGGACAAAAGCTCTTTTGTATAACTCCCCTCCGATGAGGCAGAACTTCCCGCGGACTTTTCCTGCATCCTTATGTTCAGGATCGCGCAAGGCCTCCAGGATAGGAGCTCTCCAGTCTTCCTCCTCTCCTATGCACCCCACCTGCTCCTTCCGATCCTCTCGGCTGGCTGTCAGCATTGTGACCTTCCTAGTCCCCTCCGAAACGGCAGCGTTAGCCAGCTTCGCCAAAGAATCCACCCGACTGTTCTCCTCTCGGGGAATTTGTCGTATCTCGAAACTGTCGAAAGAGGCTTTCAGTTTCCCCACTCGTTCGGTATACCTCATCATTTTTTCGTTCTTAGCTTTATAATTCCCTTGGACTTGTTGAGCCACCAACTGGGAGTCCGAAATATGACCACCCCTGTAGCTCCTAAGCTGCTGAGGATCCCCATTCCTTTCATCAGGGCCTCGTATTCGGATTCGTTATTGGATGCCGGAAAGTCGAATGTTACGGCGAACTGCAATTCGTCCCCTTCTGGTATAATAATGAGGACTCCTGCTCCGGCTCCCATCGCTGTTGACGAGCCATCGACATAAGCTTCCCAGATTGGTGACGCTTCTCCTCGAGTAGATTCCAACAGGAAATCCGACAGGGCCTGCCCCTTAATGGCAGGCCTTCTTTCGAACTCTACGTCGTACTCACCCAACTCAACTGCCCACTTGACCATCCTTCCGGAGAGGTGTGGTATACTCAGGGTCTGTTTTAAAAGTAAATTGGTGCGTACCCGTACTTTGTGAGATAAGAAATAAGGGCGCAGCCTCCGTACCGACACCATCACCGCCAAGGCTGTCTTCTCGATTTCGGGATACCTGCTTTCGGCTCCGTGCATTGTCTTACACACGAAGTATACGGGCTTCTGGGTGTCACCCTCCTCTTTTAGGAGAACCGAACTCACGGCGTGCTCCCCTGTGGAGAAATATAAGATTAGCTCATCACCAGGTAATGGCTTGGTCAATAATGGCATATTATGTAAGTACTCTCTTAGCCCTTCGAAAGCCGACTGGCATTCTTCCGTCCACTCAAATCGGCATCCCTTCCGAAGTATTTTAAAGAAGGGTAGGCTCCTGTCCGCGGACTTGGCGATGAATCTGCTCAATGCCGCCAACCTGCCCGTCAATCGTTGGACCTCCTTCCGGGGTGGCTGCATTTCCAGTATGGCCTTTACTTTGTTGGGGTTCACCTCGATTCCCCTCTTTGTCACCATATACCCCAGGAACTTTCCTGATTGCACCCCGAAGGTGCACTTCTCAGGGTTTAGTTTCATACCACTTGTCCGGATGGTCTGGAAGGCTTCCTCTAGGTCAGCGACATGATCTTTAGCCCACGTCGATTTAACAGCATCGTCCACATACACCTCAATATTATGCCCCAGCTGGTTCTTAAACACTGTGTCGACCATCCGCTGATAGGTGGCTCCTGCGTTCTTAAGTCCGAAGGGCATCCTGATGTAGCCGTATGTGCCACCGGCTGACACAAAGCAGACCTTGTCCACATCGTCCGGGTTCAGCTTGATCTGATGGTATTCTTGATAAGCATCCATCATGCTCAGCATCTCACATCCAGACGTGGAGTCCACCAACTGGTCTATCCTTGGCAGATGATAATGATCTTTGGGGCAAGCCTTGTTGAGATCTCGGAAATCCACACACATTCTCCAGGAGCCGTTTCCTTTCTTCACCATGACAACGTTAGCCAACCAAGTGGGAAATTGTACTTCTTTGATGTGTCCAGCCTTGAGCAGCTTTTCCACTTCAACCCTAATACCCTGGTCCCTCTCGGCTCCAAACTGTCGGAGCCTCTGTTTCACAGGGTGGCTCCCTGGGATTATGTTCAAGTGGTGCATGGCTATTTTTGGATCTACCCCGGTCATACCCGCTGGCGAGAAGGCGAAGAGATCAGCATTCCTTCTCAAATATTCAACCAACTACGACGCTGTCCCCTCATCCATCTTTGTCCCTACTTGGGTGGTGAAACCTTCTTTGCCTGGGTAAAGCTCCACTGTCATTAGCTCCTCATTGGGTTGGGGCTGCACCTTCGTGGGCTCCCCATCTTCCTCCTCTAGTTTCGTACGTTTGGTTTGTCTGGCTTCGACTCCATTCCTTTCCTTTCCCCCTGTCACCACTTTGACTTCATTAGCGTAACAACGACGAGAACTGACCTGATCTCCTGATACCTCCCCCACCTGGTCACCTACCGGAAATTTGATCTTCAAGTGGTACGTCGAAGGCACCGCCAATCCGTTGATAGCTACGTCCCAATATGATATTGTATGACGAAACCGCGTCCACAACCAGGAAATTGACCATCCGTACCACCCGCGTAGGGTCTTCACCTAGCCCTACTGGGAGCGTAACTTGGCCTAGGGGCTGTATACCAGCTAGGCCCAATCCATATAAGGAAGTGGTGACCGGCTTCAGGTCCGCTCCTAACTTCATCTGCTTGAAACAGTCCAGGAACATGATTCTGCTGAACTGCCTCCGTCTATAAACACCCGCGACACTTTATATCCTGCCACGTCCGTGGTGATCACAAGAGCGTCATTATGGGGTCGTTCGACGTCAACTTCATCCTGCGCTCCGAACTGTATGTTCCCTGTCGTTTCCATCTGGCCCACTAGGCTGTTTCCCGCGAGGGCCTTTGCCTTCCCTCTCATCCGAGCATACAACTTCCGAGCTTTATGTGAGTCTCCCCCATCTGGGCCTCCAACTATGATGAGGATGTGAGCTCTTGGTTGGCTGGGCCTAGGCCTGTTTGGATCTGGCATCGGTTGTTTTCCTTTATCCTGTCCTGGACCTTCCTTCTCCCTAGGCTGCACTGGGTGATTAGGTACCCGGTCTCGGTATACAAATTCCTTCAGGTGTCCTGCCCTTATCAATCTTTCTATTTCATTCTTCAGGTGCGTACAGGCGTCGGTATGATGCCCGTAATCGTTATGGAATCGACAGAAGGGTCCCGCTGCCGGTCTCGGGGGTCCACGCGAGTTGACCCGAGGGTACCTGATATCCGGGTGTTTTGATGCTACCGCCAACACCTCCTGCAAGCTCGTTCGCAGATGAGTGTAACTCTGATACTTAGGAGGAAGCCTACCCCCTCTACCTTGCATGGGTCCCCTCACTACCTGGGAACGAGCTGTCCTGACACCTTCTCTGCTCCGCCCCTGGTCAGGTACTCCCTTCCTCGGAGCCGCCCTAGGCGTTGCTTCTCGAACCTTTGCTAGCTTGCTTTCCTCCAAATTTATGTACTTGTCGGCTCGACCCAACAGTTCCTCGAACGTTGCGGAGGCTTTTTGGAGAGCGATGCGTTGAAGTCGCTAACCTGCAAACCATAATCCAGAGCATTAATTTTAACAGAAGTAGTGGCGGAGGGTACCTCCAAGGCTGCCACGTTGAATCTTCGGATGTAAATCGGAGGCTTTCTTCCACACGCTGCTTGACTTGGAACAAGGACATATCAGATTTGGGGGGCTTCCAAGTGCTAGCAAACTGGTTGATGAACATTTCCTGGAATTCCTCAAACGAATGGATGATCTCTGCCTCTAGCTGACTGAACCACTGTTGGGCCGCTCTCACTAGGGTCGTCAGGAAAACCCTACACTTTACTCCCTCCGAAAAGTTATGCAAAAGAATGGTGTTCTTGAAACGCAGCACGTGCTCCTCCGGGTCAGTGGTACCATCGTACTCATACGGCAACTGTTTAAAGTTGAGCGCCACTTCCCCTTCCAGTAACTCCTTAGCGAAGGGCGTGCCGGCCTGGCGTAACCCTCGGAGATGGCCTTGTTGTCTTATTTCGCATCTCGTCTATTACTTTTCTGAGGTCTGACACCTGCCTTCTGAGCTCTTGTCCCCGCGAACTGACAACTCCCTCTCTACCGTGTGTGCCATAGCTCCTCACCTCAACTTCCTGTTTCCTTGGCTTCCCTTTCTCCTTCCATCCTGCATTCGCTGGCTATGGTCGCTGGAGGTGCGACATTCGTGGGGTTCCCTGGCCCCTCATGACCTTTTGTAGGAGGTTCTGCACCTCGCCGGGGTGTTGCGGCCAGGGGTCCTTCTCCCCTTCCTTCGTGGGCAACTTCTCTCCCTGGCGGGCCCATTTTCGGCAGGGGACGTAAGATCTCTTCCTCGGCCACGGCATTCTCTCCTACGGTTTCCATCCACTCTGAGACGTGTCCGTCCGAGGTTTTGCCCCGAACAGAGAAGGACTGCTTCCGTTTGCCTTTGTTTCTTGCCTTCTTAGCAGTTACTGTCGCGACCCTACTTCCTAATTAAATTAGTTGGCGGATTTCCGCAACAGAAGTCGCGGAGGACCCGATTTATTGAAAACTTTTAATAAAATAATTTACATTATAAATATATATACCAAAAGTCGGGTTTTACAAAAAACGTCATATCTACATACCGGGCCGAAGCCCCAAAATCTATCCCGACTAAACTAAACTACGCCTCTCCACAGGTCGCGTCCCATGTACCGCTCCGCCCTCAAAAGCCCGTGGAGTCACCGCCGCCAGCCCGCCTATAGCTAACCCTGACACCCATCGGTGTCGGGCGCAGTCTCACCTATAAAATAAAACCCTGAGCAAAAACGCCCAGTAGGTGGTAGTAAAAACATGCAATGCATATGCGTGCGTGCACTCAACCCAATCCCATGTCCTCACACATGAAATATGCACGCTCGACCTATCTCACGTCTCGTCACATATCAGGGCCATAGGCTAGACTCGGCACCCACGCGCGCATGGCAAGGTACGCCATAATCATGCGGTAGCCTACGCCGGCCGTGCCGGGTCGCTTCTTCCGCACACAATCTCAACCCGACGGTGTTACACCTTGGTGTAACTCCCCGAGTAGTCTACCACTACCCGGGTAGACAGGAATCTCACATCTGTCTGCCGTCCCTGAGCCAATATAATATCGGTGGTGTGCACCTCGGGTGGCTCAATCCCGAGTAGATGGGTGTCGCAAACCCCCTCTCCCACCAGGTGCCCTATCGAGTCTAGACCTGACTACCAACATCAGTAACTCTACCCCACTCATCCGACACCGTAAGGCGTCACCGTATAAATACGGTACATCATCACTCTCACCCGTGCATGTCGTGATATGCACATAAAAATCAGTCACATGAACACATCACATTTCATAAAATCGTAAATAGTAAAACACGTAAAATATTATACTTTATTAAAATCCGATACTAGGCCGAAGGTTTTAAAATCCCAAAATATTATTTATAATTTAAAATATGGGTTGACTCTATTTATATATGATAATACCAAAATATTTTATTTTAAAATTGATTTGGGCTTAAAATGATTTTATCAAAGTATTGGGCCTAAAATAGGGCAAGGCCCAAAATCAAAACCGCTGGTCAAAGCCCAAGACAATAATCGCCCGAAACCCACATTTAAAACCTTGGTCAACGCGCGAAACGATCGGGTCAACGCCCGATTCGCGAAATCACTCACAGCGTTTTGCACGTCGTCCAATTTAAAATGGGTCAACCCGAAACTCAACGAGTCAAAATCAAATTCGCAAACCATCGCTGAAATCGCAATTCGTTCGATTTGGCCCGCGAAACCTGATTTCAGCCCGCGAAACCTGATTCGAGCCCGCGAAAGACCTGACTCTCTCACAGGAATCACCCTGCGTATTGAAGTCGGCCCGCGAAACTCAAAGTCGGCCCGCGAAACTCAAAATCAGCCCGCGCGCTATCTCACGACCTTCGAAACGGCTTCAGCCCGCGAAACTCGACTTCCACTCACGCACCTTAAATCGTTTAGGCCCGCGAAACTCTTTTCTAACCCGAAATTCCAATCGGCCAATTTCCTATTTAATCGCAATCGCCCGAAACTAATAATCGGTCGAAACTAATAATCTCTCGATTTTCAAAATCGCCTAATTCGTCAAAATCAGTCAACCCGCGAAACTAAATCCGCCCGAAACTCGTCTAATTTAAAATCAATCGAATCCCAATAATCGCCTGAAAATTAAAATCAATCTAAACGAACAACCTCTCGATTCCAAAATCGCCCGAAACTCGTCTAATACCTAATTCACATAGCACACCCCCGAAACCGCAAGAATCGCCCGATCTCTCTAAACCTTCATACTATCACCCTAAAATTTCCAGAAATCTCACACGTTCTCCATCACATAAGCACATCGATTAATTCATCCAGTCCAAGAACTCATATGTTGAGCTCGAAATCACGTTAAAACAGATAGCAAACATACCACGAAAATTATCAAAACTGTAAAACTCAAAAATATAAAATTCGATTGGCCTTCCAATCGAATTTTAGCAACTTTACGGAATGTAATACGCTTTAAAAAAGTTTGTAGGGGTATAAACCACCTACCTATCCTCCAAGCTAAATTTGATCAACTTCCTAAGCTGAAAATCAGATTGAGCTAGTCGAACTCCACTCCCCCTTGTCTCGCCCGTAACCTATATTTGCTCTAACCTCATTTAATCCTTTAAACCATGTGAAATAATAAGTTCACTAGATTATGGAGGGGATTCTTACCACCTTATGCTCGTTGGAATATTTCCTAGGTTGAAAGTCGACTTGAGCTTGCAAAAATTTCCCTTGTTCCACTCGTTACTTTGAAGATATGTAAATGGAGGTTTTTCTTTTGCTTTCTCTCCCTAATATCACGTTTTCTCCTTAGCCAAATAATGAATATTTTATGCAAAATATCCACTCAAGGCATGGTCTTCAACGTGGGTTTCCCTCAATTCAAGGAAGCTTGTCCTTATCTTGTTATTTTAACTCAATTGGGCCATTAATTCACTTGGGCTATTTCATTCTAAACTAGTCCTCCAAGTTGGGCCCTTACTAATTAATTTGGGCTTAATGTTATTTGATCTACATTGCGACTTGGGTTTTCCAAATATTTTCGGTCCATAGTATTTATTCGTTCTCGGGCCCAAACTAATATCTTCGTCTCACTCCCGAAAATTCGATTTTGTTCGAAAATCGTCTTCATTAATTTCGGACATTACAAAAATAATCCCGTATTAATTTTACGGGTATTACAGTTACCGCAGCATCCACCGCGTTTCTCACCAACAAGTCTAGCTGCTCTATCATCATAGTTATGGGAGTTTGAGGCGGGACCGCTCCCGACGGTCCTGCAAAGGTGGGTGACGGCGTAACCACTGGGGCCTCGATCGGCGAGGCTAACCAGATCCGGCATAGGGCTTTTCTCCGCGTTCCCCGCGACTTCCTCGAATCGTCCTTGCAGGTTTTGCGTCAATGGTGGTTGTTCTTCCATTCTTACCAACTCCTATCTGTCCTCAAGATTTACTGCTTTCCGAGCGGTAGTAATCTTTTGCTATCTCTTCCACGTCTCACCTTCACACAGTCGCAAGCTCAGTTTGTCTTCCTTGCTTTATCTTCAAACAGACCCAGAAACAGTCTGCCTCCCTTGCTATTTCTACCCAGCGAACTCACATCTCAGGCCATCTTTCCCACAGACGGCGCCATTTGATGCGGGTTTGACCCCGATCAATAATATTTGGTCCGAGAAAAATGGTGATGGGTGAAACGGACTGGGCCTTGTGTTCTTGATGCGTCTTAGAATATGTATTTTAATGTTAAAGAAGAGAAAAGGTGAAAGAGACACAGATTTTACGTGGTTCGGACAGGTGTACTACGTCCACGGGCCGCCGGAAACAGTATTCACTAGTCACAGTCGGGAAATACACACTCAAGCTCACTTCACTCGTTACAGTGTGTTAATGGCGAAAACCAGAGTGAAGAAGATGAATATGAGATATTTTCTAAGTGTTTTTTGTGTTTTGTTGAGTCTGTCTTGAACCTCGTCTTGAGTCTGTCTTGAACCTCGTCTTGATCTGTATTTTCCTAGCTGGCACTTCTTTGGGACCACTTGATAGCGACATCCGGTACGGCCTAGGAGAGGCGGCACCTGCGAAGTGTACTATTGTCAGACTGGCGCGCCTCCTCTCTGTTCACAATGTCAACCACTCGCAGCACTCCACGTGTCCTTTGGTCGGCTTTATACAGGATTTCCCGCTCAAACTGCTTTGCTGTCAGAATCCGTTCTACTTTTTCCGTACGAGGTCCCAGGTCCCCATATATCCTACCCACCTGGCCATATGTCCTAAAAGTCACTGTCTTCAGGTGGTCAAGTTAGGAGGAATGCTGAACCGAAGGTCACCCCTATCAATATGATACTCGTGATATTAACTTCTTAGTTCTAGTACGCGCGTTACGTCTACAGTGTAATGCAATGTATAGTATGTCGGCAAAATTAATTTACGGTATTAAATACCTGCAGGCTCTATTACATATCTATGAATGAATTAAATAAGCTTCGGCAATAATGGTGGTAGAAAAATGAAAAAAAAAAGAAAAAATATATATTCTCTAGAAAAAAAAAGGAGCTATGGTTGTACGAACGGACGATAAAAAAGAGGATGGCACTGAGTGATTGTTGTTCTTTAAGGAAACACTTGTTGAGGTACATATGAAGTTTCCTTGTACAAAATGATCGATCAACTTCAGGAGTGTATTATTTAAAATATTCACCATTAATAAATGATTATTATTTTACTATATACGTAATATTCTATATTTCCTTGTAACCATAATGTAGTAAAGAGGTCATTATGAATATGAGACCGGTTTCCTATTATTTTTTGTCGGCCATTATTACAATCTAGTTTGTTATGGATTCCTATTTATATATTAGGAATTATGAAGCATATTAAACTTAATATAAGGTCAATATGTATATTAAGATTCTAAGAGGATACTTAATCTTTTCAATATTACTGCGTGCTTGCATTTATACCGGGAAAGATGTGTCCTAAATAATAGTACCACAAAAGTATGGTATATTAAATATGTGGGACCAGTTTCAAACTTATCTTCTACACTACCAATGAATTGTAAATATTATATAATGAGCAATTAATGATGTTGTGGTCAACTTGCATGCGTAAATTTAGATAATTTATTTAATTAATTACTTTAGATATAAAAAAAGTTGTGTTAAGCATGCAAATCTAATCAATAATTAATAATACCATATAGTAACAATTAATTATTATTAATTAATATTTTGAAAAACATTAAAAAATTTCCTTAGAAGTTTCATTCTTTTATTTTCCCCGATAATCATATGATATTGTAGACCTTAAAAAGATTTCCAATAAAGCAATCGATTAAGCATAACTATGCATTGCCCTACAAAAAATGATTTGATGAGACCCAACACCATTAAACACACCTTTTCACCACTTGAATAAAACCATATCGCCCTCTCCTACACTACAATAATAAATTGCTTGCAAGAACATATAATCTTGTAACGGTATATTATGTTTCTTGAATCAAATCATATCGTCGCCCTCTCCACACACAGAACAACATCTCTATTGTTTAGCTAGCAATTTTTTTTATTGAAAAAAAGAAGAGCCGTATGCGTAAGCGCAAGGAAATTCACCAAACTAGGGACATTTACATCATTTTCCACATTTATTATAAATAAAAGCACGCAGAAAACTTTCCTCTCCAACTGAAAACGACTAGAAGCAACTCTCTCTCTCTCTCTCTCTCTCTCTCTCTCTCAACTCTCAAGAAATAATTACTACCACTTTAATAAGTAAAAGAGCCTATAAAGTAATCAACCACAAATAAGGGATTCAATCAATTGAAAATAAATTCATCGAAACCCAAATATCCCACACCGACTTGAACCAACTTGCCCAGAATATCTCTCTCTCTCTCTCTCTCCATATATATATATATATATATATATATATAAATATATCTTCTCTATATAAGTTTGTACTTCTGCTCCTCGACTTCTAGTTCTCAGTACCTCTCAAACATAAAAGACTATTCATCAAAGACGAAGAGAAGAAGCACAGAGAAGAAAAATGGTGGATCATAATCTCCAAACTGTGTGTTGTATGTGTGGTGACGTGGGCTTTTCGGACAAGCTTTTTCGCTGCTCAAAGTGCTGCTTTCGCTTCCAACACTCGTAAGAACTCATACCCATCTCTCTCTCTCTCTCTCTCTCTCTCTCTCTCTCTCTCTCTCCACATACATATAGGCATATATTTGCGATTTGCTGTGAATGTGTAGCGAGTGCGTCCTCGTGACATAAATCTTGACTGTAAGAAACGACTGCAATCCCATGAATGATTGTCTTGGCGAGAAGTGATTGAGTGAGATTTTTGGGGGTTTTTTTAAACATCTATATTTATTTATTTATAAGTTTATATATATATATATATATATATAATATTTATATATATGTTTGCTTGTAGATATTGCAGCAATTATTACAGTGAGTACGCAGAGCCCATGGGAATATGTGATTGGTGCCAATGTGAAGAGAGGAACTCATCGTCGTCGTTATCGACGAGACATAATAATTCGTTAAGAAATAACGATTACCATAATAAGACTTCGTCTTACTCCGGCGACAAAATCAAGCAGAACCGCCGGAGCTCCGGCGGCGCTACGGCGGAGAAGGCCGCCGCTGTGAAAACTCCTTCGCCGCGGCCCGGCGGTGGTCCCCGGAGGTACAAGCTTCTCAAGGATGTTATGTGCTGATTAATTATTATTGGGGTTCGTCGATCGTTTTGTTTGCGGAATTTTTGCCGATGAGATATATATATACCGTGTATAATAATATAGTTGTGTGTGTGTGTGTGTTTTTTTCGTGCGTGTATTATATGTAGATAGGTATTAATATATGGAAACTTTATCCCCATGAGTTCAATTTCCCGACAAAGCTTAGTAATATAATAATGGCGCTAAGCCGCGTATAGACTATGTATAACAGTGTAAATTAATAACTATACCTTCCTTCTTCCTTTTTTATTTTTCCAATTATATGGCCACAAATCAATTTTCCTTTTTGATATGCTTAAAATGTACTATTTATTGTAGTTAGTAAGCAAATCTTTATATATCACATACTCTCGACTTTTATTTTCTAATATAATTTGGATTGGTATATCAAATGTGATTCTTGATATATCTTTCTAAGGTTTCTTCTTTTCCGAATTATTTCACAATGCCATTGTAATCTTCACATTCCTACTAATTCAGAACAGATTCTGAATCTTATTATCAATTATGAGTTTCATCTCTACTAGCACACTCTGATTGCGTTATTTAACTCGGTATCTAATTGCACAAAATAATTAAAATTAGCTCATAGCATTCATAAAAATAAAAGCTAATTATTGAGTCGAAATGTGAGGACTATGGTAATAATCGTAAAAATCTCCACCCTAGGAAGGAAAAAAAAAACTCTAAAATTTAGAGCCACTAGTTTTGATTTAGGAGTTACATCAGAATCTTATATGGAGTCACTTGCGAAAGAGACTTGAAGATAATGCGGTTTTGGATGTACAAACATGTCATACAATGTTGTCTAGGATTTTATATCATATTTTATTTTTAAATACAAGTTCAACCCTTCTCAAGTAGTCCAAGTAAATGATCTATATAATTAAAGGTCGAACTTGCATATAAATTCCAATAATAATTCTCCTTTTGTCGACACGTATATGGATTTTTGTAATAATGATAAATATTTATAGTGTGCGTAACACGATGTGGTGCCGCGGATGCAAAGGATTCATATGGCTATGGGCCATTGTCGTTGAACTTGAAACACTATAAATGATCTAAACTATTTCATAAATTATATGAAATAAAAAAGGGACCTGGTTAATATTGAGAATCTATCAAGAACGACATCGGTGAATTTTTTCAGTTGAGAAAGCTTTTGCTAATGCTTAGACCATCTCCAACCGAAGAACGCATTCTCAAACTCAAATTCAAACTCATTCCCAAAATGCAGTAATTATTCTCCAACCGTTAAACTTATCCTCAAACGCAAAAGAATATTGTGTAATATTCTGTTCTGAAATCAACTTTTATAAATTTATACTATCCATATATTTTATATGTTACATATTAGAAGAAAAAGTAAAATTAAAATATTATTTAAATATTTGTGTTGCAATTATAAAAATCATTTTGGAATTTATACATGTAAAAGACCAAAATAAATTTGATAAAAAAAGATAAACTAAAATATTTTGGAGGAAAAGCAAATTATAAAATTAAAAGGGGTTGTTTTATACAACTTATAGACTTTTGCGTTGGATCATAATGCAAATGCATCTTTGCGTGTACAGGTGAGAGAAAATATTAAAAAACCCATTTTGCATCCAACAATCAGCATCGAGTGGAGTGATTTTTTCGGTATGCGATTCCTTTTCAGAACCGATTGGAGTTGCTCTTAGTCACGATCGATAATTTCTGCGAGAAAATAATTTTCTAAAAGAAAAATATTTGTAATGGATTATGGGTTTTGAAGAAAATATACTGATGTGTCAGTGTCACTAATCGAGTAGAATCCCCTCTCTCACTATGAGTGATTTTCTCTCTACTTTTGAGCAGTGTTGTAAAAATCGGTCTAGGCGCCCGCCTAGGCGCCGATTAGGCGCTAGTCGGGCCCAGCCGTGGCGAAAATAGCCTATTCGGCCGAAAAATCGCTAACACGACTAATCGGGCCACTAATCAGTCAAATCGGCCAATTATTCGGTCAAATCGTCCGATAAATCGGGCAATGTAGTTTTACAAAGTCCAATAGCCCAAATAAATAATTAATAATTTCGAAGCCCATGAAATATTTATACTATGAAGCATTTTTTCAGCCCATAAAGGCAAGGCGTAGATGATAATATCAAAGTACGTGTGTATTTATAGCAAATATTTCAGCTCCCTCTCTGTTAGCTAATCGGTGGTTGACAAGAATAACAAGGCAAAAATATCAATATTAAATTAACGATCCATAGCTCACTCTTTTGGAAATAAACAAAAAAAAAGAAAAATAGATAGAGAAGTTTGTTGAACTGTTATTAAATAACAACGAAAACTATATCTATTAAAAGTTAAAGCATATGAATTTTTTTATTTAACTAAGAGAGCCTTTTATGCGTGGTTAAAATATTAAATAAATACATATAAACTAAAAAAATAGGATATCTTAGTCCCGCATCAATTTTAAAACATTATTTTTGTATTAATATTATGTAGTTGCATTGTGTGAATATTTATTAAATGTCTAGATAAATGTGATTTACCTTTAATTTGATACAATGTTTGCATATTTGATGTATAGAAAATAAACAATAAAAAATGTATATACCGTATAATTTCCGCCTAGAAACCGCCTAGGCCCCGCCTAGACGGTCTAGGCGCTAGGCCCCCCTCGGGCGCCTAGGTAGCGCCTACCGCTTTTTACAACCTTGCTTTTGAGAGTCTTTTCTCTCATTTGTGAGTGGTTACCGCTTCATCCATATTTCAAATCTCTAAATCACTAGGACATGTATTCTTGATCGATGTTCCGATTCTTACGAGGAAGGCTGTCTCTTATCAATCTTAACTGTTTGTGACAGCGACTCATGACATAGGTGTAGTCGATCCTTTTCACTAACTTTATCTCATCTCTTTTCTTTTCCATCCCTTTATCTGTTTGTCTTTCAGTGTCTTGCAACATCTTATCCCTGGGTGTAATTGTCTCTCTGATATCTCGAGGGTTTCAAGCAGGAACATTGCGTGCTATATTTCGCCGTGGCTTCGGGGGGTGATCCGTGAAACTGATATGATGGATTCGGCTGATATCACACTTACAATGGAGGAGCTTGACGGGATCTTATTATCTGAGGATGTTGTTGGCCATCATAAGCGACATGGTGGATTTGATGTGGTTGGACGCATCTTGTCGAAGAAGTCCTTCAATTTTGAAGCTGTGAAGGCTACATTACAAACAACTTTTAATCTTGGGAAAGGAATGGAGATGTATCAATTGGATGACAATCGTTTTATCATTCGTTTCTTCCATGAGATCGACAGGAAGAGAACGTTGTTGGCTTCCCCTGGACCTTTGAAAAGCAGCTTGTTCTTCTGCAAGAAATTAATGGGAATGATGACCCTGCTGTGATCGATCTAAACCGGTGCTCATTTCAAGTCCAGGTTCATAATATCCCGGATTGGGCTCGATTTGAGAAGGTTGCGGAAATTATTGGTAACAACTTGGGGGATTTGTTGAGTCGGATGCTAAAAACTCACTGCCTTGGCAACGTTTATCCGGATTAGAGTCCCCATTGATGTTCGTAAACCGCTAAGAAGGGTGATGAAATTACAGCTCGAGGGACAACGCGAAGTGTTCGTTAAATTCAAATACGAACGTCTACCTAATTTTTGTTACTTGTGCGGGCTTCTGGACCATGAACAAACATCATGTCCGCTCCAGTATGAGGAGGGTTTCGAAATGGATGTGAAGAGGTTTCCCTATGATGCTACCCTTCGAGCAACTCATGACAATTCTATGATGCGTCGTATTAAGGGCTCATCCGTCTCAAATGGTGGTTCCGCCCCCTCCAAACCTACTCCTAGCCACACCAAAACAAACCCTAGCCATGGTCAATTGCCAATCGTAAACCCTAGTCAGCCGTCAATCCCAAACCCTAGTTTCGAAAACATATCACATTCCCTTGATTCTCTCCCTACATTTAAATCATCCCCTAATTATGCCAACTCGTTTGAATTTTTCAAATCCCCATCCATTATTACCAATTATTCAATCATCACTCCTCCCCTTATTGCCAATTATCCAATCATTACTCCCTATATTATCCCTACCAAAAATATTGCTCTGCCCATTTCATACCAATCATCCAATCCACAAAATTTAGGAACCATCAATTCGCCCCATTCAACCCAAGATTTGAGCTCTATTCAATCCAAAAGTAGTAAACCTACCTTAGTGGAGCAATCGACCAATAAGGAAAAGGAAACATTGACCACTACCCAGTCAAAGCAGACCACCACCACTCCAAATTTGGCCCCACCCATACAACCCCAATTTACCCAAAAACCCACCCAAAAGCCTTCTTTGTACGATGCTGCTTTGGTCAGCTCGAAGCCTGCATTATGCCCCTCTCCCCAAAGCTGTTAACCTTCTCAGAAATTTAAAGAGAAAAGCCTGACCCAAAACCTAGGTTAGCTCGTAAGAAATCTGTGATCTTCCCCAACCTAAATCGGCCATATTTCTCAAAAATTCCTTTGACCTTTACCCACGAAAATGTAAGGCCTCATTTGACCTCAACATCGAACCCCCAAAAAGAAAGCTACGGTAACCTACATGGATGCAATGGACACTTCAGAAGGATTGGCGGAGGCTGTGGAGCAGCCCCGTCGAGAATTATGAATCTCTTAATTTGGAACAGTCGTGGTTTGGGCAGTGTTACGACAGTTCATGAGCTGATGAAACTCACTCGGGTTCGTGCAGCTGATATTATTTTTCTTATTGAAACCAAAAGCAGCAGGAGCTATATTGAAAGTGTTCGTAATAAACGAAACATGCATGGTGTTTTCGTGGATGCTGTTAGCCGTAAAGGTGGCTTCGCTCTCTTCTGTAATAAAGCTATTTGTGTGACACTCAGCTCATACTCAAACTTTCATAATGATGTGTGCGTCGAAGACCACTTGCGAAGTCCACCATGGCGTTTTACGGGTTTCTACGGGGACTCCAATCTTTCTCAGTGTCGCCATAGTTGGAAACTACTTCGTCGATTGCGGGATCTTGGCCATACACGATGGCTATGTGCGGGGGACTTCAACGAGATCCTTGTCCAAGAAGAGAAGAAAGGTGGCCGTCCTAAAGATCAATGGCAGATGAATAATTTTCGCGAGGCGTTATAATCAGATGGCCTTACTGATCTCGGCTTTGAGGGGGATACTTATACATGGAATGCCAGATCGCATCACCCGCATACAATATTAGAACGCCTTGATCGGGCATGTGCTACGGTTGAGTGGAGGGACTCATTTCCGGAGGCTAGGGTGCGTCATTGTCCAACACTTACCTCTGATCACCACGCCTTAATTGTGCAAACTGCTGCAGGACCAGCTTTGGGGCTTCGTGCTAAACGTCCTTTTTGCTTCGACGCAACTTGGTTTGGGGATGATCATTGCTTGGAAATTATCAAGGACTGTTGGGGAGATCCGCCTAGAGACGCTGGTAGAGATGTTTGGCGATGCTTTAATCTCTGTAGAGAAAGACTTGAAAAGTGGAACCATACATCTTTCAGGGGCGCGCAGCTGCGAATTAAGGCCTGTGAGCATTACCTAGAAGCCTTGCGCTCCAAACCTATCTTGGAGGGAACTAGAATGGAGGAGGAAACGGCTGTGAGGGAGCTGCACGATTTGATCCATCGGGAAAATATCTATTGGCAGCAAAGGGGCAAAGCTGATTGGCTACGCAATGAGGATAGGAATACGAAGTTCTTTCATAGACGAGTTACATCAAGGAGAACCCGAAATCACATTTCTAATCATCGGGATTCGATGGGTGTATTACGCCACGAGCAGAAAAAGATCGAGCAGATTATTGATGATTAATTTAGGAATCTTTTCCTCTCAGCTAAACCGAATGAATCATCCATGGAGCAGGCTATACAAAATATTCCCCCCCCCCCCCCCCCCGAGTCACAGAGGATATGAACGCGATGCTTCTACGCGATTACTCGAGGGAGGAAGTTGACAATGCCCTGACAGGTATGTTCCCATATAAATCCCCAAGCTCAATATTTTCACCTATTTTTTTCCAAAAATCTTGGGAAATTATAGGTGAGAAAACGTCTCGCTGTATACTTGACTTCTTAAACCACGGAATCTCCTCTCCCGTTTTCCACGACACCCATATTATCTTGATTCCAAAAATCGCTAAACCCGAAACCTTGGCTCATTTTTGCCCGATTAGTCTGTGTAATGTTGTCTACCGTATTGCTTCTAAATGTATTACCAACAGACTAAAGGAAGTCATGGATCATGATATCTCCCCATCCCAATTCGCATTCATCTCGAACAGGCTCATTACAGATAACGTCCTCATTGCTTTCGAGACGAACCATGCTATGAAACAGAAGGTTTTGTGCCCTTAAACTGGATATGAGCAAAGCCTATGATCGTGTTGAATGGACGTTTCTCGAGAAGGTTATGTGCAAACTAGGGTTCCATAATCGTTTCATTAAAAAAATTATGTCGTGTATCTCGAGGGTCTCTTTTTCGTTTATTCTTAACGGGTCTTACTTTGGACGCCTAACTCCGTCTAGGGGTTTACGCCAAGGAGATCCGTTATCACCTTACCTTTTTCTTTTTTGTGCGGAAACGTTTAGTAGTTTGTCATCTCCTTTTTGCCGACGACACGACCATCTTTAGAAAGCTAATACCGAGGCGATGTGGACTACTCAGTCCATCATTGATGTGTACGGCCTGGCCTCGGGCCAGGCGGTGAACTTCTCGAAGTCCTCAGCTACTTTTCCCCAAATGTGAAGGAGGAAACACGACGTGCATGCTGCCGTTCCCTTGGGATCGACCCAAGCGTCAAACACAATCTATATCTGGGACTCCCATCTGTGGTAGGAAGGAACAAGAAAGAAGTTTTTGCCTATATTTGGGAACCGTGTGGAAGCGAGTTTAAGGCTGGTCTGAAAAGTCGCTGTCTCAAGCGGGGCGAGAGGTTCTTATAAAGGCCGTCCTTCAAGCTATACCGTCATATGCTATGTCTTGTTTTCTACTCCCTGCAGGTGTTTTACATGATATCCAAAGGTTGGTGACACGGTTTTGATGGGGATCAAACAAGCAGTCGAGTATTCATTGGACAACTTGGAGGAAGACGTGTCGCCCGAAAGCCCTCGGGGGAGTAGGATTTCGTGATTTACGCATGTTTAACTTGGCCCTTGTAGCGAAGCAAGCATGACGTATCCTTACACGGCGACTTGATTAGAGCTCCTTTGGGGCCAAATCCATCTCTCACGTGGCGCGCGATTTTCCAAGCGAAGTCCATCCTCCAGCTGGCGGTTCTTTGGGAGATTGGCACGGGCTCTAATATTAACATTTGGGATCAACCTTGGATACCGGGGACTCGACGCTTTACTCCGATCACTCCACCGAAGCAATGTTATATTAACATGAAGGTTACTGATCTACGTTTTTCTGTCACGCAAGGCTGGAACGTGTCCTTGGTTCGGGCAATATTTCTCCCTGCCGACGCTGATAAAATCCTCGGCATCCCCTTGAGTTCGCAGCCTCTGCCTGACAAACTGGTTTGGCATCTCTCGATGAGTGGGCAATTTTCGGTTAAATCAGCATATTGGACCGCTATGGAGGACTTCGTTTCGCCACAAGCTTGTTCTAGTGCGGGGCCCCTATCGTGGAACTTCATTTGGAACTCATCAGCTCTCCCTCGGATAAAGCTCTTTGCATGGAGGCTTATGCATGACCTTATCGCGTCAGCCTCTAATATCTTCAAACGGAAGTCTTTATCCAGCCCTTGCTGCTCTAGATGTGGCTTTGGTGTGGAGGATGCTAGACATATCTTTGTCGACTGCTCGGCCACTAAGCCTCTTTGGAGGATGTCCCAGCTCCCGAAGCATGTCATCAACCAATGGTCTAGCCCTACTGAAGGATAGCTTCGTAATGCGGCTTCTATCTTGACGAAGGAGGAGTTTACATGCTTTATTGCTACGTGCTGGGAAATTTGGGGTGCCCGAAATAAGTGCATATTTGAGGGAGTATCGTGTGCGCCACGAGCTTCGCTTAGAGCCTTCACTCGCAAGGATTCTGATCCGCTAGCAGGAAAAGTGGCTGCAAAGGATAAACCATTAAACTCGCCCAACTGATGCGGAGCTAAAGATTAATTGCAATGGGGTAATTCACCATGAAAGGGTAGGGGCATCTCTTGGTATTATCGTGCGGGACAGCACCAGGAGGTGGCGAACCCGTTTTCATCCATGGTATTCATGAGGCAGTGGTCATTGAAGCCTTAGCCATTCGAGACCTTTATGCTTGGTTCGTATGGAAAGCTGAGATAATGTGGTAATTGAGAGTGACTGTGAAGAGGTTATCTTGGCCCTTCGAAACCGTAGCTCGGACTCTTCTAAAATCAGAAGCGTCCTTCGAGAATGTCTGTGCATGATCGAGTCGCTTCATAACGTTGGTCTCTCGTTTGTTAGACTGGATGGTAATAGGGCTGCTCACTTTCTTGCTAAGAATATGGGTTGGAATGCTGAAGGTCGTAATCCTCCTGTTCACTCACTCGCATGTGTTATGTTTGACGATATTTCTAAATGAAAGCTCAGCTTCATTCAAAAAAGAAGTGTCGCTAATCGAGTCAAAATTTGTTATTGATTAAATCGTGTGTCATATGTTTTTTATAAGTAGAATGCATGTTACGTAATTAATTATTTCCTCGTTTATGTTGATTTAATTGTGGCATCATGCGTTTTTAATAAAGTCAAGATACATGTTATAAAATTTAATTTTTTGTTATCTCAATTAGGTACCGTCTGAATATATCGGATATCGGTTATGAGACTTTTAGTGGGTTTTCCTGCTTTTGATCCCCTTTTAATTTTAAGTGAAATTGCACTTGGTACCCTTATGTTTAAGGCTTTTTTAATTGGTGCTCAAGTTACTTTTTAATTCTGATAGGTGTCGAAGACTTTACAACTGGTAATTAAAGTTATTTTTCAATTGGCGCCCTTTTCGAGATATATATCTCTAATGTATGAATAATACTTTGGGTACCAGTCGGAAAAATCTTAATCTCAAAGGTACCTATCGTAATTAAAAATAACTTTAGCCTCCAACTGAAATCATTAAACACATTACTAATTTCCCTAATTTCAATTAATCGGACTTTAAAAGCCCATGTATCCGACCCGACCCGCCCGGCCATATAAGCCAAACCCTTGTAGGGCACATTTCACTGAACTCCATAAAAATTAAAAATCGAGACAAGCAAAGCAAGCAAGCACTCGAGTCCAGCAGATTTAACGCTTAGCTTCTCGCCGGTTCGATCTAGCTGACGATCTTCCTCCTTGATCTTTCTGTGTGTTGTTAGGTAATTGGGAATGGCGATTTCGGCACAAACTCCTGATATTTCCGGAGAGAGGCAGTCTGGACAGGACGTTCGCGCTCAAAACGGTAGAGTTTTGGTTTTTGTTCCTTGTGCTTTTGTTTTGAAAGTTAGATGCAGTGTTTTTGATACAGTTTGGTTCTTTAGGCATTATTGTGTGAAATGGAAGTGAAATGCGATTTGCCCGTGCTTATTGTGGATTGGTTCATCGCTCAGGAGCTTTATTTTGTGTTCATGTTATGGTGATGATGTGTTACTGTCGTACGCGACAATGAAGATGAAGATGATATTTTCTTTTTTTTTTTTTTTCGTATTTTCTCTGTTTTCTGTCTTATACTTGTTTGCTATCTTATGCCCTATGGTGTCAGTTCACTTCATTATTGCGTCGTTTCTTAATTGTTTAATTTTCTGGAATGTGAAGTGATGGCTTGTCAAGCGGTTGCGAATGTTGTCAAGTCATCTCTCGGTCCTGTTGGTCTGGACAAGGTAACTTCTTCTATGGATAGTTTCTTTGGACATAGTGTATGTTGATATGTGCTATTTTATGATGGCATTATGTTTTGATGAAACTTTATTATTGATGAGACAAGGTAACTTTTTCTAGTGTTTGAACCGTCAGGTGGTTTCTGTACTTATGTTTTGGGTGGTCATCCTTGAGGATTTGAAACATGTGATAATACCATTTCCCTGTACTGGTAATTTGCAGATGCTTGTAGATGATATTGGTGATGTTACTATCACTAATGATGGTGCTACTATACTGAAGATGCTTGAGGTTGAGCACCCTGCTGCCAAGGTGAATGGTTGACTCATTTCATTCGTATCAACGTTTAGTATTGAGCAATGGCATCAGTTAAGTTACTTACTTTGTTTTTCTTTACCATAGGTTCTTGTTGAGCTGGCAGAACTTCAAGATCGAGAAGTAGGAGATGGGACTACGTCTGTGGTAATAATAGCTGCAGAATTGCTTAAGGTGTGTCTGCTTTTCCTGAAAGTTATTGTGTGGAGATTTTTTTCCTGCCACGAGTTTTACCATTTTGATCTTCTTAAGCTAATTTAGTTCCAATTTTTTTTGTAGAGAGCTAATGATTTAGTTAGGAACAAGATACACCCAACATCTATCATAAGTGGATACAGAGTAAGGATCTGACTTTTCTCTTTTACTTTCTTTGCACCCGAATGCTTATCGGATTGGATTTCATAATATTTTCCATCATTATATAGTTCTTTTTTTATAGTGTTGATCACTTTTGTCATTAAGAATAATCATGTTTGTAGCTTGCCATGAGAGAGGCTTGCAAATATGTTGATGAGAAGCTAGCTGTAAAGGTAATACACTCCTGAAGTTGATCTCATTTAGAAGCATATAAATTTTGCCAACTCATCTGAAACTTAGTAGAAGTTTTATAATGTCTGTTTAGGGAGAAATACTTATAATTTTTTATTATAAATTGTATTTAAATTTGTCGTTTAGGTTGAAAAACTTGGTAAAGATTCACTAATTAACTCTGCGAAGACCAGCATGTCATCAAAGTTGATCGGCTCTGATAGTGACTTCTTTGCAAATCTGGTATGTTGGTGAATTATTTATTTTCCACTTTCGAGGACATTAAGCTCTCTAATACGTAAGTTCTGATTTTTGTGTTTCTACGCACTACCCAAAATGTTATTGCAAATTCATGGACAAGGTACAAGCAAACCTTATGCTATGTTTTCAAGCCAAAGCATTAAATGTAATTTTGATATTAGGTTGTGGAAGCTGTACAGTCAGTGAAGACAACAAATGTCAGAGGTGAAGTAAGATACCCTATAAAGGTCCGTTGATTAGAATTATATTTGTTGTGAAACACATCACATCATGATCAAGGAAAGGGAAAACTTGTGCTCATAAAACACTTGAGACTGGCTTCTAAACGCTGAGATAAATACCAAAAATGTTTTAATATTTTATTATATTCGCTGGTGTTCAGGGAATTAATATTCTCAAAGCGCATGGGAAAAGTGCTCGGGACAGCTATTTACTGAAGGGGTATGCTCTCAACACAGGACGTGCTGCGCAAGGAATGCCATTGAGGGTTGCACCTGCCAGGATAGCTTGCCTCGATTTGAATCTTCAAAAGACCAAAATGCAAATGGGTGTTCAAGTTTTGGTTAATGATCCAAGGGAACTGGAAAAGATTCGTCAAAGGTGATTGATGCCATTTTCTTTGAGAGTCATATGCAGTACAGCTTGTTTTATCATGTATTTTGTTAAGACATCGATTAATTGATTATTGAAGAATTTCTTAAATTTAGTTTTGTAACCTCATGTTTATTTGGAACTGATTATAGCCTTTATTTATAGCCTTTTTTTCTATGATTGGTGATCAATGCCTTACGGGAATATATTTTTTATAGATAATTTTTTCTCTGATATATATGTTTCTCCTGCTGCGCCTGTGTATTCCAGAGAAGCTGACATGACGAAAGAACGCATTGAGAAGCTTCTCAATGCAGGTGCAAATGTTGTCTTCACCACCAAAGGCATTGACGACATGGCTCTTAAGGCAAGCTTTCCTGGACAATAAGTGCATGTTTGTCCATTCTCATCTAGCCCTTTAATTTTTATCTCTAGAGTACATTTACGTTTTTCGTTATAGAAGTTATCATTGCTATATGATAGTCTTATTTCCTACATAGTTGAATTAGTGTTTTGATACCATTTCATTCATGCAATAATGTTGTTTCTCATTTTGGGTTATTTACTATTGAATTACTTTTTATCGTTTCAGTATTTTGTGGAGGCTGGTGCAATTGCTGTGAGACGTGTCCGCAAGGAAGATCTACGCCATGTTGCGAAGGCCACTGGTGCAACTGCTGTACGTTCATTCTTATATAATGATTAATGAGTCTGTTTGCTTCTCTTTCGTCTTTTTATATAACGGCTCCAATACATCTCTCTCTTCATACTCTTGCAGGTTTCAACGTTTGCAGATATGGAAGGGGAAGAAACATTTGATTCATCTTTTCTTGGATATGCTGATGAAGTAGTTGAAGAGCGTATTGCTGATGATGATGTAATCATGATCAAAGGGACCAAAACCACAAGTGCGGTATGGTTTCTATTCATTTCGCTTTCTCAGTTCTTATCTCCTTTCCCTTCTGATATGTCACTCTTTCAGTTTTTGCAATTCAAACCACTTTGCCTTTCTTTCTTTCTTTTCAAATTTTTATCTTCAGGTAACTATGATACTCAGAGGTGCAAATGACTTCATGCTTGATGAGATGGACAGGGCTTTGCACGACGCTGTTTGCATAGTCAAACGAACTCTCGAATCTAACACGGTCAGTGCCATTACTTCTCTAATGTCTTTTACTCCTTTCGACCGTTTCGTCTTCTCTGGCCATCTTTCTCTCTCCCTCTCTCTCTCTCTCTCTCTCTCTCTTACTCTCACATACACACACACACACAAAAACGCACCATATAGGTTGTGGCTGGTGGAGGTGCAGTTGAGGCAGCTCTATCTGTATATCTCGAGAACCTCGCCACTACCTTGGGATCAAGGGAACAGTTGGCCATTGCTGAGTTTGCTGAATCTTTACTGATCATACCAAAGGTATCCAAAATATCATCTATATCAATTACTCATTGTAACCCCTCGTTTCTTCGCCATCATTTATCTCTCCATATGGGCTGGGGCTAATCTTCCTTTATATCATCACCAGGTTCTTGCCGTCAATGCTGCTAAAGATTCAACCGAGTTGGTTGCAAAATTACGGGCTTACCACCACACAGCACAAACTAAGGCAGATAAAAGGCAATTATCAAGGTAAGAAGGCTCCCCCAGCTTTAGTTTTAACAGTGAATAATATGCATCTACAAGTGTGGAAATGTGGAAATATGGCTGTTTAAGAGCTGTTTCTGTACGTTTGTGTAGGTTTCTCGGTGACTTTCTTTTTTACTACTTTTTGTACAGCATGGGCTTGGATTTGGTGAAAGGCACAGTTCGAAACAACTTGGAGGCGGGAGTTATTGAACCTGCGATGAGCAAAGTGAAGATCATTCAGGTGATTTTTCGAATCGACGATTTGGAAAAGATCGTTTTCGAGCATTTGTAACTGAATTCTATGTACATTTTTTTTTCGATAGTTTGCTACTGAGGCTGCCATTACGATCCTTCGAATCGACGACATGATTAAGATTGTAAAAGACGAGAGCCAAAATGAGAACTAACTTTTGCTTCATGGATACATTTCCCGTTGTGGTGAGTTTCTTTTGGTAATTATATCTAATGCATGATTTTTTACGACAACTTTTTTTTTTTTTACATTTTCTGGGAATGTAAGGGAGCTTTGTTGTTTGTTACTGGTAACGTATTCAGATTTAAACGTAGATTTCATTTATAATCGTTTTGCTTTACTCCCACGGTCCCACCTCGTTCTACTCTTATATAGATAGACCATGGGTCTAAAAACAAGTGGTTTTATCCTTAATTTTTTTAGTTTATTACAATTTATTCATAGTTTAAAATTTATTTTTAAAATAACTTAATTCATAATATAAAATATTTAAAATAAAAAAATATATTTGTACATACATTTGACGGGCTTAAACGTAGATAGATATAAGATTATAAACGGTGAATATGTTGAGTAAGAGTACGTCAGCCAATTAATTTTTGTATTTTAAGTAAATTGTTATTTATCTGTATATTTTTTTCCAATTATGTCTTTAGAGTTCAATTATCTTTTGAAATACTTAAAAATAATAGAAAATTAGAGATTATAATTTCCTTTTGTAACATTTTAAATTTAAAATAATTCATAAAATATAAAATAATACTATGTATACTTATATATTAGTGTATATGTATTATGCAATGCATGATAGTAGTATATGTAATGTGATATGTTGTGGATGCAACGGATTTGATATTAGAAGATTTCGGGGAAAAATTCACAAGTTTGGAATTTGCAAAATATATATATTCTATTGAAGAGTCAGTTGAATGGATTTATAGCCGTTCACTGAAAAATGTAATAATCCTCTATAAATTCTCGAGACATCACTTTGGCATCACTTTACTGTTCTTTTCCCAAAGCTTTTATGATTATCTTCTCGACATATGCACTTGCAGATTAAAGAACAAATCCCTCGTATTTTGGGGTTTTGTAGTTTTCCTAAATATAGTCATATCCCTAATTCTTTATAGTTCTCCAATTTGTTTAATCAACATTGTTATGGGTTCGTAAATTTCCACGTAACAGTGCAAGCCAAAATCGAATGTATTGCACGAAATGTTCTTATATCAAAAGCAAAATTCCTTAGTTCAATAATATTGTCCAATGGGGTGTGTAAATTGTCATTGCTTTCGTTTTCTCACGGTGGACCATATTTTAGTCTTATCTCCAAGTATCATTTAATTATGAAGTTAGATGCTTTGTTTGTCCCCTCATCTCACAGAAGCTCAGTCATGCCCACATAATTAAAAGAGCCCAAAAAGAAAAATGAATGAAAAAGAGAAGAACTACGTGTGCCCTTCTTCCTTCTAATAATTCATACAGAGAGTATTGTTGTTATATATATATATATATATATATATATGCAGGCCTGAACGTTACCAAGATTTATTATATCCACTCTCTAACTCACAAACCTTGAATATGTGGTCTCAATCTCATGACTTAGTTACAATACATGAAGATTTGATTTTTATAGTTCTTTACTCATAATTTTATTCAAAATCAATGAGTCAATGTGTTCCAAGCTGGGATCTTGAGCATCCCCATGGCGCTCCCTTGTAATTTATCAACTATTTCCCCTATATTTTCTTAGTATTTGATTTTTCGTTTTGCTGCTGTATTTATTAGAATTAAAAAATAATTGGTTGAAAAATGCGTAGATTAATATATTATTCGTAACTCGCAGATTGGACTATGAAGTCGCCGAGCTGACGTGGGAAAACGGTCAGCCGTCGCTTCAAGGGCTCGGCCTCCCACGCGCCGCCGACAAACAAGCCGCCGTCTGGGACAATCCTCGCCCTTCCTCCATCGCCGGCGACACCCTCGAGTCCGTAGTCAACCTAGCCGCCGCCCGCGGCCACAAGCCCTCCGCCGGGAACGAGATGGTCCCATGGTACGACCACCACCACCAGGGGGCGCCGCCGGCCGGCGACATCGCCAACACCACGACGAATTCCAATCGTCACCAACATGCGCGCGCGTTCATGGACGCGCTGGTGCCCAGCAGCCATCACAGAAATCAGAATAGCAGCAGTCGGCAGCACTCCGCCGCCGCCCACGCTCCGGCGGGGGTCAGCGCGATGGCGGGTTCGTGCAGCGCTGCTCCCACGCGCGTGAACGCCGGCGGCAAGAGAGAACAGCAGCACTGTCGCCACGTGGCGGCGGCGGAGGGCAGCGACTATCTGGGACGTGGAGGATTCACGTCGGAGATCTCGCCGGAGGATACGTTTTCCGGCAGTCTTGAATACACAAAAACCTCCGGCGACGATTCAGTTTGCCACAGCATGTCACATGTAAGTGGAGAAAAAAACATTTTATTCCACATATTATATAATATATATATTCCAAGAAATTTGTCATTACTAGCATATATTTAATGTAATTAATGATTTGCAGAGAGAGATAGGCGATGAAGAAACAGTGAGAAAGAGGTCATTGGGAAAATCATCGGTTTCAAATAAGAGAAGCAGAGCAGCAGCTATTCATAACCAGTCTGAACGAGTATTGTTTAATTTCCTAATTTATATATTTTCTCATATAACAGAAAATTAAATGCTTTAATTATTATGGTGCTATCTATTTAAACATCTATCAATCTATATATGTGCTTCAGAAGAGAAGAGACAAAATCAATCAGAGAATGAAAACGTTGCAGAAAATGCTACCAAATTCCAACAAGGTATTATTAATATGGTTAGGCTTAAGATTAGGGTACTTTTTAATCTCTATATTAATTTGTTAAGGAGGAAAAAAATGGACAGTGGTTTTACTTTTGAGAATTGAGTTTAGTCCAATGACGACGAAGTACTTGAAACTCCGACAAGTCTGACAAAGAGTGGTAGTTTGCTTAATGACAGCTAATATTAATCTTGTCGAAGTCTAAATTAGGTCCTCATGAGTCTAATTCTTATTAATAGGACTATAATAAAATCAATTAGTTCATGTGTCCTATCTTATTTTACAATTGTACTATCATTAATTGAAATAAGCACATCTTAATGTCTCTATTTCTAGGAAAATAAATATCCCTTCATTCATAAAATCTTGTTTAGACTTGGTCTATAAAAAGAGCCCGACATTCTTATTTGTTCCACGATGTAAATTTATAGTTGTTAGGCTCAATTAATATAACAACATGCCGTTAGTTTCACCTATCACCAATTGATTTTAGTACTAAAACCAAAATTTTTAATATGCTATCGTAGCTTGTTCGATTTGTGTATTATAATGCTTGTTTGACTCATTGTCATCGAATTTATATGTCAATGTCATCGAGCGGGCGTTATCCCTTACGGGAAAATTAAAATTGTTAGGCTCAAATAATATATAAAGAGACAACTTCACCTATCACCAATCAGTTTCAGGATGAAATCCATAATTTTCAGACCCCTCTCCGTTTTCCATGTCTATTAATTATCCTAAATTACTAAAATATAAGAAATCGACGAATTGATTTGTGTTTGTGAGGAAGATCTTTAACGTGGTTCGGATTCTGAATAATCCTACATCCACGGCCAAGAAAATTAAGCTCTTATTGATGGCGAATTTTACAGAATTGAGAGGAACACACACTCTCTAAATCACAAACTACAAAAACCAGATAAATGATAAAAAAACGAGTAGGACTTGTTTCCTCTGCCCTTGATAAATAACGTATGATCCAACTGTGTCTGTTTAAAGCCAAAATCCCTCACTACATCTGTGAATTTTCTATCCATTGCCTCGAAGCTTGTTTCAAGCAATATATTGATTCCTCAGCTTACAAACCAATCTGTCTGAACCTGATGTTCTGCTATCCTTAAACAGTCCCTGTGGTATGTCCATGTACACCTCCTCTGCTAGGTCTCCATTCAAAAAGGCGTTATACATCTAGTTGGACCAAGTTCCAATCTAGTTTTGCTGCTAATGAGAGAATGATCTTGATTGTGTTTGGTTTAGCCACAGGTGCAAATGTTTCCAAGTAATCCATCCCCTCTTTTTTATCATACCCTTTAGCCACTAGGTGTGCCTTGTGTTTCTCCACTCGACCATCTGAATTAAACTTCAACTTGTAAACCCATCGACAGCCAACTGACCTTTTTTCCTGCAGAAAGTGGCACTACTGACCAAGTTTCATTGTTCTTGAGTGCTTGCAACTCTTCATTCATGGCCTTGACCCACTCCTCAGATTTGGCTGATTGTGTGTAACTTCTTGGCTCTGTTGCCACCGAGACACTATTTATGGAATCTTAAACCTGCCTAGAAAACCTTTGATAGGACAGGAAGCTTGAGATGGGACACAAGATTTCCTTTCCCTGCCCCTGCAGACTGTTGCAGTGATAATCACTGAGGTATGCAGGTCTCCTAGTTTCCCTTCTTGATCTAGTATGAATATCTGTTTGCACCTCATGAGTTGGTTCTTGGACTACTGAATCTTCTTCCCAAACAGGCTGGTGATTTTCTGCTACACCTAGAGGAGAATTTTGTTGATTCTCCATATCAGTTGGTGTAGGAGTGAGAATCTGTGTTGTACCTGTTTCGTGCAGATGTGTCACTCCTTCTAATTCTTCATTAAAGACATATGGCCTTGGTAAGATCTGATCTGAGAAAGGATTTCCACGTCTGATGTATCAGGCATTTCCTTGAAAGGGAAGACGTCTTCCTTAAACCTCACATCTCTTGTAATAAATATTTGCCTTGTTACTAAATCCAGTACTATGTATCCTTTGACTCCATTAGCATATCCTATAAACACACACACTCTCTATCCCTAGGATCAAACTTTTTCCTCCCAGCCTGGAGTGTGGAGCTGTAGCAAAGACAGCCAAAGACCTTCAGGAAATTGTTTTCCTCCCAGCTTGGAGTGGAGCATTAGGACTTTTCCTTTCAATGTTGCTGAAGGTGTTCTGTTAATTAGATAAGATGCTATCAAGGCACATTCAGACCAAAACTCGATGGGAATTCCTCACTGAAAATACAAGGATCTTGCCGCATTCAGTAAGTGTTGGTGGTTCCTTTCCACTAAAGAATTGGCTCTGGTGTTTGCTCACAAGATCTGTGATGTATAATTCCCTTGCTACTAAACAAATCTACTAGGTTGAACTCCCTCGCATTGTTTGATCTTAGAGTTTTGACCATGCACTTGAAATGAGTTTCTATCATGGCTAAAAAGTAGGTAAGCACTGTTTGAACTTCAGACTTATGTCTGATCATAAACAGCCATGTAAGACGTGAGAAATCATCTACAATGGTAATGAAATACTGATGTCCTAAGTGTGAGGATACGTGAAAAATCCCCCACACATCACAATGCACAAGATCAAACATCGTACACGCATTCTTTCTATCATCAGGAAAGGATAATTTCTTTTGTTTTGCAATTGGACAGATTTTACACCATGTATCCTTGTGTCTTTTGTCATGTCTTAAAGTAGTTCTTAGCATATCTAACACCTTATCCGAGGGGTGGCCTAGGCTATTATGCCACAGATCCCCTGACAACTTATTAAAGAAAATAGATTGATCATGTAAAAGAGAAACTGGATCAGTTTGCATGATGTACAATCCTTCCATTTGCTTACCCTTGCCAATCATTCGTAGAGTATGGTCATGTATCTGAAATTTATCAGCCTCAAACAAGAACTTATAAGAACCAGTGTCAGCTAAATAACTCCTAGAAACAATGATAAAATGGAATTGAGGCAGATATAGTATGTCAGTCAAAGTGATGTATCTGTTAAGTCTATATGTGCATGCCCTATTGACTCTTAACACTGGGTTATTTGGCAAGATCACCCTTGATTCTTTTATCTCATGTAAATCATGCAATAAGTCTATGTTGCCACAAACATGCCTAGTTGCTCCAGAATCAACCAACTAAAAATCAGAATCTATGAGCCTAGGCAGATTAAAAGAGAGGCAATTATCTGCTTGCTTCTCACCTTGTTGCACCATACCATTACCTTCAGGTGGTGCATTTACCACTGATTGACTTATCAGGGTCCTCAGGCTATGGAGTTGAAGTGGAGTCAGCTGCAGTTGCACCATTGCATCACGAACCGACGAAGTGCTAAAAACTATTGCTCTGTTCGCTGTCCTCCTTTCTGCACAGAATCTACAGGTGCCAAATTCATTCTAGCCCCTTTGTACTTCATGTTCTGCCTATAGCATGGGGGATATCCATGCACCTGATAGCATGTATCAGTCGTGTGTCATTTCTTATTGCAAAGTGCAAATTGGTTTAGCTGAATCCTTCTTGAAACTATTGAAGCCTTTCCTGACTGTCTCCTGATCACCTCTGGCAGCCAACATTGCCATACTATTCCCTTGATCCTCATTTCCCCGTGCAAAACCTGGATCATCGACCTTTTTTTTCTCCTCCCCAATTAGTAGTGAAAACACCTTGTTGATAGTGAGCATTGGATCATGAACAAGATCTGCCCTCTCACTTGCGCATAGGTGTCATTCAATCCCATTAGGAAAGGCTAGGATATATTCCTCATCAAGGTGTGCCTTTATTGCATTAGTTCCACCACAAGTGCACTGACAATGTGGGCGGTAACTGGTAAGTTCCTTCCATATAGTCTTAAGCTTGGTATAATAAACCGCAATGCTGTTGGAATTCTGTGCAAGATTGACCAATTCCTTCTTTAGTTGGAAGATTCGTGGTTTATTTGTCCGACCAAATATTTCCTGAAGATCATCACAAACCTCTTTCGCGGATGAAATATAAAGAATGCTAGCTAAAATCTCTTTGGTGACTGAATTCAAGATCCATGAGATCACAATATTATTTCGCTTCCATGCGCTGACCCTGTTTAAATCAGTCGCAGCTGGTGGTTTTAAATCCCCATTCACGAAGCCTCTTTGTTTCTTCCAATCAATGCAATCATCATGGCCTGCTCCATGTCATGTAATTGTCGCCACTCAGGTGCTCACGGACAAGAAGCTGCCCAGACGTATCATTCCCATTCAAGAAATAGGGATCTTTTCCTAAACCAACTGGTGTTGTGTTTGATGTATCGATGACGTCGGAATTTGGAATCTCTGTAGTCATATCTGATTAATGATTGACACTTCTCAAGATCGCAATTCAGAATTCGTTCTTCGCAGCTCAAGAATTAGTTCTCTGATACCATAAGAAATCGAAGAATTGATTTGCGTTTGTGAAGAAGATCTTTAACGTGGTTTGGATTCTGAATAATCTCATCCACGGCCAACAAGCTCTTATTGATGGCGATGATTTTACAGAATTGAGAGGAACACACTCTCTACATCACAAACTACAAAAACCAGATAAAAGATAAAAAAACGACTAAGGCCCCTTTAAATATAAAATTCCCGCCTTATTTAGTTACAATTCACTCTATAAACGCTGGTGTCCATATAGACTTTATAAGTGGACGACGATTATAAAATACCCGCGCTTTTATTATTTGACTTCCGGTTTCTTCAGTCCTTCGTTCTGTTCCAGACTTGACTGAGAAAGTAGCTAGCTCATCACCTTATGATGCTCCACTTGCCTAGATTTCGACAAATATCCTACGTATAAATATTTCTCTTAATCCAATTTCAAATTTTTCTGTTCAGACAGATAAAGCATCAGTATTAGACGAAGTAATAGACTACCTCAAACAACTCCAAGCCCAAGTATACATGATGACTACTACTACTACAAGCCCTATGATGCTAACACCATTCTTACAACATCTTCAAGTGCCCGGCGGAGGCGTGAACCCTATGTTGGTCCCGCCGGGGTTAGGCTTAGGCATGGGCTTGGGCCCGCTCATCGACTTCAGCACCATGGCTCGAGCCAATGGTTCGACCATTCCCGTCCCTCAATCGAGCCCATGCTTTATGCCTCCCGGGGTTGGCTCGTGGGACAGCAGCACTGATGCTTTCGCCGCGTTTCATGTGAGCCAAACTATGCAAGTGAGTTTATAATTTTTTTCTTTTTGCTTTTGTGATTTAGGGTTCGTTTGGGCATGCAGAATGGTACGCTGCGTATCATTGCACTTTTTTTATTTCTTTTCTGCATCGAATTTTCTGCTGGGCAAACAGGCATTAGTTGTGGATTTAATAACACTTTTGGGTTATCAATGTTTTGATTTGTATTTTTGCAGTCAATGAATATGGATGCTTATAGTAAGCTAGCATCGGCTTTGTATCAACAGTTCCAACAGCAGCCACCACCTTCTGGTTCAAAAGATTGAATTATATATATATGTATGTTTTCAATATATTTATATAATATGTGTATACAGTTTTTCTTGCCACTACATTGTATGGAAGTTCATTGCTCGTTTAGAATTGCTAGTAGGACAACATGGGAATGTAAGATTAACTGCTAATAAGAGTTGCTTACAAACAATAGAATTGAGAACCGATTATGGTTGGGATGTCAAATTCAATGTCACACTCAAAAAAAAAATGATTTGAGTAGAGAGCTTAGGGATGGAATCACACTTAGTTCTTACAACTGATGGCATTCATAATTGAAATGTATAGTAAAACCTATCTCAAACCGAAAACGAATTATCAAACTCAAACTCATTTTCAACTCAAAATGCCGTAGTTCTTCTCCAATCAACAAATCAATTCTCAAACTCAAAAGACCATTATTGTAATATTTTACCTGATTTTTTTAGTATTACATCATCTCCAACCCATGACATAAAAATACACTCAATTTTACAGAATAATACAGTTGCTACAGTGATTTTACTCCAACCCATAAACTATATTTTCTACACTAATTTTTATTCCAGCCAATTAACTCTATTTTTTTACACAAAAAATCAAATTCATATTTATTACTACATAATTGACTTATTAAAATTTTACATTATAATGATTAAAATGTCAATATATTATAATTATTAATATTTCAAAATTAAATAAATTATAAAATCGGCTTATTTAATTATAACTTTATTAAATAAAAAGAAAAATATCAATATAACGAAAATTAATATTATTTTTACTTCATTATAAAAATATCAAAATTAAATATTATTAAAATATTTTTTATTAGTTAAAATATAAATAAATAGAAACTGCAACTTTTTGTGTTGAAAATGTACTCTAGATCTAGAGTATCTCTGCTCATCAACACAATATTTGTGTTAAATATAGATTCGATCCAGGCTGGAAACGAAGTCCATAAGCCCTGGCTTAAACCCAGGCTGGAAGCAAAACCCTGTAAGCCTTGGCTTAAATCCAGGCTGGGAGCGAAACCCCATAAGCCCTGGCATAGATCCAGGCTGGACACGAAACCTCTACGCTCCGATGTAGCTCGAGATGGGAAAGAAGGCCATAAGCCCTAGCTTCGATCCTAGGCAGGAAAAGAAGCCTATAAGCCCTGGCTTATATCCAGGCTGGAAAATATGCCCAAGTCCCGAATTACTCCGGGTTGACACTTGAGGGCTGCGCAAAGCGCGCCCCGCAAAGATTGAGCTTGAATCCCAGGCTCCAAGTTATCCTGGATCAACGCCTGATGAACCTCGATTGGGTTATATCCAGTAGGGCTTTGTAAAGCATGCCCCGCGCAGATTGCGCTTGAATCCCAGGCTCCAGGTTATCCTGGATCAACGCTGATGAACCTAGATTGGGTTATATCCAGGAGGGCTGTGCAAAGCACGCCCCATGCAGATTGTGCTTGAATCCCAGGCTATAGGTTACTCTGGATCAAAGCCTGATGAACCTAGATTGGGTTATATCCAAGAGGACTGTGCAAAGCACGCCCCGTGCAGATTGCGCTTGAATCCCAGGCTCTAGGTTACTCTGGATCAAAGCCTGATGAACCTAGATTGGGTTATATCTTGGAGGGCTGTGCAAAGCACGCCCCGCGCAGATTGCGCTTGAATCCTAGGCTCCAGGTTATCCTGGATCAACGCCTGATGAACCTAGATTGGGTTATATCCAGGAGGGCTGCGCAAAGCGTGCCCCGTGCAGATTGTGCTTGTGTAAATGTGCCTAGGCTCCAGGTTACCCTGGATGAACGCCTGACGGACCCGAACGGGGACGAGCTCCAGCTCTGGATCATTCCAGATACGAAAGGAACCTCCTAAGCTCCGAATCAACTCCGAAACGAAGGACAGAACCAGTCAATGCTGGCCCTACACAGGGGGAAAGGTTCATCGATATTACACGAGCCTGACGAAAAACGAGAACGGGAGATGTCGGATGTTGTATACCAAGGAGCTCTCAGGTTCACGTTTCCATTCACTAACAAACGTTCGGTAAATGCGGATTTGGTAAGATGTTGGAAAGAGAACCGTAAGGGGCGAACACCTCTCACAAACAAATGTTCGGGATATTGCTGTTTGTAAAGAGGGCCTAACGCAGACCACCAAGGTTTAGCAATGTAAAAGGCGAGGTTGGTAAGTTAGGAGGAACACTTCTCGTACACTTCAAATGTGCTAATAGACATTAGCACAATCCGAAGTAGGGGGACTGGAGAGAGGTAGTGGTACATGTCCCTGAATTGACATAAAGGCGGACCACAAATACTTAAGGGAAAAGTGTTCCTGGGATAAAGACAGGCTCAAGGTGGAAGGCTTACCTCATAGTCTGCCGACCTGGCGATGACGAGCCCCCAATCTATAGAAATGAAAGCAAGGAGCGGTGGGTTTAGCCTATAAAAATATCTCTAAGGTACATGTTAAATATGTCTGATGCGGGTACGACCTGATCAACAAGATTTATGGTCCGGGGAATAAAGGTGAGGGCCGGTTCGGATGAAATCGTGGATGGAATATTAAGAAAGAGGACAGCAAAGTAAAGAGAAGATGATTTACGTGGTTCGGATTCGGATGAATCCTACGTCCACTGGCCGCCGGAGAATATTCACTATTAACGGGATAAGATTACACGCTCAATCTCGCATTCCCTCATGTTTACAAGTGATTCTAAGCTCCAAACAGTGAAAAGAAGATGTGTGTGTGTGTTCTTGGTGTGTTAGTGTGTGAGGGACGTGTGGAAGATGTTGTAGAATGGATAAGGAGCCCTATTTATACTTATGGGCGCGTCTAGGGTTTGGTACTGCTTCTCCTCGTCAGGTCTCCAGGACGCTTCCTTAGCTCTCCTAACTGCTTCCTTTATCCCCTCTGCATAGCTCCGTAGCTCTCTTGAATATCTCCTTAGCTTCTCCAAATATCATCTTCTTACATCGCTTCTAGTCGAGCCTCATACCTGGTCCTTGTCTCCTTCAGACAAACCTCCTACTCTGTTCCTTGTAGGTCTTCAGGTCAAGAGGAATGCTGGATAGGTCACCCCTATCAATGTCCTTAACCTTCCAGATGAAAGTGTTGGATGCAAATGTAGTAGGATGTTGGGAGGAAGGCGCAAGAGGCAGAAATGTCGCCCATAAGTAAACATCCAGAGTACGGCAATCTGCCGAGACAGATCAGCGTGGGTACTCAAAGTGCAACTTGCAAGGAAAGGATTGAGGTCGGCAGATAAGGAGTTATATTCCTCACTCACAAGGAACGGAGTAGGAGGTTAGGTCTGAAGGAGGCAAGGACCAGGTACGAGGCTCGACTAGAGGCAATGTACGAAGGTGATATTGGGAGGAGCTAGGGAGATATCCCAGGAAGCTACGGAGCTATCCGGAGGGAACAAATGAACTAATCGAGAGAGCTAAGGAAGTTATACTCAGTAGTCTCGACGAGATGACTTGGATACTCGCCAGCCAATGCCTTGTCGGATACCCTGCTAACAGAAAGTTGATCCTTGACATCCTAACCAGATAGGTCAGGTCCTCTTCGTTAGTGGAGAGCTGGATTGAAAATCCTGATTACATAGATCAGGACTCTCTGAGTCGGCGGGGAGCTGAATTCAGTCAATCGGACAGGATAGATCAAGATCTGGACTTAAAACGTCCTGACAGATTATATCAGATCTCCTCTTGCCAGCCTAGGGCCAGACTTGGGAACCTCAACAGATGACATGGCTTTTTACATGCAGCATGGAGCTGGCTCAGAAATCCCAAGTAGACGAGTAGGTCTTCTCCGGCCAGCATAGAGCTTGTGGGTGAAGACTAACCTGGAATCCGAAGAACTGACCCGAAATCCGAAGAGCTGACCCGATCAAGCTTTGTGGGTGAAGACTAACCTGGAATCCGAAGAACTGACCCGAGATCCGAAGAGCTGACCTGGATCCTGGGAATCCTGATGAAATAGACCAGTTTTTCGTTCATCAACTCGAAGCTGGACTCCTGATCGAACAGATCAGGTCTCTTTGTCGACGGAGAGCTGAGCTCAGATACCCTGATGAAGTAGGTCGGGTCCTTAGCGCAGGAGCAGAATTGGCCTTAGATACCTGACAGACAAGTCAGGACTTCATGTGCCAGTACGGAGCTGGACTTAGATATCCCCATAGATAGGATGGGTCTTCTGGTGCCAGCGCGGAGCTGGACTTAGATATTCCAACAGTTAGGTTGGGTCTTCTGGTGTCAGCGCGGAGCTGGACTTAGATATCCTAACAGTTAGGTTGGGTCTTCTATGCCAGCACGGAGCTGGACTTAGATATCCCAACAGTTAGGTTGGGTCCTCTATGCCAGCACGGAGCTGGACTTAGATATCCCAACAGTTAGGTTGGGTCTTCTATGCCAGCACGGAGCTCGACTTGGATATCCCAACAGTTAGGTTGGATCTTCTGGTGTCAGCACAGAGCTGGACTTAGATATCCCAACAGTTAGGTTGGGTCTTCTATGCCAGCACGGAACTGGACTTAGATATCCCAACAGTTAGGTTGGGTCTTCTGTTGCCAGCGCGGAGCTGGACTTAGATATTCCAACAGTTTGGTTGGGTCTTCTATGCCAGCACGGAGCTGGACTTAGATATCGCAACGGTTAGGTTGGGTCTTCTGGTGCCAGCGCGGGGCTGGACTTAGATATCCCAACAGTTAGTGATGCGGGTTACGACCCCGATCAACAATATTTAAGGTCCTGGAATAAAGGTGAGGGCCGGTTCGGATGGAATCGTGGATGGAAAGACGTAAAAAGGAAAGAGACAATGATTTACGTGGTTCGGATTCGGGTGAATCCTACGTCCACGGGCCGCCGGAGAATATTCGCTATTAATCGGGGAAGATTACACACTCAATCTCGCGTTCTCTCTTATTTACAAGTCATTCTCAGCTATGAATAGAGGGTAAGCAACTTGGGCACCCTTGATTTCGAGGAATTATCGTCGATTTTGCGCTTTCACCGAAATCGCGCGGTTAGGGTTTTGTGCGCGCCGCCGCAGATTCGACGGTCGACTGTGCCCGCCACGATTGGTCTTTGGTCGCAGAAGGCATGCGCACGGATAGAGCGTTTCCCAGCGAGTGCGCTGGTGGTCGCCGTTGGGCCAAGGTATACCGCGACGAAAACGAGCTCGCGCAACGATTGCACCGAAGCGTTTTCTGTCCTTGTGACAGCAGATTTGAATGGGCGGTCACTGTCGCCTCGCCGATGGTGCTTTGGTGGCGATCTGGTCGTTGACGATGAGGCTGAGATGGCCGGCGGCCAAGCTTACGGCGAGACAAACTTCCGCCCGGCAGGTGTTCGACGAAATGCCATAGAAGAAACCCAAGAACGGCAGCCCAAAAATCTTCCAAAAACAGCCGTTGAATCCAAGCCACGGCTCCATATCTCACGTTCCAACCCTCGGTTCCCACAGACGGCGCCATTTGATGCGGGTACGACCCCGATCAACAATATTTATGGTCCGGGAATAAAGGTGAGGGCCGGTTCGGATGGAATCGTGGATGGAAAGACATAAAAAGGAAAGAGACAATGATTTACGTGGTTCAGATTCGGGTGAATCCTACGTCCACGGGCCGCCGGAGAAGATTACACACTCAATCTCGCGTTCTCTCTTATTTACAAGTCATTCTCAGCTATGAATAGTATGAAGAAGATGAAGAGAGGGGGAGAGAGCTTCTATGTGTGTTCTTGGCGTGTTAGTGTGTGTGGGGCGTGTAACTTATGGTGTAAAATGGACAAAAGACCCTATTTATACTATAGAGGCGGCTAGGGTTTCGTACTGCCCTCCCCCGTCAGGTCTCCCGGTCACTTACATAGCTCTCTCGATTACTTTATTTGTTCCCTCCTGATAGCTTCGCAGCTTCCTAGGACATCTCCCTAGCTCCTCCCAATATCACCTTCGTACATTGCCTCTAGTCGAGCATCGCACTTAGTCCTTCTCGGGGACTTCCTTGGGTCCTTCTGAATACTTCCGTAGCTCTGTGGAGTACCTCCCGAGCTCCTCTGAACCTCACCTTCGTACACCGTTCTGGTCGGGGCTCGTATCTGGTCCTTACCTCCTTCAGACCCCATCTCCTACTCTGTTCCTTATAGGTTGTCAGGTCATGAGGAATGCTGGATAGGTCACCCCTATCATCCAGTCCCCCTACTCTGAGTTGCAATATGCTAAGTATTGCAGCTCGGAGTATTATTAAGAAAGCATTCCTCTTTTCGTGTCCTTAAATTTAATCTGCCATTTCCTCATGTTGCCCAAGAAGTCCCAGACAGCTTAGGACTTCACGTGTCTGCACGGAAATATAATCAGCAGTCTTGACGAGGTGACTTAGATACTCGCCAGCCAATGCCTTGTCGGATGCCCTGCTAACAGAAAGCTGATCCTTGAAATCCTAACCAGATAGGTCAGGTCCTCTTCGTTAATGGAGAGCTGGATTTGAAAATCTTGATTATATAGATCATGACTCTCTGAGTCGTCGGGGAGCTGAATTCAGTAATCGGACAGGATAGATCAAGATCTGGACTTAAAACGTCCTGACAGATTATATCAGATCTCCTCTTGTCAGCCTAGGGCCAGACTTCGAAACCTCAAACAGATGACATGGCCTTTTACATGCCAGCATGGAGCTGGCTCAGAAATCCCAAGTAGACAAGTAGGTCTTCTCCGGCCAGCATAGAGCTGGACTTATAAATTAGGATCGACCAGATCAAGCTTGTGGATGAGGACTAACCTGGAATCCGAAGAACTGACCTGGAATCCGAAGAGCTGACCCGGATCTTGGGAATCCTGATGAGATAGACCAGTTCTTCGTTCATCAACTCGAAGCTGGACTCCTGATCGAATAGATCAGGTCTCTTTGTCAACGGAGAGCTGGCGTAGAACTCCTGCTCCCAAAACTAGGTCTCCGTATGTTAGCATGGGAGGTCGGTCACCCTGCTGTGGATTGTCCGTCTCCCTTGATAAGTTGGATGTCCGCTCTGCGGACTAACTCCTGGTCGTGGCTCGTCCTCATGGAGCTAGCCGAGTTGCCGAAGTATAGAGATGACACGATGGGCGGTCGAAGGATGAGTTAGCAAGCTTGCTGCAGAATAGGAGCAGCTCACTAGCGCACGGCTGCATATCTGTCGGCAAGATAGCGAATAGCCAGGTCGGAGTATTCGAACTGATAACCAGGTAGAGGTGCAGGGACTTTGTTACAGAGGATTCTGTCTTAGTTGCTCGTGTAGTTCTGCACCTGTGATCTTGCTATCTTTCTATCGGGGTAGATAGTTTCTTCCAAACATATAGCCGAGCCTTCCCCATCGTACTCTGAACTGTGCTTAATGTAGTAGCACATTCGGAATACTCGAAATTAGATGGCATCTCCTTCTGCCCCTTTTACACGCCGGACTACTGCTTTGCATCTCGAGGCTCGACTCAAAAACCTCGTGGTGAGCTGTACTTGGATATCCTGAACACCTAGTTCGAACCTCCACTCGCTCGCCAGCTCGACTTGGATATCCTATGTGAAATAGGCCAGCCTCGCCGTGCTGACGGAGAGCTGAGCTTAGATATCCTGATGAAGTAGGTCGGGTCCTAAGCACCATAGCAGAATTGAACATAGATACCCAAACAGATAAGTCGGGCATTCGTGTGCCAGCAAGGAGCTGGACTTAGATATCCCAATCCAGACGATTGGGTTTCCGAGTACCGCGCACGGAGCTGAACTGTAGATATCCCGACGGATAGGTTGGGTCTTTATGTGCCAACCCTGAGCTGCTCTTAGATAGATATCCCAACAGTTAGGTTGGGTTTCCCGTGCCAGCACGAAGCTGGACTTAGATGTCCCAGAGGTTGGGCCATTATGTGCCAGTCCCGGAGCTGGACTTAGATAGATATCCCAACAGTTAGGTTGGGCCATTATGTGCCAGCCCGGAGCTGGACTTAGATAGATATCCCAACAGTTAGGTTGGGTTTCTCGTGATGGAAAATAATAAATCAAGCTTAGCAAAATAATATTAGTAGCCCAAATATTTAAAGTCGAGCGGGCCCTAAGCCCAAATATCTAATTTATTTAAGCCACACATTAATTTAATTCTATAGCCCAAACTATAATTCCCACATACTTAAAGGCCAAAGCCCACAACGAACCCTAGGTGAAATAAACACAGAACCCTAGGTATTATAGAAATTCCATTTCGCCCCCCAAATTTCAGCTCTCACTGTATTTCATCCCAGGAGAATAGCAGAACTAACCCTATAACTTTTATGATTCAATTTGGCACCCAAAAGGTTGAAATACTTACAACCGAATCCCGAATGCAATTTTCCGGCGGGGGCATCGCCGGCGGCCGGCGCGGCGGTCGTCCTCCAGGTGCGACAGCCATGGGTGCGTCGGTTCGGCCTCAAGAGGTCTGAAATGGAGGGTTTCTGTCGCGACAGCCATGGACGCGTCGGTTCTCATCGCGTCTTCACTATCGTCACCATCTCGAGGCTTTTTCTGCTCTTGTAACAGCGGAACTGACCGATGAGGAAGCGGAATGGCGGGTAAGCAACTTGGGCACCCTCGATTTCGAGGAATTATCGTCGATTTTGCGCTTTCACCGAAATCGCGCGGTTAGGGTTTTGTGCGCGCCGCCGCAGATTCGACGGTCGACTGTGCCCGTCACGATTGGTCTTTGGTCGCAGAAGGCATGCGCACAGATAGAGCGTTTCCCAGCGAGTCCGCTGGTGGTCGCCGTTGGGCCGAGGTATACCGCGACGAAAACGAGCTCGCGCAACGATTGCACCGAAGCGTTTTCTGTCCTTGTGACAGCAGATTTGAATGGGCGGTCACTGTCGCCTCGCCGATGGTGCTTTGGTGGCGATCTGGTCGTTGACGATGAGGCTGAGATGGCCGGCGGCCAAGCTTACGGCGAGACAAACTTCCGCCCGGCAGGTGTTCGACGAAATGCCATAGAAGAAACCCAAGAACGGCAGCCCAAAAATCTTCCAAAAACAGCCGTTGAATCCAAGCCACGGCTCCATATCTCACGTTCCAACCCTCGGTTCCCACAGACGGCGCCATTTGATGCGGGTACGACCCCGATCAACAAAATTTATGATCCGGGAATAAAGGTGAAGGCCGGTTCGGATGGAATCGTGGATGGAAAGACATAAAAAGGAAAAAGACAATGATTTACGTGGTTCGGATTCGGGTGAATCCTACGTCCACGGGCCGCCGGAGAATATTCGCTATTAATCGGGGAAGATTACACACTCAATCTCGCATTCTCTCTTATTTACAAGTCATTCTCAGCTATGAATAGTATGAAGAAGATGAAGAGAGGGGGAGAGAGCTTCTATGTGTGTTCTTGGCATGTTAGTGTGTGTGGGCGTGTAACTTATGGTGTAAAATGGACAAAAGTCCAATTTATACTGTAGAGGCGGCTAGGGTTTCGTACTGCCCTCCCCCGTCAGGTCTCCCGGTCACTTACATAGCTCTCTTGATTACTTCATTTGTTCCCTCCTGATAGCTTCGCAGCTTCCTAGGACATCTCCCTAGCTCCTCCCAATATCACCTTCGTACATTGCCTCTAGTCGAGCATCGCACTTAGTCCTTCTCGGGCACTTCCTTGAGTCCTTCTGAATACTTCCGTAGCTCTGTGGAGTACCTCCCGAGCTCCTCTGAACCTCACCTTCGTACACCGTTCTGGTCGGGCCTTGTATCTGGTCCTTACCTCCTTCAGACCCCATTTCCACTCTGTTCCTTATAGGTTGTCAGGTCATGAGGAATGCTGGATAGGTCACCCCTATCAGTTAGGTTGGGTCTTCTATGCCAGCACGGAGCTGGACTTAGATATCCCAACGGTTAGGTTAGGTCTTCTGGTTCCAGCGCGGGACTGGACTTAGATATCCCAACAGTTATGTTGGGTCTTCTATGCCAGCACGGAGCTGGACTTAGATATTCCAATAGTTAGGTTGGGTCTTCTGGTGCCAGCGCGGAGCTGGACTTAGATATCCCAACAGTTAGGTTGGTTCTTCTATGCCAGCACGGAGCTGGACTTAGATATCCCAACAGTTAGGTTGGGTCTTCTGGTGCCAGCGCGGAGCTGGACTTAGATATCCCAACAGTTAGGTTGTGTCTTCTGGTGCCAGCGCGGGGCTGGACTTAGATATCCAAACAGTTAGGTTGGGTCCTCTATGCCAGCACGGAGCTGGACTTAGATATCCCAACGGTTAGGTTGGGTCTTCTGGTGCCAGCGCAGAGCTGGGAGTTCTGCACCGGCTTCTGGTGACCTGAACAGGTTAGGGCTTTCTGCCTTCCGTTTTAGGCTTGAGACTCGTTATTGGCAGATCGTAGGTCTATGTTAAACAACGGAAAGTTTTCGCATGGGTTAGGTTAGGGCTTATGATATTCGCTTCAGCCTGGGTGATATCCCCTCCTCATGCACTCTCCTTCTAACATTCTGATGCACTCACGTCCAAATATTCATCTGAATGATTATTGGCAGATTTAAACGTGTACCTGGGAGATGTACGTCTGGGCTGGACTTGGCGCTCATCGCTTTCGTTTCCATGAGTTGGATGAGCGTTCCACAAGGTCCGCAGACTGCGAGCTGAGTTAGGGCTTGGAGGCTTTGTGGCCTGTTTTCTTTGCTTATGGGCGACCTTTCCGCCTCTTGCACTTCCTCCCAACATCCTACTACACTCGCATCCAACACTTCCATATGAAAGATTATTAGAATGTCTAACATGTACCTGGTAAATACTTGTATGGGTTGAACCCAGCGTCCCTTGTTTTCATTTTTATAGGTTGTGGGCTCGTATCGCCAGGTCTGTAGGCTACCAGGTTACTTTTCCACCTGAGGCCTATCTTCATCCCAGGGACGTTTTTCCTTAAGTATTTGCGGCCGCCTCTCTGTCAATGTGGGGACCTATACTACTACTCTCCACTCCCCCTACTTCGGATTGTGCTGATGTTCATCAGCACATTCGAATTACGTGAACAGTGTACCCCCTAATTCACCAACCTCAACTTTTCCCGTCGTTACTCCTGGGTAGTCTGCGCCAGACCTTCTTCTTAGATCGCAGTATACTGGATGTCCGCTCGTGGGATACGTTTGCTCCCTACTCACTTTCCCCTCAACATCCCACTGCGTTCCCATTCGAAATTTTCATTCAAGAAGTTGTTGGTAAATGAAAACGTGTACCTGGGGAGCTCCTGGATGAGCTGGATTCGACACCCCTCCCTTTTCGTTTTCTATCAGGTTCGTACGGTACCAGTGTTCTTATTCGTCCTTCATGGGGCCAGCATTGGCTAGTTCTATCTTTCGGGTGTGGTTGCATCGGAGCCTAGGAGAACTTGACCAGCATCGTCTGGTTCCATCCCCCTTCGTAAATCGGAACCTAGGCGCTCTCGACCAGCCTTGGCTGGTTCGATGCGGCCAGTATTGGCTAGATCAAATTTGAGCATAGGAGCTCTGCCGGTATTGACCGGTGCTGCCAGCATTGGCTGGTTCGAGATCGAGCTTAGGAGCTCTGCCGGTATTGACCGGTGCTGCCAGCAGGTGTCCTAGTCCGGAGTAATCCGAAACCTGGACGGCTTTTTCGCGATGGGTGCCAACAGGTGTCCTAGTCCGGAGTAATCCGAAACCTGGGCATTTTTTGTTCCACGCGCCAACAGGTGTCCTAGTCCGGAGTAATCCAAACCTGGGTGACTTTTTCGCAATGGGTGCCAACAGGTGTCCTAGTCCGGAGTAATCCGAAACCTGGGCATTTTTTGTTCCGCGCGCCAACAGGTGTCCTAGTCCGGAGTAATCCGAAACCTGGGCGGCTTTTTCGCGATGAGTGCCAACAGGTGTCCTAGTCCGGAGTAATCCGAAACCTGGGCATTTTTTGTTCCGCGCGCCAACAGGTGTCCTAGTCCGGAGTAATACGAAACCTGGGCGGCTTTTTCGCGATGAGTGCCAACAGGTGTTTTAGTCCGGAGTAATCCAAAACCTGGGCATTTTTTGTTCCGCACGCCAACAGGTGTCCTAGTCCGGAGTAATCCGAAACCTGGGCGGCTCTTTTTTTTCAGCCTGGATCAAAGCCGGGGCTTAGAGGCTTCTTTTCCATCTGGAGCTACGTTGGGGCTCAGGGGCTTCGTGTCCAGCCTGGGGTTAAGCCAGGGCTTATGGCTTTTTTTCCCAGCCTGGTTGTAAGCGAGGGCTTGCAGGGTTTCGCTTCCAGCCTAGATCTGAGCCAGGGCTTACGGGCTTCTGTTGCCAACGGAGAGCTGGACCGACATACCTGCCAAATCTGTAAAGCCACAACCACAGGGACTCCAATGCACGAGATGCAATGAGAGTCGTGAGATAAAAATGATAATAATATATCACTTAGTAACTGCATAGGGGAGACAATGCGTTATGGCAGGTCAGAAGTGACCCTAGACAAATACATTTCAGCACTTAGCCTAGTATTCCTCCTAATTCGGTGATCTAGAGAGGTCATATTTCAAGATATGAGGTGGCTAAACTGGCGGTCAATAGCTAAGTCGGAAAGATAAATAGGAGATCTGAAAGCTGAAGGTCAGTAGCTAAGTAGGAAATCTGACTAGGAAAGCCGGATGTCCGTAGCTAAGTGGGAAAGCTGGGGATCAGTAGCTAAGTAGGAAGCTGGAGATCAAAGGTAGCGTACGGAGGAGGTACATATCCCAGCTAATTCTGACACGGGGTGTTGAAAAGGACGGGACTGTTTACAGCCGACTAGGGGACAAAGAGGGTGTAGACAGGGGAACATTATGATCAGACAGAGGGCATGTCAGTCTGACCGTAGTATGCCTGTCTGTAGTTGGCTGTACCATTTGTGAGTACTGCCGGAGACCAACTGGGCTAGCGGCCCAATGAGAATAATTCTCGCAACCCAATAAATTAATCCAAGCCCATTAGAAGGCAAAATAACTACAGTACCCTAAATATTATCAAAATTCCTTTTTGCCCCCCCCCCCCCCCATTTCAGATCTCGCAGCATTTGATCCCAAGGTAAATAACAGAATTGACCCTCAACTTTTTTAATTCAATTTAACACCCCAAAAGTTAGAAAACTTACACCTCGGTCCCGTAACGCAATTTCCGGCAGTGGAATCGCCGGCGACCGGCGAGGCAATCGCGGGGACATCCTCCAGGTGCAACAACCATGGCCGAGGTGGTTCGGCCTCAAGGGATCCGAGATTGGGACGTGGTTTGACGTTTTCGTTCTCATCGCGTCTTCTTCACCAACGTCATCGTCTTGAAGCCTTTTATGATCTTGCGACGGCGCGGCTGGCCGGTGAAGAAATGAAACAGAGGGTCAGCACCTTGGGCACCCTCGATTTTGAGGTCTCGCTCGTCAATTTGCCATTTTGCCTAAATCGCGTCATGGGGTTCCGTGAGCGTCGACGCGACTTTCACCGGTGATTATGCTCGTTGGGGTTGATATTTGGCTGTGGAAGGCACGCCTATGGATAGAGCATTTCCTAGCGAGTCCGTTGGTGGACGTAGCCTCGCCGGTGGTCGCCGTTAGGCCGAGATATACCGCGGCAAAAGCGAGCGCGTACACCGATTTCTCCAAAGCCTTTTCTGCCCCGTGAGGGCAGACCTGAATAGGTGGCCACCACTGCCTTGCCGGCGGTGCTTGGGTGGTGCGCCGGTCGCCGACAGTGAGGCCAAGGTGGCCGGTGGCCAAGCTTATGGTGAGACAAAGTTTCGCCCGGCAAGTGTTCGATGAAATGCTATAGAAGAAAAGTGAAGAACGGCAGCCCAAAAAACCTTCAAAAACAGATGTTGAATCCAAGCCACGACTCCATATCTCACGTTCCAACCCTCGTTTCCCACAGACGGCGCCATTTCATGCGGGTACGACCCCGATCCACAAGATTTATGGTCCGGAAAATAAAGTTGAGGGCCGGTTCGGATGAAATCGTGGATGGAATATTAAGAAAGAGGACAGAAAAGTAAAGAGACGATGATTTACGTGGTTCGGATTCGGATGAATCCTACGTCCACGGGCCGCCGGAGAATATTCACTATTAACGGGATAAGATTACACGCTCAATCTCGCATTCCCTCATGTTTACAATTGATTCTAAGCTCCAAACAGTGAAAAGAAATGAAGAGAGGGAGAAAGAACATGTGTGTGTGTGTGTGTTCTTGGTGTGTTAGTGTGTGAGGGGCGTGTGGAAGATGTTGTAGAATGGATAAGGAGCCCTATTTATACTTATGGGCGCGTCTAGGGTTTGGTACTGCTTCTCCTCGTCAGGTCTCCAGGACGCTTCCTTAGCTCTCCTAACTGCTTCCTTTATCCCCTCTGCATAGCTCCGTAGCTCTCTTGAATATCTCCTTAGCTTCTCCAAATATCATCTTCTTACATCGCTTCTAGTCGAGCCTCATACCTGGTCCTTGTCTCCTTCAGACAAACCTCCTACTCTGTTCCTTGTAGGTCTTCAGGTCAGGAGGAATGCTGGATAGGTCACCCCTATCAATGTCCTTAACCTTCCAGATGAAAGTGTTGGATGCAAATGTAGTAGGATGTTGGGAGGAAGGCGCAAGAGGCAGAAATGTCGCCCATAAGTAAACATCCAGAGTACGGCAATCTGCCGAGACAGATCAGCGTGGGTACTCAAAGTGCAACTTGCAAGGAAAGGATTGAGGTCGGCAGATAAGGAGTTATATTCCTCACTCACAAGGAACGGAGTAGGAGGTTAGGTCTGAAGGAGGCAAGGACCAGGTACGAGGCTCGACTAGAGGCAATGTACGAAGGTGATATTGGGAGGAGCTAGGGAGATATCCCAGGAAGCTACGGAGCTATCCGGAGGGAACAAATGAACTAATCGAGAGAGCTAAGGAAGCGACCAGGAGACCTGACGAGGGAGAGCAGTATGAAACCCTAGCCGCCCCTACAGTATAAATAGGATCTTTTATCCATTTTACATCATAAGTCACACGCCCCACACACACTAGCACACCAAGAACACACACACATGTTCTCTCTCCCTCTCTTTATCTTCTTTCTACTGTTTAGAGCTGAGAATCACTTGTAAATATGAGAGAACACGAGATTGAGTGTGTAATCCTCCTTGATTAATAGTGAATATTCTCCGGCGGCCCGTGGACGTAGGATTCACCCGAATCCGAATCACGTAAATCTCTGTCCCTTTACTTTCCCGTTCTTTCTCTTTATGTTTCCAACCACGATTCCATCCGTTTTGGCCCTCACCTTGATTCCCGGACCATAAATCTTGTTGATCGGGGTCATACCCGCATAGTGTGTTAACGAAACTTTTATTAGATATTTAAATATAGTTACGACCGAGTTAATACTCTTGGGACCTTCCTTCTCCTTAAGTTAAATATTTACAGAACTAATTCTTCTAACAGCCCAATAATATGAATCTTAAAATACAATAATTTTTTCTTTTTCTTTTTTTGTTGAGGCATCAACATTGTAGTCCTCACACTGTGATTAAACTCATTATTGGACAATGTAACATTTTTTTGGGACATTGAAGTATTTTTCTTGAAAAAATTAAAAAATTTGTATTAAAAACAAAAATAAAAGCCTAAAATGACTTGTATTTAAAAACAGGTGGCGTAATAAGTTTCAAAGAAGTCGTCAATGAAATTTTACATATATTTGGTGTTGATCAATTATTTTTCTTTATAGACTCAACTATTAAATGAATTTAATTTTATTCAATGTGGAGAACTCTTGTGTTCGACCGACTTTTATTTCTCAACTATTTAGTTTCAGCCGAGCAACAGCTATTCATGGGCCAACTTAGATCTCTAGCAAAATTTTTATTTTAAGAGTTGCAGATATATGACATGATATCACACGAACACAATTATTTGACTGAGCGTTACAAATATAATAACATTAAAAAAGGGAGACATTAAATGTTACTATATAATTGTGGCCATACAAACACAGCCTGTATGGATCAACAAAAAATGGTAGTCTTGATATTGTACAAAGGTCGTACTTTATTTCATTTACCTTTTCTTTTATAGTCTTTTCATAAACCCCAACATCTTGTATATTCAAGTAGACAATATAGTTTTTATTTCACATCCTAATTATATATCTCATCGTGCATAGAGTACAAATATCAGTAACCTTCCGTCGGCGGTTTAATTTATCATTTTCCTTTGGTGCATAGATGTAAACTTTGGTGTTGTAGAAGTGAATATTTCGAATATAATCCTTTGGGTTTGAGAATGTATTTATCGATTGGAAAAGAATTACTACATCTTGAGTTTGAGAATGAGTTTGAGTTTGGAAATGTATTTTTCAGTTGGAGATGCTCTAAACTATTTGTATACGTTTTCTAGTTCAACTACGAAGTTCAGTACAAGCTTCGTGTGAATATACATACCTCCCCTCGTGGGAGTTTCTTTCCTTCCTTTGTGGAGTCCCCTTCGGGGTTTCTTTCCTCCTTTTTGGGGTTTGAGAACGGATACTGTGCTATCATCGGACATCTACGCAATAGAAATAGTCAATTATGTTATAACATTTTGGTTATTGCTCTGTTGTATCTTTATATCCATCTGGAGCTTTGAAATGAAATCCTACTTTCAAAAAACAAAATACATACCTCTAACGAAAAATGAACTAACTTAAGAAAGGATAAAGGAAACTTTGGCTCCTTTTACTTTATCTCAAATTAAGAACTATAAATCTGGAAACTAGCCAAAGGGGAGTAAGAATGCTTCAAATCTGGAGACATCTATGGAAACTCAAAATCAAGCAAAAATGCAAGCATTTCCTTTGGAGAATCCTGAACAATATTCTGCCCACTAAAGTTCAGCTGCTAAGGAAAGGAGTTCCTATCGACCCCATTTGTAGTATGTGTGGTGAAAAAGAGGAGGACCCTGAACACATTTTCTTTAGCTGCTCTAGAGCTCAAATGATTTGGCATATAGCTCCGATTGTCTGGAACGATCGCTTGAAAGAACCTCGGAGCTTCAACGACTGGTGGCTTTGTATTTGTTCTGGTCCTAAAATTCAAGTTTACCAAGAAAGGATCCAATTGTCGGTCTATATATTATGGTGGTTATGGAAAACAAGAAACATTTGGATCTTCAAAAAGGTCAAAACACCAATTAATGAGACTGTAGATGGAGCTATTTCGGAATGGCTGGAATTTAGACATTCTGGATGATTGCATTGCTCGATCAGCCCACTTTTTCTACGTCTTGAGCATTTTGAGAATACATGTTGAAGGTAAGTCTTTCTAGTGATTGGGACAGTGCCTGAGCATGATATTTTGAACAAGTCTTTGCTTGATTGAGGATGGCTGGACTTGAGGATCTTCCTTTTGGCATCGTTAGTTCAGTTGTCTTTGATTTGTTTGAAATTTTCGTGCTATCACAATGTGTAGTATTAATATGTTCATTTGGGGGTCCTTTTTGTCCTTGTAGGTTGTTTAATTTTTACTTGTCATTTTGGCCCTTTCTTTGGGTCTTTCTGCCCACTTAATTGTTTGTTTCAGCCGGTGGGAGTCGTATGGTATAATATTTCTCTTGTAGATTTTTCAGTTTACTTAATGAAAGTTATCGCCTGAAAAAAAATTAAGAACTATAAATAAATCCTACTCTATCTTAAAGAAAGCTAGGCATCTATGGAATTAGCTATTTGTAGCATCATGTGCGTTTTTTGACTTCATTAAGAATAACATATATGATTAATTGTCTGAGTCGTACACTGGGTTTATTAACCAATAAAAACCATAGGGTACTTACCATTGCACGTGCGACTTCATACGCTCGATGTAAGAACTTATAGTACGGTCGCTATATGCAAAATATATAATTTAATTTCGAACACATATGTCTAGATAGATCTAAAAAGTCGTATTTAATGCACTGGCCCATAGTTCATTTTTTTCATGCATTGGTGAAATTTGAATTCTTGAAGTCGAACAATTGTCGGTGGCTTCAAATTTAATTACAGTTTACTTCATATGATGTAATAAGTAAATAGCAATACATATGGTCAACACAATACGAGAAAGTTCGTGAAATACTATGTCATTTAAAGTGGATGAGCTTCTTATATCTCTTCATTCAATCTCAAAAGAGTTATCAATATATTGTATGGGTTATAAAGGTTAGTCAAATTGGAAATTGAGAATTTTTTCGTTGCCCAACGAAATAATGTTGTCGAAACGTTTCTAAAATTATGTTGTCTAAATAATGTTGTTATACTATATTAAGTGATAATGTAATCATCCAGAATCAATCCTATCATAGTAAAACATTTCTTTTACGAAATTATTTACGTTACACTAATTCTTTAAGAAGAAAATGTTATGCCTTCTAAGTTTTCTCGCCAGATTTACTGTACTCAAAATGTTACATTATAATTTTTTATTAAAAAAAATCATATACTGCATTTGGGTAACGCAAAATGGAGGAATTATTTTGCCCGTGGTTTTATTTGTCTTTGGACGAAGGTGACGAAATATATTATGAGATCGGACACATTTAAGGCAAAATTAATATAAAATATACCTATGGGGTAACGCATATAGTATTAATTTCACCATTTTTTTAAACCAAAGTCCTAGCTGTCATGTCGAGTGTTTGCCGTCGCACTTACAAGGCAAAATTATATCTTAGAATTATTTTCGAATATAACATATCTTCACTTTCCTACCGACCTTCCAAATGCCTCACAATTCACTTTTTTCTTTATCTTTCTTAAAATATAATAAAATTACTACAAAAAGAAACTACTTGATTGCTTCCCTTCACCTACTCTCTACCACCCTATTTAAACAACCCCCTACTCACCGTCACCCCCAAAAAATAAAAAATATATATACAATAAAAATAAAAATGCCTTCGACAATATCTCCAAGAAAAATGAGAAACGATCTCTACTCATACTCCTACGAACACAACGATACGACGCCGTTAGTCATCTCAGTTCTTGCCTCCCTCCTAGAAAGAACCCTCGCAAGAAACGAGAGAATCACTTCAAGAAATTACGGCGGCGGCAAATGGCCGGCGCCGGCGCCTTCTCGAATCTTCGACTGTAATGAGACGCCGGACTTAACGCTTCAGTCTTACTTGGAGAGGATCTTTAGGTACACAAAAACCGGCCCGCCGGTTTTTGTCATAGCTTATGTCTACATAGACCGTTTTTGCCGGTTTTTTCCCGAGTTTAGGGTTAGTGCAAGAAATGTTCATAGGCTTCTCATCACTACGATAATGGTGGCTTCGAAGTATGTAGAAGACATGTAAGTATTTTTTTTCTTGATTTCTTTTCTTTTTTGTATTTATTTATGTATGTGGCTAAATTTTTATTTTTTTTTTGTGTGGTTAATTTGGTGTAGGAATTACAGAAATTCGTATTTTGCTAGGGTTGGAGGGTTGACCACGGTGGAGATGAACAGATTGGAGTTTGAATTTTTATTTATGATTAAATTCAAATTACATGTGAATGTTAGTGTTTATGAGAGTTATTGCAGCCATTTGGAAAGGGAAGTTAGCATTGGAGGTGGTTATCAAATTGAAAGAGCTCTAAGGTGTGCTGAGGAGATTAAGATTAAATTCAGGCAACAAAAGCAAGAAAGAAATAACCTTTTGCTGTAATAAAAACTGGGATTTTTTTGGGCATCTTTTATGTACGATAAATTGTATATAGCAACTTTTTATTTTCCATTTGTTTTCAATGCTTCGGTAAGTTGGAAGAGTATGAATTGATTTGGGCGTTTTTTCGAATTGAAGCGGGTGTTATTTCAAAATTGATTTAGTTATTGATCGCTATATTATAACAAAAAAAGTCGTGTTTCATAGAAAGGAAGAGTTAAATAATATTGTTGGAAGTTCGTCGTCAATCATTTCTCGTGATTGAGATGGGATCAACTGAATGAGATGAAAGATTACCCATAAGTATATTACTTTGTTCATTAAAATTTAATGTTTTATTTGCCTTATTAATGTTATAAATCCATATCTTGAGAATAACGGAACCGATCGACTAATTGCTACATATTTGAGATAAATCTTGACACGATTATACGGAATTCCACAACAAATCATGGTAAAAACTATTGAATTCATTAATTTGCGTAATATTAATGTCGTTCAAACTATAATGTCACCCTCCATCCCATCATTGCAATCAAGCTATAATCACGCTTCATCGGTCTTTTAATCAAATTACACCTCATCTTGTCACCTTTTAAGTAGCAACACTAAGAAAGAATAATCATTTTAACTAATTAAAATATTTAGGGTGTGTTTGATTTGGGTGATCCTTCAAAACATCACCATGATCTTCACATCACCTTCTCATCATTGTGTTTGTTTTTCGTAGGTGATGAGTCATCACCATAATAAGGATCACCTAAGTGATCAAATTGGGGTGATATTTCTTTTGGATCACCTCCAAAAAGCTAGGTGATCCAACATTACGGTGACGAGGTGATATTTGGAATTTTTATTTAGACAATATTACACATGATTTTAACATATTCCTATATAACCTTATTCGTATTTTAAATTATATAACTAACTATTTTAAATCTTAAAAACATATGTAATAATTAAAAATATAAAATAATATTGATAATTATAGAATACTTACAATTAATGCTTAAAAAAATTTTAAACTCGACACTAAAACATTGATCATTATTACGTAAAATATCATCTCAACATAAACATATTAATTCACATTGCTTATATGATATACATGGGGTTAAATATGTCATTTATGCAATATCACGTCACACATCACCGTGATTAATCAAACATAATATTCCACCATCACCTTGATATGCAAAATAAAATATCACTCTAAAACAAACACAGCGATGATATATCACCTTGATCCACATCACAGTGATACTTTATTACAGTGATGCGAGTATCACCGTGATGCTGGATCACCAGAAACAAACACGCCCTTAGATGATACCCAACATAATACAATGTCTTGTTCACCAAATAACGATAAGCAATTGGAGCCAAGTTTCTGTTTCATGTTTAAATTGGTTTAGACAATACTCAATCATAGTAATCATAATCCAAACTCGGCATTCAATGAACCCTCAAGCGTGTATTGTATTTAATTTTATATTTCAAAGACTCGGAAAAAGGACAAATTAGAGGTTATAAACTTTCATACCATTTGCATATTACTCCCACTGAACCAATATGAATGTGGTTCTACATATAATTTTTTTTCCTTAAAGGATGTCATTTTGTTTTCCAAGAAAGGATTATGTGCAAATTTCCGAATTTGTCCCTCATGTTAAATAACAACACGAAGTTCTATACAAGAAAACTACACCAACGTAAAAGTCAATATTGCAACCTAATATGTCTTTCCAACGTCAATCTCACCAAGTTCCAATATCTCTTAAATTTTCCACAAATTCCCCTTTAAATATCTGTAAAAACATGTAAAAAAAATCTGTAAACTCCTCAGAAATAATTCTCTGCAATTGTAGAAGAAAATCTCTGGAATGTAAGATAGAAAGAGAAAGCAACCCATTTCAAAAGCTTCGTATTCTTTCCAAGTTCAAGTCAAACAAGAGACTGCGGAGGACAGAGTATCTCCCAAAGTTGAATCCGAGATCATGAAGTGATTGCCATAGTTAAACATGGTTTTGATTTGAACAAGTTCTACGTCGATGAAGGAGAATTCCATACCAATAAAAAGATTCAACAAGAGATGGTAAAAATATTGAAATTTTATCCTCCAAAATATTTTTAGATTACTTGAACTAATAAAAATGCTTGCAGCGATTTTGTTCCTACGTATTGTTCCTGCCTAAAAGGAAGAACCACAACAGCAGACTCGGGCAGATTGGTGCCTTTGCAAACTCGTACTATATCATGGGCTGAGAAATTTATATGAGACCTTAAACAAGTAGAAACATGTAACCCTATGTAAGAAAGATAATGATTGAAATATCAAAAAAAAACCCTTAAATGCTTGCAAGTGATAACGATTGCAAACTTGGGCTTCTTTTTGTTTACAGAAGCCCTTAAAAACCCTTAAAACCCTTAAGCATTTAAGTAACTGAAAATATATGTAAGAAAGATAACGATGAAATGTTAGAGAAATGACTTGAGATGCCAATACAGTTACTACATTTCTACTACACTCGGATCACAAATTATTTGTGTAGGAAGGCGATCTTCTCTTTCCAACGTACCCTTCTTCAAATGCGGAATTTTGTACCTATTCGATCCGCTGACTTTCATGATTTCTTGCATACAAGATTGAAGAGTCAAAAAGATCCGATTTATCATCTTTGAGGGGTATTCGTCAAAAGCTTTTTCGACCGCATGAATAAGTTGTTATACAGTCTTATGACTCTCCTTGTGTTGTAGAGCTTGAATTGCAGTAAAAAATCCAAGATCAAGAACATTTAAATCCGGTGAATTTAGTGGTTGACACATGATCCGAATGTCGAAACATTTGTTGAAGCAGCTTCTTGAAATTCGTTATCACTTGGATCGACATGCATCCTTGCGTTATCTTGTTGAATGAATATAGTCTTTTCGAAATCCTCTCTTGGCCATCTTTCTTGAATTGTTGGTATCACTTCTTCAATCAAACACTTCTTTATAGCTTCTCTTTAACAGGTGTGATCGGCTTCATCTCCAGAGTCTCGCTTCTCTATTTCTACTTCGTCTCTTTGCCGGTTGCATAGTGACAAATGGAAAAACTCTAATTTTTTCTGAAAAGACTTGATGTCCATCTTCATCAAATCTAGGGCATGTCATTGCAACTAAGAACATTATTTTTCCAATGTAATTCTTACTTTGGCAAGTATGTAACGGCTCCTCTTCGGTTGGAAGCAAGTAGTAGTTCTCCGTCTTCTTGGTCATGTAGAACCATTTTTTATCAATATGCACAATATTGTACATGTATTGAAATTTGGTTCATGATGCAGACTATTAGTATCTAACATAGATACACAAAATTGCAACCGAGCTCTCATATTTTCTTCCTTAAGAATGTGGTTTGATGGCGTTGCTGTGACGTTGCAGGAGGCCTTTTTCGCATGCCTGAACAATGTTGTACCAACACCCAAAGCTTCGGCAAGCGACCTCAATGTTGTCCGCGGTGTAATGGAATATCTCGAACTCGACCACGATCAGCTTGAACTCTTTTACGACCACAATTTTTTTGTTTTATTGTGGGACACATCGACAACTTGATTGTTAGAAGTAACTTCGACTTGATTCCATACTTTTTGTTTGGTACGAATATTTATTTACTGAAAATAAATAAGATACCTCCCTTGTTGTACTTTTCTTCCATTCTCCATTAACACTTCTCTCCAATAGAGCATTATAAATTGCCCATCTATGATCATTCATCAAGTCCTTTCTTTTTGTCTCGACCGTTTGTTCGTTTTGAGCTGCATATAGAATAGATCATAGTCCACAAGCAAAGTAAACGTAGTCACAGAAATAAAATATCTTGACGATCTTTGCTCTACATAAGTTGCACAATATATTAAAGCAGCATATTAACCTGAATCTTAGAACAAATCTTTTATTATAATCTATACACAAATAAAAAACAATGTACGTAAAGCACCATGTTAACACACATTAAGAATGGAAACACTGTAAAGTATTTACGGCTATGGGAATCTTGAACAGAATCCAAACCCTACAGAAACTAAGAAAAAAGTTACGCCATAAAATATTAACCTGAGTCTGCATCCCCATTATCTTCATCTTCTTCCCTTAACTATTGGGCATTTAGTTCCAACATTGGAGAATCTCCTCTTCTAGATTAGTATTTAGATCGAATAAAATCGTACCCGCCGATGATGATCTAACAATCACTGATACTGTTTCTCCCTCATTACTACTTCTTTCCGGAGTTATGTTTAAATCAAAGGTATATTCACGTTGATCATCTATTACTGGATTCAGATCAATACTTTGTGAATACATGAAGTTTTTAGTTTTTCTTGTGTTTGGTCCAATCATAATATATAGTCATTTGAAAACATTGAAATAATTTTGTTTACCCTCCCTTTCCTTCTTAAATTTCAGATCAAATAAATTGAATAACTTTTTGCTCCAAGATCTACTTTTTGGTGAAAAAACTGATGAGAATATGATGAAGATGAAGATGAAGGGCCCTCTTCTTTCTGGCTCCACGATCTATTTTTCTGGTAAAAGAGGACTTGAACGTGCACAGGCACCAATAAGTTGAATACTGATGTGGAAAATGATTAACGAAGGATAGAATAGACATTTTAATACATTTCTTAATATATGTGAAGAATTCTTAAACGACATTCATATTGGAACAGAAGGAGTATATATCACCCAATCACGGAACATGGTGAAATGGTCCCGATATGATATGGATGTAAACGCTAAGTAGTAAACTGGTGACTGATATGTTGAACCTAATGTTGACTCAACATTACTCTCAACAATGAACGCACAGCGGAATAGACAGAATGCTCAGCGATGAAACCGTAAAACACGAGATATAAATTTTGTGCAGCAAGTTAGAAACTTGGTTAGAAACTTGCTGCGTGCCTCATGGCGAAATTCCACTATAACGATGGATTATAAAAATAACTATCAAGCGATAGTAAAATTCAAGCCTAGAAAAACTACGAATCTAAACGATTCTGCAAACTACGAATCTAACGATTCTGCAAACCTACAAAGTCCTAAGAAGACTTTTGCAAACAAATACTAGGCTAAAAAGATGCTCTCGTGACAAGTAAACCTCGCTCAACGATATGTGCTTCGCTCATGATTTTCGCTCAATATGTCGCTGACTCTATGAAAGCTCTCAAATTTCTTGTCCAAAAGCACACCTATGGCAGCTCGAAAATCCTTCTTTTATAGGCCTTGGCTCATCCTTGAATTGGTAAAAGATCCGTTGAATATCTTCTAAAATATCTCCTTGAAGATCTCTCCAAATATAGTAAATATTTGATTCGATCTTCTCTCCTTATTGGTTGATCTCATATCTTCCATAATTGGTAGTTGCAATCTCCTATTTTTGGCATGTAGGTGCACCACTTATTTTGGTGAAGGAAGACAATCTTTTTCCAAATCTTCGAAGATCTCGACATTAACAATCTCCCCCTTTTTGTCTTTCTTCCCAAAACCCATGCATATTCACTTAGCTTACTCTGTCGGCTTCTTCTGCACCATCTCCCCCTTTTGGAAAGGAAGAAACCTCCCCCTTAATTTGACGTTCCAGTACTCCCCCTGAGGGCGAAATATACTCAACCAAAAACCAAGCAAATATGGTTAGAGTAAAAATAACAAAGTACTAGAAATTAGTGCAAAGCCGTCCAAGGTTCTTTAGGGAAATCCGGAAATACAAACTTTCGACATGCAATCATATTAGAGAACTAAATCAGCATGCACAGAAGTATAAAACTTAATCAGGCACGCAAAAAGTTGATAAGGATAAGAAATTCAAACTCTCAATAGTGTCTTTAGCTTCTTTCTGTTTCGGTTCTAGCTCCCCCTGTCGAAGTTCCCTTAGCACTACCAGCAAAATTTTGCACCACCTTGATTAGCACCATCTACTCCCCCTTATTGGAAAAGGTAAACCTCAGAGAATCTCTCCAGGTGAAACGCTGAGGAAGATGTGGATCCAACATCTGGTTCAACATTCTCAGACTCGACATTGGGTGAGTGCACAATAGACATTCAAGATTAGAGTATCAAAGCAGAGCAGTATAAGTCTTGAAGTCTATAAAAGTAACTTATCGAATATGCAGAGATTGCCTATATTATGAAATAGGATTTGCTAAATTGGAAGTTATCGAGCCAAGCCAAAAAATTCTTAACAGTCCAAGAGAATACACGCATACGAAACAATCAGGAGTAAGTCATGCTTCAGCAAAACATACCAAGTCAAAAATCAAAATAGAAGCGAGCGATACTAACCGATTTAGCAACGTTGATGAGCACATGAGACAAGCATAGCAGGCTGTTCTTCAAGAGAAACTAATGCAATTCTGAGAGTATTGACACTACACACACGCAACTAATACATGCTGACCTAAAAGCTAATGCAAATAAACGAAAGCACAAAATTATAGCATGATCAAACTGACAGTCACATATGTTGCCCCAACATCAGACTCAACATTCTACTCTGAAATTCCAGACTTTTCTGTTCAACACTCTAAACTCAATTCCCTTTCATTTTCTGCCCTACTTACCTTAGTAATAGACTAGTAGTATTATGCGCAGCCCTTATAAGATCCTTATCATCAAGGTTAGGATTTTTGTCGCAAAGTGTACATCGTCACCGCGAATGCCGTGTACCTAGGGAAACTTATTACCTGAACCTGTATCTTGAAAAAGAATCGGAGCCATATATTTGATTTTTTTTTCGTTTTTTTTTGAAAGAGGGTCATTTCAGGGAACGGTCTAGATGAGTCAAATCATACAGAAAGAACATCGAATCAAACATCAAAACAGTGACCATCAAGTTCGACATATGCTATGTTGATCCAATGTTGGACCAACATTCAGACAGACTGATGCAAACCTATGGACTTTTTCAGGTCCGAAAACCTTTCAAAATCCAATGCTTTCGTGAAAATGTCAGCTAACTGATGTTTCGTGTCTATATGCTCAATGCGCACTAATTCTTTCTCTACTATATCTCTCAGAAAATGATGCCTAATATCTATATGCTTGGTACGTGAATGCTGAATAGGATTCTTAGAAATATTAATGGCACTTAGATTATCACAATATATGAGCACGGATTGACTCTCTAAGCCATAATCACTTAACATGCTATTCAACCAAATAAGCTGAGTACAGCAACTACCTGCAGCTACATATTCAGACTCAGACGTAGAAACTGACACGCAATTTTGTTTCTTACTATACCAAGACACAAGATTATTACCTAAGAAGAAACAGCCGCCACTTGTGCTCTTGCGGTCATCTTCGTCACCTGCCCAATCTGCATCGCTATATCCTACAAGATTCGTGTTAGTATCTTTCGAGAACCATAACGCTAAACTTACACGAACCACTCACATATCTTAATATTCTCTTCACAGCATTTAAATGGGAAATTTTTGGCTCAGCCTGATATCTAGCGCAAACACAAACACTAAACATAATATCACGTCTACTCGGTGAAGATATAAAAGACTGCCTATCATGGAACGATACAATGTGAGGTCAATATTCTGTCCAACATTATCTTTACTAACTCTTTGTGCTGATCCCATCGGTGTTTTCATTACCTTGACAGTATCTAGCCCGAATTTCTTCACTGTGTTCATCGCATACTTCTCCTGGGACATAAAAATACATTCGTTGCTTTGCTTAATCTGCAGGCCTAAGAAAAATATTAGCTCACCAATCATACTCATTTCGAAAGTAGACGTCATAGCATGTACGAATTGGTCTAACATGATTTGAGAACTAGAGCCAAAAACAATATCATCTACATAAATCTGGGCTATCAAAATATCTGCATCAACTCTTTTTACAAAAGTGTGCGATCAGCTTCACCTCCCACGAAACCAAACTCAAGTAGGAACGTCGTCAACCTACCATACCAAGCTCTAGGCGCCTGCTTAAGTCCATAAAGCGCTTTCTGCAACTCACAAACATGAGTAGAAAAATGTGGATCTTCAAATCCTTTAGGCTGCTCAACATAAATTTCTTTATCAATATAACCATTCAAGAACGCACTCATAACATCCATTTGATGTAAGGTAATGTTGAGCCAACATGCAATAGCAGCAATAACCTAATCGATTCAAGTCTAGCAACGAGGGCAAATGTCTCATCGAAATCAATTCCCTCGACTTGTGTATAGCCTTGGGCAACTAGACGCGCTTTATTCCTAACTACTCTACCATGCTCATCAGACTTATTCTTAAAAATCCACTTAGTACATATGACATTAATGTCTTTCGGCCGTGGAACTAAGATCCATACTTGATTTTTCTCGAATTGCAACAATTCTTCTTGCATGGCATGGATCCAAACACTGTCCTTGAGAGCTTCAAGAACGTTTTTTGGCTCAATTTAGATACAAAACAGTTAAAGCGTACCTGTTGTATACGGAGTTCATGCATACATTTCTTACCATTGACTTGTAGTCCTTTCGTGGCTGGTCTCTGGTTTTCCTTCCTTCATTCAGATCTCCGATGATTAGGTCAGTGGGATGGTCCTTCTGTATCTTAGGTGGGGGATCCCATCGAACTTCACTAGTCCAGCCTCATCAGTCTGTTCAGGTGCAGATGTTGAGTCAGATGTTGGCTCAACATTTTCCTCCACATTAACCTCTGTCTCACTGGCAGCTTGAATGACATCTGAAATATCAACTTGTGGAGCATTTCTGTTTAGGTCAGTAGCATCATCAAAAACTATATTAATAGATTCCTGAACAGATTTCAATCGCAAATTGTACACTCGATAAGCACGACTATTCGAGGAATAACCTAGGAAGATACATTTATCACTCTTCGAATCAAATTTGGTCAAGTATTCAGGATCATTAAGCATATAACAGTAGCATCCAAAAACATGAAAGTACTTGACAATAGGCTTTTCCCCATTCAACAATTCATACGAAGTCATTTTAGTACCATGACGAAAGAACACACGATTAGCTATATGACATGCCGTATGCAACGCCTCAGCCCAAAACCTCTTAGAAAGACTCTTAGAATGCAACATAACACGTGCCATTTCTTGTAAAGTCCTATTCTTCCTTTCGGCCACCCCATTTTGTTGGGGCGTCTTAGGAGATGAATACTCATGAATAATGTCTTTCCTATCACAGAATTCATCGAACAATTTATTCTCAAATTCCCTACCATGATCAGACCTAATACGAAAAATCGAGCACTGAAATTATTCTTAATCATAGCACAAAACTTTTTGAAGAAATCGAACGTCTCAGATTTTCCTTAAGAAAGAAAATCCATGCATATCTAGAGTAATCATCAACGAGCACATAAGCATATTTCCTACCACCAATGCTATCTACTTCCATCGGACCCATCAAATCCATATGTATCAACTGAAAACAGTGGGCAGTTTTAAATTGTTGAGCAGATTGTCGGTCAACATTATGACTAGCATGCACTTGCTTACCCTTCAAGCATGACTCACATACAACCTTACCAAACTCCTTCAGCTTTGGAATGCCTCTGATTGCTTCGTGTTTGATAAGCTGCTCCAGGGTCCGATAATTGACGTGGCCTAGCTTGTAATGCCAAATGATCACTTCATCTTCGGCTCTCGACAGTTGGCATATGTCCTTCGTGCTGGATTTGTTGCCGACTAGATAGCAATTATCACTTGACCTTTTACCTGCCATCACTCGAACACAATCGCAGTTAAATACCTCACAACATTCTTTATTAAAACGTACCTCAAGGTCGTCGTCGCAAAGTTGGCTTATGCTAATTAAATTAGCCACAAGACCTTCGACATGTAGAACATTGCTTAGTCTAGGAAAGTCGGCCACATTCAGTCTTCTGTGGCCAAGAATCCGTCCCTTTGCACCTCCTCCAAACGTCACAGATCCGCTGCTCAAAGGTGTGTAGTCACTTAGAAACTCCTTGGTACCCGTCATATGTCGGGAACACCCGCTATCGAAGTACCAAGAACCTGTCACGTTAGCTCGCAAGGAGGAATACACAACATTGCATTTATGAACGGCTACCCAAACTTCCTTAGATGATAACACAGCATTTGAACTATCAGAATTTGAAGGTGAGCCAGCCGTAATCTCTTCATCCATTCCTTTCAACTTCGCAGAAATCTCCCCCTTCAACTTCCAGCAAAACGGTTTGATATGACCAGATTGCATGCAATGATGACATTTAAATGACCTATCCTTAGACTTAAGAGCAGCATGCTTAGGACTCTTCTTAACACTCGCAGTTTTAATAGGATCACCCGAAACATGCGACTTTTCTTTAACAAAAGCTATCTTAGGTTGAACATAGTGTCACAGGTTTGGGGACTTCATTAACGGGCTCAGTATTGAAACCTAGACATTGCTTATCAAAAATACCTAAAGATAATACCTCATCAAGGGTCGATTTACCCTTGTTCATCTTCGAGAAAGTTTGGTTAGTATCATCGTCTTGCTTCTGAAGCTTGTCTATCTCTCTGTCCTTGCGCGTTAACACAGCTTCCAGTTTGTTCATCCCTTCAAGCAGGCCTTCGATCACTTTTTCGTTCTTTTCATTCTCCTTGGACAACACTTTCACGGCTGCTTTAAGTTGCGCATTTTTTGCACTCTATTTCCAGTTGTACGGACAATAGCTTCATATCTGCACAAACATCTGTTTCTAAATCTGCATCATCAAAACTTGAAAACCCATCAAAACACTTTGAGTCATAGTAATAAAAAATAATCTGTTTATCAGATGTTGAGTCCAATGTTGGCTCAACATCAGTTACCGCAGTGAAGCTGATTTGATCATCTTCATCCAAAAAGGACTGAATAGTAACTGATGATTGCTTGGTCTCCTTGGAACATGGTTCTTCATCTTCATCGTCAGAAAGATCGATCCACATAGCTTTTCCGTGCTTGCGGAGGGTATTTGCACACTCGTTGGCAAAATGGCCCCATCCTTGGCATTCGTAGCATCTTACAGATTCGTAGTTGATGTTCTCCTTCTGTCCATCTGGTTTGCGTTTGAAGAATGGAGGAGCCGACGAGGGTTCAGCTTTGACATTCTGCCCCTTCCTGAATGTTGGTACAACATTCTGGCCAACATTCTTCTCAACAATCTTGTTCTTTCTGAGAAACTTCGCAAAGTTCTTCACTAGCATGGCAGTATCATCATCATCATTGTCAGAGTCATCCTCGGTTTGAACATTGGATGGTTGACTGACTAACGCAAGGCTTTTGCCGCGCGATGCCCTCTTTTGAACGTCAAGGTTGGTCTCGTAATTCTTCATGATGTTCATCAACGTGTTGAACTCCATAGTGGATAGGTTGTGTGCTTCCTCGATCACCGCTACCTTCACATTAAATTTTTCAGTTAAAGTACGTAAAGCTTTAGAAACAAGTACCTTATTTGCAATCGGATCTCAGCACACTCGCTTGAGATCGTCAGAATCTTCCCAAAGTATGTGGTGATATCCTTGTCTTCCTTCATTCTCAGGTTTTCAAACTGATTGAGGAGATATCGCAGTTTGGTTTCCCTCACGCTCTCATCGCCTTCGCAGTACCTCTGAAGTAGATCCCAAGCGTTCTTTGCCGTCGAACAATTCTGAATGATTTTGAACATGAAGATGTCAACCGAGGAGAAGATGGCATTAAGAGCTTTGTCGTTGCACTAGGCCGCATTCTTTTCAGCAATCGTCCATTCTTCGATTGGTTTGTCAACGACTTCGCCATCGGTATCTGGAGGAGTTCGAGGTGGAGTGTAACCGTTGAGCACAGCTTCCCACGCTCTCACATCTATGGACTTGATGCATTGGTACACACGAACCTTCCAATAGGCATAATTGGAACCGTCTAACACAGGGACTTTGCCGAGATAGTTTGAGCTTGAAACATCCATTGTAGATGATCTTCAGCGCTTAGTAACGTCAAGCGTAGGCTCTGATACCACTTTGAAGTGGTCCCGGTATGATATGGATGTAAACGCTAAGTAGTAAACTGGTGACTGATATGTTGAATCTAATGTTGACTCAACATTACTCTCAACAATGAACGCACAGCGGAATAAACAGAATACTCAGCGATGAAACCGTAAAGACACGAGATATAAATTTTGTGCAGCAAGTTAGAAACTTGTTGCGTGCCTCATGGCGAAATTCCACTATAACAATGGATTATAAAAACAACTATCAAGCGATAGTAAAATTCAAACCTAGAAAAACTACGAATCTAAACGATTCTGCAAACTACGAATCTAACGATGCTAAAAAGATGCTCTCGTCACAAGTAAAACTCGCTCAAACTCGATATGTGCTTCGCTCATGATTTTCGCTCAATATGTCGCTCAAAAGAGACTAAATGAAAGCTCTCAAATTTCTTGTCCAAAAGCACACCTATGGCAGCTCGAAAATCCTTCTTTTATAGGCCTTGGCTCACCCTTGAGTTGGTAAAAGATCCGTTGAATATCTTCTAAAATATCTCCTTGAAGATCTCTCCAAATATAGTAAATATTTGATTCGATCTTCTCTCCTTATTGGTTGATCTCATATCTTCCATATTTGGTAGTTGCAATCTCCTATTTTTGGCATGTAGCTGCTCCACTTATTTTGGGGAAGGAAGACAAAATCTTTTTCCAAATCTTCGAAGATCTCGACATTAACACATGGCTTTTCACGTTTGTCATGAACCTAAATCGTTCAATAACTGGATTCAAAATTTTTGCCACCTAATAGAAATATTGTAACATCCCGTCCCATACCGGGACCCACTTGTAACATCCGTCCCTACCGGGACCTGTGGGGTTGGCCCACCGCACGACTGATAGTCTGGCGCCACTGTATCACCACTTAACCTTCGAGTGTGGTTCGCACTGCACGCACCCTGAGCTACTTCCCAGGGGGTCACCCATCTCAAGATTGCTCCAAGTCAAGCACGCTTAACTTTGAAGTTCTTATGAATTGACTTGCGAAAAGGTAGGTCGACCTTGGTGATATGAGTAGTACTATCAATTCTATTATACAATTCTTAGCATGACACGCCCATACATTGTCAGTCTCAGGATCCCCTCTCATTCGGGTATGGGATCGGTTCGTTCCTATACCCCTTCGCCTAGAAGCCTGTCAGGAACCGCTCCTTATCCGTGCACCTCTCTGGCACCGGCAATCACTCCCCGCCCTCTTTGGCCCCGGGCGTCACATGCCCACCAGTTTTCGCCTGCTTCGCCCCGAACCACACCGTACTCCGAGAGGTTGTGCTCTGATACCACTTGTAACATCCCGTCCCATATCGGGACACACTTGTAACATCCGTCCCTACCGGGACCTATAGGGTTGGGCCTACCGCACCCGACTGATAGTCTGACCCCACTGTATCACCACTTAACCTTCCAGCATTGTTTGCACTTCACGCACCCTGAGCTACTTCTCAAGGGGTCACCCATCCCAAGATTCCTCCAAGTCAAGCACGCTTAACTTTGAAGTTCTTATGGATGGACTCCCGAAAAAGGTAGGTCGAGCTTGATAATATGAGTAATACTATCAGTTCTCTTATACGATTCGTAGCCTGACACGCCCATACATTGTCAGTCTCAGGATTCCCTCTCATTCGGTTGTGGGATCCGTTCGTTCATCCCTTTGCCTAGACGCCTGCGAGGAGCTGCTCCTTGTCCATGCACCTCTCTGGCACCGACGATCACTTTCCGCCCTCTTTGGCGCCGGGCGTTGATAAACGTATTTTAATACGTTTATTGTTGTGTTTAATTGGGTTATAATAAGAAATTATTGGTCATTCCATGCATTTATTGGCTTTATTTACACCCATGTAAATATTGTAGGACCTTCGAACGGTTATCAAGCGAAAAGGAACGAAAACGAGGCGAAAACGACGCAAAAAACGGCGAAGTATGAATCTACCAGTCAGTTGTCACGGCCGTGAATCACCTCGCAAGAGGCCGTGAACGGTGGCAGCAACCATAAAAGAGAAAACGCTACAAAGTCACGGCCGTGACAGAGATGCACAAGGCCGTGAATCCCAGCAGAGAACTCTAAGAAGAACATTTACATCTTCACGGCCGTGACTGAGCATGCAAGAAGCCGTGAACACGGGCAGTGTTTGAAGTTGATGGTTCTATTGAGAATCACGGCCGTGACATCTCATGCGAGAAGCCGTGACTCACGGCAGAGAGTTCAACGAATGAAAAATCAACATATTCACGGCCGTGATTTCCGATGCAAGATGCCGTGACTCACGCCAGAAAGTCAAGATTTAGGGTTTAAGCCGCCTTCACGGCCGTGAAGCCTGTTGCACGAGGCCGTGACTCATGCCAGTAAGTCAAGAATAGGGTTTTAAGCCGCCTTCACGGCCGTGAACGCCCGTTAAGTGGCCGTGAACGTGCCAAAATTCAGGGGTTTAGCCCATTTCCGAAGCATAAAAAGGGGCTCCTTCTCAGAACTGAAAAACAACTTCATAGAGGCGAAAATCTAGGGGAAAGAAGAGAAGGAAGAACACTAGAAGGAGCCCGTGATTCGGAGAAGCTCAAGGGACGATCTAACAACGAAGCCACGCTCATTCGATCGAGGAACGAGAGCTCCACCTCAGAAACGCCATATTCACTTCTTAGGGATGTCTTTATGAGTTCTCTATCCTCGCTTCCTTTGAATCTCATTGTTGTTATGCCTAATATGAGTAGCTAAAATCTTGTGTGTTTGGGAGTAGATGAACGTTGGGTTATGTCGTAGTTAAGGCGTAGGATAATCGTGAACACGTGTATTCGACTATTTATTGCTCTATGAACATGTTTCTTCGTATCAATATGTCTATGTGTTGATATGAATGTATGGTACATCGTTTAGGGCGACAGCTAAATAACGATTAGGCCGTTCATAGACGTTAGGATTCGAGTATAGGGCGACAGCAAATACTCGATCCTCGCCGTCTAGTAATCGCTTACCCCACGAACGTTTAGGGCGACAGCAAATCCGTGAGTGGGTAGGATACGATTTAGTCGATAATCACGTAGGAGTGATATTCCGTAGCCTTAGCGACAGCACCCAGCGGGATTCGAATCCCGAACACATACTTGTCATCTTAAGTAACTCGTATTATCTCTAGTCGTGTTTCCTTATTCTTCTGTTCCATTAGGTTGCTCTGTTAAATTAGTACGTAGTATAAACAAATCTCATCGTTTTATTTAGGTTAAATATCGAGTCGATAGGTCAATACTAGTAATCAATTTATTCCTCGTGTTCGATACTCGGATATTCACTATAGCTATATTTCAAACGATAGGTACACTGCCTATCGCGCATGATTCTAGTTATAATATATTCGTTTTAATTATTACTTGACGTACTCGCACGAACTCTTATTTAAATATACACGCACGCGATCAGGCATCACAAATATGTCTGATTCGAATAATGATGTATTATGGACCTATTAAAATAAATATGTCATGTATACAAAATCGAGAATAATGGTACAATAATGTTGGGTTTTAGAAGCTTAATGGGCCATTGGGCCAATTATGGGTATTAACCCGTTAATAAAACTGTCCTGAATTTAATTTAATCGGGAAGCCATCGGTTGTCGAAACGAGAAACCATTGGAGATTACGAATCTACGTTTCGAGGGGAATATAAGGAATACTAATACGCTCAAAACCGAGTTCAGGTGAATGAGAAATTAATTTTTGAAGTTAGTCCAATTGAAGTGGAGTGCCTCAAAGTGTGGGGAAGTTGTTCGACATTGATTGGATACTAAGAACTTCTTCAACTATAAATATAGAAACCCTTTGGGTTTAGTCAAAAAGGGTTGTATAGTGAATGAGCTTAAATGGACCTAAATTGGCTTAAATGGGCTAAAGAAAGTTAGGTGGATTTTGGCCCAAATGATAGCCCGAGTGTGAGGATGTGCCTCGCACCGACGAGCACCGAGCCTGAGCCTTGCCGTGCCAAAGTGCACAATGGGCGCTTTGAGGTGCACACTGGCGGTCTTGGTTAGGGGCCGCTCAGTACATACCGTACCGAACCGAACCGAAATTTCGGTACCAAAGTGCGCAATGGGCGCTTGAGGTGCACAATGGTCGTGAAGGTGAAGACGCGTGGCGCAGACACAGCACTGACTGGACTGTCGGTGGATCGAGTTGGACCTATCGGTGGCTCGAATCTTGTAATTGACGGAGTAGTACAGAAGTTGCAACGTTTCGCATTCCGACCCCATGGACTGAAAAGTCAAAATATCAGAAGCAGTCCAACAGTTTTATAAATTTGCAATTAAGCCCCTGAGAATCCTGAAGGCTATAAATAGTCCTCATATGAGTTGGAAAATTCATTCATTCCAACCCACACGAAATCACTCACTCCAAACTCCCCAGTTCCCGAAGCAAGAAAAATTCAATTTCAAGTACGATTTGCAAGATAAACTCGAATCGTTGTGCTTGATAACGAGTCCCAGAAGTCGTTGTATCTTGGGGACGATGGTCGCTAACCGAAAGCACTGAATATCGGGGCGATCTTACGAATAGTGTGTCAAAGACACGCCTCGACTAGCTATTTCTAGACGAAGTTCCGACGTTCCATCTGCCCCGACCAGATCGCAACCACGTATCCAACAAATAATTTATAATGATGTGTATCGGCTGAAAAAAATTAGACGTGAATGTTTTATTGATTAAGATATTAGATGCAACATTAACTGAGAATAGTTTATGTATTATTTTATTTTGTTAGGGGTATAATTTGAGACAGATTTGAGTATAAATAGTTTACTTTTCGACAGATCATGTAAAAGTATTGAATGAAATAGGTGTCTCTAATATTTATTATATTATATTAAGGGTGGGAGATGAGTATAAACAGTTATTTGCTTGCCAAATAGATAGTTTTTTTACGATAGCCATTTTAGTTTACTACATCCTTTATTTAAACTTTTCTTTTTAAATTAAACTTGATATATATGCAGCTACAATAGGATGTGCGAAATATAATAGTAATAACAAATACTTAATAACTCTTACCCTAGGCCTTAAGTCTAACCGATAATATCGTAATATAAAACTCATGATGTAGTTGAATTTGAATCGGGCCAAAGCCCGTTTCTTTTGCTGGCCAAATTATAGATTGTGACCTTTCTAATAAATCTCGTAACTCTATTAAGCATTTATGATGAGTTGAATCGAGTGCTTTGTTTTGGTAATAAATATATTGAAAATCACATCAACCCTTGAATTGGAGAAGAGGAAAGCAACCGCGCGCCGATATATTTCGCTATACAGTAAAACCTCTTTTAATTAATAATCTTGGGACCACGAAATTTTATTAATTTAAAGAGATATTAATATATCGATAAATTAATAATTTATTAATTAAAAGAAAAATATTGTAATTCAGATGATTTAGTATTTAAAATATGTTTAATTGATTATATTTATGAATAAACTAATTTTTTGTAATTAATTAAATATATTCATGTATATATACATGTTACAGCTAGAGAACTCGACATCAGAACTCATGGCTGCAATTAAAAAAGTTAGGGATGAAATTCAATTAGATTTACGTTTTAAGAAAAAAACAAGTGACAATAGATTCATATTTTAGCAAATACCCATAATATTTATAATTGTAATATACGGATTATTTATTTAGATTTTTAACTGGACCTAATATATACAAAGGAATTTTCAGAATAATTATTATCTTATTATCTTATCGAATTTAATGATTTTTTACAAAGGCCCAAGTCAGGACCAGATGATTTTATTATTTTAGAGAGGTTATTAATTTATCGAGTATTAATTTATAGAGGTTTTACTGTATATCCGAATTACTTAATTTAAGTAAATTCGAATCTATTCTTGGAGAATAAGATTCGCAAACCCCCATTATACATAAAACCTGAGGTTGCATATGAATTATGAATACAACAATCAAGAATCACATAGACATCCTTATAAAGCATTAAAAAATCCCAGAAAGTGAATCATGGGAATGTTAACTTATAGCTTCACTTTGGTATTTGGGATGATGGGAGGTGCATTTATTGCACAGAATTATAAGGTCCCAAATATTAAGGATGTAATGAGAAGTGCTACTTTGAAGGCGAAGAAGAAGATGGAAGAAGCCTATATTCCCCATGAAGACGTCGCTGCTAGCGACAATGTGAATTAATTAGGTCTTAAGTATTAGTTGAGTTTTTTTTTACCAGTTTATTGTATTAGGGTTTTTGTGTTTAGTTTTATCGTTTTCTAATATATATAAGGACTGTTTTTTGGTTTCATAATTTTGCCAAATCTTGTGTGTGATTCATGAGTAATTTTATGTTGGGGCTAAAACCCTAAAAAAATTCAAGCCTATCTAGCAATTCCAAAAGCCTTGAATCACTTCTCTTACCCTACTATTAGTTTGGCACATTCTATGTATATGCTAATATTGCTATAAAAATATTAAGTAAAATTTTGAAATGTTTGGTTATTATTATAAATTGATATTATTGTTACTATATTCTTTTAATCCTCGTCCCTAGTGCTTTCATTATTTTTTTCTTAATAATTTCAAATTGACCGTTCATTGTGATACACCAAATTGACAGTCCATAACTTGGTCTCGCTATTAATATAAGTGTATAGATGAAAAAACCGAGTGAAAAAAAATTTCATGGTATTTTTTTCTATATTATTGGATAGGTAGGACCATATGGCCAATTCATTTTTACCAGAATAATAATAAAATAATTGAATGTCGAGCTCAAACTCAAGCCTCATAAGTTGGATAAGTTTTCCTCAATCCAATACATTGAATTTATGGACCGAGTTCTCATCTCTCAATCAATTATATATATATATATATATATATATATATATATATTAATGCGGTAAGCTATAACAATTTTAAGTTTATTTTTGATATTTTATTTTGATAAAAACATACTTATGATGCATATAATATACACACACACATATATATATATCCTAATATTACCACACCACATTATATTATTCTTCATAAATAAATTAAAATATTTATTGCGTGCGAAATTGAAGCCCACAGTCTATAATTTAATCAAGTCCAGCCCATTCCAATACTCGGCCTAAATCCAACAAAGTCAACGATTTTAGTTTTGACCCTTAAACCCTGAAAAGAAAATCCTCCTTGCAAGAGCTGCGCAGTAGGGAAGAAAGAGCTGCAAATTGAAAGAAGAAAGAAATCAGTCATGGAGTCTCAAGAGAAAACGAGCGACGTTGGACCGTGGAAGAAAAGGAGCTTGGGTGGCCATTTAGCTGATGAAAAGGACTATGAAGCTTTGAGGGAGCTTTTCAAACACCATATCGATTCGTTCAACCACATGGTTGACCAGGGCCTTGAGTCCATGGTGCTTAGCCTCAAACCTGTTGAAGTTTGCGACTCTTTCTCTAATCTGAAGCTGAGATATATCCTTTTCTTTTTAATATTTTACTTGATTGAGTCCATGGAAGAGTAATTGTTGGTTTTTTCTTCTTGTTTTGATTTGGGCTTTGACTGGGTTATGTAGGCGAGAGCTGATTTTGTGTCGATAGTTCTGAGTGGTTCAATTTTTTGACTGTGAATGGTTTCCCTTTTTGCTTTTTTTTAATGCTAATCAGCTGCAATTTTTTCTTCTTGTGCTTTTTATACGAGTATTTTCATCAAGCTCGAGTCTTGAAAATGTATCGAGTTATAAGGTTTTGGAATTGTATTCTTCACATATCACTTGGAAGTTCTTTTTGAGATTAAGCAAGGGATTCTTTGTCGTCCATTTTTGTTATTATACTCGAATATTGGCGTATGTGGAAAGGTGATTCTTAACTAAAGACATACTTTGGTTTGAAAATCCCCAAGTATATTCGCCGCAGACAGAGCGCGTTGGGCGTGTGCCTCCATTATACCCGTACGAGGTAAACTTTCTCGGGAATTTTAGGACGCATTAAATCTACTCATTATGCTAAGAATTTATGAAATTCTGTGCAAAATTGCAGTGTAGACAAGCAAAAATTTCATATTCTGGAAAGTTCGTTTTGGACGTTGCATTTCAGTACGATGGAGGTGCTGCCGTCAGAGAAAAAATTAGTATAGGTTCACTTCCAATCATGCTAAAGGTGCGTTATCAGCGAGCTTACTCCATTTCAGACACGATCTTTCTTCCTATGACTTACAAAATTTAGTTTACGTTCAATCATTGTTTGAGTATTATATATTACTCTCTGTTTTGGCTAATCGCAACTGTGAAATTGGCGTTGAACGGTTCTTCTTGCCTTTTTTTGTATGTAGTCGAATCGCTGCTCTCTTGAAAAGGCAGATGCCCAAGAACTAATCTCGCATAGAGAAGAACCATCTGAAATGGGAGGGTGAGTGGGAATCATTTTTACTAACACGTATTTGATTGTCATTCGTGCTTATACTTATGTTTTTGTGTTAGATACTTCATCTTGAATGGGCTCGAGAGAGTTGTCCGTCTTCTGATATTGCCAAAGCGAAATTACGTAAGTATTATCTTTTTCGTTGTCACAATTTAATTTGAGGGGGCCACACATGGACATAGATTTCATATAGTAAGAAACGGATTTTTTTATTTCTTTTGTGTATGTTTTCTTTGTAACAATTTTTATTTTATCTCCATTTTTGTGCTTGTGTAGCCAATGGGCATGATACGCAATTCATTTCGTGAAAGACGGGAAGGCTATTCAGATAAAGCAGTTGTTATAAGGTTTTGTTCCTTTCTAAATCCCAATCATAATGTTAGCTACATATGCTTTCTCTGAACCACTTAAAGTCCTTTAATAAATCTGTATCATAGTTATAGCTTATTTATGGAGGCTCCGAGGCCTGAGCAAAACCAGCTTCTTTGGGCTGAAACAACTCTATTATAATTATTTTTGCCTGTTCTGTCTGCTCTTTAAACATCGTTCAAACTAATGCATTGTTTTTGTAGTGATTACGTTTTCTACATTATTACCTGCGTGCCTCAAATATGAATTTGTATGAACTTTCGTCTTCTGTCAAGGGTATGGGGGCCATTCAGTTGATATTTCTTATGATCTGCGTTGAATTATCTCGTAAAAGTGGAAATGTAGAAGCTTCATACTATTTTCGACATGTGTTAAGTAATAGGGAGTTAAAAGGGTTATTTCTTTATAACTTTTAACTCGAGATCTTTGTCCTGGATTGACATTCAGATGTGTAAGAGAAGATCAATCTGCCGTGAGTCTTAAGTTATATTACCTACTTAGTGGGAGTGCCAGACTCGGATTCTGGTAAGGATGAAACTATTGCTTGTATTTGATATGCTTTCAAACTGTTACTCATTTTCCTTTTACTTCAGGATTCAAGGAAGAGAATATCTACTTCCTGTAGGGCTCGTTTTGAAGGTTCGATGATTTTGCCAGATCGTGTTAGTTGTAAATCATATTGGACAACATAGGTTCTTGTTATAAATAGTGTACAACATATAATTGACATTGAAAAATATATTGACTCATTAGCTAATGCTTGTAACAAGAGCACTATGTCATATTGTCTTATATAAATAGAAAGTTTCGTGTTTGCTTATAGGCTCTTGCAGTCACAACCGACCATGAAATTTATGTCAGTCTGACGTGCTGCTATAATGAACAAAATGATCGAGTAAAGGGTTTGGTTGGGACTCAACTTCTTGGTGAAAGAGCTAAAATTATATTGGATGAACTTCAGAGCATGTCTCTTTACACTCATGTGCAGTGTCTAGAACATATTGGTAACTTTTTTTTGGGTTGATTAGATTTATTATAAAGTTGTTAACGGACATTCACCATGCTTTCTATTTTTGTTCAGGGGCACATTTCCGACCTATTATGAAGGGAATGGAAAAACAAAGCTATATTGATGTAAGTTAATTATTTGTTATAAAGAATAGTATGGCTCCTATTGCAATATTTTTGAGATTCATCTACCTTGTGCCCATTAGTTACAACCATTCATGTGGAAGAGTGTGTGACGAGTGGCACATTATTGATCGATCTTACTTATGAGAGGTGATGGTTTCTTGTATTTTGCAACTTCTTGCAGGTTGCTGAAGCTGTGTTAAAAGATTACATATTTGTCCATTTGGATAATAATACCGACAAGTTCAATCTGTTAATGTAAGAAACGTGCTTTTCTTATTCACTAATGATCATCAGCCATTTGCTTCTACACTTTCGTTGTACTAACTCGTGTATCAATATAGCTTCATGTTGCAGAAGCTGTTTTCTCTTGCCGACCAAACTTCTGTACCTGACAACCCAGATTCATTGCAGAACCAAGAAGTGCTATTACCTGGGCATTTGATTACTATTTATCTTAAGGTACAAACTTTTGTCTTCTATGAAGGTATGTCTTTTCGACATTTCTGTTCGGTTTTTGCCCTTGTTTTGCATGTGTATGTCAGTGAATTAGGCTTATGTTAGCCGACTATGTTATTTTGCCGACTTAAATTGTTATGCTAGTGATCCGTCGGTCACTTGGTGACATTTATCTGTACACATGTAAATTTTGTTTGCATCGAATATTGTTATTAGAAGCTTCAACGTGTCATTTGCTATATTCTAGGAAAAATTACAAGACTGGTTGCTCGAGGTTAAGGGCATGCTTCAAAAGAAAGTTGTTGAAGGAAAAGATGACTTTCAGCTAAGCAGCTGTATGCTCTATCTATGTCTTCCAAAAAATTCTTGCCTTGTTACTAAATGAATTGTTTTATTTCAAGTTAAACTCTGAGTGACAGTAATCACATATGTGATGGATATTTAAACTAGCCCATTATCTCTGAGATTGTGTCATTAGACAAGTGTTATGTGTCCAAACTTATATTTGGAATATTACTCGTAAATATATGCTATTACATCAGAAAGCTACTTTGTATTAACCTGTGATTATTTTTTTGTTTGATTATTGCAGTGACAGATGTCAAGAAGTTTCTCACCCGTCAACACCCAAATAGTATCGGTACTGCCATTGAAAGTTTGTTGAGGACGGGCAGGTTAAATACTAATACAGGTTTAGACCTTCAACAGGTACTGAATTGATGTTCTCATTCTTCTGAATCGTGTGTTTGGATTAATAATAAATCGTGAATTATAATTTATGAACCTGAATTTATTTGTTTGGATTTCTGTTATTACTTCATCGGGCATCTATTCAAATTCGGAGTTTCTGTGCATGTTTCAATACGCTGTTGACAATAGTCTTTAGGGATCACAATATGCTTCGATTTCTTTATCCTACATCGCTTCGAAAGTTTCTTTTGCTTCTTTAGCTACACATTATCTGTTATTATTGTTGATTTCTTCGTTGTGTTGGTGCTACCCATGGCTGTTAGAGAGCTGGCATGACAGTCCAGGCAGAGAGACTAAATTTTCTCCGTTTCATTTCACACTTTCGAGCGGTTCATCGAGGCGCTTCGTTTGCTGGGCTTCGCACAACCAGCGTGAGAAAGTTATTGCCCGAGTATGTAATGTTGTTGATGTCCACTTTTTTCGACTCACGTCTTTCAACTTCTTCCTTGAAAATATGTGTGCTGCTACTCTCTCACCTATAACATGCCTATGTTCACAGATCATGGGGATTCCTTTGTCCAGTTCACACGCCCGATGGAGAGCCATGCGGACTATTGAACCATATGGCTTCTTCATGCCGTAAGAACTTGTCGAAATATATTGTCTATTTTTTTTGGCAATACATTATAAGCCCAATTGTTGGGATTTTAAGTCATGATTATTTGCCAATATGATCCCAGTTCATGTAGAAATAAAAATTGGAAGTACTTAGAGCATCTATTGACATTTATGATGGGAATTAGAGAATCCTCAATTACAAATCGAACATGGTTTATAAAATGTGTTTATTGTCTGAGCTTGAGGAAGCGTTTTTCATTCTAGTGTTTGGCCTTGTTTTTTCATGTCATTTTGTGGTGGAATTTAATTCATGAAAAAACAGTCATAAGGCGTATGTTGTAATCATGGCATATGAAAAAAGTTGAAACGATTCGCATTCTCTTTCACACCATTTGATTCTGGGATCATGATATAACTCCCTGACAATCTTAAAGCGTTTCCTTGGTTTACATTTTATTATGCTTCGACTCCTCCAAAATCTTGAAGTAACGGAGAACTACTTTTTGTTAGGGATAACTTCATACTACGATTCTGAAGGAAAGGTAAAAGACTTCCTTGAAATCAGAAAGTCAATACTCAAAATTCTGGTGACTATTGGGATGATTCCATTGGTCGCCAAGATTGTCCAGACGGGCCCACCTGAGGTTCTCTCGGTCCTTCTAGATGGTCGTGTTGTGGGCTCCATCCCATCTAGTATAGTAGAAAAAGCTGTCACTCACCTTCGAAGGTTAAAGGTTTTAGCCAACTCTGTGGTATGTGTCTTTCTGCTTACTCCACCTGAAAAAATATTTCCGTTTATTTGGACTTAATTCACAACAATAATGTGTGCTCAGATACCCCAAGATCTTGAAGTTGGTTGTGTACCATTGAGCCTTGGTGGAGGATATCCTGGCCTTTACTTGTTCACATCTGCGTCAAGATTTGTTCGGCCTGTGAAGAATCTCTCAATATCTCATGAAGAAAGTAGCAACATTGAGTACATTGGACCCTTTGAGCAGGTTAGCGTTCACTTCAACATGACTCATAATGTTACAACACGCTCTGTACGGTTGTTAACAATTTGTGGTTTTCCACGCAAATGGTAAGGCTCCTTTTAGGACATTGATTTCCTTTGTTAATGTTTCAATTTTTCGCTCTGCATTTATTAAGGTATATATGGAGATAAGTTGTCCAGATGGTGGAAATGGAGGTAGAAAAGATGTAGCCCCGGCCACTCATGAAGAAATCCACCCAACAGGGATTTTGAGCATAGTAGCTAATCTTACACCTTGGTCTGATCATAATCAGAGTCCTCGAAATATGTATCAGTGCCAGGTTATTTGTGTACTCATTTTGGAAGGGCTTGATTCTTTTTCGTTTTTCAAGATGTTTGAGCTTTGAGTTTTGACTATTTTCGTATTACTTGTGATAGATGGCGAAACAAACAATGGGTTTCTCTTGCCAAACTATAAACATTCGAGCTGATCAGAAACTCTACCATCTCCAGGTCGATTTTAGCTACTTTTTGTTGATTGAGTTGTTTTTCGAAGTCTCCTTACTTGTATTTATATGCAATTCAATAGTTTCTTGTCTTCTTGTAACAGTCGAAACTTTCTTAAGTAATATTGGGAATGACTAAAGTACATTTACTCTGAAAAGTTTGTTTGGCTCACCTCTTCTTTTTTGACTTGTGACATGCTTTACACAGACTCCCCAGACTCCAATTGTACGTACAAAGACATACGAAAAGTTCAATATAGATGACAGCCCACTTGGAACAAATGCAATTGTGGCAGTTTTAGCATATTCTGGGTAATACTTTTGAGCATCCATCGTATCTTCAACAGCTTCAGAGAATATTAATATTCTCTTTATTATCATGCAGCTATGATATGGAAGATGCCATGGTTTTGAATAAATCATCTGTAGACCGTGGCTTTGGTCGGGGATATGTATACCAGGTAAAGCTGTTCTGTGTCATCACACTTCATAGAATGTTGTCAGTAAGACAATCAAAATAACCAATTTCCTTTGCAGACTGAAACCATCGACTTGGCGGAGATAAATAAGTCAAAAACACAGAAATCTTTCGGGAGGAGCAATATTGATAGGACAAATCACCATATAATTGATGCTGATGGACTCCCCAATGTGGGGCAGGTAAAATTAAAATCTTTACTTTTCGTTCGAACATACTTAATTATGTGAATGAATTTTAACAGACTTTCATTCATCATTTCCTCGTTTCAGCGGATAAATCAGAATGATCCTTATTGCAGTATGTACGATCCAGCGAATAGTAAAGTTACAATAACCAACAATTTCAAAGGATCAGAAGCTGCTTATATTGATTATGTTTCTCTTGATGTCAAAGCCAAAAAACCGCATGCACTAAAGGTAAGAATACATACATATAGATATTTATGTCGAGGAGACACATATAATTGTGCGTTTGTTTTCCGTGTGTCTTTGTGTAATTGCATCTACAAGACATAATAGAAAATTGCTCGTCAATTTCATTCTCCTCAGGCGAACATTCGATTCAGACATCCTAGAAATCCCATAATAGGCGATAAGTTTAGCAGTAGACACGGTCAGAAGGGCGTTTGCTCTCAGCTGTGGCCTGACATCGATATGCCATTTTCGGGAACGACGGGCATGCGCCCAGACCTCATCATCAACCCTCACGCGTTTCCCTCTCGAATGACCATCGCTATGTTACTGGAGTCCATCGCCGCTAAGGTCAGCTTTTTTTCTTTCTTTTTATTTTTTGAGTTGAGCTTTCGATTCTAGGATAGTAAAGGTTAGTGTTTTAATGACCATTTCACTTAAAAACTTGAGCATAAAGGGAGGCTGTGTCATATTTTAGTTTCATACGTTTTATTTCCAACATGTTTATGCTAATTCCTTCCTAATCTAGCGTTAAACGTGGAATTCACCATGTTAAATAACCACTTCACCTAAAACTTAAACTTTTAGGGAGTGTCATATTGTAATCAGTATCCATTATATTCCCAACAAATATCATATTAACCATTGCTAAGATGTTATCCGTGATATGCTATGCATATACTTATATTGTTGAATTGAATTAACATGATATTAGGGAGGCTCATTGCACGGAAAATTCGTGGATGCAACGCCTTTCAAAAGCTCGACCAATCCCAAATCTTCTTCCTCGTCTGACGATTCGCTCCTAGACGAACTCGGCTCCTTATTGGTCGAGAAGGGTTTCAACTACCACGGCGTCGAAGTACTGTACAGCGGAGTATATGGAACGGAGCTTACTTGCGAAATATTCATCGGGCCCGTCTACTACCAGCGTCTCCGTCACATGGTCTCCGATAAATACCAGGTGGGTTTTCAAAAAATTTTACAATTCTTGCCTTTGATTTTCATTGTTTAACTATGGGTCGATTTCGTATTTATTCGTCGACTACGACGAATTTTTTATTCTTTTGTACGCTATGAACTTTTGCTAATCAGTTCAATGGCGGAGCTAGAAAATCACTTGAGTGGTGTCCAGTCTAATTAGATTCCATACTTTATTGTTTTCGAAAAATTTTCATTGGGGTCCTTTACTTGGATCTTGTTCAGTTTTTAGTCCAATATTTTCAAAAAATATTCAGTGAGGTCCTCTTACTAGTAGTCTTGAATTAATTTTGGGACTCATAGGTAGCTGTTGATTTTTATCATTTATTTATGGGTTAATTTCATATGAATTCATCAACTATGGCAAGTTTTCAATCTTTCGCGCATTGCGACCGTAATTTTCAGTCTCCAAGGCGCTTTCGGTCCCTTATTTCCGAGATGTCTTTTTCAATCCCAAAAACGTAATCAATTTCGCGACGTTTTTGTTCTCTGTATAGTTTGGACGGAATTACGAGCCATTCCATAAAAAATATTACGGTTTAATTCCCTCCTGGCCCAGCCCGTAATTCCGTCCAAACTACACCGAGACCAAAACGACACGAAATCGGTAACACTAGGGACCAAAAGCAGCATCCCCGAAACACTTTTGGGACCCAAAAAACGCCCTCAAATCCCAATTCTTGAAATTTCTCCGAGACCAGAAAGCAATCCAACCAAAACCCGTAAAAAAAATATCTTCTATTAGAAATAGAGGGGTCTTTCCTAAAGTCAATTGATGATAGGAGGAGGCCTCTTATATATATATATATATATATATATATATATATATATATATATATATATATATATATACTGGCTCGAAGAACTTGAATTAGTCGATGTGGGACAAACCCCAATTTTATAATCTCAACATCTTCTCAGGTGCGCTCGACTGGAAAAGTCGACCAAGTCACTAGACAACCGATCAAGGGCCGAAAGCGCGGGGGAGGAATTCGCTTCGGAGAAATGGAGCGCGACTCGCTTTTGGCACACGGGGCGGCGTATCTCCTCCACGATAGGCTCCACACGAGCTCGGACCACCACGTGGCGGACGTGTGCGCAATTTGCGGGAGCATTTTGACGTCTACGCTCCATCAGTCGCCGAAGAAGGAAGTTCGGAAGATATTGGGACGAGATTTTCTTCCCCCGGGAAAAGGGCCGAAGAAGGTGACGTGCGTCTCGTGTGGGACGGGAAAGGGAATGGAGACGGTCGCCATGCCTTACGTTTTCAGGTACTTGGCTGCTGAGCTGGCGGCGATGAACATTAGGTTGACTTTGAAGCTCAACCATGGCGGCGAAGGGGCTTGACAGGAAGGAAGAAGGTAGTTTTAGTTTTTTTTTTTTTACTGAATTTGGGGTGATTGATCTCCTCGGTTTTGGTGTTCGATTGTTGTATGATTTCATTTGAAGATGCTGTTTCTTTTATGTAAGAGAGTGTTGACGTTTGTATACTATTTTATGATTTAGAGCAGCTCCAACCGCGAGAAACACATACTCAAACTCAAAACGCATTCTCAAACTCAAAATGTAGTAATCTCCAACCGTTGTGCTTATTGTCAAACTCAAATGACTATTTTCGAAATATTCACTTCTGCACTAACTTTTACAAATTTACTATCTAAATATTTGATACCTTAAAAAAAATATTTTAATATTATATTACATCTAAATAAATAAAAAAATATTCTAGTATTTCTTTTTGTAATTTAAAAACCTCTCTAACTGCTTTTATAGATTTTTATTAATTTTTCATTTTTATAAGAATGATATTAACTATTAAAATAAATAAAAAAAAAGGACTTTAAATGCAATTATTAAATATAGAATTCAATTATGCGTTTAGTTTAGTGGATGAGAGAGAAGTGCAAAACTCTCATAAGATTTATTTTTGGATATTATTTTGGGTTCTTCATAATGATTTTCGTTTCATTTTGTTTATTTATGGACTTTTATATTTGAGAATTCTTATAACATCACTAGAAATTACTCCATCTGATTCTGAAAACAAGTCCTTAGACAATTGTTTTTGTTTTTAAATACAAGTAGTGTTGTCTTTTGAAAGAAAAATTCTCCTAATTGTACCCCTTATATTAAACAAGAAGTAATTGGGTTTAATAAGATAAAATAAGGAGAACTACAGAAAAATACCATAAAAAAATTTGCAAGTCAGTACCCTGTCAGATTTTGTTTATATGTAGATACCTATTATAATAAATTGTTTGTACATTGGTACCTGTTCCACCGGGAGTACATCATAGAACACATTTAGGTACCTTAAAGAAACGTATGTGGTACATAATACAGTGAGAAAATGGTACATCATATAACACATTAAGGTGCCATATAGAACGTATATAGCTACCATATACGCGTGACTACATAATACACATATAAAAAGTACGTTAATACTGAGAAAACGGTACACACAATCGAACGGGTACTTAAAAAAATTCTAACTGAGATACTTACTTGCAAACTTTTTATATAAATGAGTATTTTTATGTAGATTCAACATAAAATAATTAAGTACGGGTATTTGAAATTTTACTTATTTCTTGACACGTGTGCGATTTAATTAAACGACCTCTTTTTAGGTAAGAGCTTATATGACAATTTTTTATTTTATTTTCTTTGAATTAGTTTGGTCAACTAGCTTACATTTGAGCTTTTTAAGTACAGTCGCACACTGTCCTTGTTATTGAGATATTTATAGTCAATTTCGACTTTTGTTAATTTGAATCAACTTGCGTAATTAGTCTACAATAAATAAATGTAAACATAACGTAAATTAAACAATGATGTTGTTTTTTTCAAAAGCAATGATTTCTTTCATCAATCCAGATGGATACAAAGATACAATATAGCAATAACTAAAATGTTAGAACATAATTGACTATTTTTGTTGCGTAAATGACCGGTGATAACTCAGTATCCGTTCTCAACCCCAAATAAGGGGAAAAAGGTAAAAACCCCACGGGAACTCCACAAAGAAGGAAAAAACTCCCACTAGAAGGAGAAAAGCTCCCACAAAGGGGAGAAAAAACACCTACAAAGGGGAGAACCTCCAACAAGGAGGAAACTCCCCCGAGGAGAAAACACTGCGACACAAACAAGTGGGCGGTGCGAGTGGCAAACGTCGGCAGCGGCAGCCGTTGGCCGCAGGTGGAAGGCGGCGGCGGAGGAGGCGGTGGAGGAGGGGCCTGGCAGCAGATGGCGGCAGACGTCGGGCGGGATCCCCCCGACCCGGCTGAACCTCGGCTGACCACAACTGGTGGGCGACGGCGATGACGGGGAGGCAACGGCAGGTGCGCGACTGCGGCGGTTTTATTTTATTTTTTTAAAGAAAAACTAAACAACAAACAAGCACAGCGGAGAAGACGGCGGCAGGCGGAGGAGGCAGAAGGCAACGGTGGTGGCAGCGATGGCGGCAGGCGGGAGAAGGCGGCGGTGGGCGGTCGTTTTTTTATAAAAAACTGAGAAAAACTTGCAAAAAGAGAGTTCCCCTTACCTCCTCAGTGTTGTAAAATACGCCCTAGGCGGCGCCTAGGCGCTAATCGGAGCCAGCCGCGGCGAATAAGCCCAAATTGCCCGTTCTAATCTGTCAAACCTCCGCCGAACAAGCCGAGTAATCGCCGCACAACCCGATTTTCGGCCGCCTAGGCGCTCATTTAAATTTTTTTTTTAAAAACAGAAACTATAGCTCTCTCTAAGGTTTATAATTTATTTGTGCTGTATTAATGTAGAGTTGGTAGCTTAAGAAGAGATTGGTAGAGTAAATTCAACCGTTTGTTTTAGGGTTCTGTTGTAGTCTTGTAGAAGACGACGATGGACGGATGGAGGCGACGATAGAAATTTAGGAAGTTGCTTATATACTACTATACCCATAAATTTATTGAAAATTTCAAAATTGCCATCTACAATATACATTTAAAGTAGTATAAAACAGTTAATTCATATTACGTGTAATAAAAAATTTCCAAAAGAGTTCTAACTTCAAATGAACAATAATTTAATATTTCAAATTTTATGTCATATTTTTTTAACTATAAAGTAAATTGATTTTAGTATTTTTAATTTGGTAATTGTGTCTATTTTTTTGGAACTACTAAATACAATAACGTAGTTAAATTTATAATTATTTGTAGTGTGTGAAGCAATGTGATATTTCAAGTGTTCAAATATTGATGAAAAATAGGTGAACCGTCTAATTGCCGCCTATAAACCGTCTGGGCCCCGCCTAGCCGCCTAGGCGCTGGCCCCCACCGCGCGCCTAGCGAGCGCCTAGCGTATTTTACAACATTGCCTCCATTAATGGAGGAGGGGGAGGAGGGGGTGGGGGAAAGGTGGCGGCGGTGTGGAGTGATTAGGGTTAGGGGGAGAGAGAATGGGGAGAAAAAAATTGAGAGAGAAAAGTTCTTTTTTTTTTAAACAATGTTGTTAAGCGGAGTTTAAAGAGAAAAGATGAGGAAAGTAAACTTTTGTGCGATATTCTAATCTTACCTTAATCGAAGCCTAATGTTTGGTATATAAGATCGAATCCGTGGAGTGGAACCTTTGATATAATATAAACTAGTCTTTCTTCACACTCAAATGGGTCTGCTTTATAATGTATAATAGATCATATTGATTATAAAATAACAATTATTTAGAAATAAAGGGTTATTGACAAATATAAAAATATCATGGAGTATGGTTGTTTTATTTCAATTTAATTAATTACTTTTAATTGACGGACCACATACAATTGATAGTTGTATCAAGCTCTCACGCTTAATAATAAAATACTATAGATATGATCATTGATAAGAAAATAAATAAAGAAGTTACGGATCATGGGGAAGTTATTCTATCGTGACTCATCAACACCTATCCACTTTATAGAAAGTGGAATCACTAAATAATATTTTGTAATATTTTTGCCATCAATTTTCAATCAAGATTTAGTAAAAAGAAAAGGTACCAATATAACATTATAATTTCTAGTTTTGCATTAGCTGTAGAGTTTTGAGGTGGTGGTCCATAACTAAATGGTATGCAACCAAAAAATACCGAAATTCTATCTCAAAAGTCAGCTAATGGTAGATAAGATATAATATTTCTTATATTAATCTTTTATCTTCCCCAATATATGGAAGGAAGTTTGTTACATCGACTCATATCATGCAACTGATTTCTAATTAATTAATTAAAGTAACCTATGCAATTATTTCATTTACATAGTATGTTAGGCCCCGTGAAATAGAATCTCCACGCAATTGATCTTTGTCTACTGTGATGCAAACAATAAACATTATTTGCTTTCATGTCTACGAAATTAACTTGACGAGTTTGTAAATATATATACATTATTTTTTTATAATAATTGATGAATTATTATTCAAATAGTTGATAAATAGAGATAGTAGATGCTAGAAATATTCACAAGTCACTAAGCAACTAGACAACGTTGTCCATTTGTAAGACATTGACTATATTATTCTTGTCACATTTGTGTAGGCCCTACCACTTTAATAGTGAAAACCAAATTGCATGTTTGTAAACTAACTTATGTTAATTTTTTCTACTCGTCGGAAAACAATTATAAGGTTATTGTAATATAATAATTATCACCAAACTTTTAGAGAAATAATAAACATATTTTTTGTCAATTTTTTTTATAGCTAACTAATCTTTTGATAATTCCAAAACGAGATACCTGACAGAATGATTAACGGATGAGAACTGAGAATATTGATTCGTGTTGGTAATTATGGAATTAACTGTATTTCTTTCTCGTGATTACTTTAGTTTAGTTAATATTGTTCAGTTTTTCTTTTTTGAAAAGAGAATTTCAATTTATAAATCCAAATGGACAAAAAGTACAATCGAGCAACAATAACATATTACAACATATTCGATTATTTTTATTGTTTAGTTAATATTGTCAAGTTTAGCAACAAATAAATGAATAAAAACCGTTACGACACCAAATAAATCAACGGCTAATAGTAACGGCTAATTAAAAATAGGAAGTTGAAAAGTAATCGTGAAATGAAAGTGGAAGAAAAGCCTATGAACCAAAACATGTTCCGTGTCCTTCCACATTCTTCATTTACACAATATACCCCTAGCATTATGTATAATTTCAAACAATCACACCAAATATAGTTTAATTACATATAGATCTTTTTTCCTATAGTAAATTTGAAAGGACTCCATATTTGTCACAAAAAATTATTTCTTTTTTATCCATCAGGACGTATCCACACAATGCTGGCGCAGTCCCGCGTTCTGACTCTATTCAGTTGAAACAATTACGAACCTCAACTTCGGCAGTTATAATTAACATGGTCTGAATACCTTGCCACGAAAATATTTAACAACTTATCCCGACTACTAGGCCAAATAAATTGTGGCGAGAACTTTAAAAAATTTTCTTCATGAAAACAATTTTAACCATACAATCACAAAACCCTTTTTGCTTCTTTTTTCACTAGTACAACGAAGAATTAGAAGTTAGAAGTGTATTTTGACATTTTGACTGCAAAGGAGGGTGTATGCATAATAAAATTTAAAGAGATCCAAATCGTAATTAAGCAATAGTTCAAGGTCCAAACTGAAATAATCACAATTATACCTTTTGCAAAGGAGTTTAAAAGCGTCGGCAAGCTCTTGCAATTTCCCCAAACTTCTTCATTTTTATTTTTCTCTTTATTTTTCTTTTCCTTCTCATTATTACTAAGCTCTTCTGTGGAGGGGACAAGACAATCTGCTCACCACTTATTATCCATTTTCAAGCTACAGTTCAAAGAGATACACAGAGGCTAAGTTTTCTCTTATCAAATCAAAAAGCTGAAGAAAAGCATCAAATGGATACGAAGGTCAAGCTTTTGATTCCATGGCTGCTTGCTTTTCTCTTCATATCTGCCACGTCATCCCATGGAAAAGCTTCGAGGCTAACAATGGCTCGTCGAAGTCTTCTGCTAAAGCAGCACTTAGCACGTCTAAACAAGCCTTCTGTTAAATCCGTCAAGGTAGTAAAGATCTGTACTTATTCATAAATTACCAGAAAAAAATATTCAAGAATTAATATGTTCATAGTCTGCTTTTTGATTTTCTTGCAGAGCCCAGATGGCGATATCATAGACTGCGTCCACATATCTCACCAGCCAGCTTTTGATCATCCCAAATTGAAGAACCATACTATTCAGGCAATCAATCAGGGGATAAATTACTAGTTCTTAAATCTTTTCTAATTACAGTAATGATCACTGTAAATTTCTTACAGATGAGGCCTAGCTATCATCCAGAAAAACTGCTGTTTTCCGAGGGTAAGAAAGTGAGTAGTAGTAAGAAGAGCGAAGGTGTACCTCAGATGTGGCATGTCAATGGTAAATGCCCACAAGGAACAATTCCCGTAAGAAGAACTAAAGAAGAAGATCTGCTAAGAGCAAACTCAGTAAGAAGATATGGAATGAAGAAGCACAAAAGCACTCCAAACCCTACTAATAATAAGCTTTCTTCCCCTGAGCCTGATATTGTTAGCCGAAATGGTCATCAGGTATGTAAATTATATATATCTTTATCGTTTGATGGAAAAGATCAAAACCCCAGTTTGAAATTTTTATCTAAAGTTGAGTTTTTTTTTTTTGGGGTGAAATTGGAGTTGTTTAGCATGCCATAGCCTATGTCGAAGGAGATAAATACTATGGAGCAAAGGCAACAATTAACGTATGGGATCCCAAAATTCAGCAGACTAATGAGTTCAGTCTTTCTCAGCTATGGATTCTTGGAGGCTCTTTTGCCTCAGATCTTAACAGCATAGAAGCTGGTTGGCAGGTTTAATCTTTATTTATTACATGTTAATTTTCCTTAATCAGTTATTACAACAAGTCTAAGACATAATCATTCTAAGATTAATTCAGTACTTTTGGTGCTGCAAATAACAGGTTAGCCCAGATTTATATGGAGATAACAACACGAGGCTTTTCACCTACTGGACAGTAAGTTCTTTTCGAGAAAATTGATGTTTTTGTCCTTATTACATAATACATACACATGCATCTATCATTTCATATCACTTTTTTTTTTAATGAAAAAAATTATGAAAAGTTATAAAACAATTTAACAGAGTGATGCATATCAAGCCACGGGTTGCTATAACTTGCTGTGCTCAGGCTTCGTTCAGATAAATAATGAGATAGCTATGGGGGCAAGCATTTACCCTATCTCGAAATATCAGAATTCTCAGTATGACATCAGCATTCTTGTGTGGAAGGTACTAAATATTCTTTTGATTCATATAAAATTTTATTTTATATTGTTTTGAAATTTTAAAATTTAAAAAGCGCCGATGTCCCACCTTCATGTGATGCATTATCTGAAAGTCGCAACAGCGTAGCTATCTCTATGGGCCTTTTTTTTTTCTTGAATAATAATGGATCACATGATATGGCTGACAAATTATATCGTGTCATTATTAAATTAAGTCTCGTTGATATGTAGGAATCTCGGGCGATTATAATATTTATCAAAGTATATAGTCCCTATGTTTGTTCTCTTATTCAGCACATTCTTCGCTGGCACTCACTCATAAACATAGAATACGTATATAAAGTTCTCTTCTACGATTTAGAAAGAAAAATCAAAGAATTTTTGTCCTTCTCTTTCGACTGCACGCAGTTGTCTTTTGTTAAGTTGACAAGAAATACTTTAGAATCTTTTTTCTTAATTATCATTAAAATTTAAGACAACGCTAAATGATCATTATTACACCTAGAAGCTTTAAACTTTTGAAGGGAGTGCATCATATTTCAAACACTACAATCTATTTCAAACACTACATTCTATTTCGAATATTTCACATCACGTCTAGACTGATATTTGTTTATATTAAGTCTTAGATGGGGGCCGAGATTCATAATATTTTAATTTTATATATTGTATTTCCAGCAATCCTCGCCTTTTATGCTACTGCCCTTACATATGTAAGTAAATGGCCTATAGGGATCCGTACTCATGTCCTCTCGGGCTCAGTTCTAACTCTAGGTTGAACGACCACTTCACCGAAAAGTTTAAATTCTAATGGACTTCGATCATATTTTAATCCTATATGTTTCATTTCTAACACTTTCTCACGTCTAGGCTGACTATTTTATATCTACTGGAATTTTCTAAAATGGCATGTTTGTATTAAACATTCGTACCCAGTAGCTAATGACATGAGCTCTGATACCATATTAAACGACACAACCTAATGGCTTAGGCTATGTTTGGTTCAAAGAAACAAGTGTTGGAAAGAAAAATAAATAGAAAGGAAAATCAGTTTTTGCGCTTGGAGAAGGAAAAGAAAATAAAAGAAAACTCAAGATAATCTTAAAGCAAAAGCAGCTATAAAGAATTAGATACCCTAATAAGTCACGTGTGTCCCACATCGGACAATTGAGGAGACCTTGATCAGTATATAAGTAGATGAGTCCACTCCACCTATCACCAATTGGTTTTAGGATGGAAGCACGTCTCTTATATGGGCTAGCTCTCCTCCAATGTGGCCAACCCAATAAGGCCGAATAAAGAAATTTCACAGCAGCATATCATTTTTAATTATATATAATATTACATTTCCAACACAGGACCCGAAAGAAGGAAACTGGTGGATGCAGTTCGGCACGGACCACGTACTGGCCGTCCTTATTCTCCTACCTTTCGGACAGCGGTTCGATGATCGAATGGGGGGGCGAAGTGGTCAATTCCGCCTCCGACGGTCAGCACACTACGACTCAGATGGGCAGCGGCCATTTTCCCGATGAAAGGTTCGGGAAATCGAGTTATGTCAGAAACATTCAGGTCGTTGACGAGTCGAATAATCTTAGGGCACCCAAAGACGTTGGGACGTTCACGGAGGAGTCGAGCTGCTACGACGTCCGCCTTGGGAGGAATGGCGATTGGGGGAATTATTTTTATTACGGCGGGCCGGGGAGAAACCCTAACTGTCCTTGAGATTTGATATAGATATATATTTTTAGGGTTTGTTTGTTTTGTCTTTATGTTGAGTTGTAGTGTCTGAAATTAAATTGATTGGATGAGGTTTTAGTGGTATTTTTGGTTTTCCGTCTTGGAAAACCTTTTCTTTTGTGCGTGTCTCTGCATGCATGTCAAAATGAACGCATGCAGATTAGTTCGTGTGTTTTTCAAAAAAGGAAATTATTAGTTGGATTTTAAATGCGACTTTTTTGAATAAAAATATTTTTTATGAAGAGATAATCTATGATTCCTATCGGCTTTTCATACACATAGTAAACTTGCCAAAAGCTTTTGGATCAAATACAGGTTTTTTTTATGATGATTCTTTGATAATATTTTTTCAGCTTGAGTTTTGCAAGTCCGAAGATCAAGCGGCGTACATACTTACAAAGACAACTACAAAGGATAAATTCTTGAAGATGAGAGAGCTGCTTGGAGTCATGGAACAACACATTAAGGGGGAGAATTGTTAAAATTAATCTGCTAAGTTTATTTTTAGTTAATCGTGTTGGTTCTGTGTGGTATAGACCGAGGAGTATATCGACAAATACAAGGAGAGGTTCGAAGACTGTGCAAGCACAATTTCCTTAAAATAGATTCGCTCCCTCACGTTTGTGCTTTCAGGTTTTACGGCATCTATTTCTCAGGATACTTCGAATTACTTGGCGGTTGTTTGGCACACAACAACAACAACGGCGAACTAGAACTAGTTAGAAAATGAACAAGAATTTTTGTTCGAAGGCTTGTGAGTTTTCGTATATCTTTCTCCATTGAGAATCATCCTATATTTATGGAAAATAATTTAATAGCTATTAAAGTCTCTTTATTACTGGACAATGATGGCTTTAAATCAAATAATTTAATGGTTATAAAAGTCTCTTTAATGGTACAATCTTGCCATTTCAAATGACTGTCAGTTGGACTTCACGGTATCTTAACGGTCGCTTCCGGTCAGCCTAGCTAACAGATCACTTATAGCGGCCAGTTTAGTCCGGTCCTAGTCAGTACAGTCCAGTTTCGCAAGCCATATTAAATACCGGGAAATAAAATTTGAAGCCGGGGCAAAACGCGGATTTGCACTCCCTATGCGCGCACGATTTGGGCACACATGTGTCATAATATTAGCTATATACTTTAAACTAATAAAATCCACATCTATATATAAGGTGTGTCAAACCAACTTGTTCTTCCAATGTGGGACAACACTCACTTTTATTTCCCCACAAAACAAATTCACGTTCACAGGCCCAAATAAAGCTCATGCTTTATTTATCCAACAAATGATGCTTTTGGAGTCCCAAAGTACTTTTGTCTTTTGTTAATTGTCCTTCGTGTTGCTAAGTAGCTAGTTGACTACTTGTTTTATTTTGTAAGGCATCTATCTGTTTTTGAACTGCAGTAGGAAAAAAAACTCTTCAGCTCTTCATCTTCTCTACAACGAAAAAAGGAAGGAAAAGAACAGCAACTCAAGCTGAAAAAAATTATCAAAAGAATCATCATGAAAATACCCTTTCTCAATCAAGCCATACTTATGTAGTAATGGAAGACGACGATGTATTAGTATACGATACGATTCTTCGATAACTCTTTAGGCTTGTTAAACAAGTTTTTCTTTGATATATGTGTTTTCATGGGGTCAAATTACACTCTTAAACATAATCCTCGGAAACTAGGGTTTGTTTCTCATTGTCGCGATGCTTGTTGTTGTTCATTTGCCAATGTTTTGTTGGGGTTTTGGGAGTAGTCAGTGTATAAATTCCGCGGTTCGTGATAACACGATTTCTTTAAAACGGATTTGTTTCATCTTTTGACGCGCACGAAGGCCGTGTGCAATTGTTTTACAGGATACAACAGAAGCGTAAAATCTCATTTGCGCTAATTAGCTTTACCGACGAATGGAGATTAAGACGAACGCTGCTTATGTTTTTCCTTTGATTCTGTGTTTTCGATCTCTGTTTCAAACTGCAAATGGAACACATTTTTGTAGATGAACAAGAGACCTTATCAAAATGAATTGTAATACATCCTTAAATTCAAGGATTAATTTAATTCGTTCACTATGAATCCATATTTCGATCCATTACATGAGTTCAATTCAAATGAATCTATTTAATTCTTTCAGACGTACTTAATTTTTAAATTGAATCCATGAACGAGTCTGTTCATCTAGTACCAATAAAGTAAATGAATATATTTTATTAACTAATTTAGCCAGTCATAAAATTCATTTGAACTAGGTTCGATGAACTCGAACATTATTGTATTTGGCCCTTTAATAAAATATCATTTATTGCCAACGTACTTATCCAACCATCAAGGAAAATATTACCAATCACCCATCGATGGACTCGTTGAACATGCATAACATTGGCAAAACCTTTCATTTATTATGTTTAGTATCTACCTATATTAGGTAACTACCAAATTTACCCATGTTAAAAATCACCAAACATTTACAGTGAAATCCGACTCATAATATCATTTCGTAATATCTGATTTATATTTCAACATCACCAAATATATACACACAAACACACAAACCTAACCTTTCCTCACTGCCTCACAAGAAACCTAGCTAGCTCATTCAAAATCCCAGAAACTCAGCTTCGTTTTTCTTGAACAAAAATGGCAGGTTCGAGCTCCCATGGATCTTCATCGATCGAGAAGCTATCATCCAAGGAAGATTATGCCGAATGGAATGAGAAGATGAAAGAATTGCTGAGCTCAGAAGGGCTTTCGTCTTGTATCAGACAGAAATACAAAACATCGAAAAGATCAGATCCCCCTACTGAAGCAGATGCATTGGATTATAGAGCCTACCTTTTGATTCATCAGCATCTTACATCTGAGATATGTAAGAAGATTTCCCATGCTCGAACTGCTCGAGGTGCTTGGGCCGTCCTTAATTCTATGTTTAAGGAAGAGCCAACTGTTAATCAGGTAATAATAAGAAGCTTCTCTACTATATATTATATCTTCTGAAGTTCCTTGATGGGATTAAATTGATTATCTATTTATATATATATGTGTGTGTATATATATCACTACTAAGAAAATAACATTGGACACGGAAAATTTGGTGTCTAAAACAAAAATTATCTATTGAGTCGTAAGACACGGAATAACCTGTGTCTGATTGTGTAGATGTTGTTCTCGTAGCAAATATTTTGGACACATATATACCGTTTCTAAATGAATTTTTTCACATTTTCGTTTTCCGTATCTATTTGTGCCTAAATAAAAAACAAATGTACATTGAAATGAAAATAAAGAACTTTGTCATAATCCGTTAATACTCATGATTTATACATGAAACGAATTCTGTATCTATTTTCGTGTCTGATACTATGTTTTCTTGTTGTGTATGTATATAGAACTTAGGACCTGCGGCTGATGGATCATATCCACTCCTTGGAGACAAGCCCTACTTCCATGTTATTATGACGAAATCGATTGTTACACATGGTTTTCAAATGGTAAGAAGATTCTATATATAGAAGTACTCACAACCTAAAGCTATATATATATATATATATATATATATCTATATATTTACAATTTCTTGATTATTGTTTTCGGGATTTTTAGAAGTTTCCGATTAAATTCAACTCGTTGCTGCCCTCGACTAACATTGAAGAAGCGATTGTGACTCTCGGAGGAAAGGACTTCAAAATCGCCTTCTACGGAAAAAGGTTGCAGAAGGGCTTTGGGAAAGGGTGGAGAGAATTTGTGAAGACGCGCTGTTTAGTGGAAGGAGATGCGATCGTATTCGAAGTTATTGAGTGCGATGAGGAGAGGCTTCATCTCAAGACTCAGATACTTCGAACGGATATGGAAGCTTCGAGCGACGATGAAGGGCAAGATAATGATGATTGATGATGACGTATTCGAGGAGTATTTTAGAAAGAAAATGGATTTATTTTTTGTTTTGCATGCTGAAACAAGTGTTATACTGCAATATGAACATGTTTGAAACAATCGAAAAGCGTATTTTGGGATTGAATTTCGCTCTTACATGAAAACTCTCGCAAATTGTGAATAGAGTTCTTCGCTAACTTTTTTTTGGTAGAATGATCTTTTCATTTACCACGAAACCAGACGGGCATATCAACACACCACTAATACAACCAAGTTAGACTGAACTAAAGCAGAATGCAACGTATGTGATCTATTAACCTGCTTCAGATGACTTAAACTCTGTAGCCTTATTTTCATTTTTCCTGTTTGATCATGAGAATGAGTTGCTCCGCGCTTCTTCAACTTCATGTAGTCGCCTATTTCGTTCACACCATAGGTGGTGAAGTGTAGATGCATAGCAGGCTACACTTATGCGATGGTGTGCACTTCTCTTCCTTCCCACTAGCTCCATCCAGCTACACAGTTCTGCAAATCATTGAATTGAACCTCTAATATTCAACCATGCATTGATCCTCATGATCACTTGTTGGCTATAAGGGCAAGCCAAAAATAAGGCTCCACAGATTCAATACTCGCACCACATAACCTACAGCTTGTATTAGTAATGTTCCTACCTCAGCTAATCAATCTATCCACAGTTAAAATCCTTTTCTGCAGAATCAACCAGAGGATTGTTTAAGTATGTTAAACCTGTTCCAAACTGCTTTGCAGAAGGGGAAAGTTGGTGAATTTCCTTTGAGCCAATATCCACTTTGAACAGATCCCATCCTTAGCTGGTATCCATTTCCTATCCATATAGCCCAGCCTGAACTTCTCCTTTAGTCTGTTGATTTTCCTCCAATGCGAGCTAGAGTCAGTTGCGGGCAGAATAGGGTTTCTTACATGAAAGCCCTCGGAGAATAGGGTTTCTTCACTAACTTATTGCTTGGATTATAGGTTTCAAGGTGGTCGAAATTATTGAATACATGGATGAAGATTTACACTGAGGCATGAGAATCAAACACTACGGAGAAACACTTAAATTATCGAGGGTAAGCAATCGATATACACCACTAGAAAACATGCATATTAGACACCGAAAATTCGGTGTCTAAAACCAAAATTTCGTAGGTGTTGTTCTCGTGGCAAATTTGGATACGGATATATACCTTTTCTAAAATGAATTTTGTCACATTTCAGTTTTTTTCGGTCTCTAATCCGTGCCTAAATAAAAACATTAATTTATTTTAAAATAAAAATAGAAAACCGTGTCAAACTCCACTTCTAATAACTCATAATTTAGATACGAAACCAATTCCGTATCTATTTTCCGTGTCTGATACTATGTTTTCTTGTAGTGATATAACATGAACGCCCTAAAACCTAATGTTACAAGCGGTCCTAAGAAGTGATTACAAGGTTTTGTAGTGATTATGATAATCATCACATTTGCTGCTCAAGTGAGTCTTTTACGTCTTTTTCAGGTACATTCTTCGGTAGATTCTAGAACCTTCAAACTCGGCGTGAATTTCCCGTTCCGTCCTTATCCCCATAGGGTTGTTCGCCAGCCAACCATCTTCATGGCAGGGGGTATTACGGTCAATTGAGTCTATATGCACAAGTCTATCAACCTCAGCATCGAAATGATCCCTCATATCAAGGGCCACTTCAAAGACATCAGATTGTATAAAGATCTGCATTTCGACATTTAAAGCACTTCGTAATTACATTGAATTTTCTAAAAATCTGCGCAGAAATAGAATAAAATATGCTATCGATTTCTTACACGTCCATTAGGCGCTAATTCTTCGACGATCGACTCGACGAGGGGCTTCTGTACTACCCTTCTTTTACGGTGTTTTTTCTTGAAATGAGGGTCTGGGCACTGTATGCAAGTGAACAATAAAGAACACAACGGTCAATTAACTAATTTAACTGTTTTTTTCCTTTTTACGTTTATTACAGAATATGTGGAATTAGAACGCTGACCAAGATGGATACTAGGACCAAGGGGCCGGGATATGTCGAGACCAACTGCTCGAAGGAGACATTTGCATTTGCAAAAACGAAATGTCTGCGTATTATATACAATCGACATCAGCGTATTTTTCTATAAATTAAGGTTGTAAAGAGTGGTTGAATTTCTGGGATCCTTACATGTTTCTTAAGGACAGCTCGTCTGCCCAGTATTCAGCTCTCGTGACCAACTGTTTCATGAAAGAAAAAGAAAACAGATACTATATAACTGCAACCAACTAAAATCACCATTTCTTCTTTCAAGGTTATTTGGAAAAGGCAGAAAAAAAGACTACCGTACTTTTGGTCGTATTTCCAATCCCAGATAATTTCGGGACGTTGAGTTTCTTTTGGCGAGCCATAAGAGAAATCTACCACTACCTGAAATTTGTCTTACAAATCTGAATCATAACTAATCGTAAATTCCAAACTGATTCTTTCAGAAAAGGACAATAAAGCATGGGGATAAAGGTGACTGTGATCCAATGACAGAATAGGAATGTAAGAAATTTATCATATTCTTACCACTACCAATATCCACCATGAGTGGCAGTCTTGGATTATCGTACACTTCGGACCAATCAGGCGCTTCGACGGGGATCTATGTATAACATTTGATAGAGAAGAGCAGAGAGGTTGATTTCAGAACTGATACAATCAAAACTGAATGAAATTTGCCCTGAAGTCAATTCCTTATTTTGGTAAGAAGGGCATCGATAACGGTCTTCAAATGATATGAAATCAAGAATCTCAATACGCCCTCTCATTCTAATTAAGCATCTATCTGAATCAGATATAAGTATGCGAAGCTTATTTCCAGAAAAAAAGCAACCAAAGGAAGAAAGAAAAGAAACAGAAAGGTACCATGAGCGCCGAACGAAGAGGATTAACATGCTGTCTGATTCTTACATGGCCTACCTCCTGCGATCACAGAAGAAAACTTTGATTCATTGTCAAGACATCGCACAAAAAAAAAGTAGAAGGTCAAAGATTTGCTGGATAATGTCTACTCTGCTTCTACATTATAGAGAGCTCACCAGCACATAAACTACCATTAGTGACAGAAAATTCGAAGCAAAAGATGGGATTTTTCAATATCTCGTTATCCATAACATATAAGAGCCCAGAATGTAAAAACAAAAAAAAAAAAGAAAAAACCTGACAAAACTTGTCGGAGAGATTGAGTTCAGCGTATTCTCTTGCCACAAGTTCAGGGCTTCTGATTTCCTCCCTTTCCGACAAGGATAAGGACTGATGAACAATAGTGCGGCGGGAAACGCAGCTGATTGGCGGATTGAAAGGCGGCGGCGCGACGGCGGCAATGGGGCGGAGGAGGAGCCTGGGTACTACTGTGTATGAAATTGCCCACATTTTGGAAGCTTAGTGCAACTTTCGAGGAGTTGAACTACGAATTGCGGCTAATGATTTCATTATTAATTGTGTTATACGAGTGAAAAATTTAAGTTGTATCTACATTTAAATACCAAAGAGTGAAAAAAATTATCAGTTTAGTCCCCAGAGGTACCTAGTAGAATAAAATTTTTATGCATAGCTACCTGTTAGGTGTTTTTTTCGAAACGATAGCTTTATATCATTAACAAGGACTAAATAGCCCAAGAGGTCTCTCCTGTAACACCTGGAAGAGAAACAAATGCTCACACCGAGCACGAAACAACCGAAACAAAACAAAGCCAACAGAAAACAAGATACATGGTCGTCAACACGAAAAACTAAAGAACCTACCACAAAATAGCTATTAAGCTAAATTTACGATATTCATCATTTTCTTCGGTCTAGACTACGAGTATCTCGCTTTCATCAGAATGGGCTCCACTAAAGGAGAAGAGGCTCCAACGAGGGAGAAACAAACTCCCCACCCGGTGGGTCGGGAGACCGGAGCTCCCAACGCGGGAACCAGTGGGAGAACGACGGGTGGTGTCGGAAGGCGGTGAGATGGTAGCAAGGTGGCGTCGGCGGCGAGGTGGCGAGGCGGAGCCATCGAAGGCGGGGGCGGTAGGGAGGAGACGGAAGCGAGCAGAGGAGACGGCTGCAGGGCGGCGGAGACGGACAGAGGAGACGGCGACAGGTGGAGATGGGCAGAGGATAGTACCGTTTTTGTCATCATTTACGTATCTTTTTATAAATATGTTACGTACCATATGTGTAAGTGTAATACATGATTCCTAAATATGTTATGTGATATCATTGTAAGCATTAGGTACCTTGGTTTCAATATATTATGTACTACAATACGATTTTATATGGTAGCTATATATGATGTACTTTCAGTCAATCGGGTACCAAACATATTTTATTCTACCAGATGCCTACATATAAAAAATTTCGGACAGGGGACCGATCCAACACATTTTATACTTTTGGGTATTTAACTGTAAACATTCCTAAATGTAATTTCATGCACTTGATAGGCATAATATATTACTATATTTATTTCAATAGAATCAAACTTCTGACTGTCCATTTAAAAATACGATTAATTTAGGGTTAGACCCCAAAACATATTTTCAATTAAAGATAAAGGACCTATGTAAGTCACATTTATAGATAAGGACTCAATTTAACTTTTATTTACAGATAATGACTCATGTGGTACCACAGATCCATGAAGTGGTACCACAGACCAATGAAGTGGTACCACAGACCCACGAAGTGGTACCACCAACCCATGAAATCCATACTGTTATTGCAAACCGATGAACGGTTACTGCAGAGTAACGAAGTGGTATGGGGAAGTGTTTCTGAATAAAATGGTCCTTAAACTAATACATTTTCTGATAATGGGTCTGAACTGTAACTGAAACATAAAATGGGGGCATGATCTGAAATTTGCCCTTAAAAATATCAGCATTCGACCACTTGACCTATCATTTGCACAGAGAATTTTATTACTTTGGTAAAATTACCCAAATCCTTCCAAGATTTCTACAACAATCACATTCTTAAAAAAACTCTACGGCAAAGATCTATCGGCCCTTCGTTGAATCGCGACGACGACGAGCGTAATGATGGACGCAAACATCGAGTTGGGCAATTTCTTAACCATTTGACCAAAGCCGGGAACCCTCTCCATCGACTTTGTCGTAATCAGAGCCAAAGTCGGAGCCGCGGCGACTGTGATCATCAACCCCTCGCTCGCCGCCATCAGCGCATCCCTCGTGATGTGCAGTATAAAATTCACAAATTCTTCGCGGTCAAGTTCGCCGTCGAGGTTGATATCGCTCTCCTACACGCAAAAGAAAAATCGATATCTTTTTTCGCTCTATTGCGAAAAAATATTACGCATATCGATTTTATTACCGAACCTTCATCAGATCCCTAACTTGTTGCTTTGTCGGGGGATTTATGTGAGGACCAGACAAGCGTCTGTTTATGTCGCTGCGAACGAATTACGAACTCTTGAATTCAACGCGGAAAAAGAAAAATGTAATGATACACATTGAATCATTGTGCTTCACGCATCGCGCGTCGTACCGTCACACATTTCTTTTTTCTTCTACGTCGAATTTCGCATACCAAACGCACCCTAAGTGTGACCTTAATACGTGAATGACTGACTACAAAACTACTGTTCTATGCGCTAAACGTTTAACTTACTTGTAAACGAGCAAAACGGCGATGTAGAGATCTTCGAATGTGAGGTTAGCTCTTCCGTTATCTTCGTTCTTGATAACATCGAATATCTTGTCTGTGATCATTCTAATCTGCCTTTCTTTCCATTCCTTCCCTTCGTTAAGGAAATCAAATCCTCAGATAAGCTGATTCGATCGATGTAGGCATGAAAGAGGGAAAGTAAGAATAAAACTGGCTCATCCTCTTAATAACAGTCTTAAAGATCTGAAGTCAACGTTCTTGATGTGATCAAGGTAATAACAAGGATGGTACAAAAAAATAGATCTTTGCAGCATAAAGAAAAACCCATGTGGGAAACGAACAGAGATGAATAAATGGTAATGGAATTTAACCTTCAGACATGAACAGTTCAAAGACGCACACAGAGAAAGCTCGAAGAAGAAGAAGAAGAAGAAGAAGAAGACAAAAGAAGAAAAGTTTTTTCTATGAATTAAAGAAGGAAGAGATGGGAGCAACAAGAGCAATACCTTTGATCTTTTCAAGAATCTGCCCCATGGTTTGGGTTTCAGAAGAATTGGGTCGATCTTGAAATAAATGTATGTATGTTCTCTAATCTCTATCGGATCAATCGCCAAAGGAATTTTAACAAATATTTACTCTAATATAATAATTTTTTTGCAGCAAGCTTGAGTGAGGATTCCAATTTTCTTTTAAGAATATTTTATTGTTTACTTGTGGAAGATGGAATGGAATCTCTTGAGAAAGATAGACTGTTATTGTAAGGTTTAATAACGTAAATAACTTGGAAACCCCGAGTTTGAAATGATAGTTGTTGAGTTGAACCTTCCTTGAAAAGTTGAAATCTTATATCATTTTTCGATAAAAACATATGAATTATAGCTCAAAATAGTGTCCCAAGCATGGTTATCAAATCGGGTTTTTGAACCGGACTGCAAATTTTAGTGGTTTAATGTTTAGTGGTTTAACCAGTATAAAATCAAAATCAAACCGAACTCAAAACGGTATCTTTAAATATATTTAATATATATTTTGTGATTGAATCAACCGAATAATATAGATTGTATGGATGTTCATTTAGTAACTTTTTCTATATCAGAATTTATAAAATTGAGGGTCAAAAAATAAAATAAAGTAAATTGTGTTGGTAGTTGAAATTAATTATACCAAAGGCTATAGAAATTAAATTTATAAAAGTTGGGGTCAAAAGTGAATAGATATATATAAAAAAATATGATCCATTAGTTAATTATTAAAAAAATAAATGAGGTTTATAAGATATACAAATTCATTCATTTTGTAATACATTAATTTTCTATTTTTTCTTTTTTAAAGAAACTTAGACCGGACCGGAATCGGCTTGGATTTCCAGTCGGTTCGCTGGTTTCCGGCCGGTCCGGTCCGGTTTGCAAAACCTTGGTCCCAAGTAGGGTTGCAAACGAATCGAATCGAATCGAATACGGCAATATTCTATTCGTATTCGGATGCCAATCGAATGCGAATACGAATACTCGAATATTTAATCGAATAAAATCGATTCTTATCGAATTCGAATATATTCTCGAATATTCGAATCGAATATCGAATATCTGTATTCAAAGTCATCTTTTATTCTTTATTTAATAAAATATAAACATATTATATTCAAAATATATATGAATTATAATAAATTATATTTAAACGTATATTGAATTATAACATATTATTTTAAATATTTTAGTGAGTTATCATATATTATATGTGAATATATATTAATTATACTATATTTTATGTTATATTATTCGAATAGAATAATTCGATTAATTTTCGAGTCGAATATTGTGATTTCATATTCGTATTCGTATATTCTCGAATAAAAAAAATATTCTTATTCGGATTCGTATTCTAAATATTCGAATTCGAATCTTAAACTTCGAATCGAATCGCAAATCGAACCAAAAAAGTTCGATACCCTAGTCCCAAGGGTGAGGTATAGTCCAGTCTGAATTGAATCTAAATACCCATTGGGGATGACTTTGACTTTTTTGCGGAACTATTTTTTTTTTCTTGTGGACTAAGCTTTTCAAATCTACACATACGACGATAGTCAAGAGTTCAAGTGGGATCGAACTTTGTGTAAAACCCATAAAATGTTTACTTTTGGGTCATGCTTATTCCCTTTTTCTTTAGGCCCATTTAATGGGCCAATTGTTGGACTATATCTTTATTTAATATATTGGGCCTCAGTTTCTTGTTTTCGGCCCACAATCATTTTCGGCCCATATTGTCTCGGCACATTGTCTTTGTCCTAGGACCAATTACATTGACTTAATTTAGGATATTTCAAGTATATCATCTAATTGGTCTGTGGGGTTGATATAAACTGTAACAATTTGGTGTGTAACTTATTTGTAATTCAGTTCCTCTTTTGTAATTTAATTAATAATTAAGTATTTCCATATCACTCCTTATTTTTTATTACTTATGCCTCTACAAATAAGTTTCTTTTATATATTTAAAAATTATATTTCATCTTAAACATAAAAATAATAATTTCAAATTTTAAAATAATTTCAAAAAAACTATTTTAAGCGCACACATCGGGTGTGCAAAAAAGTATAACATATAAATAACAAATAACAAGGATTAATTATTTCACTAAAATTGGCACTCCATTAAATCAAATGCAGACACATTAGTAAAACTAGATTTCTGCAACTCAAACACTTGTTCTTATAATATATATATATATATATATATATATATATATTTATACTCACTTAATCTTGTATACTTAATAGGAATTACAAAAACAATACTTAACTAAAAATAGTGGAGTAAATAGTAACTAATTAAAACTAGTAGGTTGTTTTCCTTTAATCTTATTATTTTCTTAACAAAAATAATTTGAAAGACCAAGTTTGTGACGGTTTTCGGCAAGCCCTGAGAGGATCTCCAATAGAATACCAAAATCCAAAATTTGAGGTAAATTTACTCGAAACGAACACAAAAAAACTAAACCAAAGTGGGATTGATACATTCTCTCTCCTCATTTTGACCCATCTTTGCGTTTGGAAGAGCTACCTACAAATGCGTCAAATGTTTATTAATTGCATTTAAGTCCTTTATTTTTCTTCTCTCTCATATTATCGTATTGCTGTGTGTTTTTTTCACACGAAGCTAACGAAGGCAGTAGTATAGAGCTCAGGGCTGAACCCCATAGCTATGAGCTTTGGGACATCATTGTGATGATAATAATAAGACATATCTCGACGATCTTCAGACAACATACTCCTCCTCCCAGCTACGAAGCTAGACATGGATGAAAGCTCGGGCGCAGCGAAAACCTTGGAAGCATCTTCTGCGTTCTTTCTTGATTAGACCACGATGTTGATCCTCGATTCGCCAAAGTCCCAGAATTTGAAGAAGCCTTTCCTGGATATTTCCATGGATGCCTTCGTTTCGATCTTCTTTCATGGATTGTGATGGCCTCGGTGGGTCGATGGGAAAACCCGCTGCCACTTCTTCGGTATGAGATATGGTCCTTAAGCTGTTTCTGTTATCATGTATGCTAACTTTGTGATACGTCTTGGCTGTTCAAACATGCCCAGGTTAAGCCATATGATTGATCATAATGATGAGATTTGTGTTGTTGTTACTGTAAGCATAATGTTCGACAAAATGACACAATGAGAGCAGTTTTAGGTAGGATGCATTAATTGGGCAGGATTGTAGTCCACTTAATGTCTATCCAGATTTCATTTGATTGTAGTCTGTCTGAATATATTTTTTTGCTCATGTAGTTTAAATTCCGACATCTAAACCCACGAGAACGCAATTAAAAGGAAACTGGCAATAGCACATAAATAATGAATAAAATTGGAGAGTCTATTGCAATCGAAAGCATGAAGAGGTTTTGTCGGGCAGTAGTTGATGTATTTAGCGAGCGATATCTGAGAAGACCACATCAAATGATATTTCTAGACTACTTTTTATTGGTAAGAAACGTGGTTTCCCCGGAATGTTAGGGAGTTTAGATTTCATGTATTGGGGGTGGACAAATTGTCCTACGGGGTGGGCTGGGCAATACGTTGGTCGTTGTGGACAGCCTACAATTATTCTTGAAGCTGTAGCTGATTATGATCTTTGCCTATGGCATGCTTATTTTGGTTTACGAGGCTCTGGCAACGATATAAACGTATTAGAGGCATCTCATCTGACCTCACTCAAGATATTGCTCCACCAGCTCATCATGTAATTCAAGGAAAAGAATTTAGCATAGGTTATTGTTTAGCTGATAGAATATATCCAAAATGGTCTACTCTTGTGTAAACGGTTCACGAGCCACGCGATCCGAAGAAAAAGTATTTTGCAATGAAACAAGAATCATTTAGGAAAGTCGTTGAACGTGCATTTGGAGTTCTTCAATCACGCTTTGGAATTTCAGCTGGCCAGTACGTTATTGGAAAAAAGAAGCCTTACATGTATCATTTTGCATAACATGATTATAGAGTATGAACGTGATCTAAGTGCACCAATTGAAATTGAGATGGAAACGCCACCGCTGGAGGTCGACTTGGCGATAGATGAAAATTCTCGATTTCAAGAATTCATATCCCGGTAGCCAAAAATTAGAAACAAAGATTGGAACTATGTGGTATGGTTCAGTACTCCCATCGAATTGTTTGGTCCTACTCGTTATCAATGGGATCAGGGTTATTTCCAGCAAGAGATATATCGAAGAGGTAGCTTGGGACGTGATTCAATGAAACAACAACTTCCTGACTTGACGAAGCAGGGCCTGTAACAACAACAAGGATACCGCGACTGAGCTAGTAGAGGAGCTCTGGGGTAAGCCCCCTTGGGCTATCAGGAGCGGTAGTTCGTGCTTTATGATTGATATATCCTTTGCTACAGCCCCAGATTGATCATTTGTAGGGGGTATACACAAATAATGAGGCTTGAAGAATTATCTAGCTTTTTAATTGTACGAATATTTTTTATATGCATTAGTTTTTTATTTCCGTTTTATGTAGTTGTCGTGTTTTCAAACATTTCGATGCCTTTTATATGTATAAATTGTTGTAGTTGTCGTGTTTTTTATAAACATTAATCGATGCTTTTTATATGTAAAGTTATATTTTATTATTATTTTTACTAATTCTTGTAATTAAATCTAAAATAATATTTGTAGCCTAATTTGTAAAGTTGTAAAATATGTGGACAATATTGAAATTTGTAAAAAATTGGTGTGGAAGTCAATATGACAAAATAGTCTTTTGAGTTTGAGAATGGATTGAACGGTTGGAGAATAATTATTGCATTTTGAGTTTGAGAATGCTTTTGAGTTTAATTGTACGTTTCTCAGTTGGAGATGGTATGAGGTTTAGTATAATAGTATTAACGAGTAGACATGGATTAAAACATCTATTATTAGGTCGGAATAATAAACACTACGTAAATTCACATTCTACCGAGAAATACACACGAAAGCAAACAACGTAACAAGACAAATCTAAAATAGTTGATTACATATGACTATATTACATCTTTATTATCTCCCTTCATCTTCTTCATCATCCTCGACAGTCCATAGGAAGAAAGTTGCTCTTACTACTTTCTTAATCCACGCCATCGATTTTCCCTTGATGAAGAATTGTATCATCATTAACATCGTCGTACATTTCCTTAGATATCGAAATATCCAAAGGTGGGAGAGCATCCATGGCCGCCGCCACGTCAGCATCAGCCTCAGACATGGGCACAAGGGTTGCACAAATTTGGCCTTTCCCCTCTTAAGAAAACAGAAATCATAATTAAGTATGTAATAAATAGAAACGCAACACACTAATGAAATCCCTAATCTAGGGTTTCGTACCTCTACGTGGCCCTTCGAACTTGCTAATCTGAACTTCCACGTCCTTCAACAACTGATCGACGACGAAATTCACCTCCTTCGCATGGCGGGCATTGAAGAAAGCTAGGGTTTTTGAGCCACAAATGAACTGAAATATTTCAAGTTCAAGCCTCAATTTCTTATTCTCTCTATTGATCTTATGGAGCTGCTCACGGCTCTTTTTGATCCTCATCTCATTGTAGCTTTCTTGGTCAAGCATTTTATGGAGCCTCTCCATTGGCGAGGCTTTGTTGAACCGCTCGAACACATCGTTGAGCCCTTGAGGGCCGGGCCAAGCCACGGGCTCGGACTCGTACGGGCTATAGAGGATGCAACAAGCTTCTACATCACATAAAGTGCATAGCTCATTGAGTTTTTTGAAGAAACCCTTCTTTCTTTTGTGGTAAGAAAGCTTTCTTTCTTTGTCGTTGAAAATGTAGGCTATATGCATTTTCTTTCGCATCTTTTGAAAGAGGTGCCTGTGTAGTGGTTTTCTTTTTTTCTAAATTATTTGGTTCATGTTGTTTTATGGTCTATATATAGAGAGAAATTGGTTTGGATTACTACGATTTGCCGAAATTAGATGTGTAATTCGAATCCTTATCTATCTTTCTTTTGGATTCATTCAATTCAATAGATTTTTCGAATAATTTTTTCTTTCTCCCTAGGACATTCGCATAATCTACTCTAAATGGCAATACATAATGATCATTTCTACATGTAATCGCCTTTTCTGATAATTACGAAATTTGATTCGGCAATTTCCATTGTTATGACAACATTAATATGATTTCTGCATGTAATCGCTCGTTTTGATAATTACTATATTCGATGATCCGATTTATATTAATTATTTTGACAATATAGTATGATCAATTTCTACCCGGAATCGCCTTATTTGATAATTACTAATTTCGATTCGACGATATCCATTGTTTTTGGCGATATAGTATGATAATTTCTACCCAAAGTCGCCTTTCTCGATAATTCTATTCGAATTCCATTATTTTTGGCGATATAGTATGATCATTTCTACCCGAATCGCCTTTTTGCGAAGTACTAAATTTGATTCGACGATAATAATGTTATATGATTATTACTACCTGCAATCGCCTTTTTCGTTCATAGAGTCGAATTATATCCATTTTTCGAACCGTAAGTCTCTAATTTTCGTAAAAAAACAGCAAATTTTATTTATTAGACCTTTGTTATCCTAAGATTAGTAGCAATGTTGACCCAAAAAAATTTAGAGCTTGGAAAATATTTTACGCTCGTAAATGTACGCGAAACGACACCACTAACCGCTTAATAACGAACTTTTAAACTGCAGCTCCGGTCCTTCTTTCCCGCCAATTGGATAAAACTAATCAAATCTCATCGATCAAAACCGCTCGAAAAACGTCTTAGAAAGATTTTGTCCATAATTTGGTTATGTATTACCTCTTGATTACTGTATTTTGAACCCGATTTAACATTAATAAATGTGTTTAAATATTGTAAGACATTAGAAATCCCACATGCTTATAAGATAATCAAATACGTATTTTTTGTACTTTCTCGTACCATGACAAGAGAATTTTCTTTAGGAAGCTTTATTTCAGATAATCCGGGAAAAAATTAAAGAAATTGCTCTGTAACGTGCCTTCACATGCTAAATGGGACTTCTCTCTCACCATTCGAGCAACATATAATAAACGTAAGCATCAATAAATTTGATTAAAGAAAAGCTCTTGCTTGGAAAGAGCGATAAGATTCTCGAATTTTCACACAATGAATACACGTTATAATAGGTTACAAACTAATAGTGATGTTTGTTTAATAGAGTGATAATGGTCTATCTTTTTATTTATTATTTTTCTCTGACATGGTTAGAATAGAAATAAATAAAAACCCTCGTTTTCCTATGAAGAGAAAGACAATAGATCTTAAGTAAAGACTCGTTCTAAGTTTTATGCTTAACAAGACTTCGTTCATTATGCACCTTATGATGAAAACGGAAATTTCCACATCTTTTTTCCATCATTACCAGCAAGAAGAAAGAGAAATTTTCAAAACAACAAATCATATTATATATATATATATATATATATATATATATAAAGAGAGAGAGAGAGAGAGAGAGAGAGAGAGAGAGAGAGAGAGAGAGAGAGAGAGAGAGAGAGAGAGAGAGAGAGAGAGAGAGAGAGTTAAAGATCTCAGAGCAGCCATGAATGTCTAGTTGGGCACACAAAGATAAAGAAGACTGAAAAGTACTCATAATTTGAGCTACACCTAGGAGAAAAAGAGATGGTCATGGACAATTAACAAGGGAACAAACCCAATTTCATTACATCATTCCTTCGTTGCCCTAAATAGTCCGACGAGCAGTGTACTCCACGCGCCACCATCATCCATCGCCGTACTCGCAAACATAACATACATACCTGAATATTATTGTTAACAACCCAGGGATTACTAAAAGAAGGGCAACCTTAGCGAGGGATCCATAAACTGACTGCCGCCACCAACACCGCCGCCAATCCCTTCTCCGGCCTCCTCCACCTCCTCTAACGGCAGCCTTTCGTGCGCCACGTTCGTGAAAGAAGCAGCTATGATAATAACCGGCCCAGACGCCAGCAAGGGGCCCACCACGCTCCCTCCGACCACTTGCCCCTGACCTCCGGCGAGGTACACCGTGAGGCTGGTGGTCCCCACCGGCGCCGGCGGCGGAAGAAACGACCCAGAGAGAGACAAGATCTCGAACCTTCCTTGAAGGGTCACTACGGACGCGCCGGCCGCCTGAGGCTGGCGGAGGGTGACGTTGCCCACCGCGCCGGTCCCGCTGAGAAGGCAGATCCCTCTCTGCCTCTTCCTCGCGTAGTTAGCTATGGCTTCGAAAACGTCGTGGCCGCCGGCGATCTCTAGTATGTGGGCCCTGATGGTGTTTGCTGATTCTCTGGTGATAATTACTGGCGGTTTGGGCTTGTTCTTGGAGCCCGGCGGCCGTCCACGTGGCCGGCGGCCCAATAGACCCGATTGACCGCCGGAGCTGTCGTCGTGGCGGTGGACGCCGTCGTCTTCGTCGTGTTGTGATCGGAGATCTGGGCGGTTGTTGTTAGGGTTTTGAAGTGGGGAGATGAAGTGAGTAGATGAGCCTATGTCCAAATTAGCCATTTATGCGAGCGGTGGATCGATAAGTGCAGAAGAAAATAGATTAATAAAGAAGTGATAATAAAAAATTTATGGGTTTGAGGGAGAACGATGAGTATATAAAATTGTAACGAGTTTCTTTTTTGTGAATAATAAAGTTTATTAAAGGACAAAGATTCAAACCCTAGAACGAAGAAAGTACTGTAGAGAAAGAGAGAGAGAGATACAAATATGAAAATGCTGACAATGGGAAGAAGTTGAATATTATATATACGAGACATATTTTAAGTGCGCAGGTGAAGGTATTTGTGTATATGTGCGTTAAAGGATATATTTGATTACTGTTCATATGTCTTGGAAGAAAGAGATGTAATGAAAACAGTGGTCCAAATGGAGGGCGAACTCTCCATATCTATGTATTGAGGTCGATTAGTTGAATTCAATTATGTATGTGTAATCAATTATCTTGCAAGCAATATTCTTAAATATTCAGATAATTCAACTCCGCCAAATAGTACTAGGTATAAGTAGCTATATCTTATATGACTGTGAATTAACAAAGCACTAAAACTAAAGAATAAGCAACCTAGGATTAGGAAAGTTGTGCTACTTAAAGTCTACTGTGTTAGAGAATGATATTTTACAAGACAGATCACATAAGTGATTAATTGAACTACGTAATCATGAGGAAAAGAAGTAAGAAATCCAATTAAATCGAAGAAACAAGTCCACTTTATAAAGAAGTACCACTAGTAATTAAATTGATATTATTTAATTACATTTCTTATCTATCCCCATACAATCCTTAAATGATGTCTTAGTGGATTGTTAACAGATAAATCAAGATAATTAATGCAATAGTGACTCAAGTGGTCGAATAAAGTGCTGCTATTTATATAACTTTAGCACTCTATAATCACAGGGAATTGTTAAATATTATAATCACATATATCATAATGTGAAAAAAGAATAATTGGTACGCACGATGTGGTTAATATAAAAAGAAGAACCTTATTTCCTTTTGTCTGTAAAGTGGCTTTTTTTTTGTATATTACGCTGTTAACTAAGATATTAATTGAACTTATTCTCTAGGCATGATCTTAATCCGTATCTTATTATGACACGACGTACAAGAATCTTTTGCTTTATTTAATGAATAATGAAGTTACACGCATGATTAACTTACATATATTTGACTTAAGTAATTTAGTATGTGAGCTAGACAATTTCCTTTGAGCATTAGCTTTCAGGAGAGGTAAAATTTCGAAAAGAGATGAAGAAGGGAACTAGTCAAAGAACGTTAGTACTACCTATTAAACAGTTCTAGGGTTGAAATCTAATTTTTTTCCACCAGTATGGAAGTTGTTATCTAACAATATAACAATAATCATTACATTCTGTTTAATTCTCTTCAAATTTGAATATAATTGTCGGTTATGGGAGATCAAAATTTCCCAAATGACTACTTCTTCTGACGTATTTGTTCCGCCCCAATTCCACACATACGACAATAATTAAGGAGTTTAAGTGCATTCAAACAAGTGATTTTCATTTGAGGATGTCGACTACTTATTATTGTATTAGGGTTTTGTCAATCTTTTGTGAAAAGTTTGGTTACATATGACAAGTTAAACTGAATTTCTTTTCAATTTTGATGTGTATTATAATAAATACTAAGGCATGTAAGTCTAGGGGCGGTTCGTTACGGTATACCGTACCAAAACTGTGATACGGTATACCTTACCGAAATTTCGGTATCGAAAAACATCATACAATACTGTTACCCTTGGGTTTTCACCCTAATGTGGCAAAATACCCGGTTCGCTCCCGCCATAAATCAATACCTAACTCCGCCTATCAGGAGGTATTATCCAGGTCGGGCCCCATCCAGTTAGGGATACGATCCTAAATGTCCCGACCTGAGGATGGGCTCTATCCAGATAGGGATAACACCTGGAACCCACGTTCCTGGGGAAGGTCCTCACCAGCTGGGGATTGACGCCCTGATGGCCCAACTCGGGAAGAGACTCTACCCAACAAAGACCGCACCCTGAAAGCGAAAGGTATTATCCAGATCGGGCTCTGTCCAGTTAGGGATAATATCCCCAAAAGGCCCCGACCCGAGGAGGAACTCCATCCGGTTGAAGATAATGACCTGAAAGCCCGACCTGGAGGACTCCGCCCGGAAGGGACAGCGTCCTAAAAACCCCGGCTTCAGGGAAAGGCTCCCCCAACAGGGTATAGTTCCATAACATCCCGACCTGAGGAAATGTGCCCCGGCCTGAAGATACATCCAATCCTCTTCAGCATAGGACAATATCCCGACCTCGGGAAGACCACCTCATCCTGCAGAGGATAAAGCCCCGATGTCCTGACTTGAGGAGGTCTCTGACCGGCAGAGGTGATGCTGGGAAACCCTTGGACCATAACTACGCCTAAGCGGCAATATGTCCAAAGCCGAGTTCAACCCCAATCTCTACCACACCCGAACTCGGCCCCAACTGCTACCATGCAAGCGGTCGTCTGAGATGCCCTATACGCGGAGGAAACCGCTACGATAAGCTAAACGTGGGTGATAACTGCATCAAGGCGGTTCCACTCCGCTCAAATCTATAAGTGCCGCCAGACGTCGTCTTAACAAGGTACGTTTTTCACATTGCATACCGTTACTCTGCCATTTTTTACACTGCACCATTTTCCTTTGATTGCACCACCTTAAACGGCACTACCCTCTTGACTAAGGCAAGAGGGCCAAAAATTCCCCAAAATTCACCCTGTTTCAACAGTCTCCGGCCACGACACACGGTGAAAACTTAGACGGGAAAACGGCCGCTAGCCAATTTTCGCGGTAGGTCAATTTTCGACGGCATCAAATACCATACCGAAATTTCGATATACTTAAATTTCGATACGGTATCAAACCGAATTTTCGATATGGTATCGGTATCATACCTTCTATACCATTCACAAGGAGGGGTTTTCACCATGCGTGTCTCGTAACTCGGTAATTCATTGTTTTCGAATTTTTAGTCAATTCAAATTCCTTAGGCCCCAATAAGATATATCAAATTATCCAAAATAAAAAATTTTTAATTCATAAAATTACCATAATTACATATTTTAGTCTATCTCCTTAGTCAGACAAACAAAAATCCTTAGAAAGTTGGGTATAGTTAATAATTTATGTACTAAATAAATTTATGAAGATCCTTATATTATTTTTATCCATTTTATATATTTTTTAATAATATAATATATGTAGGTTGTATATATATACATATATAATATCAAAAATTTTAGTATTTCGGTATAATCAATATACCTAAGTTTTAAAATTTTCATACCATTACCGTACTGAAAATTTTCGGTACGGTGTCATACCTTACCAGAAACTTCGGTATACCAAAATTTTCGATAATTTCGGTACGTTTCGATACGATAAGGACGGTATATTGGTATATTTCCCCATCCCTAGGTAAGTCAATGTTTTGTAGCCACATTAGGGGTGAAAACGAGCCGAGCCGAGCCCGAACATGGCCCAGCTCGAGCTCGGCTCGATTAAGCTTTATTGGGCTCGAGCTCGAAAATTTTCAGCTCGAGCTCGGCTCGGTTAAATACATGAAAGCTCGGCTCGGCTCGATAAGCCGGGGTATTTGAGCTTGAATTCGGGCTCGAGCTCGAGTTCAATATATATTATTAAATAAAATAAGTATTTTAATATAAAATATTAAATATGTAATATATTAAAAATTAAAAATATCGGCTTGATAAGAGCTCGACGAGCCTCGAGTCCAGATATGATAGGCTCGAAGCTCGGCTCGATTATTAACAAGCCAGCTCGAGCTCGGCTCGAGCTCGATTTTGACCGAGCTGTTCACGAGCAGCTCGGCTCGTTTACACCCCTAAGCCACATAGAAATTAGTCTAAGAAGAGCGACTCCCTCTCATACGTCATATTTTCTTGAATTTAACCTCGGAAACTGCAAACTTAAGCTAATTAATTATCAAAGAATTATATTATATTATATTATATATATATATATATATATATATATATATATATATATGTGTGACTGCAAAATAAAGAAATCCCATTGTATTTACATTACACCAAGGGGGTGTCTGTTTGGGGTGATCCTCATCACCGTAATCCTCTCATCATCTTATGATCACCGTGTTTGTTACGTTAGGTGATGAGTCATCAACGTAATGACGGATCACCTAGGTGATGAAAATATGGTGATATTCTACATTTTGGATTACCCGAAAAAGCTAGGTGATTTTACATCACGGTGATGTGGTGACCATTCAAATTTTTATTTGGACAACGTTACCCCTTAGTTTAGCATTTATACCTAATATATCTTTATTCATATTTTAAATTATATTATTAAAGTATTTAAATCTTAAAATTATATTTAGTAATAAATAATATATTGAATTACTATACGAAAAACTTATTATTAACTCTTAAAAATTTTAAACTCCATATTAAAATAGTAATCATTATTATATAAATATCATCTCATTATCCACATATATAGTATTCCTATGGTTAAATTTGACATTTACGCGGTCACAGAACACCGTGATTAGACAAACACAATATTCTAATATCACGTTGATATGCAAAATGAAATATCACCCCAGATCAAACAATGTAATGATATATCACCTTGATCCACAATACAGTGATATTCACATTACAGTGACCTGAGTATCACCGTAACGTCGGATCAACATAAACAAACACCCCCTAACAGTTATTTTTAATTTCTTGCCAATTCCGTACGTTTCGCGACAGTCTAGCTATAGCTGCAACTCAGTTGCTACCTTATTTTATGTTTGAATATTTGCTACCTCAGTTGCTACCCCCTAACTCAGTTGCTACCTTATATATAATATGTAGGATATAATTTATAAATAGACATTCGTTGTCCACACATGAGCATAATGATATCGATTTCGGGGAAAGTGTGAAAACGTCACCGGTCACGTGAGAGTTTTCAGGTCAAAATGGAAGAAATTACGTACTTGAATTGAAATCACAGGCAACTTATATTTATATAAATAATGAAATTAAATGTTTTTCCATTAAGTTCATGCGTAGCTGTTATCCACCACGCAGATCATATCAGTCTCTTGTCATTTGGAAGAAATAAATTTCCGGTCAAACATTCAATTTTGACCAACCGATTTGACCGCCACGTGTGGGCCCTCGTATATCTCCTTCAATATTATACTCCCTCCGTCCCGCTAATTTTATCATATTTTTCCATTTCGGACGTCCCACTAACTTTATCACATTTTCTTTTTGGGTAAAAAGTTATCACAAACAATCAATATAATAATATTAAATATTCTCAAAAGACGTATCAAAATATACACTTTTTTACCTTTTCATTGTACTATATTATTATAATAATGTCACCTTAATATCCGTGCCCACCAAGAAATGTGATAAAACTCATGGGACGGAGGGAGTATAACATTATTGTTGAAAAACAAGACAAGAGTATTCCGTATTATTTATTAAGCCGTTCATATATAAAAATCTGTTTGAAATTTGATACTTCATTATTAAGCCGTTCATATATTATTAAGCCGTTCATATACCTGTGGTTTTTTTATTGCACGATACTCCCTCTTGGTTTAACTAATGTTGCACCGTACCTCCAAGCAGCAGTTTTATGTCCGAAATTGGATTGCACGTGCTCTTACTGCATGTGGGTTAAGCTTGGAACATATTATTTACTGTTAAATGACCATAATAACCCCAACTATTCACCTTCTTTTCAAATGATAACCCTCGAACATCAGTTTTCGTCCGAAATTGGATTACATGTGGTCTTGCACGCGCTCAAATAACCATATTATTCACTGTTAAATGACCAGAATAACCCCAACTATTCACCTTCTTTCAAATATAACCCCCGGTGTAACATTTTTTATTCTAAATAGGACCGATGATTATCGTTTGAAAAGAATGTGAATAGTTGGGGTTATTCTAGTAATTTAACAGTAAATAATATGTTCAAAGCTTAACCCACCTGCAGTAAGAGCGCGTGTAATCTAATTTCGAGCAAAAAAATGCTGCTCGGTGGTACGACGCAATATTAGTTAAAACACGAAGGAGTACCGTGCAATAAAAAAACTACAGGGGGTTTATGTGCATTTTTGCGAAACCACGAGGGGGTTATACGCATTTTACCCTTCTATACTTCTAATAATTTTCAGTACATTTAAGAACATTTTTCACTACAAGAGACACGAAAAATAGATACGGAATTGGTTTCATGTCTAAATTAGAGTATTAAAAACGGATTCCGACACAACTTTTTACTTTTATTTAAAAAAATTAATATATTTATTTAGACACGGATTGATACGGTAATAAAAAACGAATTCATTTTAGAAACGGTATATATCCATGTCCACATTTACTACGATAGCAACACCTACACATCAGATACAGATAATTCAGTATCTAATCACTTAATAGATATGAAATTTTGGTTTTAGACACCAAAATTTAGTATTGTTTTAACCATATAAGAATGAATAATAACTCCCTCCGTCCCGCTAATTTTATCACACTTTTCCATTTCGGGCGTCCCAATAATTTTATCACATTTCCTTATTTAGCAAAAAATATCACAAACAATCAATATAATAATATTAAATATTCTCAAAAGACGTGTCAAAATATACACTTTTTACCTTTTCATTGTACTATATTATTATAGTAATACCACCTTAATTTGCGTGCTCAACAACTTATGTGATAAAGTTGCTGGACGGAGGGAGTATATTTTTTTAAAAAAACTTTGACTAGTATTATGACTGTCACGAGAATATAAATAATGAGCTCATTACATCGTCATCTTCTGATTGGCAATTGAAAAGGAGTAGGTGTCCTTTTTCTCTTTTGCTTGAATCTTTACACTGCAATAGTAAAAGAGTTACCTGCAAATTTCAGTTTCTCACGACCTTAAAATATAGTACGACACACTGCTTACTAACTCCCATAATTTTCGGGCACTACGATCCATATTGCAGGGATAATAATATTCTTCTCATTATTTATTTTTTTAATTAAATGATTGTATGAATAAATTCGACACTCTTGAGATTATTATTGATACTGAACAAACCTGAAACAATATGAAATTGCAATTTCATAAAAGGAAATTTTTAATATAATTAGCTTCACACCGCACTTTATTCACTTAATCAGGGACATACAGAATAAAGGAAATAAAATAAATGATTTTTTTTTACCGCTGTCAAGAAAACTGACAAATGTTTTCTAGTTTGAATTGCATTATTACTTTTTTATTGAATTTTTATAATCTAAAATCCAAATCTGCACTTTCAAATCTATGCTGTCCCTTCTAGCTATCATGTCCAAACTGTCAATATCATATACATCATCACCAAATGTCCACACAAATATAGTGTAACATTTTATATATAGCGTACCCCATTATTGTATGTATTTTGCATGCTTTTGTCTTATTACATGAGGTTATGTCGCTCATCGGATACTATTTGATTGAAGTATAATATGGAAAACTAAACTAGAACATAATTGAATATCTATACTATTATCATATAATTGGTTTGGTATGGATATAAACTACCACAATTTGGTGTGTAACTTATTTGCAATTTACTCTTTGATTTGTAATTTAATTAATTAAGTAATTTTATATTAGTCGTAATTTTTTTATTTACTGTACTTATGCCTTTACAACTAAGTTTCTTTTTATATATTTAAAAAATATATTTCATCTTAAACTGTAGAAATTATGATTTCAAAATTTAAATAATTTCAATATAATTATATTTTAAGCCCACCAAATTGGGTGTCCAAGTAAGTACTAGTACTATATAAAAGTATAACATGAATGAATAACTAATTGAGACGGAAAGAACTATAGCAATGGCAAGAGTGCTATACATGTGGAGTTTTTCTATAGAATTATATGGTTGACAAATTGCATCCACCATGCATTTTAATATTACTCAGAAATGAATAATTAACCTATTTAATCAATTATTTATTTACTTGCAATTCAAACTATTGAAAGAAAATCATATAAAAGCCTTAAACTACATATGACGCACACTATGGATTGGCCTCACCTCACACCACTTGGATCTATCAAACTAAGAAAACAATAGTAATAAAATAAAATAACTTTGGGTATCCACTTTCCGTAAACTTGTCGTCTTATGACACAATCCATAGCATTTTTCTTTAAACAACTTCCTTGACCATTGAAAATGGCCAATAAGAAGGGTTCTCCGGACTCATTAAAAGTAATTAACCTTGTCCTAATTTAATTCTAAAGTCCGATGTCCCCACAATTATATTAATTAATCTTGTTGAATATTTTACAAAATCTTATACATAGGATTTCAATGTTATGAGAAGTGATGGTAAAGTATACATTAGCGGATTTGTTGATCGAGGACCGCCGTTAGACTCGACTTTGGACGTGCTTTCAGTGTGTGTATCACTCGTGGATCGATTCGATCAATTTCTAGCTCAAACTGATCGAAAACAATGAAGAAAACGCACACACACGAACACAATGTTTAACGTGGTTGGCTGAAACTTCAGCTTACGTCCACGGATCAACCGAGCACCGTTTCAATAAATCAGCCCACAACTCTCGTGTTTACACTCACCGGTGATTCTCACTCTACAAGGAGATATGTGCTCGGAAAGATGCTAAGTCGAAACTGGAATTACAGAATATATAGAGCTGAGTTCATGTTTAAACTGTGATGATCGAATTATCTCGTCCGTCTATCTTATCTGATCCAACGCTTCTTATTGCGCCACGTCGCTCATGCCTAACGCGTGACTAAGTGATAAAACGCGTGACACTTCTTTAAGTGAATTCGTGTGTTAATCCAAGGCCGTCCGATCTTGATCTCACGGTCGAGATTCATCATCTGTGACATCTCCTTGATTTTAACCCCAGCCGTCGTTTAACTTCGTGCATCATCTGTCGGCCCAGATTCAAGCTCCAGCCTCTGAATGTCCTCCGTCCGATCGCGCGCCAACTCAATACAACGGCAACTGCAGCTCGACACTATATCAACTTCTTTCTTCAGCTCTTCTTCTTCATTCTCAGTCCAGCTTCGTCCGGCCACTTTCTCCGGCCTATTACGGCGGCTCCGGCGCGTTTTCGGCTCGCAATCCTCAACATAATCTACCTCGAGACGGCAAACTCGCAATCTCAATTCCTGGAATCCTCATTGCAGCCCAAACTTGCCCCGAAAATTCGCTCCAAACCTTACCAGAAATCAGCTTCGCATCAGTTTTCTGTTCAGCTACAAATCATAAATCCGAGCCCTGTTTTCCCGTCCCGGCGTTGATCCGTTCTCCCGCGATTCCCGTGTTGCACTAGCTGTTCTCCAGACCTCCGATCCATCCGAGGTTCCTCCTATGCTCTAGGTCCAACCTCGCATCACCTAGGATCCCCGCAACACCTCTCTCGAACTGCAAACTGCCCGAATCATCACCAAACCTCGACAGATTCCCCCGTGTGCAAGCATCACCATCTCGGCCGTGGTTTCAACCTCTGATGCGCTTCCCGTGGTAGCCTGCGACACCACCACCAGCATCAGAGCCTCCACAAGTCTCTTCCCAACCGAACGAGCCTTGAATCGCAGCTTCGATAGGTCAAATACGCATGACCTATCGAAATCCCCAAAATCGCGTCACCTCGCGGTAACTCCCGGGAAAACAGCTCCGTTCTCCATGCTCACCGCATCAATTGTTGATCGATGATCGCCGTTAGACTCGACTTTGGACGTGCTTTCAGTGTGTGTATCACTCGTGGATTGATTCGATCAATTTCTACCTCAAACTGATCGAAAACAGTGAAGAAATTGCACACACACGAACACAGTGTTTAACGTGGTTCGGCTGAAACTTCAGCCTACGTCCACGGATCAACGAGCACCGTTTCAATAATCACCAACACAAAAGTTACAGATTGCCACACCGTCTACAACTGTCGTGTTTACACTCACCGGTGATTCTCACTCTACAAGAAGATATGTGCTTGGAAAGATGCTAAGTCGAAACTGGAATTACAGAATATATAGAGCTGAGTTCATGGTGATGATCGAATTATCTCGTCCGTCCATCTCATCTGATCCAACGATTCTTATTGCGCCACGTCGCTCATGCTTAAAGCGTGACTAAGTGATAAAACGCCTGACACTTCTTTAAGTGAATTCGCGCGTCAATCCAGGGCCGTCCGATCTTGATCTCACGGTCGAGATTCATCATCCGCGACGTCTCGTTGATTTTAATCCCATCCGTCGTTTAACTTCGCGCGTCATCTGTCGGCCCAAATTCAAGCTCCAGCCTCTGAATGTCCTCCGTCCGATCGCGCGCCAACTCAATCCAACGGCAACTGTAGCTCGACACTAACTCAACTTCTTTCTTCAGCTCTTCTTCTTCATTCTCAATCCAGCTTCATCCGGCCACTTTCTCCGGCCTATTACGGCGGCTCCGGCGCGTTTCCGGCTCGCAATCCTCAACATGATTAGTTAACTATTGGCTCTAACAACTTTAATGCTGATGATACCAACCAAATTCAACGTTTTTTTCTTTATTAACGCAAGACCGAAATTACAAAACTAAAAGTACAACGGTTTACATAATGTCGTATAAACCAATAATGGACTAAGTCTAGATATTTAGTAGTTAGGAAAATTCGAGGCTTTTTGAATTAAATAATGCAGAAAAAAGAATAATTAATTAAATAGGATCGTTTTTGAAATAATTAACAAAATAGGGTAGTTCGCTTTTAATACCCGCGACGCCGCACCCATAGGTGCGACGTCGCTACCATAAGGAGCGATGCTCCTTTTATTTTTTTTGGTATTTTTATTTGAGTCGCCCCTTAGGGGAGACAACCTCTTTTTTTTTGTTTTTTTATTTTATATTTATTAATAATATAATCCACCAAATACATCGTCGTTATTTCACGTGATTTACATTATAAAAATTAAAAAACGCATCTAATTTATTGTTTGTTTCACGACGATTAAAATGATATGCATATCTTATATTTTTCGACATTCGTATATATTTTTTATTTTTATGAATAAAAAATATTTAAATTGTAATAAATTAAATAATTTCTAATATTCGGAAAATATAAGATATGTATATCATTTTAATCGTGCTGAAACAAACAATAAATTAGATGCGTTTATTGATTTTTATTATGTAAATCACATGAGCATCACCCCTGATCCAATTTCTAAATGAGTGTCGCCCCTCGTCGTTATTTCACACGATTTTAAATGAGTATCGTCCCTCATCGTTATTTCATGTAATTTAGAAATGATCGTCGCCCCCTCAGCGACGGTCGTATAGAAATTGGATGAGGGGCGACACTCATGTGATTTATTAAAATGATATTCATATCTTATATTTTTCGAATATTTGAAATATTTAATTTATTCCAATTTAAATATTTTTTAATTCATAAAAATAAAAAATATATTTGAATATCGAAAAATATAAGATATGCATATCATTTTAATCGTCATGAAACAAACAATAAATTAAATGCGTTTATTGATTTTTATAATGTAAATCACGTGAAATAACGACGATTTAATGATTTGGTGGATTATATTATTAATAAATATAAAATAAAAAAACTAAAAAAAAAGCGGTTGTCGCCCCTAAGGGGCGACTCAAATGAAAACACAAAAAAAAAAGTAAAAGGAGCATCGCTCCTAATGGTAGCGACGTCGCACCTAATGGATGCGGCGTCCCGGGTATTACACGCGAACTACCCTATTTTGTTAATTATTTTAAAAACGTATTTAATTAATTATTATCTTTTTCTGCATTATTTAATTTAAAAAGCCAAAATTCGATTATGATGTGACATCCCAATAGACCCTAAAAACTTGACCCTTGATAAACTAATTTTGATTGAATCAGTTCCAAAGTTTAAATTGGGTGTTACATTTCTCTTATTTCTCTACCAAACCTAGCGAAAGTTAACAGCCCACTGTGAAGATAGGCCGAATATGGGCTCGTTTAAAACTGGTTAGTCCATTGGGCCGGAATTTCAGCAGCTCTTGGGCTGACAAAAAAACGTACAAATGGCTTCAATTCTAAAATCAAATAACTGAATAATACCGCCAAAACGATGATAAATATGATACAAAAAGTTGCAATAAAAAAAATCAAATCAGGATAACTATAAAAATAGAGAAACCGTAAAATAAGAAACTTCATATTCCCATTTTAACAGGATATTCCCATCCAATTAATCTTATCATATGGTTCACCACTGAAATCGTCAACCGTAGTTATTCCCTAATTCCATAGGGCCCATATCAATGTTCAAAAGTTTGAAGTAAACCACGTATTTTATCTTGCACAAACACGATGGCCTTGCATTGTTCCATGCTTGTATTCAATAAATAGAGATGTCATTACAGGAAGATGTACAAATTAGATTTCCATATAGCCGTTGACTTCCAACTTCAGATAGAACCAATCTAACCGAAACTCCTACGTCGTCATAAACCCTTCTTTTCCATCTATAAATACCTTCAAAAATATTCCTCTCCATAACCATCTAAAAAGAAATAACACCATCTCATATCATAACAAAATTCAATATCCAATGGCCACTCTCTATTACAAGCTCGCCGCCGCCCTCCTCCTCCTCGCCTCCTCCCTGCTGCCGCCCTTCTCCTCCTCCTCCCAACCACCGCCACGTGGCGGCGTAAAAGGTGCTTACTGGCCGTCGTGGTTGGCCTCCGGCCTCCCTCCGGCGAAAATCCCCGCCGAATACTTCACGCACGTATTCTACGCCTTCGTCCTAATCGATCCCAACACCTTTGAAATAATCGTCGACCGAAACGACGGCCAGTGGATGCAGACCTTCACTTCGACCCTCCGCTCCGCTGCCCCTCCGGCAAAATCCATCCTCTCCGTAGGCGGCGCCGGCGCATCTCCGACGACCTTCTCCGCCATGGCCCGAAGCCCGATGGGCAGGGCCCGCTTTATCAACTCGTCCGTGTCCGCGGCCCGAAAGTACGGTTTCGACGGGCTCGACCTCGATTGGGAGTTCCCCCAAAACCCTAGCAACATGTCGAACTTAGGCCTCTTATACAAAGAGTGGCGAAGTGCCATCAACACTGACCCCATAAACCCTAAGTTCTGCTGTCGTCGGCGGTGCCATCAACACTGACCCCATAAACCCTAAGATTCTGCTGTCGTCGGCGGTGTACTACGCCGCCGGGCCGGGCCGGGCCATGGACCAATTTGTGGACTTCGTGGGCCCGATGTGCTTCGACTACCACGGGTCGTGGGAGCCAACAAAGACCGGGGCCCACGCCTTGCTTTACGACAAGACGAGCAATTTAAGCACTAGCTACGGAATTTCTTCCTGGAAGGCGAACGGAGTTCGACCCGCGAAGACAGTCATGGGTCTCCCCGCCTATGGGCGGACTTGGGTCTTGGAGGATCCGACCCGGAATGGGATCGGAGCTCCGGCGAACGGGGCGGGGCCCGGCGGTGGGGTTTTGGCCTATTCGGACGTTTTAGGGTTTAACGCTGGGAATAATGCGACCGTTGTTTACGATTATTCGACGGTTTCGGCGTATTCTTACGCCGGGACGAATTGGATTGGGTACGACGACGTGGATTCGATTTCTGAGAAGGTGAGGTGTGCGAAGAGTGAGGGGCTCGGCGGGTATTTTTTCTGGGCGATTGGGGACGATAGCAGCTGGGAGCTTGCTAGAGCAGGTTTTGCTTATTAAAAAGATTTGATTTTTATGATGTATATGCTAAATGATCTCTGTATCAGCAATATGTAATCGATCATTGACTTTATTTCTTTCGCAGCGTCAACGGCTTGGGACAGCGCCAACTGAAGAAGAAGAAAACGATGCATATGATATTGTGATGATTTCGAGGGAGGCCATTGTTGTTAGAGAGCTATGTGCGTGCATTTGTGTGTGGGTGTGTGTGGATATATATGTACATGTTGAATTTTATTTGTATTGTGTTGTATTATGCTAGAAGAGAAATATGTTTGAATATTAAAACTTTACTATTGAGAAATTTTAGTTCCTAGAATCAACTTCATTAAAATTGTGGAACTTTACTATTAAAAGGTGCGATTTTTATACCTAATTTCTTGAGGACCATAGAAGGATTCTAATGGCAGCCCACGTTTCAGGCTAACCAGCAGTTTGATACATAAAATAGTAAAAAAAACTCTTTGATGGTCCGATAAGGTAGGAATGTACGGACATCAAAGAGACAATGCCTCTAAATAAATGAGGCATCAGCTCGTTCTTTCGTTCTGCTGTAATAAGCTGTGGAAAAAACATTCAGTTCTTTCATTCTGAGAGAAGATTAATTAGAAAACCGCTTAGGGAAGGGAGATTAGGGAGAGATACATCGTTTGTGCCTTTGTCTTTCTCAATCTTTCTTCCTTTGATTCGCCGCCATCATGGCTTCAGATCTATCCTTGGAACAGATCAAGAACGAAACCGTCGACCTTGTAAGAATTATTTCTCTCTTTCTGATGCATGCTGTGAATCTCTCACATATAACAAATTCATGTTATTGATGTATAACTGATTCAAATTATGAACAGGAAAATATCCCCATCGAAGAGGTGTTCACGCAGTTGAAGTGCTCGAGAGATGGTCTTTCGTCGGAAGAAGGAGCCAAGAGGCTCGAGATATTCGGGTACAACAAGCTCGAGGAGAAGAAGGAGTGCAAATTACTCAAGTTCTTAGGGTTTATGTGGAATCCCCTCTCATGGGTCATGGAATCTGCTGCTATCATGGCCATTGTCTTGGCCAATGGAGGGGTACCTACTCTCTCTCTCTCTCTCTCTCTCTCTCTCTCTCTCTCTCTCTCTCTCTCCTCTCTCAAATATCGAATGAATCAAATTTTAGGGCAAACCGCCGGATTGGCAAGACTTTGTCGGTATTGTGGTGCTATTGATCATCAACTCGACCATCAGTTTTATCGAAGAGAACAATGCAGGTAATGCCGCCGCCGCCCTCATGGCCGGCCTCGCCCCCAAAACCAAGGTATATATGTATTTTACTCAGCAATCAATGGGATCCAAATTTTTTTGATATTTTGTATATATATGTATATGTGTCTGTGTGTGTGTAATTGTGATGTCATGTGACCGATTTGCGTGACCTTGTTAGGTTTTGAGGGACGGTAAGTGGTCGGAGCAAGACGCCTCGATTTTGGTGCCTGGCGATTTGATCAGCGTGAAGTTGGGAGACATCATCCCAGCCGACGCCCGTCTCTTGGAAGGAGACCCCTTAAAGATCGACCAGTCGGCCCTCACCGGAGAGTCGCTTCCCGTGACCAAATACCCGGGCGACGAGGTCTTCTCCGGTTCGACCTGCAAACAGGGAGAGCTCGAGGCCGTCGTGATCGCTACTGGGGTCCACACCTTCTTCGGAAAGGCGGCACATCTCGTCGACAGCACCAACAACGTCGGACACTTCCAACTGGTAATAATGCTACCCCAACAGTCTGGATAGGGTTTTTTCTGAATCACTTCACCGAAAAGTTTAAGATTAAGTGTGTCCCCTGATGTGTAGACTGATTATCTCTTATCTAGTCTTAGAAGTGAAATTTCTTTTTCTTTTTTCCAATGGGTGGTGGGGGTTCACATTCATGACTGACATCTTGGCCTGAGCCATGCTGCCATGTTGAAGGCAGTAAGGTATTTAATGTTATCGTTTATTAATCTTCTTTTTTAATTTCCGACAGGTGTTGACTGCGATCGGAAACTTCTGCATATGCTCCATTGCCGTGGGGATGTTGATCGAGATCATAGTGATGTACCCGATCCAACACAGGAGGTACAGGGAAGGAATTGACAACCTCCTCGTGTTGTTGATCGGAGGCATCCCCATTGCCATGCCCACCGTGTTGTCTGTCACCATGGCCATCGGGTCCCACCGTCTGTCTCAGCAGGGAGCCATCACAAAGAGGATGACCGCCATCGAAGAGATGGCCGGGATGGACGTGCTATGTAGTGACAAGACGGGAACCTTAACCCTGAACAAGCTCACAGTCGACAAGACCCTAATTGAGGTCTTCCCCAAGAACATGGATGGAGATGCGGTACTCTTGCACGGCGCTAGGGCTTCGAGGGTCGAGAACCAAGACGCCATCGATGCTTGCATCGTCAACATGCTCGGCGATCCTAAGGAGGTAAGTAATTTATTTCTTTGATCGAAGAAAGATGGAGAAGATGTTTTTATGCATTTCTTTTCTTATTTGCTTAGGCGAGAGCTGGCATCAAAGAGGTGCATTTCTTGCCATTCAACCCGGTGGATAAGCGCACTGCCAACACTTACATCGACTCCGACGGAAACTGGCACAGAAGCAGCAAGGGCGCGCCCGAGCAAGTAAGCGTTTTTATAACACCTACGCAATATGAGATGTTACGAAATCGACGTTCATTGTCGTAGAATTTTCGCCAATATGCTGAAATATTTTCTTGTAACAGATAATCGACCTCTGCAACCTCAAAGGGGAAGATAGGAAGAGGGCTCATGCGATCATCGACAACTACGCCAACCGCGGTCTTCGTTCCCTCGCCGTCGCCAGACAGGTTCTTCTTTACTCCTCGAGCATACGACCGAAACCTCGATTTTATTTCTCTCTCGAAAGATTCGTAACGAAAACCTTTGCGCTCTTCAATTAGGATGTCCCCGAGAAGACGAAGGAAAGCGAAGGCGGGCCCTGGGAATTTGTAGGGTTGTTACCCTTGTTTGACCCCCCAAGGCACGACAGTGCAGAGACCATCAGAAAAGCCCTAGACCTCGGCGTCAACGTCAAGATGATCACTGGCGATCAGCTCGCCATCAGCAAAGAGACCGGCCGAAGGCTCGGGATGGGCACAAACATGTACCCTTCTTCCTCCCTCCTCGGCCAATGTAAGGACGAGTCCATCGCCTCTATCCCCGTCGACGAGCTCATCGAGAAGGCCGACGGATTCGCCGGAGTCTTCCCAGGTACTGTCAAACTCTGTTGTAAAACTCGGCCTAATTGGTTCGATTTTTGTTTTTTGGAAATGTTTTTTTATAAAATACAAAAACAAAGAGTGTTATGATTGCATTATTTATTTAGATGGATAAATTTGATATACATTAGGTATATTAGCATATAAAATAAAAATAAATAAATAACAGGTACTCAGTCCAATTTACAACTATGTGATAGGCCCTCATCGGGCACGCGACTTGCGCCTAGCGAATTTTACAACATTGCTGTCAAATTGATTATAAATGCACGTAAACAACAAAAGCGCCTATAACGAATTTTCTTGCGCTTTCTCGCGCCGCAGAGCACAAGTACGAGATCGTGAAGAAGCTGCAGGAGAGGAAGCACATATGCGGAATGACGGGCGACGGAGTCAACGACGCGCCCGCCCTGAAGAAGGCCGACATAGGCATAGCCGTGGCGGACGCGACCGACGCCGCTCGGAGTGCCTCCGACATAGTCCTGACCGAGCCCGGGCTGAGCGTGATCATAAGCGCGGTGCTGACGAGCCGAGCCATCTTCCAGAGGATGAAGAACTACACCATATACGCCGTCTCAATCACCATTCGTATAGTGATGGGATTCATGCTCATCGCCTTAATATGGAGGTTCGACTTTTCGCCCTTCATGGTGCTGATCATCGCCATACTCAACGACGGGACAATCATGACTATCTCAAAGGACCGAGTGAAGCCCTCGCCAGTGCCCGACTCGTGGAAGCTTAAAGAGATTTTTGCCACTGGCGTCGTTCTCGGGACCTACATGGCCATCATGACCGTCATCTTCTTCTTCCTAGCCGCCGACACCGACTTCTTCACCGTGAGGAAAAAAGGAAAAACAAATAGCGCTTTTTTTTCTTCTTCGCCGTAACGAAACGCTAATTTCTTTTTCCTATGCAGGAGAACTTCAAGCTAAAATCAATCAGAAATAGCCCTGACGAGCTAACTGCCGCTCTCTACCTTCAAGTGAGCATCATTAGCCAAGCGCTCATCTTCGTCACGAGGTCGAGGAGCTGGTCGTTCGTCGAACGCCCCGGCCTGTTGCTCGTCACCGCTTTCTTCGCCGCCCAGTTGGTGAGATAAATTGCGCCTCTCTCTCTCTCTCTCTCTCTCTCTCTCTCTCTCTCTCTCTCGACTAAAATAATTATCTTTCAGGTCGCTACGATCATCGCCGTATACGCTACCTGGGGATTCGCAAGAATCCAAGGCATCGGATGGGGATGGGCGGGCGCTATTTGGGTATACAGCGTTATCACTTACTTCCCATTGGACATCCTTAAGTTCGTCATTCGATTTGCCTTGAGCGGAAAAGCATGGGAATCCATGATCCAAAACAAGGTAAATTTCATTTTTACATATCTTGTCTAGCCAAAATTTTGGAAATGATCCTAATGTTTAACCATGCAAAAAAAGAAAAAAAATGAACAAACCCTAATTTTTTCCAATTTTCAGACTGCTTTCACCACCAAGAAAGACTACGGAAAAGGCGAGAGGGAAGCGCAGTGGGCATTGGCTCAGCGCACCCTCCACGGGCTATCGAATCCCGAGGCTTCGGCGGCCCTACTCAACGACAAGAACTATCGCGAGCTGTCTGAAATCGCTGAGCAGGCGAAGAGAAGGGCGGAAATTGCGAGGCTTAGGGAACTTCACACGTTGAAGGGGCACGTCGAGTCTGTGGTGAAGCTAAAGGGATTGGATATTGAGACTATTCAACAACACTACACTGTGTGAAGTACAAGGACGATATATGGGTGCAAATGAAGGGAATGAAATGCCGTATTGAGATGTTTTCGTTTGATTTGTTTTTTTGTAATAAAGTTGAATTGAACCTAATATTGAATCAATAAGTTCGAGGGTTATCCATACTGAGGTGTGAAATCCTTGATTACGTTTTTGTAAATCCTCTTTTTTTTTTTGCCAATTTAGTTTTGCTTCCGTGTCATCGGTTTGGATATTTAGACGAAACTTCCAAAAAGAAGCTGTTTTTTTTTTTTTTTTCATTATTGAAATGACTCGATCAACACTTTTATCTTTTACCTAAACTACAGGATTAATTTTATTAAACTGATATAAAATCATAAAAAATGATTTAAATAAAAATGTTAAATTAACAATAATAAAAATAAATTTATAACACAATTTGTTTTATGAACGGATCAAAAAGGAGAATTTAGCCTAGTTGGAGGCAAAATCAATTGTACTTTTGTATTAAAGTTCGAATGATCATTGAATCTCCCCAAATGTAATTTCCTGATTGGCGTGCTTTGCTGGTTTCGTCCCGAGCCGAACCGAAATTCCGGTATAACGAAATTGCGGTACATCCCTTTTAGATACAGAATTTTTTCGGTAAATTCGGTTTTACTGAAATTTAAACAATAATAATAAAAAAATTCGGTAATAATTAAACTAATATGTATATTAATATAATTATAATTTTATTTTCTATATTAATATAATAAAATATATTTTAATTTTAAAATTTCTGTAATTCGGTATACCGAATTTACCGAAATTCAAAATCTATACCGAGCCGAATTTACCGAATACCGAACCGAATTTTTCGGCTTGGTTCGTTTTGTACCGAAATTTCGGTATTTCGGTTTGTTCGGTCGGTATACCGAACAACGAACACCCCTACCCATATCTTAGAACTCGGCGAAAAATGAAAGGGAAAGAATAATCATAGCTATTAAGTTATATTTCCTATCGAAAATTTGCGTCTCTATCAAAACTATTCAAAATATTAGGGAAACATTTCACAAGTTTTCTTATTTACGGAAAATTCGCCGAAATCGAAAAGGCAAGGTGAGATAACATCTATACTATTATATTAAGTCTCAAGGCCAAATGCCATAAAATTGGTCTTCATTTTAGATTATGAAAAAATATAACAAAATTAAAAGAATATCACTCACTACCTTCATGTAATTACCATTTTACCTCTCTATGTTTAGTTAAATTTTTTTTGCTCGAAACGATAGTTTGACATTTAATAACTACAAAGATACATGAGCTAAATAGCCCGAATGGATCTCTCAGTTAACATCCTCTAGAGAACAAAGGCTCACATACAAACAACTGAGGTACTTATATATTATAGTATACGTATTTAAGCGTGCAATACATACTATATACACTATTAGGGAATTACTATTTACCGCCACATTTTTTCCTAGTTACCGCCCCCTAAAGGGCTAGAAAAAGATGTTTTTGCCCTTATGTTATTTAAATTAATTTAATAAGAATAAACTATAATAAACAGTAAAAATTTCTATTTAAAGTCCTTTTCCACACAACACTTTTCAAATCATACATCCAAATCAGACAAAAAAACAGAGAAAATTCAAATTGCAATGGATCGACGACAAGGACAGGGAAAGGGAAAGGGGGTGTTCGCGCGACTGGTAAGCAAATTGTCGTTAAAGTCATTCGTACGTAGATAGATTGTCGAAACAGGTCGGAATAGGCTGAAAAACGGCCGATCGAAGGCAAATTAGGGCCGAAACTCGGCACGGCCGAAACGCATTTTCGGCCGGCCAAGTGACGGCCGAAATATGATTTCGGTTGGACCAGCTGCGGCGAAATCATGCTTCGGCTGTCACTTGGCCGACCGAAATCATGATTCGGCCGAGAAAGGGCCGGCCGAAATCACGTTTTGGTCGGCTATGGTCCGACCGAAAATGTTGTTCGGCCGGATCTGAGGCAGCCGAAATTACGTTTCGGTCGTCTCTGTTCCGGCCGAAATTTTCGTTCGGCTCCTATTTTTTTTAATTAAATTTCTAATTGCAGGCCAAGGTGGGAAGTCCCTACTCGGAGGGAGCAGTAGACCCCCCCGGTGGAGGGATCTGGAGAGCGTCACACGAGGACGCGCAACGTTGATGCATCCGTTCGTAGAGAACAGGAGGAGGAGAGGCGGCAGCGAGCGGCCGCTTCTCATTCCGTATATGCGGATTACGATCCGCATGCGGATGATGACGTGCCGGATGATGCAGCATTGTTTCAGTCATCCGATGACAATGTGATACCGGCCTCCGCAGGTAATTCCCTTCTCCAATATAAACTGACTTGCGATGTCGTGTCTTAATATACACAATAAAAATTAAATTTATTTTGGATTATTCGTAAAAAAATGAAATAGGGAGCAAGCGCTCCAGGGTCGTAGATGACGATTCCTAGATGGTGCAGGGGCCACAGCCCGGTGGTCCAGAAGATGGCGAGGTGATCCCTAGTTATGTGGAGAACATCGCTCCCCAATGGGTGAGGAGGAGAGGCCCCTGCTGAAGTGCGAGCAGCGGGCGTTAGTGCTTCGATCGCTGAAGCAGTGGTACTCCCAGTTCCCGCCGGAGACGCAGAGCCAGATCGATGGCACGGAACTTAGGCACCTCAAAGATGCCATGGTGGGTCACTTGGACCAGCCTCTTCTGTGCGCTTTTGTGGAGCGCTGGCAGCCCGACACGAACACCTTCCACATGCCATTCGGGGAGATGACGATCATGCTCCACGACGTCGAGCAGATCCTAGGTATCCCGATCGACGGGGCGACGGTATCGGGCACCCCAGACGTCGGCGATTGGCAGATCGCGGCGAGGGAGATTATGGGCGTCTCCGCAGACGTGCTGAGGGGTTCTTGGAGAGGCGATGGGATTGCGTCGAAAGACGTGATACAGGTGATGCGGGGGGGTCGGCCGGCGGGGTTCCATGCCATCGCTTGGCTGTGGATTCTCTTGGGGTCGACGCTGTTCGTCGACAAAAGCGGGACCCGGGTGAAGCCCGACATCATGCACGAGTTCTATCGGTCGTTGGCCTCTGCCAGTTTGTGGACCACCTTTATCGCCGCTCTTGCTTACCTTTATCGCCAGCTTGGACTCCCAAGCAATGTTGTGAAACTCGCTAGGCGCTAGTCGGACGCCCGGTAGGAGCCTAGCGCCTAGGCCGCCTAGGCCGCCTAGGCGGGGGGTAGGCGGTTTCTAGGCGGAAATTACTCGGTATACTTATTTTTCATTTTCTTTTTATTATGTATATCATTTATACAAATATTATATGATTGAATCCAAATTTATAAAAAAATCATAGTTCATAAAAATATGTTTAGGAATGATTTAGGACAAAGTTATCCTATTTCTATTTAAGTTTATGTATTTTTGTATTTCCAATATATTTAAGTTTATATATCTTTTTTTGTTCCAGTTAGATTTCTATATTTCCATTCTTTGCATTAATTTTAGTAGTTAATATATTTTTTTTTATATCAGTTTATACGTTTTCTTCTATATATGAAGAAAGCATTGTAGTAATTTGACTATTTCCTTATTTGCTTGTTGCCCACCGATAGATTTGTGGAAATATTGTTGGAGGGATTTCTATATAAAGGGTTATTACCTCCATTTAAACGCTGTGGCCTTTTAATTCGTCTTCCTATGCTTTGAAAACATCCGCCAATAGTATAATATTTCTTAGTTGGGCCTTTTTTTATTTGATGGGCCGACTTTTAGCATTAGTCGCTCGCCTAATCGGCTTTAGTCGGCGATTAATCGGAATTAGTCGGCGATTAATCATTTTGCCGATTAAAGGGGCGATTAAGGGGTTTTTGCCTCGGTGAGTTACCGACTAGCGCCTAGGCGCCGCCGAGGCGGCCGCCTAGGCCGAGTTTTACAACAATGCTCGCAAGTCGGGCGGATTCGAGGGGTGTTGCTGGGTACCTCTCGTTACTCCAGGCGTGGATTTACGAGTATTTCCCATGCTTTCGCCCACATCGTCTCCTCCATCATGTGGAGGGACCAGGCACGATCACGCATGTGGTCTGTACCTCAGTACGAGCGGACGACCCACCGTTTGATTGAGATCTGCCGTCAGCTAGATGTCATGACAGCGAGCGAGGTATATTAACAATTTATATTCTATATTGACGACAATTATGTAAATTGTGAACTGTTATCAGGTTGCTTGGTTGCCGTACGGTCCCCATCCAGCGGCGCAGCACATGAGTACTCTTTTCGTGGGCTGGGTTAGATATCGCGATATCATTGAGCCCTACGCACCCTCGAGAGTGTTGCGCCAGCTGGGTTACGTACAGCTCATCCCGCCGCCGATGAGTCCGCCACAGAAGGCGGTCATGCTAGCTGACCCGTCGAGGTACAAGGTGCACTATTCTGCCGATGCAGCAGAACATACTTTGCGGCAGTTCCCGTACGCGTACACCCTCAACCTCTCGTACATCAACCGGGCCGCCGCAGAGTACTTTGGTGAGACCGTTGCAGGGTACATGAACTGGTATGAGCGGCATTCTCATCCTCGCCTGATTTCGTTCGAGCTGGGATCCTCATCAAGCGGCATACCCCCGCGCAGCCACGTCGACTATGTACGTAATTTATTTGGATTTTTTATATTTATGTGTTTAATCACTTTTTATATGTATCATTTCTGTGTACAGTGGTACGGCTCGATGTACACCTTGACATATGCTAGCTACGATGCAGCTTGAGGGGTCGACGAGTACGGAGCGGTACAGACACAGACAGGACGAGATGAGCGACCGTTGGCGCAGTGCCCCATGACGTGCTTTTATTTTGTGACATTTTCGTTTATATCGGACACGTACTTTTTTATTAGAAAATTTCTAATAACAACAAAAAATTTAATATTACAAAATAATTATAGCAAAAAAAATTAATAAAGAATTATTTACAACTAAAAATATTAATAACAGAAAAAATTAATAAATAATTATTTGCAACAAAAATATTAATAACAAAAAAATTAATAATAAATACTAATAACAACAAAAAATATTAATATTACAAAATAATTATAACAAAAAAATAATAAAGAATTTTTACAACTAAAAATATTAATAACAAAAAAAATTAATAATAAAGAATAATAACAACAAAAAATATTAATATTACAAAATAATTATAACAAAAAAAATAATAAATAATTATTTACAGCTAAAAATATTAATAACAAAAAAAATTAATAATAACAACAATAAATATTAATATTACAAAATAATAATAAAAAAATTAATAAAGAATTATTTATAACTAAAAATATTAATAACAAAAAAATTTATAATAAAAAATAATAACAACAAAAAAAATTAATATTATATTAGTATTACAATTTGGTGTATAACTGCCACAATTTGGTGTATAACTTATTTGCAATGTAATCCCTAATTTGTAATTTAATTAATTAAGTATTTTCATATCATTCCCTATTTTTTTATTTACAATACTTATGCCTCACAAGTAAGTTACTTTTTATATAATTAAAAATTATATTTTTATCTTAAAGACTATAAATTATAATTTCAAAATTTAAAATAATTTCAATATAAGTTCGGGTTTGAAAAAAGGTGCTAGCTTATGTAAAAGTAAGGAGCTATGTGTGCAGTTATCCCATAATCAAGGCAGTTACTAAGTAACCACACTTTCAGATCTAAGGAAACTCTAATTTATCCAAGATTATCCATCCGAAAAGAATACTTTAAAGTCAACCCAAAACAAGCAATCAATCATCAACCACCGATGGCCGACCACCACCCACAACCACCACCACCTCCGTCTCCGGCCGACGTCGAAGCCGCCGAAGAAATCACGAGGCTCTACAGATCCCTACCCCCACGGCCAACCATCGAAGACGTCGAAGCCGCCTACTCACTCCTCCTCGCCGTGGAAGAGGAACATACCCTCCAACTCCACGCCATCTCAAAGCTTCGCCCTCCGTCCAACGACTCCTCGCCGGAGCTCTTCGCCGTCCTCCAAGAAACCAAGAAAGGGGTCGTCAAGTTGAGGAGCTACGAGCAGAAAAGAGAGGCCGAGCAAGTCATAGAGATGGACAAAATCTTCGCCGAGCTCGATGGCCTCGTCCAAAAAGCGTCGGCTTTAATCTCCGGCGAGGAGTCAACGACAAAGCCCAACGATGTTCCCCAGAAAGAAGACGAGGAAGCTGTCCCACGCCAAGGAAAAAGCTGTCCCAAATTACCAGACAACGCCGGCGCCGGCGAAGCAAGGAAGCTCAACCTTATGCAGCTCTCCGCCCTGATAGAGAGCTACGCAAGGTCAGGGAAGACAGTAATGGACCTAAGAAGCAAACTCACCGATAAAGTCGAATGGATTCCTTCTTCTTTAGGAAGACTCTCATCTCTTACAGAGATAAACCTGTCCGAAAACAAAATCATGGCCCTCCCCAATTCGATATCGAGCCTAAAAACCCTAACGAAGCTCGAAATCGTAGGCAACAACCTCATAAATCTCCCCAACACCTTCGGCGAACTCCATGCCCTAACTTTACTCGACCTCTCCTCAAACTCCTTAAAAAATCTGCCCGAATCTTTCGGAGGCTTAAACAACCTCAAAACCCTAGACATAAGCACGAATCGCTTCGCCAAACTGCCCGAAATCCTCGGTGACCTAATTTCGCTGCAAACGCTCGACGCTCGAACGAACGACATCGAAGAACTGCCCCAATCGATAGGCTCGTGTGGGTCCCTCGTCGAGCTTAGGCTTGACTTCAATCGCCTCACTGCCCTGCCCGAGTCTATGGGAAAGCTTCGAAGCTTGGAAGTTCTTACTCTTCACTACAATAGGGTTCGAAGGCTGCCTTCAAATATTGGAGATTTGTCGAGCTTAAGGGAAGTCGACGTAAGCTTCAACGAGCTCGAGGGGCTGCCCGAATCGATCTGTTACGCGACGAGGCTCGAGAAGGTGAACGTAGGGAAGAACTTCGCCGACCTGAGAACGCTGCCCGAGAATCTCGGGAACCTAACGATGCTCGAGGAGCTCGATATAAGCGATAATCAGATAAAGCATCTGCCCGACTCGGTCAGGTTTTTGACGAATTTGAGGCGTTTTCGCGCCGATCAAACTCCTCTTGAAGTCCCGCCCGGGGATATAGTGGAATCTGGCGCAAAGGTACGTAATTGAGAGTACTCATGGAACGATAATATTACGTAATGATCTCGTAAACCTTGTATTATCCATGCTTATTTGTCTTAGGCTGTCGTGGAGTACATGGCTGCTCATTTCTCCAAGGGGTTTGCCGATTCTCGGCCTTCGAAGGAGAAGAAGAGTGGGTTGTTTTCTTGCATTTGCCCGCTGCTGTGCGTTGCCGCGGACGATGACGATGAAGCTTCTGTACAGCCATAAGAAACGGTCGAAAACGAAGTGTGTGTATGTGTGTGTTTTACTGTGTGTCCCCATTTACATGGTACTGATGATGTATCATATCATAGCTTCCCTGTTTCTTGGTTATAAGCTATAATCAACAGATGTACTTAAAGAAACAGATATATTGTATACCAAACTGTATATATTAATGAACTGTATATTGATAAATACAAGACAGAGATTGTATGCACCAAATTTGTAAGGTTCAGGCAAAAGAAATCTCAGTTTTCCGATTTCACATATATAAATGTGCATCTCTGTGTGTCTGTGCGTCTGTTATTGATAGGCAAAAGAAAGCCCTCTTTAAATTAGCAAATAAGAAGTTAACTTGAGACCGAACTCGGGCCGAAATTAGGAGGACGATTACCGTCCAACTGTGCTTCGCGGGAGGTTTCCATGCTATCACTTGTCGAAGAGTTCGCAGCACTATTTTCAGATGGAGCGTTTGCAGCCGCACGATTTTCCCGAGTTTCGAGGCGCTCCACCATGCGGGAAACTGTGGCAATGCCTGCATTGAGCTCTTTCTTGACCTGAGAACCGATTTCTACCATTGAAGTGCTTCTTGAGAACAGCTTCTCCTTCCATCCTCGCGTGTTTCTTGAAATGGACTCTTTGTACCTTGAGAAATGACAAGACATATATGACACAGCTCGTATATGATGTGATTTTAGTAAATATATGAACTGAAAGTTCTCATACTTCATGGACAGTGAACTGAACCGAGATTTCCAATTGTCTGAAGGAGATTGGAACTCAGAAGGTCCCGGGCAGTCTTGGTTCGGATTGTTACTCCTAAGTGCATACATACGAAGAAGTGTAAATCAAGTCATTGTTCTTAAACTGAAGTTCATCAAACAGAGAATGTTACCTATTATCAGTACACAATCCCTGACGAGCGTTAGGTATGGCCTGAGATTCAATATTGGTTGCCGGCAATTGTGTTTCAGTTTCCACTTCGGCATAGCCAAGAGAAGGTGGGTTGGGACCCGTCGAAGATCCACTTGGGTTAGCTGAGAGGACCATGAGCCGTGGGCGAGCCGACGAATGGGTCCTTGGACCCTCCCTCAATGCAATTGGATGGGTCCTCCCCAATGCAGCAGCTGCAGCCAAGTGCTGCATTATTCGCTCCTCAAGTTCAGAACCATCGACCCCAACTGGCAACTGCAGATGTTACATAACATTGTCACATATGTGCAGCTTTCGAACGGACTATGTTGTAAACTAGTGACTACTGCAGATTAAGCTCACATTTTGCAGTTCAAAGTCGACGAGTGTGGGATGATGATATATGGGTGTGTTCCTCGATGGGGCACGTCTGATACTTCTCTCGTGTTCTACTGCCTCCAGGAGTTCTTGACTGCAACAACGGTGATACAGCTTCATGTTATGTGAAGAACAGCAAGAAACGGTTTTTCTTTGTGAAAAAATCAGATTCAAACGACAATGAAGAATTATATATGAACCTGGTTGGATCTTTGAGGCTTATAGGTCGCCAACACATGGGACAATTGGAGCTTCTTTGACACCTTTACATTTATGTAACCAACACAACAGTAGATTATCGGAGGAAATGCCAAACGGCGATATCTCGTTATGACATTACATACCACTCAAGAACGCACTGAAGGTGAAACTCGTGCTTGCAGCTCGTCACCTATAAATTAACAAGCTCTTAATTGCAATAAGAAAACATTTCATTTTGAAGGCTATCATCGTACAAAAGGACAATCTATATGAAGCACATTACCGTGGAAGGATCACTTTCGCAAAAGGCCTCAAGGCATATGCTGCAAGCATCATCACAAGCCTCTTGAATGCTTCCTTCCACAAAAGCTGCAGGTGACGTCATCTCACTCTCTTCCTTCTTGACCTCATCCATTCTCAAAACCTTCAGCATACATACAACACGAAAGAAAAATGAATGACGCAACAATTGATTTCATTGTCGATCAAAATAAGCCAACATTAGGTTATACTGATGCAACCGAATACAAACAGAACACAATCAAACACATGAACTGAAAATAAATTCAAGCATGGCGCCATCAGCTGCACTGCACGATGGAAAACGGAAGAGAAATTACATTAAAACGACAACAATTCGGCGAACCTCAGAACAATCTCTTCACCAAAAGCCTAAATAATCGCTGAATCAAAAGAAAACGCGATTTGCTTTCACACCACACATAATCACAAGGAAAACTCATCGATCATAAACATAAAGCATACGCAGATTAGAATCACCAGAAAATTAACCAACGAAATCGAATAAGTACGCACAAATAAGGCAATAATACCTCGAATCGATGATGTTTCGATTTGTGAGATGAAGACGTCTTACCTCCGCGAGAGAAGAGAAGAGAACGCGGGTTCACAGAACGTATATAGAACTGGTCAGTAATTGGAAAAGAACCCATCAATATTTTTCTTTTTGTTTTTTGCCGCGAAAATTCTAGCTCACCATCTTACATATCAAATATAATTATATAATAAAAAACATATCTACACATAAATACCTACTTGAATAAATTATTTTCACATAGATACCCATGTCAGAAATTTTTACAGATAGGTACACGATTTAATGTTTACCAGTCAGTCACACCGTACCTCCAGTGTGTGTATGGCGTACCATAACACATGATATAGGGTACCTAAAGGTGTTTATACGGCGTACTTTATGTGTTATAGATGGCGTACCTAAATGTGTTAATACGGCCTATCATTTTCTCAACGTATGATGTACCAAAATACGTTGATATAGGGTACCTAAATGTGTTGTATGGCGTACCATAACACATTGATATAAGGTACCTAAATGTGTTTATACGGCGTACTTTATGTGTTATAGATGGCGTACCTAAATATGCTAATACAGCCTATCATTTTCTCAACGTATGATGTACCAAAATACGTTGATATAAGGTACCTAAATGTGTTGTATGGCGTACCTACGGCGGATCGGGTACCTATCTGCAAAAAATTTATTCTACTAGGTACCTACGTATAAAAAAATCTGGCAGTATACTAAATTACAAGTTTTTTTCAAATGAGTATTTATGTGTAAAGATATAATATAATAAAATAAATACTAACAAAAATGGACCAAACTTAAGCCTTACGGCCCCGTTCAACCCCACGCTTGAAAAGTGGATATCCAAATTATGGACGTAAATTTGCAAGAGTGATTAGTAAAAAGCTGTGTATTTAGGACGTGGGAATGGATATGTACCAAATCGATGATGTCAGATTTGTTGTCCGCTTCTACCATCAACTCGACCGACGTAGGATCATGCAAGCTTCCCCTTGGGCGTTTGAGAAGCAGTTGATTATCCTCCATGACAAGACAACGCTCTAAATTGACGTTGGAGCTCATGGGAAGCCGTTTGCCTGGATTAAAATTCTGATGGATGTTCGTAGACCACTCCTTCGGGTTTTGAAGCTGAATGTTGAATGGAGGGATGAAGTCCTACTCTCTTTCAAGTACGAAAGACTCCCAAACTTCCGTTACTCGTGTGGCCTATTGGATCATTCATCGTCAACTTGCGCTCGCCAGTATGAAGCGAGGATGAAGCTAGTAGGACGTTCCCATACCCCGCAACCCTTCGAGCAACCCGATCGGAGCCTTTGACGCAACGTATCTATGGGTCGTCCTTAGCTAATTTTGAATCAACGCCCCATAGCACACCTCAAACCTACTCGACTCAGACCCATTTCCAGCCCGACCCACCCTACCCGAAAACCAGTAACATACAACCTTTTCATGTTCCTGATTTGGTGCATAATTCAGCCCCTACCCTAGCCGCACATTGCCCTTCAAAAATTGAAACCACCAATCAACAATCGTCATCAAAACTCCCTGAGTCTCATACATCAAATCGGCTCTCTTATCATCTCAATAATCCCCATTCAAACTCCGTTGACTCTTCACCACCAAACCATATTCCCCAAATCAACCCACCGAAGTCTCACCCCAGCCTTCCAACTCCACATGCTGAACCAATGCAGAATGGTTCGTTAATTAAGCCTATCTTCTTTCCTACAATCTCTCAACCAAATTTCCGGAATTTATCATCCCAATCAAACAACTCCACCCATCCTACGAAAAATCGACTACCCCTCCAAAATCTAAACATTGACTCTCATCTAGCCCGCTCCTGGATCACGAAACCCACCCCAGACTGAATCTAGACCAACTAATACCTTATTCAAAAAAACCATACCCCTACCAAAAAAACCTTCGACAAAATACACTGATGAAAATTCAACATTAACCCTAATATCTCTTCTAACATACAAGGCCACCTTTCACCAAAAAAATCTCTACGAGCAGTCAAAACTAAGCTACGAGCAGTCAAGCGTGAAACTCGAGAGTCCCCGCAACACGATGCAACTGACACAGAACCGAGCTTGTACGCCATCCTTCATAAAAAACGAAAAGCAGAAGGGACTAACCTTGACGACACCGTACCGAAGAGGGCAATGATGTACCACCAAGATGTCTTGGAAATCAATGATATCCCGGCGGGACCTGCTAGCCAGGCCCACTGACCATTATGAATTGCCTCAGTTGGAACTGTCGAGGTTTAGGCAGTGCCTCGACAGTTCATCATATCGGATATCTAATCTGATCTTTCAGACTAGATTTATTATTCCTTGTTGAAACAAAGTGCCGTAAGAACCGTTTTGACTTCCTGAAGAGTTCACTCAATATGCATGGCCTTTGTGTTGAAGCGATTGGTAAAAAGGGGGTTTGATTTTTCTGGAAAAAATCCTTAGTTGTCAACCTTTTGTCATTCTCGCATTTCCATATAGACATCATGGTCGAAGGATCGGCTCCATGCCTTTCTTGGAGACTAACAGGTTTCTATGGGGACCCCATCACTGGTCAACGCAAAAATAGCTGGAATTTACTTCGTCCACTCAGTGCTAACCTCTGTGAGCGCTGGCTCTGCTTCGGGGATTTCAATGAAATATTGAGTAACGAGGAAAAGCAAGGTGGTAATCTCCGCCCTTCATGGCAGAGTACAGACTTTCGCGAGGCTCTTCAAGACTGCAATTTACATAACTTGAGTTTCTCTGGTCCGACATTCACTTGGAGCGAAACCCTACACCCGAATACTATCTACGAAAGGCTCGACCTTGCATGCGCATCTATTGGTTGGACATATCTTTTTCCGCACTATCAGGTTCTTCATGTTCCTACCTTCTGCTCGGATCACTCGGCTATTATCGTGAAATTTAACCCATACCAAGCGTTCCCCCGCCAATATAAATCTGTTTTCCGCTTTGAAGCCAAATGGACGACCGAAGACGAATGTGCCAATATTATTCGTAGATGTTGGGAAGATAGGACCACTCTACCGAACGAAGGAGACTTAACATGTTATGTTTGGAAGTGTCAACAAGAGCTTTTACGGTGGAGTCGCCAACTACGCAACAAACTAAAAGATAAAAAGAATTTTGGTTCAGAAGTTGGATGATATATCGTCGACTACGATCACTATCGCTCAAAAGGAAGAATAACGGCGTCTACGAGAACGACTGAACGTAATTTTGTATCAAGAAGAATTATATTGAAAGCAACGAAGTAAGATGGAATGGCTCAAAGAGGGGGACCGCAACACGAGATTCTTCCAGCGCAAAGCATCCATCCGTAAGACGCATAATAATATATTGCGAATTAAGGACATGCATGGAGTTTGGTGCGAAACACCATCGACTATTGAAGGCGCAGTGTGTTCGTTTTTCTCTGATCTTTTTGTTCCTCGGCCCCATCGCAATCTGCTATTGACAAAGCCGTCGATGCTGTCCCCAGACGAGTCACCGACGACATGAACGAGATGCTCTTACGACAGTACACTTGAAGATGAGGTCAAAAACGCAATCTCAGGTATGTTCCCGTACAAATCCCTGGTCCCGATGGCTTTCCTCCCTCTTTTATAAACAATATTGGGAGATCGTTGGAAATAAAACCACTCGCTGTATTCTCGATTTTTTATACCATGGCATCTCCCATCCTTACTTTCATAATACACGAATCGTTTTAATCCCCATACTAAAGCATCCGGAAACGATGGCCCATTTTCGTCCGATTAGCCTATGTAACGTTGTATATCGAATTGCCTCTAAACGTATCACGTCTCGCCTACAATCCATAATGGATGAACTTATTTTCCCAACACAATCAGCGTTTATTCCTAATCGACTTATTACAGATAACGTGTTAGTTGCCTTTGAACTTATCCATGCTTTGAGACAGAAACGACGAGGTAGAGAGGGATATTTCTCCCTTAAATTGGATATGAGCAAAGCATATGATCGTGTTCAGTGGTCCTTCCTCGAAAAGGTAATGGGAAAACTGGATCTTCATTCGAGATTTATCAGTTTAATTATGAAATGCGTTACCCAGGTTTCTTATGACTTTACACTTAATGGCAATGCTTTTGGCCATCTAAAACCTTCGCGAGGATTACGACAAGGCGACCCACTATCCCCTTATCTCTTTCTTTTTTGCACGGAGTCTTTCCGTAGTTTGTTACAGGTAGCAGAAAACTCGAGGTGCTTGAAGGTTTTATCTATCTATAGACGTGCGCCAACAGTTTCACACCTTCTCTTTGCGGATGACACGATAATTTTCTGCCGAGCGACAAGGGAAGCATTGATGTCACTCAATGAGATTCTCGAGGTGTACCGTGCCGGATCGGGACAACAAGTGAACTTGACAAATCATCGGCCTCATGCTCTCGCAACGTGGATGAGCAGACACGCGATCAATGCTGCGGCGTCCTACAATTACTAAAACCAAACAGACATAGTCTCTACTTGGGGCTGCCATCCATCATTGGCCGCACTAAGAGGGAGGTTTTCTCATATATCAAGGATAGAGTTTGGGCAAGGGTGAAGGGGTGGTCTGAAAAGTTATTATCCCAGGCAGGACGGGAGGTGCTTTTAAAGTCGGTAATACAAGCCATACCTATTTTTGCAATGAGCTGTTTTTTATTGCCGATTCAGGTCTTAAACGATTTACAAAAGCGAATGGCGAAACGGTGGAGCTCGACGAGTCAGCATAAGATGCATTCAGTCTCTTGGAGAAATTAACAAGAGCAAAAGGTGCAGGCGGCATGGGCTTTCGCGACCTTCGTACTTTTAATCTCTCGCTCCTTGCAGAACAAGGGTGGCACCTCCTTTGCCGGCCTAAATGCCTTCTAGGGCAACTGCTCAAGGCTCGATACTTTCCCTCGGTTCATTCGCAGAAGCTACCCTTGGCTGGAATCCCTCAATGACGTGGCGAGGTATTATGGCAGCAAAACCGTTGCTACTCTCTCGCGTTTGTTGGCAAATGTGGTCTGGAACAAGCGTTAACGTGTGGAACGATCCATGGCTGAATCGCCCCACCTCGATCACGCCTTTGACTCCGCCGCGCTCCGAACTTGGTGATTGGAAAGTATCTAACCTGCGCATATCTGATTTAGGGGCATGGAATGAGTCTTTGATCAAGACTCTATTCTTACCTACCCATGTTGACCTGATTTTGGGCACCCCGCTTAGTTCCATCTCGAGCTCGGACAAACTAATATGGCACTATTGAAAAGATGGCAATTACTCGGTCAGATCAGCATATCGGCTAGGAAGATACCTAAACACCATGGATTTTGCAAGCTCTACCTCTCCTTTAAATTGGAAATTTCTTTGGAGCGCTGATGTAATTCCGAAGGTTAAGATTTTCGCTTGGCGACTTTGTCGTGATGCACTACCGTCGGGAATAAATCTGACTAATCGTGGTTGCTCCATTACCCCTAACTGTCGACGCTGTGGTTATCCTTATGAAGACTCCACTCATGCTTTTATACATTGCCCAAGATCGCATCTCATATAGAAGGCATCTGGGTACGTGGGCTGATCTCGAGGGCTTATGCTTCAGCTCAGCAGAATATTGGCTCCGCGAGGCTGTTGACATGTTGGACCCAAGCGGATTTGCTATGTGCCTCAACATACGCTGGACAATCTGGGACTCCAGGAATAAGTATACTATGGAAGGCGGCTATTCCACCTCATATCTCTACTAGGAAAGTGGATGCTATCACGGTGTGGCCTGGTACTCCAAGGAGTTCGACAGCTCGAGGTGGACTTCCCTCCCAACTAGATGGCGTTGCCCCCCTGCGAGCATTTTGAAAATTAATTTCGACAGTGCCATTCATGCACAACGGGGAGGTGCTGCTATCGGATTTATCAGAGACGTATCAGGTGCTGCTAGCGTATCAGGTGCCATACAAGATTCTTTCGAGGCTCTTTCGACCCAGAGGTTGTTGAGGCAATGGCTGTATACTGGGCAATGCATTTTGCGCTACGAAGGAACTGGTGATCCGCAATGTTCGAAGGCGACTGTCTTACAGTGGTGGAGAAGCTGTCGAAGAAATCGTCTGGCTCAGTGCTAATTGGAGCAATCCTAGAGGATTGCATCTGCCCTAGAGGATTGCATCTGCCCTATGAAATCTTTTTCTTCAGTTTCGTTTTCTTTCGTCAAACGCACTTGTAATGAGGTCGCTCTCTATCTCGCTAAAGTTCTTGGGTACAATGGTGAGGGTCGTTCGCCGCCTACTCAGACGTTAGCAAACCTGTTATCTTCAGATCTTTTATAAATTGGATGATCTGGCTTTCAAAAAAAAAAGATGTCTATTCAACTATATGCGTAGGTTTTTTTATAATAATTTATATTTGTTTTATATTTCATGACATGAAATAGTGTGTTTTTTAACAAATTGTCAATTGTTTATAAAATTAAATTAAGACATGTCCGTTCTTTTAATTGCGGAAAAGAGACTATTAATTTAATTAAAATAGACAACAATATAAGGAATTATTCAATAAAATTAAAATGAACATACCATAACAGTTTTTGTTGAACATTGAAGGAAAGGCTCCATCAATTAAGGGATAAAATCAGAACCAAGTCAAAGCAACGACTAGTTTAAGGAGAAGATATGATCAATAATTATGTTCCAACGGCTAGAAAATATAAGTATATAATGAGTTCATTTTTATTTGTAAAAACACGATATATGAAATACGAGCTCTCTTTTTATCTCTATATCTTTACTATGAAAAATAACATGGTATCAGAGGAGGTGTTCCGAATACGTATTAATGACAACTGGGAACCCATCTCAAAAACCCAAGATATCAGAAACGAAGGCATGTACCCACCAATATCACAACCAACGGCCAAAAGGAGACGTCTGTTGTCTAAATCTAAATCTGGAAATCTCAAGCGAATGACACACTCACACGTGTGGAATGGGAAGAAATAAAAGCAAAAATAATCCAAAGTGGGCTGAAAGCAAAATAATTTGCTTTGGGCTAAAGGAAATAAGAAGCCCAATCAAATGCAGCTAGACCAGACCCATCTCAACTGAGGCATACCCAACTTTCAAATTTATTAGACCAAATAGGTAAACACAGCACATGTATAAAATTCATTTCGAAATTACACTAGCATGAATACTACGAATTCATTTAGAAATTATTGTATAATAGATTCAGGTGCTACGGATCATATGACTTGTGACAGGAATAATTTATCGAATATCAATTATCAAAATCGTAACTGTAGCTAATGGAAATAAAATTCCAATAATAGGTATAGGTACCTCAGAAGTGTTTAAAAAAAACTACCGAATACTCTTTTGCCCAAATTAAGAACAAACTCCGTTAAAGGAATTACTGACGATCTTAATTGTAACGTAATCTTTACCGATAATACAGTTATATTTCAAATAAAACAACAGGAAATATCATTGGGGAAGGAAGACTAGACAACGGATTATATCTAGTCGACATTCCCATTAATATCTATACACAGCAAAAAAATCATCTAACCAAGTAAAATTTTACATAAACGATTGGTCATCCTTTAGATAGAATTCTCACTAAACTTTTTCCCGATTTCACTTTTCATACTCATAATTGTGATATTTGTATATTTTCAAACAAACTAGATTGCCTTTTCATAATTCTACAAATAAATCCGAAAAAATGTTTGATTTAATACATTCTGATGTGTGGGGTCCATCCCCAGTTGAGTCTTATAATAATTTTAAATATTTTGTCACATTTATCGACGATTATTCTCGCATCACATGGCTTTATTTACTAAAAATAAATCTGATGTCTTTTCATGCTTTTTAGAATTTTCAAATCTTGTGCTAAATTAGTATAATTCAAAAATTAAAATCTTTAGATTCGATAATGGAACTGAATATGTAAATAGAAATTTTTTAGAGTATTTTAAACAAAACGGAATTTTGCATCAAACAACATGTATCAATACTCCTGAACAAAATGGAGTATCTGAAAGAAAAAATCATCATCCTTGAAGTGATGAGATCGCTATTATTTTAAAATAATGTTCCTAAAGTATTTTGGTCCGATGCAGTACTTACAGCCACACACCTTATTAATAGATTACCCAGTGTAGTTTTGAATTATAAAAGTCCAATAGAAATTCTCCTAAATAGGAAACCCAACTCGGGCACTTGCGAGTCTTCGGATGTATTTGCTATGTACACATCAAAAGACTTGACAAACTTGACTAAACTCCATAAAAGCTGTATTCATTCATCCCAAAAGAAAAGTTACAAGTGTTATGATCCAAAAACAAAAAATTATATATTTCAAGGGATGTGACATTTCTCGAAGATGAATCATATTATCCTAACTTAGAAGAATCAATGAATTTCAATCTAGAGAACATAAATAATATACATCTTCCCGAGTTAACGTTCCTCGAAGAGACCAATAAAAAATATGATGCCATAATTGAATACCCAAATGATGTGGCAATTAATGAAAGCACCGAATCCTTTTCAGGGGAGAAAAAAATGAAAGTCAAATATTAGAAGATCAACCAGACCAACTAAGCGACCAACAAAATTCGATGACTATGTAACATATCCTATCCAAAATTATATTTCATATAGTAAGATATCGTATCAACACAAAGTTTTTCAACCTCTATAGAAAGAGAAGTTGAACCTGCAAATTATAATGAAGCCCTTAGACAAACCAACTTGGTGTAAACCATGGAAGAAGAGGTCGACGCACTTGAAAGAAACCATACTTGGGATATTGTTCCACTACCAAAAGATAAAAACCCGTCGGTTGTAAATGGATTTACAAAATAAAATTTAACAGTAATGGAACTATAGTAAGATATAAAGCCAGACTGGTGTCAAAAGGTTACACTCAGACTTATGGCATAGATTACGAGGAAATCTTTGCTCTGGTTGCAAAAACGAATATCATCAGAATCTTATTATCTGTTGCTGTAAATTCATGTTGGAGTTTATCTCAAATGGATGTTAAAAATGCATTTTTACAAGGAGATTTGGAAGAAGAAATCTATATGAACTTACCTCCAGGCCACAAACTTGAAAAAACAAAGAAAATGTTAGTGTGTAAACTCGATAAGTCAATCTATGGTTTAAAACAATCTCCAAGAGCTTGGTATACTAAATTAAATCATGCACTTCTTTCACGAGGATTTGATCAAAGCTTTGCTGATACATCGATGTTCGTTAGAAATCATAATAGAACTATTAACATAATTTTAATATATATGGATGACATAATTATAACTGGAAACAATAATGAAGAAATAAATAACATAAAACCTACTTGAAACAAAAGTTTGAAATTAAAGATTTAGGACACCTCAAATACTTTGTAGAGATAGAAATCGCACATTCAGGAAAGGGTTTATTTCTCTCCCAAAGAAAATACACTTTAGATTTACTCAAAGAAACTGGAAAGTTGGGAGTAAAATCCTCTAGAACTCTCATGGATTCTAATAAAAAATTGAATCAAGAAGACGGAGAACCTCTGCAAGATATCGGTCGATTTCAAAGATTAGTAGGAAAACTTATATATCTGACTTCTACACGACCTGACATTTCATTTGCTGTTAGTTGTGTTAGTCAGTTTATGCAGGCTCCCAGGTCGAGTCATCTAGAAGCGATAGACAAAATTTTAAGGTATCTAAAGGGGACACCTGGACGTGGAACTGGATGAGACCAAACAAGACAAACGACATTGTTGGCTACTCCGATGCTGATTGGGGCAGGAAGCTATGATAGAAGATCAACGACAGGATATTGCACATTTGTTGGAGGGAACCTTGTCACATGGAAAAGCAAAAAACAGAAAGTCGTAGCCAGATCAAGTGCTGAAGAATATCAGGCTATAGCTTTAACAACATGCGAGCCAATATCGATAAAACAACTACTACAAGACATGAAGATAGAATGCAAAGAACCGATGCGATTGTATTGCGACAATAATGCAGCGAGACACATAGCATCCAACCCGGTGGTCCACGAGAGGACTAAATACATTGAAGTGGATTGCCATTTCGTTCGTGAAAAAGTGTACAAGCTACTGAAATCGAGACACCATTTGTCAAAAGCCAAAATCAGCTAGCAGATATATTTACAAAGGCGGTTGATCGACAAATATTTGAAAGGCTTTTAATCAAGTTGGGCTCCATAAATATATTTGAACCCAACTTGAGGGGGAGTGTTGAAGATTAAAGGAAAGACTCTATCAATTAAGGGAGACAATCAGAACCAAGTCAAAGCAACGGCTAGTTTAAGGAAAAGATATGATCAATAATTTTGTTCCAACGGCAAGAAAATATAACTATAATGAGTCCAGTTTATTTGTAAAAAACGATATATGAAATACGAGCTCTCTTTTTTATCTCTATATCTATACTATGAAAGTAACAGTTTTAAGGGTCTGAGCCATAATAAAATAATAAAAAATAAAATATGACGATTAGTCACACGACACCATAGCATATCAAATAATTTAAGTCCTTGTAAAAAAATAAAAATAAATTTAAATATATAAAACAGTAATTTTTTAGAATTATAAAATTTACCAACAATTTTATTATTTATTTAGTTTAATATGTTATTAAAATATTATTTTTGTTTTGAGTTATAAAATATGTGGACGGTATTGAAAATTGTAGAAGTTGATCTAGAAGTAATATTTCAAAAATATTCATTTGAGTTTAAAATGAGTTTATGGGTTGGAGAATAGTTACTCCATTTTGCGTTTGAGAATGTATGTAAGTTTGCGATTGAGTTTATGAGTTGGAGATGCTAATGAAAGAAACTATTTACAAACATGACAATACACTAACACATATCACGATAACAACAATAATAAAACTAGCAACTTGGTAATAATTATTTATTCTTCAAAATTCCCTTGTGCTTAACCTGGCAATTTTCTTGAACATCTTCGAAAGCTTCATAGGTCTCCAAATAACAATAACCCGCCACGTGATCCGCAAATCTCACCTTCTTCCTCGGGTCGACTTTTAGAGAAGCCAAAAAAAGACATAACAAAACAATCAAATCAACCGTATTAAAAGATGACGAAAATAATTAAAAATACTAAATAAATAAATACCTGGGGTGGATTTCTTGATTTCAAACTCCATTTTCTTCATGAAATCAGAGAAGAGGCGCTTATGGGCTTGCATTGCGAGGAAGACAACGCTCCCAGAAACTGCGAAGACGGTCATGAAACTTGTCTGCAATGAATAATATTCCATCTATATTTTTATTTTCAACAAATGATTTTTTCGATAAATCTGAACAACAGCTAAAGATCTTCGTGGCTCATCGTATTATTAGTGAAGATGAAGAGGTCATTTCTTGAAAGAAGAAACGAAGATGATGATGATTATTAAAAAGGGGAGTTTGTATGTCAGACCCCATGGTAACTTTCTGTTTGGGTTCAGGCCCTCCTCACAATAAATATAGGTTTAAGGACCAACATTAAATAAAATTCAAAGTGAAGAACATAAAGAATGATTTGACGAAAATGCCCCTTGTAGGCATTATATAGAGAGGTATGAATCGCTACTATTATGGTACCGGATGTTATTCAAATGGTATCAATCGAAAAAACTATTTGAACGATCGATTTGCCGTAAATGTTCGAGCATACTGGGCACAAAACCATGTCTGATGTGTACTCGACGATATCAATGATATTTACGTCCTCAGATTTAAGATCTGTGAGGAATAATTTATAGAAATGCATTTCGTAACTAAGATAAATCGAGCATGTTTTGGTCGAAATTAAAGCTAATATGCATAAATTGGAGGGACCCATAGCTTGAAAATTACATCGCGCCTTAGTGGTGACTCAATCGTTCGTCCCTCAAGATTAACGAACTGAAACTGAAATCGCCAGAAAAAAATAGTTTAAATGAGTGTTCGTTGTGTGGTATGAGAATGACATAAACTGGTACAGAGACCATACGAATCGGTACAATGTAGTCGTAAAGTGGTACGAGATATTACTTCTAATATGTCCGGACAATTTTATATGATGAGGTACTAAAACAGTATAAAATGGTAAAGTGGTATATCGACTTCATATGATGCGGTATTAAAACAACATAAAGTAGTATTGTAGAGATGTAAAGCGGTATAGCAACGATAAGAAGCGTTACTCGAACTGGTACTAAAACAGAGTAAAGTTGTATAATAGAGGCGTAAACTGGTATAGCAAGTCACGCTGTTTTGGGCGGGAAAGCTGAATCCCAGTATTATTTTGGGCGGGAACTTTTATGTAGTATATATTCATGTAATAATGTGGTACCAGAAATGTAAGATGTGTTACAGATTACTGTTTAAGCATTGGTGTATATTTACATGATCAAAACCCCATTACTTGACTAGTTGCATCTTATTTGCATAAACGTAACAAAATCAAGGAACTTGGTGGTTTAATACATCAAATAATATATTACCATGATTTTTATTCTTCTACAACCGAGAAAAGCAACTTTTATTACGAAATTGTAGAATACTATTTGTAATTGTGCTTGATTTCATTAGTTGTCCTTGTAATTGGGGGCGTTTTGTATAGTAGTCCTTAGATTAGGACTAGTTTGATATTTATACCAAGTTTGTTTGGTATAAATACTTGTAAATCAATTGAGCTGAATAGAGAAAGTTTTGAGAATTGATCCGAAAGGCTTGCAATTCGATTTCTAGAGAGAGAAACAACAGTAACTTTCTCACTCTACTCGAATTCTCTCTCTTGTTCTTCATTTGAGTTTTTCGATCGAATTCAATTGCTTATCTAGACGATCGAATTACTATGAATTCTAGCCTAGGATCGTAGAGTTGTTAATCGTAGGACCTAACAATTGGTATCAGAGCAGATTCGTTCTGTTTTGGATCGAAAATTGTTAGAATTGGATCGAAAATTTAATTCTGTTCACTGTTCATCGAAGAACAGTTTGGCGCGAAATCTGTTTCGATCCAATAGCTTAATTCTGTGCTTAATTGACTTGAATTTGGTGTTTCTGTGCTTGTTTAAGTGATAGATCATCATTGCAATCAGTTCTGTAGCGTTTTAAACTTCGATTTCTAGGATTGAATTACCTCTGCGTGTTACTGTGTGCGAAGAATATGAAGAACACGTTCTGATTTTGATCAAATTCGATATATTTTGCTTCATAACGTGTTTAATTGCTTGTTCGTGCGTGATTAGAACTTAATTGCGAGCAATTGCCTCAACTGATTCTTTGTTTTTGCTCGAATTAGTGTTAATCGTATTCTGTTAATTTTTCTCGATTGCTCAAATTTTTCTCGCTAAGTTTTGCGATCGGATTAGTTTCTCGATCGATAAACTTAGCGCGAGAATTTTTCTCGGTCAGAATACGTAGTCAGCGCTAGAATCGTCATCAGTAGAAACGATTTTAGTTAAAGAAAATTCTCGAGCATTATACAGCGAAAAACTTTTTCGAGAAAGACTTATTTTGACTTTGCATGCGTAAAAACTTTCACTCGAAAAAATTTTTCAGTCAAACCTTTTAACGTTTGACCAAGCGAAAATCATTTATACCCAAGAAACTTTCTAGTCAACAGATTTATTTTGACTTGTCGAGAAACTTACTAACGTACTGTTTCTTTACGATCGAAATAAATTCACGATCAAGAAATTTTTCTCGACCGAATGATTTTGAGCAATTTATCTCACTCGTAAAATATCTCGCTGACAAAATTTCTCGCACGAGAACAGTACCCAATACACCATCTCAACGGAATTAATTTCGATCAAACTTTAAAGATTGAATCGAAAATAATTCTCGATCTAATTTTCGAATCAAACGCTACTAACGAATTTCTTCACTTGTGAAGCACATTACATCATCTTCAACCTTCAAAACAATTAACGAAGATCCTTCAACAACTCGACTGCAATACAAACATGGATGCATACTCACTCGGAAATGACAACCGTCCGCCGATCTTGCAAAGAGGCGAATACACAGTTTGGAGAAGCCGCTTTCTGAATTTCATTGCTCTAAAGGATCAAGCCGAAAATCTACTGAAGTCCCTTGAAGAGGGACCAGCACAGTTCTGGGTCCATGTACCCGGGGACGAAACAGCTACTCCAGCAATTCCAGCTTCTAGGCGACTAAAGGAGCCTAGAGAATACTCTCTGGAGGAAAGAGCTCGAGCTAAGACTGATCTAGTAGGCATGAATAACCTTATGCAGGGCATCCCTGTAATACCCGCAAATTTTAAAGCAGGATTACGATAAGAAATTTAGCTAATTAGCAATATATATATATATATATATATATATATTAGGATTAAAATTCCTAACAAATATTTTCTTAAGAAAATGTGGATAAAGCTAAAATAATTTTGGACTTGAATAAAAGAAGGCCCAAATGTATATTTAACTTATTTAAGCTCAATTAGACACTAAAGAAAGTGTGGAGTTCCTTTAAGAGTAAGGTAACACACGTTTACCTCTCATCACCTATTTATCATTCCATGTTATTATATTAGTAAAACTACATAAACCTAATATTGCTTAAGGCTTAGGGAAAACTATGAAATAATTACCACGTCTTGTCACACGAAATCCCATGTAAACTTTGTATATATCAACTACGATCAAAAACCCACAAGATAATAACAAAGAAAACACTTGCAAAAACAAAACCAAGAAGAAAGACAAAAGCCCTTTAGCAACCAAAGGACGTGAGTAAGAATCTCAGAGTTTTAAATCGGATAAAGGTATGCAAGAGTTTCATGCACAATCATTTAGTATGCTTAACATGAATTCCATACGTGTATATATTACATATATGTATGTGTTATATTCAACCTTATGCTAATTATAGGAGTTCGAAATCTATTAAAAATAGAAAACCCTAGTTAGGGTCTTAAGTATTTAAATGATAAGCTCTAATAATTTCGAGGCTTAAGCAGATTCTCGTGAATTTGATGTTTAGAGACCGTACCGTTTTCTGAAATTGATATAATTTTCGAAGGGGATCATAGTGATAAGAATTTTGATGCCTTTAGTGTTGGATGTTCATATAGCGTAGAATTCCTGGGTTAGAGGGAATTTTTGGGCGATTAGAAGACTTAATAAAATTCGGTGATTTTTGGAAGCAAGTAACATTAACCTTCGATCGAAACCTAGACCAACTCTACAAGTAAATCAGTCGATTTCACTCAAGGACCTAGGACTTTCACCCAGCATTATAAAATATGTTTTGCTAGTTGAATCGGCGAATGTTGGAGAATTAAAGGTATTACAATCAGGCGAGTGTAAATTTCAATAAGGAATCGGGCGATTTGGTGAGAAACTCGGCGAATCCCATGCAAATGTGTGACTAATCGGGCGAAATCCTTTCCATGCATGATAATAATCGAGCGATTTGGAGGCCATGCAAATCGGGCGATTTACACCTCAAAGAAGCCTCGGCGATTTAACTTAGGAACACCATTAATCGGGCGATTTGAGCTCTCGGCGAAACCAAGTGTTGATTATAACAAATCGGGCGATTCACTTATACTTTCGGCGAGATTTTATGTGAATTAGGGTTGACCCGACTTTGACCAACATTTTAATAAACTTTCGGGCGAAACTTAATTTAGATAGCGTGGGGTATTGACTTAACTTAGACTAGTATTAAATTTAATTGTACAGTATTAGTAAATATACTAATAATATTTATTTGCTCAGAGGCTCAATATTTAGGGATTCCACCGGATTTCATAGTCGACGGTATCGGGAGGACAGGTAGGTGAATTTTCATCTACAACGCGTAAACACCAATGTGATATTTATGTGAATTTATGTGCTTCGATGAATTATGTGATTTATGTGTTTACGTGCATTTTCATGTAGCATCATGTTATCATGTATTATCACGTAAATGCCTGCATGTGCATTACACGTCATTTCACGGAGCCGTGGTGGAACGGTGGTACTGTATTGGACTTATTGAGTGTGTAGCCGATATTGGCTGTCGACCCGTAGAGGAGTCACGTGAGTATGGGCATCTGCTGTGCACCAGCGCCTGTGACGGTGAGCCATTGGCCCGTTGGACATTATGCGGCAGACTGCGGGCGACCTAGAAAGGTGCGACTTGGGATATCCCCAAGTAGGCTAGATAGTGTAGGCCACGCTGTCGCATGCGGGAGGAGGCGACCTGGAGGTTTCGACCTGGGTACCCTTACGGGACCTAGCGTAGGCTACCAGCGTGGGCACCGCATTGGCAGAAGAGGCGACCTGAGAGTGTGACCTGATACGGCTCAGGGAGGCTGCTCAGTGTAGGCCACTGCCGTAGTGTAGTGATCGTGTTGTGGTTGTGTTCGTGATCGTGGTAGTGGTTTCGCGTGATGGTGCACAGTATAGAGCCCAGGGCCCGTTGTGAGGTGGTGAGTGTATCCCGGTTGTCATTGGTGATAGTGAGTGGCATTGCATTGATGAAAAATTGGGGGTGAGTGAACGTGAGCGAGTCACACGTGCATGCATTATTTCACCTACTGGGCAATTGCTCAGTGTTTGCGTGTTGTAGGTAAGCGACGATCGAGGCTGGCTATCGGAGCTTCCATGGGCTTTTGAGGGCGGGGCTGTACATGGATGACGACCTGTGGGCGAGTGATAGGGTGTTTTGGGCCAGCGGCCCGTTCGTAGTAACATTTTGTACAAATAAATGTTTTTTGTAAAATGAGTTCTCCGCGGCTTTCGCTGCTAAACCCGACGCAATTTATCGCTAACTAGCGATTAGAGGGTGAGGGTCGCTACAATCCCCAACGATATATACAGACAAATCGACAGCCTTACATCGGCCAAAGGGATGTGGGATGAACTGCATAGGATGATGCAAAGAACGGAAGTTGGCATAAAGGCCAAGAAGGCGAACATTCTCACCGCTTGCGACTCATTCAAAGCAAAGCCGGAGGAGAGTCTAAACGAGATCTACCAATTATACCTCACTCTTCTCAATGAGATGAGGAAGATAGAAATAAAAATAACAGAGACAAACATGGAGACAAACATAAGATTTCTATCTTCTCTGCCCACGGAATGGAAGAAAATATCCACTCAAATACGACAAAACAAAGATCTAGAGGAGTTGGATGTCCATGCCGTGTTCGACAATCTCGCTCAGCATGAGGAAGATATCCGCGAGATCACCAAAGAGCAGAAAGGCAAACAAACCGATGACACGGTTGCCTTAGTCTCGGAGAAGAGGAGCACAAGATCAAGAAAGGATAAGATCGTTAGGCCACCTTCATCATCAGAGTCGGAAGAGGAATCGGACTCCGACATCGAGCCGAACATGAAAGCCCTTGGAAAACAGTTAGCTCTCATTGGACAAATGATGAGCAAGAAGTATTTCAAGAAGAAGTCTTCAACCTCAGCCAATAGACTTCGGACTACAAGCTCCAAGAACAAAGAACGTGCTCCCGAGAGTTCCGATGTCAAGAGTCCCAAAGAGACTAATAAATGTTTTAATTGTGGCAAAGCAGGTCACTTCGCCAGAGATTTGCACTCTCCCGAAGAAAAGAGATGCAAACTACTACTCCAAGAAGCTTCAATTGACAAAACAAAAGGAAGCCGGAGTAGCTCTCATGGCCGAACAGGACCAATGGCTCGAGGACACGTCGAGCTCCGAAGAAGAGAACTTAGCTCTCATGGCCCGTCTCGACAACGAATTTGACGCCGAAACATCCACTCGTACGTACGACGACAACGCATCCACGTCTTCAAATGAGGCAGTCACTCCTTCCACATTATTGACCATGTTAGAATCATATCAAAAGCAATATGCTAACATGAAACGTTAGCAGAAAAGTATAAAGAAAGTAGAGAACGAACTTGAGAGAGCTCGGGAGAAGATAGATAGTCTCGAACAAGAACTTAGGAGCTCTAGTGCAAAAATAGATGAACTTACCAAGAGCCTCCATTCTAGAGAGACTAGTCAACCTCAACTAGGACAACAGAGCGAAAAGATTAAGGAATTAGAAGATAGGCTAGCAAATAACTACAATTGCTTGGTTAGAAATCTCAACGAGAAAGCCATTTTAAATTGTAGGATAACCGAAGCTACGATCACTAACTTAGAAGCCCAATTAGAAACATCGAATGCCAAGATTAGTGAGCTTAGTAAGGATTTCGATGCCTGTCAAGCCGCGAAACTAACCGTGGAAAATAATTACGCTCTCCTAGGTGAGGAACGCAAGAAACTATATGCAAAAGTAAAGAAATTAGATGATATAGTTACGCGTAGGGGACAGTCCGAACAGACGATATTTTTGAACAAGCCCAAGGATATAGAGTTCTATAATCCTATAGAAGGCATAGGTTTCACTAACCCGTGTGTTTTACAAAAGAAAGAAATACATGATGTTAAACACATGCGCTTAGGAATAACCTCTCTTAGAAATTTTACTGAATCGTCTTATGCAAATACTTTCGATTCGTCCATTAGACAAGGTCCACACGGTCCAGAAATTCCCTTTGACTACAAAGAACTAAATGAAAGGGACAAAAATAGGAAAGAAACTCTAACTCCTGTCTGCAATTTAGTTCAAATTCTACCTCCTGATTCTCAAACACACCACGAGGAAGTTAAAGTCATTATTTATAAAAATTCTCTCTACAAACCTCCTATCATAAAACAGATAGAGGAGTCACAGGCTAAGTTAGAAAAAGAACGAGAGAATTTCGAAGCTGAAAAGGAAAAAAGTTTTAAGGAGATGGAAAATCTCAAGACTTCCTCGTCCTCCCAAGCTACCTCTCACGCTATTACAAAAAGCGTGAAAAATGAAAAATCGCCTTTGAAAGATAAATATTGTAATAATAATTTTGTTAAAAGTGCTATGACTAATTTCACTTTACCTACGTCTACAGGGAGCGTAGCGTCAGCACTAAAAACAAAGGCGAGAGTGTCTAGCCCTAAGATAAAGAAGGAGCCATTAGATTTAAATGTTTCTGAGCATGCTAATCCTTCTGTTACAATAAAAGACACTCGTAGAAATAAAAGAGCTATTTCCACTTTTAAGATCCTCTACTTATTCACTTCACCCGATCAATTTTAGAAGCACCAACTTCGAAATAGGCTCTACGTCAAAAATTAATCATTCTGAAACAAATGCCACAAGAAAGACACGTAGGAAACAAGATCCAGCCATAAAGAAAGCTTATGGCACTATACATGAATGTGCTCACCTAAGGTATCCCGTAGAAATTAAATCCCCCAAGCACCTTAGGAGACTATCACAATAAAAGATCTTTTCCTCAGTCAAACCCTCCAAAGCATTTGTACGTGCTGAAATTAACCTTCCCTGTAAGGTTCAACCCAAATGGGTTCCTAAATCACCGCCTAGGACGACAAAAGCCAAAAGAGCCAAGTCTCCTATATAGGCAAAATCCAAACCCACTTTTTCAAAAGTGGAATGGGTTATTAAGACTCTTCCAAAAATAGATTTAGGGAGTCATATCTGAACCAAAAATTAAATCTGCTAATCTGAGAGGATCCATGTTTAAGTGGGTACCTAAAGCTCTCTAAATTGTTTTTGCAGATCCATCATGTGTGGTACATCCACTCTGGTTGCTCCACACACATGACTGGTAGTCAAGAGCTGCTGAGCAACTACAAAGACCGACCAAACGGCAAAGTCAGATTTGGAAACAACGATTCAGCCCCGATTCTAGGACTTGGGGATATCACTCTGAAAAATCTGACCATCAAAGATGTCTCGTACGTCGAAGGCCTCCGCCATAACTTGTTCAGCATAGACCAATTCTGTGACAAAGGCCTCCAGGTGGTCTTCCATGCTGACCGATGCAGAATTTTGGATAGTCAGGACACAGAACTCCTTCAAGGACTTCGGAGATCCAATCTTTACACGATCAACATGACGTCTGTGCGGCCCTCGACAGCTGTATGCCTCATTTCTCAGACGAATTTACAGAGGAACAGCTTATGGCATCAACGACTTTCTCATCTGAATATGAAAGCTCTCCAACATCTTTCTACGAAAAAGTTGGTTCACGGTCTTCCAACTATACAACTACAAAGGGAGCATCACTGTTCGGCATGTCAATTAGGAAAAATGAAGCGAGCATCTCATCCGTCAAGCAAATCGCGTCTACTTCTCGACCATTGGAACTAATTCACATGGATCTCTGTGGTCCGATGCAGACTCAGAGTATCAATGGAAGAAAGTATGTCCTAGTGATTGTGGATGACTATTCTCGCTACACGTGGACTAAGTTCCTCCGAACGAAAGATGAGACCGGTGACTTGATTATCAATTTTGTGCACACTCAAAATCTGCTGCAACAGACTATTCAAGTCGTTGGAACAGGCAACGGCACTGAGTTCAAGAACAGTCACCTCAGTGAATTTTATCAGAAACTTGGAATAAGTCAACAATTTTCAGCCGCCAAAACACCTCAACAAAATGGGGTCGTTGAAAGGAAAAATCGAACACTAGTGGAAGCCGCTCGTACGATGCTGATCCAATCGAAACTTCCACACTTTCTATGGGTTGAAGCAGTCAACACCACTTGTTTTACTCAAAACAGGACGGTGGTTCACAAACGGTTCAACAAGACTCCGTACGAGATTGTGAATAAAAGAGTGCCCAACATCTCTTTCCTTAAAGTCTTCGGGTGCAGGTGCTTTGTGGCGAACGACCGAGAGCAACGTGCAAAGTTCGACCCTAAAGCATTCGAAGCTACATTTGTCGGGTATTCTTCAACATCAAAAGCGTACCGAGTATACATCAAGTCGAACCGAACTATTAAGGAAAGCTATAATGTCACTTTCCACGAAGTGACAGAGATGGCTTGTGGTCAATTCAGTCCAGGACCCGTGCCTAACCCGATGGCTTCTGGTCAATTCAGTCCAGGACTCGTGCCTAACCCGATGGCTTCTGGTCAATTCAGTCCAGGACCCGTGCCTAACCCGTTGGCTTCTGAAGACAACATTTCAAAACCCGTAATCACTGGTGTGTTGGCACAAAACCAACAGAAGATGGCAACAACTTCAGGATCAGTGCCAGACGAAGCAACGAGACTTGCAATAGACGACTTGGATTCTCTCTTCGAGCCGGTATATCGGTCATACACGCCTACACCAACAATGAATTATCTACCAAACGAGACCGACGTACCAAGTTCGTCTCACACCTCTACCCCACCCGATTCAGAATTGCCACAGAACACCGAATAACCTATAGTGGTCATCGAGGAAGTATCATCTGAGACGATCAATCCAAGTGCAGTATTGGAACTTCCTCAGACAAATGATCAATTTGAGACTATAGGCAATCTAGATCCACAGATGGCTGACGCATCGACTTCAGCCTTGCCTGATGAGCGCAAGTGGACGAGAGGTCACTCGGTTGATCAGATAATTGGCGATCCCTCGGTTGGTGTGAGGACATGTCGTCAACACAGTCTTTTCAGTTGCTTCCTGAGCCAAAACAAGCCTACCAAAGTAGCAGACGCACTTCAAGACCCGGATTGAACAATTGCAATGCAAGAGGAAATCAATCAATTCGAACGTCTTCAAGTGTGGACCTTGGTACCCCGTCCATATGGGAAAACAGTGGTCGGAACTAAATGGATTTTCAAGAATAAGAAAAATAAAGATGGTGAAGTGATCAGGAACAAAGCAAGGCTAGTTGCTAAGGGATACAATCAACAGGAAGGCATCGACTACGACGAGACTTGTGCTCCTGTTGCTCGTATCGAAGTTATCCGCCTCCTGCTGGCTTATGCAGCTCACAAAGACTTCAAAGTCTATCAGATGGATGTTAAAACCGCCTTTCTCAACTGCGTGTTAAAAGAAGAAGTCTACGTCGCTCAGTCGGAAGGTTTCGTTGATCAAGAACATCCGGATCATGTCTATCGTTTGGACAAAGCTCTCTATGGACTAAAACAAGCCCCTCGTGCTTGGTACGATGTCCTGAGTGATTTCCCCGTGAAGTCTGGATTCATACGAGGAACGATAGACACAACCCTATTCATTAAATGGCATGACAGAGATCTGATGGTCGTCCAAGTATACGTCGACGACATCATCTTCGGATCAACAAATCCTCGGCTCTGCAAGAAGTTTGGAGATCTCATGAAGAGCAAATTCGAGATGAGTCACATGGGAGAGATGCAGTTTTTCCTAGGACTCCAAGTCAGGCAGCTCGATGATGGAATTTTCATCAGTCAGACTAAATACATCAAGGATATTCTGAAGAAATTTCATCAAGACCAGAGCAAGCCTCTCAGCACTCCTATGTCACCAAGCTGCAAGTTGGATGCCGATCCCTCAGGCAAGTCGGTCGACATCACACTGTATCGCAGTATCATTGGATCTCTTCTCTACCTTGCTTCGAGCCGGCCGGACATCATGTTTGCCACATGCTTGTGTGCCCGTTTTCAAGCCGATCCCAAAGATCCCATATGCTCGCGGTCAAAAGAATTCTACGCTACCTTAAGGGCACCTCTACCCTTGGCCTATGGTATCCAAAGGGTACGAATTTTAAACTTATCGGCTACACTGACGCTGACTATGCAGGTTGCCGAATGGACAGCAAAAGCACGTCCGGTGGCACTCAATTTTTAGGCGAAAAGCTGGTTTGCTGGTCATCCAAAAAGCAGAATTGTGTGTCAACTTCGACGGCCGAAGCAGAATACGTAGCTGCTGCCAGCTGTTGCTCACAGATGCTGTGGATGCGGACACAGCTTCGCGACTATGGGTATAATCTGAATAATATACCCATATATAGTGATAGTCAGAGTGCAATCGCCCTTACTTGCAATCCTGTTCATCATTCACGCACAAAACACATAGACATTAGATATCATTTTATCAAAGATCACGTAGAAAAAAGCACGACAGAGATGTACTTTGTGAACACGGAGTTTCAACTAGCCGACATTTTCACCAAGGCATTGGATGAGAAACGATTTCAATTCCTTGTCGGAAAATTAGGCATGTTGAATCTTCCGTAATATGTGCATTACCTGATCATCTGTGCTATCACATGCTCTATTCTATGTGTTTTCTATGCTTATTTATTCTTATCTTACGTGATAAAAATAAATAAAAATATAATATTAATAATATATATTTCTATATAAATATAAAGGGGTATGACGAAATCCTTTAGGATGCTTTGATCTTTAGAATTTTACCCCAACATGCGATCGATTTAATTACTTAATTTTGTCATTCTAAGTCGCATTCTTGTGTCTAAAGGTCATTAGGTTGCTCCACTAGACACAAAGTCACTATAAATGTGAGGATTCAAGCCTTGTTCTATTTCCCTTTCTTTGGATCTATTTCTCGAGTGAGTCACACATCAATTGCTTGTCTTAACTAGTGATACTTGGCTTCATACTCATCTTGCGTTAGATCGTTAGGAAAATGATAAGGGAGTTTAGGATATTTAGCATTCGGCCTTATATAAATTTCCCCACGTTAACTCTTAGTCAATCCACTTTGAGCCTTCTCCGATGTCCTTTTCTTCATTTGAAACCCGTTCTCAGCCTTCAACCGAACTCTATACTCTTCGAATGGTTGTTCAAACGAGAAAAGGAGGGGGAGATAGCGAAAGAAAAAGTAAGATGATGACAAAAGAAGGCATTGCTCAACGCGCAACAAACAGACCAAAGGAACCGGCCTTCCAACTACCTTGTAGAAAGTGGCATGGATCCTGCTGTGAACTTCTCCATCGATAATCTCGTACGCTCGTCAGAACGGCTGGAAGAGGAGCACCACGAAGTGAACTTCTCCAACGATAATCCGGTCTTATATTGGGAAACGAGAAGAGGAGTGCAGCCTCGGGTACGAATTCCATAACCGAGAACTTCTCCAAATTGATAATCTCTGAAACCTCAATAGGGATTAAGAGAAGAGGAGCTCAGTATCGGCCCGAAAACCAATAAGAAGAACTTCGCCTACGATAATCTCCTAGAGCCTCATGGAGAAGCGGAGCTTCAGCTTGAGCATAAAATAAAAAGGGATAGTTCTTAAAAGAAAAAGAGGAAGAAAAGATTGAAAAGAAGAAAGACGCCGAAAAAAAGGAGACGGACGTAGGATTGGAAGACTGTGAAGAGATAAGCTCATTTTCCTTTCAATTCCTTCCGTTCTAAGTCCTAGCCAAATTATAACCCTTACAACCCTTTGATTCCACATAGACGGTCTCTCGCTTAGGTGAAATGATTAAAAATACCTCGATCACAGGTAAATTGACATAAAATTGCTTGTGTTGACTTGAGTGATAAAAATATAAAAATCCCAAGATAGCTAATTGAGAGCAAGAGCGAACCTGGTGAGAGTTGTCGACATAGACCAGTCTATGAACTTAGGACTTTAAGTTTGACGACATGACTTGACGGCATTTTCTTCTTTCAAATGTCTCGTAAAATTTTAGGCGTGACGATTGATCGAAGCAAAATAATCTGACCCCATCCCATAAAAAAAAAAGAAAAAAAAAAATTTCGCACATTTTGACATGAAATGTTATGTTTCATATGCATTGAATTGAATAAATGCGAATTTATTTAGTAAATGGCACATTCTAAATGCAATTTTAGATTGCATTGGTGCTGAATTGTTTAAATGCGATAAATTTGTCATTGCTTCTACCCTCACACAATATTTTAAAGTACATGTTCTCGGGGACCATGTACACATGCTTACTTGGTATTTGTGTGCTCGTGACTTGAATTGATTTCATATGCTTGCATAATTAATCAATTCGTGTGCATCATTTGAGGGGGAGCAAGTATAAGACTTGTAGCTTAGCTCCAAATATTTTTGACGTTTTTCTCTGAGTATTTCAGATCTTTCAAAATTAAGGAGCAAGACGTCGACACTACAAAGAAGGGAGCAGACCAAAAATTGTTGATTAACTCCATCATTACTAACGCTTATCTCTGAGTGGTACAGATTTTTAAATTTCTGCCAGGGGAGCTAGACGTTACTACACGGAAAATACAGGGAGTTAATTGCATTTATTTTAATTACTAAGGGGAAGACTTACGAAAGGTTTTATTTTGAAATAGGGGTCAATCTGAAAATTTTAGAAGTACTTACTATCGAGAAACTAGTTAGAAGACTCACGATCATAAGTTTCTCGATCGTAAACGGTGTTGGGAACAATTTTGATTGGCCGCGATAATTTGCGATCGAAATATTTGAATTGAGAGCAATTTTCGATTTCAAAAATTTTTCGAACGCAAATAGTAATGGGCCTGATCCATTTAATCGCAAAACGTCCAATCGCAAACCCAACATTGAATTAATGCTAATTAATAAAAGTTAACTTTTGTCAGTCGAAAAACTTTTTCTCACGCAAAACCTAATCGATAGAAAAAAATTCTCTTTCGCAAAACTTTCTCAGACGATACACAATCCTTCAAAAATCTTTCAATTTTCACTTCAAATCGTCTGATTAATGTAGAAATTCGATTCGGTTAACGATTGCGAATGTTATAACTTGATTTGCATTTCCATTCTGTAGTTTTTCGCATATTTAGTTAAGATTTTTCAACTGTTCTTCAAAAACCATTTAAACGTATACTATTTCACTATATCTAGGCATGCTTCTTGGATTTTCTGAGTTAAATGCCTGTTATTTAGACAGATTCGAGGTTTTTGATGAAACAGATAGCGTAAATCATTGGAAAATTTCCATCTGTGATGATAAAATGAGTTTCGATGAAACTGGGTATTTTGAAGTTTTGAAGCTGTCGAAGAACTTTGTCGATCGCAAATAGACTTAATTGAATTGAGAACCTATTTGTGTCCATTTAGTTTTCGATCGCAAAATTTTGACTTTGTCATCACGATAAAAGATTTTAACCGTTACACTTACCATCGAGAAATCCAATTATAATTTTCAGCGAGCGAAAAACTTATGCACTGACTAGACAATTTAAGATGCAAATTTTATCGAGCGTAAAACTTACTATCGCAAAATAGAATTTTCGATTTAATTTTAATTTGGTCGCAAAATTTTAACAGTGAAAATTTAATTTTTCAACACTTCATTTTTTGATCATAAAATTTCTCGACGGAGTGACTTAGTCTTTCGTTGACAAATTTCTCGATCGAAAAATATTGAAGCGACAATTTTTACTTAGGATCGCATTTCGCTCGACAAATTCAAATCGAAAAATTTTATTCAATTGAGGAAAATTTCTCGATAGCAAATTTACCTGTTTTCTCGATCGTAAATTTACACGGAATTTTTCTCGATCGTAAAATTGATCGACTACAGTCTAGATTCCAACTTCAACACTTAAAACTTTTCTCTAAGTCTTTTACTCTGTAGCGAAAATCGCAAATAAAATTTCTCGATCGAAAAAAAAATTACACGGAAAGGTTTCAATTGAAATCACTGTATAGGAAATCAAAATTGCAATTCAATTTTATCGACCGAAAATTTTCTCGGCATGATCAGTGACTTACTGATTTAACACTTAGCGAAATTTCGAACGATTTTTCACGCGACAAATATTTTATTCGAAATAACAATAATGCCATCACGATTTTTGAAATTGAACATACACTATGCATTTCATATGATTTCAATTCAAAATTCATCAAACATGCTATTATTTGCTATATTACTATAGTTTGATGACATTTACTCATATTTCGACTGAAAATAAAGTTGAACTAATAAACTTTTACATATCTTATATTTCAGATGGATCGCTACCCAAGATACAACCACATTTACGATCACAATCTGTACTTGAAGGTTCAGGAGACGAACTTTCAGCTCGATCTGGACACATTTCGGTGCCCGGACGAGATCATCGTATCCATCCTCAGAGGCCACCCTATCTGGCATGCGTTAACTGTCACCGCATCGGTGCCGATGGTCTATCTCCAGCAGTTCTGGGGATGCATACAAGGAGTCGTAGCAGATGGGACATTCTCCTTCATGACTTGAATCGGGACGCGACATATTCACATGAGCAAGAGCCAGTTCGGCATGATACTGAACTTGCCTCACAACGATAACTACGATCCGCTCCCGACGGACGCAGAGATGATTCAGGACTTTCTGCACATGGGATACCAACCGCCGCTCACAAGATTGGCCCAGGTCCAGAGCAGCGGAATCCCACACCCGTGGAAGACACTATTCGGAATAGTGAATAAGTGTCTGTCGCCTAAGCACACAGGATTCGATAAGGGCAACAGCAATATTTTGAAGATCTTCCATGGGATCGCCTTCTCAAGAAACTATGACTACTCACAGTTGATCTGGAATGACTTCGCGGACTAGATTCGGCTAAAGGAGAATCGAAGGTCGAAGAACGTGCCCTATGCTCGATGGTTCAGTGTAATCATCAGGGAGTTCATGGAGCTACATGCAGAGAACATCCCTCGGCTGCCTCCTGGTGGAAACTACCAGCCGCCAAGGCTTAAGTTTTTCCACAACCCACGGCTCACGGACCTGGACCAACCGTCGATGCCGATTCCACTCAACTTACTCAGGCTCGCCGACCCCGCGGGAGCTGAGTATCAGAGATTCTGCCGGGAACACAACGTAACGGAGCAGATGATTAGAGGGCCCCCGGCAGATGTACATGTGAGCCCTCCCCAACCACAACAACAGCTAAGCCCTGAGGACGCGATTATTGATGATGTCACTCAGGAGCTTGCTCAGGAGCCACCATTGGTCGAAGAGCCAATGCCCGACGTCGAAGATACTTTGATAGACGTCGTGGCTACATAGATGGAACTCGAGGCTCCCGCACTCGAACTGCAAGTGGAAGTGCCCTTACATGTTGGCGTGCTCGAAGATACTTTTGAGGAAGTTCTTCAACAAGAGGCAAAGCTCTCTTCCACCGGTGACGGATCAGGCACGGGAGGACGTCTATCGTGACCTCACTCCTCACACGGCCACCCCGTCTGACACAGAGTCTGACGAGGAAATCAGTCTGATCAGGAGGACTCCCAGAAGACTGAGCATTCAACTGGAGTCTCTCTTTCCGGCCGTCACCGTCGCACCAGATACTCCGCTGCCCACAACGACAAGTGTTGCTGGCACTTCATCGCTCAATCTTGAGCCGCAACCAACTCACATAGTATCTGGTTCGCAGGCGCAACCCGAGCCTGCAACGACATCCATAGAGACGAATCCTCAGGATTCGACTAGAGGATTGGGTGGAAGTCTCATAGAGTCACAACCTCAAGTGACTGTGAGCCAACCCCAAGAGTCGGTGTCTACTCAAGGGTTGATAACAGGCGACATCAGTCGTCCTGGTCCATCCATGGAGGCGTCCACTCCCTTCGTGACGAACGAACAATTCCCGGCCGCTCTCTCTGCCGCTGTACAATCAATGGAAGAAAAGATCACAGAGAGAGTACTCCAAGCACTCGAGGCATCCCAAAGACATACCGGGAAAGCACCTGCCTCTGAAGGCCCTTCGTCACGAACCAACCCCACACCTCCACAACCCACACCCACCGACCCTCTAGCCACTTCCTCCATCCTCATCAACCCATATACAATCCCAATCACCGAGCTCCACGACATACTCCTCGCCCGTCTGATAGGCCTGTCCATCCGATCTCCTCAAGAAGAATCCCTCTATCGGCGATTGGTGGATCATCCTGAGCCACCGACCGACACCTGCCGCGGCCAAAGCTCCCACTCACGGTGCAGACATGACGATCCTGACGATCAGGACCCTCATGAGGGGGAGAAGAGGCCAGGGACATCTACAAGTGGCCAAGGACAAGGCTCGGGCCCCCGGCAGATGTACACATGAGCCCTCCCCAACAACAACAACAGCTAAGCCCTGAGGACGCGATCATTGATGATGTCGCTCAGGAGCTAGCTCAGGAGCCACCATTGGTCGAAGAGCCAATGCCCGACGTCGATGATACGCTGATAGATGTCGTGGCTACGGAGATGGAACTCGAGGCTCCTGACCTCGAATTACAAGTGGAATAGCCCTTACATGTAGGCGTGCTCGAGAAAACTATTGAGGAGGTTCTTCTACAAGAAGCACAGCCCGAGACAGAAATTGGGCAGAGCTCGCTTCCACTTTTGACGGATCAGGCTCCAAGGGATGTTGAACGTGATCCCACTCCTCACACAGCAACACCATCCGACACGGAGTAAGATGAGGAGATTAGCCTGATAAGACGGACTCCCGGATGACTTAGTATTCAACTGGAGTCCCTCTTCCCGGCCGTCACCGACGCACCAGATACCATGCTGACCACAACGCCAAGTGTTGCCGGCACTTCTTCGCTCAATCTTGAGCCGCAACCAACTCACGTGGTGTCTGGTTCGCAGGCGCAACCTGAGCCTGCCTTAACACCCATAGAGACGAATCCTCAAGATTCGACTCGAGGATTGGGTGGAAGTCTCATACAGTCACAACCTCAAGTGACTGAGAGCCAACCCACAGAGTCGGTGTCTACTCAAGGGTTGATAACAGGCGACATTAGTCGTCCTGGTCCATCTCAGGAGGCGTCCGCACCCTTCGTGACGACCGACAGTTCCAGGCCGCTCTCTCTGCCGTTGTACAGTCAATGGAAGAAAAGATCACAGAGAGAGTACTCCAAGCACTCGAGGTATCCCGAAGAGATACCGGGAAAGCACCTGCCTCTGAAGGCCTTTCGTCACCAATCAACCCCACACCTCCACAACCCACACCCACCGACCCTCTAGCCACTTCCTCCATCCTCATCAACCCATACACAATCCCTATCACCGAGCTCCATGACATTCTCCTCGCCCGTCCGATAGGCCTTTCCATCCGATCGCCGCAAGAAGAATCCCTCTATAGGCGATTGGTGGACCATCCTGAGCCACCGACTGACACCTACCGAGGCCAAAGCTCCCACTCACGGCGCGACATGACGATTCTGACGATCAGGACCCTCATGAGGGGGAGAAGAGGCCAAGGACATCAACAAGTGGCCAAGGACAAGGCTCGGGCGCTACGCAGATAAGCATTGGAGCAGGTGAAACCCAAACAACCCAACACAAACCCAAACAACCCAAACACAAACCCACCATACCCAAACACAAACCACCCACCAAACACAAACCACCCAAACCGCCCACACCACGCACCGCATCGCCCACATCGAACCACCAACCTTTCACCTCAGGACGCCTCCGTCCATCCCACTGATCTACTCAAGCCCCTTGCTTCCGGAAGAAGAAGCAAGTGCTACGATGCTTGTAGCTCTCGCAGCTACCCAAGCCACTCCCTCTGTCGCTCCAGACCAATCGGGACCCTCTGGACATGGCGCCAATCCACACGAGGCCCTAGACAAGTACATCTTCGAAGGCCAGTGGATGACCCATTCCATGCTCGAGGAGCATCAAAGACAACGGCTTCACGACGTTCGGTGCTTTCTACAACAAGCGTCCATAGATCTCGTAATCATAGAAGACGACGAGCTTCAGGAAGGTGAAGACTACGAGCGAGTTATCCCAAGGCTACCAGAGTTAATAGCTCAACAGGCGGTTCCCTCTCCAAGGCTAACGCCGGGGACCGTCCGGATCGACACGCAATGGGAAAACATTCAAATTGAAATTCCCTTCCTCGAAGAAGTTCGTGAGAATATTTGGAGGTCTCCGGACAGAGTGAAGAATCCGAACGAGTTCGAGCTCAGAGGGATCTCTCATTGGGACCAGCAGAAGAGGATGACCTACCTCTGGATGCTGACCAAACTAGGACCTGACGTTAGGCTGGGGATGACTAAGACACAAGCCAAGAGCCATTATAAGAGTCTCTCCCCAATAAGCCAACTACTCAGCGTCTACTGTGCCAAAGGATGACTACCAACACCTCACTACATCATCGAACGAGTGGACAGGACCCGAGAGGAACTGAGCGAGAGCGACCTGCCGTACCTCTCCGCCGATGAAGTGTACCGACATTATCACTATACGCGGAGAAGTACAAAGGTCCTCAGATCTTCATCAAGACAGAAGGCCTCGAAGGGCTCTACCGGTTCATGTTGCGCCAGGTCAAGTACTATGCCGCACATGACCTTCAGATGGCTCTGGAGAGCAATATGAAGAAGTCAACATGATCGCTCCACTCAACAAAGGACCTGAGATCGAAGGGCTTCCCAACAATCACGTGCACATCAGCTCAGTCCTAGGCATCACCTGCCACAATCCAATAGCAAAGAAGAATAGGTTGATGCTGAAGACTGAGATTCATAAGTTTTGTGATGGGATGCTCAAGGTCATCAGGAAAAACATCGAGCAGGGGTTGGAAGAAATCAACAGAGACACTATGCTGAGGATCCACAGGTTCGTGAGAGAACAGCCGCTCCTAATGGAATTGCTTGAAGATATCGAAGAGCGACTGGAGCTTAGGATCACTCTGAGGAACTATGAGCATGCACTGGGCTTGCGCAGATCATATTACCCGACAAGGACAAACGGCGCGGAGACGCAATCAAGCACAAAGGGGGAGATTGTAGAATACTATTTGTAATTGTGCTTGATTTCATTAGTTGTCCTTGTAATTAGGGGCGTTTTGTATAGTAGTCCTTAGATTAGGACTAGTTTGATATTTATACCAAGTTTGTTTGGTATAAATACTTGTAAATCAATTGAGCTGAATAGAGAAAGTTTTGAGAATTGATCCGAAAGGCTTGCAATTCGATTTCTAGAGAGAGAAACAACAGTAACTTTCTCACTCTACTCGAATTCTCTCTCTTGTTCTTCATTTGAGTTTTTCGGTCGCATTCAATTGCTTATCTAAACGATCGAATTACTATGAATTCTAGCCTAGGATCGTAGAGTTGTTAATCGTAGGACCTAACAGAAATTATTCGAACCATTAATATGGTACAGATAACATATTATCTAGTATCAGTACAACTTAATGTGGTATCGTTTCGTAATGTATTGGTACCAGGATAGTATAAACGGTTACCAAAATACTATCAAGTGGTATAATTTACATGTGATGTGGTAACATATAAAAATGGTGTGACCATATTCATTGACGGATCATGAAGCTTCTGGAATGTTCCTTATGTTTTGTTATGAATGGAGTATAAACCGGTACGACATTACGCTGAAGTGGTATATTTTACATGTGTCTTGGTATGGTACAAATATTGATCCATATTCATTGACGGATCATGAGGCTTCTGGAATGTTCTTTATTTTCAGATAATATATGTCATTTGGCAGGGTGCGAATGAGAAGGGAGGGATAACATTTATTTTCAGAGAATATATGTCATTTGGAAGGTTGTGGAATATTCTTCATTTCGGCAGGTTGTGGTACCCGTTGGGGAGGAAGTGGTACGATTTGGGGAGGATCTGGTACCATTTGAGGAGGAACTAGTACCATTTAGTACGATTTGGGCGGGAAAGCTGAATATGTGTAGTATTTTGGGCGGGAACTTTTATGTAGTATATATTCCTGTAATAATGTCGTACCGGAAACACTTTATGTGTTACAGATTGCGGTTTACGCGCTAGGGTTTCCAGTTTTTTGGTTTAGAGTATCGGATCTTAGGGTAAACTGTTTCGGGGTTACGATTAAAGGTTTATTGTCGTAAGATTTGTTCTATGATTGACGTATAATGTTGTTTAGGATAGATTTATTGTAATTTATAATGGTAAATATCAATGTGATGTAAATATAGCTGTCTACGTGCATTGATGTACATTTCACATGATCAAAACCCCATTATTTGACTACTTACATATTTGCAATAAACGTAACAAAATCATGGAACTTGATGGATTATACATCAAATCATATATTTCCATGATTTTTATCTTCGACAATCGAAAAAACAAACTTTTAGTTACGAAATTATTTGAACCATTAATACGGTACAGATTACATGTTATCTAGTATCACTACCACTTAATGTGGTATCGAATCGAAATGTATTATTATCAGGATAGTATAAATTGGTACTAAATTATGCTAAAGTGGTACAATTTACATGTGATTTGGTATCATATAACGATGGAGAGGCATATTCATTGTCGGCACATGAAGTTTCTGGAATATTCTTATATTTTGGTATGAAAGGAGTATAAATTGGTACCAAATTATGCTGAAGTGATACAGTTGGTATCATATAATGATGGGGAGGCATATTCATTGTCGGCCTATGAAGCTTCTGGAATGTTCTTATTTTTTGTTACGAATTGAGTATAAATCGGTACCAAAATATTATTAAGTGGTATAATTTACATGTGATGTGGTATTGTATAAAGATATATACGTTAATAGGCCCATAAAGCTTCTGAAATGTTCCTATTTCTGTTACGAGTTGAGTATGAATTGGTACCAGACTATACTTAAGTGGTATAATTTGCATGTGATGTGGTATTTTATAAATAGGGAGACGGTAATAGGCCCATGGAGCTTCTGGAATGTTCTTATTTTTTGTTACGAGTGGAGCATAAATTGGTACGACTATACTTAAGTGGTATAATTTACATGTGATATGTGGTATTGTATAAAGATGGAGACGATAATAAACCCATGAAGCTTCTGAAATGTTCCTATTTTCTGTTACGAGTGGAGTATAAATTGGTAGCAGACTATACTTAAGTTGTATAATTTACATGTAATGTGGTATTTTATAAAGATGGAGTAGGCCCATGGAGCTTCTGGAATGTTCTTATTTTTTGTTACGAATGGAGTATAAATTGGTACCAAACTATACTTAAGTGGTATAATTTACATGTGATGTGGTATTGTATAAAAATGGAAACGTAATAGGCCCATGACGCTTCTAAAATGTTCTTATTTTTTGTTACCAATGGAGTATAAATTATTACCAGAGTATTATTAAGTGGTATGATTTATATGTGATGTGGTATGAAAATAGAACTAGTTCAAAACGCAAAAAAACAGAAGCAGAACCATCATTCAAAACACCAAAAGTGTTAGACACAGTCAAAACGCAAGCAGAGCCATCATTCGACGCCGTTCTTCTTCCCAACAACTTTCTTCTCCTTCTTTCGGCCACTTTCTTGGCGATCGACGGAATTCTTCTTTGGAACCATCGCAAGATTCGTCGATCAAGTGTCGAAATCGATCGGGTTTCGTCGATTAGGGGTTCAGATTGGTAGAAAATTCTTCGGGTTTTCTCGATTAAGGCTGGAAATATAATTTTAGGGTTGTACGGAAATCGATTTTTAGTCTCAGCGTCGTATTAGCCCTATTAAAAAATGGTGTCGTGGGCTTGTCTTTGAATAAAAGTATTCGGCAGCGTTTCCCTTATTAGAGACTTGGTATTATTTGCGTGACGTATAAAACAGTGTTATTATATTTCCTTAATTTAATATCTTCTACATTTAGTACGTGACTGCCTCCAATTTGCTTGCTCAAATTCGCATTTTGGCTCATGTAAGTTTTTATCAATAGTCGGTCAATAAGGAGGAGCTCCATATTCCTCCGAAAAAAAAAAAAAAAAAGGAGGAGCTCCATCAATGTAGCCTTCTGAGTCAAACTCAGTAGTCAGTCAGCTTTATTGGGTGTAAGTAAACTTTGACTTGATTATCTAATTTTAATTGAGTTTTCTTATCTATATATTTATCCTTTTATCAATAGATAATGACTAGATTAGTAAAATTTCTAACTCATCCAATAGGCTAGTCCCGTCAATAGATAGGGTAAGATGGATCTTGAATTTGATAATGGATTTATTATTTCACAAGGAAGAACAATAAGAAACAAATAATAACTACATAGTAGTATACCACATCTTAACTGTGCTGCTATATAGTTGTAAAAGATATTAAATGAATTTCAAAATATTTAATTTAGATGATATGTATTTCAATTCAAATATTTAATATTTTAACGATAAAATTGTAATTAAAATTATAGTTACTATGTGGTGTGGTGCATACTAAAATAATATTACTTTTAGTGTTATTTAATATTATAATGATAAAATTGTAATTAAGATGAAACTGACACTAAACTACAGTTTTTTTGTGGTGCCCATATCATAATATAATATAGTAGTACTCCACCGCACGCTCGATTAATATTTTGATCGTATTTCATAGATGATAATGAAATTATATTATTAAGTTTAATTACATTATTTCGATTTTGTATGATTAATTGGAAGTTCACTAATTGACATACCAAATCAATTAAGGATAATTACTATGATGTGCTTATCAATTATAAACTAGATAGACTAGTCAACATTGCACATTCTATGTGTGTGCAATTATATAATTGTGAAGGGAAAATGAAGTTTATTCTATTGGGTACTTTTCTTAATGTTTTATTATTTATTTTAACGATCATACGATATTTTTTTTTTAACACAAAAGACACCATGGCCGTATCTAAGTGGGTAAGACCAACTCCAGCCGTACCCAAAAACTCAAAACCCATACCCATTTATGCTCCAATGGTACTCGAAAATGAAACCCAAAATGGGTTTTTGTGGATTTGTTTTTTTTTTCGACGCAATTATACGTTTGTACTGTTCATATACCAAAAACTTTGCTAAAATTAGATTTTGGCCCAAAGTGTTATTTAATTATACTTAAAGTCCTATTTGGTAAATTATATTTTCGGCCAAATGTTTTTTATTTATTTCAAAGTGTTATTATTATTATTATTATTATTATTATTATTATTATTATTATCATCTTCTGTTACATATTATTATGGTTTTTATTAACATTATTATTATATTATCATTATTATACTATTATTATTCATCATCATCATTATCATTAAATTTATGTAATTTTACTTATGAGTTGTACAATAACACAATTATAAAATTTAAAAATCATGTCACTGAAAGAGAACGATACATAACACACTAGTACGAAAATAACAATGTATTACATGCAGTAGAAATAACAATTTAAAAACTGTATATTGTATTTTTATTTTCTAATAAATATTTATTTTTCAGCTTTTATGTGTACTGTTTATCAATTTATAAAAAATATGCATTTTTCCTAATCGAATTAATAGTGTGGTCTAAGATGTAATATGACAAAATATGTGGTTAATATAGAAAAGTAGTAAAAGATGATGTGAAAGAGAATATTCTAATAATATTCTTTTGAGTTTGAGAATGAGTTTAATGGTTGGAGTAGAATTACTGTTTGATGTGACATTTACTGCAAAATGGGTTTATAAATGGGTTTTTCGGTTGGAGATGGCCTAAGAGCGAATTCCGATTTAGCTAAAACTAGATAATAAAATAAGGGTATAACGATATTATCCTAGAACAAAACTGACATACCACAACTTTCTACGAGGCTCTTAGACTTAATAAAATCGAAAGATAAATAGATAACATAATACTACAACCACTACGAAAAATAATACAACAGAATATAAAATCAGAAAGCAGTACCATCCACTTCAGACTAGTAATGTCAAAACTAGAGCTGTTAAAACGGGCCGGCGGGGCAGGCCGGCCCGTAACCGCCAAAGCCCGCCATGTGGCGGGGCGGGGTGGGTAGGGGTGGGCATTCGGTACGTACCGAACCGTACCGAACCGAAGTTTCGGTTAACCGAACCGAATTTTTTGATTTTCTAAAACCGAATACCGAACCGAATTTCTCGTTTCGTTATTCGGTTATACCGAATTTTTAATTCGGTAATTCGGTTAACTGAAATATTTAAAAAAAAAGAAAAAAACAAAAATTAGGTATAACCGAATTTTAACATATTAAAATTTATTAATATTTTTTAATTTTAACATATTAAATATATTAATGTTTGCTTTAGTTTATCAAATTTAATATATTTTTTAACATTAAATATAAATTTTGGTAATTCGGTTCGGTTCGGTATACCGAACTGGTATATCCGTACCGAACCGAATTACCGAATTTTTTTTTAAAAAAACGAATACCGAACCGAACTTTCGGTTCGGTATTCGGTTCGTACCGAATTTTCGGTATTTCGGTCGGTTCGGCCGGTTTACCGAACTGTGGCCACCCTAGGGGTGGGTAAGCCCGCCATATGGCGGGCCTAAGAAATGCATAACCGCCCCGCCCCGCCGGCGGGCACGGGCCTGGCGGCCTAGCCGGCCGGGTTAAGATAAAAATAAAATATTAAAAGATAATAAAAAAGGAAATAATAAGAAACAATAATAAAAATAGAAAAAATTAATATAAAAATAGGAAAAAAAATAAGAAAAATGAACGAAAATATATTTAATTTAATAAACTTTTTTAATATTAATATATTTATGTTAATAAGTACCAGTTGTTATTTTATATTTACAATATTATATTATAAATAATATAATTTTTTTTTAATTAATCTGTCGGGCTACCCGCGCGCAAGCCCGCCCCGCCCCGCCAATGCCCGCACCAGCCACCGGCTTGCCCGGCGGGCCTAAAATTTCAGAGCCCGCCCTGCCAACGGGCCCAAGCCCGTTTTGAAAGCTCTAGTCAAAACAGGCCGGCAGCCCGGGCCAGCCCGTAGCCCGCCAAATTCCGCGGCGAGCCTTAGAATACAAGGCCCACCCCGCCCCGCGGCGGCCTGGGGCCCGACTGGCCAGGCCGCCACCTGAGAAATTTATTTTGTATTAAATTTAATTTAAATTTATAATTTATTAAGAACTATTTAATTATTTATTATATTTTACATTAATTATGTACTAATCAATAAATATATCATTAATTATACCATAATTAATAAATCATAATTGATTTCTCTAATTAATTTAGTATATTTACTATATCATATGAATACTATAAAATATATAATATTCTAGATGGCGGGCCAGCCCGCTGACTACCCCGGCCGGCCCGCGCGGCTCACGGGCCCAATTGACCCCGCTACTTCAGACCGAACCCACTCGAAACGTAGTCACAACTCAAAAACCCGTCTCGATCCAACTGCTTCCGACCTCCTTCACCACACCATGCTCCCTCATCCTCCCCCGCAACTCCTCGACCCCAACCCACATATTCCGTCCCGCAAGAAAATTCGACGCCAGCACGTACGCCCCGCCGTCCGCGGGCCCCGCCAAACCCGCCACATCATCCGCCAACTCAGAACACTCCCCATCCCTACACCGCGCGCTTACCAAGCTCTTCCACGTGTCGCCGCCGGGCCGAAATCCTGTCCCCTCAACCAACGCCTTCGCCTCCTCAAGCTTGCCGGCCCGGCCCAGTAGCGAGACCAAGCACGCGTAGTGTACCTCGTCGGGCTCGAGCCCGAGCCCGGGCATAGACCCAAAAATGCCAATCCCTTCCTCGACCAAGCCCACGTGGGCGCACGAGGATAAGAGAATAACGAAAGTCACACGGTCTGGATTTACGCCTTTCGCCTTCATATCCTCGAAGAGTTCGAGCGCTTTCCTCGCGTCTCCCTGACGACCGTGCATGGCTATTAAAGTGTTCCAACACGCGATATCTTTGTATTCGGAAATATCGAAGAGCAAATTCGCAGACTCGATATATCCGCAATTCGCGTAGGCATTGATTAAGGCGTTCTTTACGAAGAGGTTCGAGTCTATCCCCGTTTTTACGGCTTGGGAGTGGATTTGCGAAGAGTGTAACGAGCTCGGGAGATTGCCCGAGGCCCTGAGGACGGCGACGAAGGTGGAGGCGTTTTTTTGCCTTTCTTCTCTGCGCGACATTTCGACGAACAGATTGAGGGCTTCGTAGTTCTCGGAACAAAGTGCGTAACCGAAGAGCATAGCGTTCCACGTGACGATATCCTTTACGGTTATTTCGTCGAACGCCTGCCCTGCGTCTCGGAGAAGCGAGAGCTTCGAGTATGCATAAATCAGCGAACTTCCGCCGAAACTATGAAGAAAGAATCCATATTTGATCGTGAGGGAGTGGATTTGGCTTGTAAGTTCGACGGCCGCCGACGATAAGCCTAAGAGCGCGACTAGGGTTATTTCGCTCGGTGCGATTGAATTACGCCTCATTTCTTGGAAAAGATCGAAGCCCTCTATCAGATTTCCGTGCATCGAATACCCATCGATCATCAAATTGCAGGAAACAGTGCTGCATTTTCCCGAAGAAAGAAGAAGCAACTTTCTCGCATCGACCAACAAACTGCACCCACAGTACATGTCGATCGAAGAGTTCTTAACGAATTCGTCAGAGATTAGGTTTGTCTTGATTATGTAAGAATGGATCTGCATACCCAGTTTTAGGTCCTCAAGGGACCCGCAAGATATCAAAGCGCTCGAGCAGGCGAATTCGTCCGCCCTAAAATAAAATCTCTTCATCTCCGCGAAGAACTCAATCGCCCGGCAATCGAAGCCAATCTGTCTGAACCCACAAATCATCATAGTCCAAGAAGTTTGATTCTTGACGGCCATGGATTCGAAAATTCGATAGCTACTCTCAGGCAATCCACACTTGAAGTAGAAATCTAAAAGCAAGTTACTCAAAGAAACATTTGAATCAACGCCGACGCTTCTCAGCGCATAGGCGTGGATTTGCTTACCTCCTTCGAGGAAATCGAAAGTCGAACAAGCAGATAACACGGTGGAAAGAGAGTATATATCAGGGACGACCCCATTTTCGACCATTTCTCTAAACAAACTCAGGGACGCAAGAATATCTCCTACCGATGCATACCCTGCGATGATCGAAGTCCACGTCACCACGTTTTTCGCACTAAGCTCATCAAAAACTAGTCTTGACGATTCCATGTCGCCCGATTTTGCGTAGAATTCGATGAGGGAAGAGCCCACGTGAGAGTTTTGCTCATAGCCCAACTTAGCGACACAACCATGCAAGATCAAACCTTTTTCAAAATCGATCAGATGAGCGCAAGAATGAATCGCACCAGCAAGAACGTACTCGTTAGGATTCTCACAATCGCCGCTGTTCATCAAAACCATAAAGAGCCTCAGCGCGTCTTCCTCTTGGCCGGCGTTGTTCAGCGCAGAAATCATCGACGACCAAGTGATTAAGCTCCGTTTAGGCATTTTATCGAACAGGTTAGCTGCAATTCGCAAACCATCGCAGCATTTCGGGTACGCAGCGATCAGAACGTTGCTGAGGAACACGTTGGACCCGAAACCCGAAACGATGATCCGCGCGTGGACGGACTTGTAGTAGGAGAAGCGATCTCCGATGCATTTGCTTGGCGGAGAAAGGACGAGCTCGCCCAAGTACTTGCGATGCTCTTGCCTGTTATGAGCTGTGGTAATAACGCTCCGAGTCTGCGAACATTTTCTGTCATGGCGTAATCCGTATGCGTTAGCGTGGGATTTCGTCGGCGAGAGGAAGCGTAATAAGCCGTTGCTTCGAACGCCGAGATTCTTGAGCAACATTCATTGCCTGGTAAATATCGTCTTGTGACGCTGGCTTAGAGAGTGATTTAAATTTAATTTTGAAAAAATAGAGACTTTAGTTTCTATTTTTGGAGAATCTAAAGAAAAATATTCATTTGTATAAAAACTTGCAAGATTAGTACAATGTCAGTGTTTTTTTATGTAGGTACAAAAAGTTTTTTGTACATTGGTACCCGATCCGTCGCAAGGAACGTCATATAAAACATTTAGGTGTTATATATAACAACGTATTTTACGCAAATGGTACATCATATACCACATTAAGGTACCATATAGAAACGTATATGAGTATCATATAAACGCGTGATATGGTACATAATACACATATAAAAAGGTACGTCAAGGCTGGAAAAATAGTACACATAGTCAAACGGTACTATATAAAAAAATTTCTAACAGAGGTACTGACTTGCAAATTTTTTATTCAAATGAGTATTTTTCTGAAGATTCCCCTCTAATTGGCTATAAATTTGCGCTACACATTTGGATATCCTCATTCAACTGACTATAAATTTGCGTCACACATTTGGAAATATCCTAAAATATGCTAATTTCCCGGAGGTAGAGCATCTCAAACCCGCAGCATAAAAATACAGTTAATTCTGCACAATATTACAATTGCTACAGTGTTATTCCAACTCATAAACTTATTTTCTACACTAATTTTTACCCGAACCCATTAAACTCTATTTCTACTCTAAAAATTAAATTCCTATATTAAATTTTATATTATAATAATTAAAAAGTCAACAAATTATATAATTAATATTTCATATTAAATTATATTTTTATTAAGTTAAAAGGAAAATATCAATAAATAAAAGGAAATTAACATTATTTTCTTTTATTATTAGAAGAATATCAACTATTTAAATGTGTTTTATTAAATAAAATATAAATAAATAGAAAGACACATTTTTTGTGTTGAAAATTGTGTGTACTCTACATCTAGAGCATCTCTGCTAATCAACACAATATTAGTGTTAGTCCCATTGGAGTAGAGACGTACTTTATTATTGTGTACCGTTGGAGATGCACTGGTGAAAATGTTTCACTCCACACTCAACAACAATAGTCAAGATTGCTAGTATGAATAGAAATTGAGAACTTTGATTTTAAAAACTTCACATATGAATTCCACTAAGTTTCATTGAACAGTTCATTAGTTGGAATAAAATACGTGACGCTCATTCGCTAGGTCAACATTTGATGATAAAATGAAAATTTAGTTTAGTGATTTTGGAGTACACATCCCACTCGATCAAGGCCAGCACATCATAATATGAGGTCTAAAGCAAAATTTTTCGATAGGGCCTTTTTTACTGAAAATAATAAATATTATATATTAACAAAATTTTTTAGGTTGATGGCACTAGGGTTGCAAATGAATAGAATCTTTTTGTTCGATTCGCAATTCGATTCGAAATTAAGGTTCGGATTCGAAATATTAGAATATCAAATCCGAATAAGATTATTTTTTTCGATTCGAATATTTTTAGAATATGAATACAATATGACAATATTCGATTCGAATCTTTTTAGAATATTCGATTCGAATAATATAATATATATTAAATAATATATATTTATAAATACTTGTAGTTAAACTAACATATTAATATGAAGCAAGCTAAGGAAAATAATTATTGTTGGAATTTATCGATGAAAGATTTTGTTTATGCTTTCGTATGATGTATTGGATAAACTAATGATTTGCTTTGCTACATTTTTCTTTTTATGTCGTAACCGCATATTTCATCCACTACGTTTTTTTTTTGCTTTATATGTTTTGTAAAAATAGGTTTCCTGTAAAAAAAATTTATTCGTATCAGAATATTCAAATATTCGCAATTATATCCGAATATATTATCAAATAGAATATGAAACAATTTTAGTATTCGAATAATAAAAGAATACGAATATGATATTCGAAAAATAAAAGAATACAAATAGAACATGGTGGTATTCGACTCGATTCGATTCGTTTGCAACCCTAGATGGCACACATCTCTCCTCCTTTATCCGAGCTTGGGACCGGCAACTATAATTAAAATTTATAGAAGGCGGAGTTAAAATTTTGAGTAATTTTTTAGTGAAAAACTTAAAAAAAAAAAAGCAATTACAAGAAATTTATTCTTCTAGCTTTTCTTGACGCAAATTCTTTTATGAAATTTTCATAATCAATCTTCTCGGCCAACTCATTTTCTATTGATAAAATAGCTAATCCATTTCATCTTTCTTGTGATATTGTTGATCTTAAGTAGTTTTTTATTATTTTTAATTTGGAAAAACTTCTTTCGGCTGAAGCAACAGTTACCGGAATCGTCAACATAACTCTATATGCAATGTATACATTAGGAAAAGAACGTACTTTTTTAACATAATTTAATATTTCAATTGGAGTGTTAGCCTTTGCAATTACAATATTCTTTAAATATTTTAGTTCTTGAAATGAATCATGTCCATTAATATCTAAACTACTCTCATGTGTCAACACATTTTCAAGTTTTAAACAGTTTTCTTCTATATTTTTATCATCTATTGATTTTAATTTTCCATACTAAAGAGAAAGCCAAAAATATTTTCAAAACTTTTAAATTGATCAAATCTACTTGGAAGCGAAACAATAGCTTGGTCTAATATATAAATAAAAAAATCACTTCTAAAAGACTCCTCAGCAGTTATAATAGTTTCATTCTCAACATTTTCATCGTATCGTTTATTCCTATGGATGATACGTTTCTCATTAAATCTAGGTTGTATATTCATCTTTAAACAAATTTCTTTGGTGATAGTTATAGCATCCTCTAATCCATTCTCTCTATATCTTTGTAGAAAACGAATAAGCCCATCTAATTGTTCAATAGCAACATCATACACATATCCTCTGCTTGCAAATTTTTACTAGCCGAATTAACAACAAACAATATTTCATACCTAATAACCATCCCTAACAAAAACACAAAATTTTCAAGTTCATATTTAGCTAAACATCTAGCCTAACTTTTTATCTTACAATCCAAACAACCATCACTTAATGCCAACAATGCATCTCGTAATTCTGGTGCTTGAAATCTAATTGCTTTAACACTTTCGACACGACTTTCCCAACGTGTTTGTGACATTGATTTAAGAGTTAAGTTTGGTATGTGATTTTGCAACAACTGCCATAGTTTAGTAGAAGAAGAGAATAATGAATATATATGTCGAATCACTCCAAAAAATCAATAGCTTTATTACACGAATTAGCCATATCATAGAGTACTAAATTTTGAACTATGACAACCACATGGAGTATTAAATGCCCTAGGATTAATATCTAACATTCTTGTTTGCACACCTTTATTTTTGCCTTTCATATTAGACCCGTTGTCATAACCTTGCCCTCTAATATCATTTATATCAAGTCCAATATTTTTTAATTCTTCAACAATCGCATCAAAAAGACCCTTACCGGTTGTATCATTTACTATTAAAAATTCTGAAAAATACTCCATAACTTTGAGCGAACTTGATGATATATCCAAACATCTTAATAGGAGAGTCATTTGCTCTTTATGGCTTGTGTCGGGAGTACAATCAAGTATAGCAGAAAAATATTTAGACTGTTAACTTTTTCAACTATTTTAGTTTTAACTTCGTGTCCTAATGAAAAGATTAACTCGTTTTGCATATTATGTCCTAAATAATGCTTATGAATTTCATGGTTTTTAACACGTCGAAGATGTTCTTGCATTATTGGATCAAAGATTGCAATCATCTCAATTGCACCTAAAATGTTTCCATTATTTTCTTGGTAAATCTTTTCATTAGTTCCACAATGCTAAACTTCTCTTGGCTAGAAATTTTACAACAGCAATAATTCTTCTTAAAACATTTTTCCAATGTTCTTTATCTTTATTTATTTGATCTTGAATATGTTTATCAACTGTTTTATTTTTGATCAATCTCAGTGTTCTAGATCAATCCAAGTACTCATATTCACAACATGTTCATTACTAATTTCGTGTCTTTTAAGTTTAGCATTAATATTCCTCCAATCTTTACTTCCATCCCTTCCTAACTTACTTTCGCATATAGTAACATTAAATAATTTACAACAAAAGCAAAAAAACCCTATCCAAATCTTTAGAATAGACTAACCATTTTCTTTCTAATGTTTCCCCATTAGCTAATTTCTGAACATAAAGAGAAGAAGAAAAGTGTCTAGAATACTCATCTTTAGGAAATTCAATATCATCGATCTTAACTGGACCTTTTTCCTCTTAAATTATTATCAATATTTATCCACTTGCTCGGATCATAAAAGTTAGTAGTTACACTTGATTTATTATTTTTCTCTTGTTCCAAATTGTTAGTTTCGAGATTATCATATTTTAATATATCATCAAATACTTCTTCCTCCTCTAAAATTTGTTTGTCATCAATATTTGGGGGTACAGTTTCTTCATTTAAAGAAGCCTCACCAATATCATCTTCATTTATACAATTCTGCCCAATATTTTCTTGGTTGTTACTCTTATTTTTATTAACAGTAACATATTTTAATAATGACCCTTTTTGAGATTCAACAAAAGCTTCTAGTTTTGTTTCTTTAATCGCTTTGAGTGACCAGATTCATATTTTCTTGTTGACATCCTTACTCACAACAAAATAATGCAACGAGGTTTGATAAAATTTTCACAGATGCAATAAAAATAGTTTACCAATAATAATAAATAAAATATGAAAAAATACAAAGTACCTGAATTATTGTTGAGCCTCACTTGTTTGACTTCAAGATTCTATTGAGCTATTAGATAGATAATGAGCCGTTGGATATTCAAAATGAGGGACATAGTGATTTATTAATATGCACAAAAAGCTAATGGAATGAAGTTGAAAAGGAAACAAAAAAAAAGACAACCGAAAGAAAGATGAAAAGTATCAGGAAGTTGAAAAAAGGCAAAAAAAAAAAGAAAAGGTAAAATGCAAATTTAATTATTAAAGGAGAAATAATAGTTATGTATTTGTTATATTGGGCTCAACTGTTGGGCTTAATTAAATATTTTTTTGCATATTCTAATGCTACTATACTAAATGATGGAGCCCTATAAAATATTGGGGCCTAAAGCCCATGCCTTAGTGACTTTACCCAATAGCCGGGCATGCACTCGATCAGCTATGGACTTACTCCACAATAATTCTGATTAGGGTAAAACTCACTACAAATTCACCCCGCATGTTAGTCATGGAAATCAAACTAATAACTTGGGATTTCGGAATAATACCAAACTATTTTGTTTTTAGTTTTCGTTTGATTCTCTCTCGGTAGAGATGTCCCTTCTAGATGGTCAATTGTATCCGGACGGCTTTTCTGACTATTTAGTCATGTATCTTTGTTTATATATTAATTATTCTTTTTTTGAAAAAAATAGGAGAGAAAGAAGAAAAAGAAAAGAAAGTGAAATGAAGTCTAACTTGTAAGAAAGCCGTCACTCGTCACATGGTTATTAAAAGTCATGGAAAAGCCGTTAATCATCGCATAGTATTAATTTGTCATTCAATTCGAAAAAGAACTTTTAAAGGGCACCTATGAAACTTTCGACCACTCGAGGATAGGGTTGTCAGTGGGGCGGGGATTCCTCGTCCCCGCGGGATCCGCCCCGAATAGGACGGGGAATCCCCGCTATTCTATCCCCGCGGGGCGGGGACGGGGGAATATTTTTCCCCGCGGATATCCCCGCCCCGTCCCCGAAATTAAAATAATAATTATTATATTCAATTAATATTATTATAAGATAAATAAAATGAAAATGTACTTTTAATAATATCAAATAAATATAAATATGATTAAAATATAGTTTAAATAATTTAACTAATATTAAAATATAGTTTAAATAATTTAATTAATATTAAAATATAGTTTAAATAATATTAAAATAATAAAAATTGAATTTTTTTTTAAAAATATTGACGGGGCGGGGAATCCCCGTGGGGACGGGGATCCCCGCGGGACGGGGACGGGGACGATTTCGTCCCCGTTTGCCTCGCGGGGCGGGGACGGGGATTAGATCCCCGCCCCGAACCCGCCCCGTTGACAACCCTACTCGAGGAAGAGACCTCTCTCAAGAGACAACTGAAAATAAAAATACAAAAAATATAAAATGGAGTCGTTTTTTTCCCTCCCTAATCTAAACAAAATTGTGTGTAAGGATGAAGAGTATAACTATTTTTATATCTAGGGTTTGTGGTTTATTGCGAGAAAGTGGAAGGAGACGTTGTTGATACTTAGGGGGGAAGTTAGTAAAAAAAATTAATCTGTCAAACTCTTTAAAACCAAACCATTGACATGATCAATAATTAAACAATTCTGCAACATAAAATATATCCATAAAAAAGGTCAACTCCGCCCACCCTTTTTAAATGCATACAAATACAACCTTCCCTTAGCTCAAAATCCTCCCAAATTATAATCCAATGAAGCAATAATCCTCATTCAAGAACCGTTGACTTTCTCGCCTGCTCCTCTCTATCCTTCTCTGATGGCCGTTGACCATCGCCTTAATAATAGCGAAGAAGCCCACTCATAAATCGCACCTCATTTCATCACCATCGCCAAAAAAGAATTCCATGAACAGCTCCACTGCCGCCGCCTCGAGCGCCCCCGGCGCCGGCGGCCTCCTCGGCTCAGACAACATCGGAGGGTTTGGCTACGGCATAGGCGTCTCCGTTGGAATCCTCCTCCTCATCACCACCATAACACTCGCCTCTTACTACTGCACAAGGAGCAACACCACCAACTACGTCGTCCCTTCACGGCGGAGGAACGACGGCGGCGAAGCCGCCGCCGACGACCCGGAGAGAGGGGGACGCGCGGCGGTCGAGGTGGGTTTGGACGAAGCGACGCTGAAGAGCTACCCCAAAGTTCTTTACTCTGAGGTGAAGGCGGCGGCTGCGACGGCGACGGAGACGGCGGCAGGGGGAAACACCACGGCGGCGTGCTGCTCCATCTGCTTGGGGGATTATAAGAACAGAGATGTGCTTAGGGTTTTGCCTGAGTGCGGACACCTATTTCACCTCAGGTGTGTGGATCCGTGGCTCATGTCTCATCCCACGTGTCCCGTCTGCCGTACTTCGCCGGTGCCAACGCCGTTGGCCACGCCGCTGGCGGAGGTGGTGCCGCTGGCCACGAGGCCGATGGGGTGACAGATATCTATATATCTTATATATACGTGTTTCTATATTATATGGCGGTGGGGGATGATTAATTAATGTTGAATGAAATCAATCATATATATCACATCTTAGTTTTTTAGATTTTTCGTTGTTTGAATTTACTTTGGATCAATGATGCAGATCGTTATTTTTTCATTTCTTTGGGTATTTCTTATGAGGAAAATATAAGCGTTAGCAAGGGGTATTGTTGTAATTATACATTTTTCAATCGAATCATACTTCCGACCATTGATTTAAAGGATTTAAATTATATAGCTTGTTCGCCTTCTTAATTAGATCAGTAATGTGAATCTGATATCTTGTCTTCTTCCACTCTAATTAAAGTAGCATGTGATTTTTTTTTTGTGGGAAATTTATGTTTTGTTTGAGGATCATTTAATGCATCCCATGTGCGATAGATGTTGTGGAGACGTAATCAATACATCCTATCCAAGTTATAAGTTTAATTTATTGATTTAGGTCTTCTTTTAATAACATATATCAGAAGTGTAATATTTCGACCCATTGCTAGAGTCTACATTGCCATAATAAAATAGATCTATAAAGTATAAGCCAACTTAGGTGTGATCTAAATGCAAGAAAAATCCAAGACTAACATGAGAAGCAAAAAAAAAATGAAAAAAACCTCAAGCATTTGTAGGAATTAAAACTCAAAGCAAGAAAATAGATACAACATCACACACGCACAAACAACATACACACACACACCAAAATATAAAATTCCCAAACTACCCCCACAAACCTACCGCCCATCCTCGGACGTAAACGACTCCGCAAATCCAACGGGTCGGGTCGGTATGCTACCGTTGCTATCCTCAATATGATGCACATAACTGCCGTCGTCTTCTTCATAACAATCGCTACTGCCAACGACGTCTTTCTCCTTCCATCCCTTGACCAACTGATTGAGCGGAAGGCTGTAATCAATCCCGCAATACTCCTCGGCCTCGTCCCCAACTGGCCGCCACCGCTCAACAAGAGAGGCCAAAACTCCGACCGCGTGGCCCATTTCGGGCCTCTGGCTCGGCTCGCGGGCCGTGCAGTGGCCCGCGAGCTCGGAAACGGTGGCTATGCTATCGAGGACGTCTTCGTCCTCCGGTCCGTGGTCGAGGGCGGGGTCCACTGCCGAGAGTAGGGTTTCCTTGCTCGACTTGGCCCGCCAGAACCACGGGACAAGGTACTGGCTCTCCTCGGGACGGTCCTCATCCAGGGCCATCATGCCAGTCACGAGCTCCATTAGGACCACTCCGAAGCTGAACACGTCGGCCTTCGTCGTGACCTTGCCAGTCACTGCGTCGGAGTCGTGTAACGAGATGGGTTCTTGGTGTAGAAGTTATAGAAAAAAAATTCTGACTATTGGTGTTCAAACTTTTAAACGCGTCGTTTTGGTTCTTGAACTTTGCAATGTCCTGTTTCGTTTTTACTCTTTTGCCAGTTGTTTAAGTTTAGTAACCAAGACGACGCGTTTGATGAAAGTTTGACCACCAGCAATGAGACTTTGGTATAGTACAAGCACCAAATTTATCGTTCACAAATGAATTAGGCTAACGACTTAATTTTTTATCGTTCTCTAGGTTAAGAGGGGTGACAATTTCGGGATGCCTAACTTATGGAGTTGCTGATTTACTACAATAATTTTCAAAATCGAAGCAATTTAAGAACAACAATCACCAATCGAACGGGACATTTGTAATACCATGTCAGCGCTTGTTGTCCTTAAATTGTTTCAATATGAAAATAAAGCCCCAAAATCGTAACTTGGGTGTCGTGAATGTGTCACCCCTAACTTACGGCTTTAAATGACAATTTAATCGGACCAAATTTTAAAATCGAAGTGACTGAAAAATAAATTTTAGTCAGAGGGCTCGAGTTCGAAAATTTACCAGCATATTCCGGAGCGAGGTACCCGAAGGTCCCCGCAAGCCTCGTGGCGACTGACTTCTTCCCATCGGGGGCGAGCTTGACCAAACCAAAGTCAGAAACCTTGGCGTGGAAGTCGTCCCCGAGCAATATGTTCGACGACTTGAGGTCTCGGTGAATGAAGCTCTGGTGAGCCATCGTATGCAGATACTCCACGCCCGAGCCACGTCCAGGGCTATGTTGAGCCTCCTCTTCCACGAGAGCGGCTCGACCTCGGACTCCTTCCACCGAAATAGGTGCTTGCTGAGCGACCCCTGGGGCATGTACTCGTACACGAGGATCCTCTCGTTCCCCTCAAGCGAGTACCCGAGGAGGGAAACCAAGTGCTTGTGGCAAACCCTAGAGAGCACGGCGATCTCCGACTGAAACTCGTCGAGCGCCTTATTCGTGATCGCCCCCGATGACTCCATCCTCTTGACGGCTATCTGAGTCCCGTCCTCGAGCTCTCCCTTGTAGACCACCCCGAACCCGCCCCGGCCCAATTCGTTGTCGGGCGCGAAGTTCTTGGTCACCTTTCGGAGGACTTGCACCGAAATTACTAAATTACCCGCCTCGATTCTATGGGTTTCTTCTCCGAGGTTTGCGCTCGTCAACGAAGAGGACGAAGCGTTCATCCCAACGGCGATCTTGACCGCACTGCTGTCCAAATCGGACGGGTCCCTCGGGTGAACCACGAGCGAGCTCGGGGCGAGCCGCCCGCCGTCCTTTTTCATCTTCTTACACGCGTATAAGACTATCAAACAGATCAAGATCGACGAACCCGCGGCGACGGCTAGGATTAAATATAGCGTCTTCGAGGGTTTTCTTGCGCTTTCGGGTCGAACCGCGGGATCCTCGGGTCGAGCACGGGTCGAAATAACAGGCGAATGCGGGGCGGGCGAATACGAAGAGGAGTCGCTATTATTTGTCGGAGGGCTATAACTACTATTATTTGCCGACGAAGAATTCTTCTTCTCCATCAAAGGATTCCCCTCCAAGTTGACGTTCACCGAACGGTCGAACCTCGGGACGGGCGGAGATAGGTTGTTGTAGCTCAAGTCGAGGACGGCGAGCGACTTCAAACCGGCGAATTTCTCGGGAATCGATCCCGAGAAATTGTTGGAATTGAGGTTTACGCGCGTAAGAGAGCTGAGGGACGCGATCGAAGGGCTAATCGTCCCAGAAAGATTCTTCTTCGGAAGATTTAGCGCGATAACATTTTTCCCGCCCCCGTCGCACCCGACCCCTAACCAAGAACCACCGCAGGGGTCGTTCCCGCCCCACGACTCGACGAGCCCGAGAGGGTAACCTACGCCGTCAAGGAACCCTAAAAACGCCATTACGTTCGGAGCGCACTGGGAACCAGGGTCGAGAACGCAGAAGGAATTCGATTCGTAACTGACTTTTTTCGCCGCGAATTTCGGAACGGGGCCCACGAATCGGTTGTTGTTTAGGTCGAGGCGGGCCAACGGTAGGCCCACCAGGCTGCCCGGGATTAGGCCCACGAGCCCATTACCGTTGAGGTTAAGGTCTTGTAATGAGGCTAAGTTCCCTATGTTTTCTGGGATTTTGCCCGAGAATTTGTTGCCGTGGAGCCAAAGGCTTGTGAGGGAAGCCATGGTTGAGATTACGTCGATTTCGCCGGACATTCCCTGAGATTGCTCGTTGAGCCATAGGACTGAGAGCAAAGAGCCGTTGAAGGTCGCCGGAATTGGGCCGGCGAGGTGGTTCCTTGACAGCTGTAGGACCTGCAAAGACGGCATGGTGCCCAAGAATTCCGGCAAGGCTCCGGCTAGGTTGGTGCCCATTAACGTGAGGTTTTTTAGCTGGGCGGAGTCTTTGAGGTCGCTGGGAAGAGACCAGCCGCCGGCGGTGGCATTCAGTGGGTTGAAATCTAAGGCTAGAACTTCGAGGCTCGACAGACCTTTGAAGAAGTCAGATGGGATGGAGTCGAAGTCGTTGAAGTCTAAGTAGGCGTATCTGAGTTCGGACAAGCCGGCGAAGGAAGGAAGATGACCGTTGAAGTGGTTCTTCTGAAGTCCTATGTTGTAGAGTTTGGACAGGTGATTGAAGTTGGGCGGTAACGGTCCTTTCAGCCCTAAGCCGCTCACCTGAATCTGCGTGACTCTTTCGCCGGAGCAAAATATGTGGGGCCAGCTCGGTGGGCCGCAGGGGTCGTCGCCGCCGCCGGCCGCCGGCCATTTCAAGAGCTCGGCATTTTGTAGCCCTTTTCTGAACTGATTCAGTACGGCCAAGTCGTTGGGGTCTGTGACGCTCACGGCGGCGGAGAGGTTGTGTAAGAAAAGCAAGATTGCGAAGGCCGTCTTAGCTGATTCCATGACTAAAACTTGTAGATCGGAGAAAGAGTTCTGCAAGCTTCATCGAATGGTGTTCATCATTGTTAAATCATATTTTTTTTTTCTTTTCTTTTTTTCTTGCAAGGCCGTACTTGAGTAGTAGTGGTGGAGACAGCGTGGGTCAAGAGTGTTTTGGGCTCAGATCGGAGGAAAGAACATCGATGATTGGAGTGAGAAAGAATTGCACCAAACAAGAAATTTCAAGAATTTGCAGTTATTGAAGCTTTTCTTGGGAAGAAGATAGAGCCAAAGATCGAAGCTTTTTTTATGTAAGAATTGAGGGAAATTGCAGAATTTTTTTTTTTTTTTTTATCGAACGGAAATAACTATAGAAGCTTGAAACAGTTAGTTTGCCTTAATCATAGGAAAGAGTGTAGTGGAGCAGACAGCTTTTTGGTTTGTCTTGATTTATATTTCATTTCTTTTGCAAATAAAATTAATAAATTCGACCTTTTTTTTCTTTTTCACCATTGTTATTTCATGTGCCTATGAATATCTTTTGATGATGGGGTGGTTTTGGATTTAACATACGAGTCGAGTCAGAAGAAGATGGCATGGTATATATGTGTTTATAATTGTAATATTCAAGGAATAGTTAGATTAAATGAATACTTGAGTAGGTTCTGTTTCCACGTAGGTTGTTAGGTCTAACATCATTAATCAAACTGTCAAATAATAAGACAATATTATGTTTCGACCACAGTAAAAATATATATATTTTAGAGTTGCCACATATTAATTCGTTCGTTCCATTCCACGGGATTGTTGAAGGATGACAACAATAAAGCATGAACGAGTCACATTAAAGTCGTAAGTAGTGGTGAATATTTTGATCTACGAAGTATAATGTTTCGACTATAAGTAGATATCAATTTATATTTTCATGGCTAAAGCGTTTGAATAATAAATGTGTCCAATAATTTCCGGGAGACGGGTAAATGCGAACTGTCGGAAAATAAATCTACAGTAAATTAGATTTATAGATTTTCATTTACCTTCCAATTTTATTTAAAATGATATGTCGGCAACAAGATAAAGAAGGATTTTGTTTTTTTTTTCTTCGAAAGAAATGTAAGGTAAAAAGTTTATCGACTGTGATATAGATAACACGGACCACTATTTTTTTTATTGTAGGCCTTTGTGCTAATTTCACAGCTAGTGCGTGTTCCTCTATATAATATGATTTCTATATTGCAAAAAAGAAATCAAAATATAATGGAAGTCTGATGTATTTTCTGAACTATAAAAAGTAAATTATATTGCTATGGTAATTGGTAGGTATCGTAATTATAATTATCAAATATTTTATTGTCATCGAATTAGGGTAATAATTTTCAATTCTTGAAATATTTGTATCAGTTTAAGATCTCCCGTATCTAATTTGTGCGCTATTTATTATATTTTATTAAAAAATGCTGTGATCAGAATTGCTGTCGAGTGGCGGTGCAAAAGTTTCATATCGATTGAGACAACAATAATGAGCATTTAATTTTATTTATTAATTTGTAACGACCATAACCATGTCACTTTGAGATCTTTATCGGATCTAATTCCATTATGATATTCATCCAACAATAAAACATATCATTTGAAACTTTTCTTCTTCTTTCTTTAAAATCAAAATGCCTATGTTTCTTAGTTGGGCTTCCAATTGAATTGTAAATACAATCGTAACATCCAAAATCTTGGTTATTACTGAATTAGAAAAATGATTGGGCACGAGATAGTATTATGCCCATTAGTAATATTTTCATTAGGGCTGGGGAAATATACCGAAATATCGATATACCATCCTTATCGTATCGTAACGTATCGAAAATATTGAAAATTTTGGTATACCGAAGTTTTTGGTAAGGTATGATACCGTACCGAAAATTTTCGGTACGGTAATGGTATGAAAATTTTAAAAATTAGGTATACCGATTATACCGAAATACCGAAATACAAAATTTTAAATATTATATATATTTATATACACAAACATACATATATTATATTATTTCTAAAAAATATCAAATGGGTAAAAATATTATAAGGATCTTCATAAATTTATGTATCCCATAAATTATTAACTATACCCAACCTTTTAAGATTGTTGACGCCCACCATATTTTACTTATTATACCTAAGTCAAATTACGTTTAATTTTGGTCTTTTTAATGTTTTTTTCTTCATGATTTTGAAAGCGTGAAGATGCAATGCAATTACTTTTTCACTAATTTTTTTTAAATAACAATTTCATTTTAATTAATCTCTATATAAATTTGTATTTTGTAGTTATGTAAAGTTCTTTGTCTTAGTAATGAGACTGACTAAACATGTAAATTATTTAATGTTATTTTATGAATTAAAAATCTTTTTTATTTTGAAAATTTGGGTATTAATAATCCATCTTATTGGGCATAAGGAGTTTGAATTGACTAAAAATTGAAAACAAACGAATTAACGAGTTATGGGACACGCATGGTTAAAAACACTCCGTGTTAATGGTATAGAAGGTATGATACCGATACCGTATCGAAATTTCAGTATGATATCGTATAAGGTATACCGAAATTTTGGTATGGTATTGGTATGATTTTTTTCAATACCAAAATTTCGGTACGGTAAACGGTATCACGGTTTTGGTACGGTATACCGTACCGAACCACCCCTAATTTTCGTGAATAATACTTTACAAGAGAATTCCAGAAAAAAAAAAACAGGCCCGTTTTCTTAGTCTAATACCTTTTTTCCAATCATTCTCTTATAAAGAGTGAAATTTTGGCCCGTCAATTTAAGTTAATTAAACATAATAATATTAAAATTAAAATAAAACCACCCATTATACGTTTCATAGTATATTTCAATTTTACCTTTGTATTTTTAGTATGTATAGCACAACAAGTGTGCAAAAATATGTATGATTATATTAGGACCAAAACGAATTAGTTCCAAACATCCAAATTGAAATAAAAAATCGCATTGGTTTAAAATCAAAATCAAACAATATTCTTTTCCTATCTAAGACTGTCCACATGCCATCGAACAAGATTAAGCCACGAATTTCAATATTTATAACTATTGTAAAGGAAACTTAAAAAAGAACTGAAAAGAAGGAAACAATTTGACACTTTCTTACACATAACAATTCTGATAAATTTTATACCTATTTTACCCCTATAAATCGTTTAAGCCTATGCCTTAAAGACTGCCCACTATTACCATCTTCCACTGTATTAGACAATTCACCCAATGACCCGCCATGGTGACCCGAATCCGAAACCATCAAATCCTCGGGTCGGATATATGGTTCGGTAGCTGAACTTGGATAACCGACTCCGATTTTGGCGCTTGATTACGAAATGATGACGTCTGCCGCCTATTCTGATCTGCACTCTGTAAAAAAATAGTTCATTTATTAGTTATTCGACTTTTCAATTACACCTTACATTAATAATTGTATTTAATCCAATAATAATACCTCGGAAGTCACGAACTGAAGGAACTCGAGGATCTTAGTCGACCCTAATTCGGTGCAATTATTCCAATAATAAACTGCAAATTTTAGAGCTCTTTCTCTAAATTCGACCAAGCTTGTATCTATGTCTGTCCCGTTTTTATATACGTATGGCCTTAGTAATTTCTCGTACACATATCCAGTTCCCTATTAATATATAAATATATGTGTGAAATTTAATAAAATTAAAAAAACGGGAAGCTAAGTTATGTGGTAAATGTACCTGTATTTTGGGATACCATAAGTAGATGAAGAGGGCCAGCTTCATCTCGCCATACATTGGCAACCTTATTATATAATATTTCAATTTATATATCGGGAGAATGGGAAGAAATTAGAAATAAACGTAATATTAACGAAATGGGATTTATTGCGTCGTAGTACCATGAAATAAATACATCGCCAATTCTTTCAACAACTGTTATCACCGCAACTATTATCCTGAAGATGAATAAAAAATATGAGTACGAGAATTAATTATCATAAAAATATGCAAGTATTTTCATCTGATGACGTGTCATAAATAATGTTTTTTTTGTTGTTTGAAGCGGTGCACTCTCGAAGGGCATAAGCGTCATTTAGCGAAAGAGGATTAGTTAGTCGTCGTTAAGCTCTTAGTTATAGAACAATCTGACTGGTCCGAGGTTCCTAATGTTGCAACTTGCAAGTTATTCTAAATTTTAACGTGGACATTGACTTAACTAATAAATTAGTACTCGTACTTGTAATATTATATTAGCTCAAATTTAATACGTATTTTCAATAAAATTAAAATAAAATCTAGAAAATTTAAGTTTTACCAATACTGGCACCAAAATCTGAGTTCTTGAATGTCAACTCTGTTTCTCTCTACTGCTTTGAAGCACTGTAATGCTGGGTATGCATATCCAAGAACCAATCTGATCATAATATTATCAAATCATATAATTTCGTCGAATAATAATATAAATAAAAAGAATAAAATCAACACGGAGCATAAAAGCAAAAGGGTAGACCGTAGAAGAAATGGAGAAATTAAAGAAGCTTCTTACATTAAGCTGCTGGTAATAAGCTCTTCGATCATCTCTTACGACTGATTAAAGTGAACACCTTAAAAACTGCTAAGAAATTACAAAAGAAGCAAGAGATTCAAGAACCCATAATTAAGAACAGATAAAAATCAAGTCATTTTAGTCTTTACCCCGTTTTTCGCGAGGAAGAAAGAGTTATTATTATGATGCGTGGACTGGGTTTCTTTACATGTTAAGAAGTGTAATAAAGTACAAGTTGATGAAACGTGAAGCAGAATGTATGTATATGTTGAAGTGTTTGTGTGTGTGTGTGTGATTGATTGAAATTTAAGGGGAGGAGTTTCCTTGGTTTCGACGCCATTCTCTCTCATTTGGTAATATTTTATTTTAATTTACGATAAATGGTATTTAATCGGTGGAGTGGACCTACCTACGTGACCCCTTTTATTTGAGAGGTGAATGAAAATTAATTATTGCTCGAAAATTCGAAGTAGTTGCGTTTGGTCAACTCATCGACCAAACTGTAGCTACTACATTAGACTTGTGAGTTGTGACTGTGAGTAGGATTGGGGAAATATACTGAAATACTGATATATCGTCCTTATCGTATCGAAAGTACCGAAAATATCGAAAATGTTGGTATACCGAAGTTTTTAGGTATGGTACCGTACCAAAAATTTTTGGTACGGGTATGAAAATTTTAAAAATAAGGTATACCGATTATACCGAAATACCAAAATTTTTAGTATCATATATTTATATATATAATATATATATACACACCTCCATGAATTATATTATTTCAAAAAAAATATAAAATGAATAAAAATATTATAAGGATCTTCATAAATTTATTTAGCCCATAAATTATTAACTATACTCACTTTTCTAAGATTATTGAGGCTCACCATATTTTACTTACACTAAAAAATAAAAGGAAATACAAAAGAGCCGTTTCGTTGTAATTAATCTGTATATAAAGTTGTATTTTGTGGTTATGTAAAGTTTTTTTTTACTAAGGAGACTGACTAAAATATGTAAACTATTTAAGGTTATTTTATGAATTATTTTTTTTTGGAAAATTTGATATTAATAATCCATCTTATTGGGGCCTAAGGAGTTTGAATTGACTAAGAATTCAAAAATAACGAATTAACGAGTTACGAGACACGCATGGTAAAAAACCCTCCGTGTGAATGGTATAGAAAGTATGATACCGATACCATACTAAAATTTCGGTATGATACCGTATCAAAATTTAAGGTATACCGAAATTTTGGTATGATATTGGTATGGTTTTTTTCGATACCGATATTTCGGTACGGTATACGGTATCACAATTTTGGTACGGTATACCGTACCGAACCACCCCTAACTGTGAGAGAGTATCGTCAAGTATATTACGAACACTGATAGGCGTGTGCCAATATGTATATATATAATTTTTTATATTTAAAAGTTGATACTTAATATATAATTTCACAATTAAATTGATAAAAGATCATTTATAAGTATATAATTAAAAAGTAAAAAAAAGGACTAACTGATAAAGTATACAAATTGACATACCGAGGAGCAATTACTCTGACGTGCTCCCCCTTAATAAAATACTAGTATTTATCGAATGCGTATACTTAAAAATATAATTATATTTATGTTACTTTAATTTTGAGAATTATAATATGTAATATTTAGTAGATGAAATATAAATTTTAAATATATAAAATGAAAACTAATGTATATTGGTTTAATTACAATAACTAAAACATTTAGAAGTGAAATGATGAAATATTAAATTAATTAAATAGAGGGACTAAATCGTAAATAAAATAAAATGACAGATCAAATTAGTAGTTTTTAGCCACCCAAGAACCTTTATATAATCGAATAGATATATAGATAGATAAATCTCCATTTTTGTAATTCGACTTAGTAATTCGTATTATAGCGCTTGTCAAGTTGTGATTTTGGACCATATTAGGATTTTCCAACATTGCTCTCAGTGTATTTTGACTTTCAAAGAGAAAAGAGACATATAAAAATGGGGGATATAGGGCATTCATCGTTTTAAAACATGAAATGTGTATACGTCATATCGCTGCAAGTGATGGGATATTATATAGCCGATTTAAGTGAAAGGAAAGTTCACATCTTTCTTCTGAACACACTTTTAAAGACACTACTAGCATTCCTTATTGATTGTTCTCATGATATTTTTGCTGCCCAATATTATTTATTTACGAATTTAAATGATCAGCATTGTTATAATCTTTAAATATTGAAGCAAAATAAAAAGTATTTTTTCGCAGCATCAGTTCTTTGGGAAAAATACATTCATTCGTCACGCTCATTAACAATACTATACTAGTAACTAGCACACACTCAGTGTGTGCAATAAAAGTAACAGACACAAAAAAAAAGATTCACAGTTACATTTGCTAACTGACACCAGAAAGACGATTGGCACAAAATAATTTGTTAATAGATACAAATTAGGTAGTTTCTAAGTCCCCTTACGATTAATAAATAGTATAGATTATATTAGACTAAAAAAAAGGGGCGTAAATTACCATATCTAGTATAAACACTAAACTCTAAAATAACATAATTTTTTAGAAAAAATAATTTTCGGATATGTCAAATACCAGCTCAAATACCCCATTGACACACCCAACCCAAATTAAGTTTTTCTTTATTTAGTTTAGAAGGTTATGGCCTACGACAGCATCTTCACATGACTTAAAATTCTAACAATCTCAGTAAATCTCACATATGGAAAAAAGCCCCATTAACAAAACAATCATCAATAACACAGCCCAGTTCACAACATCATACAGTCGAACGAAAGAACGGAAGATAACTTGAGAAAGATTACGATAGGTATGAAAATCAGTCGACTTGCAATAATAAGGACACGCATAAATGTATCATAGTATATACGTACTAAAAGTGTGTTCCCTCGGGAGGCTGGACGAGCTTACGGTTGTGGGGAGCTGCCATTTCTTTCTTCAGCTGCGTCAGTATATCCTCCATGGTGTAGTCACGCTGCCAATTTGCTAAAACTCCAAACTTTTTCGGTTCCACCTAAGATCATTACCATTATGGGGGATATAAGCTACAACTAAGTCGTATATTTATCGATGAGAATATCATAATTCTGAAACCTAGGGCATAGTCAAACACTGGTTTAGATTGAATAGCGTCCCAATCTTGAAAAGAATTGTGGATTGACACCTAAGATTGTGATGTACCAAGTGCACAATATCGACAACTATTTCTTAATTATATATAAAGCAATACCAAGGAATTTACTTGCCACTTTGTGGTCAAAAGCAGAACCCACGAAGCAAAAAGTCAAAACGGTATCTATTCGTGTAAAGATACGATGTTATAATATTCTTACCACTCCAGTTTCATGGTTCACACAAGTCATGTTGATCCGAGAATGGAAGCGAACACTAGGAGGCTTCTCTGGGTAATCTTTGTCACAGAATAGCTTCAATTGATAGATGCGACCTTCATGTACGCTCTGAAATTAATAGGGAGAAACAAAATAAGCCCAAAGAGGACATAAACATAGCTTGGTCATTGTGCCATAGGAAAGTGATGAAGGTAGAGAATTATCTTATGTGTGAAACTGTTTACTTCCTTTACATAGATCTTGAAGTTATTACCAGTAGTAGCAAATGATCCAACGTAAGATGACATAAGCACAAGCAAACAAAAGATTGTTTGAATCCACACAAAAAAGATATACATAATAAGGACAAGCGATATGCTCACATTATGAGGGCCGATGATTGTGCCAGTCCAAGATCGCATGTAGAGGTCATCTCCATCGTCCATTCCATAGCTTACCGTGCCATCTCCTATTCCCTTTTCACCGCGTTCAAGCTCCTCCAACAATCTGAAATTACGAGGAACTGCAAGAAGCCATGGCATGTGTGATAACACACAAGACGAATTATTACGGATACGATCTATCTCCGGAAACAATATTCGAACATCACATCTTTCTGTAATGGGGAAAACAGTAGTGATATTACGTCATCGGAAAAACTGAAAAGGCAGATCTTTCCCGCACTAAACAGAGAATTTGATTGGCAATTCGGAAAAAAAATAACACGGTATTTTTCTTTCGAGCAGAATAAGTATATGAAGCAAGAATCTAAACATAAGCATCTTAAGTAAGTCCAGGCTTTACGCTATTCATAGACTGTGTTGAGATTGAGATACACCAAACCACAAAACATAACAAGAAAGAAGCTAAGAATCGATAGCATATCAACCTTAAATTAGCAAAAATCAATGAAAAATAAAGCACCAACGAAGCCAAATCCTTACAATCTGCAGTTCACTAAGAAGCGCGCTTCAATTACTCAAGAAACCCAAGAAAATAGCAACAAATTGAATAGAGCTAATTATGAATCGCTAAGAGCCAGTGAATAAACTTAAAACACTCGAAGATTGCGTGAAAAGACCAAATTATGATTCAACGGAACTAAAGCAAAAACTTCCACGACAAAGAACCAGTTATACCGACAACACTAGATCCTCCAGACCCAAGAGTCATCGCGCGAGCTATCAAATCGAACGGAGATCAATTAGATCGATCGAGGATGATACTTTCAGCAATTGATGGAGAATCAGCTGCAGAAGGACGGAAAGGTTGAGCTGAGAAACAAAAAGAAATTAATTTAATATTAGCAAGAACACAACAATGTATCTGAAATAATTGAAAACTACAAAGCCGGCTCGGACATTTGAGGTATGACACGGTATTTAAGAAATTGAATATTTTAATAATATAGTACAATTAAAAGGTGAAAAGTGTATATTTGACAGGTCTTTTAAGAGTATTTAATATTATTATATTGATTGTTTGTGTACAAAAGGAACGGGACGTCCGATATAATAAAATGTATAAAATGGTTTGGGAGAGTATTACAATTAAGTCGAAGTTGAATTTTCTGTTTATTTGAAAACAACATTTTACGTACTGATAGGATATTGGTCAAGCAATCGTATATTAATAGCCTTTGACGTGGTCAAGTTTGCAACCAAATAATGACTGATTTGGCAAGATTTCTCCAGTACAGTGATATTCATGTAATTTATCTAAAAGAGGCACACGCAAGAGTAGTTTGCCGGTTATTAAAAAATAGCCTTTGACGTGGTCAAGTTTAAAAAAATAGCACTCTTAACTTATTTTTTTGGTCAATAGCACTCTTTTTAATTAACACTTAATCATCTTCTTGTAATCCCTTATTATTAACAAAAAAAGAAAAACAAAAATAAAATACAACGCCTGAAATGAATTAAAAGCTGCACGTCCATTTTGCAGCAGAAAGCATTCATTCCACCTCACCGAATTATTATTCTTCTTCGTCCTCGTCCTTAAGAAAAATCACCTACAATTTCTTCTGCTTCTGCAAGTCAGTCGACCCGACTTCATATCAGCTTCTTCACAGGCGAAGGAACACTCGAAAGTCCTCAGTGAAAGATTTCGAACATCACGCTTAACTGTAAGTATTTTTCCTGGTCGTATTTGAATATAACAATCTAAATTTGTAACTCTCAATCCTAAACCCTGTTTCCAAGTAAATGGATTCGCCAAGCTTCGAAATTCCGGTTTGGAATGCCGAATATGTTCAATGTTCGCTTTTTAAAACGTCCAGTTGATCAGGGACCCTACTTGAAAGCAGGCAACTCGCGCGTTAGATCATAGAACCCTACATAAAAGCAGGAGTCCCGCACATAAATTTACGGGACCCGCACATAAACTCGTGGGACCCGCGCATAAATTCATGGGACCCGCGCATCAATGCATGGTTCCTGCACATTAGTGCCGGCGCATTAGATCATGGGACCTGCACATAATTCAGGGTACCTGCGCGCAAAAACAGGGGACCGCACAGAATCGCTTCTTATTGATAGGTCCCATGCCCCATACACGCGTTGGTCGTAAATGCTAATTTCATTTTCTTCAAATGTTATATACTTATGTGTGGCCATGAGAGCATCGAATTTCCGTTGGAAGGACTGTTACTCGTGGTCATGCTTCATGCACTAGAGCTTGGGTCACATGCACTAGAGCTTGGGTCACGTGCACAAGATCTTGGGTCCTGTGCACTAGAGCTTGGGTCCCGAGCACTAGAGCTTGGGTCCCGCGATATATGTTAGGGTTTTCGAAAGGTCTTACGTTTTGCAAGCTGTGGGGCTTCAATTATGTCTACATTAATAAAAACACACATCATCCGACAATAACATTTTTAAATAATCCCAGAAACAAAACAGGAAGAATGCTGACGGACGCCCAAATCGTCGCCCGCCTCCAGGAAATCGTCCGTAACTCGGACCCCTGGACTACCACGGCCGCCGCCGTCTAGAGGCCGACCTCGGCGTCGACCTCTCCCAAAGGAGGTTGTTCATCGTGGCCGAGATCGACAGATTCTTAAACAGCGACGACGATGCTCTCGAGGTCGACGGCGACGACGTCGATGCTATGAGCGGAGTGATCCAAGGACAAGCACCCGAGGCTGTCCGAAACGACGACGAAGAAGAAGCGTTGAGCGAAGTGAGCCAAGCAGCAGGCGAGGCTGTCCGAAACGGCGCCGTGCAGAAGGATGTCGAACAAGCTCGGGTTGGAGAAGGGCGAGAGAAAGAAGAAGGGTAGAATAAATTATTTAATAATTTTATCAAGATATGCTATTGTAATGTACGTGATAATGATTTAACATCTAAGTATTTAGATTTAATATTAAACATTATATATTATGACCCTGATCTAATTAGTATTGTATTTTAAATTAAATGAACTATATTTTATAATAGTTAAATAGGTTAAAAATATATAGATAGTTGTATTAAATTAGGTTAGTTATGTAATAAACATAAAGGGGTATTAAAGAATTTACAGGTTTTACTGTAGCGATTGGCAAGCATCAAACCCGTGATAGAACAGTGAAAGTAAAAAAGCAACCACCACTTTAACTTTCAATTCAATTCAATCGTCTTTTCTCCTGCGCACCAAACGTTTTGCAAATCGTTGCTCTGCAAGTAAAACCCATATTCGAACCTCAATCTACAATGGCAATCAGCGGGAACACCCAGAAAGTGAAGGTATTTGTTCTACTATTCATCTTCAGTTTAACCGATTGAACCCTAATTTGGTGCGGACACGTACTTGCAAGCATAGGACCGTGCTTGCAAGTATAGGACCGTGCTTAGAAGCATAGGACCCGTTTTCACGGCATCCGCCCATAAGATGATGGTCCCAGCACGGGTCCACTGCGTATAAGCGTGGGTTCCTTGCTTATAGGGGTGTTCGTAGTTCGGTATACCGACCGAATAAACCGAAATACCGAAATTTCGGTATGTACCAAACCGAACCCAAAAATTTCGGTTTGGTATTCGGTTTCTAAGATAAAAAAGTTCGGTATTTTGGTTCGGTAGCTGTTTTATTATTCGGTATGTTCGGTATACCGAAATACCGAAGTTTTATATTAAAATATATATAGTTTATTAAATTGATTAACAATAAAAATAAAGAAATACAGTTGTACACACACACACGCTTGGAGACTTGGAATAGTAAAATAACAGTAAATTGGAAACAGACAGAATAATCGATTCCCCCTTTCACAACCTAAATCGCATACCTTTTTTTTTCCAAATCTTCATTCACTCCGTCCTAAACAAATCCAAAAATCCCAAATCATGCTGCTAAATCTCCTGCTGGAGCTGGTGAATCTCTCCCTTTGTTGGATTGAATTTGCGTTCGAAGGTGTTGAGTTCAACGGTAGGTGTGATGCAATTTTCGAAGGGTTTTTTTTTTTATTGATGCTCGATTTCAACTTGTAGGACTATATTTTGCTCGATTTTAACTAGCTGTGAGGTGGCTCATTTATTATTTGCTCGCTTATCATTTGTAGGAATGGATAGTCAAGGAGGTGAGTCTTCGAACCCTTTGTCGGCACCCGATGCTGTTCAAAGCTCAAATATGCCAATACCATCGTCAGGCTCGGGCGAACCAATCACAGATCAAACTGAGGAAGATAGCCAACAAGCACAGAGTGGAAGACCAAAAAGAAAGGTAATGTGCAGGAGGTCTGAAGTTTGGGACCATTTTACTCTATACACCGATAAAGATGGAAGCTCGAGAGCTAAATGCAAGTATTATGAGAAAAATTATGCGGCTGATTCATTAAGAAATGGAACTTCGGAATGAAGGGTCATATAAAGGCTTGTAAGAATAATCCCCAAAATGTTGGAGTATGAGCCCTATCCAAGCTTATTGTCAAAGTGGAGTAGTTAGAGCATCGACTTCGAGCTGGAAATTTGATCAAGAAGCTATTACAAAAGGCTTGGCTAGAATGATTATCCTCGACGAGCTACCATTCAAGTTCGTGGAAAATGAAGGATTTCAGAATTTTGTAACGTTTTCTTGTCCTCAATTCTTTGTGCCATCAAGAACAACCATCACAAGAGATTGCTACAAGGTTTACTTTGAAGAAAGGAGAAGTTAAGGAATTTCTTCAAAACAAGTGGGCAAAGAATCTCAATCACCACAGATACGTGGACTTCAAATCAGCGACTCAATTATTTGAATTTGACCGGTCACTACATTGATAATGGCTGGAAATTACACAAAATGATTATCAATTTCATTCCATGTCCTACACATAAAGGTGATGAGGTTGGGTTGTTGATTGAGAAATGCTTACTTGATTGGGGGATTGACAAGATCTTCACGATTACAGTTGATAATGCTTCCTCAAATGATACCACAGTGAATTATTTGAGGAGAAGTTTGTAAGTTGGAAAACGGCTACATGTGGTGGGAAGTATCTTAATATGAGATGCGTTGCTCACATTGTGAATCTTGTTGTCAAAGATGGATTCAAAGAAGCGATCCAGGTCGTAGAGCGTGTTCGTACGGTAGTTAGATATGTGAGACAATCGCCATCGAGATTGAGGAAATTTAAAGAGTTTGCCGTTGAAGAAAAAATTGATAGTAAAAAGTGTTTATGTCTAGATGTTCCAACTAGATGGAATTCGGTGTTTAAGATGCTAGAGACAGCTCTGGTTTTTCAAGGAGTTTTTGATCGGTACAACACATCTGATGCTGATTTCCATGCCGATTGTATGCCCAATGGAGCGCATGGTAAGATAGGTATGCCGATAGAAATGATTGGGTTGTTGTTGATCGATCGGTGAAAGTGCTGCAACATTTCTACGACCTCACTCTTTGCATTTCAGGTTTGTTATTCATTAAACTTGAACACTTTTTTTTATGAGATTGTCGTTATTGACTAATTGTTACACTCTTTGAATTTTAGGGTCCTTATACGTTACGTCGAACACATTGTTTGATGAAATTGCGGAAATTGATGACTTGCTTAGAGAATGGAGTGTGAGTCATGATGATGCTTTAGTTGATATAGCGAGAGGTATGCGGGCGAAGTTTAACAAGTATTGGGTAGCATTGATAGAATTAATGTGTTGTTGTTTGTGGCCCTTTTACTTGATCCTCGACATAAGTTTGAGTACCTTCAATATGTACTCAAGAATATGTACGGGAATGAAAAAGGAGATGAGATGGAAACTAAGGCAAAGGAAGCCCTTTATGAATGTTTGAGGAGGAGTAAAAAAACTTAACTCTTCGGTGTCTCAAGGTAGTACAACCACAAACTCCAATCTAGAGATCGATACTGAGGTTGAAAGAAGGATAACAAAAGGTCATCGAAAGATATTTTACAAATGATGCATGAAAGTGGAGGCTTCGATCAATCCGAGGTGGATGTTTATCTAAGTGAACATATAGAGAAAGATGTTCAAGATTTTGATATCATGGAATGGTGAAAGATGCTTGCTCCGAGATTTCCTATTTTATCGAGGTTAACTCGTGATGTACTTGCGATGCCTATAACTACGGTGGCCTCCGAGTCTGCCTTTAGCACGGGGGGTCGAATTATTGATGACTTTAGAGCTTCTTTGACTCCTAAAATGGCACAAGCATTAATTTGTTGTCAAGATTGGCGTCGTAGGCCGCCATTCAAGGACGTGGAAGAAGACTTTGAATCGCTCAAAAAAAATGTATATTGTTTATCATATAACGATATTGTGGTATTTTGTTTTACACGGTATGTGGATACAGATATGTCCTCCAACATTGACGTGGAATCGAAACATCATCGCCCTATGAGGATTTTCACTATCTCGGTCAAGAATCTATTTTGAAGAACTTTATGCTAAAAATTATATGTTTTGGAACTGTTTTGGATGTAACTTAGTTGTTTTGGGATGGTTAATGTTCTTAATATGTTGGTATTTTTACAGCAATTCCGTCTTTTGGTATTTTTACAGCACTTCGGTTTGTTCGGTAAAATCGGTATTTTACCGAAATTAATTCGGTAAAAACCGAATACCGAACCGATAATTCGGTTCGGTATTCGGTACGGCCAAATTCACAACCGAAAATTTGGTAAACCGAATTTTCAGTTCGGTTCGGTACGGTTCATACCAAATGAACAGGCCTACCTGCTTTATAGCGACCGGGTTCCGCTCTCGTAGCCCGTGGGTCCCGTGACCTTGCGCCTGCGAAGAACAACATAGGACCCGCGTGCTACGAGCAGGGGACCCTCGCGTTATAAGCAGGGAACCCGCGCTTATACGCAGGGGACTCATGCCTGGACCATCATCTTATGGGCGGGTTCCGTGAAAATACGCGCAGGTCCCGTGAAAATTCGCACAGGTCCCCTGATCATGCGCAGGGGTCTCATTCGCATATGTGCTTGAATGTCAGCATATGCGATGCGGTCCCCTGCCCATATGTGCATAAGGGTTTTCTATTGTCAATATTCATACCAAGTAGAAAATGTGTTTACGTATAAATTAGGTTGTGATGAAGAAGCAGTTCGGTTTAGGGGACGAAGTTCCTGATTGCCGTCTTACGTTGAGCTCGTTATACAGCGAGGCCAGCTAGTTGATAAGACAATGTTGTAGGATGAGTTTCAAATTTTTTGTGCCGAGTCCGTTCGGCCGCCTTGTTATGGCCGAGCCGGAATTTAACCTCTCGCTTCAGTTGTTGTGGTACCTCATCCAGAGGGAGACCACTCTGCACAACCGCGAAGAGCTGTGGATGTTGTTGGCAACAGACCACTCCGATTTTCAAAATCAGAGTACTGCCTAATCACCGAGCTGAAGTTCGAAGCCGCGATACGCTAGTGAATGAATACGAAGCATTCGCGAGGAGACATTTTGGCGGTAGATCAATAATTCACATGTCGCACGTCAAGATTGCGTTGGAGGTCTTGGCTGGCGACGAGGAACGTGTGGACTTCGAGAAGCTGAAGTTGGCGAATGTCTACTTCGCCACCGCGGCGTTGTTGGCCTGAAAGTCAAAGAAGGACACCGTCGTGAGGCCCTGGGTGTAACGACCCGTCCCATACCGGGTGTTACTATAGCATCGGTCCCTACCGGGACAAGTGGGGTTGGGCCCACCACACTCCGACTGATAGTCTGGCCCCACTGTACTACCATTTAACCTTTTTAGCGTGCTTCGTGCACTCGCTCACACGCACCCTGAGAAACTTCCCACGAGGTCACCCATCCCTAGATTGCCCCAAGTCAAGCACGCTTAACTTCGAAGTTTCTATAGATGGACTCCCGAAAAGGTAGGTCGACCTTGGTGATATGAGTAGTACTATCAATTCCCTGATACGATTCTTAGCCTGACACGCCCATACATTGTCAGTCTCAGAATCCCCTCTCATTCGGGTGTCGGATCGGTCGTTCACGAACCCCTTCGCCTAGAAGCCTGCCAGGAGCCGCTCCTTGTCCGTGTACCTCTCTGGCACCGGCGATCACTCCCCGCCTTCATTGGCCCCGGGCGTCACATGCCCACCAGCTTCCGCCTGGTTCGTCCCAAACCAGCACCGTACTGTGAGAGGTTGTGCTCTGATACCACCTGTAACGACCCGTCCCATACCGGGTGTCACTATAGCACTGATCCCTACCGGGACAAGTGGGGTTGGGCCCACCACACTCCGACTGATAGTCTGGCCCCACTGTACCACCATTTAACCTTTTAGCGTGCTTCGTGCACTCGCTCACACGCACCCTGAGAAAACTTCCCAGGGGGTCACCCATCCCTAGATTGCCCCAAGTCAAGCACGCTTAACTTCGGAGTTTCTATAGATGGGCTCCCGAAAAGGTAGGTCGACCTTGGTGATATGAGTAGTACTATCAATTCCCTGATACGATTCTTAGCCTGACACGCCCATACATTGTCAGTCTCAGGATCCCCTCTCATTCGGGTGTCGGATCGGTTCGTTCACGAACCCCTTCGCCTAGAAGCCTGCTAGGAGCCGCTCCTTGTCCGTGCACCTCTCTGGCACCGGCGATCACTCCCCGACCTCATTGGCCTCGGGCGTCACACTGGGTCCTTTATCTAGCTGAAGACCGGTTTGCTTTCTCGCAGTATCCTTGGGGCAGCGTGGCTTTCAAGGACGTCATACACGCTGTTAAAAAAATCTACGGGAGATCATACGGGAGTGGCTGATAAGTAGGTTCGTACAACCACTTTTGATTTATAATTAAGCTTTGTCATACCTTGTTTTGACATGATTGCTAATATTATTTGCGTTATTTGAATTCAGATACTAGCATACGAGTGCATACCGGGCATTGCAGACGAGTTTGCGAGTCGGAAAGAAGAAGATTTCACCCCACGCATGCTCAGGTGGGTGACGACAAATTGGAGTCGCAAGGGATGCCCCAGTTTGAAGTCTGTCGCATTACACGCTGATGGGTCCCATGTACGAGGATTGATAGTGTCGTCAGCGAACGAGCTGGAGGGGCCGTACTTTAGGGAGAGCATTTTCGATGTTGGGGAGCGGAGGTTAGGTGTGCCCGTGGCCACCGCCATCGCGGTGAGGGTTCTAGCCGGCAGAATTTGGTGCCTGAGACTATCCACCTGATCCCTACAAACTAACATCCATAAAGACTTCAACTAGACCATGTCCAAAATGTCCAAAACCACCTACAATTAACACTTCCAAACTCAACCAAACAAATGGAGCATACAACTATGCTGGTCACGCAATATCCGTGTAGTCATAATGGAGCAATATGCTGAAATATCAATCTGTCTTTGATATTCACAAAGTCGGGCGTGTCAACCATAACCGTCTCCACCGTCAACGCCGCATGAACCCCCAAATCCAAGCTGCCAGCCTTCTGGTTCCGATTCATTTTATTATTCAACTTCACCGTTTGTGACGATATCGAACTTCAAACGCCGATATGCAGAAAGAAACTCCGCCTGATAGCAAATGGCGAACATGTAACTAAATAAATAAAAATGATACACAAACGGATTTCAGCTACTTACGAACACTCTCCCAGCGAATTGCCCCGATGCGCGCCCAACGAATCGTTAAGGATGAATGTTTGCGTTGAAGCGTCAAAAATAAGCACTGCCCAGTGATTTACTGCGAAAATTGGAGAGATGATGTACTTGCATCGCATCAATTCATCCTCCGTGAGACCTCCAACCAGCTCCGACTGCTTGTCGACAATCCATTGAGAAATTCATCCATATCATCCACCGTCACTTTCGCCTTCCTATTCAACTTCGATGCCTTCCTAAAGTGCTCGTCTTGCACGTAACTTGGAAAGACGAAGACGCGATGATAATTATCGGAGTCCGCATAGATTCGCCTCAAGCAATCTAGATATGCATCAAGACATTGGACTTGATCATATCATCGAAGAGCAACATGTAGAAGCCTTGAGCATCCACGTCGAACATGTCACTTCCCAAACCTTATCACTCGGAAAAAACAAAAAAATATTACGCATTTATGTTCGATAACTGAGTTTAACATCAGAAGAAAAAATTTACCTAAATCTTGCCGCTTCAAGGTACTTGTCAATGAGAACACGATCATGTGCATGAAATTAATTGACGCCCGGAGAAGTCCACTCGCCCGAGGTACTTCTTGCTCCACTTTTCATTTCTATCTGATTCTAAATCCTCATCACTTAGGTCAACAATTTCTACGGTCGATTTGCCTCTTCTTCGAACTCCTCGGACACTCGACGAAGCACCAAAATCTCCAGCCTCAACCACCGCCATAGGTGTGGGAAATTCTTGAACAGGTAACAATCGCTAAATGATCGTCGTCGCGACGGCTACTGCTCTCGATCTGAAGGATTACCTCAGCTTCGAAATTCTGCCGGCTAGGACCCTCGCCACGATTGCGGTGGCCACGGGAACACCTAACCTCCACTCCCTGCAGGATTAGGCCCGTCACACGGTCGAATAGCTCGTGAATAGCTCGTATGCCGAGATGCACTCGTATGCTAGTATCAGAATACAAATAACGCAAAAATATTAGCAATTATATTTTATATGTCAAAAAAAGGTATGCAAAGAAGCTTAATTATAATGCACCTGAAGTGGTTGTACGAACCCACTAATCAGCCAATCCCGTGCCCTCTCCCGTAGATTTACCTTTACAGTGCGTATCACCTCATCGAAAACCACGCTGCCCCAAGGATACTGGGAGAATGCAAACCGATCTTCGACGAGACTAAGGACCCACGGATTCACGACGGTGTCCTTCTTCGACGGTCGAGGCATCAACACGGCGGTGACGAAGTACACGTCCGCCAACTTCAGCTTCTCGAAGTCCACATCGTCCTCGTCGCCAGACAACTCCTCCAACACGTGCTTAACGTGCGACATGCGGACTTTTGATCTGTTGCGAAAATGTCTCGCGGTGAATTGTGAGTCGCCGTTTACCGGCGGTAGCTCGGCTGCGAACTTCAGCCCGGTGATTAGGCAATACTCCGATTTTGAAAATCGGAGTGGTTTATCGCCAACAACCATCCACAGCTCTTCCCGGTTGTGCAGCCTCATCTGGCTCTGGATGAGGTACCATAACAACTAGCCCGAGAGGTTAAAATCAGGCTCCACACTAACAAGGCGGCCGAACGGACTCTCGTTCCTAAAAATCTCCCCTCGTGGTGGTTCAGACATTGTCTTATCAGCTCGCTGGCCTCGTCGTATAACAAGCTCAGCTTTACTCGGAGATGGGAAACTTCGTCCACGGTGTCGAACTGCTTCTTCTTCACAAACCTAATTTTATACGTAAAACACATTTTAGCTAACTTACGTGGTATGAATATTGAAAATAGAAAAACCCTTCAAGCACATATGCGCATGAGACCCCTGCGCATCGGCGCGGTCCCAGCAAGGGTTCCCTGCGTATAAGCGCGGGTCCCCTGGTCATAGCGCGTAGGCCCCCTAGTCATAGCGCGCAGGTCCCCTGCTTATAACGTGCGCGTCCCCTGGTCATAGCGCGCAGGTCCACTGCTTATAACGCGCGGGTCCCCGACCTTGCGAGCAGTGACACGGGACCCTCCCGTTAAGGTCAGAAGAACCGAGCGTTTAAGCAGGGGAGCCGCGCAATACGCAGGGGACCCGTGAAATACGCACAGGTCCCCTGCTCATAAGCGGGGGTCGTGTGCTTGCAAGCACGGGACCCATGCATTAAAAAGCGACGTACGCTTGCAAGCACATGTCCTATGCTTGCAAGCACAGGTCCTAAACTAGCAAGAGCGAGTCCTATGCTACCAAGCACGGATCCTATGCTACCAAGCACGGGTCCTATGCTATCAAGCACGGGTCCTATGCTTGCAAGCACGGGTCTTATGCTACCAAGCACGGGTCCTATGCTAACAAGCACTGTCCTATACTTGCAAGCACGGGTCCGCACCAAATTAGGGTTCGATGGCTTGTTCTGAGGTCCCCTCTCGCGTTAAATAGAAGAAGGCGAAGAGTAGAACACATACCTCCACTCTTTGGGTGTTCGCGTTGAATGCCATTGTCGATTGAGTCGATTCAGGTTCGAAGTTGGGTTTGAATTGCAGAGAAAACGATTTGCAGTGCAGGGGCGGGAGAGAACGCTTGCTTTTTTTTTACTAAAAGTGAAAGTTGTTGCTTTTTTTTACTTTTATCCTACTCTTCTATCATGAGTCTGATGTTTCAAATTCGCTACAGTATAACCGTAAACCCTGTAATTAATTTTTTCGTTAAGTGTTGTTGAGGTTGTTGGTTGATATTAAATAAGGGTAAAATAGTCTTTAGCGCAGAGTTAGTAAGGGTACACAGGTAAAATTCGATAGTGCGTGCTATTTTTTAAAAAATGACAAACTCAAAGGCTATTTACTTAAAAAAATCCGTCTATAGTTTGCCCTTTGAGATCATTGGAGGGAGTCGGGTTCTTTTAAAATATGGCTTTGACCAGAAAAGTTTTTAAAAAGTGGTCTCTTTGACTTTTTTTAGGTCAATAGCCCCCATTTAATTAACTGCTAATTACTTTTTCATAACAATGTTTAACTTAAAAAAAATAATGAAAATAAAGAATTATAAAAGAAAATAGAAAAAAAAAGAAAAATGGCTCTGCTGCTGCATTAACGCCATGACAGCTTCCCCAAGTTCAACTACCCTCATTAACACCCAACTTCCATTCATTACTATCATAGTATCATTGAATACCAGTCGAAAACTATTCTGTTGAGTGGAGAGCTATTGAAAGAAGACCTGCTGTTCAAAGAAGACGAGCCTCACGAACTGTAATTTTTTGTTTCGATTCTGCACTTTATATTCATGTTTTTCTTGTCGATTAGATACGAAACTGAGTGGGTATTGATCTATACTTTTTATGACAGCGATTCCGACGAAATTTGAGTTCAATTTGATCAGTTTTCGAATCTGCAATTAAAATTTCTGGGTTACCTTCGCATGGTCCCCTGGTTTAAGGGACCCGTGGGCGGGTCCCCTAGTTCATGGGACCCGTGCATATATGCAAGGGACCAGAGCGCAGGGTCCCCTGGTTCAAGGGACTCGTTCATATATGCAAGGGACCGTGCATATATTTAACGGACCCGCGCTTATATTCATGGGACCCACACATAAATTCAGGGGACCCGTGCATATATTCAAGGGACCCGAGTGCAAATGTGCATGGGACCCGAGCACATATGCAAGGGACCAGCGCTTAAATTCAGGGGACCCATGCGCAATTTTGTTTCTTTCTTACTTATAGACTTTTCCTAACGAATCTTTTACACATTTAGGTGATCGCCATGACTATCACCAATATTGTGTTTCAATTCAGTGGTAGCTGGGTAATTCAGGATGATGATACTTCGAAATGGTGTCCACACGCAAGTTGTATATGGCAGTCAATCATGACGAGGATTCATGCACGATGAAAGATGTGAAGGATGAGATATTGAAGGTATTGGCGTTGGGAAACAATGTGAAACTGAGCCTAAGCTATATGCCGAACGTGTGTACTGCATTCCACGACCTATCTACATCTCAAACGATTACAATTTACGCACATACCTTGGATTTGGTGGCCCACAATCAAGACCCGTACTTCATGTTGAGGCTGAGTATTGTGTCAATGATGCCCCTCCTGTTCGTGAGGATTCTACGGACAATGCCGTAATTGAGATGAAAATGCCGTAATTGAGCCCGTCGAGACCCATCCTTCAGAGGGCGTATCGTTTCGTCGAAGGCAATGGTACCCCATGGGTAGTTGTGGAACGACTGCAAATCTTCAACTAACGACAAAATCCAAGAAGGCAAGCTAGGGTCTTTCTTCGTTCTACGGGGTAGCAAAACGGCTGCTGCAAAATATACGTTAGCAAGCTTCACTTTTTCGACGTCGATTTGTCCATAGAAATCTTCGGTAGACAATTCCTCCATTCTTCTCTCCACGCAGTCAGACGAATAGTGGGACTATCCGAAAAGTGCCTCAATGTGAAATCTGTTGTTTCGTTAACCTCGGGTATAATTGACGAGCAATTTAACCCGGTGATCAAGCAGTACTCCATTTAGAAAATCGTAGTGGTCTGTCTGTCTCTTCATGAGAAACCATATCAATTGGGCGGATAGGTTAAAATCCTCAGCTGCCATAACGAGACATCCGAACGGACTGCTTTGAATAAATGCTTCAAATTCAGCATCACCCAAGGTATTCCGAATCTTTTGGCTTGCTTCGACGTATTCTGATGTAAAAATACATCTGCAATCGAAATCCCGATCCTTACTGGTCAGTTGCGTCTGCAATAGAACCTGTAAATTAATAACATTATAGTTAAGACAAGTATGCGAATTGTAAGGGTCCTGTGCAAATTAGCAAGGGTTCCCTGCAAATTCGCAATGGTCCCCTGCGAATTCGCAAGGGTCCCTGCTTATTCGCAAGGGTACCCTACGAATTTCGCAAAGGTCCCCTGCAACTTCGTTCGGGTCCCATGCGCCAACAGCACGGGTCCCTTGAATTTAGGTAGGTAGGGTTCCCTACGAAATACTCAAGGGTCCCATGCGAATCGTATGGGTCCCTTGAGAAGTATCACGGGTCCAAACTGCACGGGTCCCCTACGAATTACTCAAGGGTCCCCTGCGAATAGGTATGGTCCCTTGAGAAGTCTCACGGGTCCCCAGCGCAAATTGCAAGGGTCCCCTGTAAATTCGTATGGGTCCCTTGAGAAGTATCACGGGTCCAACTGCAGGGATCTCCTGCGCAAACTGCATGGGTCCCCTGCATATCACTCAGGGTCCCTTGCAAATTCGTTCGGGTCCCTTGAGAAGTATCACGGGTCCAAACTGCACAGGTCCCCTGCGCAAACTGCATGGGTTCCCTGCATATCACTCAGGGTCCCCTGCAAATTCATTCGGGTCCCTTGAGAAGTATCATGGGTCGCCTGCGCAAACTGTATGGGTCCCCTGCATATCACTCAGGGTCCCCGCAAAATCGTTCGGGTCCCTTGAGAAATATCACGGGTCCAATCTGTACGGGTCCCCTGCACAAACTGCATGGGTCCCCTGCGAATGACTCAAGGGTCCCCTGCAAATTCGTTCGGGTCCCTTGAGAAGTATCATGGGTCCCCTGCGCAAACTACCTGGTCACCCGCGAATTTCTCAAGGGTTCCCTGCAACCCAACTTAGGGTCCCTTGCGAACACGGATCTCGTCTGCAAACTGTATGGGTACCCTGCCCAAACTGCAGGGGTCCCCAGCGCAGACCGCGATCACCGCTGCGAAGACTGCGCGGGTCCCCTGTGCAGGCCGCGTGGTCCCCAGCGTAGGCCGTGTAGGTCCCTTGTGCAGGCCGCGTGGGTCCCCTGCGCAGGCCGCGCGGGTCCCCTGCAAAGACCGCACGGGGGTTTAGGGTTCCCTGCGCAGACCGTGCGGGGGACTGCAAGCCACCGCTGGGCTGCAATTGAAGAAGACGAAGTAAAAGCTTGAAGAAGACCAACCTTCGTCATCGCGTTGGTTGCCATTGAAGTTCGACTGTTTTAATTTACTGCAATTGCTTCGTTGGGGCTGTGAACGGATTTCGCCTCTTTGAACAGATTTTAGGTTTTGATGGATACGCTTTGAAGAAGACGAAGTAAAAGCTTGGAAAACAGCTGTAAAAAGTAAAAAAGCTCTTACAAGAAGATGAAACGACAGACACTGTAGCTAATGAACAGTAATTTTTCATTAATATGGTTAAGTGAGCGTTGGGGTCTTTAAATAAGGGTAATATTGTCCGTCACTTAGTAAGGGTACATATGTCTTTTTGAAAGGAGGAGGCCATTTTTAATTTATGATTTACGGTTCCATTTACCCAATTGAGGGAGTCGATCGATGTTTCGCGCCTCCTCTCGTGGAATATGCGAAGATGCAGAATACTTTTTTTTTCACTCGACGAATTTGGAGTTCAATACTTCCTCTCCGAGGAAGTGGTAGTTGTTGACTGCGAATGTTGAATACCAAGAAGCTAGATGAGATACTGTTAAGGTTAGTTAGATTTATAACCTGTATTTTTCTTTTAATTAATGGGATTCAACGATTAGCTTCTACACAATTCAAGCTGCTCGTAGCTTTAAAGTCCTTTACGTGACGTGTAATTGAACTTACCCCCGAATTTAAGCATTGCGTAATCTTTCTTTGTCGTTTGAATTCTGATGATGTGTTTTCCATGTCTGCCTGGTTTCGTTGATATTGTGATTGTAATCGTAATGATAATGGATTACCGTGCCTTAAATTCCATTGCTAATGTGTTTCTCAGACGTGTTTGTATATTCATTCTTCAGGTTTTTGTGCATAGATACATCATACATGCCAGAAACGAATAAGAATATTCAGGTGTTTTTATAGCAATCATACATCAAGATTCGCAATTCGGTTGCTGAATGTGTTATATCAAACTGATGCCGAATCAAGGAGATGATATCGGACATGTTTTATAGATGTCTCGAGTCATAGAACTGATGGATGCGAAGAAAAACAACTGGGCTTTGAGCTTATGATCTATACACTTACTATGTCGGAAGAACCATGAGAAAATTTCTCATTTTACGTACGTTGTAGTCTAAGGGATTTAGAACGCTTCATCGTTCCACCAACGTCAATTAACGCCTTAAGTTCGTCGTGATTGTTTATGATTCGTTCATTGTGAAAGGCTGAAGTAAGATTTACGTTACTGAAATTTTTTACTTTAAACTAATAAAAAATGTCGCGTTCTCTATCTGTTTCGGTTGCTTTTCATTATTTTCTACGCCAACGTAACTCGACACGTAAGAGACTTATTCGGGATTTTGGCGCTTGCTTGCTTGAGTATTAATTGCCATTCCATCATCATATGCATCGTTTCTCTTAGGATATAACGCTGGTGCAGCACAATGCATAGTATTCTCCGCGAGACGAGCCACAAATGAAAAGAACTCAGTTTCATGTTCCCCTTCCGATTATCTTTTTCCAAAGATTTGCATCTTATTGTACTACAATATTCTTATGCTGGATGAGGCTTCAGTGTGACTATCTTGTACTCTGATACAATAACTAGGATATGTTTTGTGCTCTGATTGAATCTAAACGTATTAGTTCTATGGCCCCTCATGTGTTTAAGAAATTTTTGAGTTTGCAACTTTGTGTAAGATTCCCTTGCAACTTGATCAGGTTCACCTTCATGTATGTGTGCGCCATGCGAACATAGGTTTCACAGTGCCTGTAGAAAGAAGTATGGGTCGCTACAAACACTTACCGTTTGATTTGCCGTATGTGAAAGATCCTTAACGTTCTTATGATTTGCTGTATGTGAAAGATCCTTATGTATCTTTCATATTCTATCAGGATCCACTTTCATGTATGAGTACGGCCCGAGGAGACATAGGTTTCAAAGCGCCTGCAGTAATATGTCTTTTGCAAACGCTGGCTGTTCAATTCGGGTGCTATATGCACTATCATCCTTACTTTTCTTATGTTCTTTTTGCACAATTTAATTCATGTTTTGATGAATCCATTCAACAAGCCCCCTCGTTTCATGATTGCCTCAGGCTTTCATACACTCAAGATTCAGGTATGCATGCCTTCTCATTCTTGATTTCGTAAAAGTAATCATAACAATGTAACAATTGATCGTTGAAATGATTAAGAATTAGTATCTCGGTCATTCCTAGACTTTTCTTCTGTTGTGGAGTACCATACCATCTTTCAACAGATGATCTTTCTTGATATTCTTTAATAGATATCTGCTGAGGTAATTCTGAAGAAATTGGTGAATTAAATGTCCCGCGTCACTATGCTTTAATGCTTTGGCCATAGTTACCTAGTTCGCTGCACCCCCCACCGATCCACGATCCAGATCGCATGTTCCAGTTCGTGGGTCATAACGATCCAAAACAGCTTGGTACGGTGATCCAAAACACCTTGGTACGGGGATCCAGTTCATGACATTTGTTTGAACTTAATTATTGGATCAATAGTTGTAAATGTGAAAAGTCCTTAATATATTATTATTTTATTATATGAGTAAATGTAGTTGCCAACAAAGAGTTAGGTGGCCGATGGTAGAACAAAGAGTCTTCTTGAAATATGAGCAATAATAAATGTGTATCATCATGTAGAACCGACAGTTAGTATTCATCCACTCCAATATTCGCCTACAATCAGTTTTTGTGAGAGCTACAAAGATGGCCCATTTAAGAAGTGGGATATTGATCCCGACAATACGAATATAGAAGATTCTGTGATACGGCTGGAAGATATGAAATGGAGCTCTTTGGAGGAAGACAACAATGACTCGTATGACGGAGCCAACGTTGAGTAAACTTCTAGTTTAAATTTGCATTTTCATGTTATGTTTTTGCTATGTATGACAATGAATTAAGACTATTTTTATTTACTAGTAAAAATTGTCTTTTTTTTATATATATTTGAGGTACATCGAACCGAATATAATTTTTTAGCGTACCAAAATTTGAAACGCCGTACCAACTGATACCCCCCTCGTACCGAGTTCCAGTATAGATTGCCGTTCCCCGTACTCGTACCCGTACCGCGACCCGAATCGTACCGCGTTCTAGGTAACTATGCTTTGGCCGAAGGGTGATTCGGTTGCCTTTTGTTTTGTGCAATTTAAAGTGAAATTGGTAAGGAGAGGGCTGTTTGATATTAATGGCATGCCAAGGAAAAGTATTATTTTTATTTTTAATGACATCATTCATTTGAAAGGTATCATCACCATCTTTTTCAACATATCAATTACTCCTGCATTTATTTGATCTGTAATGGCTTCTCAATCTAACATAGATCCCTTTGTTATTGAATGCTTTAGAACCACTCCATCTTCATTACGAATCTATCTTCATCGTGCAATTTTACGTGTTTGCCCTTATCCCTTAAAGTTTTATACATAATGACTAGCATGTTTTGTGTTTGGCCTCATCATGTTTCACAATAATTTCAACTTCACATGCTTAGTAAGATGTCCTGGGCATGGTTTCATTGAAATTCTGTTTTATTAAATTGCAACCTTGAACTCATCGAACATGCAAAAATTAGCTAAATTTTGGTTGTTTCACGGGTTGACATCAATGGTGTAAAACAAAAAAGAATAAGCATTACTGTCTTCAACCTTGTCCCCCCCCCACGAGCGTTTAAAATGTTTGGAGATTAGGCGTACGAAGATTGACGTTGTGGAATAGAAAAACTTTCTTAGTGTGATATGTATAGGACCTGCTATTACAGCAGCTTGAGGCACAACACAAAAGGATGTTAGCTATTAATGTTCTGATGGGCTCCAATTTGCTCTTGGTGGACCCTCAAACATATCCTAGGAATGCTGTTATTGTCCTACCGTACTGTTTCTTGTTTATTTTTCCATTCGTTCTTTAATGTCGGCTTGTCTAGCTTTCGAGTGTTAGGCCGTTGGGGCATTCCATGGTTGTGTTTATAAATCACTTGGTATAATATCAAAAGGGCAGAAAAACCAAGCTTACAAAGAAGCTAAACATAAGGTATTTGCATAGTACTACAAATGCTCCAATCCCTTTACCACTGCACCTAAATGCACTAGAAATGGAGCTCGAATAGTGCTATTCGCTACTTAAATCTATACTAAGCATCCATCTCCTTAATGTGTTCAGGACATCAGCTCTAAGTCTTCTTCATGTTCCTTGCACCACGGTCATCTTCATTATTATCGCCGTTGTCCGTGTTTTGTTTCTGCCCAAGCTATTGATGCCATCATTGCTGAAATCGAGCAAAACTCCACTCTTACACTTAGGGCACTTGGGATCTTCCTCAGCAACCATCACATACATCAGACACCTCGGGCATCCCACGAGGATCATCGAGGTAGCCTCAGGGCTAGAAGAGTACTTGAGGCTCTGATCTTCCTGCAAATTCGACTCCGTTGAGACGCAAGAGCTCGGCGATGATGTCAGCGACCCCGACGGCGAGCCACGGAGTGGGACCCGCGGAGGGGAAAGCTCCACCTTCAGGTCTGGCATTCTTCCTTCCCTTCTGTTCATGGTTTGTCTGATAGCTTAACTTTTGATTCCCTATGATATATATGCAAACAACACAGATGAAATGTTAGGCAAATGATTGATTGATTCAAGAAAGTATAGATAGATAGGCTTCGGTATGTATGTATCTATGTATGTTATAGAACAAGCGTTGAGTGGACTGTGATCATAGGCGACTAACTCTTACTTGGGCAATTTTCAAGAAATAGTTGATGGTGGTCCTAAGGGTGTGCGTAAGGGGGGCTTTATATACATGAGAAGAGAGAGAGAAAACATATGGGGTTGGCTTTAAAAGCTTAATTAATTTTTTTTGTGTTGAGAGGTGGAGAGATAGTGTGTATTCAATTCAACTTGTAATCAATTCAATTCAATTCCAAGAAGACGAGAAAAGGTTTAAATTGAGGGCAAACAAAGAAATTTATGTGAGAATTAAATAGGTGCAATATATTTATGTATATGTTTTTGTGTGTGTGTATTTGGTGCGTGGAATACGTATGCGTATGACATTGAATTGGACATTTAGTAACTATGGATGAGTTGAGCTCAGCAAGAAATTAAAGCAGAGAACCGAAATTTCTAACCACATTGGTATTAATTCTGAGGTTGTTCGAAAACACTTAAATATGTGGTGATTGCGTAATATCATTGACCTTCATACCGCATGCATTCATGAAGTGCTTAAATTTTTTTTTTGTTGTTGTGTATATATTTATGTTGATTTATTGTGTGAGTTGAGATTTGAAATGTGGTTAAAAGCTTTTGGAAGGGTGGATAAATGGTGTTATATTTTACCTTTGTAGACAATAAATAAAAGTTTAAATTATTAATGGGATTCAATGTCGAATCCTATACCTTATTTCTTTATTTATTGTGACGCCCATCCATGTATTAATTTGGACCAAAAGTGACTTAGGTACACTGAAAATTCTACAATTTTTTTCAACCGGAATACGCACAAGGATGTAAAGCAATTGTACTTTGCTGCTTCATTTGTACTAATTTCAATTCTTAGGTTATTTATACCAACCACCATCATTATATAATTTTTTAATTATTCAGAATGCGTGACCTACATGTTCATGTAATTAATTCTCATCTTTAATGATTATAAGTGCGAAGTCCAAATTGTGGTGCTTGAATAGCAAAAGTATGCTTAATTTTTACTATATCAGTTTTAGAGACATCATTTCATATTTGTAGCTAGAAGGAAAGTTTTTATTTATATAGTATATTTCATCTAATAGTCAATGTTACAGCTGATTTTCAAAGAAGAATAATCATGATTATTAAAAGCATCCGATTCAAAATGATTTCGTTGACTATTACACAACTTACAGTACAAGATGTAGCTTAAGAAATAAGATTATTACAGCATTTACTACATAGTTTGCCGAACCATTTCACTAATATTAAACTAGTTTTTTACCCGTGCAATGTATTGTATGTTAATAAATTGTTAGATTTTATGTATGATAGTGATTAGTTATTGACAAATTAACATGTGATAGTGAGTAGTTTTAATGTTATTTTTTTATATTATAAAATTTATAACAATTAATTATTATTGGACATGTTCACATTTGGCAGTTCTAAGTATAGTTATATAGTGTGCATGCACGGAAAATTTAAAAAAGAGGAACGATTCTATTTCGTTTTAAAAAAAGAGGAACGGGTTCTCAAATGACTGAAATACCCTTACTAAAAAACTGGTTAAGGAGGCTAATCCGTTTTTTTAACAGTGAAAAGTTATTCGAGTTTTATTCGAGTGACATAATATTCGAATAATTGACTCGAATAAATGCATTTTTGACTTATTAAAAGCGAAAAATTATTTGGATTTATTCGAGTAAAAGCAATACTCGAATGACTTACTCTAATAATAAATCGAAGAGATAAGGTGACTCGAATAATGTGTAGAAAATTTAAACGAGTAAGCTACATTATTCGAGTATCTTATCGAGAGTTCTTTTCGAGTCAAAACTCGAATAAAGAACTCGAATAATATACTCGAATAAGCAGTGTTTTAAAAAGCTCGGAAAGAAAATTAGACACAAATCACTCGAAAACCTTAAATCCCTCGCGCTCTCTCTTCGAATTCAAATCACTCGAAAAATCGTACACAAGCCCAAGCATAATCAAATGGCGAAAAGAAAAACGAGATCATCGGAGCCTTCCGCACCTGTTCGTATCCGGGTGGATGAGCAAATCGACGGCGGTAGAGCCACGATGAGTTTTTGGTCGCATTTGGGTTTTTGTTAAATCGAATTGGTTGAACGGATTTCTTGGTTAGATCTTTTGTTATTAGCGTTAAATCGATCGATTTTGATGTTAAATCTTTGCGTAAACGTCGTAATCGGTCGGATTTTTGTAAAAAATCGTTTTCATCGCCTTTTCGAGTATTTATTCGAGTAATTAGGGTTCGAATTACTGCTTGACTTATTCGAGTGATGTTTTACTCGAATAATTTATTCGAATAACAGTGAATTTTGCTTTTTTTTGCGTTTTCAGATCTATCTTCCGACGAAGTTGCCGGCGGACAATTTCTACCATGCCACCCTCACTCTGAACGCGCAGTACATGTCGGTATGCGAACGCATCCGTACGCTTTTGAACGAGGAGGAAATGGAGGAGATGGTTAGACGGACTCAGTTCGGGAACCTGATAAAGGTGGCCCGAAACCACTACAACTCGAACATGATCATGTGGTATTTGATGAGCCGGCAGGTGGAGTACATGCCGGACTCGAAGGAGTTCTGGATGGTCGTTCGTGGGCGACCATTACGATTTTCATTGGTCGAGTATTGCCTACTCACAGGCCTCGACTGCGGCGCTAACGAGCCGAAGATACCGTCATCGAACGAGTTTGCGACGAGGCATTGGCCTGGTATTAATTCTATTTTTTATCTTTTTGATTCGTTTTTTACTTCGATTTCAAAAACTAACGTTTGTTTTATGGCTCGCAGGCAAGCCCGTTATATATTTACACGATTTGGAGAAGAAAATCACGGAAATGATCCGTGACGCCGGTGGAGCCTCGGGCGTTCATCCCGAGAAATTGAAGATCGCGGCCCTTTATTTTGCCGTCGGGGTGCTAGGGGAGCGGAGGGTAAAGAAGGACTTGAAGGTCAAGGAGGAGTGGCTCCGTCTGGTGGAGGACTTCGACCGCTTCAACGAATATCCTTGGGGAAGGATATCGTTCGGAGGTCATTTATGGTCTGAACAAAGGCCTCTTGGGGAGGGCGATGGAGATGGCATTGAATGGAAGAACCCAAACAACCTTCGATATCAGCGGCTTCGTAATGCCGCTTCAGGTAAATAAATTAGTTTTTTATTATTATTTAAGACATATTATATTTATTTTAACTTACTTCTACTCTCTTTTATCAGGTTCTGGCATACGAGTGCTGGCCGACCGTCGGGCAAGAATTCACTATGAGAAGAGCCGGCGAAGGGCTCCCGCTACCCCGTATGTGCCATTGGAAGACGACATTTTACGGCAAGAGCTCTGCTCCGGGATGGCAAGCGGTCGAGCGTGCATTCGGTGCCGTGGCGATGGATGTAAGTATATTTATTTATTTATAATATGGATTTATTTAGATTGCGTTTTCTAAATTGTACAAATACACAGGACGTGCGGTGTTGCCTTACACCGACCGATGCTGAAGCCGATTCAAGGCACTTCCGCACGGTCGCCGGATTTTGTGGCAGCCGGAATGATGCCGTGGCCCAGAGGATAGTGGAGCATCTTCTAAATGGGCTGCCGGTCTACTGCACCGAGCAACGGCTTGCTCCGTCTCCTCTCGGCCGTCTCCTCCTCGGCCATCTCCTCCTCCTCGGCCGTCTCCTCCGAGGTCTTCTCCTCCGAGGCCGTCTCCTCCTCCTTCCGGCTCAATCATCGCCCATTTCGATAGAAGAATGGACAGGCTGGAAGGCGATGTACGGGATTTGCGGACGGAGATTAGGAGAGCTGCGCTCGATCGTGGTCCAAGGTATGTCTTACTTAATGTTTATTTTATAAGATTATATTGATATTACGTAATCTAACGTAATACTCTAATTTTGTAGCCCTTGAGAGCCTGACGCCGAGAACGGTGCGGGATATTACGAGAAGCTACGATCAGGACATGCCGCCTCCTTCGCCTCCTCATTCGCCGCCGACGGGGAGTCGGGAGCAGGGGGCGAGAATGTGGAGATGGAGGCCGAGATGGAGGCCACGGCCGTGGCGGCGGAGAGGGCCGCGGCGGAGGCGGCGGAGAGGGCCGCGGCGGATAGTGCGGCGGCGGAGAGGGCCGCGGCGGAGAAGGCGGCGGCGGTGAGGGCCGCGGCGGAGAAGGCGACGGCGGAGAGGGCCGCGGCGGATAGGGCGGCGGCGGAGCAGGCGGCGGCGGTGAGCGGAGAGGGCGGCGGCAGAAAGGGCCGACGCGGCGTCGAAGGCAAAGAAGGCGGGCGTGGGCGGAGGCGCAGAGGACCGCCGCGGCGTCGAAGGCAAAGAAGGCGGCGGAAGCGGAGGAGAGGCGGCCACGGACGGAACGTGCGAAGAAGAAGTCGAGGTTGCTTTCGAGTCCGTATACGCCGACGCCCGATTCGACCCCTTGCGTTGCAAACAACGCCGCGCGGACATAGAGCATATCATCGGTGAGAGGGTGAAGAATTGGGATGCCGTCGCGGCGGAAGTGGCAAGAATGGGCGCAAAGGAGGAACGGCAAGGAATCCTCCAAGCGTACGACAAGAAATTCTTTGCCGACCTGTCCACTCCGAAAGTGTGGCTTTCGGATGAGGTATGTGTGTTTTTTACTAAATATGTTCTAATTATTTCGTTTAATAACATTATATGCTATTATTGCAGCACGTCAACGAGGCATTCAGCGGGTTCACGGCGATGCAAGAAAACTGCGTGCATGCGGAGCGAATCGCGTACGTGAACGCCAACTTCGCACATGCAGTCAGGATGGAGTCCGCCAAACCGCGACCGTGGAACGTGTCCTCGTTCGACCTATTCGCCGCGGAAGAGATCAATGCGATATACGGCGGCAAGCCGTCACTTCACTGGAGCCAAGCGGATGTGGCCATCCCATTGGCATTTAACTCGCATTGGGTGCTCCTCGTCGCTCGGTTCAAGGAGAGGAACATCCTCGTTTTGGATTCCGATCGCAGCAGCGATTCGGTGAGGGCAATGAAGCCGTTCCTCGATCCTTTGGCCGAAGTGATACCGCTGATGATGCTTCAAAACGTAGGTGTGGAGCAAGAATCCGGGGAGAAGTTTTCTGGATGCGGTGCCCCAATTCCCTCAACAACGTCTCAGGTAATTTTTTTATTTTCTCACTTTCTTAGTTTCTTATTTTCTTAAACCTGAAATTGTTATATTTCTCGAACAGCGGAGAGTGCAGTATGTACATGCTTAGGGCCGCGATGTCTCTGTTGATCGGTAACAGAGATGATCTCTACGCTTTGGACGATTCTAAAGTTGCCTTGTTTAGAAAGTTTTTGACTATATGTATTTATTTTAACAATTTGGATATTGTATGAACCGTTTTAGATATATTTGTATAGATTTTTGATTTGGAATTGTTCTGTGTTATGGTTGGTTGAGTTGCTGTTGAGGTTGTTCAGAGTGTTCAAGGTTCAGTGTTGTTTTTTCCAAATTTCACTGTTATTCGAGTGAAAGAGCTTGTTCGAATAATGATAATTATTCGAGTAAGTTAATCGAGCTTAATTCGAGTACCTCATAGCACACGAATAAGCTTCACTGGATCAGTTGATTTTATCGGACTTCACTGTTATCCGAGTCAAAGATCTTGTTCGAATAATGGGAATTAAACGAGTAAGCTATTCGAGCTCAATCCGAGTATCATACAGCACTCGAATAAACTTCACTAGATTAGTTGTTTCTGTCGAACTTCACTGTTATTCGAGTGAAAGAGCTTGTTCGAATAATGCTACTTTTATCGAGTTGCATATTCGAGCATATTCGAGTATAATACATAACTCGAATAATTTAAAAATCGAAAATATTGTTTTTATATCATGAGCATGAAATGTTAAATAACATGAAAACATTTCATGTTAAATATCATTTCATGTTAAATAACATTTTCTTTCTAAGTAATAAGATATTATAGAGATTCTTGAAAAAAAAGAAAATCAAGTTGATATTTCGATACATGTTATATATATTGTTGATGGGAATGTATATAGTAAAGTCCTATCTACCAATGTATTTCATTGTATGTTATGCAACGACTTTTATTAAACATTGTTAATCTTCATAAAGCGACTTATTAACATCATGAAGGCCCTAAAACATCGAAATATTGATATTTATACATCTATGTATCGAGATAATTAAAATTCAAAAACTCTGAAAAGAACACTCGAATTACAAGATATTATTCGAGTACGGTATTCGATTTTTTTGTAAATTATTCGAGTTTATTCGGTTACTCGAATAAGTTCAGGTTTTCGTTTTCGACTTTTTATTGTTACGTTATTCGAGTGACCTATTCTAATAATATTCGAGTTGTGCATTTTACTCGAATAACAGTGAAAAAAGCTACAATCAAGCCAAACTCACAATAATCCATCAATCTCATACAACCTCATACATCAAACTGATACAACCTCATACATCAAACTCATACAAACTCATACATCAAGATTTACTTAATGTCTACGACCAAACTCACCGACGAACGGAAACCTCCTTTCTTTTCTCCGACCACGCCTTGCTACGAACGGAGGCGGCAACACCAATTGATCCGAGGTATCCCACTCGGCTTGATCCGGAACCGGCGAAACTCGTTCGTGATAAGCAGACTGCCACGTTAGGACAGAATAATATTCCAAACACAACGGGTAGAAACTCATGTTCGCTCGTAGACTCGCCGCGATTGCATGTGGACAAGGAATCCTGTCGATGTCGAATTGGCGGCACGTACAAGTCTTCGACCGCAAGTTAACAATGGCACGAGCCCCCGGAGATCGGACATCGTACTCATGCGGAGCGATTTCATGTACTTCATACCCTTGACTTAGCTCATACCTCTCACGGAGCTTCATTTCCACCGTCGGGGTAAACCGCGTGGTTGCTTGTCCAGATTGCTGTCTGTATCTAGCAAACCAATCCGCCGTCAGCCTCTGTATCGATTCCAGAAGCGCAATGATCGGTAGCTTTCTTTCTTCGCGGAGTCTTGCATTAATCGATTCCACCCCGTTCGTAGTCATGATGTTATAGCGAGACGTCGGAGAATAGGCTCGACTCCATCGTTCCTTAGTATCAGTCTGTTGCAAATACGCGTATGCGATGGGAAACCTATTCTCAAAATCACCATATTGTGAATCAAAGTCGCATTGCTTGTATATTTTAGCAATGTGTATGAACGTCTCGGTCGCACCCTGCTTCTTACACCTGCTTTTCATATTTTGTGACAGGTGCCAAATACAATGACCGTGGTGCGCACGACCGTAGACAGCTGCAACGGCGGCTTTGATAGAAGGAGATCTGTCGGATACAATGACAAGATCGTCCTCGTTGGGCACGACTTGCAAGAGCTCGTTCAAGAACCACGACCAAGCTTCTATGCACTCGTTATTGTCGATTATGCCCCAAGCTAAAGGAAACTGATGGCGGTCGCCATCCTCCGCTGATGCAATGAGCAACATACCCCCATACTTTCCTTTCAACCAAGTACCGTCTATGCAAACAACCTTCCTCATGTGACGGTATCCCGCAATACAAGCACCAAGGGATAGGAATGCGTGCTTAAATCTCCGCTCGTCGTCCAGATATACACTTGCTATGGTTCCCGGATTCACTCTTCTCAACGTCGACAGGTACGACGGCAACAGCTTGTAACTCTCACCGGGGTCACCCTTCATTGCATTTTGTGCTAAAATGCCTCCTTTCCATGCTTTGAAGTACGAAACTTCAATCCCACGATTTCTCATCATTGTTTGAATGAGTTTAGGGGACGGTGTACTTGCTGAACCCTGAAAAGATTCAAGCAGCATATCACTCACGGAGCTTGACGGTGCTTGAGTGAGTCTTGCGGATTTGCAAGGTCGCACGTATGTGTGTTGCAATACGTACGAATCGAGAATACGGATGTATCCTTAATCTTCGCCGTCCATATCCTCCAAGTACATCCATCCTCTTTGCATCTCACGCCATAGTACGATCGGGAAGATTTTATAATCTTGACCTCGAAGCATGCCTCTATAGCAACTCTTTGGATCCTATTCTTGACGGCCTTCTTATCCTCAAATTCATCACCGACCTTCATGGTGGAACCGTCGGTAAAAGAATACCGATCGCTAGGAATAGTTGCATTTTCCTCTTCCTCCTCCTCCTCATCATTCCCGTCCCATTTTCTCCGCCTACGCCATCAAAATTGACGTGCACGTTCTGCCGTGATGCGACATTCTCATCACGGTCGTTCGCCTCATTGTGACCTTCACCCCCATAATTCACATCTTCGCATCCGCCAAAGTCGATGATACGGTCAAAATAATCATCGATGTAACCACCTCCATCGCTACGAACCTCAATTGGAATGGGACCAACTTCATCATCCGCGAGAGTTTGACGGTGGAGGGTCGTAGGGAGTCCAATCTCCACACGGAGAATCGGTCTATCCATTGGACCCCCTAAGTATATATAACCCTTCAACTCTCGATCATTCTTTATATACAACGGAGCACACCCTTCCATACCTCTCATAGATGGCTGATAACTTAGCTTTAACTCCGGCCTCCCGCTTACCCCAATAGTCTCGTATATTTCGTTCCGCAGATCGTCCAGCAAACAACAATCGACATCGAACCCAATGGGCTTCATATTTGTTCCCATCCTTGGAACCCATGTCCATTTATTATCATTTCCAATTATTCATTCTCCATCGTAATCAATCATGATGCTGGTCGGCATAACCTGCATATGAAACAAATCATTGTTAATAAAATTTAATTGCAATATGCATTATTCGAATAATTTCAATATTCGAAAAGTTGAAATTAATCGAGTAAACAATTCGAGTAGTAAAACAACTCGAATAGAGTCTTCGAGTATTAAGATTTTGAAGACACTCGATAAGTTGTTATCGAAGAAATAAATGGAATAAATCAACTTTTATTGCAAACGAGTTATTCGAGTAAATAAAATATTCGGAAACAAAAATTATTCGAGTAAGACATTCGAGTATACGTTTAACTCGAATAGCATATCCGAATATATGTAAGTGTAAAATTTCATAAACAATAGTATTAATCGAGTAAAGTTTCCGAGTTTATTCGAGTTTGATGTCCGAATTGTATGTTGCCAAAAGAACTTATCCGAGTGACTTTTCGAGTCAACGTAAACTCGAATAATAGACTCGAATAATCGGAAAACGAAATTTTCTGCAAATTCGCACAGATCAAAGGTTAAAATGCTACCCATAACTACCCAAACCTTCGAAAATCTAATACCCGATGCTCGAAATGTAAATGTCATTAACATGAACGGAAATTACAATGCCCGATAATATATACTTGTAACCGGCGTTACAATGGCCGTTAACATGAACGGAACTTACTGTATATGCGTTCAAGAACGAAATTGGGATTCTTGGAGCTTGGGTGTTTCGATTTCGGCGGATGCTTCAGAACGTTTTTCCATCAAGATCTCGTTTTGGTGCTTCGTGGGTGCATTAATCAATGAGGTTGGTGCGTTTTCTTTTTTATTTTATATATATATATATTTCTTTTTTTTATTTAGGTATTAATTAGGGGTTTAGTTAATTAAGGAAACATGTTCCTCTTTTTTTAATTGACTCAGTCAAGTTCCCTTTTTTAAAAAGAAACCAAAAGTAATCTTATTTTTTAAAATAGCCCGTGCATGCACTATGTACCCAAATTGGGCTTGAGACTGGAAGTCAATTCAAATATCCTTCTCATATATATTGGCAAATTAGAACTTAATTAACCAACAATGATTTTCTTTTGATGTCCACAGAATTAGCAATATTAGTACGAATATAAAGATCCATTTATAATGTTCATGTAGAGAATAGTTTTATTATATTTGGATAATTATAATTAAGAGTGGAATCAGTAGTCCGGTATTAAAACAATTACGTAATGCATGGCTCTCTCTTTATCAACCCAACTTCATACGAAGCCCAATGTTAACGATAAAATTATATGCTGAAGCCCAATGAAAATCCAGCCCAAATAGGTTACGTGGCATAATTATGCTTTCATTGGGAGGGTATTTTGTAGGGGTGGTAAACCGATCAGGTTGGGTCACCTTCGGGTTCAACCCGTTTAATAAACGGGTTGAAAACTTCAACTTGACCTGACATGTTTACTTAAACAGGTTGAAAAATTAAACCCAAACCCAACCTGCTTTAACCCTAACCCAACCCGCCAACCCGTTTAAAATTAAAAAAGAGAAGAAAAAAACAAAATTTAGAATTATAAATCCAAATTAAACAAAAAAAGGAGAACTAATGCAATTTTTTTTCTAAAAACATCATGTGTGAGCGTGAGAGTGGCTAGATAATTAGGGTTAATCCTTTTACCTTATTTATATTTAGGCTTAATTATTTTTTTGGTCCCGTATGTTAGGGGGGTTTGCGTTATAGGACCAGTATTTTGAGGTTTTGCAGTATAGGGACTTTAAGTCCCGAAAAGACGGCATTTTTAGGACAGTATACGCCCCGACCCGGTATTTTGACCCAAACCCGCCGACGTGGAATACGACCCGCTGACGTGTGTTCTTAAAAAATTAGCGACTTCCGTCGCTAAAATGAAAAAATTAAAAATAAAATAAAATAAAATACTTTAGCGACGGATATTCCGTCGCTAAACTGAAAATAAAAAAAATAAAAATAATTAGCGAAGCGACGGAAAATCGTCGCCAAACTGGAAAAATAAAAAAAAATTAAAAAGTAACGGTTGGAATTATAGTTATTAACAATTTGAAATTATTAACAATTTAACAATTTTTATGTTGGAATTATAATTATGAACAATTTCAAACACATTGTTAATAATTATTTATATTGTTAACATATAACTAATCTTAAAGGTTAGAAATACTATATAGCTTCGGAATTTACGTTAATCAATATAATTATTAACATTAGGTTTGAAATTTCAATTTTTGTAATGAAATAGAAATAGTAATAATGAAAATTGTTAGTTAATTATTAATTATTTCAAATTGTTAATAATTATAATTCCAAGCATGATTATTCTTTCGCGGTATAGTATTCTAACCTTTAAGATTAGGTGTATGTTAACAGTATGTTTGAAATTTCAATTTTTGTAAAGAAATAGAGATAGTAATAATTAAAATTGTTTAATAATTTCAAATTGTTAATAATTATAATTGTTAATATATAGTATTTCTAACTGTAGCTAATTTATTTTTTTATTTTTCTAGTTATCCGTCGCTAATCCGTCGCTAACTATTTTTATTTTTTTTATTTTTTCAGTTTAGCGACGGAATTTTCGTCGCTAATTTTTTAAGAACACACGTCAGCGGGTCGTATTCCAAGTCGGCGGGTTTGGGTCAAAATACCGGGTCGGGCGTATACTGTCTTAAAAATGCCGTCTTTTCGAAACTTAAAGTCCTTATACTGCAAAACCTCAAAATATTGGTCCCTATACGCAAACCCCCCTAACATACGGGACCAAAAAAATAATTAAGCATTTATATTAATATATGTTAATAATATATATTATTTGGGTTAAATGGGTTGATTTCAGGTTAATCCGGGTTGATTTCGGGTTGAAAATCCGAACCCTAACCTAACCCACTTAATAATTGGGTTGGGTTTACCCATTTACGTAAATAGGTAAAAAATGATAACCCGAACTTGCTATTTTCGGGTGCAGTTCGTTTCGGGTTGGCGGGTTGGGTCGATTTTTAACAGCCCTAGTATTTTGTTTAGTATCGTTAATTGGGCCCGCAGCCCGCGGGTACCCCGCCCCGCCAACTGTCATTTCTCTGGCCCGGCAGAGGGCGTTCCTAGGCAGGCAAGCCTGCGTGGGCCGCAGGCTCTGGGCCTGGCGGGCCGCGGGCAGGCCCACCAGGAATTATAGTATGTTTTTTATTACATATTGATATATAAATAAATTATATCGGTATATTAGTATTTTGTAGCTCCAATTTTTAATTTAGTCAAGTTTAATAAACTAAATAAATTATTATTACAAGATGAGATTTTATTAGAATTAATTTCGAGCTTAAATATTTATATTGTTTTTCTTTATTTTTTATGTTCCTTTATTTAAATTCGGGCGGGCCTTCATTTTCCAGGCCCACCGAACGGCGGGCTTACCCGTGCCCGCCTCGCAAAGGCAGGCTTTGGCGGGTACGGGCCGGCCTGCATCGCGGACCCGTTTTGACATTACTAAATTTGATCATTATACCAACCAAACTCATTAGATTTCTACACCTTAATTATAATTTTCAATGACGTGTCGATAATCCAATAAAATTGTGCTTTCCCGTGTGTAGGGAATAATAGACCCGATATTTTATACTGAGCTTTTATAAGGCTTTTTAAATTAAATAATGCAGAAAAAAATAATAATTAATTAAATAGGGTCGTTTTTGAAATAATTAACAAAATAGGATAGATCGCATTTAATATCCGCGACGTCGCGCCCATTGGTGCGACGTCGCTCCCATTAGGAGCGATGCTCCTTTCACTTTTTTTTTGTTTTTATTTGATTCGCCCCTTATGGGCGACAACCTCTTTTGTTTTGTTTTTTTTTTTACTTATTTTATATTTATTAATAATATAATCCACCTAATCATTAAATCGTCGTTATTTCACGTGATTTACATTATAAAAATCAATAAACGCATCTAAATTATTGTTTGTTTTACGACGATTAAAATGATATGCATATCTTATATTTTTCGATATTCAAATATATTTTTTATTTTTATGAATAAAAAAATATTTAAATTGGTCCAGTATTCGAAAAATATAAGATATGTATATCATTTTAATCGTCGTGAAACAAACAATAAATTAGATGCGTTTATTGATTTTTATTATGTACATCACATGAGCATCACCCCTGATCCAATTTCTAATTGAGTGTCGCCCCTCATCGTTATTTCACACTATTCTAAATGTGTGTCGCCCCTCATCGTTATTTCATGTAATTGGATCAGGGGCGACACTCATTAGAATAGTGTGAAATAACGACGAGGGGCGACACTCATTTAGAAATTGGATCAGGGTGATGCTCATGTGATTTACATAATAAAAATCGATAAACGCATCTAATTTATTGTTTGTTTCACGACGATTAAAATGATATACATATCTTATATTGAAAATTATTTAATTTATTCAAATTTAAGTATTTTTTGATTCATAAAAATAAAAAATATATTTGAATATCGAAAAATATAAGATATGCATATCATTTTAATCTTCGTGAAATAAACAATAAATTAGATGCGTTTATTAATTTTTATAATGTAAATCACGCGAAATAACGACGATTTAATGATTTGGTGGATTATATTATTAATAAATATAAAATAAGTAAAAAATAAAAAAAATAAAAAGAGGTTGTCGCCCCTTAGGGCGACTCAAATAAAAACAAAAAAAAGTCAAAGGAGCATCGCTCCTAATGGTAGCGACGTCGCGCCTAATGGGTGCGGCGTCGTGGGTATTAAACGCGATCTACCCTATTTTTGTTAATTATTTCAAAAACGACCCTATTTAATTAATTATTATTTGTTTTTGCATTATTTAATTTAAAAAGCCCTTTTATAAACTATATAAGAAATATTGATTTTTTTTATAAGTCATTTCTCTTATCCTACGCGACAAATTCGTACGAAGAACAAACATAATATCTTCTCAACAGCCTCGGTAGACTATTCAGGTGCAGGTCTTGAGTTCGAATTCGCCTATAATCCTTGACAATCGTAGCTTACGTAGAAAGAGATGAGACAATTGGGTCATAGGAATCACTGTCTCTCGAAGTCTTCATTGTCTTATAGTCAATGTTTTAATAAGCGATACATAGCGCGCCACGTGGCGCACTATTACCTGGTTTTTTTGGAAAAACGCGTCCTAGCTTGTACTAAATAGTGTTTGTTTGTTTTTTATAGGGGTGGTTCGGTACGGTATACCGTATCAAAACTGTGATATCGTATACCGTACCAAAATTTCGGTATCCAAAAAAATCATACCAATACCATACCAAATTTCGGTATACCTTAAATTTCGATACGGTATCTTACCGAAATTTCGGTATGGTATCGGTATCATACCTTCTATACCATTCATACTGAAGGCTTTTTACCATGCATGTCTCGTGACTCGTTAATTCGTTGTTTGGAATTTTTATTCAATTCAAACTCCTTAGGCCCCAATAAGCTAGATTATTAATACCAAAAATTTTTCAAAATAAAAGGATTTTTTAACCTTAAATAATTTACATATTTTAGCTAGTCTCCTTAATAAGACAAAAACCTTTACATAACCACAAAATACAACTTTATATACAGATTAACTAGAACGAAGCGGCTATATTTAAAAAATTAGTGAAGATTAACAAAAAGTAATTGCATTGCATCTTCACGCTTTCAAAAATCATGAAAAATATTAAAAATGCAAAAATTAAATGTTACTTGAGTTACATGAGTAAAATATGATGGGCTTAATATTAGAAAGTTGTGTATAAGTTAATAATTTATGGGCTAAATAAGTTTATGAAGATCCTTAATTTTTCATTTTATATTTTTTTATAATATATGTAGATATGTGTGTGTGTGTGTATATATATATATATATATAATATATTAAAAATTTTAGAATTTCGGTATTCGGTATAATCGGTATACCTAATTTTAAAAACTTGCATACCATTACCGTACTGAAACTTTTCGGTACGGTATCATACCTTACCAAAAACTTCGGTATACCAAAATTTTCGATATTTTCGATACGATTCGATACGATAAGGACGGTATTTCGATATTTCGATATTTTTCCCCAGCCCTAGTTTTTTATTTGTTTTATGGGCTTATTTATAATGGACTTATAATAAATTAGAAAAGAAATAATTCTTTACTTTTTACTTGTGCTTATTTTTATTGTTGGGCTTAATTTTAATATATCATTCATATATTTTATTTCAAAAACTTTCATATAATATTTTTATTTCATTAAATTTGTAGAGAAAATATTGATTTTTGGTATCGAAATTACAATGATCCCGAAAACAATGTGACCAACATAGCATTTGAGGTCGATTATCCAAAATACTCACGCGATACGCTACGTTATCTACGCTACGCAATATCGGAATTAAACGCGACAACGCAATGCGCGTTTTAAAACATTGTTTATAGTCGATAACGAGGTTAAGATCACTTCAAACCGAAATTAGTCAGAGTAAAAGAATTACGCTGATGAGATAGATATATGGGACTGAAATTAGCCAACACTGAATTACGCTGATGAGATAGATATATGGGACTGAAATTAGCCAACACTGAGATTCAGATTACTTCAAACTGAATTTAGTCGAACTGAATTTAGCCGAAATGTAAGACTAGTGTAGTGCTTTATGGGATACCACTTGAAACTACAGACCTCTCCTAATTCATAATTAGTAGTACATGATACATTTGTAAATAATGAGACAAAGACAACTGACATTAAATGTATGCTTCCATGTCTACGTAGAAAATGGGACAGCAATGTAATATCAATGTCCCTATCGATGATAATAATAAAAAAAAAGTTTCAAACATGTGCGAAATATAAAGTTTTGTCCCAAAAGTGAAGTAGAGAAAAAAATGAAATTATACGAATAAATGATTTAATAATGAGAAAGAAGTGGGTGGCTAAATATTCCACCACACCTAAATTTCCATGAGTACATTTTGTATATATTTAAAAGTGAAATTTGGACATTCAACGACAGTTGCCGGGTTTGAAAATGACGAGGTACCAAAAGGAATTGTCATAATTATTTGCAAGTGTTAGACCTTTTTGGTCCGTATATGTTAGAGAGTTTTGATGAACGATGTAATTGTAATGACATTAGGTCTATAAAATAAGCAATTCGATTTCGGACAAATAAAATGTCTAAGTTCATGATAATATTCAACCATGCATTGTTTATGAGCTATAAAATCGATTAAGTGTTGAATATTTGAATTGCGTGTGATTCTGTGATGATTTGATGGAACTAGGTGATCGCATGTTATAGACAGTCCATGAGATAGGATATATCGTACTGTGCTATATATGGAAATAATGCATGAGATATCCTACTGAGCTATATATGGAAAATATGCTGTTTATATATGGAAAGTGATATATCCGTTGATACTAATTTATTCCTGGACGAAAATCACTTATGCGATTCTTTGCATGCTTTACACTGAATTTAATGTGCAATATTAAATTGATATCTTTCCTTGTGTTGATTGGAATATTATATTTAGGAAAGATGTGATTTGATTGTTTTTTTGGATAAGGTGTTATATGATATAAACGGATGTGATCTCTGAAATAAGGAAAGGTTGACCATGATTGATAAATCGTATTAAGTATTCTCTGATCTGATTTGTGTGCTAAACATGGTAATTATACTATGAATCATACATGGAAAACGTGCTGATGTGATGCTATCTTATGTGTGATACTTGGAAAGTAAATCTGGATTGATTCGTTACTAGAAACTGACAGCAGGGAATCACTTATGGAAAGTCCTGAAATGGAAAATATATGCGAAATGGTTGAATGAGCTTGAGAACGAAATTGAGTCTTGATATGGAAAATAATTATGCTTTAAATGTGCTATATGACCGTTGTGCTGAGTTATTAAGAGCATGATTTATATGGTATGGTTGCATGGAAACTATGCTTGATTAGGTAATTATTGTTTGATATGATTTTCCATGTGAAGTGCTATTTGAAAAGGATTATATATGAGCTGCACTTCATGCTTTCGAAGAACTAAGAATTTGCGAATATAAGCCTACGAAAGATTCTTGAGCAGAAACATACTGAGAGATTCCTGAGTTTCCACTTGTGATAGCTTTCTGCCCACCTGAGCGTTAACCGGCATATCCATCACTGATCGAGTGATTTATCCGATATTACATCATAACCTGCCATATATTCTGTCTACGGACGTGTTGTCTTCGGACGTGAGCAATACCAAGGAGGCAAGGTCAACGTTTACGCACACGTGAAGGGAAGGACAAGTCCGGGGGCCCTTCGGTAGCGAGCTGTGTCTGTCGGGATCGAGGAGATTCCGAGGAACGAAACTCGGCGTGTGGTAACCTAGTTGTAGCTAGTGTTTGACTTGTTTCGGTTGTGTATTGGGCTAACCAATCAGTTTTGTATCCAGCTACGGTGCATTATAGTGATTGGTTAAACTCTTGGGTAGCAAATCCCAAGGAGAGGAGTAAACCCCAGTTGGGGATATAACCTCTATAAAAATCCTGTCTCTCATTTACGTTTCAGTTATTTCGTTATCACTGTGAGACAGACCCGACGCACATCCGACGTTACTAGGATATATCAGGCATACTCGTCACAAATATCAGTAGGCATACCTAAGTCACCATACTTAGCATTTGTGAAAAGAAGCATAAAATTTTATAAGCCTAATTCACCCCCCTCTTAGGCACATTTATATCTTCATTTGGTATCAGAGCCAGGTTACTCAAACGACGGGCCTAACAAGCCTGAGTTAAAGATCTAATGGCTTCTTCGAGTTTTGATGTGTTTGCAGAGGGACAATCCCATTCCAGGCCACCACTCTTCGACGGGACAAACTACGCTATATGGAAGAATCGCATGAAGGAATTCCTGATCGCTACAGACTACGACCTGTGGGATATCATCGCAACAGGACCTTACATTCCCAAAAATGAAGATGGAACTCCAAGGAAAGGCCCTGATTACAATGTAGTAGACAAGCGAGGAATCTCCTTAAATGCAAAAGCTAAGAACATGATAGCCTGCGCACTCACAAGAGAAGAGTACAATCGTGTGAGCTCATGCGAATCTGCCAAGAACATGTGGGACATGCTTCAAGTTACACATGAAGGAACCACTCGAGTTGTGCAAGAAAGGATAGCCCTCTTAACTCACCAATACGAGCTGTTCAAGATGGAGGACAACGAGACCATAAGCCACATGTATGCCAGATTCATGAACATCATTAATCAAATGTTCTCGTTGGGAAAGAAAATAGAAGATGGTGAGAAGGTGCGAAAAATCCTGAGATCTCTTCCTAGAGAATTGAATCCCAAAGTGACCGCCATCTACGAAGCAAAGGACTTGGACGAACTTTCAGTGTCAGAACTGATCGGATCTCTGACCACCTACGAGATGACTCATACCTCCATCAAGGAAAAACCACCAGTTCGAAATCAACCAAACATCGCCTTTAATACCGAACAAGAACACGACTCTGAAGGCGAAGAAGAATCTGAGGAGGACCTAATGGAGCAGATTGCCATGCTGACCAGAAAGTTTGAAAAGTTTCGGATGAGAAGAAAGTTCAAGGGAAACTCGAAATTCCAACCTAGGAGCAAGGGAATATCGTCATTCGGAAACAATGTACAGAAATGCTTCAAGTGCAACAAGTCAGGCTACTTTGCCTCAAACTGCCCGATGGAAAATGGTGACAAAAAGATAAAGAAGCAGAAGGCCATGGTCACAAACTGGGAAGAAGCCGGGAGCGAAGAAGAGGAAGATCTCGCCTACATGGCCGCGGATGATGATCAGCTATCGGATTCATCCACTATTAAGGAAATATTATTTCTGAATGAATTATATGCTTGGCAAGATGAATCTCATGATAACGCTTCCTCAGCTCTTGAAGTAGATGAAAAAGAAGAGATGTTTGAAATAATTCAAATGCAGAAAGAAGGATTAAGTCACTCAACTCACAAGTGAAGGGTCTAATTAGGCAACGAGATGAAGTAGCTAGAGAGAAGCATCAAAGGGATCTAGAAAATGAGCGCCTGAAAGCCGAGCTAGAGACTCTTAAGAAAGAAAAAACTTTGTGTAATTGCGAGCAATTTGGGAAGCAAAAGAGTATATCTAGAGACATGTCCGCCCTTAAGGATTTCCTAGATGAAAAATCTCATACTAATGTTAGATTTCTTGAAGGACAACAAAATCTTGATATGTTACTCAGTATTCCCGCACAAATCGGGAAAACAGGATTAGGATATTCCACAACACATGAACATGCTGCACCTGCACAAAATGTTAGGAAACCTAAATGTTTTTCATGTGGTCGTCTTGGTCATTACGCTAACCATTGTTTCTTGAAGAAAGCTGATAAATCTAGATATGTCTGGAGACCTAAGAAAGTTCCTGAAGTTTCTAACTCTGGCCAGCCTGTGTCTGAGAGATCACAGCCTGTGACACATGATATACCACTTGTTAACAGGAATTATTTTGCTGCTAACCGTTTAGGACCCAATCAAAATTGGGCACCTCAGAAAAGAACTGATTCATGCAGGTACAAAGAAGAAAATCCAGTAAGAAGAACAAGTGGTACCTCGACAGTGGGTGTTCCCACCATATGACAGGTGATATCAGTAAGTTTGTGTCGGTGAAAGCGTATGATGGAGGATATGTCTCCTACGCCGACAACACAAAACCTAAGGTTATAGGAGTTGGAACTGTCGGTAACACGTTACATACTACTATAGATGACGTATGGTTGGTTAAGAATCTAGAACATAACCTCATTAGCATCAGTCAATTATGCGATAAAGGTCATACGGTTACGTTTGAAAATGATAAGTGTGTGGTTAGAAATAATAATAAGGTTCTATTCAGTGCATCTAGGGATAGAAATATATATTGTATAACTCTTGATGATATCACTGACCAGAATGTCAAGTGTCTAGCAGTTACACAGGATGACACCTGGTTATGGCACAGACGCCTAGGACATGCCAACATGGAATTGCTATCTCACATTACAAGCAATACACTGATACGAGGTGTTCCTGACATAAAGTTTGTCAAGGACAAAACATGCAAGGCATGCCAGATGGGCAAGCAGACTAAGACATCTTTCAAAGCAAAGAATGTGATATCTACATCCAGACCTCTGGAACTGCTGCATCTCGACCTTTTTGGTCCGGTTCGGACGATGTCTCTGCGAGGTAAAAGATATGCCTTTGTCATCGTTGATGATTACTCCAGGTATACTTGGGTGATATTCCTTGCACATAAGAATGAGGCATTAGACAACTTTGCATCGCTAGTAAAGAGATTTGAAAATGAAAAAGAAACGAACTTATGTAGGATACGAAGTGATAACAGTCTGGAATTTGATAGTAAGTCGTTTGCATCATTCTGTGATCAGTATGGATATAGTCATAATTTCTCTGCTCCTATAACCCCCCAACAGAACGGTGTTGAACGTAAAAACAGGGTATTACAGGAAATGGCTAGATCTATGTTACATGAGTATGATATTCCTAAACAGTTCTGGGCGGAAGCCGTTAGTACAGCTTGTTACGTGTCTAACCGTATCTTTCTTAGGCCGATATTAAAGAAGACTTCTTATGAAATCTGGCATGGTAGAACTCCAAATATAGGTTACTTTCATGTGTTCGGATGTAAATGTTTTATCTTGAACGATAGAGATAAGAGAGGAAAATTTGACTCTAAGGTTGATGAAGGGATATTCCTTGGTTACAGTCTTACGTCTAAGGCATATCGTGTTTACAATAAAAGAAAGCTGACTGTTCAGGAATCCATACATGTTACTTTTGATGAGATGCCTAACGCAGATGCTACTGATGAGGAAGGTATAGATTTGCCTTGTGCAGAATTGCAGGATATCAAAGACAGTGAGGAAGATATTCCTAAAGATGAAAATGCTGAAACAGTGGAACCAGAAGCTGGAGAGCTGCAACCTAGAAAATGGAAACATGCTTCTAGTCATCCAACAGATCAAGTGATAGGAAATATCAGATCTGGAATCAAAACTCGAGCAACTGTACGAAATCAAGATACGGAGGAATCTCATGATGTACTGCTCTCACTGATGGAACCAAAGACAGTCCATGAAGCCCTGGAAGATATATCGTGGGTCTCTGCCATGGAAGATGAGTTATCTCAGTTCGAAAAGAGCGAAGTGTGGACACTCGTAAAACGACCAGACGATAAATCCATCATAGGAACCAAATGGGTCTTCCGCAACAAACTCGACGAACACGGTAATGTCACAAGAAACAAAGCGAGGTTAGTTGCAAAAGGTTATTCCCAAGAGGAAGGTATTGATTTCGATGAAACTTTTGCACCGGTAGCTAGACTAGAATCTATACGTGTCTTACTTGCATATGCATGCTTTAAACGTTTTAAACTTTTTCAAATGGACGTAAAAAGTGCATTTTTAAATGGTTTTATAAATGAGGAGGTTTATGTAGAACAACCACCGGGCTTTGCTAGGGAAGACTTTCCAAATCATGTTTTTAAATTAAATAAAGCATTATATGGTTTAAAGCAGGCTCCTAGGGCATGGTATGAAAGGCTAAGTAAGTTTCTGATTGACATAGGATTTTCGACTGGAACTATTGATAACACGCTGTTTATTAAGTATGAAGGTGATCACATGATACTGGTCCAAATTTACGTTGATGATATCATATTTGGAAGTACTAATATCATTCTCTGTGAGGAATTTTCTAAGTCTATGCAGAAGGAATTTGAGATGAGCTTAATGGGTGAGCTGAACTACTTCCTCGGGTTGCAAATAAAGCAGCTTAACAATGGGACCTTCGTATCCCAGACGAAATACAGCAGGGAATTGCTGACAAAATTCGGGATGAGTGATTCCAAAGCAATTTCCACCCCTATGCATCAGACCACCAAAATAGACATTGATGAATCAGGTACACCTGTTGATCAAACACAATATTGAGGTATGATTGGAAGCCTTCTCTACTTAACTGCTAGTCGCCCTGATATCATGTTTTCTGTTGGTATGTGTTCGAGATATCAGTCTGACCCTAGGGAATCTCACTTGACCACAGTTAAGCGGATACTTAGATATATCAAGGGTACTGTCATTTTGGTCTGTGGTACTCTTATACGGATGACTTCCCATTAATGGGATATTCCGACGCCGACTATGCTGGCTGTAGGGAAGATAGGAAAAGTACCAGTGGAACTTGCCAATTACTTGGGAATTCCTTGGTAACTTGGTCTAGTAGAAAGCAAAATGTTGTCGCCCTCTCCACAACCGAAGCTGAATATATGGCCTTAGGAAATTGTTGTCAACAAGTTCTTTGGATGAAACAAACCCTTAGTGATTTCGGGTTAAGTTATGACAATATCCCTATTCTGTGTGATAGCACTAGTGCCATTAGTATTACTAAGAATCCCGTGCATCATTCTCGTACTAAGCATATTGAGGTTAAACATCATTTTATACGAGACCATGTTCAGAAGGGGAATATCAGTGTGGAATTCGTAGGAACAAATGATCAGCTTGCTGATATCTTCACTAAACCCCTAATAGATGCAAGATTCTGCGACATCCGTGATCGATTGGGAATCCTCGAGCTTAATAAGGTTAGTAAATCTGCCTAATTCTATCATTTATTCTAGGTTTTTCTATTTTAGATAGAAACTCATAGTAACTCTACCTTAAGATATTCATTTAGCCCTTAGAATATTTCCGTAAATCTTATAGATCTTTCCTTGAGTAATTCTCGTATTTTAGGAAGAAATTCGTAGATAGACATTCCTTCAGCCATCTAGTTTATTTTAGGAATATCCGATCTTCTGGATCTGTCCTTAAATGTGATCAGGTTATTTTAGGAAGGAACTCGTAGATATCATTCCAGCCGTTCAGTTATTTTAGGGAACTCATTTATTTAAAATATATTCCTTTCAGCCCAGTCAAATCCCTTCCATAATTATGAGATCCTGACAAATCAGCCCGATATCTCTGACAGTTTTCCACTTTCCAACTTCGAAATTTCAAATTTCAAATTTCAAATCTCATCCTTATCTCTTCCTAAAATAAACCGACCCTATTCTTTAAATTCAAAACCGTTCCTTATCATCATAAACTCATTCATCTTCTCCAAGCTTCCTTTCAAACCCTAACTTCTGAAAAATGGCTAAAACATCCACACCCAAGGCAGCCACCAAAGAGTCTTCAAGCCGAAAACACAAGGAGCCCACGTCTGATGAGTCCCCACTTGAATCTCCTCCTAAATCCCCAGAACAAGCCTCAGCCTCATCGCCTTCTGCTCGCAAAACCCGTTCCAAAACGAAATCCACTGATAAGATTCCCTCTCCGGCCAAATCTGTCAAGAAGAAGAAGAAGAAGACAAAGAGATCCAGCCTTACTCCTACCGATACCCCTGCAAAGTCACCCGAACCAGAAAAGCCTGCCTCAAGTTCCGAGGTCCCTGACGAAGTTCCTGAGGAAACTCAGAAGTCACCTCCACGATTCCCAAATCCTGAGAAAGCTCCATCACCACTTGAAAAAGCCCCTCCTTCTCCGCATTCAACCCCAAAACCTTCTGACATCCCGCCTGTTGATTTATCAAAGCCAAACGAAATTCCTGTTGAAGCCCTCTTTTTGGAGGAACGCAATCGAACCATCTACAAAAGTTTCAGCAAACGGGATATTGCCAGAGGACGGGGAGTTGCCTTCGACAACTTGCCTGAAGGGACGGTTATCACCTAGTTAAAGGACTTTGGATGGGAGCAGTTTCTCAGTATCAACACGCCCTACTATCCTGAGGTTGTCAAACTCTTTTATGCAAACTTCACCTATGAAGAGTTCGAAGGGAATATCATCATTCGCTCCTACATTCTCGGCCGCAAAATCAAATGGAACACTAAGACTATGAATGCCATGCTGGGGGTTGCTGATGAGGGCCTGTGTCACTACGACATGCACGACTGGTGTCATGCCGATGAGTTCGATCTCAGTGATGTCCTTGGGACACTCTGGAATACCCGCACCAAACCTCGATTTTCTGACGGAGAAGCCCTGAACAAGCTCCCTATTGACTTTTTCTTCCTGCACAAGTTGCTTAACATGACCCTCTGGAGTGCGAAAATAGGCAGTGGCGGCCACTCGACCACCATGAACTTCATGAGCACCTTCGCGGTATATATGATATCCCAGAATCGCAGATTCAACCTCGGATATATCGTCATGAAGCACATGATTCAGGCCATCGAGAGCAAGGACAAGGCGCTGCCCTATGGAATGCTGCTTACTCACATGTTCGAGTGCGAAGGTATTATTCTGCCGCTGGCTTGGGAAGACAAGGTGTCCATGTAGTGGACCTTGTGACCCTTAAGCGCATGGACATCACTCTCAGAGTCAAGGTTGGTTCAAGGCAAAGGAGAACAGGTCAGTCGATAGTGCTCAGAAACGATCTGCTGCAAAGGGAAAAGCAAAGGTCAAAAGCGACGAGGACGACGACTACGAGGATGAGCTCAGCGTAGGGAAGGCAGGAATCTCAGTTTTGCGCCGCGATATCTCTGGTATCAAGGCTGATAATCAGAAGCGCTTCCGCAAGCTCAAAGAGCAGTATACCGAGCTTTCACTGAAAATATCCAAGCTCTCAAAGCTCATCAAGAAGTCCCTCTCTAAGCCCGCAGATTCCGAGACCTCTTCAAGCCAGTAGGCTGCCCATCTAGTTCCATTCTGCTCCTAGTTGCCCCTAGGATATTCCAGTATCGTTCAGTTCTTTTTGATATTCCTCCCGCCTTTTTTGATGATGAAGGGGGAGTAGTAGTAAGGTAAGTTTAGACGTTTGGCGTCTAAGTGTTTTAGTGGTAAGTGATGTATAGGGAGGCTCGTTGAACCCTAATATAATTTTTGCTGCTATTATGATATATCTCCTATGCTTAACATTTTTTGCTCTGATCTTCGGATATATCACATGTTGATCTCATATTCTGATGCTTAACTGTGCTAATTGACTTGCGTAAAATTTCTTGATAAGTGCTAAGTGCCTGCTGAGATGATTACATGATTGCTTGAACCATGCTCGTAAAATGCGCACTTAGGCAGGGGGAGCACACTCACGGGTAATGTCAAAATTTTTAATACTCAGGATATAACATAGAAAAGATAGGATATATCCGCACTTAGACAGGGGGAGCAAAATTAGTCCAAGATATATCTTAGCATGCCATAGAGATAACTGCACTTAGGCAGGGGGAGCAAATAGGTATCATATGCGATTAGGAAATATCATATGCTCTGCTTTGTGATTATGGAACACTTAGACATATGCGATAGGACTTGCATTATCGAATATGCTTACTTGCTTCCGTGCTGCATCAATTACATGTCATCATCAAAAAGGGGGAGAATGTTGACCTTTTTGGTCCGTATATGTTAGAGAGTTTTGATGAACGATGTAATTGTAATGACATTAGGTCTATAAAATAAGCAATTCGATTTGGGACAAATAAAATGTCTAAGTTCATGATAATATTCAACCATGCATTGTTTATGAGCTATAAAATCGATTAAGTGTTGAATATTTGAATTGCGTGTGATTCTGTGATGATTTGATGGAACTAGGTGATCGCATGTTATAGACAGTCCATGAGATATGATATATCGTACTGTGCTATATATGGAAATAATGCATGAGATATCCTACTGAGCTATATATGGAAAATATGCTGTTTATATATGGAAAGTGATATATCCGTTGATACTAATTTATTCCTGGACGAAAATCACTTATGCGATTCTTTGCATGCTTTACACTGAATTTAATGTGCAATATTAAATTGATATCTTTCCTTGTGTTGATTGGAATATTATATTTAGGAAAGATGTGATTTGATTGATTTTTTGGATAAGGTGTTATATGATATAAACGGATGTGATCTCTGAAATAAGGAAATGTTGACCATGATTGATAAATCGTATTAAGTATTCTCTGGTCTGATTTGTGTGCTAAACATGGTAATTATACTATGAATCATACATGGAAAACGTGCTGATGTGATGCTATCTTATGTGTTATCCTTGGAAAGTAAATCTGGATTGATTCGTTACTAGAAACTGACAGCAGGGAATCACTTATGGAAAGTCCTGAAATGGAAAATATATGCGAAATGGTTGAATGAGCTTGAGAACGAAATTGAGTCTTGATATGGAAAATAATTATGCTTTAAATGTGCTATATGACCATTGTGATGAGTTATTAAGAGCGTGATTTATATGGTATGATTGCATGGAAACTATGCTTGATTAGGTAATTATTGTTTGATATGATTTTCCATGTGAAGTGCTATTTGAAAAGGATTATATATGAGCTGCACTTCATACTTTCGAAGAACTAAGAATTTGCGAATATAAGCCTACGAAAGATTCTTGAGCAGAAACATACTGAGAGTTCCACTTGTGATAGCTTTCTGCCCACCTGAGCATTAACCGACATATCCATCACTGATCGAGTGATTTATCCGATATTACATCATAACCTGCCATATATTCTGTCTACGGACGTGTTGTCTTCGGACGTGAGCAATACCAAGGAGGCAAGGTCAACGTTTACGCACACGTGAAGGGAAGGATAAGTCCGGGGGCCCTTCGGTAGCGAGCTGTGTCTGTCGGGATCAAGGAGATTCCGAGGAACGAAATTCGGCGTGTGGTAACATAGTTGTATCTAGTGTTTGACTTGTTTCGGTTGTGTATTGGGCTAACCAACCAGTTTTGTATCCAGCTACGGTGCATTATAGTGATTGGTTAAACTCTTGGGAAGCAAATTCCAAGGAGAGGAGTAAACCCCAGTTGGGGATATAACCTCTATAAAAATCCTGTCTCTCATTTACGTTTCAGTTATTTCGTTATCACTGTGAGACAGACCCGACGCACATCCGACGTTACTAGGATATATCACTCGTCACAAATATCAGTAGGCATACCTAAGTCACCATACTTAGCATTTGTGAAAAGAAGTATAAAATTTTATAAGCCTAATCCACCCTCCTCTTAGGCACATTTATATCTTCATCAAGTTAAATTGTCAAGGCTATGGTATAATTGAATATCCATGCTTACATTTAATTGTCACTTCTGCCCTAGAGTTTTCGGAATACCCAATAAGTTAATAAAATCATTTGTTTTTTTCAGTTCAAAGCTTGGTTCTAGTAGTTTCACGTGTACCATCGTTTATTTTATAATTCTATAAAAAGGACTTCTATATTTATTTCATATTATATATATGCAGACGAAGAGGCTGCCTGACGAATCAAGTAACAAGACGCGAAGATATTATTTTTAAACTTCTCTTGGGATATTGATTCTCATAATCTTACTAAAATACTCTTAAAGTTATAATTATTCTATTAGAGCGTGACACCTAAATTTAGAAAAATACAAATGAATTTCAAACTGTTAACATCACCTCGTGATTTGGACCAAGCTATGTATGTATGACTAAGCATGTTTCCTAACATTTTCCTCATTAACAATCGATAATTATGACTAATAGCAATGTCATGTGGCCAACATTACACCACATAACACACTACATACACACATATATATGATCTTTTTAATTTTTATTTATTATGAATTCCTTGCGTCTAACTTAATTTCTTCCTGTTGACCATAGAAGACGTAAGATAGTCTTATTGATACCATGTCTTCAAATGTGATACCGTGTTAAACGATAATCTTTATTTAAAGAAATGTAACGTTGATTTGATTATATTATATATATATATATATATATATATATATATATATATGTTATTTCCAATACTTCTAGCTGCATGAACACTCGGTGGAGGTCATGACACAATGACATTGTAATCGTCTTGAATATTATATTTACATAAATATCATATATCCGTACAAATAACGACTTTTTATCTTATAAGGGCACCTGCTGATTTGGCACCGATTCGTGCCAAATCAGCACGTCACTTTAACATCAAATGTGACGTGGCATTAATCAACACATCTCAAGTGTCATAAATCGACACATATGATGCTGATGTAGCATGTTCACGTCTTATGTGGCACTTGTTGTGTGGCCTTGAATCTTGATATCTCCACGTGAACATGCCGCATCACCATCATATGTGTCAATCTATAACGCCTAATATGTGTTGATTAATGCCACATCACATTTGATCTTGAAGTGGCATGCTGATTTGACACGAATCAGTGCCAAATCAGCTGGTGCCCACATAAGGTGCTCACATAATATGAGCATCATATCATTCCTCTATATATATATATTTAGAATAAATAATGGCAAGAGGCTATGTCCAACATTTATTTGGAGGTGGGTTTTTGTCTGAATGCGTAAATGATCGCAGCCAGATAAAAGAAATAAATAAATGACAATATCATACGATAAAAGTTATCTTTAGTAACGATGTGCATGTTGTGATGACGGGGAGATATATTAAAATATGTATATTTGTATATAAGAATTGGAAGGATAGTATTCAAACACGAAGGCAAAAACATTATTAAGTCGGATCTCATATCTATCTGATTTATTTATCATTTTTTTTTCTTATAATTGCTTGTGTGATTCATGCCGAAATCAAAGGATGACATTTATGTCATGCATGACATACAAGTCCTATACATATATATTGAGATTTGGGGATCAGTATGCACGAGTCTAATCATTGGCTTTGTTAATAAATTGGCATCTCAGATAATCATGATAAAAAAAATTAATCCCACACAAAATATATGAACTACCAAAAAATTACGGTAATCCACCCACAAAATAAAAATCACAATTTAAAATTAGATAAGAAAAAAAATCGGACTGAATGTCCCTAACAAATAAATATTAAATGAAGTTGTTTCTCAAACATATATTAATTGAAATTAACGTTTAAGATTCATACCGTACAAAACAATTTTGCAGGGGTTTGACACGAAAGTACTATTCAAACAACATGCGAAAACATGGCTCTTAGTTAGTACCCTTTTTCGTCTAACTATCGAACAGTAGCTATCAACTCAACCTTAACTCAACTCATCAACCACAGTGAATAAATTATATTACAACAATTTTACAGACCAAATGAGATTCACCCGCAATACACGTTCTGCCACATTCCCACCAAGTCCTTTCTTTCTGCTTTCGCAGAATTTTATTATATTAGTCTGAATATATAATGATTTTCGCGTAACCCTCGAAAAGTTGAAACAGTGAATTTTGGGCACTGAATATAATAATGACTTTCCTTGATTTTTCACATCAACGAAGAAAACCTTAAAAACTATATAACCTTTTTCTTACACGCTCATACATTGATAGAACAAAGGACACATCTTTATCTCTCGTGTACTATTATTTTCTCTCGTCTATATATATATATATATATATATATATATATATATATATATATATAATACACAAATCAGAAATCCAAATCATCACATTTGCTATACTTGCGTTGGTAAATATATCATTACGTTAACGCCCACAACAAAGAAAGAAATATTTCTCAAGAAAAGAAAATGTCATCGTCAATAAACCACCGCTACAACACATCTTCCTCAGACAACAATCCCATCGCAGAAGCAACTCAGACGATGGCGATGTGGCCGCCTCCGCCGTACACGATAACCGACGACGGCCCACCTTCAAGAATCTTAAACTTCAACCTTAACAACCACGCCGTAAGCAACGACGACGAAGGCTCAAGGGAACACCGTGGAATCATCGTTCCTCCGCCGTGCAAAGAGCCCTTGTTTCAGAAACCCCTAACGCCGAGCGACGTCGGAAAGCTCAACCGCCTTGTGATACCCAAGCAGCACGCCGAGAAGTACTTTCCGCTTAACGGCGACGCCGGCGAAAAGGGTCTCCTCCTAAGCTTCGAAGACGAGGTGGGAAAGTGCTGGCGGTTTAGGTACTCTTATTGGAACAGCAGCCAAAGCTATGTGCTCACGAAAGGCTGGAGCAGGTTCGTCAAGGAGAAGAAGCTCGACGCCGGCGACGTCGTTCTGTTCCTCCGCCACCGCCTCGACGGCGGCCGCATGTTCATCGGCTGGCGGAGGAAGGTCGGCGGCGGCACTCAGCCTCCCAACGGCGTCGGCAGTAGTAATTGGTATTATCCACAGGCCGGTGGTTCGCATTCGCATAGTAGCAGCGATTATAATAATGTTCATGCAGGTCAAGCAAATAATTTTTTTTTTGAAATTTTTATTCAGAATTTCTTCATAACATAGTAAAATTATTACAGCCTCATTTGGTTTGAACCAATCAAAAAAGCCAGTTAATTCGAAGACGCTAAGGTTGTTCGGAGTCAACTTAGAATGCGAACCCACGGCGGAGATTGACCGGTCGGAGCCATCGCCGCCGGTGGGCCCCCACCACGGCGGACAATATAATCATCATCAATATTATAATTTCTACACTAGTAATTATTGCACGGTGCTTAAACCAGATATTTAACAGTTTGTTAGCTGCTAATAGTAGTTTTTTTTGCGATTTTAGTTTTTTGTACTGACAACTTTTCTATTTTATATGTTTCTGAATGAGAGTATCTCTTTCCTTCTTTCATACGTTGTTGATAAATAGTAAAATATAGGGTTGAGTGAATGAAATTGATGGATAGAAGTCAAATCTGAACAAGCAATGTATCATTTTATTTATTTCGTTGGGAATCATTGAACATTGCAGAAGCTGTGCTCGGACATTGCTTGCTTCATTTGGCCAAACTCTATGGGCGATTTTTATGGATAAAATAATAATATTCGACAGAAGAAAAATCCCAATAAGATATGAAAGTAAAGAAAACAATGTGGGAATGCATTAAAGAGGCACACATGTCATAATATGTCATTCGTTGTCTATCTCTTCATAAATGAACTTAACGTTATTTAGCCGTAGTGGTCCAAAGAGTTGAAAGCCAAATTAATTAAAATTGTCAGCTAATTATTATTCAATTTTGTTATGTATGGTGGCAACAGAATATCGATATCTCAGGATATGATGTGTGGGCTATCAATGAAGATAAGATCTTTAAGATGGTGATTAATTGACCTCTCGTCCAACTTATACTATACGAAAAAAGAAATTGAGAAAAAGATTTAAGATAAAAATGAAGAGTTCTATGTGGAAAATCCCAGATTTTTGGAAAAGGTTCACTAGGTATAGATCAAAGACGTGTGGCCGTAAAGAGAAGAATATAACTAATGTGGAGATTGCAATTGAAATCTGAAAAGGAAACTTAGGAAATTATAACATGATAGTGGGTCCCCATCTACGCACCTTTTCTATGCGGATGTAAGAACGTACATATATAGACATGAATTTTGCATGTGAGCACGTGTTGATGTGGCACTGATTTGCGATTCCAACTTCACACATCGATACCTAAGGTTATGCCATCTTAATTAACATCTTCTAGATGCCATTAATCGACATTTCGGATGTTTATGTGACATATTGACGCTTTGCATAACATTTTATGTGTCAATTAAATATACCGCCTTAATTTGTCACACCAGCATCCGAAATGTCGACTAATGGTATAGAAGGTGTTAATTAAGATGACATAATCTTAGGTTTCGATGTGGGAAGTTGAAATGGCCCGAATCGGCGCCACATCAACAGGTACCCACATAAGGTGCATAAAATTCCTCTATATAATATATATATATATTTATATTTTATTAGGGGACTTTTCATTTCACGCCCGTCATAAGTTTCATTTAGAATTCATATCAGAAGAGATTTACTTTTAAGGACCCAATTTATGGAGTATCACTTCATTGCTCTGAAATAACAATATGTTGAAATTTGTAATACAAAATGATTTCCGGTATCAGTTAATAATCATCCGATACCAGTTCATTTATGTAGTACCACTTCATTAGTCTGAAATAACAATATGTTGAAAGTTTGTAACACAAAACGATCATTATATCCAGATCATATAACTTTTTATACCACTTTTTAAAATTTAGGTCTTTATCCCTAACTTTTACAGAAATTGGGTCATTTAAACTAAAGTTTTTTCGAACAGGGCCTAAATCTTAAATTAAACTTTTGATGGGGCCTGAATTCAAATATACCCTATAAAAGCACGATAGCTAACAAAAAAGATTTGTTTAAGCCACTTCGTTTCTTTTTGTCTGAGTCACTTCTTTTTTGTCCAAGTTGCTTTTTTTTGTCTAACTCACTTCCTCTTTTCTGTGTGAGTTTCAGGAATATCACCATTCATAGGTCCGAGATCTATAAATTAAAAGGTCCAAATGATCAACTCTGCAATTAGTTGTTAGAAACAGTATGTCTTCAAATTTTTCATTTGAAAAAATGAAAACCCTTCTTAATGCATGGTCATGATACTTTCCAAAAACCGAAATAGCAAATACCATTTTTTGTTTTGGATCTTCCAAATCATTCCCGCAGGAGATCTGGACCCATTTTTTTATCCTTCGTTTCTCTGTCAGTTACAAAAAAAAATAATTAAAAATTTTTAAAAATCACCCAGTATCTTTTAGTTACTCTTTAGTAAATTACTTTTTTCATATACATTTAATTTTATAATTCATATATTTACATAATTAAATTTAAATTATAATTTCAATTAACTATTTTAAATCACAATAAATTTAATATTGTATATTTATATATGCAGGCATATTTGAGTATGCAAGGTGTGCTATTATATATTACTAATCTAAATTGACACTCATACGTGCGTGCTATATAATTTATAAATGTATTTATTAATTATTAAATAATAATTACAAACACTAGAAGGGTAAATATGACAATATAAAAACACAATGTAGTGGGTGGTTTTATTTAATTAAATATTTTTATTTTTGTTTCATTAAATTGACAAACCATACTTACGGTATAAAATAGTATAGATATACGTGTGTCATGTCAAGGTGTGTGTTGCTACTGTAGTGATCCTCCCTGGAGATTTTCTTTATTGAAGCAACTAGTGAAGTAGGTTTTATCTCAGCTCAACTGCTATGTTAGGAAAATAAAATTGAATTAAAAAAAGAAATTTGTAGATTGCTGATAGGGTGCTACTGTTGAGACCCCCTTTAGGATGAAAAATGCTATTTGTACTCCCTTCATAAATGAAATAATTTCCTTGAAGTTAGTAATCTATTTTGTTTTTAACATTTTTGGTTTTTCCCGTACATTGGAACAGTAAAATTTAGCTTGTCACTTTCATAAGTATTAATTGATTAATTTATTGTATATTTGTACATTGATTTCAGCACCATCATTTCCTTGCTTATAGTCTATTTATCTATAGTTATACACGTAGCTTACCAAAATTTAATATTTTAACTTTTCAATATTATTATATTTATTAATAAACGTAAATAATTAATTTAGATAATTAGACATTAAATTTTAGTAGCAATATTTTCTCAAATATTAATATATCTATATTATTATTGTTGAACACCACATAGTAACTATCTTTCAATCAATTGGTGTGACAGTTCAAATTTCAATTTTATTCTTCATAATTTAAGTTCATTACTATTATATCATCAACTCAAATTTCTCATGTATACTTATAAATATAAAATTAAATTAATACTTCATTTAAAATGAACTTTATAATATAAAGTAATATAGCCATATTATATATTGCACATGCATAGTGCGTAAAATACTAGTATATTACGTCTTTCCTTGGCAGTCACTATTATAATCGAATAAAATCATATAACAGTATTGATTTTTCTATAATATATTTCACACATATATATAAAACCACAATATCAACTTAAAATTAGGGTATTAAAGTACCATATAATATATATATATATATATATATATATATATATATGTACACTACATACACACGTGAGTTTTATTTTTTATTTATATATCATAATGTGTGGCCTGTGGGAATATAAGTAATAAATGAAGTTGAAAGAATTAGTGAAAATAATTGAAAACTTCTATACAACTACTATCATAATAATTAGGGGGTCTACATAGCAAGTGAGGGGGTGCCAATAGAAATTCCCTTGTTGATATTGCTTAGTTTAATTGCAAAATTTCCATTTTGGTTTTTGGATAAAATATCCCTTCTACTATAGCTCAACTACTGTTGATTTTAATTTTAGTTTATCACGTGCGAGTGCAATTGGTTATTTTTATAAATCGATGAGGCCCAACAAAATAAGTAGGCCCATCAAACATCAGCCCATGTAGGTTACAAGCCCTAGGTATATAAACCGAGCTTCGCAGTTTGCACAAGCTTAGGATTTCCAGCGCAACACTCTTTCTCTGATACTCCGACGCTGACGAAATCATGGTATGTATCCTGATTAATTTCTGATGATGTTACTGTCAATTGCTTCACATTAAGACCTTGTTGTGGTAATCCTGTATGATATGTTTGTGGATCTCTTGCATTCAATTTCATTTACATCGTTAGACTGTTTAGTTTTAGCTCAATCTCTTATGTGCGGATGATTTTGCGACTTAGATGCCTATCTTTGTTTGGAATTCCGTCTATCGCCGAGTTGATTCATTTTTTCTTCGTTCTTCTTAATTCGATGTTATCGACGCTTTCGTAAGCTGATCTCTTGACCGTAGGAAGTTTGACTATGCGTATTTGAGCTGATCATTTCAATTCGTTTTATGAATTTTTTTGTTGATCCTCGAGGATACACTTTCGTTACTTTATATGCTCGTTATGTCCATGGTTGTAGTCGAAAAGAAAAGTAAGAGAGCCTAAGGAAGACAATGTAACTTTGGGACCAGCTACTAGAGATGGCGAGCTAGTGTTTGGTGTCGCTCACATTTTTGCATCCTTCAACGATACGTTCATTGTAAGTTTTGGTATCTCGCCATGTCGACTTATGGATTCTTCCAGTTTTGCTCAAAATGAACTTCATTTTGTATAAATTTTGTTCACTCTATTATAGCACGTGACTGACTTGTCTGGACGCGAGACCATGGTTCGAATAACTGGTAAGTTGCTCTTCTATGGTTGCTCAAATTTTCCTAGTGAATGTTTTGATTCAATCTGACAATATGTCGTTTATTACATGTCAATTTGTGGAAAGGTGGTTGCTACTTGTCTGCAGTTTCTTGATTTTGTTTGAACTCAAGCAGAGGGAGGAGGATGAATCTTATTCTGATCACTTCCTTTTTTTTCATTATCCTTATTATGATCTATACTGAGAATCTATATCTTGAAATGGTCTGCAATCCAATATATTCTTAGATCTTCACTGTTTTGAAAAAATTGAAACTTATAGGTGGCATGAAGGTGAAGGCTGACAGGGACGAGTCCTCCCCATACGCAGCCATGCTTGCAGCTCAAGATGTTTCTCAAAGATGCAAAGTACGTTTCCAAATCTATCCTTTCCCTCTAATATCTCCACTGTACTAAGCTCTTTCTATTCAACACATAGGAATTGGGCATCAATGCATTGCATATCAAGCTCCGTGCGACAGGTGGCAACAAAACTAAGACCCCTGGCCCTGGTGCTCAATCTGCTCTACGAGCCCTTGCTCGTTCTGGCATGAAGATTGGTCGCATAGGTACCCCTAATGCGTCCCACAATATCATTTCGTATTTGTAAAGTTTAAAGATTCAAACCCTTATTTTGTTCTTTTGCGGGCAGAGGATGTGACTCCTATTCCTACTGATAGCACACGTAGGAAGGGCGGAAGGAGAGGAAGGAGGCTGTAGTTCTTTCTTCGTTTATGTTCGACTGTGAGTCCTTATGAACTTTGATTGCTGGGATTTCTTGACTTATGTTCGTGTTTTGTTATATCAAATCTTGTTGGAGTTCGATTATCCTAACTAAATTCAAGTGATTGTGTTATGTTTACCTGAAGAGCTCTTTTCCATTGCTGGGATTATGTGATGTGAGATTTTGCCTTTTTTGTTGGAATCCTGGCGGTTTACCTTCATCTCTTTGGCAATTTTCTTTTTTTTTGTTTCTTCATAAAAAAGTATTCTTTGTAATGAAAATGCAACTAATCACAAAAGAGCAAATAAATAACTAGTTAAATAGAGCAAAAAAATTATTCTTTATGTGAAGAAAATGTGTATATAGTATAGAAGAAAATGATTTATGAATTACTTCATACTATTATATATTAATAGAGTAACCTAAATTTGTGAGGTAGTGTAATGAATTATATGGAGGATGTGTAGAGAGAAATTTATCGATGTATTCTTGGCTTTTGATAAAAAATAAAATAAAATGTTAGATGTATTTACGATTTATTCTATCAATATCCATGTGAAAATTAATCCAACCTCCTTGGTTGCACGTATCAAATTTTAGAAGAATAGATCGCTACTTTATCCAATAATAAATCTTGGATAATGATAGAGAATCAAGGTTTCCTCCTCTGTTTGCCTTGCCGAAATTCAAGACGACATTTTCTCTTAAAGAGGCAAACAAATCATTACAAAATTGAACGCACGTCGCAAACTTGCATATATCATCATCACCACCACCTTTCCTTTCGAAAATTTGACCAATTATCACACGTATTCGACGATACTATTGATATCTATATCAACATCAACAAAGGCAAGAAAAAAACGTATATATAATAATGCTTTATTCCCTCAATCCTCCACGTATTTAGGATCATTGCTAAGCTTCTGCTGCTCTTCAAGCATCTCCCTATTCCTCGCCAAAACCCTATCTTCCAACCACCTCACAATGTCCGAGAAAACAGTGTCGAGATTCTCGGGAATTTCCCCGTAAGAAAGTGAATGCCACATTCCTTCGTAGAGCTTCAAAGTCTTGTCCGTCGATCGAGCCTTTTCGTACAGCTCTTGGCTCACCGAAGGGTCCGTTACTTTGTCCTCTCGCCCGTGCAGTACGATGAAGGGCAAAGAAACCTCTTCGAGCCTCTTCTCCAAATCGGTGCTCACGATGTAGAGCTGTGCCCCCGTCTGCAGACGGGGTTTGCCCTTGTATGTCAGTGGGTTCGATCTCACCTGCAATTAGTAAAATTAATATAATTCATTATCCTTATTGTTGTTGTTGCTGCTGCTATTAATTTTAATAAAATACAGCGTGAAAAGTTAGAAGTATAGTATAACATGAAAAGTTTAGCAGATGGTATTAAATTATGAACATTTAGAAAGGGGTAACTCTTAAGTTTGATTGAGGACATTCAGTTCAGGAGTTTGAAACAATTTAAGGACACAATAGACCGGTAACCCAATTTATGCCGAACGTGCACATGTCAAAATGAGTTGATGACAGATCCTATGCGGTGCATCGGAGCTGCTTACTTACTAGATAAATCCCTACGTGGCATAAGATGAGAGTTGCTTATTTATTCGATAAATCCTACGTAGCATAAGAACTGCTTACTGGACAAATCTACATGGCAGATTCAGGACACTCAATTCCTTAAGTAGCTTTTAATTTTGAAGTTATGTCCTTAAATTGCAATCCGACGATAAGTGGTGGGGCATAAGGAAACCCCTTATAAAATAATAGTCAACCAATTTGAAATTCACCTCTTCTCTAACTTTAGGGTCTCTAAATGCAATGTCAATAATGTCTGGAGTAGGGGTCAGCTTCCACGTAGGCATGACGCGAGAAAGAGCCATCAACAATTTTATAGCCAATGGGTTTGGCCTAACCTCGTCAGCTATCTGCAAAGTTTTATTTAAAAATTATGTCACAAAGTCAATAGAGACCATTATATATGACATTTGACTAATATGTATGTATTAGGCATTCAATTTTGACTTGTGAATAATGAATTATTATTTAACAAAATAAATAACCTTGCACATTGGTGCAACGAGGATGGCCCCGTCCCAATATTGAGGCTTCTTTCTGTGTAGACGAAGCACCATAGCCCCACCCATTGATTCTCCCATTAAGATCCTTAATTTCTTCCTATTTTCTCTCCTTTCTGCAAATTTATTTAAACAAATATTTCATCGTCACTATCATTATTATTTGTAATTAAGGGAAATTTTCATTTCAGGTCCGTCAAAATTTTCACTTAAGATTCAGGCCCTATCAGAATTTTTTTTTTAGTTTTAACGACCTGATTTCTGCATACCACTTCATTATTCTGCAGTACCACAAAATGATCATCCGATACCAGTTCATATAACATTTTACAACACTTTAAGCCATTATCTCTAAATTTTATAGAAATTGGGTCATTTTATATTTTGTTCTGATATGGTCTGAAATCTATTTTAAAACTTTTTAAGGGATCTTAATTCAAATATACCCTATAATTAAAGCCAAGTCAAAGGTCTTTAATTTCATGAGATGTCCTAATCACATGCCACCAGCTACGGACATTCGTTTTAATTCAAGAAAACACGTCATTACCTTCACAACGAATAGCTTCTTAATGCTCCAATTGAATCAATCAAATCACCATTAATTTAATGACTAATTAAATTAACGACTCGGCTGAATTATTGGACCACGAAGGGGGACACACATACAAAAAGCAAAGAAAAAAAAAATAAAGATGAAGAAAATTCTTACCAGAAACATCACTGAAGTGCTCGGTGAGATCATCGACGAGGTTGTCGAAATTAGGGATTAAGCCTTTCAGCCCAGTCGACTTTCCATGGCCTTCGCAGTCTATGCCGTTGACTTCGTAGCCAGCGCCGACGAGTCTTTCAGCAAAGCCTCTCATGGATACGCTGCAATCCATTCCATAGCCATGGCAGAGAAAGATTAGAGCTTTTGGCTCGGAATTTGCAGGCGACCATTTGCAGGTGAAGAGCCTTATTCCTCGTGAGGTCACTATGTATTCCTGCGAATGAGTTTATTATTATTATTATTATTTAAGAGTTCAGCCTTAAAGCTAGGATCAAGAAAGGGAGAAAGAAAGAAAGAAAGAAAGCCATGTAAAGGTTTTTATTACCTCATCGTACTTGACTTCGTGCATCTCTTCCTTCTTCTCCTGAAAAAAAGAAAAATCCATAGGAGTATTTATTGTGATTCTCTGATCAAGAGAGATGAGAGGAAAGACGAAAGAGAGAATATTTACTCACCATGGATTTTTTTTTAGATCAGTTGTAGTTTCGAAAACTTATGGGAAGGCTGAAAGACTGCTTCTTTGTAAGAAAAAACGAATTTTTTACGAATGAGTGGTCGAAGTTTTAGGGCTATTTGACGAGAGATCATTCATACAAATGTATATATAGAGATTCCAAATGGTCGTGTGTGGATGGGATGATCTATTTAAGGACGTTGGACCCACAAAGGGGTACATGGTGATTATTATTTTAATTTATTTTTTTGAATTGTTGAATATATTGACTTCTTGAATCTTGATTGAGGAAAAATCCAATATATTTCTTCAAGATATTATTTATGCGACTGTGGTTGAAGGGAACTTTGTGTTATTGGAGTTATTTATTTTTAGGGTTTTATAATAGGAAATGAATAAGTGATCAATTAATATGATTACAATGCATCGAGTCAATTATATACATTTACAAGGATGGAAATAAATTAACATCCCACAATATGGAATCCCAAGCTAAATTAAGAGTAAAATGGCGTACCATGTTTGATCTTTTTTTTTTTTTTTTATTGATCGACATCGAAATAAATATTCCACATTTAATTATTTATTTGTATGTGTTGAGGAATCAACCGAAATTACCCAAAGATACCGAGCTTGAATTCGTATAATTAATCGGATTTTAGTATTGCTGTTTTCTACGCGAGTTCTTGACGAGAAACAGTGAACGAAAATGAATATGGAACAAAAGAGATTTACGTGGTTCGATCTTGCGATCTACTCCACGGGACCAGGAACAAGCTTCGATTAATTACTTTGAGAGGATTGCAGAGCTACAAGAAGAATTCTGCTACTTTCCTGTTACAGCTCAAATTAACGAAGATGATGAACAGTAGTTTTCCCGCCGATGCTCTATTTTAACCAGTGAAGAAGTCGCATCAACGCTTTCCAACTAATTAACGTATTTAAAACCCCAGCTGAAGTAATCGTCGCTGCCCTCTACGTTTTTATTAGCTTCTTTATCAGTCAACGATTTCTTCATGATGCACCGACGACTTCTAACTCTTTCGCTATGAGATGGTTTCTCTGTTTCATTACCAGCAGAAACTTGCTTACTTCCACAGATTTGAATTTGCTCGTTACAATTCTCCACCTCAAGTTCAAATCACAACACCTCGTTCTTGGTCCACCTTCCCCTGTACTCAGGGAAGCTTTTACACAGTCAACAAAGTTCAGGCATAGTCTAGAATTCATGCCTAAAACTTGCTCGACTGTTTTATCACCTGAGATCACCCATGAACTCGACCTTTCCATCTCAGCTTTTCTCCATTTGCCGCTTCTTTTCCTCTTTATATCTGGATCATATGAGCGAGTCCCTGTTTTAAACCTGTCATAGCTGCAGATGCATAGGCTACATTTTCGGCATAGCCATATCTTCTTGGAGCTCGAACATCCCTTCTTTCCCTATCCCTAACTAGGTTGTAACCCTGCTGATCACCTTCATATCAAGATCCTCCTCTGATCCACCTAGCCAGCTTCCATGCTGTTCAGATTCTTGAGCAGTTTCATCATTAACCGATGCAAGTTGCTCCACCTCAAACTCCACAGAAACAACTCCCTCCCTTTTTTCCAATTTTTGAGCTGTTTTTTCCCTGTGTCTTGTAAGCCATCTCTTCCTCGTTGAACACCACATCCCTGCTAATTATACACCTTCCCATACCAGCTTCTAAGCACCATAGCTTGTATCCCTTAACTCCCTCAGGATAGCCCATGAACATGCATCGAACAGCCCTCGCATCAAGCTTGTCTTTCCTCGTATGCGCATAGGCTGTGCATCCAACAACTCTGAGGTGTTTCAAGCTTGGCGAATACCCTGACCATTCCTCCTCAGGTGTCTTCATACCAATAGCAGCGGAAGGACTACGATTTACCAGATAGGCTGCAGTAACCACAATCTCAGCCCAAAAGCGCTTAGGCAAACCTGCTCCTATCATCATACATCTAGTCCTCTCCATCAGTGTTCTGTTGTACCTTTCTGCCAAGCCGTTTTGCTGCGGAGTGTACGGCACTGTTCGATGCCTAGCCATCCCTTCACGCTTGCAGAAATCATCGAAATCTTTTGAGCAAAACTCGAGACCATTATCAGTTCGAAGCTTCTTAACCTTCTTACCAGTGACATTTTCAACCTGCTGTTTTCAGATTTTAAATCTGCTCAAAGCCTGGTCTTTCGATTTCAATATCATCACCCACATCTTCCTTGAGTGATCATCAATGATAGACATGAAATATTTGCCACCCGACAGTGACTCCACATTCGAAGGCCCCCCATAAATCCATATGAATATAATCTAGAATCCCATTTGCAATATGCCTTTCCGATTCAAATTTTAACCTATGGCTCTTACCATAAATGCAGTTTTCACAGAATCTAGGACCATTTATCTTGTCATTTCGAAGTAGCCTTGCTTTCCATGAGCCCTTTCTCACTCACATGTGCTAGCCTTTGGTGCCATAAGCATGCCCTATCATCACCTTCCATAACAAAAACAGATCCAACTTTAGTCGACCCTTGCAAGAAATAAATCCCATTCTTCTTTGATCCTTCCATGACCATCTTTGCTCCCTTGAATGCTTTGATTTTCCCTGACTCCACCTTGATGTTATACCCCTCATCATCAAGCATGCCTAAAGAAATCAGATTCCTTCTCAAACCAGGAATATACCTAACATTCTTCAAGATCAACCCATTACCATTTTGCAATTTCAGAGAAAATCAGTCCAGTGCCCCTAACCTCAAGAGCTTCATCATTTCCCAGCAACACAGAGCCTCCATTCTTAACCTCTAGTTCCTGAAACCATGCCTTGTTATGACTCATGTGAAAGGAACACCCCGAGTCAAGAATCCATGATTTCTCCGAAGCTTTTTCAACCACAGAAAGAACCTCAGCTGATTCATATCCATCCATCAGAAATGAAGCCTCAACTGATGCATTTGTTGTGTCTTTGTAGACCTTATGCCGGTTTGGACATTGCCGTTTGAGATGCCCCTCTTCATGGCAATGAAAGCACTTGAACACTTTGCTTTTCTTGCTTGGTTTCTTACCAAACTTGCCCTTGACATACAACCCCTCAGCGCCAATTGACTCCACCTCAACCTTGCTATCAATCTTGTTGTTCAACACCTTCGAGCTTATAGCTGTTTGAACGTCATCGAGTGTCACCGCATCTCGCCCGTACAACATCGAATTCTTGAAGGTTGAATAACTCTTGGGCAGCGAGCACAGAAGCAGTAGAGCTTTATCCTCTTCCTCCTGTTTTACCCCAATATTCTCAAGATCAAGAAGCAGCTTATTGAACGTATCCACTTGTTCTTCAATCGGTTTCTCCTCAACCATCTTGAACGAGTACATTGTCTAGTTCAAATAGAGACGATTCGCCAAGGTCTTTGTCAAGTATAGACTCTCAATTTTCTTCTACAGCTCCTTCGCCGTCTTCTCCTTCGAAACCTTTCTCAGAACGTTGCCACCGAGACTCAAGATTATGATACTTCAAGCTTTTTGAGATATCTTCGAATCCGCCGGCTCGGTTTCCGTTCCCAACGGTACCTCCTTTCCATCTTTCGTCACTATCACTACCTCGTCATCCTTGATCGCATCTTCTAATCCCTGATGGATCAACTGCGCCTCCATCTTCACCCGCCACAAGCCAAAATCGTTTGACCCGGTAACTTTGTCTATGTCGAACTTCGAATTCAACCTGTGTATCGATCCACAGCACCCGCATTAATTTGTAGGATTGCTGTTTTCTGTGCGAGTTCTTGACGAGAAACAGTGAACGAAAATGAATATGGAACAAAAGAGATTTACGTGGTTCGATCTTGCGATCTACTCCACGGGACCAAGAACAAGCTTCGATTAATTACTTTGAGAGAATTACAGAGCTAGAAGAAGTATTCTGCTACTTTTCTGTTACAGCTCAAATTAACGAAGATGATGAACAATAGTTTTCCTGCCGATGCTCTATTTAACCAGTGAAGAAATCGCATCAACGCTTTCCAACTAATTAACGTATTTAAAACCCCAGCTGAAGTAATCGTCGCTGCCCTCTACGTTTAGCTTCTTTATCAATCAGCGATGTCTTCATGATGCACCGACGACTTCTAACTCTTTCGCTGTGAGATGATTTCTGTGTTTCATTACCAGCAGAAACTTGCTTACTTCCACAGATTTGAATTTGCTCTTTACAGTATGCTGTACATTATGCACGTTAATTGATTATAATCGTTATTTCATTTAGTTTGGTATATAGATCACACTGATAACTAATTGTTTGTTCCAAGGATTGACAACACAAATTTGGGAAACATGGAGACCACAAAAAAGGGTCTCAAGCTATATATATATATATATGTAATATAACCACAAGGCAAGGTAGAAAGAAACTTAATGAATCAATGTGCATGCAGCTAATGATATGTATTTTTTCTTATGTAATTGTGTTAGGCTTATATGACTTAGGTGATTCTATATTTTTTTTTAAATTAGTATCATAATTCATAACGAGCATCTTGTCCAGATATCTTAACTTTTTCTTTTTGTCCAATTGATTTTTAGAATGGTACCATACGTTAAGACTTATGTGTCGGGGTCATGTATTATGGAGTGAGACTATTATTTTGATGATCGACTTATTTTATAAAATTACATTCAATATTTATTGAGCTAAGTCAAAAAAGCGACAATATTATAATCGGCAATAAATATAATAAGGATAAGAACATCATAATGCAACTAGCCAGAGTTGACTTTAGGAGATCTTGAACAACTTGAAATTAGTGGCGATTTAGAATATCAATATTTTGGTATGCTTTGATTCACTTGATAGTTGATGTTTCAAATAGTTGACTATTATACATATCTTAGGGCAACTTGATTATTTTAAATTGGAAATAAATCGCTAGATCATTTAAAAGGGGAAATTAATAAACGCGCTATATCTTATTTGGTCAACAACGTGTGAGCGCGTAAAGAATTGGGAAATTTGATTTAATTTAAAATTTATTATTCGCAGAACAGAACACGTAAATCACGTGGGTGGAATAGTTGCGTTACCTAAAGCCCAGTTTGATGTATGATCGTTAACGAATAGTTTCCTAGGGAAGTCCAATTAATCAATTCTTCATTGGGCTTTTCTTATAAAAACCAATTTATCTAAAATAATCTTTTCTGCATTAGTATCTATCTATTTTATCAAGTTTCATAGCCTCCTAGTGAAGAATTAAAAAAAACTATCACAAACAATCAATATAATTATTAAGTATTCTTAAAAGACGTGTCAAAAGATATACTTTTTACCTTTTAATTGTATTATACTCCCTCCGTCCCGGTAATTTTTGTACATTTTACCAAATCGGGCGTCCCATTATCTTTTATACATTTCCATGTTTAGTAAAAAACTATCACACACAATCAATATAATAATATTAAATATTCTTAAAAGACGTGCCACACCCATACATTTTTCTTCCTCTATACTATTTAAATATTATATTTCTTAAAAACCGAACCCAATCTCAAATGTCCAAAAGATACCGGGACGGAGGGAGTATTATTAAAGTACCCGTGCCAACTCTCAAATGTCCAAAACGTTTGGGACAAAGGGAGTAATAATTAAAATATAGTGGTTAATTTTTAAATTTATTATAAGTTTTGTGAACTTGACAGACCAACGGTTTATAGCCACACATGACGCTTAATAAAGAATAGATTGATCAATTAGATATTTTTTCTACATTAATTACTATTAAAAAAGTAATTAAACCACGTAACATTACTCTCTTCATATCACTTATTAAAACCTTCTACTAATAATTAATTTGATTTTATTGCACACGCATGAGATGTGCTAAAAGTAATAGTATAGTATAACCTCAGAGAAAAGCGCGCATAGAAAAATTTCAAAAAAGAAAAGAATATTACTAGTCGACAAATAACCCACAGATGACAAATAAGCCACAGGTATATGTGGGCTATATATGTAGATTCCCAGTACCCCCCTTTGCATGCATGGTCAAAGAGCCAAGAACCTTGTTGCTATGTACACGCACACATATCTATATATACTTATACTGAGAAGTTATCAAAGGGAAGACACACAAGTTGAATTTTATGTAATAATAACAATGGCAAGAGACCCTTTGGTAATAGGTGGTGTAATAGGCGACGTGCTCGACCCCTTCATACCGTCGGCGGCCCTTCGAATATCATTCGACGGAAATGTTTTCTCCAATGGTTGTGTGCTTAAGGCGTCCCAGGTATCTAATAAGCCACGGGTCGATATCGGAGGCGAAGATTTTCGAACTTTTTACACCCTCGTGAGTAGTTTCCCTTTGTGTTTGGACATTTTGTTTTTTCGAAAATCACTCTGAAAATTTTTGGGATGTTTCTAAATAATAAGGTTATGGTGGATCCCGATGCTCCGAGCCCTAGCGATCCATATCACAGAGAGTATCTGCACTGGTGTGTATATGTCTTACTTCTAACACATCCCCATGCCTAAAGTGATTTGTTTTCCTATCCGTCGTTAGCCGCGTAGTTTTCTCTGATATCAATGAAATCTTGATCCTAAACGATAATATGTGAAAGTAACCACTAAACCTAAAAGCTTAAGCTTCAAGGTTCAGGTATCATATTCAAATTCTTATTGTTCAACACGCCTCCAAACGTCTATGCTGATTTATGTTTATTATTTAGCCATTTTCTTTGGCATCAATGACATCTTAGCATTTTTTTAATTTTATATGCTTTATTTCCGATACAGCTCTCACCTATATTTTTCTTTGGTACCAATGGTATCTTGATACCATATATACTGACCACTTAACCTAAAAGTTTAAGTTGGTATATGCCATATCACACATTTCTAAATTTATATATTTTAGCTTCGACAATCCATATGATCATATCATACAATTGTCAATTTGTTTATACAAATAAACCTAATAGGCTCGTGACGGATATCCCGGGATCGACGAACGCAGATTTCGGTGAGCCCATTTTATTTGATAAAGAAAAAAACTCGGTATCAATCGATTTATTAATTGATTAAAATCATAAAAGGGAGGGAATTGGTGGCCTACGAAAGCCCGAGGCCCTCGACGGGAATCCACCGACTCGTATTTATCCTTTTCCGCCAGCAGCTGGGAAGGCTCGAGACGATTGAGCCGCCCGACCGGCCCGAGAATTTCTTGACGAGAGAATTTGCCAGCGTTTACAACCTCGGGCAGCCCGTCGCCGCCGTCTCTTACAACTGCGCAAGGAATAGCGGGCTCGGGGGAAGAAGGTTCCCAACACGACGTCGTAATGATTGATCATATAGAGGCTAAGTTTGAATGCGAGCTTTGCATTATGAGTTTACCACATAAAAGGGGATATCAATAAAGATAAAATAACCTTTCATTATCGTATGTACGTATATGACGGAATAATGGGCCATGTTCATCGTCTGATGTGTCGTATGTAACAGCGTTATAACACTTGAAAATTTGACAAGTGTATGCTTCGGAATAAAACAATAAGGACTGATTTTAATGTAGAAAAAAAAATTGTTAATAAGAGAATGTTGGAGAAGGCTTTTTTGTAATAAAAATAAGATACCCTTGCTCTTTGAGTTGTCATGGAATCACCTCCTTTCAAACACAATGACTATACATACATACGTGTTTTGCTGTGGCCAATCGAAAAAATATGGAGATTATGATAAATCATCCACATGTTACGAATAACTGACTAAAGAGTAAAGAACCCATGTTTGTAATTCAATAACCCATTCTGAAACTCAAACTCATCCCCAAACTCAAAATGAATAATTATTCTCCAACCATTAAACTCATTCACAACCTCAAAAGATATTTGCAATATTCTCTTTCGCTTAACTATAATTTTCAGCACGACCCACATATACAATTTTTCAATATTACCCACATAATAAATAAATAACTAATAGTTTCTTAAACTAAATTTTGTATAAATATTTTATTTACAATTTTGAATATTATTCATGTGGTAAATTAATAAAGTCAATTAAATAAATAATAAAAAGCTAATTATAATAATTTATGTAAGAAAATTAATTACTAATTTAGTATGAGTTGGTTTGTGAGAGATAAAATTTATGCGTTGGTGTTAAATGAAAACGCATATATGCGTTTATAGGAGAGAAGATTACATAAAACCCTATCTTGGGTATGCGTTTGAGTGTTGGTTGGAATATATATGTTTTTTTATGTTTGTGTCTGATTAATGGTATTGGTTAGAGATGTTTTAAGCGTCACTCCTTTTGCTCTGGAAAACACTTTTTGGCCGTGGAATTTTGAAATGCTCTTATTACTGGACGTTAGTTGTTGTCTTGAAAAGTAATAGCCATATGAACAAGGTAGGCAATATCAGTAACATATTAAATTACTTTCTTACATAAATAGAGAAATTTGTAACCAACAGTACCAAGCAGCAGTTTATATCTCCAACAAACGCCAAGTGAAAATTCACATTAAATCACAAGAGCCAATGCCAAACAACATTTTGCAACAACAGTGCCTAACATAGCCTTTGCTCAGGCAAACAAAAAAAAAAAAAAAGAGAACTCATAAAACAAAGATATGGAGAAAGAAGTTCGAATCAAGGTAAAAGACTCCCAATTACTCTATCCGCCATTCCATCGTCGAAGGGAAACATATGCCCGCTGCCGGCCAACTCATGGTAGTTAACCCAAGGAAGCTTTTCGACTAAGTGGCGCTGAAGTACCACTGGGACGAGCATATCTTCATCTCCCTGCCATAAGTGTACTGAGCCTTCACCGTTTGGAAATGGATCTTTCAAATTCGTCGGGTCAAAATCCCACTTTCCAAAGCCAATTATTAGGTCACGGTGGACCGACTCGAACTCGCCCTGCTGTCTTGCCACTGCCTGGGTTTTATCAAGGACGAACAGTGTTCTTACAGAACGTATTAGTGCCAATGATGAAAGGATGATAGAAGAAACAGTACCAGGAATTCCTCTCTAATGGCGAAGATCCTAGGAATTAATTCTTTGTCTCGGGTCGAAAATGTCCAAAAGATGTAGGACGCCCGATTTAGTAAAATGTATAAAATGGTTTCGGACGGAGGGAGTATTTTAGTTAATTCTTACACGTTTAATATTAAATATATATATATATACATAATAAAACTTAATTTATAGTTTTAATTAATTATTTTAAATTAAAATAAATTTAATATTATATATATATTGAACGCGCATTTGAGTGTGCAAAAAGTCTACAATTGTATGAGAGTATAATGAGAGTATGGATGGTTGAATATGCACTAGTACTCCTTACTCATAGGCGTGTGTACTATAATAAATAATACATTATAAATTAGAGCTAGAATAGTAAACTGAAAATAGTAATTAAAAATAGTGGTTGGTTTCGTTTCAGATTTATTACTTTGTTTTAAAGACAAACCACTTTGAAGGTTTATACCTAGGTCTGGCGTTTAATAAAATTGTATAAGATAATATATATGTGGTTGTAAAGAGAAAAATAGTTCTGAATAACGGACTCTCTCTCTCTCTCTCTATATATATATATATATATATATATTTCATGATCGATGTTACATTCGTGATGCGTAGAAGCATTTGTGGTTACCCCACATAGGGGTGGCAAAATTCCCACGGTGAACCATCCCCGTCGGGACCCGAGGCTATTGGGACAGGGAATCTCCGGTCAAAATGGGGATGGAGAGTTGACGGTGATTCCCCGTCGGTGAAAGAGTGGGGATGGGACGGGGATGGTAATCATGTGTCCCACCATCCCCGTCCCCGAACCCGACCCCGTTTGAGTCAAATGGTGATTCACCATTCCCCGATTAGATTTATTAATAAATAATATGAAAACTTATTTGAATCAAGAATTTTCATAGATCATCTTTTTATATTCAAGATCGTAGGAATAAAAAAAAATATATTCAAGATCGTAGGAATAAAAAAAAATTCTAACTCTCAATAGTTCTTCACAATACACAAATATTCCAATCACATATTTATATCAATTTATTAATACTCCAATATCATATTTTACATATTAATTTGTTTATATTACATATTATTTTTTGTTGCAATGAGTTACATGAATATTAGGAACCCGAATCTCCCACGGGAAACCCGATCCCCGAACGGTGATTACCCATCCCCGAACCAATTCGTTCTAAACGGTGAATTAGCGGGGATGGTATTAAGAACGGGAATTTGGTATGGGGACAGTATGTTCATTACCAGCCCCGAACCCGCCCATTGCCACCCCTAACCCCACATTATGACGATTAATCTGATTTAAAGTATATACACACGCTAATTCAAGCTTGGAAATTTACAATCGAATGCACCCGTGTAATAATATTTAGAAAGGCATGCATATATATCTGATTTCACTGTGTATTACGAAATCATTTTTATTTATGTTGTTGGTTGGTATTATTACACGTGGCGTCATCTCATGGCGCCAAATCTGTGTTAACATCAACTGCTCAGAATATTCCTTAATGTATGGATAGCTTTTGAGATCCGTTTATAGATTTGATCCTATATTTAGGTTGATTTTATGTATATGTCAAAATCAATTTGTATTCGTCCTCTTCCCTCACAGTGCCGAATAAACATATAAATGGAGTTTCACTTTTAAGTTATCATTATTTGGATGAGCAACATCAGAAGAAAATCTGTGAATGGCCCTTTTTAAGAGATACATATGGAATTTAGAGAATGTATTATGTTCATACTGTTTCCAACATATACCGCATCAATGGGAGGTAGTGTGTGTATATTATCATTAGATGGCAAATAATATATATTCAAGCACGAAAATAAATATTCTGAATGAATTAAATATAGAAATAAATTATGGGAAACGTTAAGATAGTATAAGCTTGTATCGAACAACAATAACGTCAAAACTATTACCCGAATAAAGTAAAATGATTCTGCAAGGACCAAACATTCTTATCTTTCTTTCCTTAGTGGGAATGTTCGTAAGGATTACATAAAAGTTCCACCAATGGAAATGGTCAGTGTCCAGGTGATGTTATTCTTATTATTATTGCATGGTTCACGTGAACTTCAGTTTCTCACTAAGGTCCTTTGAATTTATAATCTTTAGACATGGAAAGAAAAAAAAGGAGATTGTAATAAAAATATTATTGTGATTAATATTTATATTATGATTATTAGGATAATATAATTACGGAGAGAAATATTTAAAGAGAGGAAGTATGAATAATTTCAATACTTTTCAGTGTTTTACAATACAACTCAATGTGCCTATTTATAGTCAAATATCTTAATTTACAACCACAAAATAAAATATTACATTCTCATAGAATAATCACATCTAATTTATATTCCCATCTATTTGATCCTTATTTAACCACCAATATAAATAACATACATCTACCATTAATTTCATCCTTATCATATCAACGACTCCATACCATCCACTATAATATTCCATAATACTTCCCATTGGATGTATATTTAGGAATATGCCTCGTTAAAACTTTACTAGGAAAAATCCAGTGGGGTAAAAACCTAGTGAAGGAAAAAGAGTACATAATTCCTTTATTACGCTTTCATATGTTGCCTCATTAAAAACCTTAACTGGAAAAAATACATGGAAAAACCACAGCAGGGAAACAAGAGTGCAACTAGAGGTGTCAAACCGGCCCGCGGCACGCCCCGGAAAAAGGGCGGGACGGGCTGCGCTTTTTAGACCTACCAAAGGGCGGGTCTGGGCAGGCCAGTCCGCGTCGGCCGTGTGCCTTGGCAGGGCGGGGGCTAGCCCGCGGGCAGGCCTGCCAAAATTGAGTAATTATTTTATATTATATAAAAAATAAATATTAAATTAATTAGATAATTTAATTATGATTCATTAATTCTATCAAATTAATGTCATATTGATTAATAAATGCATAATTAATGACATTGTTTATAGTTAATTTCTTATAAATACCGTAATTAATGTATTAGTAAATAAAAAATTTTAAAATTAGATTAGTAATAATCTTTTTTTTTTAAGTGGGCGGGATTGGCCCGCCAAGCCCGCGGCCCGCCGCAGGATGGGCTTTAGTTTCTAAGGCCCGCCAGATGGCGGACCAGCCTGAACCCTCCATACTTTGGGCTTTGGCGGGTGGCAGCCCGGCCCGGTAGTACTAAGTGCAACACGTATTTGCTCTCCCTGATGATACTATCATTTCAAATCTCGAAGTGTCTCCGAATGCCAATTGAATATATCAATTTTCTAAAAGTTATTGTGAGAAGTGTTTTAGTAAACAAATCTGCAAGATTTTCGCTAGATCGCACTTGTTGTACATCAATATCCCCATTTTTCTCCAACTCACGGGTAAAGAAAATTTTTGGAGAAATATGCTTTGGTCTATCGCCTTTAATATATCTTTCCTTTGATTGTGCAATACATGCTGGATTATTTCATATAATATCGTCGGAAATAACTTTTAAGATAATAGTCCACAAGTTTGTTGTATATGCATAATTATCGCTCGCATTCTCGGCTAGCTCATGAATTGCTAATATTTCAGCGTGATTACATGAAGGAATCGATAAACTTTGTTTAACTGATCGCCATGAAATAGCTGTTCCTCCATATGTAAATAAATAAGTTTGCGGTCGAGCATTATGTGGGACGGATAAGAATCCAGCATCCGCGAACCCAATTAAATCTGGTTTCATCTCACTAGAATAGAACAATCTCATATCAGTTGTTCCTTGAACGTATTGAAATATTCGTTTAACTCCGTTCCAATGTCAACGAGTCGACGAAGAATTGTATCTTATCAATAAATTTACAGAAATGCTATATCAGGTCGCGTATGACTCAAAAGATACATTAGCGCTCCAATAGCAGTAAGATATGGTACTTCAGGACCAAGTAGCTCTTCATCATTTTCATGTGGTCTGAACGGATCTTTATTCATGTCTAACGGTCGAATCATCGGAGTGTCCAATAGATGAGCTTTGTCCATGTTAAACCTTTTTCAATACCTTTTTCATACAAATTTCTTGATGTACAAATATCACATTGTTTAAATATTCAATTTACAATCCGAGGCAAAATTTCGTTTTCCGAAATCTTTCATTTAACTCCTTTTTCAAACAATCAATCGCTTTCGATAACTCTCCAGGAGTTTCAATTGTGTTGTCATGTCACCAACATGAACTGCTATAATGACAAACTCATTTTTTAGATTTCATGAATATATAAGGGCAAGTTTGATCATTTTTATACTCTTCTTTCACTAAAAACTCCCTTAGGCGATTATACCACATACGCCCGGATGTCTTTAATCCATAAAGCGAATTATTAAATTTAGTTGAGTACTAATTTCGTGGCCCTGAGTTTTCAGGTGTAATTTGAATCTCTCGGGAAGCTATATATATATATATATATATATATATATATATCTGACACGCTCGAATACTAGCAAGTATACTAGATCGTGCAAGTAGTATAAAACGGACGTAAATCCGAGTATCGATCCACAAGGATAGCTCGATTAGTTCTAAAATACAATTCTAACTTATATAAATAATTATATATAAATATTTTCTTGAATTAAAAACACAAATAAGTAGCTATAAAACGATTACGAAAATTAATTGACGACAAACGTGATTAAAGCACATATTTCGGCACGGATTATTCTACGTCTTCATGCAATCGACTTTATCTAGTCAATACGATTTAAGTCAAGGTAAAAATTCCTAACATACGTGCTACCCGCTCTCGCGTGTATACCAACCCTATGCGAGAGTGAACCAATCAACTATATCCTTATATGACTGTAGTTACTCCGCACACATTCGGCTTTATGAATTCCCCGAGTCTAGGCGCTTTCGACGCCTAAAGTCTTGGAAACCACACGGACGAAACCGATTCCACTGGTCGGTTTTACGTCGTGGTGTTCGACACTTTAATTCTAACCGGTCTAATCACCTCTCGGTCTCATAAACCAATCAACAAACAAGCATATGGCGATCAATCATATGCTGGCATTAAAATCAGCGAAGAACACATAACTTTCACATATGACTAAATAAAGCACGGTACCATTAATACGAGTTCATAATCCGACCTAATAAGGCCTTAACCACAAAACGACTTACGCTAACATATTAATTAGCGAAAGCAACAAATGTTCAAACAAACACATAATCAAAAGAAAACAGTAAAATAAAAGATAGAATAATTACGCCCCTCAGTGCCTGGATCGTCACGTCTCGTCCTAAATTTTCTGCTCAATCAAGTTCAACTGTCATAAGCCGTAGCCTCGATGCGCACTGCTGATAAATCACCACAGCTCCAATCAATTTATACAAAGCAGAATTCCTCCACGCACGCCTCTTTTCTTTTTCGCACACAGCTGCCCGAAGTGAGGATTTTTTGGTGTGAGGTTGAGAGGTAGGTGCTTGCTAAGATTATCAGCTGTGGGTTGAGAGTGGATGGAGGTGGCTGCTTGGTGACTAAGTCGATGATCTGAATTGAAGGTGGGGGTGGTTGCGTGTTGTGTCGAAGTTTTTTATGTAGGTTTGATGGTGTCAGAGCTTTATAATTGTCTTCTCCTCACTCTGTGCCGATGTTTCTGTTCTAAGTGTGCCCCTTTTTATCTTTTTTTTTCAAAGCTTCGATCCTCCCAATGAAAAACAATGCTCCTCATTTTAAGCAACCCAGCTCCTTTGACAATCGTTGCCTTTTCTTTTCTCTCTTTTTTTTTCTTTTGTCTGCCCTTGTGTGCTTAAGCCGTAAGATTGTCGCGTGTCTCTTTCTTAGCTGCTCCATCGTTTGCTGTGCGATTTCATCTCTCAGCCGTCGTAATGATTTGTTTCTTCAATCTTCTAATCTTCAGGCTCGTTCAAGGTCAAAGTGTATTGGTAAATGTTGCTATCATGTAGAAAGTTTTGACCTTATCTTTTCTTGGACCATGTTGCTCAGTGTGGTGGTGAAAGCTTCTTCCTATTCAATAAATTAAATATCTTACTTCTATATGAAACAAACACCAACGAATTAAGTGTGGTTATTCGGATTTCTTCAAAACATAAAACACATCCGTCAAACTTAGGAAATCCAAATATATGTAGACAAATACGAGTGGAAATGCAAGTTTACGGGTACAAATATTCGCAAAATTCTAACTTATCAATATCACTGTCAAGCGATCCATATAAATAAGCAGTGACAACATCCATAAAACGCATATCGAGTGCTTCACGTACTGCCAAACTAATTAGATAACTGAACGTAGTTGCGTCCACCACAGGAGAATACTGACATGCTCGTATACTAGCAAGCGTACTAGGTCGTGCAAGTAGTATAAAACGGACGTAAATCCGAGTGATCCACGAGGACAACTCGATTAATTTTAAAATAATATTTTTATTTTAATTTAGACTAACGAGAATTTTTAAATATATACTTATATGTATATTAAAGATTTGTTTTAAGACGATTTTAAGAGACGCGCAAATAAAATAAGGGTTTTTAATGAATTAACGACAAACGTAATTAAAGCACATACTCGGCACAGATTAATCCTACGTCTTCTTGCAATCGTTTATATTTAACCAATATGAATCAATCTAGTTAAGATGGAAATTCCTAACCTACGTGCTACCCGTTATTCACGTAACTAGCAAACCTATGCGAAAGTGAACCAATCAACTATATTTATATATGGTTGTAGTTACCCCACACGATGGTTTTACGAATTTCCCCGAGTTTAAATGCTTTCGGTGCCTAAGGTCTCGGAAACCACACGAACGAAACCGAATTCCATCTCTGGTCGGTTTTACGTCATGGTGCACTATATTCATTGTTTTAAACGGGCTAATAACTTTTTCAGTCTCATAAACCAATCAAGATTCAAACATATGTTGATCAGGCATACGCAAGCATTAACTCAAATATAGAACACGTAACTTAACCCATACGATTAAATAGAATACGAATAACATTAATACGAAATCATATTCCGCCATAGTACGGCTTTAATAACATAATGAACTTATATTAATACACGAAAAACACAAAATATTCAACGTAGACATTTATATAATTAAAACGACGTAAAACTTCCCTTATCACGGCGCCGTGCTCCCTCAGAGGTCTCTCGTCGCAAGCCGCCTGATATGCTCCGTCTATGGGAGGAAAGGATGAGAGCTGCCTGCTTCGCGCGTGAAGTTTGTGAATTGTGCGTGGAAAAATAAACAAGAGAGCTGCCTGCTTTTCTTTTTGGCCTTAGCTTCCCCCTTCTTTGTGTACGTGAAGTATGCTTTTTATAGATGGCTAAAAAGCAAAGTGGTATCTCCATCTTCACGATTGTGCAGCCTTCTTATCTTAATTGTATTTTTTTCTCCATCCTTGAGCACAAAGGAAATCTGTGGGCAGCCATAAGAATAGATTTTTTTTTTCTTCAATAAATCCCTTGAGCCCTGTGCGTGATTTAGCAATCTTCTTAGTTTCTCTCTTTTATCCTATGAAATGTATGATGATACCAAACCCATGCATCCCACTTGTTGATTAAGTCAACTATGGTGGCTTCAAATAATGCCATTGGTCTACAAAATCGTGATAGTCCCATATATTCCCGTATTTTTCTATTTTTTTGCTCCCATATATGCCACTTAAGTAATGAGAAGTAATTGTAGGATATATGAAATTAATTCGATAAATAATAACTAATAACACGCTTTTACGGGGAATAAAAATTACTTAAATCCCAACTTACCAAATACGTCTCCTCAGAATAATTACCAGGTCTTTGCGAAAAAACATGTGCAACAAGTCGTGCTTTGTATCTCCTAATTTCACCGTTTTCATTTCCCCTTCTAACGAAAACTCATTTATATCCAACTGGTTTTTACATTTTTTGGTATGCGGACTACAGGTCCGAAAACTTTTCGTTTCTCAAGCGACTTTAGTTTTGCCTCGATTGGTTCATGATCCTGATTCTCATTGATCTCATTCATTTCATGTAGCGCTACGTTAAATGAGAATAGATCGGCAACGGAATTCGTCTCGGTTCCATTTAATTCCGTTCTAGACATAGTATATCGAGATCCCTTCATTATCATTATTTTCAAAATTTCCAGAATTTCAGGTACCTGAGTTTTATTCTCATCCACATTTATGCCCGTCGACTTCTTTAGTCGATAAATCCTCAATTGGACCATTCTTATTATTTGCTCCTTTTTTTCGAGGATTTTTATGTTTGCAAACCCGATGGCCTACCATGCTTAAGTTGTAGCTTAGGTTCGATATCATTCTTTGTATGTTCTAGATAAACATCAGTTTTTGCAGGAGCATTGACAGATGGTATATGTGACTTAGTTTTGTAAATGATTATCTTTTGAACTTCTAGTTCAGATTTGTTTGATCGAGGATCATAATGATTTAACGATAATTCATTCCAACTAATAATCTTTTCCAGCTGTTTCGTTTCTCCCCCTAATGTCGGAAATTTGATTCCCCAAAATGACAATCGGCAAATCTAACTGTAAATAAATCTCCCGTTAAAGGTTCTAAATATTTATTATCGATCGAGATTCAAATCCGGCATATATTCCCAACCTCCTTTAAGGTCCCATCTTTGTGCACTGTGGTGAAGCAATTGGAACATATACCCCACATCCAAAATTTCGTAGGTGGGAAATATCTGATTCCTGACCATAAACCATTTGCAACGGGGAGATGTCATGATAACTTGTTGGTCTGATGCAAATTAATGTCGTTGTATGTAATATAATATGTTCCCAACAAGAAGAGGGAAGCTTCGACTTCATATATAATGGCCTTGCAATTAATTGCAAGCGTTTTTAATCAACGATTATGCAAGACCATTTTGTGTATGAACATGTGCACATGATGTTCAACATCAATACCGATAGATATACAATAATCATTAAATGCCATAGAGGTAAATTCGCCAGCATTCTCAAGTCGTATTTTCTTTATCGGGTTATCCAGAAAACATGCTCTTAATCGAATCAACTGAGCAAGCAATATCGCGAACATGTTCCTCGTAGATAACAAACATACATGGGACCATCTACTTGATGCATCAATTAATATAATAAAATATTTAAATGGTCCACATGATTGGTGTATCGACCCACAAATATCACCATGTATACGTTCCAAAAATACAGAGATTAATTCTTTACTTTCATTGGTGATGGCCGAATGATTAACTTCCCTTTAGAGCAAGCGCCACAAGATAATTCAGTAAATTGAAGAATCCTCTGATTCTTTATCAAATGTTCACGGGACTTTCCAATTATCTTTCGCATCATAATTGAACCGGGATGACCCAACCGTTCATGCCAAAATATTAAATATATTGTTATCGACAAACTTCTGGTTTGTAACAGCATATGATTCAACTGTTCTCAGATATGTATAATATAACCAGAGTCAAATGAAGGTAATATTTCCACGATTCTTTTATCATTCGAAATCACCTTTGTCATGTGAAATATTAGATGTCTTCCTTTTCTGCTGTCTCAACATGATATCCGTTATTTCGAGCAGCTTGTAAGCTTAAAAAATTTCTTGGAGACTTAGGAGAATATAAGGCATTTCAATTGTCATTCTTGTCCCTTTGGGCAGTAAAACGCTAGCTCTTCCGAAGCCTTCAATTATACTTGTACTACCCGATATAATAATAACTATTTCTTCTTTCATATCAAGATGATCGAATTAGTTTTTATTTCTTAAACTCGTATGAGTCATTGCACAATCGGCAAGACATAATTATCCATTGCACGTGCTCGTATCCATTGTATAAATATCCTTAACAAATATAAAATGTTATATCATTAATGAATGAATTGCATGTATGAGTAGCAAGACATATAAGTATTAGTATAGAAAATAATAAATAATAAATATTTGCATACATAAAATTTCATCCCTTATGATAATTTCTTCCATAATATTCGAACGACGTTTGGTAAATATCTGCTGTGACATCAATTTTCTTGAATACCGCAAATTTGAGCAACGTCTTGTTTCGAACTTTCTTCACCTTGAATTATAAAGATCAACGGGATCTTTTGGTGCGAATAAAGATTCAATATTCGCGACGATAATATTATTATCGATAGCAGTCTTTACACAACATTTCATTCTCGTTTATTTATCACCTTTTCCGGTTCGGGAGAAATGTTATATTCACAACGATAACATACACAACCATTCATATTATTAACGGATACATTCACTTCTGGGAATGTCGTACATTCACTCCGGTAAATGTCGTACAATCGTTTAATCAAAATATCAACCATAAAAAAATATCAACCATAATGTACCTTTTATTTTCACATGTATTCAGATTTCAAGTCAACATATCAAAATATCGAAAGCAACAAATTCTAAGCTCGCTAAGTTCGACATTATACTATCATAAGATCAAAAATATGTTAATTAAATCATATAAGATAAATAATCAAAATCAGAACATCCAAAATATATGTAATAAGAATAACATAAACAAATAAAAATCATTCATTATTGTTTTAATTTCTGTAAGGTCTGGTAAGGTGATTAAGGTATCCAGAAGTCCGTATTCATGTCCGAAATCCGTGCCCACAGTCCAAAATCCATGTCCATAGTCCATAGTCCGTCCAATCGGTAATTGATTTAAAGTTTAATAATTTAAACAAATATTATTTTATTTTTTTATTCTTAAAAAAATTTCCACACTCCACCAAGAGGAATCGGACCTTTCACCACTAATGACGATATTCCGCGATACCAGTCAGCTAGAGACGTTGTAGATTTGACTTTTTTTAAATATCCATAATAGTGTACGATTATATAAATAAACTTAACGTGTTATAAAAATATTATTGTGATTAATATTTATATTATGATTATTATGATAATATAATTATGGAGAGAAATATTTAGAGAGAAGAAGTATGAATAATTTCAATAATTTTGTGCGTTTACAATACAACTCAATGTGCCTATTTATAAGCAAATTTATCAAATTACAACCACAAAATAAAATATTAAATTCTCATAAAATAATGACATCTAATTTATATTATCATCTATTACATCCTTATTTAACCACCAATATAAATAATATACAGCTACTATTTATTCCATCCTTATCATAGCAACCACTCCATATAATATACATCCACTATAATATTTCATAATAGAGATGACATATGCGTGCAATTTTTATTTGTTGGTTAAAAAGAAAAGCCAAGTTTTTCTCGTAATATTGAAATCGGCAAAATATCCCCCAATAGAGGGTTTTCTCAGCTCCTTCACCAATTGATAAATACATGTTGATGTATTACAATGTTACAAGAATTAATTCTTGTGTGAAGTAGTAGTATACAGAAAAAGAATGCAAGGACAATAAGTGAATTTACTACAAAAAAACCAAGAAACGCAAGTTATTACTTGACCATGAATGAACTCTTACAGCTGCAGCCGCCAACTGCACTTGGATTCATAGATACCTGAAAAACGACGAAGAAGAAGAACGCTTACGAGTTTGAAAAAACAGCAAAACACCACATTTAAAAAGGAATGAGCTTTTTCAATGGAGAAGGATAGAAAGGATCAAAGGAAATCATGGCATTACAGAACAAAGCCAAGACCTCAGCGTAATTTCGTAGATAAAAAGGAAACCATGGCATCACTTTGATTTCAATACTCAACTCATTTAGAGAAATCTATAAGATCTCTCATACAACATCGTCTAAATGTGAATCCCTCATACTACGAATCTCCGTTTTGTAGATCATGTAATATAAAAGCAGAAGCCCAAATATGTGAGGGATATGCATACGTTTCCATAAGATCTATATCAAATTAACATTTGCCAGATGGCTACAAACGTGGGGTACCTGAAAGGAAGAACGGATCAATTCTTCGACATAGTCGACAGTCGCGCCTTTTACGAAATCCAAAGACACATTATCGACTACCATCTTAACACCATCTTGCTCGATTATCCTGCAAGGTGATCCCAGCGCACGATGATCGAAACTTACGAGAAATCAATAAGCAGTGAGCGAAATCTTACCTATCGTCTTCATTGGTTCTATCGTCTAGCGAGAAGTTATATTGGAAACCAGAGCAACCACCAGCTTCTATGCTCAAGCGTAAGAGCTTCTGAACGCCCTCCGTGGCTTGCAATTCCTTGATCCTCTGCTAAAAATGAAATTCGCCGATTATTCACAATCGTTGCAATTGGAATCGATCAGAGAGATCCACGACTGGATAAAAGCATCAAAACTACCTCAATTTTGACCTACGCTGAAACTGAATCAACAGAAATTATCAACTAATACGGGGAGAATTACCTTCACGCAGTTTTCGGTCATGCTCAAGCTTTCCTCGCGCGACACCTCCGACGAAGTTGCCTGATGCTGGCCGATGGCAGCCGACAACGACGACGAGCTGAGGAGCCTCGAATTTCGGCGTATGCTTGTAGAAAAATAGGAGGCGATTCGCCGGATTGGAGGAACGTACGACGAATTCATAATGCCGATTGCTGATTGGTCAGAGCATTCTACAACAAAGACTGCCCAGTTTCACCATTAGATGAAAAACATGTGAAATAAGTACTTATTAGACCATGAAATGGATTCTCAAACTAAAAATGTGAAAAAAATAATTTCACAAAATTAATAATAAACTCAATATTTTTCATATAAAAAAACGTAGAAAAAAATAATTATTAATAACAGAGTCGTTTTATATATTTTATTTATTTTTTATTTTATATGGGTACTTTAATAAAGGGTATGTATTGTAATTTTTAAAACATCAAACACATCTTTTGGGATATCTAATTCCCAAAACGCATATATGCGTTTAAAATAAGAGAGAAGATGAAAACACATTTTAAGTTTGCGTTTGGTGTAAGGTTGGATAACTTTTAGTATATATTTTGGGTTTATCGATTGGAGATGCTCTCATCCAAGTATGTTCTGCACATCTCAATCTTAATTGTTATTATTTCTAAGAAAATAAAGAAATTGCTTCTTAGAATATAATTACAACTAGTATTTTCCGCACACTTTATGCGTGTGTTTAAATATATAATTATTACTTCATTTTGATATTATAATATTTAATAATGAAATATTGTTTTTAAATATATAAAGTGAAAATTAACGTGTTAGGGTATAATTACAATAACTAAGAAATTTATAAGTGAAATAATGACTTATATTAATTACAAATAAAAGGACTAAATTGCTAATAATATGACAGAACAAATTGAGTTTATAGCCATTTTAGTTCTTTTATATAATAGAATAAAACAAAAAAAAAGAGTAAAGGATACACACATACCAAGTATGTTCTGCACATCTCAATCTTAATTGTTATTATTTCTAAGAAAATAAAGAAATTGGTTCTTAGAATATAGTTACAATTAGTATTTTCCGCACACTTTATGCGTGTTTTAAATATATAATTATTACTTCATTTTGATATTATAATATTTAATAATGAATATTATTTTTAAATATATAAAGTGAAAATTAACGTGTTAGGGTATAATTACAATAACTAAGAAATTTATAAGTGAAATAATAACTTATATTAATTACAAAAAAAGGACTAAATTGCTTATAATATGACAGACCAAATTGAGTTTATAGCCATTTTAGTTCTTTTATATAATAGAATAAAACAAAAAAAAAAGAGTAAAGGATACACACATACCAAGTTTATTGAAAAGTTGCATACCAAATTAATTCAATCAAAATTGATTTTTAGAATATAATAATTAATGGTGGTAAACCAAATTAATTGGAAAATACCAAATTATTTGAGCACTATTTCTCTTGATGGGCTTAGTTGCAAATGCAAGGCCTTAAAGGTGGAGTTTGGGGCCAATTGTCCATAGTAAGGCTTCGCCCATTTTCAGGGTATATTTCAAATCAGGTCCCAAAAATATTTAAAATAGGGTTTAGGTCTTATTAGAAAAAAATTTAGTTTAAAGGATCCAATTTTAGAGATAAGGACTTAAATTACCCAAGTGTTATAAAGTGTATATGAACTGATATCGGACGATCGTTTTGTGTTATTTCAGAACAATAAAGTGTTACTCCAAAACAATGAAGTGTTACTGCAGAACAATGAAGTGTTACTGAACAAATCGGGTCCTTAAAACTATTCTTTTTCCTGACACCTGACAGGGGCTGAAAGAAAATTGCCCCTTTTTTAGCTCTCACGAATATCGAATGAAATCGTCTGTCCCACCATCATGGCCCTATGTATGTCAAAAAAAAAAAATCAATTTATAATCACTTGGTTGATTTCTTTTTGTATTTCTTATACTTTATCATATACTACACCAAATCATGAAATCATTCAATCACGTGGATGATAATCTTTTGCGATTCTTTTTATTATATATTCCATTAAATCGTAAAATTATCTTTATGTCATGTAATTTAATATGATAAAAAAATAAACACATTAAATTTATTCTTTGTTTTATTATATGATAAATTGATATCTATATGTATTTTTTTAATATTCAGAAGAATCAATTTTCATAAATTCAACATTACGGATCAAATTGATATCTATATGTATTTTTTTAATATTCAGAATTTTCATAAATTCAACATTACGGAACAAAATATGAGACATAGATAGAGTGGGACAGATCAAATTATATACATATTTAATTTATTTTCTTAATATTCACAAGAAATAGACTGGGACATATCAAATTGTAATACATTTATTTTTTTAATATTCAGAAAAGAGCCAACTTTTCATGAATTCGACATTATGAGATCCATGGAATTCATCCGCACCAATACTTATAAACAAATCCTCGTATATTGTCCCAATTTCATCTCTCTATCTAAGCCTTGCGTACAAATTCACGCAAAGTGCTCATTCTTTTATGTAACTAATTAATAAGATACGACATGATTAATATTGTCCGTAATAATATTATCCCATGTGGTGTTCGTTTTGCCATCTCTTTGCATTTGGAGAATTGTAAATATGCAGTCCCACAATAATCAGAAAGGGTTAAATTAAAACCCTCATAAGTCTTATTATAAAAACACAGCAGAAAAACCATTAGAAGCACGCATTAACCATCCTTAATGCGCACGCAGGATTACCACACGCATACATTACACACCTCTTTATTTATTACACAAACTTATTATCATTATTATTACATCATATATTATACACTCATAAAAACATAGACTGTTGTCTGATCTGACACTCGCCGGCCTGAGGATTGCACAGCTGAGGCAAAGTCCTCGCCTTCTCATAGACCTGCTGCATCTGCTGCTGCTGCTGTCCGCGGCGGCCGCCGGCGCCGGCGCCGGCGCCCTGCTGCAGCTGCCTCACGACGTGGTTCAACGCCTCGCACCTACACTGCTGTGGAACTTCTCTCATCTCATGGCAGCAACCTCTTACCTTCGCATAATCACTTCCCACGTCAGCTTCGTCGTCTTGGGTCGACAGTGCTATCATCGACGACTGCCCACTCGGCGACAAGTACCTTTTGAAGGGAAGGAAATAATATGACTATGAACTCATATATAAGGAGAAAAAGGTTGTATGGACATATATTGTAATATATACCTTTGGCAGAGCTGAAATTGACGGCCCTGAATCAGCTGCTGGCACTGCTGCTGCTGGCCGGGATTGGCATCGCCGTCGTCTTCGGTGGTTGTGGTGGTGGTGACTGTGGTGGTGAAGGTGGTGGAGGCGGCGAGTAGGGAAAAGGAGAGGAAGGTTGCTAGGAGGAGGAGGAAAAAGGTGGTGCTTTTAGTGCTGGTTGCCATGGAGATTCTTATTCTCTTTTGATTTTGCTGCTGCTTCTCTTTGTAGATGTGTGTGTGTTCTTACGATGAAGTGTTGAGAGGGGTTTTATAGTGGTTTTTGAGTGCGTGCATGGCTTATACGTGTAGGGTATGAACGTCGACGTGGCGGCTCGACGCTGACAAAGAGGAGATAAAAATTTTGTTGATTTATGACACAAACACTTCTCTCTTCAACACACTGTTTTTTTTTTGTCCTCTTACGTGGAGGCTCGACTGTCGACATCTCCACGCGTTGGCACACGCATGCACGCGCTCGTTTCGCCACGTAAGCCCCATGCAAAGATTCATCGAAAAATGTTTTTTTTTATTGAGGTATCATTGTGAAAGAGTTGATCCTTGAAATTAAATAATGGTTTTGTTTTTTTATCGTAATTCATTTGATTCATTTCTTGCATGATTGATATATAGGGACATGACTAGGTGTTAGATAAATGTCCGAGATTGGCAATATTTGGTCAAAGGCTAGAAAATAAATCATCTTTGCTGGGCATAGGGATAAAATTGACAGAATCCGTAACTGATGAGGACTGATATGTATAGTCGTTTTAACTGTGGGAACTGAATTGAATGAATTGAAAACTTAGGAGGGATGGGATGTATACTCTATAAACTATGGGAGCATATATGAATATGAGTGAATCTTCGAGGAGAAAGTAGAAGGAAAGAAAAGCCCTCTCATGGGATAAACCCTAATTTTAATCTGTCAATAGGATTCAGCAATTCGTGAAGATCTATCTCTTCAACAATCTGCGATGAACCCCAATTTCACGCAGGAGGCGGCGTCACAGCTTCAAGAGGGAGTCGATCTGTTGCTGTCTCGATGGACGGCACTGCGAATGGCCGTCGAGAACGAGTGGGGCGGACGTGACTCTCTTCAGAAGGCAGGTGAGCTCGGCCAGCAAATATTACATCGCCTCACGCAGTCAAGAGGTATGTTATGTATATCATATGCTGAAGATGAGATGAGCAGTCGAATTCGACCTTTTAATCTTTTGTTGTGTTTTGGCCTGCTTGGGCAATTTGCTTGTTGCGATTGAGTTATTGGCTCTGATCAATGTGCGGTTTCAGTGTTTCTTTTTTTGTCTTTTCTGTTCTTGTGATTCGTTTCTAGATAGAGAGCTTCTGAGCATAGAGAAGAAAGATTAGTGTTTCAAGCCCAGTAGAGGATTAGTATGTGTGTGCATTTCTGCTTAGGATGGGGGTGCAATGTAATCATACTGTTATGGTATAAAAGTGAAGCTCCATTTGGCTCTTATTATGTGCTGATTGTTATGATAATCTTGTTTTGTGCCTAGAGCAGTTTACATCGATGAGATAGAGGATATGCTCGATGAATTCATGGATTCTCTCAGTACTGTAATAGAAGATGGAAGCGTCGAAGAGGTAACAGTCTTCAAACTTAATATCTGCAATATCAGATCGATGTATGTGTATGTCCACAGTGAACGAGACAAAACTTTAATATAATCATAATTGAGTGCTTCATAATCTCTATTTCTAGGCTTTGTATGTTGTATTCTTGATTACGTGATGAAAATACCTTTAAAGCTTGTATATTCGGGAGTGATTCGTGTCTTTTTTGGAAAAACCTTTAATTGACTCATGTATAGTCTCTTCACTTCTAACGCCCATTTTTTTTTTCAGATAGCAGAAAAACTAATGGTAATGCGGGAAGAATGCCTTCAAGGTAACTTTGAGACCATAAATAAGTTGAAAGAAACAAAACCCACAAGCGCCTCCTACACCAGACAGGTAAACTAATTACAACTCCATTGATTCTCAGATGAAGAAATGATGCAATTCCCTACACAAGATACTTTCTTATTACATCAAATTTGTGTCGACCTGCCCTGTTTTCAGCCTGGGAACAATGATGATGATGGTGATAGTAGCGATGATGATAGCGACAACAATATGGAAGAAGATAAATCATCCGAAATGGAAGTTGATGATTCTACACAGAGCCAATCGAGGATCAATCGAGCGAATGCAAGGGCTAGCGAAAGTGGCCTAAGCAAGCCCCCTGAAGACGCAGATGGGTGGACCGTGGTTTCATCGAGGCGCAATAAAGGTCGAAAGAACTAATGATTTCCTATAGTTTTGTGTTTTCCTCTTAGAACCAGTTCATGGGCTGTTTAAGTGGATGTTGAAAAAACTGATTTATATGTTTGATGAGTGAAGTTTTGAGTTATTTATAAGGAACCATCACCATTGTTAATAGTGCGATGTTCTTGACAATGGTGATTGTCCTAAACTTTGATCTGCCCATTATACAAAGTTGGCAATTTTAGACCACGGTATTTTGCTATGGTCCTCGTCATGTTTTTTGATCGAATTGGAAAATATACATATTTAGACCATCTCCAACCATACTGCAAAATCCAAAAAAAATCCTAAAATCATTCCAAATAATTCAAAAATCAATCCCAAAGTGGGTTTTATACTCTCTCTCCTCCACTAAACGCGTGGATGCGATTGAATGCATATATGCGTTCTATATTTAGTAATTTCAGTTAACGCCATCTTATTTGTTAAAATAATTAAAGTAACCTTATAAAAAACTAAAAAAAATTAAATAGATATAATAAAGCAATTAGAAAGTTTTTTAGAATTATAAAATTTACCAACATAATTTTTTATTTATGTTGGAGTTATCGAGCCATAAACTTGCCGGAGTCGCCGGAGAAGTCGCCGGAACATGGCTGGGTCGAACTGCGCTGAAGGGCTGATGGGTTGATGCTGAAGAAGTGCCGCGATGAGCAAGGACCGCTCGATCAGTGGCGCGCAGATCAAGCGCCGACATTTGAAGATGGGAGATTTAATGAGAGCCGAAGGATATCGCGCGAAAGCCATCGACGGCTCAGATGGAATAATGAGAGATGGCGCGGATTAGGGTTGCAAACGAATCGAACTTTATTGGTTCGATTCGCGATTCGATTCGAAATTTTAAGATTCGAATTCGAATATTTAGAATACGAATCCGAATAAGATTTTTTTTTTATTCGAGAAATATACGAATACGAGTATGAAATCACAATATTCGATTCGAAAATTAATCGAATAATTCGATTCGAATAATATAACATAAAAATATAGTATAATTAATATATATTCACATGTAATATATGATAACTCACTAAAACATTTAAAAATACTATGTTATAATTCAATATATGTTTAAATATAATTTTTTAATATTCAATATATATTTTAAATATAACATTGTTTATATTTTATTAAATAAAAAATGAAAGATGACTTTGAATACAAATATTCGATATTCGATTCGAATATTCGAGAAAATATTCGAATTCAAATAAGAATCGATTTTATGATTCGATTAAATATTCGAGTATTCGTATTCGTATTCGATTGTCATCCGAATACGAATAGAATATTGCGGTATTCGACTCGATTCGATTCGTTTGCAACCCTAGCGCGGATGATGAATATGGTCTGTTAGATCGAGATCGGACGGAGAGGATTGAAAGTGCAAATTCACTTATAAAGTCGCATTTCTCGGTAGCTGGGTCACGCGATAATGCACGTGCTACGTGGCAGATCCTGAGACGCTGGATCAGAATCGATCGGACGGCTTGGATTAAACGAGAGACATGCTTTATATGTGAATCAGTATTATTATAAATATCAGTGTTGCGATTTCGACTTAGCATCTTTGAGCGTTCGTATTTTTCTGTAGAGTTAAAATCTGAGTGAGTCACAAACACGAAAGTTGTAGAGGGCACGACGGTCTGTAAACTTCATGTTCGGATTAATACGAAAGGAGGTTCGGTTGATCCGTGGACGTAGGCCAAAGCTAAGGCCGAACAACGTTAAATCTGTTTTTGTGTGTGTGAGTTAGATTGCAGAATTTCGATTTGATTGAGCTTCCAATTGCTCAATTCGATCCTAATAACTTGCATCCACTGAAATTACATTGAAACCTCGTTCAGAGGTGCCATTTCTCAACAAGTGGTGCGGTGAGCGTGTATCGAAGGAGCTCAATTCCCGGGAAGATGGCCACTATGACTAAGCTCGAAATGGAGGTGTTCATTGAGGCGAACGATTTTGGGCTGTGGAAGCTCAAAATGAAGGCCGTGCTCGTGGAGAAAGGCTTGGAGGAAGCCTTTAAACCGGATGCCGAAATGGAACCTACGACGTTAACCGTGGCTCAAAAGAAGAAGATAAAGGAGAAAGCGTTCTCAGCTATCATCCTCTGCCTCTCGGATAGTGTGCTTCGTAAAGTAGCTTCGGGGACCTCGGCGGGAGCTATGGAAGAAGTTGGAAGCTCTTTACATGATCAAATACCTAGCAAAGAGGCTCTACCTCAAGCAAGCCCTCTATAGGTTCCAAATGGGGGAGGAAGCTGCCATTGAAGATCAAATAAACCAATTTCAAAAGTTGGTGTTGGATTTGCAAAACATCGGAGAAGAGATCACGGATGAGGATCAAGCGTTGTTGCTTTTGTGCTCTCTACCCAAAAGCCATGATTACTACAAGGAGGCTCTTCTTTATGGAAGGGAGAAGCTTAGCCTGGAGGATGTGATGGCAGTTCTAAGCACAAAACAGCTCAACACGAGGATTGCTCCAAAAGTGGAACCGAATTTGGCCGATGCTTAATGTGCAGCATAAGTCCAACCCGAGGTGGAAGAAGGGCAAGGGGAAGGAGGTTTCTGAGCCTAAGAGGTGTTTCAATTGCAATGAAGTGGGGCACTTCAAGAGGAATTGCCCAAAGTTGCAAAAACAGGGAAATTCTTATGCTACTAACCATGTTGGTGATGGTTTTGAATATGCAGAGGTTCCAGCCATTTTCGAGGAGGAGAAGAGGGAAGAATGGATCCTAGACTCAGGCTCTAGCTTCCATATTACATGCAAGAGAGAGTGGTTGCATGACTTCAAGGAGCTAAGAGGTAAAACGGTTAAGGTAGGTGATGGTAAAAGTTTCAAAGTGGCTATGGTTCTATAGAATGGGGCTTGCTAATGGGGTGTTGAGTGTCCTCAAAGATGTTAGGTATGTCCCTGAGTTGAGGATAGGAGAGGATTCAACACAAGTCGCAACCGGAAAAATTCTAGTGAAAAAGCAGAATAGGCTGATTCTGCAAGGGAAAATGAGGCAGTGTATCTACATCCTCGAGGACTATTCTGTGGAGGCAAAGGCACACCATGAAACTAGGAAATGTGGTGGTTCAAATGGTGTGAGAGAGGTGCCCCAGAAAGTTCGGGAAGAAGTAGAAATAGGCCGGCCAAAAGTGAAGCTCGCGATAGATTTTATGAAACCTGCTACTGCTGAAAAACTGGTGGAGATGGAAGTTTGCGACGATGTTTCCGAGCTCGAGATGGAGCTATTTGTGCCAAGGGATGAAGGTACCTCATGCCCACATGGCAGGTATGGATTTGAGTTGGAGAATAGCTCAAGCTCCGTGGAAGAAAACGACGGAAATTCGACCACAAGTCGGGCTGTTAACACAATTTTTGACAAAACTGATGAAAATTGTTTTTCTGATTTTAGTGCAGATTCGGTCTTGGCTGCGAGGAAGGCAAGATGAAGATGTTTTCTAGCCAAGGAAGGGTCTGTGAGGTGGCTCAAGTGGCTAGGATGGAAGGGTCTTCGAGCCGAACAGAGGAAGTGAGCTCAAGTGTTCGGGTCGATTCCAAGTAGGAAATTTCAATCCTACTTGGGGTCGGGGAGTTCACTCTTGAGGCTCGCATCTTCTAGGGGAGCTGGTTGATCAACTGAGCAAGGACGTATTGATCGAGGGGGAGCTTTGATGGAGTTTCGAAGCTTGGAAAGTGGATTCTCATAACAGAAAACAGAGGTGAGCTGTGGTTTTTTATGAACTTTGGGCAAACTTTTCTGGCGTGTTTGGGCAGCAATGGAGATTCTGGGAGTTGGGATCGCGAGTTTGCTGTCTCGAGGTGGAGTTTGTCGGAGTTATCGAGCCATAAACTCGCCGGAGAAGTCGCCGGAACATGGCTGGGTTGAACTGCACTGAAGGGCTGATGGGTTGATGCTGAAGAAGTACCGCGATGAGCAAGGACCCTTCGATCAGTGGCGTGCAGATCAAGGGCTGACATTTGAAGATGGGAGATTTAATGAGAGCCGAAGGATATCGCGCGAAAGCCATCGACGCCTCAGATGGAATAATGAGAGATGGTGCGAATGATGACTATGGTCTGTTAGATCGAGATCGGACGGCGAGGTTTGAAATTGCAAATTCACTTATAAAGTCGCATTTCTCTCTAGCTGGGTCACGCGGTAATGCACGTGCTACGTGGCAGATCCTGAGACGCTGGATCAGAATTGATCGGACGGCTTGGATTAAACGAGAGACATGCTTTATATGTGAATCAGTATTATTATAAATATCAGTGTTGCGATTTCGACTTAGCATCTTTGAGCGTTCGCATTTTTCTGTAGAGGGAAAATCTGAGTGAGTCACAAACACGAAACTTGTAGAGGGCACGGCGGTATGTAAACTTCTTGTTGGGATTAATACGAAAGGAGGCTCGGTTGATCCGTGGACGTAGGCCAAATTTAAGACCGAACCGCGTTAAATCTGTTTTTGTGTGTGTGAGTTAGATTGCAGAATTTCAATTCGATTGAGCTTCCAATTGCTCAATTCGATCCTAATAACTTGCATACACTGAAATTACATTGAAACCTCGTTCGAGAGGTGCCATTTCTCAACAATTTATTTATATAAAATATGTGGGCAGCGAAAAAGTTGGTCTAGAAGTAATATCTCAAAAATGGTCAGTTTGAAAATGAGTTTATCGGTTAGAGAATAATTATTGCATTTTACGTTTGAGAATGGGTTTGAGTTTGCGATTGAGTTTATCGATCGGAGATGTTTTATGGTAGTTACTGAAGTAATTCAATGATTAGTACGTCCAAAAAAATTGGAGCAAAATCCAATTTAATCACAGCCCAACTTCAAAACCGTCGTATATACTATGTTAACTCATCGTGGCAGTTTTAGAGGACAAATTAAATTTATTTAAACGAAAAGATTATCCTATCTGACCCACTTAATGATAGTATCATTCCAAATTTCACAATTACTCGCTTTGATTGCGTTTTATGAAGTGAATCGCAAAAACGCGAATTACTTGGTTACCAAAACCTGAGAATATCTTGCGAGATACGATTGAAAAATCCAACTTCCCATTTTCTTTGCCTTTTTTAAAATTTATTTTTATTATTATTCTATTTTTGTGTTTTTAGTGGGGAATTTTGTGAACAATGAATCGTATTTGTGTTTGAATATATGTGCTTGTAAGAACAAAGAAAGAAAGCGACACAGAATTTTTACGTGGTTCAGATTCAAGACGAATTCCTACTCCACGGATCAATGATCAAGTTCTTCACTAATTTCAGTGGATCAATTACAGATACAAGAGATCACCCACACTTTCACACTCGAATGAAATGCTCTCAAGACTCATTTCTTTTCTCCCCTTTAGTTTGTATGTTTCTGACTCTCTCTAATGTCTCTCTGCTCAACTGCTGTCCATCCTAACGACAGTTCCTAATATTGCAGAGAATAATCTGATGTCCAAAAATAACCACCAACTAACGACGTAACATCAGTTATTTTCCTTTTAATTATTTCTCCCATACATTTTATATTGTGCTTAATTTCATTAGTTGTCCGTGTAATTAGGGGCTTTATTTGTATTAATCCATAGATTAGGACTAGTTAGATATTTATACCAAGTTTGTTTGGTATAAATACTTGTACAAACATTGTGCTTAATACAGAAAATTAGAGAATCAACCCGAAAGGCTGTCGAATTCATTTCTAGAGAGAGAAACTCAGAAAACATCATCTCACTAAACTCTCATTTTCTTCATCGAAGGTTTTCGATCGAATTTCAATTTAAATCATTCTAATAGATTTCCTTAGAATTCATGCCTAGGATTGATTGAGTTGATAACAGATGACCTAACAATTGGTATCAGAGCAGATTCGTTCTGTTTTGAATTGAAATTGTTAGAATTCGGATCGGATTTCATTTTCTGGAACTGTTCACGCGAAGAACAGTTTTGGCGCGAAAAGGTTTTTCGATCTGTAAGTGCCTATTTCTGTGCTTATCTGATTTTGATGTTTATGTACTCGCATAAGGAGTATTAATCAATCAGAATTAGATCGGTAGCAATCAGAATCATGATTTGAGTCGAATTTTTTATTCTGTGATATTACTGTTCGTGCGAAAACAGTATGAACGTGTTTTGATATTCATCAAATTGAACATTATTTGCTTCAAAACATGTTTAATCTTCTATTCGTGAATACTCAGTAGCTGATTCCGAGCATGTACTTGTAGTTTCATCGATTAATTTCCAGTATTTGCTTGAATCTTTGTTAAAATTGTATTCTGCGTTTAATCTGTGAATTTTAATTTCTCGCTAGGTCTTCGATCGAAATTAATTTCTCGATCGAAAACCTCTGTGCGAGAAATTTTGCTCAATTAGAATACGGATTAGTTACTGAAGTCGCTGTTGTCAAGAACGTGTTTAGAAAAATTTACGAGCGATAAAATTTCGACGAGAATTGACTATTTTGACCTCCAAGCAAAACTTTCTCTCGAAAACTTAGTCGTTCACACATATTTGATTCTCGCCCGCAAATTTTTTTGGTCAACCATTTAGATTTGACTAAGCGAGAAACTCCTTAGGGCACTGTACCTCAACGACCAAAATCAAGTATAAAGAAATTTTACGCTCGAAAATTCTGGTCAATCTTTCGAGTCTCTACATTGTGGATTCTGGTCAACAAAATTTTTCGATGCTTAAAAATTTTCGATCGCAAAACTTCACTCAATAATTTTACGACTGATCTCACTGTTAGCACAATTTCTCAGCGTAAAACTACAATCAAGTTCCGCTCGAAAATTTTTGAACAGTGCCTGGCGCGCGAAAACAGTACCATCTTTTCAAATTGAAGAAATTATTTTCGATCAAACTTTAAAGATTGAATCAAAATTAATTCTCGATCATTTTTGAATCAAACGCTACTAACAAATTTGCTACTTGTGAAGCTTACTACATCAAAGTTCATTCATCAAAACTAACGAAGATCCTTCATCAACTCCACAAAAATTAAAAATAAAATTCGAGAAGAAGGATGGATGCTTACTCGCTAGGAAATGACAACCGTCCACCAATCTTGCAACGCAGCGAATATACAGTTTGGAGAAGCCGCTTCCTAAATTTTATAGCCTTGAAAGATCAAGCTGAAAATCTGTTAAAGTCACTCGAAGAGGGACCCGCACAGTTCTAGGGAATACACCATCGAGGAAAGGGCCCGTGCAAAGGCTGATCTAATGGCTATGAACACACTTATGCAGGGCATTCCCAACGACATCTATAGACAGATAGACAACCTCCCAACGGCTAAGGGGATGTGGGATTAACTGCATAGGATGATGCAAAGAACTGAAGTAGGCATCAAGGCCAAAAAGGCGAATATTCTCACTGCTTATGACTCCTTCAAAGCAAAAGCCGGAGGAGAGTCTCTACGATGCATACCAAAGATACCTCACTCTTCTCAATGAGATGAGGAAGATAGAAATCTCGAAGACAAACATGGAAACAAATATCAGATTTCTATCCTCTCTGCCCTCGGACTGGAAAAAGTTATCCACTCAACTTAGACAAAACAAAGATCTGGAGGAGTTGGGTATCCATGCAGTATTTGGTAATCTGGACGACACCGTTGCTCTAGTCTCAGAGAAGAGTGGAACAAAGCCTCGTAATCAGATGCCAGCCAAACATGAAAGCACTGGGGAAGCAGTTGGCTTTAATCGGAAAGATAATGAGCAAGAAATACTTCAAGAAAAAGTCCTCACCCTCGGCCAACCGACTTCAGACCTCAAGCTCTAAGAACAAGGAAAATGCACCAGAGAGCTCCGAAGTCAAGAACACTAAAGAGCCCAACAAGTGCTTCAACTGTGGCAATCCTGGTCATTTTGCCCGAGAATGCACCCTTCCCAAGAAAAGAGATGCTAATTACTACTCCAAGAAGCTTCAACTCACGAAGCAGAAGGAAGCAGGAGTAGCCCTCATGGCAGAGCAGGACCACTGGCTCGAAGACATATCTAGTTCTGGAGAAGAGAATCTTGCCCTCATGGCGCGCGTTGATAAAGACATTGACGCCGAAACATCCAATCCGATGGACGAAGATGGTGCATCCACCTCATCACAAGAGGTAGACACTTCTTCCACATTATTGACCATGTTAGATTTATATCAAAAACAATATGCTAACATGAAACGTGAGCAGAAAAGTATTAAGGAAGTAGAGGATAAACTCTCTAGGTCTCAGGAAATGATAAATAGTCTCGAGACAGAACTAAAAAGCTCTAATGCTAAAATAGAACTTACTAAGAGCCTACATTCTAGAGAGACTAGTCAACCTCAAATAGGACAGCATAGCGAAAAGATTAAGGAGTTAGAAGATAGGCTAGCAAATAACTACAATAGCTTGGTTAGGAATCTCAATGAGAACGCCAACCTAAATTGTAGGATAACCGAAGTCACCACTAAGATCACCAACTTAGAAGCTCAATTAGAAATATCAAATGCTAAGGTTAGTGAGCTTAGTAAAGAACTAGACGTCTATCAAGCCGCCAAACTGACCTGTAGAAAATAATTATGCTCTCCTATGTGAGGAACGCAAGAAACTATATGCTAAGTTAAGAAATTAGATGATATAGTTACGTGTAGGGGACAATCCGAACAGACGATATTTTTGAACAAGTCCAATGATATAGAGTTCTATAATCCTATAGAAGGTATAGGTTTCACTAACCCACAAGTTCTACGGGAAAAGAAAATATATGATATTAAGCACATGGGTTTAGGAGTAACCTCTCTTAGAGAATTTACTGAAACGACGTACCAAAATAATTTTGATCATCTATGAGAAAAGCCTCACATGGGCCTGAGATCCCCTTTGACTACACTGCACTAAATGAAAGAGACAGAAATATGAAATCGTCATTAACACCTGTCTCTGACCTATTTCAACTTCCTGACCCTCAAACAGTCCTCGAGGAAGCCAAAGACGTTCAGTATAAAAATTCTCTCTACATACCTCCTAGAATAAAACAGATAGAGAAAAAGTTCTTAAAGAGATGAAAAATCTCAAAGCTTCCTCATCCTCCCAAACTACCTCTCACGCTAACTGCAAAGCGTGAAAATCGAAAAATCACTTCGAAAGATAAAAAGTGTATTAATAATTCTGTTAAAAGTGCTAAGACTAAAGTTACTTTACCTACGTCTACAGGCAGCATAGGGCAAGCACTAGAATCGAAGGCGAGAGTGTCTAGTCTTAAGAAGGAGCAAGTAGATTTGAGTATGCTTAAGAATGTTACTCCTTCTGTACGAATAAATGACACTCGTAGAAATAAAAGAGCCATTTCTTCGCTTAGAGTGTGTTTGTTTGGGGGTTTTAAGAGGGATTAGGGGGTTTGCATAAATTAAAGTGGTGTTTGGTTAAGAGCTTTATTTAAAGGTGGGGTTTAATTAAACCCTCCTTAATACCACAGTATTAATTAAATCTACCCTGGACGGTCCCATTATCTAATACCGTCTGTGTTGGACATAATTATCCTTATTTCAATTTTTGTATACTCATCGCGTCCACCTCTCTCTTCCCGCAAATCACTATTAAACCATCTTCATCTTCCTCTCTTGTCGATAGATTCTTCTTTCGTAAATTGATCGAACCATCTTTTGAGTAGAATTTACCCGATTGGGGAAGGAATCGAGGCGGTCTATCACCGTAGAAGCATCTTTAATTCCTTGTCGATCGTTCTTCTTCAGGAAAGTGATCGAACCATCTCTGTAGCAGGATCGAAGATTGGGGAAGGAATCGAGGTGGTCTGTCACTGAAGAAGCATCTTTGAGAGCTAAGCGTTCGATCTGTAATGGAGGTTGATTCCGAAGGTGAAATCAACATGGGCGTTCGATCTTCAATTGCATTTCGTTATAGATTGTGAACCTGCCAATAGTAGATTTGCGTTTATTTTTTAAGCTTTTGATGCGTTAGATCTGATTAGTGACAAGTGTGTGTTATAATCGATAGCACAGATTCACCTAATGCATACGCCTTCATCATGGGTAGAATTCTCTTTTAACCGAAAATTTTTAGTGGTTCTTGCAATGATTCCAGTTAAAATCAAAGAGAAGCTGACAGCCGAGGGCAATCAGAATAAACAATACCAATTCATCTATTTCTTTTGTGTTTCGACTTTTGATCTTTACATGTCTAGTTTCAGATGGACTTCGATTTTTGGGATATGATTGGGTAAAATCGCAATTCAACTTAATTAAACCTAATACTACTTAAACCCCTCCACCAAACACACCCAATATCATTATTTAATACCATTAACCAAACACCCAAAATACTCGTACCCTCCATTATTTAATACCAACTTAAACTAATACCCTCTAAACCCATCCTCCCAACCAAACGGGCTCTTAGAGTAATTGCTTTTACGTGTACTCTTCAACCCATCACCTTTAGAATCACCAACTACAAAATAGGATCTACCTCACAAATTAAAATAATCATTCTGAAACAAATGCCACTAGGAAGACTCGTAGGAAACAAGATTCAGCCATAAAGAAAGCTTATGGCGCCGTGCATGCTTGTACTCACCTAAGGTATCCCGTAACGATTGAGTCCCCCAAGCACCTTAGGAGATTATCAAAAGAAAAGATCTTTTCCTCAGTCAAGCCTACCAAAGCATTTGTACGTGCTGAAATTAACCTTCCTTGCAAGGTTCAACCCAAATGGGTTCCTAAATCTCCGCCTAGGACGACAAAAGCCGAAAATGCCAAGTCACCTAAAGAGGCAGCACCCAAAACCACTTCTATGAAAGTGACTTGGGTTATTAGAACTCCCTCAAGTAAAAATTTAGGAATCATATCTGAACTTAAAATTAAACCTGCTAATATGAGAGGACCCATACTTAAATGGGTACCTAAAGCTCTCTAACTTGTTTTTGCAGATCCATCATGTGTGGTATCTCGACTCTGGTTGCTTCACACACGTGACTGGAAAACAAGAGCTGCTGAGCAACTACAAAGACCGGCCAAATGACAAAGTCAGATTCGGAAACAATGACTCAGCTCCAATTCTTGGATATGGAGATATCATTCTGGAGAAACTGACAGTAAAAGATGTCTCATATGTCGAAGGCCTCCGCCATAACTTGTTCAGCATAGACAATTCTGTGATAAGGGATTTCAAGTGGTCTTTCAGGCTGACCGGTGCAGAATTTTGGACAGTCAGGACACAGAACTCCTCTATGGACTTCGGAAATCCAACATTTACACGATCAACCTGACGTCCGTGCGGCCCTCGACAGCTGTATGCCTCATCTCTCAGATTGATTTACAGAGGAACATCGTATGGCATCAACGAATGTCTCATCTGAATATGAAAGCTCTCCAACGCCTTTCTACGAAAAAGTTGGTTCACGGTCTTCCAGCTATACTACTACAAAATGAGCATCAATGTTCGGCATGTCAATTAGGAAAGATGAAGCGAGCGTCTCATCATGTCAAGATAATTGCGTCTACTTCTCGACCATTGGAACTAATCCACATGGACCTCTGTGGGCCAATGCAAACGCAGAGTATCAATGGACGCAAGTACGTGCTAGTGATCGTCGATGATTTCTCTCGCTACGCTTGGACAATGTTCCTCCGAACCAAAGATGAGACAGGGGACTTGATTATCAACTTTGTGAACGCTACTCAAAATCTGTTGTAACAGACTATTCAAGTTATTAGACAACGGCACTGAGTTCAAGAATAAACATCTTAGTGAGTTTTATCAGAAGCTTGGAATTAGTCAACAATTCTCAGCCGCAAAAACGCCTCAACAAAATGGGGTCATTGAAAGGAAAAACATAACCCTAGTAGAAGCCGCTCGTACAATGCTGATCCATTCCTGCCTCCCACACTTTCTTTGGGTTGAAGCAGTTAATACTGCATGTTTTATCCAAAATAGGACGGTAGTTCACAAACGGTTCAACAAGACTCCGTACGAGATTGTGAATAACAGAGTGTCCAATATCTCATTCCTTAAAGTCTTCGCTTTGTGGCGAACGACAGAGAGCACCGTGCTAAGTTCGACACTAAAGCATTCGAGACAACTTTCGTCGGGTATTCTACAACATCAAAAGCGTACCGAGTATATATCAAGTCCAACCGAACAATTAAGGAAAGCTATAATGTCACTTTTTACGAAGTAGCAGAAGTGGCTCCTGCACACCTCAGTTCAGGACCCATGCCAAACCCGATGGCTTCTGAACAAAATAGTTCAGGACCCGTGCTAAACCCGTTGGCTTCTGAAGATAACACCTTAGAACCCGTATTCACAGGTGTGTTGGCACAAAACCAACAGGAGATGGCAACAACTCAGCAATCAACGCCAGACGAAGCTCTAAGACTTGCGTTAGAAGACTTGGATTCCCTCTTTTAGCCTCTACATGCGCCGGTCACCGTCAATCCTACACCCGACGAGGCCAATGTACCAAGTTCTTCAACTGTCCCTACCTCACCCATTCAGATTTGCCACAGAATAATGAAGAACCTATCATGAGTGTTGAAAAAGAATCATCAGAGTCGCTCCCTCCAAATGCTGATTTGGAACTTCCACAAATGAACAATCGAAGATCATTGGAAATCTAGATCCACAAATGGCTGATGCATCTTCTTCAGCCTTGCCACATGAGCGCAAGTGGACTAAAGCCCACCAGGTTGATCAGATAATTGGCGATCTTTCGAGCGGAGTAAGGACACAACATCAACACAGTCTTTTCAGCCGCTTCTTAAGCCAAAACGAGCCTACTAAGGTAGCAGACGCACTTCAAGACCCGGATTGGATAATTGCAATGCAAGAGGAAATCAACCAATTCGAACGTCTTCAAGTATGGAAATTAGTACCCCGACCCATGGGAAAAAACTATCATCGGAATGAAATGGGTTTTCAAGGACAAAAAGAATGAAGATGGCGAAGTGATTAGGAACAAAGCACGATTAGTTAAGGGATACAACCAACAGGAATGTATTGACTACGACGAAACATATGCTCCTGTTGCCCTAATTGAAGCCATTCGTCTCTTATTGGCTTATGCGGCTCACAAGGACTTCAAGGTCTATCAAATGGACGTTAAAACCGCCTTCCTCAACGGCGTACTTAAAGAAGAAGTCTATGTCGCTCAGTCAGACGACTTCGTTGATCAAGAACATCTTGATCACGTCTATCGATTGGATAAAGCTCTTTACGGACTAAAACAAGCCCCACGTCCTTGGTACGATGTCTTGAGTGACTTCCTCGTAAAATCTGACTTTATTCGAGGAACAATCGATACGACGCTCTTCATCAAATGGCATGACAAGGATTTGATGGTCGTTCAAGTCTACGTCGACGACATCATTTTCAGTTCAACAAATCCACGGCTTTGCAAGAAGTTTGGAGATCTCATGAAGAGTAAGTTCGAAATGACCCACATGGGAGAGATGCAATTCTTCCTAGGACTTCAAGTCAGGCAGCTCGATGATGTGATATTTATCAGTCAAAAAATACATTAAGGATATCCTGAAAAAGTTCCATCAAGATCAGAGCAAGCCTCTCAGCACTCCCATGTCAACAAGCTGCAAGTTGGATGCCGATCCCACAGGAAAATCGGTTGACATCACACTCTATCGCAGTATAATTGGGTCTCTTCTCTACCTCACTTCTAGTCGGCCGGATATCGTGTTTGCCACTTGTCTCTGTGTCCGATTCCAAGCCAATCCTAAAGAATCCCACATGCTCGCGGTGAAGCGTATCCTTCGCTACCTTAAGGGCACAACTACCCTAGGACTATGGTATCCTAAAGGTACGAACTTCAAACTTATCGGCTATACTGACGCTGATTATGCAGGTTGCCGAATGGACAGGAAAAGCACCTCCGGTGGCGCTCAATTTCTAGGCGAAAAGCTAGTATGCTGATCATCCAAAAAGCAAAACTGCGTCTCAACTTCGACAGCTGAGGCTGAATACGTCGCAGCCGCCAGCTGTTGCTCTCAGATGCTATGGATGCGGACTCATCTTCGCGAGGGTACAATTCAAATAATATACCCATATATAGTGATAGTCAAAGTGCCATTGCGATTACGTGCAATCCCGTTCACCATTCACGCACGAAACACATAGGTTATATATCACTTTATTAAAGATCACGTAGAAAAATGTACCATAGACATGTACTTTGTGAACACGGAATATCAACTAGCCGACATTTTCACCAAGGCATTGGATGAAAACAATTCCAATTCCTTGTCGGAAAATTAGGCATGTTGAATCTCCAGTGATATGTGCATTACCTGAGCTTTTGTGCTATTAGATGCTCTATTCTATGTGTTCTATATGCTTACATGTTTTATCTTGCGTGAATATAATAAATAAAAAATATATATAAAAATACTATACATATATCTATAATATAGGGGAATGACGAAATCTTTAGGATGCTCGATCTACGTCACAATTAGATTTCCCTGGCATGCGACTGATTGCTTACTTAATTTTGTCAGTCTAAGTCGCATTCTTGTGTCCAAAGCTCAGATAGTTTGCTCCACTAGACATAAAGCCACTTTACATAAGTGAGGATTCTGGCCTGTTATTTTTCCTTTCTATTGATTTCTCTTGACCGAGTCACACATCAATTGCTTGTTTTAACTAGTAATTTTTGGCTTCATACTCGTCTTTCGTTAGATCCTCAGGAAAATGATTAGAGCACTTAGGAAATTCCTCAACTTGGCCTTAAATATAGAAAATCTCAATCCTTTAATACAGCCTTTAGTCATCCATTTTGAGCCTTCTCCAATATCATTTTCTTCACTTGAAAATCCTTTGAGCCTTCAACCGACACCTAAGTCTTCAATGGGATATTCAATCTAGAAAAGGAGGGGTAGAAAAAGATACGACAAAGAAAAAGATGACAAAAGAAGGTGGAAAACGCACACGAGGAATGCTCAACGCACAAAAAGCAGTCCAAAAGAACCTATCCCTCAACTATCACAATCTCATATCATTAGAAGGGAATATGGATCTTGCTGTGAACTTCTCCATCGATAATCTCGTACTCTCGTCAGAACGGCTGGAAAGAGGAGCACCAAGAAGTGAACTTCTCCAACGATAATCCGGTCTTATATCGAGACAACGAGAAGGAGAGCGCGGCCTTGGGTTCGAATTCCATAACTGCGAACTTCTTCAAATTGATAATCTCTGAAACCTCACTAGGGATTAAGAGAAAAGGAGCGCAGGATCGGTCCGAGAATGAACAAGAAGAACTTCGCCTTAGATAATCTCTCAGCCTCGTAGAGAAGCGGAGCTTCGGCTTGAGCAAGTGCAGAATGAAACAAAGAAAGGATGAGAACAACGAAAAAAAAGAGAAAAATGCCTAAAAGAAGGAGAACGACGAAGAAGAGGAAGAAGATCCTTAGTCCACAATCCCAAAACTATCCTTCCTTTCTTAGTCAGAGCCAAAATAAAACACTTCACAGTCTCTATGATTCCACAATCGACGATCTCTCGCAAAGGTAAAATGATTAAAAATGCCTCGATCACAGGTAAATTGACTTAAGATTGCTTGTGTTGACTTGAGTGATATATATAATCATCCCAAGGCATAAATAATCGAATGCTAGAAGTGACCAAGTGAGAGTTGTCGAAATGGATCATTTTATGAACTTAGGACTCTTTAAGTTTGACGACATGACTCGACGGTAAGTGATCCTTTCAAATGTCTTGAGAAATTTTAGGCGTGACGATGATCGTAGCAAAATAATCTGACCCCATACTAATATACTATTAATATATAAAATTAAAAAAAATTAATCGCACATTTTGAATGCATGTTTAACTTGCATTGGTACAGAATTGATTAAAATGCGACTTTGCTTTTTTATGCTCATACCCTCCCGCAACATTTTGAATACATGATTTGGGGACCAAGTATCTAAATGAAACTGCCTAAATTGCGTAAATAATGATTGTTACTTGTATTGATTTGCTTGATTATGTGATAAATCGATACATGTGCACTATTTGAGGGGGAGCATTTACAATGATTTCATGTTTTGAGCTCCAAATATTTTTGATGTCCTTTTCTTTAGGTGTTGCAGAAATTTTCATTCTAAAATTGCTTTGGTCAATGCTTAAATAAGGAGGACCTCACAAGATTTCACGATCGTGAGCTCAAGACATTAATAAAAAAATTACAGGGGGAGCCTTAGTAGATCAATTACTTCTTCATTAACTCTAATATTCTCGACATTTTGCTCTAAGTAATGCAGATTATCGAAGATCAATTTTGGAGCCGGATGTCACTTCTTCGAAAATACAGGGAGTTAATTGCATTTTCATTTATAAATAGAAGGAGTAATTCTGTGGTTTATTCTTAAAATTTAGGATCAATCTGAAATATTGAGGTAAACTTACTATTGAGAAATACGGGTGAACTGCAATTTTCAATAGCAATTTCTCGAGCGCAAATTAATTTGGGACCAAATTGTAATTTTCGCCTTCATATTGTCGAGCGAAAATTAAACAGGAACCAAAAAGATTTTCGATCGGAATTGTCGAGCGAAAATGAACAGTAACAAAATCAAAATTCTCGATCGTAAGTTTCTCAATCATAAACAGTAACGGGCTTAATTCTCTAAGTATCGTAAACGTCTAATCAGCCCAAATTAAACGAAATCATTAGTTTGCAGTCGAAAATCCCTAAATACACGCAAAACCCTCGATCGCAAAATTCAACAGTCAAATTTTCTCATGAAAAACTTTTCTCTCAAAAGACGAAAGTAAAATCCTTAAAATCCTCCGATTTTTCAACTAATTTTTGTCTTCTGAAGGTAGATTTACTTCCTTTAGGGTTTTTCATGCATTTAAACTTGATTTGCGTCTGTATTCTGGAATATTTCGCATGATTTTTTGATTATTTCTCGACTGTTCATACTCTGAGAACTCGAAACCCTCGTTAGCAGTATATTCGTCCTTATTCTATGTATAATCTGGGTTAAAAACTGCATAATAGGCTAGTTTCGATGTTTCTTGATCATTTTGAGTGAATATATCTTTGATTTTCTGCGTTATTTGTGTTCGATTGAAAGTTAGGACTGAACTGGAGTTTAAAGGTTTAAATGCATCGAAGAACTTTCTCGCTCGCAAACAATGAAAATTGAAATTCAATTTGATTAAGTCACTGTTTGAATCGTAAAAGGTCTTCGATCGCAAATATTTTTAAGTTAGTCACTACGATAAATAAAACTGATTGAAAAATAATTACACTCGAGAAATCGAATTTGGATTTTATGCGAGCGAAATATTACTGAGAGGAATAGATAAAATAGATGCAATCCATTTCAAAAATTTCGAGCGCAAAACTTACAGTCGAAAATTTTGATTTCAATTTTGTTCTCGATCGAAAATTTTGAGCGGCAAAAAATTATTTTTTTAATAAAATTTCTCAATCGTAAAACACGCCGCGAAACTTTGATCGATTGAAAAATTTTCTCGATGGTTGACTTAGTCTCTAATTGAAAATTTTCTCGATCGTAAAACTTTGCAGCGAAAAACCTCTTCAAACCGAAATACTTTCTCGCTCATTAATTTTCATAGCGAAAATTTTATTCACGCGCGGAAAAATTTCTCGATCGTAAATTTACTTGGAAATCTAATTTCTCGATCGTAAATTTACACGGAAATTTTTCTCGATCGTAAAATTTCTAGGCTACAATCTTGAGTTCAAATACTTAGAAATTTTCTAAGTCCTTACTTTCCACTGTAGCCTTCATTAGCGAATAAAATTTTCGATCGCAAATATTCAGTTCAAAATCACATTTAGGCAATTCAATTGAGAATTTCAATTCTCGCGCGACAAAAAGCACGAAGTGAATAGTACCTTAACACTTGGTAAAATTTTCGACCAAATATTTTTTTGAACCTACATACATATGTTGAAATAAAATTATTTGTTCAAAAATTCACTCTATATGACCTGTATGTGCATTTATGTTTCCACTACAATTTTATCAAACATGTTATTAATAGGTACATCATTATGGTTTGATAGATATTGAACTTCGACTCAAATTTTTGAACTAATGATTTACATTTCTTATGTGGATTTCAGATGGATCACTACCCCACATTCAATCACATCTACGAGAAGGCCTTATACCTCAACGTCCACGACACGAACTTCCAATTAGATCTGACCACCTTCCGGTGTCCAGATGATATAATCGTGTCCATCCTACAAGGCCATCCACTATGGCACACACTTACCGTGACAGCATCAGTGTCAATGGTCTACCTCCAGCAGTTTTGGGGGATGATCAAGAGCATCATCTTGGACGGGGCATACCACTTTACCACGGTTGTCGGGAAGAGGCACATCTGCATGGGCAAGAACGAGTTCAGAGTTCTCCTCGACCTCCCTCACAGCCAAAACTACGACCCCCTCCCATCAGATGCAGAACTAGTGCATGATTTCCTCCAGATGGGTACCGTCCGCCGCTCACCAAGCTAGCTCAGATACAGAGCAACGGGATTCCCCATCCATGGAAGACACTATTCGGGATTATCAACAAGTCTATCCCTGAAGCACGCCGGCTTCAACAAAGGCAACGGCCACATCCTCCGGATATTTCACGGAGTCGTGTTCTCGCGGGATTACGAGTTCGCTCAACTGATCTTGAACGACCTCGCAGAGCAGATCAGACAAAAAGAGAACAAAAGGTCCAAGAACGTGTCGTATGCGAGATGGTTCTCCGTCATCATCCGCCAACAAATGGAGATGCACGTGCAGAACATTCCTCGCTTGCCTCCAGGAGGAAAATATCAGCCACACAGGCTCAAGTTCTTCCACAACCCGAAGTTTGTGGACCTAGATCAGCCTTCGATGGCCATTCCACTCAACCTTCTTCGGCTCGCCGACCCCACGGGAGCTGAATATCAGAGATATTGTCGGGAACATCACCTTGATGAGCAAATGATTCAAGGGCCCCCGACAGATTTCCAAGTGAGCCCTCCACATAAACAACAACAGCCTACTCCTGAGGACATGATGATTGATGAAGTCGCTCAGGAACTAGAGCTGGAGCCTCCAACTCACGAGGAGCCAATGCCCGATTTAGATGCCACACTGATCGACGCTGTGGCTGCAGAATTGGAACAAGAGGCTCCAACAGAAACGCTTCAAGTGGAAGTGCTGGAGCAGGTGAAACCCAAACCCAAACCCAAACACAAACCACCCACACCACGCACCACACCACCACTCTAGCCCATATTGACCCACCAACCTTTCACCTACGGACGCCTCCGCCCACACCACTGATTCTGACAAGCCCCTTGCTTCCGGAAGAAGAAGCAAGTACCGCGATGCTCGTAGCCCTAGCAGCTACTCAAGCTACTCCCTCTGTCGCTCCAGACAAACCGGGCCCCTCAGCACATGGCGTCAATCCACACGAGGTTCTTGATAAATACATCTTCGAAGGACAGTGGATGACCCATTCCATGCCCGAGGAGCATCAAAGACAACGACTTCATGACGTTCGACATTTCCTACAACAAGCCTCCGTAGACCTCGTGATCATAGAAGACGACGAGCTTCAAGAAGGTGAAGACTACCAACAAGATATCCCAAGGCTACCAGAGTTGATCGCTCAACGAGCGGCTTCCCCCACAAGACTAATGACAGGGACCGTTCGGATCGACACGCCGTGGGAGAACATCCGAATAGAAATCCCTTTCCTTGAAGAAGTTCGTGAAAACATTTGGAGGTCACTGGACAGAGTTAAGAAGCCGGACGAGTTTGAGCTGAGAGGGATCTCTCACTGGGATCAGCAGAAGAGGATGACCTACCTCTGGATGCTGACCAATCTTGGACCTGATGTAAGGCTGGGGATGACTAAAGAACAAGTCAAGAGCCATTATAAGAGTCTCTCCCCAATATGCCAACTACTCAGCGTATACTATGCAAAATGAGGACTTCCAACACCTCACTACACCATCGAGCGAGTAGATAGAACTCGAGAAGATCTAAGCGAGAGCGACCTACCGTACATCCCTGCTGATGAGGTATACAATCTCTATCGGCTGTACGTGGAGAAGTACAAAGGTCCTCAAGGCTTCATAAAGAAAGAAGGACTCGATGGACTCTACCGATTCATGATGCGCCAAGTCAAGTACTTTGCCGCACACGACCTTCAGATGGCTCTGGAGAGCAACATGAAGAAGGTTAACATGACCGCTCCGATCGACAAAGGACCTAGGCATCACCTACCACAATCCAATAGCCAAGAAGAATAGGCTGATGCTGAAGACTGAGATTCATAAGTTTTGCGATGGAACGCTCAAGGTCGTCAGGAAAAACATAGAGCAGAGGTTGGAAGAAATCAATAAAGATACGATGCTGAGGATCCACAGATTCGTGAGAGAAAAACCGCTCCTAATGGAACTATTAGAAGATATTGAAGGAGCGTCTGGAGCTGAGGAACACGCTCAGGAACTTTGAGCATGCGCTGGGCTTGCGCAGATCATACTATGCCCGACGAGGACAAACAGCGCGGAGACGCAATCAAGCACAAAGGGGGAGATTGTAGAGTATACATTTTAGATTGTGCTTGATTTCATTAGTTGTCCTTGTAATTAGGGGCTTTATTTTTATTAGTCCATAGATTAGGACTAGTTAGATATTTATAATAAGTTTGTTTGGTATTAAAACTTGTACAAACATTGTGCTTAATACGGAAAATTAGAGAATCCATCCGAAAGGCTGTCGAATTCATTTCTAGAGAGAGAAACTCAGAAAACATCATCTCACTAAAGGAATTCTCTCTCGTGTTCTTCATCGAAGGTTTTCGATCTTTAAATCATTCTAGTCGATTTCCTTAGAATTCATGTCTAGGATTAATTGAGTTGATAACAGAGGACCTAACACTCCCGCTTCATATAAGTTCGCAACTTATATCAGAACACATTCTTCAGTGACACAGCAGCCACGTTGCTTGAGTTGAATTCCACAATTCTCCACCTTTCAATCAATCAACAAGTTCTGGATCATTGACACGCCATGCTCTTCAGCTGCGAGAATTGAGACAACCAACCAGCTCCAGACAAAGATTAAATTTCTTACTGGCTAGTGGCTTGGTTATCATATCAGCTGGATTTCTGTCTGTACTAATCTTCTTAACACAGATCAATCCTTCTGCGATCACTTCTCGGATGAAGTGCAGACGAACATCCATGTGCTTGGTTTTTTCGTGATAGGCATCGTTCTTGGATATAAGGACAGCTCCTTGATTATCACAATGTATATCAACACTTGATTGCTCGACCCCAAGCTCATTTATCAGCCCTCTCAGCCACAGTCCTTCTTTGATAGCTTCTGTAAGCGCTATGTATTCGGCTTCCGTGGTTGATAGAGCTACGATCTTCTGTAGGCTAACTTTCCAACTAATAGTGGTACCAAATGAAGTGAATGCAAACCCAGTAAGAAACTTCCTATAATCGATGAACCCAGCATAATCTGAGTCGACAAAACCGACAAGCACACCGCTATCATGATCAGCCTTGTGTGACCAAATATCAAGCCTCTGTTGACAGTTCCTCTGATATATGGCTGACTCGATGAAAAAGAGCAACGAGCAAGATGATAAATGCTATTTCTTAGATGTATTTGAGCACGATTTTCTCTTTTCCGTGCAAGGTCTGTCACAGGTCAGCAAGCATGATAGGCACACGATTAATGCAATTGATAAGTGTGGGGAGGAGATCGACGAACCCATCATAGCCATCGACGAGAGCATCGAAGAAGTTAAGGACAAGTACCCAGTCGAGGAGCGACCACCACTAGAGTTGAAACTGCTGCCCGGCGAAAGGCGACACCTCCAAGGTATGGATGCAGGCGAGGGAAACTTAAGCAAAAAGAGATGTTGTACCTCGACTTCCAGCCACCTCGGCGAAAGGCGACACCCCATCGTTGACGCAGACCCAGATTTCGAACGAAAGTTGCGAAGGAAGCTTAAGTACGATACCGAAGGAGCATCCACTAGCTCTCAGGACCGCTTAGTTAGCTATTCAGAGGATAGTTCGCAGGAATCCATAAAATTCACGTGTAGAGGCAGCCGTAGATAGTCCCTACACAGAAGTAGACATGGCAGACCACCGAGTGCCCGTCCATAACATTCCGAGGAGGAACCATCACTTCAGGATCTCCTCAAGAATGTCGCGCTAGGCGGTACGGAGTCGGCGATTGTCATTCCGCCGATCGAGAACAACAATTTTTAATTGAAGCACTCTTGGCTTCAGATGATTTTCCAGACGGCCCAGTTCGAGGGCAACCCCGATGACGACCCTTACTCCCATTTGAAGGCGTTTCTAACGGTGACCGACACCATCAAGATCAACGGTATCCCGGGCGATGCAATCAAACTGATGCTGTTCCCGTTCTCGCTCAAGTTCAGGGCGAGAGACTGGTTGGATATGTTGCCACCCAGATCGATCACTACCTGGGAGGAGATGCGAGCCGCCTTCATCAACCACTACTTCCCACTAACGAAGGTGCTCAGAATGAAGACGGAGATTTCTCTTTTCCACTAGAAGGATTCTGAAAACTTGTATGAGGTGTGGGAGCGTTATAAGGCGTTACTGAAGAGGTGCCCACAGCACGGGATGTCGAAGGCAGCGCAGATCAACCGATTCCACGAGGGGCTCAACGATCAGACTGTTCATATGCTAGATGGAGCCGCAGGAGGAGGACTCGTGAAACTCAATGCCACCGACGCTTGGAATCTTATCGAGGACTATTCAAGGAACAATTTCATGAGAGGCAATACCAGGATGAAGACATCCGGTGTGTTCGGAGTTAGCGAGGAGACGGCCACTAATGCCAAGATCGAGGCGCTCCAGCAACAAATTGCCTCGACGAACTCCCAGTTGCAGACGGTGATTGGTGCATTACTTCCCAAGTCCGGGCAGACATAGCCCGTGAACGCCTTATCCACGACCACACCGACGCGGCACACACCTTACGTGCCCTTGTGCGGAATTTGCGGCGCAGCCCACGAGACCTCAGAATGCCAACATGGGCAGCCGCTGGAGCATGTCGACTATATGGGCAATTACCAAGGTGACCAGCGGAGTTTCCAGCCTCGGGCACATCCAAACCTGGCGTACGGAAATCAGAACCATCAGGGCCAAGGACCGCCGGAATTTCAGCCGAGGTCGTCCGGATTCCAAAACAGGCCGCCACGACAGTATCAGAACGCGCCCGCAGGAGGATCCGATGATATGAAGGAAATGAAGGATATGATGAAGACACTCTTCACGAATTTCAGCAGCACCACCGCAGCCCACGAAAGCCGAATGACAAAGATGGAGGAGTACATGGAGGCGAATGACATGTGCTCAGAATACAGACGCCTCGATCAAGAGGTTGGAGCAGCAAGTGGGGCAATTAGCAAAGCAACTGGCGGGGCGAAATCAAGGATCACTCCCGAGCTACACCGAGACAAACCCCAAGGAGTATTGCAATGCGGTAACCCTGAGGAGCGGGAGAGGATTACAAGAAGCTCCCACCAAGCAGAATTTAAAGGAGAAAGTCAATTTCGAGGGCCACGACGAGCCAGAAGTGGAGGAAAGCAAGAGCGACGGAGTCGAGAAGGTCAAGGATGATGAGAGAAAGACGCGACCATTCGTGAAGCCGTATCAACCAAAGATCACATACCCAGCTCGATTGAGGGAAGTTGCACCTGAAAAAGAGAAGGTTCAACCTAGAAAGGAGGAGGCTGCACTCGAAATAGAAAAAGCGAGGGAGAACGAGCGGCCACCAGTGATGCTGTACCAGCTGAAGATTCCATATCCAGCACGGTTGAAGAAGGACAAAGACGAGGCGCTAATTGACAGATTCATGGGTATGTGCAAAGAATTACATATTAACTTACCATTTGTTGAAGTTATTGCGCAGATGCCCAGTTTCGTTAAGTTCCTGAAGGACTTGCTGACGAACCGACGGAAGCTCGAACACGTCTCCACGGTATATCTACGAGGAGAGTGCTCGGTGATACTCCAGAGCAAGATACCGAAAAAGCTCAAGGACCCAGGGAGTTTTACTATTCCTTGTCGTATAGGTGATTTAGTTGTTGAGCATGCTTTAGCTGATCTAGGCGCTAGTATAAATTTAATGCCGTACTCCATGTTTAGCGCTTAGGATTAGGTGAACCACGACCCACTAGAATGAATATTCAACTGGCCGATAGATCGTTAAAATACTCTCTAGGTGTTATCGAGGATGTTCTAGTTAAGGTCGATAAGTTCGTTATCCCTGCTGACTTTGTGATCTTAGACATGGACGCGGATGAAGATGTTCCATTAATTCTAGGTAGACCATTCTTAGCTACAGGCGAGACCATGATAGATGTTAGGAATGGAACATTAACCTTGACAGTAGACGGCGAAAAAGTTACGTTCAATATGGCTGACTCGATGAAAAAGAGCAACGAGCAAGATGATAAATGCTATTTCTTAGATGTATTTGGGCACGGTTTTCTCTTTTCCGTGCAAGGTCTGTCACAGGTTAGCAAGCATGATAGGCACATGATTATGGCAATTGATAAGTGTGTGGAGGAGATCGACGAACCCATCATAGCCATCGACGAGAGCATCGAAGAAGTTAAGGACAAGAGCCCAGTCGAGGAGCGACCGCCACTAGAGTTGAAACTGCTGCCCGGCGAAAGGCGACACCTCCAAGGTATGGATGTAGGCGAGGGAAACTTAAGCAAAAAGAGATGTTGTACCTCGACTTCCAGCCACCCTAAGCGAACGAAAGCACGTCCGGCTAAAGACGGTAAATGAAGCGCTTCTTGGGAGGCAACCCAGGTTTTATCTATCTAGTATTTTTTTATTATGTCTATTATTATTATCACTCATGTTTTTTTTTTCTGTTACGTTTAGTTTTCCTTTTAGTCATGTCAGGCATCACGAGTCACGATACGACAACCATCACGCGTTTAGTCACGACCACGTCAACATTTTTCGTCAGGGAAGTTTCGTTCTCTTACACCTACTTTTCCCTTTCGTTTATTCAAATTTTACGTTGAGGACAACGTACGACTTAAGTGTGGGGAGGGGAATTTAGGTTGAAAACTTACGTGAAAATTTTTAATTTTTTATGACGTGTCTGTGAGCTATAAATTTCGTTGAAAGGCGTGAATTTATTGAATTCAGGCACGATTTTTGCGCATTATCTCGAGTTAGTCTGCATTATTGTGAATTCTTGTGAGCAATTAGGATATGCATGACTGATCGAATCATGTCTGCCTGAATAGATATAGCACTGTTTTAAGAGATTCGTACACATAACCCTGTTTCGTTGTAAGAGTTTGAGCCTGACGAGCTTATGCTCATTTTTCTTGATTGTGTGACGTGCCTAGTCTATATCTCTCTAGAACTTGCATGTCTGATGCGTGTTGAAACTGTTTTGGTGTGTTAGTGTGAAAATGATGAGGGCATTAGGAATTAAGTCCAGGGCTAGATTTTCCCACTATGACTAACCCCATTAGTTAGCCACTTTGACCCTGAGCCTATTCGTTTGTTTACCTCGTAAATTATAAGAGCCACTGACCCGAATAAGCCTCCAGAGATTATCTGAACCTGAGGTGATTAGAATAGAGCAGAAGTCGAACTTGAGAGTTACCGTTTCAGTGTATGATTTGATGTACTTCTCTGCTATTCATGAAATGACTCGTGCCTTACTTGACCGTTTTTGAAATGACCCGATCCCTTGCATAAGCCTGCCCATAACCCTTTGGCAAGATATATGTTTCGGTAATAAGTATCCTTAGGAACACGACATTCGCTGTGACGATGTATTCTATGCGACAAAAGCCGAACCTTGATGTTTTTAGGGAATAAGGACAGTGCACAAAAGTAGAGCGTAACTTAGGTGAAAGGGCAGAAAATGAAAGGGAACTGAGTCGAGAGGGTCGGGCAGAAAAGTCTAGGATTTCAGAGCGAGAACGTTGAGTCTTATGTTGGGACGTGATTGTCTGTTTGATCATGCTGTGTTCTTTGATAATTTTTGCTTAAGTGTCCTAGCTCTAAGATTAAGTGTTCATTATCTATGCTTATCGCTTCATGATTATTCGACCCGTTTCCCCAAAAAGACCCTCAGATTTATGCTTGCCACATTAAGTAGTAGAGATGCAATTAGCTTGCAAGTTTATGGTAGGGGCGGGACTAGTGCACGAATTGAGCGATTCACTATATGCTAGCCTATACACTGAGTGATTTTGAGCGAATCCCATGTGAGACATGAGTCTCGATTGGCAGTGCGAAGGAAGTTTAGGTAGACAAGTGCAAGTCATTAGTGTGATGTCCATAATTGTTCGCTTGATTCCGTTTCATGTTTTCTAGCTTTGATGATAAATTGCGAACAATCGTGCCGTTATCTTGATTGGATACCTTTTCTGACTTCTAATTTACTTGAGGACAAGCAAATGCTTAAGTGTGGGGAGGTTTGATAAACGTATTGTAGGACGTTTATCGTAGTAGTTAATTGGCTCATAATAGAGTTTTCGAAGTCATTTCTTATTAACCCCATTTCTACTTATTTTGGTATTATAAGGCTCTAGGACGAGTTTCGGGCGAAAAGAAGCGAAAACGAGGCAAAACGGCGCGAAGACGATGAAAACTGGTGAAGGTCACGGTCGTGACACCTGGTGCACTAGGCTGTGACGTTGGGCAGAGAGTTGGAATGAAGATGGTCACTGCCGTGACACTTATTGCACCAGGCCGTGACCCGTAGCAGCAGCAACATTAGAAAATTCATATATCTCAATTTAGACCTCGTATTGAGAATCCCTTTGGTCAGAATGAAGATTGGCAAGTCTTCTATCTATGGTTAAAATTTCAGGTCAATCGGACAACGTTTACCCCTCCATCCGAGAGAAATATGAAACTGCCGCAAAGCTGTTGAGAGGGTCACGGCCGTGCGCTACTGCACCAGGCCGTGACGAGCGGCAGTGAGCATAATTTTTGCCCAGAGAGTGTCACGGCCGTGACCTATCTTGTCCCAGGCCGTGACAGTGTCGAATTTCACTATAAAAGCCCAAATTCGACCCAGAAAGGGGGGAACCGACCAGAGATCAACCCTAATCCCTCTAGAGACGAAAAATAGCACAAAAGAACACAGATTCGCGTCTCGGAGCGCAAGAGACGGATCATCGACGAAATCACGCCCAATTGAACGAAGAACGAAGAATCATCGACGCTTCCATCGCAGATCATCCGGATATCAAGAATATGAATTCTTCGCTTTTATTCCTTATTTCTTTCGTTGTTTTCCCGTCTATTATGCGTAGCTAATTCCCCTTTGTGTTTGGGATTAGATGAATGCTAGGATGTTTCGTAGTTAAGACTTATGATTATCGTGACTACGTGTTTGACTATTTATCGTTCTATGAAATTGTTTCGTTACTTTAATATGTCTATGTGTTAAAGTAGTCGTATGGAAAACGTTTAGGGCGACAGCTAAACAACGTTTAGGCCGTTCGTAGAAGATAGGAATCGAGTATAGGGCTAAAGCAAATACTCGATCCTCGCCGTTAGTAATTACTGAATTTTAGATCCCCGCGAGCGTTTAGGGCGATAGCAAACTCGCGAGCGGGTAGGAAAATTACTGCGATCTAGTCAAAATCACGTAGGAACGATTTAGTGTCTTAGCCGATAATACCTAGCGGGATTCGAATCCCGAGCACATCGTTATCATCTGAAACTCTCGCATCAGTTAGTCGCGTTCTTTGAATTTCTGGTTGATTTAGGAGCGGTCTGTTAGGTTAAGTCGTCAAACAATATGCGTATTTTATTTAGGCTAAATATCGAGTCGATAGGTCATTACTAGTACTTGATTTATTCCTTGTGTTCGATACTCGTTTACTCACTTTACTGCACTACAAACGATAGGTCCACTGCCTATCGCACGTCGGTGATAGTAATTAGGTATACGTTTTATTTATTACTTGTCGCACTTTTCATTCACACACCACGTGTCGATCACCAAGTCTGAAATGTAACGCAATGGGAGTCAACACTTTCTTTGATCACTCATATCAAATCTTTTCAGCACTTTTATTAAGTAAGAACTATGAGATAACTCTAATATCCCTTCAGCCTTCTTCCTTGAGATTTCCATGCCTAAGATTTTCCTGGTCGGCCTAGATCTTTCATGTCAAATTCAGACTTTTACGAGGCCTTCAACTGCTGTATATGCTTCATGTCTTTACAAGCGATTAGTATATCATCCACATATAGCAGTAGATACATCATGAATTTCCTAGCGCATAGCTTGTAATATACGCATGCATCATACTTGCTTCTAGTGAATCTGTTATCCATCATGAATTGATCAAAGCGGTTATTCCATTGTCTAGGCGATTGCTTCAACCCGTATAAAGATCTTCGTAATAGACACACCTTATTCTTGTTTTCTGGTTCAATAAATCCCCCAGGTTGACTCATGAAGATAGTCTCCTCGAGGTTCCCGTACAAGAATGCGGTTCTTACATCAAGTTGCTCAAGTTCCATCTTGAATTCTGCTACAAGAGATAATAAAACGGATTGATCTGTGCTTCACAACTGGAGAGAAAATTTCATTGTAGTCGGTCCCTTCTCTTTGCGTGAAGCCTCGAGCCACGAGTCTCGCCTTATATCTCACATGTTCATCAGCCCCTGACTCCACCTTCTTCTTATAAATCCATTTACAGCTAACGATTTTCTGATTCTTTGGCCGTTCCACAATAGTCCAAGTCTGATTTGTCTTCAGCGACTCCATTTCGTCATGCATTGTGGCTAACCATTTGCCTTTTTCAGTTCCTCTGATAGCTTCAGCAAAAGAAGATGGTTTATTTTCGTCAGGTTCATCAGCAGCAAGCAAAGCAAATGCTGTTAGTTCCGCGTAACCCAATCTGATCGTGCTTTAGTGACCTTTCTTGTTCTATCTCGAGCCAATGAATAATCTGTAAGATCATCTTGTAAGTTAGTATGTTCCTCAGTCTCACGTAGCCAACCTCCAACATCATCAATATTATGATCCTGCTGTGGCACATGATTTAAATCTTGAGGCTCCACCACAATTTCAATATTATCCTCGGTTGCTGTTTTCGGTTCGCTTGTTTCTGCACCTATATTATTATTTTCTCCTTCTTTTGTGCTATCTCATCTTCGTTGAAGGTAACATCCCTGCTTATTATACTTCTCTTCATGCCCTGCTCAAGAAACCATAATTTATATCCCTTCACACCATCGGGGTATCCAATAAAAATACACTTCACAGCTCTTGCGTCAAGTTTGTCTCTTTTAATGTGCGCGTATGCTGTGCACCCAAAAATACGAAGGTGATGTAGGTCAGGCTTGCAGCCTGTCCACATCTCCTCTGGAGTCTTGTAGTTTAATGCAACCGAAGGACATCTATCCACGCGATAAGCAGCCGTTGAGATAGCTTCAGCCCAGAAAGTTTTCGATAAACCAGATGATAAAAGCATACACCTTGTTCTTTCCAGCAACGTTCGATTGTACGTCTCAGCTAAACCATTTTGTTGAGGTGAATTTGGCACTGTTCTATGTCTGAGAATACCTTCGCTCTTACAAAAATCATCAAAATCTTTAGAACAAAACTCTAAGCCATTGTCGGTCCTCAACGCCTTAACTTTCTTTTCTGTTTGTGTTTCAACAAGTTTCTTCTAGATTTTGAACATCTCAAGTGCCTCCCCTTTTGTCTTCAAGATACATACCCAAACCTTTCTTGTGAAGTCTAATAACAACCAATCAAATAATTGGAAAGATAAGGATGATAGGAGTAATAAGGAAGGACGTGATTTGTTAAACTGACAAATCACGGATTGATTTGGTTCATCAATGAGGGAATCATGGCAGTAATCAAGGATGTCACATTACGACTCAATCACATTTAATATGGTAAGTCAATGAAGAGATTGAAGATCATCATCAATCAATCATCGAAGATCTTACCCATAAAAGAGCATTGAAGACCCTAATCAAGGGATTAAAGAAATTGATATATTTTCCTTTTATATTAATCTCTAGCCTCTATATAAAGTCGATGTAATTAGTATATTCAATAAGTCTCACGTTAGTAAATAATAAAGCTACATTAAAGTTTATTTCTTCTTTATGGTATCAGAGCCACTGTGAGACAAGAGACATTCATACTACAAACCATGGCATCCACAATTTCTTTGAACGTAGCCAACTTTGTCACACTCAAACTCACCCCCGAAAACTATCCTTTGTGGCGTGAGCAATTGCTTGCCCTTGCCAAAAGCCAAGACATGGTTGGACTTCTTACCGGAGAAACAATGAAGCCGACCATGTACAAAGATGTTACCACAACAGAAGGTACTTCAACCACGAACACCAAAACTCTCTCTGATGAATACCTCAAGTGGCGTAAAGAAGATCGTCTCCTACGAGGATGGATTATTGGAATGCTTACAGAAGAAGCGTTGGGCCTTGTTATTGGTCTTGAGTCATCTCAGACAGTTTGGGAGGCCTTAAAAGAAGCTTATGCTCAATGTTCACAAGAACGGGAGTTTACTCTTCGACAACAACTCACGTACCTCAGAAAAGATCCAAACCAAACTTTGGCAGAACGTGTTGGCCCTTATATTATCAAACAAGGATCAAAAGAAGGGTTTGAATGCGTTAAACGAGAAGAACACCTTGAGTGTGTGTGTTAGTGTGTGTTTTCTTAATTCTAATGTGCAAGGTGGCTTACCTTTCAATTCTTTTGATAAAACCCTAATTAGGGTAATTTGGGCTTTATATACCACAATTCTTTGGTATATTAAAGCCCAATACAAAACTATGACTTAATATCATAAGTCTCCCCAAACTACTACAACCCACTAAATAAACATATTAACCCAAGATTACACAAATTAAAGGATGCTACAAAATATTCCTAACAATCTCCCCCTTAGCATCCTTTTCGCTTTAGCGTCCTTTGTCTCTTCTTCTTCTTGGGTTTCTCCACTGCATCAATCGATTTCCTGAGTCCAAGTCTGAACTCGTAAGATCGTATCGTTCTTCGTAAAGATAATCGATCGGAGATGATGTTGATCAGCTTCTCGTAGTTCTCCTGGGCTTCTACTTCTTCGTTCCTTAGCTTCTCCAAGATCCATTCGAGTTTCACCCGAATAATCAGCAGCGTCCCATCGCTGAATTTGGCAATCTCGGATGCTTTCATCAGTCTCTTTTCTCCTTTTTAATTGGTGTAGACCACCGATGGATCGTTGTCATCATTGATTATGTGGCCGTCACCAAGACTTGAGTCGGGGACTTCGAATGATGGCTTCGTGAGATTCACCCTTTTCATATTGCTTTCCACCGCCATTTGAAGATCGTGAGTCGCATTGAACTTGATTTGGCGCATCATAAATCGCTTAAGAGCAACGTAGCCCACTTTCAAGTCTGGATTCTGGAGTGTTCCAAGAAATCTGAAGCTGAAAAGTATCCGATCAACTGATGTAGGAGAGATCGCCTTCAGTCAGTTCCTCAACTGTTTCATCTTCTCGCTGCACCTTATAGATAGGGTATTCATAATAGTCGACACGACCTCGCCGAACTCCCAAGATTTTGTTGATTCTGGCCTTTTCCTTCTCTTCTCTTCTATGAATGTTAACATCTGTATCTTTTGCTCTCTACACAAGTCCTCTACGAAGAGAGAGCAGGTATCGTATAGCAGTTGGTCTCGGGAGATGAGTTAGGCCTCTTAGACTCAGCTCGTCTAGGTCCTTGATCCTATCCTTCTTCCTCCAAATTCTTCTCCGTATTTCTTCTTGATATGGAGCTATCACTTTGACATTTTCCCACGGCGGCGTCTGTTCTTTTCCTATCTTTGACTTCGAAGGGGGGCATTCCTTATCGACAACAACGTGTTTGAGAAGCTCTGGAAGTTCTGGAATGTCTGCTTCGTAGTCTTCACCTTCCTCGAGCTCATCATCGTCGATTAGTGCCAGGTCAACATTTTCCTTCATCAAGAAGTATCTGGCGTTGTCCAGTAAGCCTTTCGCCAAGTCTGGATGCATCGGCTTTGCTAACCAATCGTCGTTGAGATGTACTTTTCCACCGCTGAGTGTGGGTTGTAAAGTGTTTCGAGAGATAGAAAATGTGAGGATGGAGGATCAGAGGAAGGTCTTGGGTTTGTAAGGCTAGGCGGTGATGGACTCACGGTGAGGAGGTCGCTTGGGTTGTGTTGGTAGTAGTTCGGGTAGATTTTCTGGTTTGGGTGGGTGTAGGTGATTTTGTTCTGGTGGGTGTTTGGGTGGTTCTAGGTTGCGGCTGTGGCTGCGGCGGTGGCCCTGTCCCTTGTGTCTTCTCCCCCTCGGGACGATCCCCACCGTCAGGGTCTTCACGTGATTGTCTTGATGACTGGGCCTCGCCGGGGTTAGGCGGGTTGAAAGGAAGTTCCAGACGTCTAAGGATCTCCGCTTCATAGGCAGTGAGCGTCGGTGCAGTACGGAGTCTGGCCAGTAGAACGTCGATCAGTTCCGGGATTGGTACGTTCCACGGTCCTTCCTCTGAGCCAGGAGTTGGATCGGGTTGCGCGGGTACTTCTTCGTTGACGGGGGCTTTGCCTTTATCCCGAGAGGATGTCCCAATGGCGTTGTAGACTTGGGTCAGTGTCCTCGAGATCTTTTGCCAATGTTGCGAGTCGATTCTCTAGCCTCGCCTCCGTCACGAACGGGGAAAATAACCTGACGGAGTCACTAAGACGTTCCGTCGTCACAACATCAGTAGAGGGTACTGATGTGCCGCCCGTTTGCACAGGACTTGAAGAACCGAGGCCACGAAGGCTCGTCGTTGACATCAAAGCTGAGACTGACTCAGATTGATGGCCCAAGGTCGTAGCTGCAGTGATGTTGACTACGTTGGGTCTTCCGCTCGGTTCCGTACTAGACTCTAGTACGGAGACATCGTAGAGCGTTCGGTCTAGATCACGAAGATCTAGAGGTGCAGAATCTAATCGTAGTGTCCTAGAAAGTGGAAAAATTATGGATGGTGAGGGCACTAGACTCGTAGTGATCAAAGAAGGTGCAGTCTGAGGCGGAGTACTGCTTGTTACATCAACCACCTCCGAGCGAGGTGGTGATGAATGACGTGGCACCTCGTGAGTATGTGAAACAACCATCTGTTGGGAGATGATTGAGTGGCTGGGAAGGGTAGTTTGCGCGATTGGACCCGATGTCGCGACTTCTACTCGGGGGAAGACAAAGTCATCCCCTGTACCTATGGGCTCGGTCCAGCTTATAATTGGACTAGTTGGCTTAGGAGTACGGTCGTGTTTTTGCTTTGTACGCCGTTCCTGTTGTCCTCCTCGATCATCCCCTTTGGATTTACGTTTTCGTTTTGGTTGTGGGGATGAGGAGCTTCCTAGACCTACATTTGGCTGTGGGGGTTGGCTTGTCCCTGGGTTAGGTTCAACTGGGTTTTGTTGAGCCACGGGGACGTCGTCGAGGTTGTTGGCTTGCATGCATTTGCGTAGCTCCGGCTCATTCGGATCGAGGAGGCTAAGTAAGTAGTCTGGGATGATCATGGCCTCCTGATCGATTTTGCTCTTCGTCGATTGAATTTTTATGAGCTTCGGACATTGATAACCCTCGTCTCTCGATCGGCGTTCGATTTCGGGATGAAGATCCACGAAATGTTGGACGATGACGGGCAGCCACCGTAAGTAAGGGAGCACCGGCTTCGTTGATCCAAGGCCTCGCCTTTGCAGTTGATCAAGTATGTCCGACCAGATTAGTTGGGCGACATCATAATTTTTGTTGAAGACAATCCCATGGAAGATAAGCATGATGTTCCGGTTGCACTTGTCGGACCCGGAGTGCTTTGGCGAGAGGCACTTGTTGACAATGAGAAACAGAGTCCTCCAAGGTGCAGGGATGTCTTTGGCAGTGAACTCAGGTAAGTGTATGGTGTTTTGGGCGTTAGGTTTGTGGCCCATGAATAGGAAGTCCCTGATTAGGTCGTCGTTGGAGGGATGGGGATCATATAGGAGTGAATGAGGTAGGTTTAGTATGGAACGGAGTATGGTTGGAGTAAAAACAACTATGGTGTTGTCGATTATGGCGGAAAGGGCGGTTGTTTTTGGGTTATTGGTTGGTTTCTGAAGGGTAGACCAAAATTGTTGCACATACACTTCAGGGACTACCTCGGTGATGTTTAGGGCGGTTCTTAGAGGGTGGTTTGCGAGGATTTTAATAATGATAGGATCTGGGCACGAGGTATTATCAAAGTCCAGTTGATGGTTGTTGGGTGTTCTCTGTGCCCAGTCCTTGGAGGCGAAAATCTCATCAATTTGTCGCACCATTTTGGTAGATCTGCAAGATAAGAGCAATGGATTAGTGGAAATCGACCATTTTGACTTAGAAAGTATGCAAAATTATTCAATACGTTGTTAAGTATGTTAGGACTTAGAAAAATTTGGCAAAAAAATTGTGACAAGGTATCGTGAAAGAAACAAAGTGAAATTGGATTAAGCAATCGGCGAAAGTGACAATTTCAATTCAATTTCAACTGGTTTTGAGTTTCGGTCAACAATGTGCATCGTTCGATGAGTTCAATTTGGATTGCGGTTTTGATCGAAAGTCATGTTCAATTTAGGCAAATTCGGCGAAAGTGAAATTAAAGTCAGTTTCGATCGAAAGTCATATTTAATTTAAATAACTTCGGCGAAAGGGGAAGTCAATTCAGTGTCGATCGAAAGTCCTATGTGGTACGATTTAAATCACGAATCGATCGATTTAATTGAACCTTCAGTTTCGATCGAAACTGTGGAATAGAGCAAAACTGTGAGATAGTGTCGATCAATTAAAATTGATTTTATCGTCAGTTTCGATCGAAACTGTGAGATAATATCGGCCGAAATGGTTAAATCAAAGCGATTAAAATTATGTTGAAAATTGAAATGCCCTGTTTCGATCCAAAGTAGTAAAAGGGTTTTATGTTGAAAATTGAAATGCCCTGTTTCGATCGAAGTAGTAAAACCCTCGACACCATCGATTTGAAAAACACAGAAAATAATATTTTCAGTAACAATCGATCGATTGTGATGTGAAATAGAAACTAGAGTTTAGTTTCGAGCGAATCTAGGCGAGGTGAAAACGCGTTTTAACAGTGATTCGCTTGAACGCACGCAACCCTAATATGCGTAACCTGCACGAAGGAGAAAATAATCAGTTGAAAACTGTGGATTAAGCGTTTTTCCTTACCAATGAGGGATTTGGAGTTGCAAGAACGGTAAAATAGAGTGAGACAGTGATGAGTTCGTGTGCGAATGCAGATAGGTTTTAAGAGTGAATTTGAAAATCGATGAAGAAGAACAGTGTTTCGGGCGAAACTCTATTTAAATAAGCAGAATCTCGGTTTCGCCGAGAATAATTGCAAAGAGTCAATTTTGATTTTCGATGGATTGAATTGAGTTTCGGGCGAAAGTTAGTTTCGCCGAGAGAAATTTCAAAGGATTTAAAAATCAATTTCAATCGAAATGTGTTTCGAGCGAAAGTCAGTTTCGCCGATAAAAGTATAAAAGTATGTAATTAAATTACAATTTCAATCGAATCGTGTTTCGAGCGAAAGTCGGTTTCGCCGATAAAAGTATAAAAGTATGTAATTAAATTACAATTTCAATCGAATCGTGTTTCGAGCGAAAGTCGGTTTCGCCGAGAAATTAATAACTCATGAGTTAAAGTTCGGTTTCGATCGAAACTTGTTTAGCACGATTGGCAAATCAATTTGAAAGGATTTCGGCGATATGCAGTTTCGCTGAGAGAATTTGAAGAGGAATTTCAAGAGAATTTTCAGTTTCGCCGAGAAATATTTGTGATATTTGAAATTTTTGAATGATTGTAATGTCGATAGAAATTTAAGGAGTTTCACCATACTATATTATTTAAATTTGATGAGAAATCATTAAAACTCCTTGTGTGAACTATTTTGTGCATAATTTTGAGAGACTCCCCCTAGATTTGTGCGAACCATTTAATGACTCCCCATAGATTAGTGCATAAAAATGAAAGACTCCCCCTAGATATAATAGTAGGATTTTTACCATTCATAACATATAGAAAAAAATTAAATGATCTATTTACACAATATCAGGTTCATGTAGGGACAATCGATCATGTCTTATGGTTCAGCATGCCTAATCTAGATACCAAGAATTGGAATCGCTTTTCATCCAATGCCTTAGTAAATAAGTCAGCAAGTTGAAGATCCGTGTGGACAAAATGCATTTCGATTGTACCTTGTTCCACATGTTCCTTGATAAAGTGATATCTAATGTCTATATGTTTTGTGCGTGAATGATGTACTGGATTACTTGTTATAGCTATAGCACTTTTAGAGTCACTAAAAATTGGGATATGATTTAACGTTATGCCAAAATCTCGCAGCTGGGTTCTCATCCACAAAATTTGTGAGCAGCAACTCGCAGCAGCGACATATTATGCCTCTGCTGTCGACGTTGAGACACAATTTTGCTTTCGAGACGACCAGCTTACGAGTTTACCCCCGAGAAATTGAGCGGCTCCAGAAGTGCTCTTTCTGTCCAGCTTGCATCCTGCGTAATCAGCATCTGTGTATCCTACGAGTTCAAAACTTGATTCCATCGGGTACCATAGACCTAGATTCGGAGTTCCCTTGAGATATTTGAAAATTCGCTTGACCGCGAGCATGTGAGATTCCTTTGGATCAGCTTGAAAGCGCGCACAGAGACACGTGGCGAACATGATATCAGGTCTACTTGATGTAAGATAGAGCAAGGATCCTATCATGCCTCGATAAGTTGTCTGATTAACAGATTTTTCTGAGGAATCTGCATCAAGTTTGCATGAGGTAGACATTGGAGTCATGGCAGTATTTGAGTTGTCCAAGTTGTACTTCTTGAGTATGTCGTGAATGTACTTGGATTGACTGATGAAGATTCCATCTTGAAGCTATTTAACCTGAAGTCCTAAGAAGAAATTTAGTTAACCCATCATGCTCATTTCGAATTTCTGCTTCATTAAATCCCCAAAGTTCCTGCACATTCGTGAGTCTGTTGACCCGAATATGATGTCGTCAACGTAGATCTGCACTAGCATAATGTCGGAGCCGTTCTTCTTGATAAAAAGAGTCGTATCAATCTTCCCTTTTGTGAAGTCAGATGAGATGAGAAAATCCGAAAGGACCTCGTACCAGGCTCTGGGAGCTTGTTTAAGTCCATAGAGAGCTTTATCGAGTCTGTAGACGTGGTCTGGGAGTTGTTCGTTTACAAAACCTTCAGGCTGGGATACGAAAACTTCTTCTTTTAGTATTCCGTTGAGGAATGCAGTTTTGACATCCATCTGGTAGACTGTGAAGTTCCTGTGTGCAGCGAAAGCTAAGAATATCCTGATAGCTTCTATTCTTGCAACTAGGGCATATGTCTCATCATAGTCGATTCCTTCTTGTTGATTGTAACCTTTTGCCACCAGCCTTGCTTTATTCCGGATAACAACTCCTTGCTCGTCCTTTTTGTTCTTAAACACCCATTTAGTCCCTATAATAGTTTTCCCAGCTGGTCTAGGTACTAGGTTCCAAACCTTCAACCTCTCAAACTGATTTATTTCCTCCTGCATTGCTATTATCCAGTCTGGATCGGCGAATGCTTCAGCTACTTTACTGGGTTCCTTTTGACTGAGAAAGCAGGAGTAGAGGCTTTCGTTTATCGTTGATGCTCGAGTGGTTACTCCAGTGGAGAGATCTCCAATTATTTGTGAGTATGGGTGGGCTCGAGTCCACTTTCTGGTACTAGGTTGTGATGATCCAGCTGTGTTTGTATCGTATGTTATTTCTCCACCTTGATTAGCCTGATGTTCTATTTCTTCTCCAGGTTGTGGCATTACTGACTCTCCTGAAGAAATTTCAATTGTTGTACCATAAGGATGAGGAGTTTCAGTGCTTGAGCTGGATATGATTTCTGTAGCTGTCGGGGGTTCACTATCGTCATTAAGGTGAAGATTTTCCATCGAAGGAGGGGTATTGTCATTGTTAGACTCCGCATGATCAATATTTTCTGGTGCTGCAGATGTTGTTGGAGCAGTGTGTGGTGCCGGTTTTGGGAAGAGATCTTCAAATAAGAGATCGAGTTCCATGTCACTTAACGCCTTTGTTTTTGAAGTTTCTCCCATAGAGGAAGTGCTAGGTTGGTCCTTTGTTAATTCTCATAGAAGTCCTGGTTCTGGACTGATTTGTGCAGAAACGACTCGGTCTACTTCATCAAATGTTACGTTAATGCTCTCCATAACAGATCTTCTCTCTTTGAGATATATGCGATAGGCTTTTGATGTTGTTGAGTATCCCACCAGTATGCCTTCGAATGCTTTTGGGTCAAGTTTGCCTCTATCTTCACGATCATTTGCCACATAGCACTTGCACCCAAAAACTTTCAGGAATGAGACGTCTGGCACTCTACGATTTATCAACTCATAGGGTGTCCTATTGAACCTCTTGTGAAGTGAGCCACGATTTTGAGTGAAACAAGCTGTGTTCATTGCTTCGGCCCACAAGAAGTGAGGTAATCCAGAGTGAATGAGGATTGTACGAGTTGCTTCAACTAAGGTTCTGTTCTTGCGCTCAACTACCCCATTTTGTTGAGGTGTTTTAGCTGCTGCGAACTGTTGGGTGATTCCAAGTAATGCATAGAAGTCACTGAGTTTTCTATTCTTGAATTCTGTCCCATTATCAGTTCTTATTGTTTGTACACTTAGTTGGTAGAGGTTTTGAGCGGTTTTGATGAACTCAATGATTAGACCTGGAGTTTCATCCTTGGTTCTCAGAAATTTAGTCCATGTATAGCGTGAGAAATCATCCACAATGACTAAAACATATTTCCGCCCATTAATGGTCTGAGTGCGCATGGGTCCACACAGATCCATATGAATGAGTTCGAGAGGTTTGGAAGTTGAGGCTATGTGTTTGGTCCGGTGGGAGGCTTTCCTTATCTTTCCCATTTCACACGCCGAGCAAAGATGCTCTTTGTGATATCTGAACGAGGGAAGCCCTTTTACCAAGTTTTCTGATCGCAGTTTGTTTAGGTCTTTGAAGTTGAGATGTGAAAGTCGCTGATGCCAGAGATCGTTCTGATGTAGAGAGGCTCGAGAAATAAGGCATGTCGGTCGAACAGTCTTCAGGTCAATGGAGTAAAGATCCGTCTTCCTGTGTCCAGTGAGTAGCTCTCTTCCATTGATATCTGTGACACTACATTTGTTAGTCTCGAAGTTCACCTTGTAGCCTTTGTCGCAGAAACGACCTATGCTGAATAAATTGTAGCTCAGTCCTTCGACGTAGGATACTCCTTTGATGGTTAGCCTGTCATGAATGAGATCACCTGTTCCTAGCATGGATGCAGATTGACCGTTTCCGAAGTAAACTGTAATTCCAGATTATCCAAGAACACTTCAACAGATTTAACCTTCGTAATATTTGAATAGTGTGCAATATAGGTTTACTGTTGAATACGTGAGGGTTTTGCAAATAGAAAACTTGATTAATGCTTGTTAGGGTTTAAGCTTAAATACCCTGTGAGGTATTTAAGCCCATTGGGCCCCTAACAAGCCCATTACAAATCCAACCCTATTACAAAAATAAAGCATCTATAAAATGCATAGAAAAGAAATTACAAGACTTAGAATTAATATTTTGGACACTTCTAAAATATTCCTAACATTCTCCCCCTAAGTGTCCAAATTACAATCAAGCAAATAAACAAAGTCTTCATTTCTTTTTCTTCGAGCGAGGTGGAGGTGGAGGTTCTCTATGAGCCTAGTAGGTCTTCCTGAATCCTAAGGCAGTCTCGAACTGTCTGATGTCGTTCCGAAGAACGATCCGATATCTGATCTTCTCGATGAGTTTCCGTAGGACATCTTTCTCTTCCAGTTCTGTTCCTTCTAGCTTGTCATCTTCGGAAACTGTCTTCTTCTTAGCCCGAAGTTGGTTGAGGATAATCTTCAATGTTCCATCTGAGAATTTGGAGATCTCTGACAAAAGTAGCACCTGCTTCACTTTCTTCTGAGCTTGAAGGTAAGTGACCCCTGGTTGTGGTTCAAGGAAGATAAATCCCTCTTCATACTTTTCGAGATCCTTATATCTGTTGTCTGGACGTGTCAGGTTGACCTTGCTCATATTGCTTTCTAAGGCCATTTGGAAGTCATGAGCAGCAAAATACTTGACCTGTCTCAGCATACACTCTTTGATAGCTCTATAACCATCTCGCCTTGTGTGAGTGTCAAGGGGAAACTTATTGCGATAAATATTGTAGAGCTTGTTGAGTTCGCCCAGTGGAAGATAGGGAAGATCTGCTTCTGAATATTTTACAATTTTCCTGTCATATCGATCAATAACAAAGACAGGGCCTACATATCTACCTACCGCCCATTCGACATCCACAACATCACAGATGGCCGATTGATCTCTCATGTACTTCCTGTATTGATCTCTATTCATTCCTTTCTTGGCCGGGACTTCCCAGAGCATAATCTGATGGCTAAGTCCCCTATACGTCCCTCTTAGGTGCTCAAGGCCTCGAAGATTCAGCTCGTTGACTCCCTTTATTTCTTCTTCCTTCCTTCAGATCTTTGGATATAGATCCTCAAGAAAAGGTGCCTTGATCTTCGCGTTTCTCCAACGAGTTTCTATGAACTCATAGCCTGGCGTTGGTTCCTCGGGCACCTGATGCTGAAGGAGTTCTGGAAGTTCTGGAAGATCTGCCTCAGGATTTTCTCCTTGCTCCTCTTCCTCTCGCTCGATGAAGCAGAAGTCTGCTGCTGCCGCCTTTAATAAATTACGAACGCTTTCAATCCTTAGGCGGGACTCTTCTGCTGTCTCTGTTCTCGTCATCCATTCCTCGTCTAAGATATATCTGTCAATGTAGTCTTGAGGATCCTTTTGACGAGGGGTTGTAGTTGCTTGGACTGGTTGGGTGGAGATCCTCGAGGGAGCAGACTCGACTTCACCAAGGGAGGTTGTCTGGTTCGGCCCTGGTGTAGCTTGTCTGCCACTGGAGGACCTTGGTGGTCGATTAGGTGGTCGTGACGAACTGCCTCCACGCGTTTGAACCCCGCGTCCTCTGCTTCTTCCGCCGCGAATAACAGGAGACTTGGTTCTCGGTCTCTTGCTACTCTCCCCCTCAGGACGATCCTGGTGGCATGTGTCAGTCGGTATGTGACTTGGTTCTGACTGGGGCCTTCTTGGCGGCATGTGTCAGTCGGTATGCTCGCATCATGAGGTGGGATGATGCCACCTGCGATCAGCTTCCTGTAGAGGTCTTCTTCTTCAATGCTTCGTCTGCTGTCGAGTTCTATTATGCGAGCAATGCCAACGTCAAAGAGTTCAAGCAGAGGCACTGTGTACAAGTTAGGTATCGTCGGGTTGCGTGGTGGCAGGGTGAGAAGACGAGGAAGTACCGGCTGTTGAGGAGGAGGTTGGTCAGATATGGGAGCCTTCCCTTTGTCGGTGGAAGTTGCTTGAACCGCCTCCTTAATAAGACCTTTGACCCTTGGTAGGGTTACAGTCTCGAAGAATTCGAACAGCCGATTCTCCAAGTAGGCAGTCGTCACCTGTGTTGGAATTGATCCGGCACCACTAGAGGTAGCCGTTGGCACATGTTCAGAACGAGGTTCTGGACGGCGGCCCTCGTCACCCGAAGTTCGTGGAACTTCGGGGTCCTTGGGTCTTCCGACCTCTCCTTGCGACACATCTTTTGGAGATGGTGCTCGGGTCGTTATGGCCTCGTCAGTGTGACGGGCTTGGGTGGAGCTATCTCCGGGATCGCCAAGGCGTCCCGTTAGCACGCGTCCAAAACTAGGTTCTGTACGGTGGCTCGCGGATGGTGAGCTGCTGAAATCATCACCATCTGAGAGACTTCCGTCCAATCCTTGAAGAGCCTCTATTTGGGGCTCTTCTATGAACGTTGAGGCCTGAGGATCAGGCAGAGGCTCGGTCCGTGTCACGGAAATGGGAATTTCTCGAGTTGGTACAGACACAGGAACCGAGCTGCGGGAGGTTTGGGGTGGTTCGTGTTGCGTTGAGACACTTGTCTGTTGGGAGACAAGTGAATGGTCTGGTGGGGTTTGCTCATGCGTCGTTGGGTCGATTACGACGTCTTCTATCCTAGGGATTGACCCGGCTTTTTCTGACTGAGGTAGTGCAGTAGTAGTTATCTCTGGAACATCCATTAGTGGTTGTTCAATTTGTTCGGCATGTGGTTGTTCCTCGAGTGATTGTTCAGGTATGGTTTGTTCAGAGGATGGTGGTGGTTGGTCAGGGATTGCTTCTTGAGATGTAGTCTGTTGTGGGTGTGGGATAGATTCAGTTTCTGTGGTTTCTCTCAAGATCTCACTCTCTCTTTCTCTCTCGCTCATTTCGGCTCTCTCTGTTTCACTAACCCCTGGGTTAGACTCAGGTGGGTTGTCCTGTGTCGTGGGGTGAGGAACTTTGTAATTTCTGCAATAGGCATCGATATGGTCGGGGTTTGCAAGAACGAGTAACTCGTGAGGGATTGGCATTGCCTTGCGCGAATATTTCTCATCAGTCTTTCCCTTCTGAAGGTAGCGCAGTTTGGGTGGGGTGAAATTTTCTTCTACTGGTCGTGATGGTATTCCCGGTGTTGTAGTCAGAAAATGATGGATGATAAGTGAGAACCACCGGGGATATGGCAAATTCTGTGGCTTTTTGGACTTAGTTCGTTGGTAAAGTTGGTCGTCGAGATCTGTGGTGATAAGTTTGGCAAAGTCGTAATTTCTTCGAAACACGATCCCATGGAAGATCCGAAGAATTGTGATATTGCATCTATCCCATCCTGAGTGCTTGGGTGAGAAGCACTTATTGACAAATGCGAAGAGCGTTCGCCACGGATGCGGGATCGTGGAATTCTGAAAATGGGAGACAAACTTGATCGGCGTGTAGTATCCCATCCTCATCATGTCCTCCAGGAGCTCATTTTCGGAAGCCTCAGGTTCGTATTGAGGTTGACTTGGCATTCTTAGAATACTACGAATGAGTTCCTTTGTGATGGTGACAGTCTCAGATGCGATTTGGGCCTCGTAGTAGATGCTATTATCTTGGGCAATTTTGGTCTTCATTGTCCCCCAGAATTGTTGAAGGTAAACGGTAGGAACTTGGACCGAGGCGGAGAAGGCATACCCAAGATGGTGATTCCTCAGAATGGATATGATGATTTCGTCCTTGCACTTGAATATATGCAGGTCGAGTTGGAAATTATTATCTTTGGTTGTTATCCATTTCGAAGTTGGGTAGACTAGATCCGTAGGTGGGTAGGTCATATCCGTAGGTGTCGTCATCCCTTTTTTTTTTATATATATTTTTAACACCGGGGAAGTGCTGCTGAGACTGCAAGAAGAAGAACAAAAGAGGTTAGAGACGTGATATTATAACAATTGAATATCAATAGAGAATGTTGTTTAAGTAAGGGCTTTTTTTTAAAAAAAATCCGTTTAGAAAGATTTGGCCTATTCCTGTTGGGCCCATTTATGTTTAACGAAATATTTGTCCGAAAAATTTTGTAAGTATGGATTGCGGGTTGATCAAAGGAAGTTGGTGATTTTGCGAGTTTGCGGATTATATATTGCGAATTCTGCGAGAAGTTTGAAAATGAACACTTTTGCGAATTCTGAAATGCGAGCTCAAAGGTTTGCGGGTTGAGTTGAAAAAGACTGGGCTGCGGGTTTAGTTGAAAGAGACTTTGCGAATTGAGTGTTACGAACGCCAATACGCAAAGTGTGTCTTGCGAATATTTGAATTCGTATACCTAGAATTCGCAATGTAAAGAAAATTTAAATTCGCAAAGTAGAGCGGTTTGCGGGTTTGACTAAGTCAAGTCAGTTTAAACTTTACAAAGCAGAAAGTTTGCGATTCCGACAAGATTCGCAAATTGACCAGGTCAAACAAAGGGATCGCAAAGCCGCAAAGTGAGTAATTCGCGATCTTTGAATTTGCGAATTATGTAGTCAGACGGTCAAAGCCGCAAAGTGAGTAATAAGATAGTTTGAAAATAAACACTTTTGGACCCGCAAAGTTCCATTTTGAAGAATCAAAAAGATACCCCCTCTTTTTATTAAAAAGATTTCGAACCCAGATAAAAGGAAAAACTCGATTTGAAAAAACCCGTTTTGAGAAGATAAACTCGATTTCAGTACATAAATCAAACAAACAAACGCAAGTTATCACTAAAAACTACAACATTTCTACAGGAACCAACTGCAAACCACCTGTTCTTCGAGAAATCACTCCTGTGATTTAAGAAAAACAATCGTTAAACAAGGAAAAGAAAGAGAGAGTTAAAGCAACGTTGCAGACATACCACAGAGAAGACGCGAGTATGCGACAGTAACAATTTGAGCACTCAACCACAGAAAATGCAAGCTATAATGGAAGATTTGATGAACGGGATTCGCGAAGAAGGGGTTTGTGATTTGGGATTTTTGTTTTGCGAGTTCAGTTTGCGAATTGGTAAAATAATAAAATAAAAAAAAAACTTCGCGGGCCTAAAGTGTGAACCCTAGTTTAGAGCTGGGCTGTAAATTTTTGAAGTAAAGGCCCACTAGATTGCGAATTCGAGGTAGATTGCGAATTCTAAGTAGATTGCAAAGTCGCGATGGTTTGCGAATAGATCAGTTCGCGATTTGAGAGCTGTGAGTTCGCAATTTTACTCATTGACTGGTCAAAATTGGAGATGATTCGCGAATTGAGCTTTTGATTCTCAAATGAGTACAGTTTGTGAATCTTAATCCTAATACTTGATTTGCAATAGAAATGACCCAATTCAATCACAAGGATCAAATCAAGTAATCTAGAAATGACCCGAATCAATCACAAGGATAATATCAAATCTATGGATTTTTAAGATCGATTTTCATGATACGATATCCTTATTGGAGAAGAAAAGAAACGTCACCTTAGTCAAAAATTCGTCTTAATGTCGGGACAATAAATGACGTAAGTTTCCTTCGTGTTTATAAATAGATAGGTCTCAAATCTCATTGAAGTACCTTACATCTAAGAACTAACTCATCTCTTATTTTTCGCGTTAATAGATGAATTGGCAGAAGCAGGAAGAAGAGAAGAAGCTCGAGGAACATGCAGAGTTAAGACGTAACTTTGAGCATAATTTGGATATGCTGGTTATTGAGATTTGCCTTCTTTTGAGCTTATTCGTTGTTTTACTTGCTGTTCTGCTTTGGGTCTTCATCGGGCATATGAGTTTTTAAGAGTTATCTGCGTATTATGTGTTTGAGAGAGTTGTTCGTGTTTTGAAGAATTTATAAGAGTTATCTGCGTATTATGTGTTTGAGAGAGTTGTTCATGTTTTGAAGAATTTATGTTTTTGTAGAAAAACTCCCCCTAGATGCAATGCCTATCGATTATCTTAAACATTAAATGATTGATAATGCCTATCGAGTATCTTAAAAAAAAACTATTGATGAGTTTACTTACTCCCCCTCGATGCATAGATATAGCATTTCTCCCCCTCGATGTATTACGCCATCAGCATTGGCGCTACATCGACTTATTGGACACAAAAAGATTGATTGAAAATTAAAAACTAAAAAAACTAAAGTCCTAAATAAATGGGTAACATAACACACACAGAATAAGAGAAGTGAAACATAGCAAATAGATAAATAATGAACTGTAGGAAGGCAGAATCGAGATTAAAAATTGAGGTTCAACATGCCTAATTTTGCAACTAAGAATTGGAAGCGTTTTTCATCCAATGCTTTTGTAAGCAAATCGGCTAGTTGAAGCTCTGTATTGACAAAGTACATTTCTATTATGCCTCTTTCTACATGATCCTTTATGAAGTGATAGCGAAGATCTATGTGCTTAGTGCGTGAGTGATGTACAGGATTACAGGTAATAGCGATAGCACTCTTGGAATCACAGTAAATAGGAATTTTATTTAGATCAAACCCGTAGTCCCGTAGCTGAGTTCTGATCCACAAAATTTGTGAGCAGCAACTTGCTGCAGCGACGTATTCTGCTTCCGCCGTGGAAGTTGACACACAATTCTGTTTCTTTGAGGCCCAACATACAAGTTTATCGCCTAGGAATTGCAGATGTCCAGAAGTGCTTTTCCTGTCCAGTCTGCATCCTGCAAAATCTGCGTCAGAATAGCCTATTAGTTTCATACTTGAGTTTTTTGGATACCACAGTCCAAGGTCTGGTGTTCCTTTTAAATACTTCAAGATTCTTTTGACAGCATGAAGGTGCGACTCCTTGGGATTAGCTTGAAATCGAGCACATAGACATGTAGAGAATAAGATATCTGGTCGACTGGCAGTGAGGTAGAGCAGTGATCCAATGATCCCTCTATAATGAGTAACATCTACAGGTTCACCAAGGTGATCTGCATCTAGTGAGCATGAGGTGGACATAGGTGTGCTCGATGATTTGCTCTTGTCGATCCCATATTTTCTGAGAATATCATGGATGTACTTTGACTGATTGATGAAGATCCCATCCTGAAGTTGTTTGATTTGTAGTCCGAGGAAGAATGACATTTCTCCCATCATACTCATTTCAAATTGCGATTGCATCAGAAAGCTAAATTCTTCACAAAGTTTAGGATTAGTAGAGCCAAAAATGATATCATCCACGTAGATTTGCACAAGCATAATATCAGAATCATTTTTCTTTACGAACAGTGTAGTGTCAATTTTTCCTTTAGTGAAGCCTGAAGAGATAAGAAAGTCGGAGAGCACCTCATACTAGGCCCTTGGAGCTTGTTTAAGTCCGTACAGTGATTTGTCGAGTTTGTAAACAAAGTCGGGATGATCAGCATTGAGAAATCCGTCTGGCTGTGACACATACACTTCTTCTTTCAGAATTCCGTTCAAGAAGGCTGTTTTTACGTCCATTTGATAGACTGTAAAATCTTTGTGTGCGGCGTATGCAAGGAATAATCGAATAGCTTCGATTCTGGCTACAGGGGCAAACGTTTCATCGTAATCAATTCCTTCCTGTTGATTATATCCCTTAGCAACGAGCCTGACTTTGTTTCGAATTACAACACCATCTTCATCCTTTTTGTTTTTAAATACCCACTTTGTTCCGATCACAGTCTTCCCTTTTGGACGAGGAACTAAGTTCCATACTTTGAGACGTTCGAATTGATTAATCTCCTCTTGCATAGCCACTATCCAGTTGGGATCCTGTAGTGCATCAACTACACGTTTAGGTTCCGTTTGGCTCAAGAAACAGGTGAAATTACATTCATTTGAATGTGTTCTTCTAGTCGTTACTCCTGTATTGGGATCTCCTATTATTTGATCTGTAGGATGATGTCGGATCCATTTCTTTTCGTGAGGTAATGTCGTTTCGTCTATTTGGGATTCCTCACTGAGTGGATAGTCGATTGCAGACCCGGTAATGTTGCCGGTTGAAGTTGAAGAGGAGGTCTCTGTCTGCGTTGTTGTCACATTTGTTGGGGGTGAGGCTTCTGAATCTGAGGGAGGAATTGTCTGGTTAGGAGTAGGTTCTGACTCATGAGTTGACGAACAAGGACTGGATTCATTATTTGGAATGGGATCGGTGGATGGTCTTGTCTGATTTTTAGATATATAAATATGCTCAAAAAGTAGATCCAGATCCAGTTCCTCTTGAGCTCGTTGAGTGAAGCGTGTGGGGTTGCTTTGTTTAGAATTATCAGTTGATTGTTGATCTGGCGTCAAACTCCCTTTGTCCGAACCCGGTTTTGAAAAGTTCCGTTCAGAGGCATCTCTCGAACACTCTCCTTCTTCTGTATGAGAATGAATAAGGTGTGGTGTGCTAGTTACTCGTTCCAAACTGCTATGTCCAGTAGATGGTTCGAGTCCCTCATCAAAGGTGACATTTATACTTTCAATGATCATCCTTCTGTTTCTGAGAAATATCCTGTATGCCTTAGATTGCAGAGTAGCCCACGAAGATTCCTTCAGTAGCTTTTGGATCGAGCTTGGACTTGTCTTCGCGGTCGTTGGCGACGAAGCACTTGCATCCAAAAATTCGAAAATGGGCAATGTTGGGCAGTCTTCCATTTATAAGTTCATAGGGCGTCTTACCAAATCTTAGATGAATGTTTGTGCGATTCTGTGTATAGCAAGCAGTATTCATTGCTTCCGCCCAAAGGAAATGAGGTAGTGATGATTGAATGATCATTGTTCGGGCAGCCTCTACGAGTGTTCGATTTCGCCTTTCAACAACCCCATTTTGTTGAGGTGTATAGATAGCAGAAAACTGATGAGTAATTCCTATGGATTCGTAGAAGTCACTGAGCTGTTGATTCTTGAATTCTGTTCCATTGTCTGATCTAACTATTTGAACATTTCTCTGAAGTAGGTTCTGTGTTGTTCTGATTAGATTTGGAATATGTTCTACTGTCTCTGATTTAGTTCGTAAGAAACGTACCCAAGTATATCGGGAATAGTAGTCGACGATAACCAGCATATACCGCTTTCCACTTATGCTTTCAGTTCGCATTGGGCCACACAGATCCATGTGTAAAAGCTCTAGAGGATGTTGAGTGGATGCAGTGTGTTTTGTAGGATGTGAAGCTTTCTTCATTTTTCCTTTCTCACAAGCAGAGCATAAATGCTCTTTTTGATACTTAAGTGGTGGTAGTCCAATAGTCAATTTGTTGGTTGACAGCTTGTTGAGGGTCTTGAAGTTAAGATGAGATAATCGCTGGTGCCATAAGTCATTTTGAGTTGAAGTTGCCTTGGAGATTAGGCAGATATCGGTCTTTGGTTTGACAGTTCTAATATCAATGGTGTAAAGATTTGTCTTGCGAGTTCCAGTGAGAAGTTCTTCACCATTGGTATTGAGAATTTTGCAAGTTTTCTTTAGAAATACAACTTGGAGTCCAAAATCACTGAACTGTCCTATTGATAAGAGGTTGTGTGTCAGTCCTTCAACATACGAGACTTGTTTAATTGTGAATCGATTGCATATGAGATCGCCATAGCCAAGGATTCTGGCTCCATTGCTATTACCAAAGCGTACCAGTCCTCCAGGTCTATCAACGTAGTTGCTCAACAGTTCATTTGTCCCAGTCATGTGTGTGGAGCAACCAGAATCTAAGTACCACACATGAAGGGCCTGCAAAAAGAGAACTAGAGGGTTTTAGGTACCCATTGAAATATGGGTCCACCTCTATTAATTTTGTTAGTCCGTTTAGACTCCCTAGATTTTCCTTTGTTAAGGGATGACACAGAGTCACTACCTATTTCTAGGATAGGAATTTGTGTTTCTGCAGGTTGAAGCTTGGGAATCCATTTGTGCTCTAGTGAGGGTCTTTTTGTCTTAGGTTTAGACTTGAGTTTTTTGATTTTTGTAAGTTTGACAGGTTCGTTGATAGCTTTTGATTTTGATTCTTGTTTTGACGTTGTAGTTTTGTTTTTAGGAATTGTTTTGTGAGTTTGTTTGGTGACATGATCACGCATGGAAAGCTTTGTTTTTGTTGAGGAAGATAGTTTTTTCGATACATGACAAAACAAAGATGGTACAAAGGTTTTGGAAGGAAAATATTCAATAACAAAAGGGACATTTAGATCGCGATTCTCCTTCAAGATATCTTCCTTTTTAACCCATACTTGACCCTTCAATGGCTCTTTTGTGGGTCCTGAAAATTTTAATGTATTAGTGCAGGAAATTTTGTCATTTGAAATTAAGGTGTATGAAATTGTGTGTAATCTTAATTTTTCTTTAAGTGAAGATATTTCATGAAGAAGTTTTTGCCTTTCTTCATCAAATGACTTTCTCTCGCTTTCGAGAGTGGAGTGAAGATCACTGATTTTCTTTATGCAATCAGGCATATATCCAGTTGCATATGTAACCATCTGTGCCATACTTTCCGAAGCACCTGAGGTTTCTCCTTCGTTTAGATGAGAAATATCTGTCTCAAATTCAGTTATTGCTGGACAACTTCTTTCTTTATAACTATCATTTAATTCTGTGTAGTTAAAAGGTATTTGAGTTGTACTGTGTGTTGATGTCTCATTTTCATTTTCACTGACGAAAGACATGAGATTCGTCAGGCAACCTGTCTGCATAAATTTGAGATCATATAGATAAGGTGAACTTGATATGCCTTGTTTTAACTTATGTGGATTTTCAAAACCTAGTCCTTTATGGGGATTGTAAAAATCAATGTTAGCTGGTTTGTTTAAGAAGATTGTTTGTTCTGATTGATCTCGTCGAGTTAAAAGGTCCTCCAATTTTTTTATTTTGGAGTACAGTTTTTCCCGTTCTTTACTTAGTAGGTCATATTTAATTGTAGCGTCCATTGCCTGATCTCTGTGAGATTTCATTTCCTTTTCTAAATCCGTGGCTTTAACTTCGGTTTTTTGCACTTGTATCTCCAGCTTAGCAATTTTTTCATTTGCTACAATTACACGATTCTTCTCACATGCATAATCATATCAAACTTATCTAATACTGCTAAATTTTTCTCTAAGTTAGCTTCTAGTTCCTTGATTTTTCTTTTACCTAGTTTGTTAGATTTGTATAAGGATAAAAATTCATTTTTCATCTTAAGTAAAGAATCATAATCTGCTTCACTTACCTCCACCATTTCTGAATTGTTAGAGGTTTCCGTGTCTGACTCGCCTCCTTCAGCTCCAGCTCCAACTCCTTCGTCATCCAGCTTGGCCATCAGTGCCGCGTTCTCATTCTCGCTGTCTGAGGTATCTTCAAGCCAATGATCCTCTTCTGCCATTAAGACCAGCCCCTTTTCTTTTTGTTCAGCTAATTGAACTTTTCTGCGATAATAGTTAACGTCCTTTTTCTTGGGCATTCTGCACTCTCTGGCAAAGTGTCCATTCTTGCCGCAGTTGAAGCATTTGCCACCTTGTTGAGGAGTTTCAGAGTTGTTGTCCTCATCCTGAGTCTTTCCTTTAGAGTTGGAGGAAGTTCTTTGACGATTGGAGGAGGAACCAGTCTTCTTATAATATTTCCTCTGCACGAAATTCGAGACAAGAGCGAGTTGCTTAGCAAGATCTTTGAGGGTGATTTCCTGGTCTGCATGTTTGGTGAGATCCTTGAATTCGTCATCAGAACCAGAGTCTTCTCCCTCCTTAACTTGTGATGACTGGATAATTTCTTTGTCCTTGAATTGTTTTCTTGATGATCGTTCAGTCATAAGAGCAAGCGATTCGCTTCCTATTGGTTTGATTTCCTCCCTTCGTTTCTCCACATGATTGGAATGTTGATTGAGGTAGTCGAATAATGTATGAATGCTAACTTTAGTTAGGTCGTTCATCTGTCTTATCATAATTGTAGTAGCCTCCCATTCTGGATGAAGTGATCCTAAAAATTTGATATTGATTTCCATTACACTTTTTGTGACTCCATTCATTTTTAGCTCATTTAAAAGAATAAGAAATCGATGGAAGGTTTCTTGGAGAGTTTCCCCTTTGTTAGCATGAAAGCGGTCATACGAGATGAGTGTGTTTGCCATTCTTGCCATTGTATTGACTTCTGTCCCCTGCATCATAATTCGAAGAGCATCCCACATTTCTTTCGCACTCTCACCACATTCGAGTTGCATCAAGATGTCATTGGGAATGGCTTGCATCATGTATGATTTCGCCACTTTATCTGCCTTTAGTCGCAGTTTTTCTTCATCGTTGCATTGATCAGTAGCTTTCAGAATTCTCTGTTCCTCTCTTGCAGGGGTGGTGTCAGTAGTGGCGGGAATTATTATCCAATACTGTGTAGGTCCATTGTAAATAGATTCTAGTAGATTCTCAGAATTGTCCTTGCTTTCTATGAAGTTGATGAATCTTCTCTTCCAGACTGCGTACTCTCCATGTCGGATGATGGGAGGTCTAACATCATTTCCCATGCTGAAAGAGTCCATTGCCTGTGTTTTGGATATGATCGTTGACGTGTATTGTGAGGAAAGTTGGAATTGAATTTTGCGAATTGAAGAAGTAACGTGTTACTTTGCGAACAGATATGTGGGTTCGCAAGGTTGACCAGGTTCGCAAAGTGAGTAATGTTAGCAAAGTTCACACGGTTCGCAAAGTGAGTAAAGTTTGCAAGGTTCACACGGTACGCAAAGTGAGTAAAGTTCGCAAAGCAGTTGTGAGTTTGCAAAGTGTCAAGAGATCGCAAAGTGTGTTGAATTCGCGAAGTAAACTGGAGTTCGCAAAGTGAGCGAAGAACGCAAAGTAGTCTGAGTTCGCAAAGTGATCTAGTTCAAATGAGTTCGCAAAGTCCAAGTTCGCAAAGTAATCTTGAGATTCGCAAAGTGGTCCAAGTTCGCAAAGTAATCAAGAGGTCGCAAAGTTCTGATTTTGCAAATTGATAACTGGATTCGTGAAGTGAGAAAGAACCTGATGCGTTGATCTTTGAAAATCTAACGGTTCGGGAACTTTGAACTCTCAAAGTAGAACTTTGCGAAGTGTCGATGCGCAAACTTAAAAAGGCCAACCAAGTGAAATGAAGGAGCCGCAAAGCGAAAGAAATCCTTGAGTTCGCAAACCTAGTTCCCAAAAGAAATTCCGTGCGCAAACTCAAGAACAGTCTGAGAAACAGGGCTGTTCTTCAAGTGTTTTAGATAGAAATCCAACAAATCTGACACAGCCTTCACGGAAACCAATTTGATAGCTCAGAACTAATAGTTCCACAAACTCGCCTTAACAAAAATAGAATATCTTCGAGAATAGTTGATATAGATGAGTCTGAGCTTTGCGACAGATAAACTACCACACAAGAACTCACCCTGCTAAAATCTTTAAGGCTTGAAATGAAGTTTCCTCACCTACACGCTTGCTCTGATACCACTTGTAATTCCAGATTATCCAAGAACACTTCAACAGATTTAACCTTCGTAATATTTGAATAGTGTGCAATATAGGTTTACTGTTGAATACGTGAGGGTTTTGCAAATAGAAAACTTGATTAATGCTTGTTAGGGTTTAAGCTTAAATACCTTGTGAGGTATTTAAGCCCATTGGGCCCCTAACAAGCCCATTACAAATCCAACCCTATTACAAAAATAAAGCATCTATAAAATGCATAGAAAAGAAATTACAAGACTTAGAATTAATATTTTGGACACTTCTAAAATATTCCTAACATAAACCTTCCCGAGGAATCCTCCGGAGAAGTTGCTCAACAGCTCTTTGTTTCCAGTCATGTGTGAGGAGCAACCTGAATCTAAGTACCACACATGACGGACCTGCAAAAAGAATCAAGTAAGTTTTGGCACCCATTTATAGATGGGTCCTCTTTTGATAGCAGGTGTAGTAGATTTCTTGTTCGTTGCTAGATTTAATTCTTTACTAGGTTGTTGTGTAGCTGGTTTGAGAATCCAAGCGTGATGATTTCCTATAGGATGCAGTTGAAATTTCGGAATCCAAATCTGTTTTGGACTTAATTTCTTGCTTGGCTTGGTCTTGTAGATGTTGTGTTTCTTTACTTTAGATTAAGTAGTATGATTGGATGGCGTGGGAGATGTGTCCTTAGAACGAGCGCTATGCGATTTGGAAACGCTATTGCTGAAGTGACTGTCATGAGGATGGGAAAGTACATCATTGTTGACATGACAGAACTTTGATTTTAGGGAATGGAATAACGAAACACGTTCTGCGACATTACAAGAAGTCACTTTTGAAAATGCAAAAGATTTTGAAACATGAGAAGAAAAGTTGGGGACTGGTATCTTCTTCTTATCAGGGACTGTTGTCTTCTTAGCTGAGCCAGGTTGAACCTTCTCCACTTCCTTAGATCTCACGCCTTTGTCTGTGAGCACATGCGATACCAAGTTAGTGTGAGATAAAGGTATTTTCTTTGTAGTTTGCTTGCATTTACATGTAAATGATTCTGGAATAGAACGGGAGGTGGAAGGTCTGTAAGCATCAGGAAAGTTTTCAAGAGTATAAATTTTGCTCAACAAAATAGTTCTCTCTTCTTCGTGAGCTTTCTTTTCCGACTCCAGAGAGGCTGTCAAGGAACCAATTTTGCGTATGATTTCTGGAATATATATGGATGAATAAATAGGTTTAGTCTGTTCGTCAGTGCCTTCGGGTCCAAATGGTGACATGTAATCATCAGAGAGCGTTATCTCTCTTGTTTTGTAGCTATTGTTGGGTTCGTCGTAGTCACACATGATTTGAGCCCATTCTTTGTTCTTCCGTCTTTGTTCATCAGATTCAGTCACCTCACTTGATCCGACGAAGGGCATTAGTCGTTCGATGCTTAACCCAAAACGTTTGATGTTGTACAGAGAGTCTATTTTATCTGCTACAGGGTTAGTGGTGGGCTCAAATCCCAATCCTTCGCGGGGATTATAAAATTCAACATCTTTAGGTTGGCTAAGGAACATGGTTCATTCACTTTGACCTCTTTTGGTGTTGATGTCCTCTAATTCCTTGATTTTCTTGTATAGTCGTACACGTTCGTTGGTGATTAGTTCGTATTGAGACGCTACATTTACACATTCTTCCTCGCTGTCTTTCAATCTTCTACTCATATTGCTAATTTCTATTTCCTTGTTTTCTATATGATCTTCTAAAGTCTTCACTTTGGTTTCAGACAAAATCAAGGTTTCATTAAGAATAGCTATCTCTTCCTGTTGTTTGTTCAACAGGGCATAATTTTTGTTGAAATTGCTTTGGAGTTCTGAGTGATTTTTACGATGCATGGAGAGTTCGGCTATCCTACGTTCTAGTTTAACTAAATCATGTAGGGATGGAGTGTATACCTCCAGATCGGTTGACGAAACATCTGTCCTGTCTGATCCGATGGATGGCTCATCCTCGTCGGAGTCATCCTCTATGCTTTTCACCATGAAGGCCATTTCTTCTTCCTCCTCATCAGATGTGTCCTCCAGCCATTCCTCTTCCTCAGCTACCAAGACTATTCCCGCTTCCTTGCGCTGTGAGAGCTGAATTTTTTCTTGTAGTATTCAGTGTTTTTCTTCTTGGGTCTGAAGCACTCCGAAGTAAAGTGACACGGCTTGCCACAGTTGAAGCACTTCTTCACTATTTCAGATTTCTTAGTTTCAGTCTCTTCAGGGGCAATGTACTTCTGTTTCCCTCCCGAGGTTCGTTGTTTGTTGAAGGAAGAAGATGATTTCTTGGCGCTCATCTTATTGACGGTATCTGAGATCATTGCCAGCTTCTTTCTGATGGATTCGAGTTCGTCCTCTGATTCTTGGTCAGATTCGGTGTTGTCAGAGGTGTCAGATGGTACGACCTGCTTTCCTTTAGAAGTCTTCGAGCTCCTGTTGCTTGACTTAGAAGTTACGAGTGCAATTGGTTCCATTTCAACGTTTGGCTTTCCTTCATTTTAATTTCTTTGGCATATTGCGAGTATTGTGAGAGATTATCGTGTAGGGAATGAATATCCATCGCGTCCAGATCTTTGTTCTGTTGCTTAACCAGAACTGCAATTCGTCCCCACTCAGATTGGAGCGCTGGATGTTAATCTTTCTCATCTCGTTGATGATGGTTAAGAAGCGAAGGTAAGCATCTCGAAGTTCTTCTCCCTCCTTAGCCTTGAAGGAGTCATAGGCAGTAAGGATACTGGATTTCTTAGACAAAGTACTAACTTCTGTTCCGACCATCATCTTGCAGACTTCGTCCCAAATTTCCTTTGCCGTGACCATTGCATCTACTTGCTTGTAGACATCATTTGGTAGAGCCTGAAGTAGATAGTGTCGAGCAAGCTTGTCCGCTCTGGCTCGTGCTTTCTCAGCATCGGTGTATCGACTAGGGTCCTTAGGAGTTCTCCTTTCTGGAATTGCAGGAACTGCATCGGGTTGAGCAGGGATAATGGTCCAAAATTGGGCAGGTCCTTCAAAAATGGAGGAAAGCATGTCATTTGCGAGGTCTCCATCCTTGATTTCTATGAAATTTATGAATCGTTGCTTCCATATGCCGTACTCTCCCCACCTCAGTAGTGGTGCACGGTTGTCAGATCCAATAGCAAGACCGTCCATGTTAATGTTTGGTAATGATCGTTAACGCGAGATATATCTGCGAAATGAAACACTTTAGTTTTGAAAGAAATGTAGTCAAGTTTGAGTAATTTCTAGTGTTGAGTCTAAGTAGGTCTTAGTGAATTCTGTCGATATATAAGAGTTTGATGAATTTAGTGTACTGCTCGAGGATGGAACAATTGGTGTTGAGTGAGATTGAGAATTTTGTTCAACTCAATATGAGTGCTTGATCGACTCTAGTATGATATGAAAATAAGCTCAACGATTGGTCCTAGGTGTTGAGAATCGGGCAATCGAAACTAAGTTTAGATTTGAAGATTCAGGCGAAAGTGTGAGTTGGGCAAGAGAGTTTTGAAATTGTTAGTTTCGATCGAAAGGTGGAATTCGATTTTGATTTGAATAAATAGTTTCGATCGTCTGAGATTGAAATTGGCTAAGTGGAGAATAAAGTTTCGAGCGAAACAGTTAGTACATTGGACTTTTGCCGAGATGTGTATCGATCGAAACTGTGAAGTGGTGCACTGTATCGTTCGAGATGTGTATCGATCGAAACTGTGAGATTGTGCACTGTAGCGTTTCGGGCGAAAATGATTTGCCTTTCGCCGAGAATTGTATCGATCGAAACCTGTGAAATTGGTGGAAAATTCGTCGAAACTCAAATCGATCAACTTTCGGGCGAAGCAATTGGACTTTCGCCGAGAAATCTTTCGAGCGAAACTGTGGAAAATGCGAGAAATTGTCTAAAATTCAAATCGATCGAATCTCCTCACAGTGAGTTTCGGTCGAAACCTTCAAACTCAATGGTACTGTTCAATTTGTTACTCGAAAGTGACGCCCAGTTCAGTAAAAAAAAGATTTTTCAGACTCGTTTTTGCTAAAATCCGACTCAAACTTGACTGGAATCGACCATGTACAAAGATGTTACCACAACAGAAGGTACTTCAACCACGAACACCAGAACTCTCTCTGATGAATACCTCAAGTGGCGTAAAGAAGATCGTCTCCTACGAGGATGGATTATTGGAATGCTTACAGAAGAAGCGTTGGGCCTTGTTTGGTCTTGAGTCATCTCAGACAGTTTGGGAGGCCTTAAAAGAATCTTATGCTCAATGTTCACAAGAACGGGAGTTTACTCTTCGACAACAACTCACGTACCTCAGAAAAGATCCAAACCAAACTTTGGCAGAACATGTTGGCCCTTATATTACCAAACAAGGATCAAAAGAAGGGTTTGAATGCGTTAAACGAGAAGAACACCTTGAGTGTGTGTGTTAGTGTGTGTTTTCTTAATTCTAACGTGCAAAGTGGCTTACCTTTCAATTCTTTTGATAAAACCCTAATTAGGGTAATTTGGGCTTTATATACCACAATTCTTTGGTATATTAAAGCCCAATACAAAACTATGACTTAATATCATAAGTCTCCCCAAACTACTACAACCCACTAAATAAACATATTAACCCAAGATTACACAAATTAAAGGATGCTACAAAATATTCCTAACAGAACACTTGCGGAAGTTCAAACCGATTTGCGATAGTCTCGCCGCCATCGGAAGTCCAGTACCAGACAAAACAAAAGTTTACTCGTTGCTAGCCAATCTTGGACAAAAATATGAATCATTCACAACAGCGATGCTCAAACCTCCGATGCCGTCATATTCAGAAGCAGTGTCTCTTTTACAGGGTTTCGAACAACGAAACACATGGGCTGAAACAACAGACACACAATCATATGCCTTTTATGGCCAACGGCCACAACAATCAACATCACAACTACAATAACGACAGTCGTCGTGACAATCAATTCTCCTCAAAAGGTAGAGGTTTTTCAGCTATTAACAATAATTATGCAGGAAATAGTTCGCAACAGAAAGTGAACAACTACACTCCAAGGCCGCCACACCGGGTAAACGACGCATGACAAATAAAGAACGTGAAATATACAAAAATGAGCAATGCCAGCTTTGTGGAAAAATTGGACATATTGCCAAGATCTGTTGGTGTTTACCGACTCAATCAGTACAAGAAGAGGGTCTTCCTCAGGCTCTTGCTGCTCTTACCATGGATACTTCTGTTCCAAATCTCGAGTAGACAACCGATACGGGTGCTTCAAATCATATGCCCGCAAACTCAGGTATGTTACAAAATCTTAAAAAATATGATGGTCACGATTCTGTCTTCATCGGTGATGGTTCTCACTTAAAGATAGATGCCACTGGAGATGTTGTAGTATCTGATGGTAAGAATGATTTATTCCTCCGTGACGTTCTTCATGTACCCGAATTAACTCGGAGTCTACTATCTATTAGTCAATTAACATCTCAATATCCTTTGAATTGTGAATTTACTGACAAACTCTTTTGCATTAAGGAACGAGCAACAGGTCGAGCTTTGATAATGGGTCAACGTAAAGGAGATCTTTATGTTTTATCCAACCCAAAAGAAACATATTTTTCAAATAGCCAGAAGTCAGGGAGTGAAGAGTTGTGGCATCAACGTCTTGGACACCCGCAAAAGTCATCTGTTCATTTATTAAGTTCTAAGAATTTAATTAGTGTTTATTCAAATAAAAATGTGCACGTTGTTTGTGAAAATTGCCAACTAGGCAAACTTAGCAAATTACCTTTTGGTTCTTCATCGTCTTCTAGTACTAGTGCTTTTGAAAAAATTCATTGTGATATTTGGGGACCTGCTCCTGTTTTATCTCGTGATAAATTTCGATATTATGCTTGCATTATTGATGATTTTTCTCATTATATATGGACTATCCCGCTTCGTGAATCTGATTTTACTGATGTTTATTTAGCTTATGAAAGTTATGTGCAACGCCAGTTTGACAGGAAAATCAAAATTTTTCATTCTGATGGTGGCGGTGAATTTGTAAATAAAAGACTTGCTTTACAGTTTCAGCAACAGAGAATCAGCCACCAACTTTCTTGCCCACATACGCCGGAGCAAACAGGTATTGTTGAACGTCGCCATCGGAGTATCAGAGAACTTGGGATGACTATGATCTTTCATAGTGGCGCACCTCCTTCTTTGTGGGTCGAAGCCTTCCTCACGGCAACTTTTTTAATCAATCGTCTACCATCTTCTTCTCTTAATTTTGATTGTCCTTACTTTCGTTTATATGGTGTTAATCCTAACTATAATATTTTACGTGTGTTTGGTTCTAGATGTTACCCGTATACGTGGAATACTAAAAAGAATAAATTTGATCCTAAAACCGTCCTTGTGTGTTTGTAGGTTACAGCGATCGTCATAAAGGGTACAAATGTCTTGATCCTAAAACATATAAAATATTTGTGTCTAGGCATGTCATATTTGATGAAATTTTATATCCGTACAAGATAAATAGGTCATTACCATCCTCTGATGTTACTTTACCGTTATTTATTGATTCTCCGTCTCATGTTTCAGTGAACTCACCATCTGCAACGATAGACCTAACACAGATTCCTGTTTCAGCAGCAATTTTGAATCCATCAACAGGTGTACAAGATCCTACAAACTCAAGCGCTCCCGCTGAACCGACGATAAATCAGCCAGAAGAGCACACTTCCCCTAGTATTGATCTCGATTTAATCTCACATGAAGACGATACGCCTACATCCCTTTCGATCGAAGATAATTCCACGGTAAGTGCAAACTCTATACCTTCTTCTGAATCTGTTTCATCCGCATATCATAGAATGGTTACGAGAGCACAACATGGAATTTACAAGCCGAATCCACGATATGCCTTGATTCTTACTTGTGGGGATATTCCAAGCTAGCCACGGTCCGTCAAAGCTGCCCTTCAACATGACGGATGGCGGAAAGCTATGCTTGAAGAACTCGATGCTCTACATCAAAATTCCACGTGGACCCTAGTTCCCCGAGACCCTCATATGCATATTAATGGATCAAAATGGGTCTTCAAAACTAAACTACAGGCCAATGGTACACTTGATAGGCTTAAAGCACGACTCGTTGCGAAGGGGTATCACCAAGTAGATGGTATCGACTATTTAGAAACATTCTCTCCGGTCATTAAACCAAGTACTGTTCGTTTAATTTTTAGTATAGCCATGGTTCGCCAATGGGACATTCGACAACTTGATGTTAAAAATGCTTTCCTTCATGGTTACATAACTGAAGCCATTTATATGGAGCAACCACCAGGTATGCATGATCCAAAATTTCCATCTCATGTTTGCAAACTTCGAAAAGCACTATATGGTCTAAAACAAGCACCACAAGCTTGGTTTGATCGTTTTTAGCACATTCTTACTCAAAGCTGGTTTCTTTTGTAGCCTCGCTGATCCGTCTTTATTTATTATGCACTCTTCATCTGGCACATTGGTCTTACTTCTTTATGTTGATGATATGTTATTAACAGGATCGAGTTCAACGTTACTTAACGATTTTATCTCAGCTTTACACAGCGAATTTGCAATGAAAGATCTTGGACCTGTAAATCATTTTCTTGGTATAGAAGTCCAACGGTCCAATAATACTTTGCACCTGCCTCAAACCCATTATGGTCGCTCTCTTCTTGACAAGGCTCCGATGTTGGATTGCAAACCGATGAATACACCTATGGAATCGAAAACCAAGGGACTTAATTATAAGACACCTTTCTCTGATCCTACCTTTTATCGTAGCATTGTTGGTGCTTTGCAATATTTAACAATTACACGGCCTGATCTTTCTTTTAGTGTTAACTATGTGTCTCAATATATGCAATCGCCTACTGTTGCTAGCATAAAAATGGTCCGTCGTATCTTACGTTATGTGAATAGCTCTATTACATTGGGTTTACATCTAACTGGCAACACTACACTTGATCTTTTTGCTTTTTCTGATGCAGATTGGGCGGGTTGTCCCACTACTAGGCGCTCTAACAATGGGGTTTTGCACGTTTTTGGGACAAAACATTATTTCTTGGTGTGCAAAGAAGCAACCGACCATTTCACGCTCTAGTACCGAAGCTGAATATCGTGCAATGGCAAACACAACAGCTGAACTGACATGGCTCACTTTTCTCTTTCGGGATCTTCAAATTCCTCAAAGCCGTCCTCCTCTACTTCTATGCGATAATCTGAGTGCCTTACACATGACTGTTAATCCGGTTTTTCATGCTCGGAGCAAACACATTGAGCTTGACTACCATTTTATTCGTGAAAGATTCGCAATGGAACTTCTTGTTACTCGTCATGTTCCCTCTGCCCTTCAGCTTGCGGACATTTTCACAAAGCCCCTGTGTAAAGCTGCTTTTCATCACATACGCAGCAAACTGTGCCTCCAGCCCCGCCACAGTTTGAGGGAGGGTAATAACAACCAATCAAATAATTGGAGAGATGAGGATGATAGGAGTAATAAGGAAGGACGTGATTTGTTACACTGACAAATCACGGATTGATTTGGTTCATCAATGAGGGAATCGTGGCAGTAATCAAGGATGTCACATTAAGACTCAATCACGTTTAATATGGTAAGTCAATGAAGAGATTGAAGATCATCATCAATCAATCATCGAAGATCTTACCCATAAAAGAGCATTGAAGACCCTAATCAAGGGATTAATGAAATTGATATATTGTCCTTTTATATTAATCTCTAGCCTCGATGTAATTAGTATACTCAAAGTCTCACGTTAGAAAATAATAAAGCTACATTAAAGTTTGTTTCTTCTTTAAAGTCATCAATGAGTGACAGAAAATACCTCCCACCAGAATGAGATTCCACTCTAGACGGCCCCCACAAATCAGCGTGTATGTAGTCCAGACTTTGCTTCGTGTTTTCCTGTTCCAAATTTAACTCTATGTGACTTGCCTAGTGTGCATGTCTCACAGAAATCAAGACCTTGAATCTTCTCCTTCCCAAATAGACCTTGTTTATACAGCTCCAACAAGACTTTTTCACACACATGAGCAAGCCTGTTGTGCCAAACTTGTGATCTATCTGCTGAAATCTGTACCGAATAAACCAGTCCCACCACAGTTGAGCCTTCCAGGCGATATATTCCATTTACTCTAGATCCCATTTCATCATACTTGCCGACTGAAATTAAGTTCCGCTTCAGCCCCGGAATGTACCTTACACCACGCAAAAGATGCTCTGAACCGTCATGAAGTCTAATAATAATTTTGCCAATTCCCCGAACCTTATAGTTCTTGTTGTCGCCGAGCATAACTAGCCTCCATCAATTTCTTCAAGTTGCTGAAACCAGGACTTATTTGGTGATATATGAAAAGAACATCCCGAGTCAATTATCCACTCTTTTTCAGGGCAATCATCAGAAATAGCCAACACGTCTGCAGACTCATATCCATCATCAGTAGCAATCGAGACTTCTGCAATTTCTTTTCCTTTTTCCTTGTGTCTCCTTTGTTCTTTGAGGACATTGCCGTCTCATATGCCCTTCCTCGTGACAATGGTAACATTTTATCTTTATTTTAGACTTCGACCGATCCTTCTTCTTGAATTTCTTTGAATCCTTCTTCTCACTCCTTCCTCTTACAGTTAAGCTCTCAGCCACAGTTACCTTTTCACTTTTCTGGTTCAGCTCTTTAAATTTTAGGCTTGAATAAACTTGGTCAAGTGTCAGCGATTCTCTACATAAAAAAGAGCTTCTTTAAAGTTTGAATAGCTTCTGGGCAAGGCACTAAGTAAGAGCAAAGCTTGATCCTCATCTTCAAGAGTGACTCCTATATTTTCCAGATCAAGTATTAGCTTGTTGAAGGCATCCGCTTGCTCATCAATAGACCGATCTTCCGTCATCTTAAAAGAAGCGGTATTTGTCATGTAGAGGGCTTCCAATTTACTCCAAATACCAGCAGCGGTAGTTTCTCTTGATACTTTTCGCAGTACTTTATCACCAAGACTCAAAATAATTGCACTGTGAGCCTTAGCGAGGAGTAATTTCTTATCCTCTTCATCAATGGTACTAGGTAACTGTTTTTCTCCTTTCAAAGCTTCATCTAGCCCTTGTTGCACCAGTAACGCCCGCATCTTCAATCGCCACAACCCGAAATCGTTTGTCCCCGTAAACTTCTAAACATCAAACTTAGCCGAACTCATTGTTAAATTCCAGCGTGTTTGATCCACGCCCACCGCACCAGTTGTTGGGAATTTTGTGAACAATGAATCGTATTTGTGTTTGAATAGATGTGCTTGTAAGAACAAAGAAAGAAAACGACATAGAATTTTTACGTGGTTCGGATTCAAGACGAATTCCTACTCCACGGATCAATGATCAAGTTCTTCACTAATTTCAGTGGATCAATTACAGGTACAAGAGATCACCCACACTTTCACACTCGAATGAAATGCTCTCATGACTCATTTCTTTTCTCCTCTTTTATTTGTATGTTTCTGACTCTCTCTAATGTCTCTCTGCTTGCTCAACTGCTGTCCATCCTCACGACAGTTCCTAATATTGCAAAGAATAATCTGATGTCCAAAAATAACCACCCACTAACGACGTAGCATCAGTTATTTTCCTTTTCAATTATTTCTCCTGCTTCATATAAGTTCGCAACTTATATCAGAACACATTCTTCAGTGACACAGCAGCCATGTTGCTTGAGTTGAATTCCACATTTGGGACAAGTAAAGTTAGCCACCGCTAACGAATAGATAGGATATATATCTCTTGTATATCATAACACGTGTTGAGGGTAACAGGTTAACACACTTTTTTCTGCAGCAAAGCATTCTTATATATCAATTTCACGCACACGCACGCAAAACTGTGTTTTTTTTGGGTGAAGTCTCGTCTCATCTCTCCACAGTTATGCCTGGAAGAAGAAGGAAGAAGACGAAATTGTACGTTAATTACTGTTAAGGAAATGGCACCTCTCGATGAGGATTCAACGTATTTTCTGTATATGCTAGAGTTAGGAATCGAATTGAGCTATTTGGAGCTCAATCGAACCAATTAAAGCACCCAACACACACACTCTAACAAAACAGATTTACGTGGTTCGGCCCTGACTTTGGCCTACATCCACGGATCAACCGAGCTCCGTTTCTTACTGATCACAACACGAAAGTTACACTTTTTCGTGCCCTCTACACTTTTCGTGTTTACACTTCACTCAGATTCTCACTCTATAAGAACTTATGGACGCTCAAAGATGGTAGCTCGAAATCGCAACACTGATATATAAAGAGCTGAACATGTTAAAAGCATGATGATCAAATTTGTTCCATCCGTTGATTTCATCCGATCGAACGCACCACAGGCTGCCACGTTTCACTTGCATTATCACGTGATTCTGCAAGAGAGAGATGCGATTTTATAAGTGAACTGACGCGTTTAATCCCAGCCATCTCTCACCATTTCATCTGAGCCGTTGATGCCTTCCGCGCGTTATCCGACGACCATCATTCAATCTCGCAGCGTTGAATCAGAGCCCTGCGATTGCGCGCGAAGATGATCCGACGGTGCCTGTTCAACGCGACATTTCTTCAGCTCTATCCTCAGTTCTTCAGCGCAGTTCAACCGGCCATGTTCCGGCGACTTCTCCGGCGACTCCGGCAAGGTGATGGCTCGCCTACCTCAACAAACTCCACCTCGAGACAGCCACCTCGCGATCACAACTCCTGGAATCTCCATCGCTGCCCAAACATGCCCAGAAAATGGCCCAAATTTCACCAAACAATTCAGCCCAACTCTGTTTCAGTTCTCAGAATCCACCTTCACGAGCTTCGAAACCCCGTCAAAGCTCCACCTCAATCCATAAGACCTTGCTCGGTTGATCAACCAGCTCCCCTAGGAGCTTCGAGCCTCAAGAGTGAACTTGCCGACCCCAAGTAGGATTGAAATTTCCCACTTGGAATCGGTTCGAACTCTTGAGCTCACTTCCGTCGTTCGGCTCGAAGAATCCTCCACCCTAGCCTCTTGAGCCACCTCATGGACTCTTCCCCAGCTAGTAATCATCTTCGCCTTACCCTTCCTTGCAGCCAGGACCTCAGCTGCATCGAAATCTGCAAAACAGTTCAAATCAGAATTTTCAGAAACTGTTTTGACAGTCGACTTTGCCGTCGAGTTTCCGCCATTTTCTTCCACAGAGCTTGAGCCGTTCTCCACCTCAAATCCATACCTGCCATGTGTACTTGAGGTACCTTCATCCCTTGGCACAAATAGCTCCATCTCCGGCTCAGAAACATCATCCAAAGTCACCATCTCGGCCAGCCTGGTTTCATCAGTAGCAGGTTTCAAAACTGCTGTCGCGAGCTTCACTTTTGAGCCGCCTGTTTCTACCTCGTCTCGAGCTTTCTGGGGCAGCTCTTCCACACCGTTTGGACTAACACATTTCCTAGTTTCATGGCGTGCCTTTGCCTCCACAGAACAACCCTCGAGCACGTAGATACAGCGTCGTCTTCGGCCCTGCAGAATCAGCCTATTCTGCTTTTTCACTTGAATTTTCCCGGCTGCGATACTTGTGTTGAATCCTCTCCTATCCAAAGCTCTGATCGATATTAGGTTCCTCCTCAACTCAGGGACATACCTAACATCTTTGAGGACACTTAACACCCCATTAGCAAGCCTCATTCTAACCGCACCATAACCATATACATCGAAACTCTTACCATCACCTACCTTAGCCGTTTTACCTCTTAGCTCCTTGAAGTCATGCAACCACTCTCTCTTGCATGTTATATGGAAGCTAGAGCCTGAGTCTAGGATCCATTCCTCCCTCCTCTCCTCCTCGGAAATGGCTAACACCTCGGCATACTCAAAGCCATCGTCAACGTGGCTAGTTTGGTTTGAACTTCCCCAAACTTGCAACTTTGGGCAGTTCCTCTTGAAATGACCCACCTCATTGCAATTGAAGCATCTCTTAGGCTCAGCAACCTCCTTCCCCTTGCTCTTTTTCCACCTCGGATTGGACTTAAGCTGCACATTTAACATTTCGGCCGAATTTGGTTCAAGTTTTGGTACTAATCTTGTATTAAGCTGCTTTGTGCTAAGTGCCGCCATCACATCTTCCATGGTTAGCTTCTCCCTTCAATAGAGAAGGGCCTCCTTGAAGTAATCGTGGCTCTTCGGCAGGGAGCACAAAAGCAACAAGGCTTGATCCTCGTCCTTGATCTCCTCTCCAACGTTTTGCAAATCCAATACGAGCTTTTGGAAGTGATTAATCTGCTCCTCAATGGCTGTTTCCTCCACCATTTGGAACCTATAAAGAGCTTGCTTGAGGTAGAGCCTCCGTGCCAACGATTTGGTCATGTATAGTGCTTCCAACTTCTTCCATAGCTCCTCCGCCGAGGTCTCCGAAGCCACCTTACGAAGCACACTATCCGAGAGGCAGAGGATGATGGCCGAGAACGCCTTCTCCTCGATCTACTTCTTTTGAGCCGCGGTTAAGGTCGATGGCTCCATTTCGGCATCCGGTTTCAAGGCTTCCTCCAAGCCTTTCTCCACGAGCACGGCCTTCATTTTGAGCTTCCACAGCCCAAAATCATTTGCCCCGTTGAACACCTCCATTTCGAGCTTGGTCATCGTGGCCATTTCCCGGGGATCCGAGCTCTCGTCCACGCTAACCGCACCACTTGGTAAGGAAATGGCACCTCTCGATGAGGATTCAATGTATTTTCTGTATATGCTAGAGTTAGGAATCGAATTGAGCTATTTGGAGCTCAATCAAACCAATTAAAGCACCCAACACACACACTCTAACAAAACAGATTTACGTGGTTCGGCCCTGACTTTGGCCTACATCCACGGATCAACCGAGCTCCATTTCTTATTGATCACAACACGAAAGTTACACTTTGCCGTGCCCTATACACTTTTCGTGTTCACACTTCACTCAGATTCTCACTCTATAAGAACTTATGGACGCTCAAAGATGGTAGCTCAAAATCGCAACACTGATATATAAAGAGCTGAACATGTTAAAAGCATGATGATCGAATTTATCCCATCCGTTGATTTCATCCGATCGAACGCACCACAGGCTGCCACGTTTCACTTGCATTATCACGTGATCCAGCAAGAGAGAGATGCGATTTTATAAGTGAACTGACGCGTTTAATCCCAGCCATCAGATTTCCATCTAGCGGTCGACGTTCATTATCCGCACCATCTCTCATCATTTCATCTGAGCCGTTGATGCCTTCCGCGCGTTATCCGACGACCATCATTCAATCTCGCAGCGTTGAATCAGAGCCCTGCGATTGCGCGCGAAGATGATCCGACGGTGCCTGTTCAACGCGACATTTCTTCAGCTCTATCCTCAGTTCTTCAGCGCAGTTCAACCGGCCATGTTCCGGCGACTCCGGCGAGGTGATGGCTCGCCTACCTCAACAATTACTGTTTCCTCTCTCAACTTCTATTGACTTAAGCCTCGATTTACCTCGCCGTAGCTCGACTGCGACTGATTTGTTCTTCCGTAATCGCTAATCGTGCCCTAAATTCGAAAATTCGTTCATTGAGCTGAAATTCGTCTCATCAGATTCAATTTCTTTCGAATCGTGCACATTTTTGTGAAAATTTGGTTTGCTGTTTGCAGGCTAGCAGAAGCCCTAAAAACCGACGAAATCGCACTGCGACCGATCGATACAATTCGATCTCCCCACCAATCTCTTAGAGCTAATCTTCTCCAAACTCTCCCTAAGAGACAACATCCTCGTCTCAGCCGTCTGCAGCCACCGCTTGCAGATCAGGCCGACCACCGTGGTTCATGTTCTTCCCCAACTTGGGCGACGAATTCTACGTCCCATCGAAGCGAAAAACCTACTGGCTCGAGCTGCCCAAGCTAAACGGCTTGAGGATATGCTACGCAAAGGAAGGCTGGCTCCTCCTCTGTAAGCCCAAGACGAAGGATCTCTTCTTCTTCAACCCATACACTAGAGAGCTCATCGACCTGCCCAGCCTCGAAGTTCTCTACCAAATAGTTGTGTTCTCGTCTGCCCCAACTTGCCCGAGCTGCGTGCTCTTCACGGTCAAGCACGTGAGCCCAACGCTCGTGGCGGTCAGCACGTGCAGCCCCGGGGGTGGGTCAGTGGACCACGGTCAACTATCAGAACCGTCTGCCCTTCGTAAGCAGCATATGGAACAAGTTGGTCTATTGCAACGGTCAGTTTTACTGCCTTATCCTGACCGGATGGCTCGGGATTTACTGCCCGGAAAGGGGACGTGGTCAGTTCAGTCGTTGCCCCCGCCAAAGTGCCCGGAGAACTTCGTCAAGAACTGGTGGAAGGGTAAGTTCATGGCCGAGCACGGTGGGGACATTTTCGTAATTTACACTTGCTCTGCTGTGAATCCCATCGTGTACAAGCTCGACGGGGCGAATAGGGTGTGGATTGAGATGGAGGTGTTGACCTTTTTGGTCCGTATATGTTAGAGTGTTTTGATGAACGATGTAATTGTAATGACATTAGGTCTATAAAATAAGCAATTCAATTTGGGACAAATAAAATGTCTAAGTTCATGATAATATTCAACCATGCATTGTTTACGAGCTATAAATCGATTAAGTGTTGAATATTTGAATTGCGTGTGATTCTGTGATGATTTGATGGAACTAGGTGATCGCATGTTATAGACATTCCATGAGATATGATATATCGTTCTGTGCTATATATGGAAATAATGCATGAAATATCCTACTGAGCTATATATGGAAAATATGCTGTTTATATAAGGAAAGTGATATATCCGTTGATACTAGTTTATTCCTGGACGAAAATCACTTATACGATTATGTGCATGCTCTCCACTGAATTTAATGTGAAATATTATTGATATCTTTCCTTATACTGATTGGATATTATATTTAGGGAAGATTTGATTTGATTGATCTTGTCGATAAGATGCTATTATATGGGATGTGCTATAAACGGATGTGATCTCTGAAATAAGGAAACTTCTGCCATGTTATGATAAATCGAATTAAGTATGCTCCGATCTGATTTGTGTGCTAAACATGGTAAATATATTGATTAAATGCTATGAGCCGTACATGGAAAACATGCTGATGTATTGCTATCTTGTGTGCCATACTTGGAAAGTAAATCTGGATTGACTCGTTACTAGAAACTGATAGCAGGGAATCACTTATGGAAAGTTCTGAAATGGAAAATATATGCGAAATGGTTGAATGAGCTTGAGAACGAAATTGAGCCTTTATATGGAAAATAATTATGCTTTAATGTGCTATATGACCGTTGTGATGATTTATTAAGAGCATGATTTATATGGTATGATTGACTCGAAATTGCATGGAAACTATACTTGATTTGGTAATTATTGGTTGATATGATTTTCCATGTGAAGTGCTATTTGTAAAGGATTATATATGAGCGGCACTTCAGAGTTTCGAGGTACTTAGAATTTTCGTATATAAGCCTACGAGAGATTCTTAAGCAGAAACTTACTGAGAGATTCCTGAGTTCCCACTTGTGATAGCTTTCTGCCCACCTGAGGTCTAACTTGCGTATCCATCACTGAGCGAGTGATTCATCCTGTTATTCCATCCTCCCACGCCATACATTCTGTCTTCGGACGTGTTGTCTTCGGACGTGAGCAATACCAAGGAGGCAAGGTCGACGTTTACGCACACGTGAAGGGAAGGACAAGTCCGGGGGCCCTTTGGTAGCGAGCTGTGTCTGTCGGGATCAAGGAGATTTCGAGGAACGAAACTCGGCGTGTGGTAACCTAGTAGTGGCTAGTGTTCGACTTTTTTCGGTTGTGTATTGGGCTAACCAATCAGTTTTGTGTCCAGCTACGGTGCATTATAGTGATTGGTTAAACTCTTGGGAAGCAAATCCCAAGGAGGGGAGTAAACCCGGTTGGGGATATAACCTCTTCACTTTTCAGTTATTTCTTTATCGCTGTGAGACAGACCCGACGCACATCAGACGTTACTAGGATATATCAGGGATACTCGTCACAAACATAAGTAGGCATATCTAAGTCACCACACTTAGCATTTGTGAAAAGAAGCAAAAAATTCTATAGGCCTAATTCACCCCCCCCCCCCTCTTAGGCACATTTATATCTTCAGGAGGGTTTTGGTGGGTTGACGCTCTTTGCAAATTTCCTGGCGTCTCATTCGAGGGTGGATTTGCTCGGGGGGATGAGGAACAACGTTTACTTTTCGAAGGTTAGTTTTTATGGGAGGAGGTGCGTTTCGTATTCGCTCGAGGGCGGGAGGTATTTCCCGAGGACGCAGTGCTAACTGCTACGACTGGGGCGAACAGGATCCGTTCGAGAGCGTATGGGTCGACCCGCCCGAGGATTTGTCGGGTTTTATTTAGGGGTTTTAGTTCTTGGCTCGCTATTATTACGCTTTTCTTTTTAATTATGGCGATGGTTGTTATCTATATCTGAATAAGTTGCCTCGCCGAGGCGGGTTTCTATCGTCTTTCTTTGTTGGTCGGCTTCTGTCAGGGGGACGTTTGTTATAACGAGTTGGGCTCGGCTTATGGTTTGGGGTCTTTTTACTCCGTGTAAATTCATTTTTAATAATGAATTTTATATTTTAATAAAAAAAAAGTGGTATATCCAACATCATATCTATCTATTTTATTAAGGCTCATGTGTTTTATCACTAAATATAATTTTACCCTTTATATAAGTACAACTTAATCCTTGAAACTTTATTCATTCTGATTGTATTCTCATAAATTAATTTTTGTAACTTTATTTATTCTGATTATATTCTCATAAATTAGATCGATAGTTTAAATATTCTCAATTAAAAATAATGCATATTATATATATTGAACATTAAAATTAAAACTAACCTTTAAATTTAAGTAATACTAGCATTCATATATGTTTTAAACGGATTGGGTGTGCCTAGTATATAGTGTATAATTCATGAGTTTAATCCCACTTGAATCGTTGAAATTCGTTGTATCTTTGGGCTTGAGACCTAAATACTAGCTTTGTTTTATAGCATTGATGTTGGGTGTTAAACTCAAGTCTCACGTCGGATAAATCGAAGAAGTTGGTCAAATATATATTGTAGAATACTATTTGTAATTGTGCTTGATTTCATTAGTTGTCCTTGTAATTAGGGGTGTTTTGTATAGTAGTCCTTAGATTAGGACTAGATTGATATTTATAACAAGTTTGTTTGGTATAAATACTTTTAAATCAATTGAGCTTAATAGAGAAAGTTTTAGAATTGATCCGAAAGGCTGGCAATCCGATTTCTAGAGAGAGAAACAACAGTAACTTTCTCACTCTACTCGAATTCTCTCTCTTGTTCTTCATTTGAGGTTTTCGATCGAATTCAATTGCTTATCATAACGATCGAATTACTGTGAATTCTAGCCTAGGATCGTAGAGTTGTTAATCGTAGGACCTAACAATTGGTATCAGAGCAGATTCGTTCTGTTTTGAATCGTAAATTGTTAGAATTGGATCGAAAATCATACTGTTAATCGAAGAACAGTTGGCGCGAAAACCTTTTTCGATCCAATAGCTTAGTTATGTGCTTAATTGACTTGAATTTGGTGTTTCTGTGCTTGTTTAAGTGATAGATCATCATTGCGATCAGTTCTGTAGCTATTTAAACTTCGATTTCTAGGATTGAATTGTTTTTGCGTGTTACTGTTTGCGAAGAACATGAAGAACACGTTCCGATTTTGATCAAATTCGATATATTTTGCCTCATAACGTGTCTAATTGCTTGTTCGTGCGTGATTAGTACTTAATTGCGAGCAATTGCCTCAAATTTCACTATCTGATTCTTTGTTTTTGCTCGAATTAGTGTTAATCGTATTCTGTTAATTTTTCTCGATTACTCAAATTTTTCTCGCTAAGTTTTGCGATCGGATTAGTTTCTCGATCGATAAACTTAGCGCGAGAATTTTTCTCGGTCACAATACGTAGTCAGCGCTAGAATCGTCATCAGTAGAACGATTTTAGTTAAAAAAATATTTCTCGAGCATTATACAGCGAAAAACTTTTTCGAGGAAAACTTATTGAGCCGAAAATCTACTGAAGTCCCTTGAAGAGGGACCGGCACAGTTCTGGGTTCATGTACCCGGGGACGAAACAGCTACTCCAGCAATTCCAGCTTCTAGGCGAGTAAAGGAGCCTAGAGAATACTCTCTGGAGGAAAGAGCTCGAGCTAAGGCTGATCTAGTAGCCATTAATACCCTTATGCATGGCATCCCCAACGATATATACAGACAAATCGACAGCCTTACATCGGCCAAAGGGATGTGGGATGAGCTGCATAGGATGATGCAAAGGACGGAAGTTGGCATAAAGGCCAAGAAAGCGAACATTCTCACCACTTACGACTCATTCAAAGCAAAGCCGGAGGAGAGTCTAAACGAGATCCACCAACGATACCTCACTCTTCTCAATGAGATGAGGAAGATAGAAATAACGAAGACAAACATGGAGACAAACATAAGATTTCTATCTTCTCTAACCACGGAATGGAAGAAAATATCCACTCAAATATGACAAAACAAAGATCTAGAGAAGTTGGATGTCCATGCCGTGTTCGACAATTTCGCCCAGCATGAGGAGGATATCCGCGAGATCACCAAAGAGCAGAAAGGCAAACAAATCGATGATACGGTTGCCTTAGTCTCGGAGAAGAGGAGTACAAGATCAAGAAAGGATAAGATCGTTAGGCCACCTTCATCATCAGAGTCGGAAGAGGAATCGGACTCCGACATCGAGCCGAACATGAAAGCCCTTGGAAAACAGTTAGCTCTCATTGGACAAATGATGAGCAAGAAGTACTTCAAGAAGAAGTCTTCAACCTCAGCCAATAGACTTCGAACTACAAGCTCCAAGAATAAAGAATGTGCTCCGGAGAGTTCCGAGGTCAAAATCCCAAAGAGACTAATAAATGTTTTAATTGTGGCAAAGCAGGTCACTTCGCCAACTCTCCCGAAGAAAGAGATGCAAACTACTACTCCAGGAAGCTTCAATTGACAAAATAGAAAGAAGCTGGAGTAGCTCTCATGGCCAAACAGGACCAATGGCTCGAGGACACGTCGAGCTCCGAAGAAGAGAACTTATCCCTCATGGCCCGTCTCGACAACGAATTAGACGTCGAAACATCCACTCGTACGGATGACGACAACTCATCCACGTCTTCAAATGAGATCCATCATGTGTGGTACCTCAACTCTGGTTGCTCCACACACATGACTGGTAGTCAAGAGCTGCTGAGCAACTACAAAGACCGACCCAACGGCAAAGTCAGATTTGGAAACAACGATTCAGCCCCGATTCTAGGACTTGGGGATATCACTCTAAAAAATCTGACCATCAAAGATGTCTCGTACGTCGAAGGCCTCCGTCATAACTTGTTCAGCATAGGCCAATTCTGTGACAAAGGCTTCCAGGTGGTCTTCCATGCTGACCTGTGCAGAATTTTGGATAGTCAGGACACAGAACTCCTTCAAGGACTTCGGAGATCCAATCTTTACACGATCAACATGACGTCTGTGCGGCCCTCGACAGCTGTATGCCTCATTTCTCAGACGGATTTACAGAGGAACAGCTTATGGCATCAACGACTGTCTCATCTGAATATGAAAGCTCTCCAACATCTTTCTACGAAAAAGTTGGTTCACGGTCTTCCAACTATACAACTACAAAGGGAGCATCACTGTTCGGCATGTCAATTAGGAAAAATGAAGCGAGCATGTCATCCGTCATGCAAATCGCGTCTACTTCTCGACCATTGGAACTAATTCACATGGATCTCTGTGGTCCGATGCAGACTCAGAGTATCAATGGAAGAAAGTATGTCCTAGTGATTGTGGATGACTATTCTCGCTACACGTGGACTAAGTTCCTCCGAACAAAAGATGAGACCGGTGACTTGATTATCAATTTTGTGAACACTCAAAATCTGCTCCAACAGACTATTCAAGTCGTTCGAACAGGCAACGGCACTGAGTTCAAGAACAGTCACCTCAGTGAATTTTATCAGAAACTTGGAATAAGTCAACAATTTTCAGCCGCCAAAACACCTCAACAAAATGGGGTCGTTGAAAGGAAAAATCGAACAATAGTGGAAGCCGCTCGTACGATGCTGATCCAATCGAAACTTCCACACTTTCTATGGGCTGAAGCAGTCAACACCACTTGTTTTACTCAAAACAGGACGGTGGTTCACAAACGGTTCAACAAGACTCCGTACGAGATTGTGAATAATAGAGTGTCCAACATCTCTTTCCTTAAAGTCTTCGGGTGCAAGTGCTTTGTGGCGAACGACCGAGAGCAACGTGCAAAGTTCGACCCTAAAGTATTCGAAGCCACATTTGTCGGGTATTCTTCAACATCAAAAGCATACCGAGTATACATCAAGTCCAACCGAACTATTAAGGAAAGCTATATGTCACTTTCCACGAAGTGGCAGACTTGGCTTCTGGTCAATTCAGACCAGGACCCGTGCCTCACCCGTTGGCTTCTAGTCAATTCAGACCAGGACCCGTGCCTCACCCGTTGGTTCCTGCTCAATTCAGTTCAGGACCCGTTCTCAACCCGTTGGCTTCTAGTCAATTCAGACCAGGACCCGTGCCTCACCCGTTGGCTTCTGGTCAATTCAGACCAGGACCCGTGCCTCACCCGTTGGTTCCTGCTCAATTCAGTTCAGGACCCGTTCTCAACCTGTTGGCTTCTGAAGACAACATTTCAGAACCCGTAATCACTGGTGTGTTGGCACAAAACCAACAGAAGATGGCAACAACTTCAGGATCAGTGTCAGACGAAGCAACGAGACTTGAAATAGACGACTTGGATTCTCTCTTCGAACCGGTATATCGGTCATACACGACGACACCAACAATGGATCTCTACCAAATGAGACCGACATACCAAGTTCATCTCACACCTCTACCCCACCCGATTCAGAATTGCCACAGAACACCGAAGAACCTACAGTGGTCATCGAGGTAAGTATCATCTGAGACGATCAATCCAAGTGCAGTATTGGAACTTCCTCAGACAAATGATCAATCTGAGACTATAGGCAATCTAGATCCACAGATGGCGACGCATCGACTTCAGCCTTGCCTCATGAGCGCAAGTGGACGAGAGGTCACTCGGTTGATCAGATAATTGGCGATCCTTCGGTTGGTGTGAGGACACGTCGTCAACACAGTCTTTTCAGTTGCTTCCTGAGCCAAAACAAGCCTACCAAAGTAGCAGACGCACTTCGAGACCCGGCTTGGACAATTGCAATGCAAGAGGAGATCAATCAATTCGAACATCTTCAATTGTGGACCTTGGTACCCCGTCCACATGGGAAAACAGTGGTCGGAAGTAAATGGGTTTTCAGAATAAGAAAAATGAAGATGGTGAAGTGATCCGGAACAAAGCTAGGCTAGTTGCTAAGGGATACAATCAACAGGAAGGCATCGACTACGACGAGACTTATGCTCCTTTTGCTCGTGTCGAAGCTATCCGCCTCTTGCTGGCTTATGCGGCTCACAAAAACTTCAAAGTCTATCAGATGGATGTTAAAACCGCCTTCAACGGCGTGTTAAAGGAAAAAGTCTACGTCGCTCAGCCGGAAGGTTTCGTTGATCAAGAACATCCCGATCATGTCTATCGCTTGGACAAAGCTCTCAATGGACTAAAACAAGCCCCACGTGCTTGGTACGATGTCCTGAGTGATTTCCTCGTGAAGTCTGGATTCATACGAGGAACGATAGACACAACCCTCTTCATTAAATGGCATGACAAAGATCTGATGGTCGTTCAAGTATACGTCGACGACATCATCTTCGGATCAACAAATCATCGGCTCTGCAAGAAGTTTGGAGATCTCATGAAGAGCAAATTCGAGATGAGTCACATGGGAGAGATGCAGTTTTTCCTAGGACTCCAAGTCAGGCAGCTCGATGATGGAATTTTCATCAGTCAGACAAAATACATCAAGGATATTCTGAAGAAATTTCATCAAGACCAGAGCAAGCCTCTCAGCACTCCTATATCACCAAGCTGCAAGTTGGATGCCGATCCCTCTGGCAAGTCGGTCGACATTACACTGTATCGCAGTATCATTGGATCTCTTCTCTACCTTACTTCGAGCCGCCGGACATCATGTTTGCCATGTGCTTGTGTGCCCGTTTTCAAGCCGATCCCAAAGAATCCCATATGCTCGCGGGTCAAAAGAATTTTACGCTACCTTAAGGGCACCTCTACCCTTGGCCTATGGTATCCAAAGGGTACGAATTTTAAACTCATCGGCTACACTGACGCTGACTATGCAGGTTGCCGAATGGACAGGAAAAGCACATCCGGTGGCGCTCAATTTTTAGGCGAAAAGCTGGTTTGCTGGTCATCCAAAAAGCAGAACTGCGTGTCAACTTCGACGGTCGAAGCAGAATACGTAGCTGCCGCCAGCTGTTGCTCACAGATGCTGTGGATGCGGACACAGCTTCGCGACTATGGGTACAATCTAAATAATATACCCATATATAGTGATAGTCAGAGTGCAATCGCCATTACTTGCAATCCTGTTGTTCATTCACGCACAAAACACATAGACATTAGATATCATTTCATCAAAGATCACGTAGAAAAAGGCACGATAGAGATGTACTTTGTGAACACTGAGTTTCAACTAGCCGACATTTTCACCAAGGCATTGGATGAGAAACGATTTCAATTCCTTGTCGGAGAATTAGGCATGTTGAATCTTCCGTAATATGTGCATTACGTGATCTTCTGTGCTATCACATGTTCTATTCTATGTATTTTCTATGCTTATTTGTTCTTATCTTGCGTGATAAAAATAAATATTAATATGATAATAATATATATATATATATTTCTATATATAATATAAAGGGGTATGACGAAATCCTTTAGGATGCTTTGATCTAAAGTCACTTAGAATTTTACCCCGACATGCGATTGATTTAATTGCTTAATTTTTTCAGTCTAAGTCGCATCTTGTGTCTAAAGGTCATTAGGTTGCTCCACTAGACACAAAGGCACTATAAATGTGAGGATTCAAGCCTGGTTATATTTTTCTTTCTTTGGATCTATTTCTCGAGTGAGTCACACATCAATTGCATGTCTTAACTAGTGATACTTGGCTTCATACTCATCTTGCGTTAGATCGTTAGGAAAATGATAAGGGAGTTTAGGTTATCCCTCATTCGGCCTTATATAAATTTCCCCACATTAGCCCTTAGTCATCCACTTTGAGCCTTCTCCGACGTCCTTTTCTTCATTTAAAACACATTCCCGGCCTTCAACCGAACTTAATACTCTTCGAATGGTTGTTCAAACGAGAAAAGGAGGGGGAGATAACAAAAGAAAACGTAAGATGATGACAAAAGAAGGCATTGTTCAACGCGCAACAAACAGACCAAAGGAACCGGCCTTCCGACTACCTTGTAGAAAGTGGCATGGATCCTGCAGTGAACTTCTCCAACGATAATCTCGTACGCTCGTCAGAACGGCTGGAAGAGAAGCACCACGAAGTGAACTTCTCCAACGATAATCCGGTCTTATATCGGGAAACGAGAAGAGGAGTGCAGCCTAGGGTACGAATTCCATAACCGAGAACTTCTCCAAATTGATAATCTCTGAAACCTCAATAGGGATTAAGAGAAGAGGAGCTCAGTATCGGCCCGAGAACCAACAAGAAGAACTTCGCCTACGATAATCTCCTAGCCTCATGGAGAAGCGGAGCTTCAACTTGAGCATAACATAAAAAAATGGATAGTTCTTAAAAGAAAAAGAGGGAGAAAAGATTGAAAAGAAGAGAGACGCCGAAAAGAAAAAAGGGGAGACGGATGTAGAATTGGAAGACGATGAAAAGATAAGCTCACTTTCCTTTGAATTCCTTCCGTTCTAAGTCCTAGCCAAATTATAACCCTTACAACCCTTTGATTCCACATAGACGGTCTCTGGCTTAGGTGAAATGATAAAAATGCCTCGATCACAGGTAAATTGACATAAAATTGCTTGTGTTGACTTGAGTGATAAAAATATAAAAATCCCAAGATAGCTAATTGAGAGCAAGAGCGAAACTGGTGAGAGTTGTCGACATGGACCAGTCTATGAACTTAGGACTTTAGTTTGACGACATGACTTGACGGCATTTTCTTCTTTCAAATGTCTCGTAAAATTTTAGCGTGACGATTGATCGAAGCAAAATAATCTGACCCCATATAAAAAAAATATATATATATATATAATAATAAATAAACAATAAATAATAAAATTCGCACATTTTGACATGAAATATTATGTTTCATATGCGTTGAATTGAATAAATGCGAATTTCGTTAAGGTATCGCACATTCTAAATGCAATTTTAGATTGCATTGGTACTAAGTTGTTTAAATGCGATAAATTTTTCACTGCTTCTACCCTCACACAATATTTTTAAAGTACATGCTTTCGTGTGCATCATTTGAGGGGGAGCAAGTATAGGACTTGTAGATTAGCTCCAAATATTTTTGACGTTTTTCTCTGAGTATTTCAGATCTTTCAAAATGAAGGAGCGAGACGTCGACACTACAAAGAGAGGAGCTAGACACAAGACAAATATTTCAAAGATACAACTGCCAAAAATAATTGTTGATTAACTCCATTATTACTAATGCTTATCTCTAAGTGGTACAGATTTTTAAATTTCTGCCAGGGGAGCTAGACGTTACTACACGGACAATACAGGGAGTTAATTGCATTTATTTTAAATACTAAGGGGGAGTCTTACAAAAGGTTTTATTTTGAAATAGGGGTCAATCTGAAAAATTTTAGAAGTACTTACTATCGAGAAACTAGATAGAAGACATAATTCACGATCATAAGTTTCTCGATCGTAAACAGTGTTGGGAACAATTTTGATTGGCCGCGATAATTTGCGATCGAAAAATTTGAATTGAGAGGAAATTTTCAAATCAAAAATTTCTCGAGCGCAAATAGTAATGGGCCTGATCAATTTAATCGCAAAACGTCCAATCGCAAACCCAACATTTGACTTAATGATACTTAATAAAAGTTAACTTTTGTCAGCCGGAAAACTTTTTCTCATGCAACCCTAAATCGCAAAAATTTCTCTCGCGAAAAACTTTCACAGACAGTTCAAATTTCTCAAAAATCTTTCGATCTTCAACACGAAATTGTCTGTTTAAGGTAGAAATGAGATTCTGTTACCATTTGCGTGTGATTTAACTTCGTGAGCATCTGCATTTTGTAGTTTTTCGCATGATTTATGTTAGTTTCTCGACTGTTCTTCAAAACTGAGAAAATCGCATACTATTTCATAGTGTTTTAGGTTTGATTTAGAACTTTATCTGAGTTTAATGCCTGCACTTAAGATAGTTTCGATATTCTCTATGAATCTGATAGAATGGATCATCGGAAAATCTGCATCTTCGACTGTAATCTGAGTTTTGATGAAACTGGGTATTTGAGTTTTTAAAGCCATCGAAGAACTTTGTCGATCGCAAACAGTCTTAATTGAGTTCCGATTTAACTGAGATACTGTTTGTGAAGAATTAGTTTTTCGATCGGTAAAATTCTGATTTAGTCGCCACGATAGAAGATTTTGACCGAAAAATTTACTTACCATCGAGAAAACTAATTAGGATTTTTATGAGCGAAAAACTTACGCACTGATTAGGCAATTTAGATGCTAATTTTATCGAGTGTAAAACTTACGATCGCAAAATAGAAATTTTCGATCAATTTCAATTTGATCGCAAAAATTTAGCAGCGAGAAATTAATTTTTCAACACTTAATTTTTCGATCGCAAAATTCGCCGCCTGAGATCTAATTGATTGAAAATTTCTCGACGATTGACTTAGTCTTTCGTTGACTAATTTCTCGATAAAATTATATCGCAGCGAAAATTATTTTACTTACAATCGAAAATCACATTCCGCTCGACAAATTTCAAATCGAAATTTTATTCAATCGAGGAAAATTTCTCGATAGTAAATTTACCTGAGAAATAATTTCTCGATCGTAAATTTACACGGAATTTTTCTCGATCGTAAAATAGGTCGACTACAGTCTCGATTTCAACTTCAATACTTGAAAATTTTATTAAGTCTTTTACTCTGTAGCGGACCTTTGCGTATAAAATTTTCTCGATCGAAAAATCGAACTGAGTCATTACAATTGAAATCAATGCATAGGAAATCATTTTCAAAATCAATTTTATCGAGCGAAATTTTTCTCGGCATGAACAGTGTCCTTTTCACGATTCAACACTTAGAAAATTTCGAACTATTTTTCACGCGATTTATACTTCACTCGAAATTACATTCATGCCATTTCAAAATTGAGCATATACTATGCATTCGATATGATTTCAATTCAAAATTCATCGAACATGCTATTACTTGCGATATTACTATAGTTTGATGAAATTATTCATACTTCGACTGAAAATAAAAATGAACTAATAAACTTTAATGTATCTTATTTTTCAGATGGATCGCTATCCAAGATACAATCACATATACGACCACAACCTGTATCTGAAGGTTTAGGATACAAACTTTCAGCTCGATCTGAGCACCTTTCGATGCCCGGACGAGATTATTGTCTCTATCCTGAGAGGTCACCCCATCTGGCATGCCTTAACGGCAACCGCATCAGTGCCGATGGTATATCTCCAGCAGTTCTGGGGCTGCATACAAGGAGAAGTGGACAATGGAGCTTTCAGGTTCTCAACAAGGATCGGGACGCGGCACATCAGCATGGACAAGAACCAGTTCGGCATGTTACTGGACTTGCCCCACAGCATAATTACGACCCGCTCCCATCCGAGGTTGAGATGATTCAAGACTTTTTGCACATGGGATACCAACCGCCGCTCACAAGATTAGCTCAGGTCCAGAGCAGCGGAATCCCACACCCGTGGAAGACACTATTCGGAATAGTGAATAAGTGTCTGTCGCCCAAGCACGCAGGATTTGATAAGGGCAACAGCAACAATTTGAGGATCTTCCACGGCATCGCCTTCGCAAGAAATTACGACTACACTCAGCTGATCTGGAACGACCTCGCGGACCAGATTCGGCAAAAGGAGAACCGCCGATCGAAGAACGTGCCTTATGCTCGGTGGCTCAGCATCATCATCAGGGAGATCATGGCGCTGCACCAGACCATCCCTACTCTGCCTCCTGGCGGGAATTACCAACCACCAAGGCTCAAGTTCTTCCACAACCCACGGCTCACGGACCTGGACCAACCGTCAATGCCGATCCCATTCGAGCTCCTTCGTCTCGCGAACCCCAACGAAGACGTCTACAAGCTATACTGTCGGGACAGAAATCTCACCGAGAAAATGATTCGAGGGCCCCGACAGTGCTTGGAGCTAGCCCTCACCAACAACAACAACAGCTAAGCCCTGAGGATGCGATGATTGATGATGTCGCTCAGGAGCTAGCTCAGGAGCCACCATTGGTCGAAGAGCCAATGCCCGACGTCGATGATACGCTGATAGACGTCGTGGCTACGGAGATGGAACTCGAGGCTCCTGACCTCGAATTACAAGTGGAAGAGCCCTGACATGTAGGCGTGCTCGAAGATACCTTTGAGGAGGTTCTTCTACAAGAAGCACAGCCCGAGACAGGAATTGGGCAAAGCTCGCTTCCACTTGTGCCGGATCAGGCTCTAAGGGATGTTGAACATGATCCCACTCCTCACACAGCTACACCATCCGACACGGAGTCAGATGAGGAGATTAGCCTGATAAGACGGACTTCCAGACGACTCAGTATACAAATGGAGTCCCTTTTCCCAGCCGTCACCGATGCACCAGATACCACGCTGACCACAACGACAAGGGTTGTCGGCACTTCTTCGCTCAATCTTGAGCCGCAACCTACTCCTGTAGTATCTGGTTCGCAGGCGCAACCCGAGCCTGCCACAACACCCATAGAGACGAATCCTCAGGATTCGACTCGAGGATTGGGTGGAAGTCTCATACAGTCACAATCTCAAGTGACTGTGAGCCAACCCATAGAGTCGGTGTCTACTCACGGGTTGATAACAGGCGACGTCAGTCGTCCTGGTCCATCTAAGGAGGCGTCCGCACCCCTCGTGATGACCGAACAGTTCCAGGCCGCTCTCTCTGCCACTGTACAATCAATGGAGGAAAAGATCACAGAGAGAGTACTCCAAGCACTCGAGGCATCCCGAAGAGATACCGGGAAAGCACCTGAGTTTGAAGGCCCATCGTCACGAACCAACCCACACCTCCACAACCCACACCCACCGACCCTCTAGCCACTTCCTCCATCCTCATCAACCCATACACAATCCCCATCACCGAACTCCATGATATTCTCCTAGCCCGTCTCATAGGCCTTTCCATCCGATCGCCGCAAGAAGAATCCCTTTATAGGCGATTGGTGGACCATCCTGAGCCACCGACTGACACCTGCCGAGGCCAAAGCTCCCACTCACGGCGCAGACATGACGATCCTGACGATCAGGACCCTCATGAGGGGGAGAAGAGGCCAAGGACATCAACAAGTGGCCAAGGACAAGGCTCGGGCGCTACACAGACAAGCGCTGGAGCTAGTGAAACCCAAACAACCCAAACACAAACCCAAACAACCCAAACACAAACCCACCGAACCCAAACACAAACCACCCACCAAGCCCAAACTACCCACACCACACATCGCACTGCCCACATCGAACCACCAACCTTTCACCTCAGGACGCCTCCGTCCACCCCACCGATCTACTCAAGCCCCTTGCTTCCGGAAGAAGAAGCAAGTGCTGCGATGCTTGTAGCTCTAGCAGCTACCCAAGCCACTCCCTCAGCCTCTCCAGACCAATCGGGACCCTCTGGACATGGTGTCAATCCACACGAAGCCCTAGACAAGTACATCTTCGAAGGACAGTGGATGACCCACTCCATGCTCGAGGAGCATCAAAGACAACGGCTTCACGACGTCCGGCGCTTTTTACAACAAGCGTCCATTGATCTCGTAATCATAGAAGACGACGAGCTTCAGGAACGTGAAGACTACGAGCGAGTTATCCCAAGACTACCAGAGTTAATAGCTCAACAGGCGGTTCCCTCTCCAAGGCTAACGCCAGGGACCGTCCGAATCGACACGCAATGGGAAAACATTCAAATTAAAATTCCCTTCCTCGAAGAAGTTCATGAGAGTATTTGGAGGTCTCCGGACAGAGTGAAGAAGCCGAACGAGTTCGAGCTGAAAGGGATCTCTCATTGGGATCAGCAGAAGAGGATGACCTACCTCTGGATGCTGACCAAACTAGGACCTGATGTTAGGCTGGGATGACTAAGACACAAGCCAAGAGCCATTATAAGAGTCTCTCCCCAATAAGCCAACTACTCAGCGTCTACTGTGACAAAGGAGGACTTCCAACACCTCACTACATCATCGAACGAGTGGACAGGACCCGAGAGGAACTGAGCGAGAGCGACCTGCCGTACCTCCCCGCCGATGAAGTGTACCGTCTTTATCAGCTATACGTGGAGAAGTACAAAGGTCCTCAGAGCTTCATCAAGACAGAAGGCCTCGAAGGGCTCTACCGGTTCATGTTGCGCCAGGTCAAGTACTATGCCGCACACGACCTTGAGATGGCTCTAGAGAGCAATATGAAGAAGGTCAACATGACCGCTCCACTCAACAAAGGACCTGAGATCGAAGGGCTTCCCAACAATCACGTACACATCAGCTCAGTCCTAGGCATCACCTACCACAATCCAATAGCAAAGAAGAATAGGTTGATGCTGAAGACTGAGATTCATAAGTTTTGCGATGGGACGCTCAAGGTCGTCAGGAAAAACATCGAGCAGGTTGGAAGAAATCAACAAAGACACTATATCTGGATAAGTTGCCTCGCCGAGGCGGGTTTCTATCGTCTTTCTTTGTTGGTCGGCTTCTGTCAGGGGGACGTTTGTTATAACGAGTTTGGGCTCGGCTTATGGTTTGGGGTCTTTTTACTCCGTGTAAATTCATTTTTAATAATGAATTTTATATTTGAATAAAAAAAGTGGTATATCCAACATCATATCTATCTATTTTATTAAGGCTCATGTGTTTTATCACTAAATATAATTTTACCCTTTATATAAGTACAACTTAATCCTTGAAACTTTATTCATTCTGATTGTATTCTCATAAATTTTTTTGTAACTTTATTTATTCTGATTATATTCTCATAAATTAGATCGATAGTTTAAATATTCTCAATTAAAAATAATGCATATTATATATATTGAACATTAAAATTAAAACTAACCTTTAAATTTAAGTAATTTAGCATTCATATATGTTTTAAACGGATTGGGTGTGCCTAGTATATAGTGTATAATTCATGAGTTTAATCCCACTTGAATCGTTGAAATTCGTTGTATCTTTGGGCTTGAGACCTAAATACTAGCGTTGTTTTATAGCATTGATGTTGGGTGTTAAACTCAAGTCTCACGTCGGATAAATCGAAGAAGTTGGTCAAATATATATTGTAGAATACTATTTGTAATTGTGCTTGATTTCATTAGTTGTCCTTGTAATTAGGGGTGTTTTGTATAGTAGTCCTTAGATTAGGACTAGATTGATATTTATAACAAGTTTGTTTGGTATAAATACTTTTAAATCAATTGAGCTTAATAGAGAAAGTTTTAGAATTGATCCGAAAGGCTTGCAATTCAATTTCTAGAGAGAGAAACAACAGTAACTTTCTCACTCTACTCGAATTCTCTCTCTTGTTCTTCATTTGATTGTTGAGATATATCATAAACATCAGACGATTCTGTTAGCACTCTGAAAAAATGGGAACTTGCCTGTGGGGAATATACTTGAGGCATGACCAGACGATTTGTCCGCCCATGGAGAAGCCAACGACATGAAACTTGGAGCCTAGTCCCAGCTTATCGGCGAGATCTTCTACGTCGTAAGCTAAGCTCTCAACTGTACGTGAAGGGTGAGGGTCGCTCTCTCCATAACCAGGTCTGTCGAAGGAAAGAATGTAGATTCCTTTGCTCTCGATCAATTCCTAGATTCGATTTTTTAACAAGAAGAAACTAAAGTCGATCCACGCAATTTTACATGTCAACAACATTATCAAAGCCCCTTGAGAAAGGTGGGATCATTTACCTTGGAGAGGGTAGCTGTTATAGCAGCAACATCGTGCCTGCAACTATCGAATCCATGAACGAATACTATTTTGTGCTTTGCTACGTCTTTCGAGACACCAAATTCTTTATAAGCCAAGTTTCTTCCATCTCTCAGCTGTACCCTCGGTGCAGTAACCAGAGGACCATCTTTGGAGCCACATATCTTCGGAGGTGGAGGCTTAATTGCCTGATAAGCCCAAGCAAGAAGCCCCACCAAGCCAATCAACAGTATTTTCTTAAGCATCCCTAATAAAAAAAAAAAATTGCATAAGAGCTTTTTGAGGTCAACAACAACAAATCTGTACTAAGCTCCAACAAACAAAGTTCAGCACCACAGAACAAAACAAATCACGAAATTCACTTCACAAAAGATCTCCCAATAACCCATCTAACTCGCATACAGAACAGCCAATGCAACACACCTGAAGAAGACATCAGTGAAGCAGCTTTGGGCTTGGACTTTCGAGTATGAGCTCTTGCCGATGCTGCTGATATCTTGCGTGTAGTCCCAGCAGCCATTCGGAACCTCCTTTCAAAATTCAAATAAAATTCTACACAGACAAATTCCACAAACAAAATTTGTCAAAATTCAGACCACGAGGTTGAAAAAGAAGATAAAAAATCATCAATCAAGTTGCGCAATCGTGCGGGGACCATACAGCTTCGATCAAGTGGTAAGAGATCTACGAGATCCACGTTGAGAACGACGCGTAGTGATAATACACAGAAAGCAGGTCATTCAACACCTACACTGATCTGTTGTTGACCGTTGTATCATTTGGCTTACTGAATTGCTATTCACCGCCCCCTTTTTCCTAGTCACCGCCCCCTAAAGGGCTGACAAAGACGATTTTGCCCTTATGATATTTAATTAATTTAAAAAGAGAAAAGAGCCTATTTTCACGACTGATAAGCCAAATTAACGTAAAACATTGTTCGAATTTCAACTCGACCGAAAGAAAAAAAAAAAATTCGACCGAAATCAATTTTCGGTTAGTACTGTACTGACCGAAAATTGATTTCGGTCAGTACTGTAACGACCGAAAATCGATTTCGGTCAGTACAGCACCGACCGAAATCAATTTTCGGTCGGTACAGCACTGACCGAAATCAATTTTCGGTCGGTACTGTACTGACCGAAATCAATTTTCAGTCGTTACAGTACTGACCGAAGTCAATTTTCGGTCAGTACAGTACTGACCGAAAATTGATTTCGGTCGAATTTTTTTTTATATATTATTTATTTTTATTATTTATTTATATTATTTATTTGGATTATTTATTTGTATATTTTATTTGGATTATTTATTTGTATTATTTATTTGGATTATTTATTTGTATATTTTATTTGGATTATTTATTTTTATTATTGATTTGGATTATTTATTTGTATTATTTATTTGGGTTATTTATTTATATTATTTATTTGGATTATTTATTTGGATTATTTATTGGGATTATTTATTTGGATTATTTATTTGTATATTTATTTTTATTATTTATTGAATTATTTATTTGTATATTTATATTCGAAACGAAATAAATATGCAAACAAATATTGAAAACATATATAAAATCCGTCCGATACAATAAAAGATAAAAAAACAATAGCAACAGCGTCAAGGGGCCTGGCGCCACCGGTCGTTGATGTCATTCAGCCTGTGTCGGAACTCGTCCGTACGCGTCGTTTCACCACGATGCAGACTGGCTAGCATGTCCGAACTCAAGCTGTACATCGTGTTGTACCACTGCACATAGCAATAATACGTATGATTACACATATAAATATAAAAAAAATCGACATAAGATTTAATTACGTACGTAGTCGGCGTGGCTGCGCGGGGGTATGCATGCCGATGAGGATCCCTGCTCCGTCGAAAGCAGGCGAGGATGAGAATGTATCTCATACCAGTCCATGTACCCTCCAACGGTTTCACCAAGGTACTGCGCGGTGGCACGATTGAGGTACGAGAGGTTGAGGATGGAGGCGTACGGGAACTGACGCCAAGCATGTTCTGCTGCATCGACAGAATGATGCACCTTATACCTCGTCGGGTCTGCTGGCATGACCGCCTTCCGTGGCGGATTCATCGACGGCGGGATGACCTGCACGTACCCCAACTGGCGCAACACTCTCGAGGGCGAGTAGGGCTCAACGATGTCGCGATATATAACCCATCCCATGAAAATCGTCCTCAGCTGCTGCGACTTTGGATCGGGACCGTACGTCAGCCAAGCAACCTGAAAACATTTAAAAAATTGTATATCATCCCACGAAAATATAGACTTAAATTGTTAAGATACCTCGCTTGCAGACATGACATCTATCTGACGGCGGATAGCAATCAAGCGGTGGACCGTCCGCTCTGGCTGACATACAGACCACATGCGTGATCGTGCCTCGCCAGGCTCCACATGATGGGGGAGACGGTGTGGGCGGAAGCATGGGAAGTACTCGTAGATCCACGCCTGCAGTAACGAGAGGCACCCAGCTAATCCCCTCGCATCGCCCCTGCTTGCCATGCCAAGCCGGCGATAAAGGTAAGCGAGAACGGCCGAACCCCACGAGTAACCACTGGCAGAGGGCAACGACCGGTAGAACTCGTGCATGATGTCCGGCTTCACCCGGCTCCCGCTACCGTCGACGAACAACGTCGACCCCAGCAGAATCCACAACCAAGCGATGGCCTGCAACCCCGCCGGCCGCCTCTCCAACATCTGCTGCATCACGTCGTTAATCAGAAGCCCACCGCCTCTCCAACCCTCCCTGAGCGCGTCCGCGGAGATGCCCATAATCTCCCTCGCCGCCATCTTCTGGTCGCCGGCGTCTGGTGTCCCCGATACCGTCGTCCCGTCGATCGGGATACGCAGGATCTGCTCGACGTCGTGGAGCATGATCGTCATCTCCCCCCACGGCATGTGGAAGGTGTTCGTGTCTGGATGCCAGCGCTCCACAAAAGCGCTGAGTAGAGGCTGGTCCAACTGACCCATCATAGCATCCGTGAGGTGCGCAAGCCCCGTGCCATCGATCTGGCTCTGCGTCTCCGGCGGGAACTTGGAGTACCAATTCTTCAGCTTCCCAAGCACTAACGCCCGCTGCTCGCACTTCAGCAGGGGTCTCTCCTCACCCGTCCAGATGCGGGGCGCGATGTGCCCCAGATAACTACGGATCACCTCGTCATCATATGGACCACCGGGCTGTGGCCCCTGCACCCTCCACGAATCGTCATCTGTGACCCTGGAGCGCTTGCTCCCTATTTCATTTTTCACGAATAACGCAAAAATAAATTTAATTTTTTTTACGTATTTTAAGACACGACATCGCATGTCAGTTTATAGAGGAGAATGGAATTACCTGAGGAGGCCGGTGGCAGATCGTCGCCGGATGACTCAAACGATGCTCCATCATCCGGCACAGATGGAGGGGGTCTACTGCTTCCTCCGGGTAGGGTCTTTCCACCCTTGGTCTGTAATTAAAAAATAAATTATCCAAATAAATAATACAAATAAATAATCCAAATAAGTAATAATAAGAAAAAAAAAATTCGACCGAAATCAATTTTCGGTCGTTACAGTACTGACCGAAAATTGATTTCGGTCAGTACTGTAATGACCGAAAATCGAATTCGGTCAATATAGTACTGACCGAAAATTGATTTCGGCCGGTACAGTAGTGACCGAAATCAATTTTCGGTCAGTACTGTAACGACCGAAAATTGATTTCGGTCGGTACAGTACCGACCGAAAACTGATTTCGGTCACTACTGTACCGACCGAAATCAATTTTCGGTCAGTACTGTACTGACCGAAATCGATTTTCGGTCGTTACAGTACCGACCGAAAATTTATTTCGCTCACTACTGTACAGACCGAAAATTGATTTCGGTCACTACTGTACCGACCGAAAATTGATTTCGGTCGAATTTTTTTTTCTTCTTTCGGTCGAGTTGAAATTCGAACAATGTTTTACGTTAATTTGGCTTACCAGTCGTGAAAACAGGCCCTTTCCCTTTCCTAGTCCCTGTCGGCGATCCATTGCGATTTCAGTATTTTTTTTGTTTTTCTCTGATTTTCGATATGTAATTTGAAAATTGTTGTCTGGAGAGAGCTTTAAATAGATATTTTTATTGTTTATTATAATTTTCTCTTTTTAAATTAATTTAAAAATCATAAGGGCAAAATCGTCTTTTTCCAGCCCTTTAGGGGGCGGTAACAAGTAAAAAGGGGGCGGTAAATAGTAATTCCCTTTGGCTTATGTATAGCAAATACGAAAAATCTCAATTTTTTGAGCTTTTCATTTGCATTAAAAAATTAAAATCGATATCTGCTTTAATTAAGCTAGGTTTAGGTAACCTGACCTTTCTATTTAGGGGCGATTGGTAGTCAGCCCGATGTAATTTTTAAATGGGTAAATTCCTTATCAGTCGCATTTGAAGTTTAAACTTTCTCTTAAATACCCCTCGAACTATTTCTTCCTGTTCAGTACCCTTCTGTTAAAAGTTTCCTATTTGATACCCAAAATGCTTGAAAAGACGAAAATAACCCTTCCTTAAGGATTTAAAAAACTTCAGATTATTACATAACATGTAGAAGGTATTATACCATGAAAACAACTAATTATACCCAAAATCGAACAATAAAATATATATTATACCAATTGTTTCAATTTTTATACCAAGTCAAATTTAAAATTATTATACCAATTGTTATTATTATTATTATACTAACAAATAGTGTTATTATAATTATGAAATAATTTACATCATACCACGAACGGCAGATATTATACCAACAAAAGGGAATATTATACAAACAAATATTCAAATAATTATACCAATAAATTCAATTATTATACCAATAAACTCATTTTTATATTATTATTTTTCCATTAAATTTTTTACTATTATACCAACAAAAGATCGCATTATACCAACTGTTTTAGCTATTCTACCCTAATTACATTGTATAACATCGTACCAAAAAACTTGTTTATTATACCACCATATATTTGACTAAATGTGCATATAATATACCAACACATGATACGATTATACCAACAGTTTTGGTTATTATACCAACAAATACTGAATGATTTTAACAATTATTATACCAATAAAAGATCCAATTATACTAATACAATTGGTTATCCTACCCATACACAAGATTATTTTACAATTAGAGGACCTAATTATTATGGTATAATTTACTCAGTTTCTAGTATAATAGCAAAACTAGTTGGTATAATCTCCAATTTTGCTGTATAAAATTAATATAACTATATTTATTGGTATAATAACGAAGAAAGATGGTATCACAACGAAAATATATGGTATAAATTTCACAATTTCTGTTATAATTGCAAAAAATAGTTGGTATATAATTCAATTTCGCTGAGTAAAATTAAAATAACAATATTTATTGGTATAATAACGAAAATAGATGGTATAATCTCCTCAATTTCTGGTATAATAGCAAAATTAGTTGGTATAATCTCCAATTTTTCTGTATAAAATTAATATAACTATATTTATTGGTATAATAACGAAGAAAGATGGTATAATAACGAAAATATACGGTATAATTTTCACAATTTCTGGTATAATTGCAAAAATTAGTTGGTATATAATTCAATTTCGCAGTATAAAATTAAAATAACAATATTTATAGGTATAATAACGAAAATAGATGGTATAATCTCCTCAATTTCTGGTAGAATAGCAAAATTAGTTGGTATAATCTCCAATTTTTCTGTATAAAATTAATATAACTATATCTAGTGGTATAATAACGAAGAAAGGTGGTATAATAACGAAAATATATGGTATAATTTTCACAATTTCTGGTATAATTGCAAAAATTAGTTGGTATATAATTCAATTTCGCAGTATAAAATTAAAATAACAATATTTATTGGTATAATAACGAAAATAGATGGTATAATTTCCTCAATTTCTGGTAGAATAGCAAAATTAGTTGGTATAATCTCCAATTTTTCTGTATAAAATTAATATAACTATATTTAGTGGTATAATAACGAAGAAAGGTGGTATAATAACGAAAATATATGGTATAATTTTCACAAATTCTGGTATAATTGCAAAACTTAGTTGGTATATAATTCAATTTCGCAGTATAAAATTAAAATAACAATATTTGGTATAATAACGAAAATAGATGGTATAATCTCCTCAATTTCTGGTAGAATAGCAAAATTAGTTGGTATAATCTCCAATTTTTCTGTAAAAAATTAATATAACTATGTTTATTTGTATAGTAACGACGAAATGTGGTATAATAACGAAATATATGGTATAATTTTCACAACTTCTGGTATAATTGCAAAAATTAGTTGGTATATAATTCAATTTCGCTGTATAAAATTAAAATAACAATATTTATTGATATAATAATGAATGGTATAATCTCCTCAATTTCTGGTATAATAGCAAAATTAGTTGGTATAATCTCCAATTTTTCTGTATAAAATTAATATAACTATATTTATTGGTATAATAACGAAGAAATGTGGTAAAATAACGAAAATATATGGTATACTTTTCACAATTTCTGGTATAATTGCAAACATTAGTTGGTATATAATTCAATTTCGCTGTATGAAATTAAAATAACAATATTTATTGGTATAATAACGAAATAGATGGTATCATCTCCTCAATTTATGGTATAATAGCAAAATTAGTTGGTATAATCTCCAATTTTTATGTATAAAATTAATATAACTATATTTATTGGTATAATAATGAAGAAAGGTGGTATAATAACGAAAATATATGGTCTAATTTTCACAACATCTGGTATAATTGCAAAAATTAGTTGGTATATAATTTAATTTCGATGTATAAAATTAAAATAACAATATTTATAGGTATAATAACGAAAATAGATGGTATAATCTCCTCAATTTCTGGTAGTAGCAAAATTAGTTGGTATAATCTCCAATTTTTCTGTATAAAATTAATATAACTATATCTAGTGGTATAATAACGAAGAAAGGTGGTATAATAACGAAAATATATGGTATAATTTTCCTAATTTCTGGTATAATTGCAAAATTAGTTGGTATATAATTAAATTTCGCAGTATAAAATTAAAATAACAATATTTATTGGTATAATAACGAAAATAGATGGTATAATTTCCTCAATTTCTGGTAGAATAGCAAATTAGTTGGTATAATCTCCAATTTTTCTGTATAAAATTAATATAACTATATTTAGTGGTATAATAACGAAGAAAGGTGGTATAATAACGAAAATATATGGTGTAATTTTCACAAATTCTGGTATAATTGCAAAACTTAGTTGGTATATAATTCAATTTCGCAGTATAAAACTAAAATAACAATATTTATTGGTATAATAACGAAAATAGATGGTATAATCTCCTCAATTTCTGGTAGAATAGCAAAATTAGTTGGTATAATCTCCAATTTTTCTGTAAAAAATTAATATAACTATGTTTATTTGTATAGTAACGACGAAATGTGGTATAATAACGAAAATATATGGTATAATTTTCACAACTTCTGGTATAATTGCAAAATTAGTTGGTATATAATTCAATTTCGCTGTATAAAATTAAAATAACAATATTTATTGATATAATAATGAATGGTATAATCTCCTCAATTTCTGGTATAATAGCAAAATTAGTTGGTATAATCTCCAATTTTTCTGTATAAAATTAATATAACTATATTTATGGTATAATAACGAAGAAATGTGGTATAATAACGAAAATATATGGTATAATTTTCACAATTTCTGGTATAATTGCAAACATTAGTTGGTATATAATTCAATTTCGCTGTATGAAATTAAAATAACAATATTTATTGGTATAATAACGAAAATAGATGGTATCATCTCCTCAATTTCTGGTATAATAGCAAAATTAGTTGGTATAATCTCCAATTTTTCTGTATAAAATTAATATAACTATATTTATTGGTATACTAACGAAGAAAGGTGGTATAATACCGAAAATATATGGTATAATTTTCACAACATCTGGTATAATTGCAAAAATTAGTTGGTATATAATTTAATTTCGCTGTATAAAATTAAAATAACAATATTTATTGGTATAATAACGAAAATAGATGGTATAATCTCCTCAATTTCTGGTAGAATAGCAAATTTAGTTGGTGTAATCTCCAATGTTTCTGTATAAAATTAATATAACTATATTTAGTGGTATAATAACGAAGAAAGGTGGTATAATAACGAAAATATATGGTATAATTTTCACAAATTCTGGTATAATTGCAAAAATTAGTTGGTATATAATTCAATTTTGCAGTATAAATTAAAAGAACAATATTTATTGATATAATAATGAATGGTATAATCTCCTCAATTTCTGGTATAATAGCAAAATTAGTTGGTATAATCTCCAATTTTTCTGTATAAAATTAATATAACTATATTTAGTGGTATAATAACGAAGAAAGGTGGTATAATAATGAAAATATATGTTATAATTTTCACAAATTCTGGTATAATTGCAAAACTTAGTTGGTACATAATTAAATTTCGCTGTATAAAATTAAAATAACAATATTTATTGGTATAATAACGAAAATAGATGGTATAATCTCCTCAATTTCTGGTATAATAGCAAATTAGTTTGTATAATCTCCAATTTTTCTGTATAAAATTAATATAACTATATTTATTGGTATAATAACGAAGAAAGATGGTATAATAACCAAAATATATGGTATATTTTCACAATTTCTGTTATAATTGCAAAAAATAGTTGGTATATAATTCAATTTCGCAGTATAAAATTAAAATAACAATATTTATTGGTATAAAACGAAAATAGATGGTATTGTGTTGAACTTATCATTAAGGAATTATAACTATATTCTTTTCAAGTTGGTTCGATGTTATTATGTTGAACTTATCATTAAGGAATAATAACTATCTTCTTTAGGACAATTGTTGAACTTGTTTGTTATACCAACATCGATGATTGCAGTGTTGAACGATTGGCATCAGTGTTGAACTATATTTCTAGTAGAATTGCAGTGTTTATAATGTTTCTTCGAGGGCATCAGTGTTGAACTTGACTGTTATACCAACATCAAGGAATTATAACTATATTCTTTAGCAAACAAACTTAATTGTTATAGATAGGCTTTCACTCTTGCTATAAAACAATCGTTACAACTATTATATTCGATCGAACTAATAATTTGGTAGAACTAATGCAATGCAATGCAATGCTCGATCGAACTAATAATTTGGTAGAACTAATGCAATCGTCATCAATGCAATGCTCAACATACGAAGATTATACCAATTGTAAATTTGGATCAAGTAGAAAACAATGAACTATGTTCTTCGATGGCAGTTGGTATGTTTCATTCACTGTCAATATAAATGATTGATTCACTGTAAATTGGTCGAAATGCAGAATCGTTTCTATCCTTTGATTTGTATATCAGTCGAATAATATCACATATGGTCGACATCTTATTCTGAAACTAGTTGACTCAACATATGAAATACGTTCATCAATCAATCAATCAATTTATGATGTTACTTTCACGGCGTGTTTTAATTATATATTGGTACTTGTATAATTCGTTAGACCAGAAATTGAATTATATACCAAGAAATTTTTGCAATTATACCAGAAATTGTGAAAGTTATACCATATATTTTCCTCATAATACCACCTTTCTTCGTTATTTTACCAAAAAATATAGTTATATTAATTTATACAGAAAAATTGGAGATTATACCAACTAATTTTGCTATTATACCAGAAATTGAGGAGATTATACCATCTATTTTCGTTATTATACCAATAAATATAGTTATTGTAATTTTATACAGTGAAATTGAATTATATACCAACTATTTTTTGCAATTACAACAGAAATTGTGAAAATTATACCATATATTTTCGTTATTATACCATCTTTCTTCGTTCTTATACCAATAATATAGTTATATTAATTTTATACAGAAAAATTGGAGATTATACCAACTAATTTTGCTATTATACCAGAAATTGAGGAGATTATACCATCTATTTTCGTTATTATGCCAATAAATATTGTTATTTTAATTTTATACAGTGAAATTGAATTGTATACCAACTAATTTTTGCTATTATACCAGAAGTTGTGAAAATTATACCATATATTTTCGTTATTATACCACATTTCTTCGTTATTATACCAATAAATATAGTTATATTAATTTTATACAGAAAAATTGGAATACCAACTAATTTTGCTATTATACCAGAAATTGAGGAGATTATGCCATTCATTATTATATCAATAAATATTGTTATTTTAATTTTATACAGCGAAATTGAATTATATACCAACTAATGTTTGCAATTATACCAGAAGTTGTGAAAATTATACCATATATTTTCGTCATTATACCACCTTTCTTCGTTAATATACCAATAAACATAGTTATATTAATTTTATACAGAAATATTGGAGATTAAACCAACTAATTTTGCTATTATACCAGAAATTGAGGAGATTATACCATCTATTTTCGTTATTATACCAATAAATATTGTTATTTTAATTTTATACAGCGAAATTAAATTATATACCAACTAATTTTTGCAATTATACCAGAAGTTGTGAAAATTATACCATATATTTTCGTTATTATACCACCTTTCTTCGTTATTATACCAATAAATATAGTTATATTAATTTTATACAGAAAAATTGGAGATTATACCAACTAATTTTGCTATTATACCAGAAATTGAGGAGATTATACCATCTAATTTCGTTATTATACCAATAAATATTGTTATTTTAATTTCATACAGCGAAATTGAATTATATACCAACTAATTTTGGCAATTATACCAGAAATTGTGAAAATGATACCATATATTTTCGTTATTATACCACATTTCTTCGTTATTATACCAATAAATATAGTTATAATAATTTTATACAGAAAAATTGGAGATTATACCAACTAATTTTGCTATTATACCAGAAATTGAGGAGATTATACCATTCATTATTATATCAATAGATATTGTTATTTTAATTTTATACAGCGAAATTGAATTATATATCAACTAATTTGCAAATATACCAGAAGTTGTGAAAATTATACCATATATTTTCGTTATTATACCACATTTCGTCGTTATTATACAAATAAACATAGTTATATTAATTTTATACAGAAAAATTGGAGATTATACCAACTAATTTTCCTATTATACCAGAAATTGAGGAGATTATACCATCTATTTTCGTTACCAATAAATATTGTTATTTTAATTTTATACAGCGAAATTGAATTATATACCAACTAATTTTTGCAAGTATACCAGAAATTGTGAAAATTATACCATATATTGTCGTTATTATATCACATTTCTTCGTTATTATACCAATAAATATAGTTATATTAATTTTATACAGAAAAATTGGAGATTATACCAACTAATTTTGCTATTATACCAGAAATTGAGGAGATTATACTATCTATTTTCGTTATTATACCAATAAATGATATTATTTTAATTTTATACAGCGAAATTGAATTATATACCAACTAATTTTTGCAATTATACCAGAAGTTTTGAAAATTATACCATATATTTTCGTTATTATACCACCTTTCTTCGTTATTATACCAACTAATTTTGCTATTATACCAGAAATTGAGGAGATTATACTATCTATTTTTGTTATTGTACCAATAAATATTATTATTTTAATTTTATATTTGAATTATATACCAACTAATTTTTGCAATTATAACAGAAATTGTGAAAATTATACCATATATTTTCGTTATTATACTACATTTCTTCGTTATTATACCAATAAATATAGTTATATTTATTTTATACAGAAAAATTGGAGATTATACCAACTAATTTTGCTATTATACCAGAAATTGAGGAGATTATATCATCTATTTTCGTTGTTATACCAATAAATTGTTATTTTAATTTTATACAGCGAAATTAAATTAGTTGACTTGTTCGTATAATGTTGATGTCTGTGAGTATAATTTCATATATAGTGTTTTTAAGTACAATAACTGAAACAGTTGGTATAATATCAACTTCTGTTAGTATAATTGTGAGAAATTGGATTGAAACATCATAATGTAATAAATTAGTTTGTTGGTATAATATTATGCTCTACTGGTATAATTTTCAGAATACTTTTATGGTCAAATTTTCGTATTTGTTGGTATAATTGTCGGTCATTGTGGTATAATTTGAGTATTTCAGATTTAACAATAACTTAAATTACATTATTTACTGGTATAATGTTGATATCATATGGTATAATTAACTATTTTTAGGTACAATTTTTTGAATATTTTGTTGGTGAAATTTTGGATTTTGATGGATTAATTTTCGTCTTTGTGGGTATAATGTAGAAAGATCAATTCGTATGATAACTCTTATTTCTTAGTATAATTTTGACATCTATTGGTATAATACTCTTAAACTTAACTAGATATGATAATGTCCACTTTTGGTATAATAACTATGTCTATTAGTAAAATACTATAATTCTTTTGTGGCATAATAACATCTTTTGTTGGTAGAATAATCGCGTCTCATGGTATAATATTCAGAAAATTGTTTTGCAACTGTAAAGAAAGGCTATTTCCGTCATTTCAATGTTTGGGGTATTAAATAGGAAACTTTTCGCAGATGGATACTGATCAAGAAGAAAAAATTCGAAGGGTATTTAAGAGGAAGTTTAAACTTGAAAGTGGACTAATAGGGAATTTACCCTTTTTAAATAGGGTTCAGGCCAAAGTATAGTCTAGAGACTCTGAATTTAAATTAGAATTAAGGTTGTTTGACGAAAATACCCTTATAAAGAATAATTATGTGGTATCCAGCATCCATGTTTTGTTGTCAAATTGCAGTATATTGTTATCAGTTATAACATAACAGGAAGTGTTACTCATCACAAATATTATGTTATTATATGGCTAATAAGTGTTATTAACAGAATAAAATGAGTTTTGACAATCGAAATAAGCAACCGCTGCAAATATAAGAGTTTATTTTGATATTACGTCGTCAAATATAAGATTTGCGAGGGTATGCTTCGAATCTAATTGACGCAAAACCGAAAAAAAAAAGGTAAATCGATTCATGTTTTCGACTAAATTGCAGCTAATATGTATAAATTCGAGAGACACATAGCTTGGATATTACGTCGCGCCACCGTGTCGGATCCATCGTTCGTCGTTCGAGGTTAATGGAGCTGAAAATGAAATCGCTGGAAATTTTGGCGTAAATAAATGTTTCATAAAGTGGCACGAATTTCAAATCATTTGTCTTTACGAAACAAATAAATGGTATCTCATGTGTAACACATAGAACTATATTTTTTAAGAGAGTGTATCGAAACAGATTTAAGTGTTACCTGTTGTCCTCTATTTGGTATAGTTGAGTTAGAAGCTTGCTGGCAACACTTCATCCTTTCTGGATCACACTTCCTTAATTCTGGATAACACTTTTGCTATTTCATGAACATGTTAATTCGTTTGAATTAAGTGTTATTTTTTTGCCAACATTCGTTAAAAGCAATATAGAAATTGTTACTCAATATGCATAAATCGTTATCCAGAAAAATTTGTTAATTCCAAACGTTTCAATTTTGGATCGCGTCAAATTATTTACCCGATTTCTGCAAAAACGCTTAAGGGTTCTACTGTACAACTTCTCTGTTCAACAGTACCACTTCACTGTTCACCAGTACCACTTTATGGGTCTACAGTACCACTTCATGTACATTGTATACAACTTCATGGTTGCTTTGCTTGTCTAAAGAAGGCAATGGCAATGATTCGTAATTTTTTTGTTTATTATGTACAAATATGTCTTTTATCATGGATTAAGTCTTTATTTTTAAAATGAAACTTAAATTTAGGTAATTTTATCTATATGAAACGTAAATAGGGTCAGTAATCAAAAGTAAACCTATTACTAGGGCCTGATTAACAAACGTATATCTCAATACAAACGTAATCACTCGTAAAAACGAGTCGTCGGCGATTTTCACTCAAATTCGTTGATTTGTTGCATGAAAAATATTTTGTTTTCCAAAGTATTAGTTATTTCACAGAAATTTCAAGATAAAGTTCCTCAAAGTCAATTATGGGAATATGTAGAGCTACGATTAATCATCAAATAACCTCATCGTTCTCTCATCGTAAATATCATCACACTAATAAATATCATTACAGCGAGTATTCGAACAGTTATATAATCTTAATGAATAATATAAATTTGAAATACCTGGTAAAATACCGTTTGAAATAGAAGATCCCAATCATAATACATCAGTATTAAATTACTACTTTCTATACAACTATAGAGACAAATTTGCCCAACACCAAGCAGCAGTCTTCAAATTATGTCAATTGAAAGAAAAGAACCCACACATTAAATCAAAAGCCGAAATGAAAAATTAACAGAAGCATATACTACATAGCTTTGATGGACCAAAAATAATATGACAAAGAAACCTGATTATGGAGAACGAAAGCTCGTTTCGATTTCGAATCAATGTAATAAACTCCGAATTACTGCATCTGCCATTCCATCGTCGAAGGGAAACACATGCCCACTGCCCGCTAACTCATGGTAGCGAACCCATGGGAGTTTTTCGACTATGTGGCGCTGAAGTGCCACTGAGACGAGTAAATCTTCGTCTCCCTGCCATAGATGAACGGAGCCATCACCATCGGGAAATGGATCGTTCAAATCAGTCGGGTCAAATTCCCACTTTCCAAAGCCAATCATTACGTCGCGGTGGACTGACTCGAACTCGCCTTGCTGTCTAGGCACTAACTGGTTTATCAAGAACGTAAGGTTTTCTTACAGAACGTAACGTTATTACCAGTGATCAAAGGATGACAAAAGAGAAGAAGTACCAGGAATTCCTTTCTAATAGCGAAGATCCCTGGGAACAAATGTTTGTCTCGGGTCGAAAGAACTTTTGGGACGTGGGCGATGACGCTCAGATGTGGGAATAGCTTCTGCGTGTTCCACCAGTAGGTAAGCCATGGGAAGTAGTGAGCAATGCGAAGAGCCCATTGGTCTTGAGGGAGCAGCTCTTCGTAAACTTGCTTGGACAAGTTTGATGGAATGCTGGGCCACCAGTAGTTCACCACTGGTGCTAGCAGCACTGCTCCAGCTAATCTGGGAGGGACGAAGAAGCACATTGTAGAAGATTAAATCATTAGAAAAATAGACAATCTCCGAAAAAGGTGATGATGGTATTGGGGACTTTGCCTGTGAGGAATATACTTGAGGCATGACCAGACGATTTGTCCGCCCATGGAGAAGCCAACGACATGAAACTTGGAGCCTAGTCCCAGCTTATCGGCGAGATCTTCTATGTCGTAAGCTAAGCTATCAACTGTACGTGAAGGGTGAGGGTCGCTCTCTCCATAACCAGGTCTGTCGAAGGAAAGAATGTAAATTCCTTGGCTTTCGATCAGTTCCTAGATTTGATTTTTTTTTTTTAAACAAGATGAGTCAATCCACACAATTCACACATCAACATCATTACCAAAGCCCCTTGAGAAAGCTGGGATCATTTACCGGGGAGAGGGTAGCTGTTATAGCAGCAACATCGTGTCTGCAGCAGCCGAATCCATGAACAAACACTATTTTGTGCTTCGCAAGGTCTTTCGAAACACCATATTCTTGATAAGCCAAGTATCTTCCATCTCTCAGCTGTACTCTCGATGCAGTAATCGGAGGACCGCCTTTGCTGCCACATATCTTCGGCGGTGGAGGCTTTGTCGCCTGGTAAGCCCAGGAAAGAATCCCCACCAAGCCAATCAACAGTAATTTCTTGAGCATCCCTAAAACAATTCTTTGCATAAGAGCTTGACTTGAGGTCTTCAAACAACAACAAATCAGTACAAAGTTATAAGCTCAAGCAACAAAATCAGCACCACGTGACAAATCAATCGCGAAATTCACTTCACAAAAGATCTCCCCATAACACCATCCAACTCGCATAATACCAGCGAGAAAGCTCGCGATTCAATCGAATCAAACCAAACGTACCTGAAGGAGACACCATTGAAGCAGATTTGGGCTTCGACTTTCGAGTATGTGCTCTCGCCGATGCTGCTGATATCTTACGCGTTGTTCCAGCAGCCATTGCTTAGGAAACTCCTTCTAAATAAAATTCTACGCAAACATATTCCACAAAACTGTCGAAAATTCCAACCACGAGGTCGAAAAGGAAGAGGATAATCAAAATACGTAATCGTGCGAGGACCATTCATCTTCGATCGAGCGGTAAAAGGTCGTCATTCAACTCAACGCCTACAGTTGACTGATCTGTAGACCGTTGAATCACTGATCGCTATTTTTAGGCCCAATAATTAAGGGCTTATCCGATATTTTAAGGCCCTTATTCTTGACCCAAACAGCATAAAACTTCGAGTCCGACCCTAACAACTACTTTCGGGTAGGGTCGGGTCGATCTTGTATACGGTTTGGAACCTAACCTAACCACCATTCAAAACTCTGCTCGAGCCAACCCCCAAAACTAACATTCAAAATTTCACTATGATTTTAAATTTGCAAATACTCGATCATATAATTCATTTATAAAAAAATTAACTACTGTAACGCGAAATTGGAAATCCCCACTAATCTCTATATATAAAAAATGTAATTCAAAAAAATTGTAACTCGATGGAACTGAAATCCATAAGGTTTGAAAAATACTATTTCTATTATATTAGAGGTGAGAGTGAGTATAAACGTCAAATGGTCTGTCAATTAAGCTTGAAAAATTAAATAATAAAACTGTTAACTACCTTTAATTACTTATTTTAATTAATTACTAGTCGACCTTTAATTTTGTGATAAATCAAAATTTTCATATTTTTTATATTTTGAAATGTACGAATTAAATTTACTATTAAATAGTGCTAGTAAAATAACTTAATTTATATATAGCACATACACGTGAGCGGTTAGTAAGTTGCTTCCCACAAACATTAGCAAAATTAAGGAAGTTTCAAATGATATCTAATGGGTGGCCCAACTATACTACATTATTTCAAAGTTATGTGTACTTTGCTAATATCACAATATCACATACAATATCAAAAGGAAAAAAAAAATTAACGTAACGCCGAATTCCCATGTATGAGGAAAGTTGGCTTAAATTCGAAAACGAATCCCACGTGCCCGTCTCTCTCTTCAATAAATGGAAGTACTTCGCACGCAGCGAAGAACTAATCCATTATTCCTTTCTTTAATATCATATCAATATATCAATATATAGAAAAAGCTCGAAACCTCCTTTTTTTCATATACTTTGTCTTACCGTCGCCGGCCGCCGCCATGAGCAGAAGCAGCGCCGCCGTGAAAAGCACGCTTTTGCAGCTTTGCTTAGGACAGCTCGTCTCCCTCGATTTGTCCGCAATGGGCTTCTCAGCTTCCTTAGTTTCCACGAAAGTCGACGCGCCGCTCACCCTCTCTCTATTCACATACGTATCTCTTGCTCTTGTCTACGGTAGCATACTCCTACACAGAAAGCACAAGCTCTTGGTATATATAGGATTTTTTTTGATTTAATTATACAATCGATTTTAATTACGTACGTTTATTTAAGTCGTTATTATATTTGCAGGTTCCTTGGTATTGGTACGTTCTTCTTGGATTCGTCGATGTCCATGGGAACTATCTAGGTAGTACTAGTAGGTTAAGTTTCTATGGAAGTTCTGTGGAGAAATCGTTGGTGTTGTGAGCGTTTTATTCGTTTATTGGACAGTTAATAAGGCACTTCAGTTCACCTCGCTAACGAGCGTGTCTATATTGGATTGCTGGACGATAGCTTGGGCTATGGGTCTTACATGGCTCATCTTCGGAACTAAATACTCTCTTAGGCAGTTCGCCGGCGCCGCCATTTGTGTGTCGGGGTTAGGGCTTGTGCTGTTTTCCGACGCCGGCATTGGTGGTGGAGGTCTCTCTCTCTCTCTCTCTCTCTCTCTCTCTCTCTGCATTGGTCCAATCTATTATATAAATGGGTCCAAGCGAATTTATGATATGAGATGTCAATGTTTATAATTTTGATGATTAATTAGGTGGTTCGAGGCCTTTCTTGGGTGACTTCCTTGTAATAGCAGGCACGTTGTTTTTCGCAATGAGCAACGTTGGAGAGGTATGTAATTAAAAAAAAAAAAATTTGGCTATAACCACGAATATTTTTTTAGAAAAAAAAATGTGGGTCCATTTTAGTAATATGGTGATTTTTGAGGTGTTTTTAGGAATATTGCGTGAAGATGAAGGATCGAGATGAAGTTCTGGCAATGATTGGGCTGTTTGGTATGATCGTGAGTGCCTCAGAGATGTATCCTTTTCTGGGAAAATCACAATTATTTATCTATAAAAAGTTAATAAATAAAGGAAATAAATAACAGAAAGAAAAAGATATTGTTGAATTTTCCGTACATTTTTCTCCGTAGTGCTGTCGTGGAGAGAGAGGCACTTGAGTCGTTGAAATGGTCATCCGAGCTTGTACGTTCTTGAAATATTAATAAAACCCAACTCTAATTAATATTTTTTTCTTTTATGTTCATCTATTATTTATTACAGAGTTGATCTATTGCTTCTTTCTCAGGTTTCAATTCTTGCAATATATGGAGTAGCGAGCTTTCTGTTCTACAGCCTCGTGCCATATGTCCTAAAGGTCTCATTTAATACTTATACTTCTCTTTCCTATCGTAGTGTAAAGTTCTAAAAAGAACTTTAGTCAAAGAATATATTCGTTGAATATCGTTATTTTTTCTTTTTTGAAATTTTCAGTATGGTTTATTTGTCTTGCTAAGTGCAGAACAGTGGAGCCACACTGTTCAATCTCTCTCTTCTAACATCTGATATGTGGGCAGTTGCTGCTAGGATTCTTTTCTACAAGCAAAAGGTTGTATATACAATTAACAACCTAATTGATCTAATTACTCAACAATTTTTTTTATATATGGTAAAAATGGTGCTTGAAACATACCACAGTCTCATTGTTGGTGCTCAAACTTTTAAATATGTCATTTTGGTTCCTGAAATTTGTAAAACCTGTCATTTTTTGTTCATTTGACCTAAAGAACATATAAAAGAACCAATTTTACATAGTTTAGGAACCAAAACGGCTCATTTAGAAGTTTGAGCAGTGAGACTGTGGTATAGTTCGAGCACCATTTTTGCCATTTACACTTTTTTTTCCATATTTACTAGTATTATTTTTCTGATTGATAGGTCGACTGGTTATTTTACTTGGCCTTCGCGGTCGTGGTGATTGGGATATTCATCTATTCGAAAACGTAAGCTCGTCGATATCATCATTTTTCTCTAAATAAATATACAAACATGTTCAAGAACTTATACGTACGTTAATATTTGAATATGACGATGGATTTCTTGACAGAGATAATGAAGATCTTGACAGCACAAAGAATCGTTCCTCCTCAGAATATCGTCTCATAGATGAAGATCTTATATCACACGATAATAGGCGTGAGGAAGTATCGACCAACTAAAGCATTTTAATCTCATAGATGAAGAAAGATTTATAGATTATAATGTCATCGTATGTATGCTTATTATTGTAGAGAAAATAAGACGGAAGTATATTGTTTTATCGAAACGGATGCGACATTTCTAGGCATACATAATGAAACCCTAATTATCATCCTATTTTTTTTTGAAAAAAAAACTTCTTTTTGCTAATTTCTTAGCTCTATACGTCCTAACTTTCTTTCCTCATAGCTATATTTCTTTGAATGGCAGATGAATTATCATTTTTCTTAATTTGATTGAGAAATATATATATATATATATATATATATATATATATTATCTTGATAAGAAATCTTATGGTGCACCTTACGTGAACACAATTTGTGGACACCTATGTTGATGGTATGTTGTCGTGGCATTAATCTTATAAAATTGAAATTTGTCCCACGTCGATATATATATATGCTGATTTGACGCGTGGATGTGGTTGGTGCTCACGCAAGGTGAGCACCATAACATTACTCTATATACAGAAATGTTATGGTGCTCATATATATATATATCTATATATATATATCTATATATAAGAGGTTTTTTCATACCAATTGGATTATGAGGGATCCCTCGATTTTTAATACCGACGCATAAGAGATGTCCACAATTGGTGTACACGGCAGAAGATCATAAAACTTTAGATAAGTAAAATAAAATGTCACTGTAACAAAAAATAAAGTTGTAAAACAGAGAAACGCAGCGTGACGATTACAAATTGCAGATATGATGATTATTAACCAATGACCAACAATAAGCATTCAATTCAATTCAAAATCAATTATATTCAAACCTTGGCAGCAAAACTGAGGCCTTCGCCGGCCAACTGATCCAAGCCGCCCGAAAAAGGCGGCTGAACCCTCGCGACTTTAGCGATGGCCTTGTTCTCCTCGGGGGAGCCGCTCTCGAGGAATGCACCGACAACTTTCCCGTCCTTGACCCAATACGACCCGAACTTGTGGCCCGCCGAAGAAGGGCTGCTGTCGCCAAAGAGCACCGTTTCGCCAACGTTGTCGCCGTAGAACTGCCAAGAAAGGTCGAATGCTCGGGAATAGAAGTACGGTAGGTAGTCGTACTCGTTGATGGTTTTTCCGCGCTCGCCCGCGAATATTGCCTGAGGCAGAGATTTCATTACCTTCGTCAATTCGGTTTGGTTTAGGAATTAGTAGGGAAAAGAAATGAAATCTGACTGATTGAAGAAATTGGTAACGAAACGAACAGAAGAAAATGTAACTTAAGTTCCGACCGAAAACCGAGGAAGACTAATTTCTTCACCAAATGCGGTGGAAAACGAAAGAAAAACTTTTAAAAATAATTCTCTCCAATTTCTTTTCCACATATTTACTCAGTTCATACACGGCCTAGAAAAACTTCGTACCTTAACAGCTTGCTCGGCGGATTTGCGAGAATGGTCGACGTGCTCGACTCTTCTGAGCTCGTCGTAGAGCTTCAGCGGGAAAGTCGCGACATCGCCCACGGCGTATACGTCGGGCACGCTCGTCTTAAAGAAGCCGTCGGTCTGAAAGCGTAAGGAAGTGCGATCAATTGATGTTTAAGTAAGAGTTAATTATGTTTTCAGTAATGTAATAATAAGGTGGCATCGTAGGGGCTGCGACTTTAGGGAGTAACGTATAATAACTTTCAAAGTTAAGCAATTTAAGGACATTATACGTCGGAACCCTAGATTTTGTCCAAAAATTGCTTAACTTTGAAAGTTGCCGTGCCTATAATTTTACTCCCTAAATTCGTTGTTCCTAAAATGTACCAACCTAAATGCAGGACGAAGGAATAAATATATGAAACAATATCTTTCACCGTAGTTACAAACCTTGATACCACCCTTTTCTTCGGCTACTTGGCCCTTGAACAAGTTTGTTAGAGGTTTTGCGCCGACCCCGACAACAACAATATCGGCTTCTAGAACACGACCGTCCTTGAGCTTTACGTCTGTGACCTGATAATATTATTACAGAACAAAAGAATCAGTTTGTATTGATCGCCGAAGCTTTGCCCGAGATAATATTATATATTTGCTGCTCTATCAAACTCACCTCTCCTTCGTCGTTCGTGCCGAACCCCACTGCTACGGTGCCCTTTATGATGTTGACTCCTTTGTTCGCGTAATAACCTTCGTAGAACGCTGCTATGTCGGCGGTAAATAGCCTAGGCACTGTAAAAAAAGATTATCAGAGTGATGTTATAACACATTCTTGCTCACTGTAATAATAAGCCAGGGACTAAGTTGACTTACTGCACCAAGGCTCGGGGTAGACCATGGTGACATCGATGTTATTGATTCTCAGAGCTGCGCTTAGCTCTAGGCCTATGTAACCCCCGCCAACCACCACGGCTTTTCCGTCCTTCTTGACCTTGATTGCTTCGACGAGCTTATCGGCGTCGTCGATTTCTCTCAAGTAAAAGATGTTTTTTGCATCGGCACCATGGACGCCAAAGTCCGTGAGCCTAAGAACCTGACCGAAAACAGTAGATGATGTAAGGAAGGAGAACGATCGATCAATCCATGTAACAGTAGATGGTATGTTACATACATACCGTGGAGCCAGTAGCTATAATCAACGTGTGGTATTTGAAAGTCTCGCCAGCTGCGCTGGTGAGCGTCTGTGAAGCAAGGTCTGCCTTCACTATTTCTGTGCTGAGAATCAAAGATATCCCTGAAAATTAAGAGGAGAAAACGCAAGGCGTAAGCAATCTCCAATGTGACAGATAGAAAAAGAAGGCCCATTTCATCACAGAGGCATCGAACAGTTTATAGCTATTTACGGACCCTCTTCAGTGTACCACTCGGGTAAGAGCCTCTCCCCGCCACTTCCGACACACACATGGAAACCTGGGAGCCTTGCAGTTCCTGGAGAAATGTTGTTTATAGAAGAATATCAACTAATTAGATCGTTTTGTTCATCGCATCGCTATCGTAGAAGTTTGAAGATAACTCACCCTCGGGAAATAGGTATGCTTTGCTAAGGGCCGGACGCTCATAGGGAGCCACCTAAAACCATAAAGACGAAATTAACATCATCTACCGAACTAAGAGAAGATTACGAAAGATATAAGTCCATGTTAGTGTAGGAGGAAAGCACTCTAGAATAACAAAGTCCATGCATAAAATCTATTTTCAAACGTTCATTAAGATCTAATCTCGTCTAAATATACTGCCCAAAGTTAACAAGATTACTACATCACATGAATAACAGCACATAATTTCTGACAACTACAGACGTAGATTGAACAGAGCACAAAAATTTTCGATTGAAGACATGCAAATAAGCTACAAAAGATCGAAAACTGTTGGCTCCGGATGAGCTTATCATCCAGTAAGGCAAAAAACAACCCACTATCAGCTAGTTCAAAATAAATTGTAGCATAAAATAGAAATAGCATAGCTCCAAAGTAATCCAATCTTGCGAAGAAATCGGATACATACCGCCTCCTTCGAGATGATAGCCAATTCACCGGGTTTAACGCCTTGCTTGGCAAACTCCCTAGCAGCATATCCCTGAACGCACGAAAATCGAACTAATTTCAACATATCGATGGTGATTATTCAGTCCCTCGACGCTCTCAACACTACATAATCTCTGCTATCTATTCAAATCTCTCAGTAACTCAATGGCCATTTCAAATCTACCTCCAAATGCAGAAATGGTTAGTCGTATCGAATCATCACAATAGTTAAAACACATTAAAGCTATTCGCCACTTGAGAAGGAAAGGAGCTCTAGCTAGCACAAACGATGTAATGAGCAATGAACACCACCAAGGACGAAGAGAAGAGAAAAAAACTCACAGCAGCAACACCACCGCCGAGTATCACGTACTTGAACGACTTCTCCGCCATTGAAATTCAAGAAAAGCAAATAATTTAATCCACACAATGAAACAGTTCGCAAGAATTCGATCTGAAAGGTAGCTGTGGTTGAAGTAGGTGTGGTATACCTTTATATAAGAAAAAATTGCGACGGGCGTGTTGACTGCCTGCTGATCACGTGGCCACGTGGCGCCATCTACGCCGTTGAAATTGCTGACTGTGCAATTGCCACGTCGTAACGTAATCGCCAAATCAGTATGAAAGGAATATTATTGAAAAATATCCCATGTAAATGACTTGCCTCAATAGTCAATTGTCGCCGTTAAACCATATAGAAACTTCATCTCTATACATAGATTATAATAATTAAATTATTAGCTGGTCGGCCCAACGTGTGAAGAGAATAATTATTCAAAATTACATACATTCATAGCTAAAATTTAATTTCAGTAGATCCTTGTCAATTTCAACCATCAACCCATCGTGTCCCCACTCCCCATGTGAAATTATTTTAACGTAAGAAGGTTTGGTGTTTGCAATTAATTTTCTAAGCTTTTAATATAATATAAAATTGGGTCAATTGGGCCGAGAATAACGTTGTAGCCCATTAGACTAGGCCCAATATTTCAGCTAAATTTGTACGGTATGGGGTTGGACTACAAAATATTTCAGCTAAATTTGCGGCGAAAATTCCCCGCCACGCTACCGTATTGCTCGGCGAGTAGTCGGCACTGCAGCGCCGTCTCCGTCGTCTGCATTTTCAGCATCTCTGTTTGTTCTCTCCGAAAGGTTCTTTTGATGTTTCTATTCTCGTACTATCAAACTATGGTTGGCTAGAGCTGATGTAGTGACACGATAGGGTTTTAGTATTTGAGTACTGGTTTGCAGGAATTTATTTTGTTTCTTCATTACTGTTGATTGTCAGCAGGTACGAGCCGTGAGACGCTGTTATAAGCGATGGCAGAATCTTCCAGGTGACGGCCAAGTCTATGACGCCGAAGTGTTTCATAGTTTCATCGGAAGCTGATTCCCTTATTTTGGTGAAGGAAAACGCAGTTTCTTTCTTCATTGTCGGTTATATTTTTAAAATGGTATAGGGAGGATGCGCGTGATGTGCTTCGGATATTAGTGGCAACAGATTGCCACCTTGGTTATATGGAGAAGGACGAAATTCGCAGGCAGGATTCCTTTGAGGCATTCGAAGAAATCTGCTCAATTGCTGAGAAGAAGCAGGTATAGGATAAAGTTATATTTACTCAACGGACGTTATGATATGCTGCTGTTTTGTCACAACGACTATATGTGCTTACAGTTGTTGCCATTTGTCAAATTCACTTAAAGAGTCTTGCAAATTGTTACAGTTGTTCCCAATTCATCTCATTTATGATTTTCTTTTGGCCCTGTTTCCCTGTGCACGTTATAGATACGACTGATGCTAAATTTACTACAATTTACAACATGCTTTTTTCTAGGTGGATTTCATTCTTCTTGGTGGTGATCTTTTTCATGAGAACAAACCTTCAAGGTCAACCTTAGTCAAGGGCATTGAAATCCTACGGCGGCACTGTCTCGGTGATCGACCTGTACAGTTCGAAGTAGTCAGCGACCAGACAGTGAACTTTACTAACTCGTAACATCCTCTACATTTGACATCATAATTGGATCTATAGCTTCTTTTAACTAAGTATTGTTAACGTTTTTAATACATGCATTAGTGAACTCGTGTAGATAATAGTTACCTGTCTCATGAAACACTGCCGTTATATCCTCGGATTCATAGATGAAGCATGACGTATCTCTGTCTTTTTTTACTCAGCTTTGGCCACGTAAATTATGAAGATCCTCATTTCAATGTTGGATTGCCAGTTTTCAGCATTCATGGAAATCATGATGATCCTGCTGGAGTGGTATGGATGTTATGGTAAATATGTATTTGTTTCCTATATGGTGTTGTGTTCTAACGATCAATTAGCCACCTCCTGATAGGCTCTTCTGCTCGTCATGGCTCATAAGTGTTCTTTAAGTTAGTCTAGTTTGTCATATATGTACTTATACAAACACCTATTCTCAGTCCTGAGTCCTTCTGAAACCTGGGTTTTATAAAATTCCAAAGTCGTAGCCATATATGTTAGTTTCTTAGGCATTGTCCATATACAAACACCTATTCTCAGTCCTGAGTCCTTCTCCAGATGATTGAGGTTGATTCTGGTTGAGTTGAGTTGACCCATAATCATTCTGTTATATTACTAGAACATTCATTGTCACGCATTTACAATTTCGGTGCTAGCCTCTTTCGCGTCTTTTTTATATATCATGCATAGCCCAGTGGTTGATATTCAGTCTTATCTTATTAATTGTATGTTTGCTTTATGCTTCCTCGTCACGGATGTGCAGGATAATCTTTCTGCTGTTGATATTCTATCAGCCTGTAACCTTGTAAATTATTTTGGGAAGATGGCTCTCGAGGGATCTGGTGTAGGCCAAATTACTCTTTGTCCTATTCTCATAAAGAAGGTGCGATCACTTTTTTTTTCTTATTGAAATCTTGTTTCTGTTGAAAGTTGAAACTTGAAAATAAACTTGAGTTCTTCATTAATTCTAATATTAATTCAATCTATTCTAATATTAATTCAATTTAGGGCTCTACATCTGTAGCACTATATGGACTTGGGAATATCAGAGATGAACGTTTGAACAGGATGTTTCAGGTACTCACAGACACACACTCTGATTTTCTTGTTAGTCCAATCACGTTGGTTGAGACTTGAGTTCTTACATTGCTTGTTTATAAAATGATGTGCTAGACCCCACATGCCGTGCAATGGATGCGGCCTGAAGCCAAGGAAGGTTGCCAAGTTTCAGACTGGTTCAATATGCTAGTCCTTCATCAAAACAGGTACTCTATGATAGTCCATATTTCTTGCATAATGCCGAGGACGGAGACATGAAGAGGATTCGACCCACCCATTGCCCCTCGATCTTTATTATGAGGTTTTTGATAAATATAGCTGCAAGTAATTATATTATCAGTTGTTTATTGCTTCAGGGTGAAGACAAATCCCAAAAATGCGATAAATGAGCATTTCCTTCCCAGGTTTTTGGACTTCGTTGTCTGGGGACATGAGCATGAATGCCTTGTTGATCCTCAGGTCTGAAATGCTGTGGCCAGTTTTTTCTTTTGTTTGATTGTGGTGGTCGTGTCATTTATGGCTTCTTTATCCTTTTTCTTACAGGAAGTACCTGGCATGGGTTTTCACGTTACTCAACCTGGTTCATCCGTTGCGACATCTCTGATTGAAGGTGAATCAAAGCAAAAACACGTGCTGCTTTTGGAGATCAAGGTTGGAGAGATTTTCTTTTTTAACCGTCAATTCTCAACATTTATCTGCTTTTTATTTGTATATTTCATAGCTATCATTTCAAATGCTAACTAAGTGTACTATATGCTGCTAAATGACAATCAGGGGAACCAATATAGGCCGACAAAAATACCTCTCGAGTCAGTGAGGCCTTTTGAGTATGCTGAGGTTGTCTATTTTCACTCGTTGCAGACAATGTGTATGTTGTATATAGAACATCAGATGTACTTACTCTCAGAGATACAGGTAGTGCTGAAGGATGAACCTGATATCGATTCCAATGATCAGAACTCGATCCTAGAGCATCTGGACAAAGTGGTGTGTCTGATATATTCTTTAGTTTTCTCAGTTTCTTTTATGTTATTTATGTATTTTGAGCACACCAGTTCGTAAAACCATTTAAGAATTTATCATCGTGTCTCTGTCTTAATGCAGGTTAGAAATTTGATAGAAAAGTCTAATCAAAATGCTATTAAAAAATCAGAGCTCAAACTTCCGTTGATTCGAGTCAAGGTGATCTGTTTTTGCTTGTATGTGGCAACTCGTTTTTTTCACACTTACGAATTTAACATCCATCTTCTGATTCGAAAGGTGGATTATTCCGGATTTATGACTATAAATCCACAAAGATTCGGACAAAAATATGTGGGGAAGGTATCAATATGATCTTTTTCCTCCATCCTTACCAAAATTAGAAGCGTTCAAACACGAACACTTTTCTTGGACTGACGATAAATACTTGGCATTGTAGGTTGCAAATCCTCAGGACATTCTTATATTTTCTAAAGCATCACGTAAAGGTCGCACTGAAGGTGATATTTTATATGGGAAATTTCACCTGCTGCAGATGATACTTGTTTCTGGATGCTTTTTGTGTACTGTATTTAAATGTTTGTTTTGCAGGAGGTAAAATTGATGATTCTGATCGCCTTCGACCTGAAGAATTGAATCAGCAGAACATTGAAGCTTTAGTTGCTGAAAGTAACCTGGTAAGATTTCTAATTATTTCTCAGTGTAGGTACTGAAGCAAGCATCATTTGTTTTATTTTTTACAAACAATGAGCAGGTGGCTAAATGTGCTTTAGGGCCCTGACCCAGTTCTATATTTTGAATATTATTCTCCGTCTCGGCTATCTAATGAATAATGTATATTGAGCAGTACTTTATTTATGACAGTGGAAATCTTGATTTCTTTTTTAATCTAATCTTGATTTATTGTGAATTGTTCTTTCAGAAGATGGAGATACTCCCTGTTGATGACTTGGATGTGGCATTGCACGATTTTGTTAATAAGGATGACAAAATGGCCTTTCATGCTTGTTTGCAATATAACCTTCGTGAAACTCGCGTAAGTGATTAGTTTGCTTCATACTTTCCATATGTATTGGATTTTTACATATGTTATTTGCATATGAATATTTCTTAATGTTGACAGTAAATTATCCCGGTGGCATGCTATTAATTAAATCTATTTCTTTTCTCAACAGAATAAAATCGTTCAAGATCCAGATGTTCACAAGTATGAAGAGGATGACATCATTGTCAAAGTCGGAGAGTGCTTAGAGGCAATAATACCTTTTTCCTATCTTCTCACGACCCTTTTTTCTTGGAGATCTGCTGTCACTTCAATCTACATCATCTTTTTTGAATACTTGACACATGCAGGAGCGTGTGAAGGAACGAGCATCAAAGCCAAAAGAAGCCCAACAATTCCCTCCTAGTGGCCAATCTTCAGAGGTATTAATGCCACTATTTTATTGCCTATGCGTTAAGGATGTTTTCTGAAGGTGTATAATCAACTAATTCAAGTTACTCATTAAAATTATAGAACGCCGGAAATAAAACTGCTGAAGCAGCAAGTGCTGTCTCATTCAGTGATGATGAAGAACCCACTTTATTCTCTCGGTCAAATCCTACTACCAAAAAAGACAGAGGAGACCCTTCTCAATCTTTTCGGTCCTCTCGGGAAACCTCCGAAACTGCTAAGACTGCTGGACGAGGAAGGGGCAAAGGCAGAGGCAGAGGCAGAACTTCGACTAAACTGAAGCAGACTACATTAGATGCAACAGCGGGTTTTCGTCAATCTCAAAGGTCAGTTTACCCTTTAACTTCTATGGCGTTTAACATCTATTGCAGCCTCATTCCTGAGAAAAAAGTAGTTTGTGAACTGAATAACTTTTGTAGTAAAGTCATTTTGGTAACAGTGGAAGGTCCACCACATCCACATATCTGACCCTGGCTTCAATAGTTCGTCTGTTTTACTTACCGTAGTTATCGCCATCAATAAGTTTTTCTGACTTTTTTTGTCGATAAATGGCATATAATTTTTCTAATAAAGTTTCTAGCGGTCTCTCTCTCTCTCTCTCTCTCTCTCTCTCTCTCTGTGTGTGTATTAGGCCTGCGTCGATTGCTGCATCAGCTTCATTTCAAAGCACTGCTGTCAGCGAGGATGACGTTGATTCAGACTCAAATGACGAAACGGCTAGAATCGATGTTAATGATATTGCAGACAGCTCGGTACGTAAATTTATCTCTCGAAACACACATACATTGAGTTGAGTGTGAGAAATGTTGTTATAACTTTGCAAGGATGACTCGAAAGCACTTCAAGGGAAGGGGAGGAAAAGAGCTGCTCCAAGAGGACGAGGTGGTAGAGGTTCTACTACAGCCTCAAAGAGGGGAAGAAAGTCAGACAACTCTCCATCATCATCTTCGCTCCATCGTTTTCTTTCGAGTAGAAATGACGATGAAGATGACGACGATGACGAGGATATGGCTAAAAAGGTTACTAAATCTCAACCTCGGGTAATAGCTCTCTCTCTCTCTCTCTCTCTCTCTCTCTCTCTCTCTCTCTCTCTCTCTCTCTTAGTAGCGAAAAATTCGTGCTGATAACCGTTTATTTTGTAGGTGACAAGAAACTATGGAGCCCTAAGAAGGTAAAGTTTGATCAATTGTATTACTTGAGGAAGAAGAGAGAAAGTAAGAAACTGCTACTTGTGTTGAACAGTTGTTAATTACCGCTTCTCTTTATTGCCCCGATATTAGGAAATTAGAGCGTTGCCATGCATTTTCCTATGAGTAATGTTTCTTGTTTTAACATGATGAAAATGGTTCCCTAATAAGTGAAGTCTAAGATAAACTTTTGTCCTACCTCTCCCTAAGCTAATAAGTGCATCAACTTCCTAAAAAAGATGAAGAAAACAAACATTTTTGAAACATTTATACCTCACTTTGTATTAAATGTAAATAAGATAACGAACGGTTGGTTCCTCTTTACGTCTGTCGACTTCAAAAGCCGCCAAAACCAGAAAGCCAAAAAGTCTCATCATCATATAAAAGCTATATAACGCTCAATCAGACGTTAAGAAGGAAAAAAAATGGCCGCCGCCGCGCAAAGAATCGTCTGCTGCATAGGAGACATCCACGGCTACATATCCAAGCTTCGATCTCTATGGTCGAACCTCGAATCCACGATAGGCCCGTCAGATTTCCAATCGGCGCTGATCATCTTCCTCGGAGACTACTGCGATCGAGGAAGAAACACCAAGGAAGTCATCGATTTCCTGATATCGCTTCCCTCCAGTTACCCCAACCAGTCCCACGTGTTCTTGTGCGGCAACCACGACTTCGCATTCGCGGCGTTCCTGGGCGTTCTGCCGCTCCCGCGCGGCGGCGCGTCGTTTGCCGACACGTGGGAAGAGTACGCCGTGAACGAGGAGAGGGAAGGGTGGTATAGAGGCGAGGGTTACGAGGATATGCACCTCCAAGGTAGGAGGTGGGCTGGGAAGATGTCTGGGTTCAATCGTGCGAAGAACACGGAGTATCAAGGCTCGATCTACGATGCGGGGCCCACCTTTGAATCCTACGGCGTGCCCCATGGATCGTATGGTATGATTCTCGTGCCTACTTAAGTTTCGATTTGGGATTGTTTTTCAGTTGCTTCGTTTTTCGATTTCTTAGACGTTATTTGCATCTGCTTAGGTTTGATTAACGCTGTTTGGGATTTCGTGAAATTGTGATCTGGGATTGTTTGTTGAGTTGCTTCGTTTTTTGATTTCTTAATTGTCTTTGCATCTGCTTAGGCTTGGTTAAGGCTGTCCCTGATGAGCATAAGAGGTTTCTTGCCGATCTAGTTTGGGTTCATGAAGAGGTCAGTTATCGAAATCCATCGTCGAAAACCCAAAATTTTCTTGTAAGAATTTGCCAGTTGTTTGTAGCCTTATCGTTGAATTGATTAACATTTGGGACTTTGTTTAGGATAATGTTGCCATAGAAACCGAAGAAGGCTTGCAAATCTGTAAACTCATAGCAGTTCACGCTGGGTTAGAGAAAGGTAAGAACGTCGAGGAGCAACTGAATTATCTGAAAGCTAAGGACACTACAATTCCAAAGGTCGAAGCTTTGAGTGGAAGAAAGAACGTTTGGGACATACCCGAGGTTTGATTTGCTAGAATCCCTTTTCTTCTTACAGCTTTGTGTTAAAAAAAAATGAACGAAATTCTGCTACATATTCATAGGAACTGAGCAAGACTCGAACTATTGTGTTAAGCGGCCACCATGGAGAAGTCCACATCGACGGCCTTAGGCTGGTGATCGATCGAGGCGGTGGTTTAGAGCATAATCCAGTTGCTGCCATCATTTTGCCTTCGAAGAAATTGGTGCTCGACACAGATAAATTACCATGTTAGCCCTTCTTTCGTAATTATTTTCTGGTAAATCTCAGTAAAAGTGAACTGCTGTCTTCATGAAGTGTATCGCATTAGCACAGTTTTTTTTTTTTTTTTGCTTTCACCGAAATTGAATCGATTGACAAGTAAAAGGAAGAAACTTGTATCACTTTCAACATTCGGATGTTAGAACCTGCAAAGCAGAGAAGAGAATCTTATTACACAACATTTGGAATCTTTACTGAACTATCGAAAGCTCGTCTTGATTATCTCAGAGCGTCGGCCTAAGGCCCGCCAAGGTGAACCACTTGATTATAGTTATGAGTGTTATCTCCCAACTACGTGCGCGCCCGCGCCCGCCAGCGCGCGCCCAACCTGGGCGCTGGGAGTTCCCACGGGCCGTCCGACCGGGCTCAGGCCTGAAAACAATAAGCAGGCCCGAATGTGTCAGTAACAAGGATTCTCATATAAACAATTCTTAGTGGATTTTTGAAGTGATGACAAGCTTAGCAAGCTTTCTAAGCTTGACACCTCATCTACTTAGGTGTAATCCATTGAAGATAACAAGAGTGCATGGAATTTAATTGGACCTCAAGAAAACCATCATTACTAAGCTAAGGAAGGTGGCAAAAGAAGCTCATGCAAGTTACACCTAGCATGCTTAGAAGGATGAATTTCGGCCACTATAAATACATGTGTGGTTTGTGGAGTTGGAAAGAGTGTGAGCTTGTAGTGAGGTTTTCGAAAATTATGTGTACTCTTGTTAGTTTGTGGGGCAAATCCGTAGTTAGGGAGTAGAAGTTATGTCGGATATGTTCGAAGTGTTGTCGAGTTGTAATCCCGTAAGTTCTTAATGAAATAGGATTGGGGTGTTACCCCGTAAAGCCCGTGGCGTTCGTTCCTTAGTTCGACTTTCTTTAGTGTGATATCGAAGTTAATACGAACCACGCCATCTCATGTATTCCGCCTTATATCGTGTGAGTTGAGTGTCGAAACGATCGGGGTTAAGGCTGATCGGTGCGTCCCGTTGTCGTACCGAGCCTTGTTGTGACCTGTAAAAGCGAAAAAATGTCTAAGTCACTTAGGGGGTCGCGACATTAAGTGGTATTAGAGCCTGCAAATCGACTTTCCTACACCAATCTTCTCACCAACTTTCGAGATGGACTACGCATCGACTAGCCGAGACGAGGTTAGCCAAGCACACTCGACACTATGTTCTAGAGTCGATGAGATCGAGAGGAAACTGTTGAGCTTGGAGGAAGACATGCATGGCATCCATCGCCTGACCTAAGCCAACAACTCAGCAGCATGCACGAGAACTCTCGGAGAGGGTTCGAGTTCGCCAGGAAACTGCCCGATATGTTCGCGGACCTGAAGGAGGCCACGACGGGCACAACAACCCTGATCGCCAAGAAGCTCGAGGAGCTTACGTGCCGGCTTGACGAGGAGGTCGAAGCCAACATAGCACACCGCGCCGACCTTGATGCGAAATTAAGGGTCTTACGACGCGATGTGGCGCAACTTGGTGAAACGAGCCACTCGCCGAGGCAACAATTGTCCCGGCCGTCCTTGAGACGATGCCCGGCCCCGAGACATTTAACGGCGTACGCGACGTTAAAATTCTCGAGAACCTGGAAGAACACTTCACGGCCAATCAGATCAGTGAGACCGAGCATGGCCGACCGTCTACTGACAGACGACACAAAGCTTTGGTGGCGCACGCGGCAACGTGAGGCCACCCCGGGACAAGGACGCCTAGAGACTTGGGAGGCGATCGAACTCACTTCTTACCCCATCACAACGCATGGCATGCTAGGGATGTGTTGAGGAAGCTACGAGAAACAGATCTTGTTCACGAGTACGTTCAGCAGTTCCAACGCTTGTTAATATGTCCGAAGCGGACAAAATCTTTGACGGCTTGGTAACTAATGCTCAACATGAGCTAATGCGGCGAGACATAACCAATCTTCAGTCGGCCATTGTCGAGGCCAACGTCTCAGGGACATCCCCAAAGTACCCGTAGAAAAACAAGTACCTAGACAAGAAGCTACGAACGCGGAGAAAAGAAGAAGGGACCGAAAAACTGCAAGACCCAGAAGAAGACGGGCACGTCAGTAAACCATGCCCATGCGAAACCCTCTGTCTTGAAGAACCAGAAGAACAAGAAGAAGACCACCTCGATTAAATGCCATCTGTGTGGAGGTCCACATAAACAAGCCCAATGTCCAAACCGCACCATTGTTGCGACGATTGCGGCCCAGATTCGTGAAAAGGCGAAGGCTGAGAAATAAGAGGTGCAAGCAACCCACGCTCAGACCATCGCCATGCTACGCGCCGGTCGTTCATGTGAGCACGAATTGATGTACGTTTGATCTTGTGTAATATCGTACGATATTGCGGCTTTGGTCGACATGGGAGCTTCGCGTAACTTCTCATCGAAGGTCAAGTGCGATCAAATGCAGCTTGGGTTGGACGTGACTACTCGACGATAAGAGCGATGAACACGCGGTCCGTCCCGGTGTATGGATGGACGGCAATCGACATCGTCGTTGGACATTGGCGTGGTACCCTCATTTGCAAGGTAGTGACCATTAACGATTTCGATCTTATTTTAGGTGACAGAGTTCCTAGTAAAAGCCTAGGCGATGAAAATTTTCTACTTGGGCGGAATCATGGTCATGGACGAAGCCCAGTTCGGTTTCATCCAAGGCTACTACCATGAAAGGCCAAAGGAGGATCTCGAAGAACCTATATGGATTTCAGCCCTCCAAATAAAGAAGGTAACGCAGCGAGCTGACCGAACTGCCACGAGGTCGGTATCGAACCCTCAGAGCCACCCCGGGAAATTGCTCATGTGATATAGGACTACAAAGATGTTATGCCGCCCAAACTGCCACGAGAGTTACGTCCAAGAAGGGTCACTACCTTGCAAAATGAGGGTACCAAGCCAATGTCCAATGACGATGTCGATTGCCGTCCATCCATACACCGGGACAGACTGCGCGTTCTCCGCTCGCATCGTCGAGTCGTCGCGTCCAACCCAAAACTGCATCTGACCGCACTTGGCCTTCGATAAGAAGTTATGCGAGGCTTCTGTGTCGACCAAGGTCGTAATGTCGTACGACATTACCTAACATCGAACGTACATCAGTTCGTGCTCGCCTGAACGACCGGCTCGTAGCATGGCGAGGGTCTGAGTGTGGGTTGCTTGCACCTCTTCTTCTCGGCCTTCGCCTTCTCACAAATCTGGACCGCAATCGTCGCAACAATGGCGCGGTTTGGGCATTGGGCTTGTTTATGTGGACCTTCGCGCAGATGGCATTTAATCGTGGTGGTCTTCTTCTTGTTCTTCTGGTTCTTCATGATAGAGGGTTCCGCATGGGCATGGTTTACTGACGTGCCCCCCTTCTTCTGGGTCTTGCGGTTTTTCGGTCCCCCCTTTTTCCGTGTTTGTAGCTTCTTGTCTAGGTACCTATTTTCTGTTGGTACTCGGGGGATGTCCTTGAGACATTCGGCCTCGGCAATGGCCGACCGAAGATCGGTTATGTCTTGCCGCATTAGCTCATGTTGAGCATTAGTTCCTAAGCCGTCAATAAATAATATTTTGTCCGCTTCGAACATATCTTAATATAAATTAACAAGTGTTGGAACTGCTGAACGTACCCGGAACAAGGTCGCATAGAGACTTGGGAGGCGATGAAGTCGGAGCTACGAGCTCACTTTCATAATCCCGTCCCCGTTATTACCTCCCATGCCGAGCTTCAAGGAAAAACATGCATCGTCTGATTCGGGCCAATCGTCGAAAAAACGCCTGGGCACTTGATCACCACCTAGGGTGGTTTGAAATGGAGACTTTGCCCTGCATTATTGGAAAAGTTACAAGGGAGAATTTATTATTTTATTTGAGAGATTAATTTTTTTCCAATGAAAGCTCATTGTATTATTAACAAAAATATGTACAAGGTTTAACAACCCAAAAGGTCTTACATCGATCCTATCAGTAGAGACAAAGGCTTAGCACACAAACATCATAATAAAACGAACATCTAACCACAACGAATAAAAACAAAAAATTGAACTACTCGTAAATCAATATTTCCGAAAATGAACCTACAACTCCAATGCAAAATGGGGCTACCAAATTCATATCTGTTAAACTCGCATTTTTTCCTCGAACGAAGAGTAGATGTTTCTTGCTTGGGATGGCCCACTAAAATGTATATTGGGCCTCTCCTCCGCTTGTGTGGGCCCATGTAAGTGTTTTTTTCTTATATATATATATACATATATATATATAAGAAAAATGATAGCGGAGTTGGAGATTGAAGAAGTCATTAAATCAAGAGATTTGCTTACAGTACTCACGGTTTGTGGACACCTTTATATAGGGGTCATTGGTCGACATACCGGACGATGATGTGACGTGTTTATGCCCACAGATCAATACCACATAACAGGTGCCACATAAAGCGTAAACATGCCACATCATCGTCCGATATGTTCGACCAATAACCCTAGAATGTGTTAATTAGTGTTATGTATTATCAAATGTTGATGTGGCATGTCGAGATGGCACGAATCAGTCAGTGCCACATCGACAAGTGCCCACGTAAGTTGTAAGGTGAGCACCATAAAATTCCTATATATATATATATATATATATATATATGATTTTTTTATATGTTGTGCAACGGTCGAGCTAATTTTCTAAATATGTTAATCGGGTGAAACATGGATTGCCGGATAATGAACGGCTCATGTATGTCCACTGAATATTCTTGAACTTTTTGCTACTATTTAATCATAATTTAATTGCTTGATTAATATTTAATTGTCCCAATCTTGTAATAACTCCATTTGCCGTTGTATGCAATTTCCACGGTCACGTTGCGAGCAGCTTACTCAATATTCTTACTGAATTGCTATTCACCGCCCCCTTTTTCCTAGTCACCGCCCCCTAAAGGGCTGAAAAAAGACGATTTTGCCCTTATGATATTTAAATTAATTTAAAAAGAAAAAGGGCCTATTTTCACGACTGATAAGCCAAATTAACGTAAACATTGTTCGAATTTCAACTCGACCGAAAGAAAAAAAAAATTCGACCGAAATCAATTTTCGGTCAGTACTACTGACCGAAAATTGATTTCGGTCAGTACAGTAACGACCGAAAATCGATTTCGGTCAGTACAGCACCGACCGAAACCAATTTTCGGTCGGTACAGCACTGACCGAAATCAATTTTCGGTCGGTACTGTACTGACCGAAATCAATTTTCGGTCGTTACAGTACTGACCGAATCAATTTTCGGTCAGTACAGTACTGACCGAAAATTGATTTCGGTCGAATTTTTTTTATATATATTATTTATTTTGATTATTTATTTATAATATTTATTTGGATTATTTATTTGTATATTTTATTTGGATTATTTATTTGTATTATTTATTTGGATTATTTATTTGTATATTTTATTTGGATTATTTATTTTTATTATTTATTTGGATTATTTATTTGTATTATTTATTTGGGTTATTTATTTATATTATTTATTTGGATTATTTATTTGGATTATTTATTGGGATTATTTATTTGGATTATTTATTTGTATATTTTATTTGTATTATTTATTTTTATTATTTATTTGAATTATTTATTTGTATATTTATATTCGAAACGGAATAAATATGCAAACAAATATTGAAAACATATATAAAATCCGTCCGATACAATAAAAGATAAAAAAACAATAGCAACAGCGTCAAGGGGCCTGGCGCCACCGGTCGTTGATGTCATTCAGCCTGTGTCGGAACTCGTCCGTACGCGTCGTTTCACCACGATGCAGACTGGCTAGCATGTCCGAACTCAAGCTGTACATCGTGTTGTACCACTGCACATAGCAATAATACGTACGATTACACATATAAATATAAAAAAAATCGACATAAGATTTAATTACGTACGTAGTCGGCGTGGCTGCGCGGGGGTATGCATGCCGATGAGGATCCCTGCTCCGTCGAAAGCAGGCGAGGATGAGAATGTATCTCATACCAGTCCATGTACCCTCCAACGGTTTCACCAAGGTACTGCGCGGTGGCACGATTGAGGTACGAGAGGTTGAGGATGGAGGCGTACGGGAACTGACGCCAAGCATGTTCTGCTGCATCGACAGAATGATGCACCTTATACCTCGTCGGGTCTGCTGGCATGATTGCCTTCCGTGGCGGATTCATCGACGGCGGGATGACCTGCACGTACCCCAACTGGCGCAACACTCTCGAGGGCGAGTAGGGCTCAACGATGTCGCGATATATAACCCATCCCATGAAAATCGTCCTCAGCTGCTGCGACTTTGGATCGGGACCGTACGGCAGCCAAGCAACCTGAAAACATTTAAAAAATTGTATATCATCCCACGAAAATATAGACTTAAATTGTTAAGATACCTGGCTTGCAGACATGACATCTATCTGACGGCGGATAGCAATCAAGCGGTGGACCGTCCGCTCTGGCTGACATACAGACCACATGCGTGATCGTCATCTCCCCCCACGGCATGTGGAAGGTGTTCGTGTCTGGATGCCAGCGCTCCACAAAAGCGCTGAGTAGAGGCTGGTCCAACTGACCCATCATAGCATCCGTGAGGTGCGCAAGCCCCGTGCCATCGATCTGGCTCTGCGTCTCCGGCGGGAACTTGGAGTACCAATTCTTCAGCTTCCCAAGCACTAACGCCCGCTGCTCGCACTTCAGCAGGGGTCTCTCCTCACCCGTCCAGATGCGGGGCGCGATGTGCCCCAGATAACTACGGATCACCTCGTCATCATATGGACCACCGGGCTGTGGCCCCTGCACCCTCCACGAATCGTCATCTGTGACCCTGGAGCGCTTGCTCCCTATTTCATTTTTCACGAATAACGCAAAAATAAATTTAATTTTTTTTACGTATTTTAAGACACGACATCGCATGTCAGTTTATAGAGGAGAATGGAATTACCTGAGGAGGCCGGTGGCAGATCGTCGCCGGATGACTCAAACGATGCTCCATCATCTGGCACAGATGGAGGGGGTCTACTGCTTCCTCCGGGTAGGGTCTTTCCACCCTTGGTCTGTAATTAAAAAATAAATAATACAAATAAATAATCCAAATAAATAATACAAATAAATAATCCAAATAAATAATAAAAATAAATAATCCAAATAAAATATACAAATAAATAATCCAAATAAATAATACAAATAAATAATCCAAATAAAATATACAAATAAATAATCAAAATAAATAATCCAAATAAATAATATAAATAAATAATCAAAATAAGTAATAATAAGAAAAAAAAATTCGACCGAAATCAATTTTCGGTCGTTACAGTACTGACCGAAAATTGATTTCGGTCAGTACTGTAATGACCGAAAATCGATTTCGGTCAATATAGTACTGACCAAAAATTGATTTCGGCCGGTACAGTAGTGACCGAAATCAATTTTCGGTCAGTACTGTACTGACCGAAATCGATTTTCGGTCATTACAGTACTGACCGAAATCAATTTTCGATCAGTACTATAGCGACCGAAAATTGATTTCGGTCGGTACAGTACCGACCGAAAACTGATTTCGGTCGGTACTGTACCGACCGAAATCAATTTTCGGTCAGTACTGTACTGACCGAAATCGATTTTCGGTCGTTACAGTACCGACCGAAAATTGATTTCGGTCACTACTGTACAGACCGAAAATTGATTTTCGGTCACTACTGTACCGACCGAAAATTGATTTCGGTCGAATTTTTTTTCTTTCGGTCGAGTTGAAATTCGAACAATGTTTTACGTTAATTTGGCTTACCAGTCGTGAAAATAGGCCCTTTCCCTTTCCTAGTCCCTGTCGGCGATCCATTGCGATTTCAGTATTTTTTTTGTTTTTCTCTGATTTTCGATATGTGATTTGAAAAGTGTTGTCTGGAGAGAGCTTTAAATAGATATTTTTATTGTTTATTATAATTTTCTCTTTTTAAATTAATTTAAAAATCATAAGGGCAAAATCGTCTTTTTCCAGCCCTTTAGGGGGCGGTAACAAGTAAAAAGGGTGCGGTAAATAGTAATTCCCTATTCTTAAGACAGACAAACTGCAAGTAATAGTAGTTTACTAGAAAAATTAATATTATATATGTAGTGCTTCTATTTCTTCATTATATTGGTCAAATACTACATTGATTAAGTGGCATGACAGGTTATTTAGTTGATATTATTTAGGTAATTGACAACTATGCAATTGTCGTGAGATGCTTGCGTCATATCATGAAGTCAACTTCAATATTGAAGACGTATTTAAAGTTGTCAAGTTTCAATTGTATAAAAAAATTCCAATCAATATACCGCAAAAAAAATAATGATAAACAATTATATAAAAATGATAGATTCCAAGGGTCGGGAGGGACCAATTGTATCTTTCAGAAGTTCTTTCTAAAAATATATAAAAAATAAAAGCATCTAACTGTGGGCACATTATATATGTGTGACGTTTTGTAAGATTCATATACGTATTATTATTTCATTGTTTTTTATAATTTAATCTCCAATTTATCAAACGATGTCTCGCTTGCTTTTTTTTTACCTTAAATAGAACCATTATAATTGCTGTTTTATATTATAGAAATTTAAAAACGTCAATTTAGTATAATATCTGGACAGTAGCGTATAAGCTCAAGTTAACCTAAAGTTGATGCAAGAAAAGAAACTAAGTGGCTGAATAGACACTTCTTGTCTTTTCCATATATCTAATGTAATTAAATAATTAATTTTCCATAAGCTGTTTTCTGCTTACGACTTTTTCCATTTCTCAGTCCGATTTTTTTTTTTGGGCAGAAAAATCGTTATATATATATATGTATAAATTACGTGTTTGTAAAGTTTAGCAGCTTCACTTCCTTTTCTATTTTTCACTATTGGATTGACACACATATATCTTTACTATCATATAAAAGCTCAGGTTTGATACAAACCGTTCAAATTTCAATTGATTTGGTGTGTAAAATTTCTTATTGATAAAATAATAATAATATAAATTAAATTCAACACCCACTAGACACTACCTACTAATTAAACATACACATAAAAATTATCCACTACTATTTGTAGTTAATTATTATTCTCTTAATATAATAAAAAGAAGGCACACACATTTTTAGTTAATTATTGTTCTAACTCTAATTTTATGATATTATATATTTTTATTTTATAGCACACGCATCTAAGTGTGCAAGTACCACTTCTGTATATAAAAGAACATCTCCTATATGAAGCTGAAGTTGTGGAGCGAACATGCAGAAAATATATAAACAGCTAATAATTATTATTGAATAATAATTTAGGTTTATTGAGAAAGAAGGCAACCGAAAACAGAAGAGCAGTGTCTACTTCTAGTGGCACGTGTTTTGCCTATTGCGCTGTTAATAATCCTGGGTCAATTCGAAATTAGGCCGCATTAAGAGTTTGATTTCGAATACAGACCATATTTGCGAATTTTTTAGGTTAAAGGACTCATTTTGTATGATGTAAAAAAGTAGTATAAAAGATATATGAACTGATTTAGAATGATAGTTTTTGTTACAAACTTTTAACATACTGATATGTCAGAGCAATGAAGTGGTGCTGCAAAAAATGAACTGCTATCAGATGATCATAAATTGGTACCAATTATGGTTTTACGTTATAAATTCAACATACTGGTATTTTGGTACCCTGTCGGCTTTTTTTATATATAGGTACCTAACAGAATAAATTTTTGCAGATAGGTACCCGATCCGCAGTAGGTACGCCATACATCACATTTAGGTACCATATATCAACGTATTTTGGTACATCAATACAGGTAGAATTGGTACCCCGCTACAGCTTGCCGCAAGGTACCGTATGTAACGTATACAGGTACCATATACGGGTACCATATAGATGCGTAACGCGGTACGCAATACACATATGAAAAGGTACGTTAACACCAGGAAAATGGTACCCCCAATCGAACGGGTACTTAACTAAAAAATTTTCTGACATGAGTACCTCAATTTTATTCAATTAGATATTTTTCTATAGATTACGCCCATCATAATCCATAATACAATAGGTATATGTTTGTTCAACAAATATTGTTTTTTTCCTTTTAAATAATTTCTTATCTGTCTTCTCCATGTGGAAGGGTTACTTAGACGACATTTGAAGGAATCCACGAATAATATCTCTCTCAATAAAGAAATAATTAAACGATAAAATTTTTGAACAAAAAGAACAAATATATAATATATTTATTTTCTAGTGGTAATAAAGCCGCAAGCCAGCACAAAAACACCTCATTTCCACTGTTATCCTCACAATCATTTCAAAGGCAGAAAGAAAAGCAGCAAAAGAAAGAGAAAATAAAATATAGTAATAAATAAAAAAAGTACGCAAGGGGGTAGGGAAACAACACTTTTCATTTCATCGCACAGAGAGAGAGAGAGAGAGAGAGAGAGTTTTGGCGTTTTACTGTTCATCAGCAGCTCGACGACCGTCGCCGTCTTCGAATTGGGGAAGGAATCAGCTCGGAAATTAAACAATCAAGCAAAAATTGAGGGTTTTACTTGCTGCGGTTGGCCTAGGAAGATGAGTGGTGGAAGAACCCTCGAAAGTCAGATGTCCATGACTGAATCGGGCGAAATCTCGGGAGCTTTGAGCTTCAACGGTTCTAAGGACGAGGAAGATATGTCGAAATCTGCGCTGTCTACTTTCAAGGCTAAGGAGGAGGAGATTGAGAAGAAGAAGCTCGAGGTTAAGGAGAGGGTTCAGGCTCAGCTAGGTCGTATTGAAGAAGAGACTAGGCGTCTCGCCACTATCCGTGAGGTTGGTTTACTGAGTTTTCTTCTCTTCTGCGATTTTTTCTCTTCATTCATGCTCTGTGTTCAATTTTCGAGGGAGCTTGTCTGACACGGGTGAATTCATTTTCTTAGGGTTTCCTCTGTAGAAATCCCCAAAAAAGTGACTATATATGAACTTTTTGCCTGATGTCTTTGGGCATGTCGTGTAGTAGGGTTCTGTTTTCGTCTAGATTCTGATATTTGGACTGTGCGTTGTTGTCGACTCAGTTGGTGATTATTGTTGACTCTATAGACAGTAAGAATCAAGAAAGACTCGGTAATTCTGATGAAAGAACAGAATCTTTTAGTAGATCTGCTCATAAAGACAACTCCCTGCTCTCTTAAACCAAGTTATGGACTACTTACTCGCGAGAATAATTCATATGCAATCAGGAATTAGATGCCTTATCCGATCCCATGAAGAAAGAAGTGTCACTCGTCCGTAAGAAAATAGATGCAATCAACAAGGAGCTGAAACCACTGGGCCAAACTTGCCAGAAGAAGGTGCCCATGTGATCACTTTTCACTACATGCTCTCCATTATTTCCAGTCAAAACTCTAAGCTTGGTCTTGAATGGTGACTGTCTTTATCTTGATACAGGAGAGGGAATACAAAGAAGCCCTCGATGCGTTCAACGAGAAGAACAAAGAGAAGGTCCAGCTAATCACTAAACTGATGGAGGTTCGAATCTTTCCTTGTTTTTCAATTTAAGCTGTTTAGGCTCGTTATCCATATGCTTGAATCGCAACGATATAATGTGCAGCTTGTGAGCGAAAGTGAGAAGCTGAGGTTTAGTAAGCTGGAGGAGCTGAGCAAGAACATAGAGACATCCATACACATAAACTGAAAGCTGTCGCCTCCTCCTTACCGTTATAAGTACTCTTTCATGTGATGTATTAAGAAGTAAAAGTTGTTTTCCCCTTTTCTGTTCGATGTATGTATTATCTTGTTGGGTGGCTTTCTATCTGTGTGTGATCTGATTGTGCTGTTCAGTTTCTTGTTTGTTGAAGTAGCTAAGGTTGCTCTAATTTTAGGTCTTTTGGAGAATATATCTCCTTTTTAAAAAAACGGGTTTGTAACTAAAACAACTGATTCTATTCCATGTTCTTTCTCCGTGCTATTACCTACCCATGTAGTGTTTAGTGAGTAACAGTAAGGTTTGGATTGATATAACGATGCTCTTCATAACATCGTCATCAGATATGCCTCTATTATTTTTCTCTGTTGTTTTGTCCTCTGTTTTAGATGAGCTTTCTTTCGTAAGCTCAGCAATTTGTACAGTAGTACATGATTTAATTACAAGAAACAAAATGGGATGGGACCATTTGCAATGATTGTGATGTTTCAACTGCAACTGATTTTATTTCCTTCTCTTTTCTTTTAAAAAAAAATAGAAAAAAAGGAGTAAAAACAGCTAAGCTTCCATATATTATCATCATAAATCCTGCCTCAGGGCATTTAGAACATGCTTTGATCTAATTATGTCGTGTAAGAAAAATGATAAAAATTACGTACATATGTATATAGATATGTACGTGCAAGATGTGAGCCCTTTTGGTTTATCTTCATATAATTATAAATACTTTCCAACTCCTCAGTCAAAAGTACTCGATTATATATATCGCCGTTTGATGAGTGGGAGAGATCGAGAGAGAGGAGAGAGGGAGAGAGGAAGAGAGATATAACGTAGGCCGAAGCATTCTCGCTCATGTTCAGTAATGAACATGGGCTGGGCTGTGTCGGAAATAATTTTTGTTTATTGGGAGATGGGATTGATGGTGATTTGAGGGGATTTCTCTGTTTTTATTGTTTATATAATATATATAAACAATGATTGAGGGATCTGATCGAGCTATTAAGAAATTATGTGGACCGAACTCATATTATACAAATATTGATGGATAGGCTATGTATCGGTTTGTTCCAACAAACGAATCCACCGACAAAAATTGGAAGGGCTGCAACTGAAATTAAAGAAACGTGAGGACTCGATCGTATTAAACTAATGCAGAGACCATACGAGTCTACGACCCAGTATTTTGAGTCGGGTAAATAAGTCCAAGACTATGTTTATCCGCGACCTTCATAACCAGCCATAAGAATAAATATTAATTTTTCTCTCAACATTCACAACCTACACCTTAACAATTTTCATACTTTATCAATAACCCAACACAACCTATAATATTTATTTTTTATAATTATTTTTAGTAGTATTTGAATGTTTGAAAATAGATTACATTATATGATATAAAATTGAGATTCTTTGGTTATTGGAGAGAAAAATAATATGAATATTATATATTATAGAATGTAATAGAGAAATAGATCATTGAAATTGTGACTCAAATGTAGCAATATTGGTCTCTATTTGTAGAGAAAAAATCATACATTTTGGTAGAAGATTAAAATAAAAATTTTAATAGATAATTAAATGTATCATAAAAAATCAATAAAAACCACAAAAACAATTTTGAAAACTGTGCACAATCGGTTGGTGAACCGGGTTGTGGGGGGTTGTAGGGAATATTTACTTAATTGATTTATTTTATTTAATTATATTGCACAACCGGTTGTCCGGGTCATTGATAATCATAGTCTAAAGTAGTAGGGATTCACATGGTTATTTTTTTTAAAATTTTCGACTACAAAAAATTTTTTGGGTCCACTTAGTTAAATATGTTCAGTGGAAAGCAGAACACCATTCAATCATTGACTCACATTTATTCTTACTAGTACTATAGCAAATTCTATGCGTGTGCTTAAAATATAATTTTATTATGTTTAGTAGATGAAATATAATTTTTATATAAGGAAAATAATGAGTATGAGTATAAGTATAATAACTAAAAATTGACGGGTTATGATAATTATTTAATAAAATAGAAATAGAGATGTTACATTGTAATATTTTACAGAAGAAAATAGCAGTTAATAGTCACCCCTCACGCTTGATATAATAGAATACATGTGCATAATGGGATCTAATATTTTATCTTCTTATACAGAAATGGGAATCTAAATGAGTTTTTATATGCATCTTTATTTGAAAATGTATGATTTATGATGATAACACATCGATATGGTGCGAGTGGAATCACATCAATGAAGAACCAAACTTGACACGGAAAATTAAATCTTGTCCCCTTCGTATAACTAAAATCTGAACCATTAGTAACTTATGCATGCTCAAAGGTGTGTGCTATTTATATAAATATTTTTATTAATTTATTTAGTGTTTCATAGAAAGCATAATTTAAATTTAATTTGTATGTTATAAGTATGTAAAAAGGAAAAACTGAATAAATTTAAAGTAGGATAGTAATTAATTAAAAAATAGTACTAAACTAAATATGTAATTAAAAGTAGTTAATGTTCTAATTTATTAATTAATTTTTTCAATCTCAATTGACAAATCAGTTGACAGTTTATCTTAAAATAAAGAATCCGCTAACATATACAAAAAATTATAACGAAAAAAAACGGAAAAAAACAGCCAAAAATGTTTGAATTGAGCATACTAATGAAGGAGCGGAATTAAATTTAGGAGAAATTTTATGTCAGATCCTGTCAGAAATTTAAATTAGGAATCAGTCCCTGTCAGATTTGTTTTTAGTTTTAAGGACCTATGTTTTGAAAAATTAAGTGAAAAGGACCAAAAACTGTGATTTGACGAAACCCTAAACTCGACGCGACGACCATTAGTGTTCTCCTATAAAAGATCGAATCACTAGCGTTTCGATCTTATTACACGTTTCGAGATTGAAAATTGGTAACCTATTATAGGAACATTCCCTATAATGATAAATTTTCTGTCTAGGGAAACAGGGGGAGATGGTCGGGTGGAGGGTTCAAGAATAATTATAACTGTTACACAACTATACTGATTTGTTACCGTAAAAACCATAAGTGTTACTTTAACGTCATAAGACGTTACTTATCGACAATAAAATGTTATTAACAGATATATTTATTACATCGGACTCTAACCCTATTTTTCCCACTGATTGAGCATTGCTCCCTGATGAATTTTCTGTCTAGGAAAACGGGGGATGGTCGGGTGGAGGGTTTAAGAACAATTATAACAGTTTTGCGCTGAAAAAACGCTTCCTTTCATTTGGATAACAACAGTCTTGTATTGAGTACCATATGACGTCTATTTGGTAACAAATGATGCCGCAGAAGTAACACATAATTCATAAATAATACCGCTTCCTACAATAACACATTAACAAATGATGTTGCAGGAAGCTGTATTATTTTTGAATGTTGTGTTACTTCTACGACATCAAATAGACGTCATATGGTACTCAATACAAGATTGTTGTTATCTAAATGAAAGTAAGTTTTTTTTTCAGCGCAAAACTGTTATAAGTTTTTGGAAATCGGATCATTCAGGTATCAGAGATAAATTTAGCATATGTCAGGGTTAAATATGTCTTTTTGCATTAGGGCCTGACCCGTGAATTTTTTGAAAAGTGGGTCTTTAATCCTAAAGCCCAATGTAATGGGGTCTGAATCCAAAACTAAACTACTTAATGGGGCCTGATACCTAATAAACCCTTTAATTTATCATTACATGCGCACCGGAATTTAATTTATAATTACATGTTCAACGGCCGATCCAATAACGATTTGGGCCAGCACTGATCTACAATGGGCTAGTCTGATTATTACCGGGTCAACCCACGAAATCCTGGTCTCCATACCCGAAAACGTGATGGTAAATACCCGAAAAATT